>QJPP01007207.1:0-1290574 GCA_003996215.1 Jaltomata sinuosa | reverse complement strand
TAAAAGATGTGGGTTCTCAAGGTAGAGCAGCAGAGTTGGAAACTGAGGAGGCGAATTACTTGGGGGGTTTCCAGGCCAATGGCCAAGGAAACCAAGGTCGGACCTATCAGAAGGACAACTACTATGAGAAAGCTGGCTACAATCGCGATCAAGGAAAATGGAGGAATAACACCGATAGAGGTGGGTTGTATGTACCACCTGGTAATTGGGACAAAGCTAGCAACGAGGCAGGGACTTCCAAGCTAGAGAACATGATGGCGAAGATGCTGCTGAAGGTAGAATCGACGGACTCTGGGGTGAAGGAGATAAGGACTGAGTTATCGGTCATGAGTCAAATAGTGGAGGCGCATTCCACCTCGATTAAGCAATTGGAGCAGCAAGTAGGCATAATCTCGGCATCTCTAAACCCAAGGAAGATAGGTACCTTGCCGAGTGACACGATTCAAAACTCGAGGAACAACGCGAGCTGTATGGCGATCACCACAAGAAGTGGAAAAATATTACCGGAATCACATCCGGTAATTCAGACTCAAGAGGGTGAGATCGCGGACAAAAAGGAAGTCGAGGAGGCTACTCAAAAGCCCGCGGAGAAAAGCAAGGAAGCTGAGAAGCTTCCAACTATGATGCCTCGACCACCGCCTCCGTTCCCACAACGCCTGAAGAAGAAAGCAGAAGATGGTAAGTTCCTGAATTTCCTGACCATGCTCAAGCAAATATCAATAAACATCCCATTGGTGGAAGCGCTTGAACAAATGCCCGGTTATGCCAAGTTCATGAAGGACTTGATTACAAAGAAAAGGTCGGTAAGTTTTGAACCGGAAGACAACCTCCACCACTGCAGTGCTATTTCCTCAAGGTCGTTAGTAGACAAGAAGGAAGATCCAGGTGCGTTTACTATTTCCTGTACTATAGGGAAACTCAGCTTCGGAAGAACCTTGTGTGATCTTGGTGCTAGCATCAACCTGATGCCGCTAGACGTCTATAAACAATTGGGTTTGGGAGCTCCTAAACCAACGTCCATGAGAGTGTTGATGGCTGACCGTTCGGTAAAGCGGCCCGTGGGAATATTGTCTGATGTGCTAGTAAAGATCGGTAAGCTTATCTTCCCAGCTGACTTTGTGATCTTGGATTGCGAAGTGGATTTTGAAGTTCCCATAATCTTGGGACGACCATTGCTAGCCACGGAAAGAGTATTGGTTGACATGGAAAGAAACGAACTGACCTTCAGGCTAAACAATGAAGCTGTCAAGTTCGATGTGTCTAAATGGATGAAGCAACCAAGTGACATGAGGGTGGTCGCGGTCGTCAATGTTATTGAGGAAGCACCTGCGGATGTGCATCTTGAGGAGAAGGGTTTGGTCGAATCTCTAGCTGTTGTAAGAAGGATGGTGCGAGAAGGGAGACATGTAGAGGAAGGCGGTGAAAATAGATCAAAGAAATGAAAACACCGCAAGAGAATCTGCAAAGAAAGAGCGAAGAAGTTGTCGCGACTAGCTGCGGAGCCAATGAAGGAAGAAGCTGAAATGCAACATGAGGTTGTCGCGTGCACACACTCCATCGAGTTCTCTTGTTTTGGAGACCCTGGCGGTCTCCAACATCATTCCAGAATCTGAGTCATATCGACTTCACAGGTATTCCTTTCTCTCACAGATTTTAGCTTTCATATGGATGCATTGGAGACAATGCATGAGTCTAAGTTGAGGGTGTGGGGAAACCTGTGAGTCACCACCGAGGGTTTTTGTTGCCGTGTTTCTTTTCCCTCCGGTGTGCTATCTAGTAGAACCGGCATGTTTAGGTTGTTATTTTAAATTTTGTTAGTTGTTTTCTTGTGTCTGGAGCAAAGCATCATGGCGTTTTCTTGACTAAAACGAGGCTCCTTTAAAATTTAAAAATTTTCTGGTTTTGAGCTTATGTTGAAACGATTGACTGTCTGGATCCTTGAATGTCATTGTGCGATTATGATTAGAATGAGTATGCTTAAGCTGAGCGATTGTTTGATAGTTGGTAGCGATATAGTTTCTTGATGCCAAGAGTGTGTGAGATTATTGTTATAAATTCTTACTCTGTGCATACATCTAGAACTTGCCCGGTCTATTTTGTTAAGTTCAAAGTTTGGTTGCTTAGGAAAGGATCACATGCCCTTTTTGTATGCAGTCCACTTAACCTAAAAGACCGTCCAAATATAAATAATCCCTTTTTGATCCCTGTTTGAGCCATAATTAACCTTGTTCTTTCAATAACCTGTCACCATTCCTGTTTAACTTGGAATCCCTATTTTGGCCCTGGTCCTCCCTTGGACATCGTGCACCTCAACTCCGGCAATCAGCCTAAGTTGAGGGTGGCTACTATAGAGGTAAACCCTGTTTTGGCCCTGGTCCTTCCATGGACATTGTGCACCTCAACCCAGGCAATCAGCCTAAGTTGGGGGTGGCTACTATAGAGGTGAATGATAAGGAAAAGAGGATGGAGAAGATTGGTTGTGGATAGAATAAAAATTCGGGTGTGTGCCTAAAAAGAAAAAGATGAAAAAGATCGAAAAAAGTAATAAAAAGAATTGTCAAAATAAAGCGGCCGCACCCGTAGCTAGAAAGAAGGAAATAAAAAGGTGAATAAGGATGGACAAAGTAAAGTTATGTGGTAGTAAGACGTCGGTGGTTCCAAGGAGGGCTTAGGCACTAACCCCTAAATGTATCCTACCTGCACCTGAAGCCTCATTACAAGCCTAAACAAGTCCTGTAGTGATCCTGAGCAGCTTTCTGAAGAACTGAAATAGAATAGTAAGGGCAAGCCTATGGTATCGCATGTGCATTGTTTGAAATCGTTTGTGAGTGTGAGCGCCTACCTAGTCCCAAATCTTGTGTGTGGGATTTCTTTGTGGTGAGGGCACCAAGATGTCTATATTGTCTATTGATTGTTAGGATAGCTGCGTATGTGTATGCATAATATTCTATCATATCGGAATGACATGTTTGGATCCTTGCAAGTTAGTGTTTCATACATTTGTGTGCTACGAGGGAGCGTGATTTAAAATTGAATAAGATGTTGAATGACCATGAGTTGCTAGAGACATGAGTTTGTTTTCTTAGTTGAGTCGTCGTATTGTTTTCTTTTATGTTATGTTGCTTGAGGACAAGCGAACGTTTTAAGTTGAGGGTGTTGATGTGCCGCCATTTTACGACACTTTCGACTCCTTTAAACTAAGAACAATCGTACGTTTCCAAGCAACCGTTGTCGTTTTTGATGGTTTTATGGTGTATTTTCAGGAAATAGGGACAAACATGGAAACGGAAGGAAATACGAGCAAAACGACGTTCTGGATAAGAGTGACGGCCCGTCTGACGGCCCGTCACTGATCTGACGGACCATCACCCATGCCACCAAGATAAAACAAAGAAAAAAACTGTAAGTCGTCACGGGCCCGACGACTTACCAGAATTTTCCAGCAAGTCGTCACGGGCCCGATGACTTACTAGAATTTTCCAGCAAGTCGTCACGGGCCCGACGACTTACCAGAAAAATTCGCCTGGGAGCTCACTGGTTAACCATGACGGCCCGTTACCAAGGTGACGGTCCGTCGCCCAAACCGTCACACTTAGGCAGTCCGCTACGTGGAATCCGGACGTTTTTGGGATTTGTTTCCTAGACTCCTATAAATACCCTATGTTAGGTTTATTTCACATGTTGCTTTTCTAATAGTTTTTACACATTTTTTACAATAGTTTTAGGAGATTGGAGCGAAACTTTGAGAGCAAGAAACACGTTTTTCTCTTCTTGAATTCGTGTTCTTGATTAGTTCTTGGGATCTTGTTTTCTTGTTCTTGGAATAATTGAAGATTATTTTCACTACATTGTAAGGATCTCTTTTCTTTATTATGAACATGACTTTCTTCTATTATTCTACAAGCATGATTAACTAAACCTCCCACAACTAGGATTGTGGGAGCCATGGCAAACGTCGCAATATAGATTCCGGGTAGCGTTGGGTTCAATATATATGTTGTCACGTTGTTAATCATTCATTATGTCACGTTTTCTAGTGGTTGCAAATATTAGAACATGCCTAGGTTTAAATTTGCTTGAGTAAAGAGATTAAAACCGGGAAACTTGATTAACGACGAGGATTTGAGACTACCAACTCTCGTCTTATGATTAATGCTGTAACTAGATTAATCTACTTGATGTTTAGGATTGAAATCTAAAAGCACATCTTTTCGAGGTCGAGAGAATAGAAAAGGAAATTTGTCTATTTGGTTGAGAAACGTTTAGACGATACCATTAATTCAATCACATCGTGACACGCATATAGAAAGAACCCGGTTTAGCCTAGAATCGACATTGTTACAACGCCATGGTGAACACTTCCCTAGTTCGCTCTCTTATTGATTATCATTCATACGTTAATTGTTTGTTTTGTTTACTCATTGTTCACACAAAACCCCCCCTTTATTTACCGGAAACTATCGACTATTAGTCACATACTTCACTAACGACTTGAATTGACACCTTATTCCCTGTGGGATTCGACCCCAACCTAGTTGGGTTCTATATTTGACTACGACCGCTTACGCTTCGTTAATTCGAGGTGTAGTTTGGGCGTTATCAGTATCCAAAAAAAATAATGAAATTTTACACCAAAAATAGGGAAAAAAACACCCCCACCACTTTTCTGGCGATGCTAGCAGGAAGCTATGAAATTAGGCTGATAAAAATTAGCCAATGAGAGCAGGTGCAGATGCAAGATCTATAAAGTTCATCAGACCTGAATTTACTAGATGATGTCTTAGGCAGAATTGCAGATGCAAGACTTATTAGACCCGTTGGATATTTATAATGGTTTTGAGCTTACAGCATTACCAGTTTTTTTTAGAACTTGGTGACATATATTTCAAGTAATTAAGTCTTCAATTTTATGCTGTCAAGTAAACCACAGAAAAGTTTAAATGTATATTCCAAAATCCTAGGGTATGCCTCAAATGGACATGAGGGTTTCACATTCCCATTATCCTTAAATGCACTGCATCTTAAGCAAATCATATGGGACATTCAATTGACACAACTATGGTCTATGGATGGCTACAATTATGAAAACAGGCATAGTAGAGCATTGCATAATAGAAGACTTCACATCCTTAAAGGAGAACGTTATATAAAAAGTACAGTTATTACGGGAAACGTTAGAAAATACCAGGGAACAGAAACATGAAAACCTGCAGAGATTTAAAAAGAATTCCAAAAAAGAATCATAGGCCAGGCACACAGCATCACAGTTTACACATACAACATAACTGGTCTTTTGGTCTTAGTGTGGGGGAGAGGAAGCAGTATGGCATGGGGAAGAGGAGAAAAACAAACACTGAAAACCACAAATCTCGTGTATACAATTTGAATGAAATAAAAGAAATACAAACCTTTGCTGCACAGGAGGTATTCCTTCTTTCTCCTCAACACGTTCCTTAATACGATCAATGGTGTCAGTGGGTTCAATGTCGATCTCAATTTCTTTTCCAGTGAGAGTCTTCACCTTGATCATAGTTCCTCCCCTGAGCCTCAGAACAAGGTGGAGAGTTGATTCTTTCTGGATGTTGTAATCAGCAAGGGTTCGACCATCTTCCAACTGTTTCCCAGCAAAAATCAGTCTCTGCTGATCTGGAGGTATGCCTTCTTTATCCTGGTAAGCAACACATCGTCAGCTCCAAGTAAAATGAAAAGAACACAAGAGTGACCATCACATGTTCACACTAATGCCAACAGTTAACAAACCCAGGATAGGTCAGGGCAGAGATAGCACAAGAAGGGGGAACACTAAACAGAAGGCAACACTTGACCATACGACATGCAGCAAATCACATATTTTAGGCAATTAAAAGTCGATGCATGCACAATTGTAATCCAACGACCATACCTACACTGTATGGATATGAGGTTTTCCTTGTGGGTAATGGTGGGCTCTTACACTTCTTGGGTCTTCGTACAGGTCACATTTTGGTAATGCACATATCTTACAGTACTAAGGTAGTAAGGTTGACTTCAAATAAACTAGTTAGAAAGTCAAAAGTAAGCATAAGCCTGAGCTGTATTTGATCAGGTCCCTCGTAGCCTTAGAAAAAAAAACATGGTTTAGTGAGCATAGAGCTCTAGCACCTGGGACACACGTTATCCATTTCCCTCCGTAACGAATGGCTCCATCCAAGCTAAAAGAACTGAAAGAGAAAATTAGGGACCTACTTGACAGTGGGTTCACTATACCTAGTGTGTAAACAAGATAAAGGCTTCAAAACAAGCTCCAAACCAGTGAATATCTTGTAACAGTAGCCTAAGGGATATCATCAAGAGCGTGATAGCAATCGTCTACACATGATGCACATTCACTTCAATAACATCTTGAGGAAGATTAGAAAGGGCAAGCAGGAAGCGAAGATAACCTCGGAAAGTGAAACAGGGACTTTATTTGTACACGAAAGGCGACAAAATTGTAGAATATTTAAACTCAAGCCACCATCACTCACAGAAAAAGACTACATTCTGATGCCAATGCATCATTGCTTCTTTCTTTCTGTTATCTATCAAATTTTGCTGAAAATACATTTAAATCTGGTTCCTTACATTCAGGACATACTTAATTCAATATATTTAACCACCTGTATGGCAGCATAGGCAAGTTCCTTTTTTTCAAAAGAAAAGATAAAAGTGAGTTAAAGGTGATGCAGGTAAGTTTATCGCTCATAAGTTGGACATCAATTTGAAGTGCATATCCCATTTATGCACAATTATGACAATCCAGAGTAGGTGCATTGTATGTGCCAGTAAAGGCTGTATCGATTGAGGCTCCAAAAGACGAGCTTCCTGGTCAGTAGCTCATAGGATATAGCTTAGAAGGACCAAATTCTAGTTTTCATCAGCAGCAATTAAAGATCAATACTTGTAAGATAAACATAACATGTAAAATTAAAAAAACAGCATCTTTGAATTATCATGACCACCACTTTTCTTCACTAGACTATGAGTCTGTGCAACTAATTTTTTTTGATGATCATGGTGTTTGAGCCAGCTTTCGCGCACCTCGACTAATTCCAACGTGATACCTATCACCTCCCACCCATTGATACCTGTACCACGTAACTTTGTCTACCAAAACTAGGACAGATAGAACGAAATCACCTAGTGATTAGAGCCGGTGCAAGTATTTTTTTCTTTTTTACCATGGTGTCTGGTCCAGCTTAACTCTGTCCATCACATCTAGAACAGAGGACGAAATCACCTAGTGTTTAGAGCCGGTGCAACTATTGTTTTGTCTTCTACATGGTGTCTAGTCTAGCTTTTGCATACTTGTCACCTCCCACACCCGTAACAAGTATCATGTAACTCTATCCATCACATCTAGAACAGATAGGACGAAATCACCTAGTGTTTATCGCCGGTGCAACAATTTTTTCCTTATTTTTTAAATGACCGTGCTGTATCGGCCAGCATTCACGTACCTAGACTAATTTCAACGGGATACCTGCAACTCCGTCCACCAAAGCTAGCACAGATGGAACGAGATCACCTAATATTTAGAACTAGGTGCAACACAAACACACACACATTATATATGCAAAACCCTAATTCATGAAAAAAATAAAAATCAGTGAAGCACATGAAAATAGAACCTGAATTTTGGCTTTGACATTGTCAATGGTATCGCTGCTCTCAACTTCGAGGGTGATAGTTTTTCCAGTTAGGGTTTTCACGAAGATCTGCATGATTGATTGATTGATTGATTGATCGTTTGCTTTGTTACACAAACACAAAATCGAGCTCGCTCGTTCCTTTTACGCTAACTATATAAATTCTGACCCCCTATTTATATGCTTCCTTGTATTCTATTCTGTTATATTGGCCCTAAAATGAAAGAGATTTCTGACCCATCCATCAACTATATTCCCTTTCTTTTATTTATAACCCTTTTCCCCCCCTCCTTATACTAATAGGACACTGTTTGTTTATTCTATTGGGTTTTGGTAGAGTGTATTAGCTTTGTGTATAATTAGTACTTTATTTCGTATATTTTATCAATCTACATATAACTAATGTCATATCGAGCCATTGAAGCAGCGCGGCGTGCTATAATCGGACACTTTCATCGTGCTATGAGCAGACAATTCCGAAGAAATGGTAAGACATGGGTAAGAGTTCTCGCAGATATATTCCCTTTCTTTTATAACCCTTTTTGTTTTCTCCTTATACTAATAGGACACTGTTTGTTTATTCTATTGCTTTTTGGTTTTCGTTTTGGTGTGGATTTATAGGGGTCATTTGGTAGAGTGTATTAGTTTTGTGTATTATTAGTACTTTATTTCGTATATTTTTTTTTCAATTTACATATAACTAATGTCATATCGAGTTATTGAAGTAGTGCGTTGTGCTATAATCAAACACTTTTATTGTGCTACGAGCGGACAATTTCGATGAAATGGTAAGACATGGGTAAGAGTTCTCGCAGATATTTCTATTAACGGGAAACATACAGAAGTAAGTATGAGAAGATGAAAAGGAAATCCTACGGATTGGATTACTAGTATGTACAGGGGACAATCCTATTTGAAATGGATGGTGTGAGTTTTGTCAAATGCTCGACAAGAAAAATCATGGTATTATCAATGCAAGAGATTTTAATGCATGCAGTAGCATGATTAAAGACACTAATACAAGCATAACTAATATCAGTATTACTAACACATCACACTCAACATTATTATTATACACCATACCAAAGGACCCCTAATAGTTTTTTCAGAGGTTTTTAATGAATAAATGTGGTAAAAGGTCTGTATTATTGACAATACAAAATACATTATGTTTTAGATTTTAGATCTTAGAAAGTTTTCCAAATTCGAAAAAAGAATCAAAAGAATTTATATGTTAACACAATTTGTGGTTTCTTTTCTTCTTGTTCAGAACCGACTCTTGAAAATTGTTCAAGCTTTATGTTAGTAAATTTGGGCCTAAAGTTAGATTAGAAAGGCTAATTGGGCCAATATGTGGGGATTCCTTTGTCTCATCATATTTGGGCTGGTATGCCATATTGTAACTGTCCAAACCCGAGACATATCAAAGACGATTTTATTATCAAAATTTGAAATCGAGACTTCTAATTTAGAATGAAGAGATACTTACCATTATAATATAACCTTTGTTGATATATATTATACACTACTAAAAAAAAACCAAGTCTTAACCGCAGACAAATTCTATAGCTATAAAGCAAAATCTATCACTAATCCTATATACTATAGCTAATATAATTGAATATACAAAAGTGTGTGGGGGGGAGTAGTTGATCACCTTACTAAATAAAGAAAGCATTAATTAAATTTTTCACATATTACCCTTGCAATTAATATTTTCTGAAAGTGTTCACACTTGTTTGTAAAGTTCCAAATAAGTTCTTAAAGGGTGAATTAGTAAAATTACCTTCTCATTTATAATTTCTTAATATGCGTGTAAAAAGAAAAGTGTGCGACTAATATGTGACTCTCTCTTCAAAAGATGAAATGGGGTGGGTGTGTAGTTAAATTAATTTGAATCATTAATTGCAAAAGGCATTAAATGCAAAATCTTAAAAGTCTCAAGTACTCATTTCCCCATTGGGCCTTGGTTCATGTAGCAAGCATTCAATTTTTTTAAAATTAATTAAGACAGCAAAAGGTGGTGAAGTTTATTTTCTCACCTGCTCATGTGGATCCATATCCATACACTAAGATTTTCAATTAATTGAAGTTCTGAAAAAAATACAAACTTTAATTTAGAACAATCAGAACTACTTAACATAACATTTTTTCCTCCACTTTATAAGTTTGACTCTTTGGTTTATGTAAACATGATGGACTATAACGTGTAAATCAAAAGATTTTATGCTAATCTGACATATTGGTGTTGGTACGAGTAGTTGGATATGCGAATAAAGTCTCACATTGGTAGCTGAAAAGTAAAAGAAGTAGTATTGTAAAAATACTCTTAATGACGCGACACATTTTTGAGGAAAAAGTCGTGCGGACAAAGAAGTTTTGACTATGATAAGAGCAGTTGTTTAGCCCAACTATTGGTATCAATGTTAACGGTTCGACGAACTAAGTACATGTCAGTTTACTGTTTTTTTGATGTTCATAAATACTCGAATAATTTGAATGATACACAATGAATTTCCATATTAGCTTATGAATCTCGATAATGTGCATGTAGAACTTATTTTTGAGGGTGTGTACACGTATTTACTTCTATTTATTTTAAAATTTTGAAGATGAGGGTATTCACAACTTTTTTCCTTTCTTTCTTGAGGTTATAATTAATGAGTAATTATACATTGTACAATGTGAGTATTACAAGTTACATTAATTAATTCTTGTGAAAAGCAACATATGGAATTCAAGCATACATTTATGTTAGTGATTGACTCAAAACTCAATAATGGAAGGGCTGACTTTAGTGATCATAAAGAATCACTATTAATGCTCACTTTGAATTCAAAACCAAAGCAAAGGAAAAGGGAAGCGTAACATGGGAATTAATTACTTAATTAATACTCCCTCTGTTAAATAATACTTGTCCACTATTGACTTTGCACACTTCTTAAAAAACTATAAATAAAAGGGTCGTTTTACTTTATTACCCTTTGAATATAATAAATACAATGTCTTGAAAAATGTAATAGTGAAATGACTATAATTAATGATAAGGAAAAATTAAGAATTAAGTGTAAAATTATCTCTTGATTTCATAAATTGGACAAGTATTGTTGGACATCTATTTTTAGTACTCCCTCCGTCCATCTTTACTTGTCCACTTTCCTATTGGCACAGGGATTAAGAAGCAGTAAATGATAGGGGTAATTTTACCGTATTACCCCTTGAATATAATAAATTTAATGTTTTAAAAAATGCATTAGATAATGAATCGTATTTAATGTTAAGGGTAAAATGGGTAGAAATAAGTAAATTACCTATTAATTTTATAAACTGGACAAATATTATTAGACATTTAAAAAATAAAAAAATACTGAACAAGTAAAAATGGACGAAGGAAGTAATACACTCTATCTATTAATGCCCACTCCGAGCAAAACAAAGTCAAATAGAGATATCATTCAAGGCAAACTGCAACCACTTTTTCCCCGTTGAGTAGAAGGTATATTGAAAATAACCGCTCTATCTTTGAAGTTAACGTAAAATTTGTGTACGCGCTACCTTTCAAACTCAATTTTTCTTGAATATATTGGGTATGTTATTATTGTTATAGTACTCCCTTGGATCACTTTACTTGTTATCCTTACTAAAAAAAAAGTAGATAGTCCATAATATTTGTCATCTTAGAATATCAAGACATAATTAGTTGTTTGTTTTCATTTTCCCGTTGATCATAAATATGGACAAATATTAATGTAATGCAAAACAAAAAAAATTCACTTAATGTTTTTGGTAAGGGGCGTGTAAACTAAAATGTCCGGAGGGAGTAGTAGAGTAGTATTGGTAATTAATTAGATTAGTCCTCCTTAGAAATTAAAACATTTAATTGGGGGGGGGGGGGGGGAGGGGGAAATTGCAATAAAATTACAACTGTGGAGCTTTTAATGACCCCCCCTTTCAACTCCCCTCTCTCTATTTATGCACCACCACTTCATTTACTCTATTTCAAAAAACTTTCTGAGAGGACTGTATATAACAAATAATGGTGGCTGAAGTGAGCACTCTGATCAGATTAATGAACGGTGTATCATCATCGTCATCGTCAAAATCAACGGCCCTGATCACTCGGGACTTGCTTGGTGGATGTAGCACCATTGATTCAAAGGAATTGGACCTTGACTTGCAGGTTCCATCTGGCTGGGAAAAACGCCTCGACTTGAAGGTACAAATGACTCATACTTCATCCTCCCTTCATTTTTACTTGTTATGTTTCGCTTCTCGAGGATTGTATAAATACTGTTACTCTTATGATGTTGATAAAGTTTATGGTGGAATTTGTAACAGTCAGGAAAAGTGTATCTAGAGAGGAGCAATTATTCCACATCAACAACTCGTAGTAACTATCAAACAGTTACTGTTCCTGCTGCTACAAAATTACCGCTCAATCTCTATGAAGACACTAAGTTAGAGCTAAAACTGCAACCATCATCATCGTCATCTGGTAATTATCATAGTGTATGTACTCTTGAAAAAGTAAAATCAGCGTTAGAAAGGGCAGAAAAGGAATTAACAACGAAGAAGCGTAGCAGCTCCATATCGTCATCATCATTATCATTCATGTCTATGGCATCATCATCGTCCAATTCAAATTCATCAATCAATAATATTGATGAAGACATGAGTAGTTGTAATTCATTTGCTGGTGCTTGCCCAAGTTGTTTGCTATACGTGCTGATTCAATCAACGAACAATCCTAGATGCCCAAGATGCAATACTATTCTTCCAATGAAGAAACCTCGTATTGACCTTAACATATCCATCTAGTACGAAATGTTATAAACTACATGTAAAGATACAGATACGTAGATTTGTAAGTGCCTGTCTTGTATTAATAAGAAATCTTTCTATGTATATTTTTGTATGCACAGATAGGATTCAAGATTTGAAGTTTACAATGAACTCAACTTAATATACAACAATAATTTGGTTCACCGTCGACTAATTAATATGTATTGAATCTAGACAAAAGTTATATATTGGGTTCACACGAACCCGTAGCTTTTAAGTTTGGGTAAGTAACTCGCAATGAACGGGGACCAAGAACATATTTGATTTGTTGTACACAGTTTTACACTAATGCATTTCTATATAAGAAGTTGAGTTGTTTCTCAGTTTAATCTCATGTTTTCTTGATCATACGACAACTAACTTTCAATGGTACGACAAAGTTCCCCTTCTAATTAAGGGGACATGTGTATATATGTTGACCATAATTTCTTTTCTTCTCCTTTATGTTTACTTTTCAAAGAAGCGTGGAGATAGATTTGTGTACGTGTTAATAAAGTAGTACTAGTAATAAAGGCATTCTGGTCTGATTCAACAATATATTCATTAATTAAATGGTTGAAAAGTGTTGTAATTAATTATGTCAAATTAAAGAGCTTGCTTCCTTTGCTACCTCATCTTAACTACCTACTGTGGCATTTACTCTTCCTTTATTCAATTTTCAACCTAACTTCCATTTAATACTCATCCATCATTTACTCTTCCAATTTTCTGTTGAATATTAGATGCATGAATCTTTTTCTAAGTCAATACTCTTCGTGTTACATGTGCACCTACTCTAGGGGAAAATTGAACTAAGTTTAAGTTATATACTTTGTTAGTGTAAATAATATTTATACCATCAATTTATCTTTATTTATTATGACAAGTATTATATCTATTATTCAACATTTTAAATTCAATGACCTGACAATACAAAAAAAAAAAGATGTAAGAAACTTAAACCCAAACTGAAAGTATGTATGCCATGCAATAGGGTAGGAAACTGCGTAACTAATATTTAAATCGTATGCTTCATTCAAGGTGCATAATTAATGTCTTCATTCATTTGTGTACCTAACTAGCCATAACTTATTGAACAAAAATTAATTACTACTGGCCTGACCTATATTTAATAGTAACGTGTATTAAAGTAGCTAAGGGTTCTTTATCCAGGGTCCAGTACAGTTGCAGAGGTCAAATTACCCCCACCCATGAATGTGCACGCACCAAACCGGACAGTGGAACCCCGAATAAAGAATCATGAGCTCCTTATAAGGCTTGGACAATCATTTTCCTTTTGAACTAGCTTTTGAAATGTGAGTTAGACCCAAGACCTAATTTGTCATGGTATCAAAGCAAGACCCATCCGAATTAACGTTAACCAATGATGACCACATATTAAATTGTCTACACACCAAATGTCCTGCCCTGGTTGTGACTCGTGAGGTAGGGGGTTCAAGAGTCCCATCTCAAATGAAAAAGGGATGGGTGATCTACTTATATGAACTTAGGCATTCTCTCCTCATTTTTGGGGTTCAGTTATGCCCAAAATTCATTTGTTTATAGCTTTTGCACTTAAAGATTGTCATATGTTGACTGGTATCATGTGGCTCACACTTGTAATAACTATAGAGCAAAATATTTATTTTGAATGTTCTCTAATTCTGGATGTCAAAAGTACTCATTCTCAATTGCCATGCGCAGAAATTCATATATGAAGGGAACAAATACATAGACAACAATACTTTTGTTTCATATCTGGAGCAAACAACACATTGGCAATACTGCTGATATTCATTTCTGTAAATGAGTTACAAACCTGTTGGAGTGTCTCTGTGCGCGCGCTCCTGAGAGAGAAAGAGAGAGAGAACCTGTAGGCGGAAAAAGAAGGAAATCCACTTGGAAACTCATTCAGTTTGTGATTATCATCGGCTGATCCCACTGCTTTCAGATGTAGTACGATAATGTAGAAGAAAAAAGGCAATAATTTACAAAACGCGTCCATGAAATAGTGAAAATGTAACTTGATATCAATCATTCATCAGCTAGAGCATACTCTACACCAGTCCTTATTGACTGCATTCAATAAACACTTCTCTTGGTGCTGGTTCTATTTTTGAAGTGCTTGTACCAAAGTTGGACCATAACTCTGGAAAATTTCACATGCCTTTGGTCAACTTTAGAAATGGGCAAAGATAATGAGACGCGAAACAAAATGTCACCATAAGTTGATATGATGGGAAATCACACATACCTGTGTTTACTCCATTGTTTTCACCGAGCACTACGGTTAAGCAAACCTTGGAATGATAGATAAAGATCTTTGTTATCCGTCCCGAAGATCTCTTCTGATTTTTTCAAAGTTTCCTAAATTTATAATGGCGAAAAGGAATAGGAGCAAGCATTCAGTTACTGAGCAGACAAATAGGAGGAATTCATAGGATGCTAACGCAACTAATAACGTTCATCACCTCACGAGATTGCTTTTGTGCATTTAATTCCTTAATGTTGGTAAGAAATGCACTAAACTGCTCATAGGATAGACGACTCCTGCATCAACAACATGCAGATACTGTCAGGTGGAAGATCCTTCCTTACTAAAAAAAATTAAACAGAAAGAAAGTAGTTTAGCTATCTACCTAGCTTGTCGGAAGAACTCCTTCCCATCAATTCGAGGAGTTTGACCTAGTAATTCGCATTAATGAAAACAGATTAGAGGATCATATATAAACCAGTCAGTAACATGATTTTTTAAAATGATCTCAAGTAAGAATGCCTATGTAGATGTGCAACACCATAAGTGCAATCACAGAAAAGAAAATTGAAAAGTCAGTTCTTAGGAACCTGGCAATGGGCGTGCCTTAGGAGGAGAGTTAGCAGCTGATGACTGTTGACTTGATGGGAAAAAAGATGACATTGAACCTCGTCCCTCATATTGAGAGTTTGTTGGAGAGTTGGCGCCGGATGTCCTCTGAGGAGATCCAGCAACAGAATATCTTCTAGGAGATACACTAGTGGAGATTATTTTGGGAGTTCCAGATGGAGTAAGACGCGGTGTTATGTAAGGTGTCATGGAAAATCTTTGCAATGCTCGCTTTGAGGCTGGATCCAAGAAATGGAACAAAGTTAACTTCTTTTGCTACATTATGATATTATAAGAAGCAAAAAACGTAATGTGCAAATACCATCATCATTAGTTACTGTGCTGTCCATAGAACCACTGAAAGAATGGTGTACTGCATAGCTGTTCACCTCCTCTGCAGGATATAATTATCAAAACCAAATTTAGAACGACAATGATAGAACACCATCTTGAAGCAGCCAAAAGTGTGACATAAAATCTTGAACATGACCAGATGAACACATCAGAGGAAATACATATAAATTGAAGCCAAGACTTACCCTTCACGGAATAGGCCTTACGGGTAGATTGGTCGTAAGTGCCAATATCAACAGTTTCAGCTTGCTGAAGATGCAGAAACAAGATTGGCAGTTCAGTCTAGCAGAAGAACAGGATAGAAAAAGAAAATGGTCTTGCTCTATGGCTTCAAGAAACCAAAAATTTGACTTGCGCAAATATTTGAATTCCAACATTATTACCAAAAAAAATCTTTTAGAAAGTTTAAGTACGCATTTGGACATGAATGTCATGATGTTTGAAAAAAAATTGTATTTGAAGTTGTGTTTGTACATGCATTTAACTAGGTTTTGTAATGGAAAAAGATTTACTAGTGCTTTTTTAAACTTAAAAGACTCAACATCAAGTTGGAGCGAAAACTTGACAAAAATGTATGACCAAACAGTTTTTTGAAATATAAAATTGAATAAAAAAGAAGGAAAAAATTGTATGTCCAATGGGCCCTAAGTTACTCTCTTCATGATTTTCCCAAAATGAAACACGAAGAGATTAAGATTCTGAAATCTTACCGATGAATTATCATCACTAAGAGACTGCACCAATTGCCTTTTAAAAGTCTCCAACTGCCAAAATATGAAAATAAAGAAAGCAAGTTTATGCTACTGCAATGAAAGTAAGCAATAAAGATATAGTAGAGGCAGAAGCTATAACTAAGATTTCAATCAAACAATCAGAGCCATGGAAACCACTATGTCAGGTTGAGGATATATTGATAAATCTCTTTCTCCTATAATTCTCTATCATCGGAAGCGGCTCCCAATGAAGTAGTAAGAAAATTGGAAGGCGAGAATGCTTTCTCATCACAAGATAGAGATATAGAAGTTGACACGGGTAATTAACAAGAACAAATATAACAAAAACCCCATTGTTAATGGGAAGGTCTATCAGCTCATACACCAAACTATGGATCTGGCTGCTTTGGGGAAGAGCCATACCATTACCTGAATCACTTATCTCTAAGGTGGAAATAAGCCAACTTAGGCTCATTTCTCAGTCTAATGTGATTGATGATTTATAGAATAACAACCGAAGTCGTGGCTAAAAGTTAATTGCCCCTGTGACAAACTGTTCAAACCCTTCCAAATTCCAATGTAGTTTCATACATAGCAGCAGTACTATTGATAAACTTTTTTTTGGTCCTATAGTTGATTCATGGGATAGGAAAATCTAAGGATGACGGAGGTATGGCTATCACAGCCTTGAAAATGGGTCAATGGGCTAAGCTTGAAAAATCGAATATATATTCTAAATAAAGGATACGGATTCCCTCAAGAAACAATACTCTCTTTGTACCAATTACATGATAGTAGTGTAATTTGTAACTTTCACAAAAAAATCAAATTTATTTAAGTATTAAAACTTCAAAATTTAGATGTGGTGATATTTCAACAAAATTACCTTTTCAGTTATTACTATAACATTCTCTTCACTATCACTAAAATAATATACACGCGAAATTAACACTTTAAGCTCAATATACGGTGTTTAACTGTATATTGCGCTTAAAATGTTAATTTGACATTTATATTACATTATTATAAAATGGGAAAGAGGGAGTGTCAAGCAGTAGCATTAACCCAAGACACAAGGGAACTCACAGCAGATACCCCTTCGGGTAAACACAAGTAAACCTCGTTCATGTGCAATAGCTTGCAAACCACACATGAGAGGTAAACCGCACTAGGCAAGCCATGTGCGACGAACTTGGGACAGAAGGCCCCCCCCCCCCCCCCGCTATTGCAGATAAGGGGTTAATCCAAGACTAATTAAAGCATAAACTTCTAAAAAAAAATCATTAACAACGTTCAAGTTAAATTAAGATATTTTCTATGCGCAGAACAAAATTCCAAAAATCCAGCAGGAGTTCAACAACAAAAGTTTTAAAAGAGATAACTAGTTTATCACCTTTGCTAAATCTCGACCCATTTTCGCTACTGTCATAGCCAATGAATCCCTCTCCTTCGTAAGCTTCACCTATCATTTTTTTACAAAAAGAGTAAGATTAAGTCCTTTTCGTTCCAAACGAATGCAACAACAACAACATACTCAGTAAAATCCTACAAAGTGAGGTCTGAGGAGGATAGAGTGTACGCACACCTTACCCCAACCTCAAAGGTAGACAGACTATTTCCAATACACCCTCGACTCAAGGGGAAAATAGTCCAAATAACTCAAAAAACAGCACATAGAAACAGGACAGTAACTAGAACAAAATAATACGACAGTCGAAATATAAGAAACAACAAATAATAACAGAAATAGAAGGACATTTTCCAAGCAAATGCAAGAGGTAAAAATGAAACTACAAGCAGTACATTATCTTCGCAAGTGAATTTCAACCGCAATTCAGTTTCATGACAAGCCTGCTCAAGCTGCGAGACCTTATCCTGGAGCTCCACGATGAGGAGAGTAGAGTGTACGCACACCTTACCCCTACCTCAGAGGTAGAGAGACCGTTTCCAATAGACCCTCGGCTCAAGGGAAAAATAGTCCAAATAACTCAAAACCAGCACATAAAAACAGGACAGTAACAACAAATAATAACAGAAATCGAAGCACATTTCCAAGCAAATGCAAAGAGGTAGAAATATGAAAATACAAGCAGTACATTACATTATCTTCGCAAGTGAATTTCAACCGCAATTCAGTTTCATGACAAGCCTGCTCAAGCTGAGAGACCTTATCCTGGAGCTCTACAATAACCCGATCTTTCTCGTGAATCTTCTGACGAAGCCTCCCTGTCTCCGACTCGAGTTTTGTGACACGAGAAGCTATAGCCATGGAAGTAATCTTCCTAGCAAGATCCAACTGATCGTAAGGGTCCGTCGGAATCACCGAGAGTATTTCATCGGAAAGATGAAAGTCCGGCCCGGCACTCCGGCTACTACCGCTGCTACTGCTCAACGACGACATCTCCGAATTACCAAAAAACCCTAAAGACGAAGCGGAAGCGGAACCCAATGTTGGAGGAAATTTTTTGGATTACGGAGAATACAATGGGAGAGTTGAAACAGAAGAAATGCGGTGTAATTAATGGGTTAATTGGAATTAATTAAATTAAATTGATTCTGTTTGACTTATGTTTTTGAATTTAAAAGTGCCTTAATTAAAAATTAAAAATAACAAGTGGGACATAGCTTTGTCTCATTTTGGGTTTGAATTTATTTTTGGTTTTCCCTCCAAAGCTTAAGCATACTTTTCGGTTTGGTCCGCTTTGGGCCCATCGGCCCTAAGCTAAACCACTTCAAAATTGATCATTTACCTACCTACCATTTCCTCTTTCGACCATAATTACCTTTTTCACGGTGGTTGATTCACCCACATAATTCGCAAGAAATTACGTAGTGTCCCCCAAAGTGTTCGGAATTTTGTCCGCAAATATTCAATCTTTTCAAATTTTCGTCTCCCAAAGTGTGTAGTTTTGAATTTTAGTTCAGTAAGTCATTTTGGATTATTGTTTTTGTGGAGAAAAAACAAAAACTTATGCAAAATAAACTTATCATGAATAAAACAAAAATAAAGAGAGCGCCGTCTGTGGGGATCGAACCCACGACCACGTGGTTAAAAGCCACGCGCTCTACCACTGAGCTAAGACGGCTATTTGTTTTTTATTTGTGCATAAGCATAATCCATTATTAATTAGGACTTTGAAAACTTAATCTAATACACGTTTGCCACGTTGTCTTAGTAGGAAAAGAAAAATGAGGAAATAGTCTGCTATCACTACTTACAATTCGAGGGTAGAAGAGAACGAATTTTTTTTCGAGATCTCTCAAGAGAATGTGTTATTCTCATATCTTTTACGTGTAAAAAAGAAAACTTGATTGACCCAAAGAAAATAAAAGATATGCTTAAAGGATAACCTATAAATGTGATTGTTAAAACAGACCATGGCATTTAGCTGTTGATAAGGATTGAAAGTAATGTCAATCAACAAAATCGAAACTGATTCCAAACTATAGTTGATATGATTATTTTCTTCACTTTGCTTTCTTTAGACACACTACATATAATACCAAATAATTTTTATCTTTTAAAGTAAGCCAAAATTCATTGTGAATTAGCTAGTGTACGATAGTTAGCTGCCACCATACCATATCGTTTAGCTTATCATAGAGATATTATATGTCGATAAAAGTACAGATAACATTCTTAACAAGTGTGGTTGCTTATGGTCTCATTTTTATAACATTTGAGAATCTGCTAAAATTGAAGTATCCCTTGTAGCAAATGGCAATGTGCCATTAGACTAAAACACTATTTTTGGCCGTCTTGGCTCAAAACAAAGATATAAAGGAGCCAATAAATTAGTAACTAAACAAGAAAAGAAGTGGTAATTCAATCACAAAACATCCTTTTCAAAGAAATAGTTCAATCACCAAAACTTCTTATAAGATGAGTAGTACATATGCTAATTAATAGGAAAGAAGACTAGTTGCTAGCATCAAGTTTCAAGCTCAATGAAAACAAGAATTCAGCAAAAGCTTTTCTTGACATTACTCCTAGCACTCAGCTCACATTCCGGTAAAAGCTTTTTTCCCGCCACCACCAGAACCGGCAGGAATCACCTTCAAGACATTGAACCTCACGGTTTTCGATAAAGGCCTGTGAAGCAGAAAATGTTATAAACAGCAAACGATGAAAAAATACTTCACAATAGAGAAAAAAAATAAGATGGTCCTAACCTGCACTGTCCAATAGTAACACGATCTCCCTCTTTCACACGGAAGCATGGTGATATGTGAGCTGGAATATTCGAGTGTCTCTTCTCATATCTGAAATAACTTGCGTGTTAAAACTAAAAAAGAAATGAATGAAGCAGCCAATATATTTAAAGTAACGAGCTCTTGCCTCTGGTACTTCTTAACATAGTGTAGGTAGTTGCGTCGAACAATGATGGTTCTATTCATCTTAGCACTGTGGCATGTACCAGCAAGGATACGACCTCGGATAGAAACATTGCCGGTGAATGGGCATTTCTTGTCAATATATGTACCTATATTTAAACAGACCAAACATTAAGTTAGACCATGGAACAAGGTGAAATTAAGGGAACATAGCCATTTTTACTACACATGTAAAAAATGAATCAAAATTGCTTGTAATATAATTTTCTACACGTGAAAGCCTAAACGAGTAATGCAACGAATTGTTAACAGGGCTCTAAAAAGCACACAACTCTAAAAAGCACACAAGTCTAAAAAGTTGTTCTGTAGAATTCTACAATTTCAGCCAAATAAAGTGAAAAATCCCAACGGAATAAAAGCAATAACAAACTAAGATTCGAAAGTAGGGATTGAGTTTTACTATTAGTAAAAGGAATGATTACATGTGCACAAATTAATCATTATTGTTTACAGAATTCCTACAATCTCGGGAAATGAAAGAATCACAATAGATGAAAAACAATCACAACATTATAACTTGAGAAATACCATGAAAGCATCAAATGGCAACTGATGCAGCAGACATAAAAATGACTTGAAATTCTATGTTTTTCAAATATCAATCATCTAGAGAACCTTGCCACTAACAAGAAGCAAGATTTCCACATAAAAAAGTCACAAAAATGGGAGCATTATTTTCCTTAATGTACTATAACTACAAGTTATCAATATAATCCAGCTACATTGATGAATCAAGCATTCCTCAATCTCTAACTAGTTTGCATTTTAGTTATGAATTCGAGAAAATAGAAAGTAAGGAACCTACTATGCAACACTCAATTAGTCTTCCATGATAGATCTATTCAGCTCCATATACAGCACAAGTATAATCACAATAACAAGGAAAGCTTTGAGCAATGAGACAAAAACAAATGAAAAGAGCAAGTATTCACCTTCAGTAGCCTCACGAGGAGTTTTGAATCCTAAGCCAATACTCTTAAAGTATCGATTCCCTCCCTTTCCTGGCCTCTTACCCTTTCCCGTCTTCTTAGAGCTGCCGAAATCACAATAAACGCAAATCTCAGGCTAAAAGCATCAAAAGCATATGTAGCAGTGGTGAGCACAGTTACCTTAGAAAAACACCTGGCTGCTTCAAAAACGCCTTCTCCGTCTGCAACACAACAAAAAAAATACATTAGATTTTCTGTATAGAAACTGACAGGCAATACGGGAGAGAGGGAGAGAGGGAGAGAGAAACCTGCTCCGCCATGATTGAGGGTTACGAAGGAAGATGAACTGGACGGCGGAAGATGCTGTTAGCGAAAACCCTAATTTGCTCTAGAGAGTGAGGCCTTAAGAGAAAACTTCGATTATGTACTTTGGGATATGGATTATGGATTGTGGACTGGACTTACTAAATGGGCTATTTGGTAGATAGATGGGCTCAAAATACAACCAAACTATTAGATGTATTATACAACGATCATAAATATTAGACAAAATATATTTCATTTAGACACTCGAACTAAATCATATTTCGATTGGACACCTCAATCATAATAACATGTTTTAATTAGACACTTCATGTACAAATTTTGAAATTTTTTTTTGCGTGTGTTCTCATTCATTTATTAGGTAGTTAAGTTAACCATGTATTATATGTCATTTCGTTTCATTATACGCATTTGCCTCAATAAGCCATTAAATTTCAGATATTTTTATACTTGACATTGGTGTGCATAATAAAAGAAGAAGACATGTTTTATATAATTAACTTAACTATCTAATAGACGAATGAAAGCATGTGCAAAAGTTTATTTAAAGTTTGAATCGAAAGTGTCCAATTGAAACACTTTATTAGGAGTTCAGTTGTTCAATTGAAACAAGACTTAGTTCAAGTGCTTAAATGGATTATATACTGACAAATTTAAAGGGCTAGCTATATATTAAGCCTATTATTATTATTTTACACATATTATACATGTATCAGTTTAATACACATAGATTTACAATAACTATACATATTAACATTGTTAGTTAAACACTCCAATTAATACTACATGTGTATGTGTACCAGTTAGAAAAAATAAACTGTAAATCTATCCGGCTATTCGAGTAAAGATCCACCCCATTACAATTAGTTGGTTGTATTTTGAGCCCATTGAGCAAATAGCCCATTTAGTATGCCCAGCCCAGTCCACAATCTATAATGTATGTTACATAAGTTTTCTCTAATGCCTTAGTTCACTCTGTAGAGCAAATTAGGGTTTTAGCTACCAGCTGCATCTGTCGTCGTCCACTTTATCTTCATTCAATAATGGCGGAGCAGACGGAGAAGGCGTTTTTGAAGCAGCCAGGTGTTTTTCTAAGGTAACTCTGCTCACCATGTCTATATGCTTTTCATGTTTAAGTTTTAGCCTAAGATTTGTGTTTTTTTGTGATTTTTGGCAGCTCTAAAAAGACTGGAAAGGGTAAGAGGCCAGGAAAGGGAGGGAATCGATACTTTAAGAGTATTGGTTTAGGCTTCAAAACTCCTCGTGAAGCTACTGAAGGTGAAAAATTACTCTTTTCATTTGTGTTTTTTGTCGCATTGCTGAGAGCTTTACTAGTTATTCTGAATATACTTGTGCTCTTAATGGAGCTGAATAGATCTATTATACAAGACTAATTGTCGTCAATCTAGAATGTAGGTTCCTTGCTTTCTATTTCCAAAAATGCAAACTAGTTAGAGAGGGAGGAATGGTTGATTGAATTCTACTAATCCTCACCTTGATTATTATAAACTTGTAGTTATAGTACATTAAGGAAAATTATTGTATAACTTCTTATTAGCCAGATACATACTTGATGACATGGGAGGATCTTTCTGTTTAAGGCTAATTATTCGAAAATCTACCTCAACCTAATAATTATCACGCATTGTTTTCATGGGGTTTTCTCTTGATTTTCTTTTACATCTTTAACATAATTATTTGACCTTGTGGTAAACCTAACATTCCTTTTGTTTCCTACTTCAACCAAAAGAGACTGAGATCACTAGCACAACGAAAAGTGCTTCCATGAGACAGCTTTACATATAAGTAATAGAAAATAAAAAAAAAATGCTCCCATTTCTGTAACTTTTATGTGGAAATCTAGCTTGTTAGCAGTAAGGACTAAGGTTCTCTAGATGATTGATATTTTTAAAACCTATAGTTCCCCAGATTTATAGTTGTCTGCTGCACCAGTTACTATTTGATGCTTTCATGGCATTTCTCAAGTTATAATGTTGTCATTGTTTTATCATCCATTCTGCTTCTTTCCTTTCCCGAGATAGTAGGAATTTCCGAAACAACAATGATCAATTTGTGTTACATGTAATCATTCCTTTTACCAATAGTAAAACTCAATTCCTACTTGTGAATGTAGTTTGTTATTGCTTTTAAGGAATTGGGATTCTTTTACTTGTTATTTGGCTGAAATGTAGAATTTTGCACAACTACTTTTTTGACTAGTGTGCTTTTTAGACCCTGTTAACAATGCGTTGCACAAAGTTACTCTAGTAGTCCTACAAGGAATTCTTTAGTTTCAGTTTCGTGGGAAGAAGAAGAAGGGGCAAAGTCTCACCTATCAAGGAAGTATGGCAAAGATAGTTTATTCTTGCGGGGAGGACCTCAGCTCTAGGCTTTCACGTGTAGAAAATTATATTGCTAGCAGTTTTAATTCATTTCTTACCTGTGTATTAAAAATGGCCATGATTCTTAATATCACCTTGTTCTGTTGTCTAACCTAACATTTGGTCAGGTACATATATTGACAAGAAATGTCCTTTCACTGGCAATGTTTCTATCCGAGGTCGTATCCTTGCTGGTACGTGCCACAGTGCTAAGATGAACAGAACCATCATTGTTCGACGCAACTACCTACATTATGTTAAGAAGTACCAGAGGCAAGAGCTTGTCACTCTTAAATATGTTGTCTGCTTCACTCCTTTCTTTTTTAGGTTTTAACACGCAAGTTATTGCAGATATGAGAAGAGACACTCGAATATTCCAGCTCACATATCACCATGCTTCCGTGTGAAAGAAGGAGATCGTGTTACTATTGGACAGTGCAGGTTTGGACCATCTTATTTTTTTTCTCTATTGTGAAGTAATTTTTCATTATTTGCTGTTTATGTACGCTTTAACATTTTCTTGCTTCACAGGCCTTTATCGAAAACCGTGAGGTTCAATGTCTTGAAGGTGATTCCTGCCGGTTCTGGTGGTGGCGGGGAAAAAGCTTTTACCGGAATGTGAGCTTAGTGCTTCTACATTAATGAATGATGTCAAGACTTTTCTGCTTTTGCTGAATTCTTGTCTTCATTGATATTCCTTTTGAGCTTCAAATTTTGAAACTTAATGCTAGCAACTAGTTTTCTTTCCTATTAAGCCTATGTACTCTACTCATCTTATAAGAGGTTTTGGTGATTGAACTTTTTCTTTTAAAAGCAATGTGTTAGTACTAAAAATGTAAATAGTTGTTTCTGTCTTCATATCCAGTTTTCAAAGTAGCCCCAAATGCACAGCTAATATCTCCTGGATAGTAAGCAATATGTTGGCCAAACTCTGAAACTCTTGATGCACAAATTAGTCGACAAAACATGATCATATCATGTGTGTAAATGTTGAGCACTTCCTCTTGCCTGGATAGGAAAAGCCATGAGCCAATTTGTTGATTAAAACTGTACCAAATCATCAGCCCAATGAAACCGTAAACTTTATCGAAATTGTAACACGAGATGGCCATATCATTTCCTAATAATTTAGGATCAACGGTGTAGTAACGATCTTCCAACTTGGACCAAATCATTTCCTATAGGATTAGGATCATTGGAAGAGAAATTATCTGTATATCTCCATGCTATACTAGTTCAATCCACTAACAAATTCTCAATAGAATGAGCACCAAGTGCTAATACCACACCTTGAGAACTTGTATATAATGATGCATCCTGCAAAAATGAACACAATGCTAGTAAAAAGTATCTCCATGTTCCCCTCCCTTGAGATTTGAGCATGGTGGCATCTTGAACGGGTTGGATTTGATTTTACCACCCTTAGTTTAGAAGTCATGGAGTTGATGATTGATGAGGCACCATTACTCTCATCGCTGCGACTAACAGCTCATTCCAATAATAGGATACAAAGTGTTCATCATCAAATTATTCAATTCATAGGTATTGACCGAATTCACCCGTATAATTAAACCAAAATTCAGTTGATGACATGGGTGATTGGCAATCATTTCTCTACTAAAACTATTAAGAAGTATGTAGAACAAATAACGACAATTCACAAGAAACATAGATAATTTGTTACGTAGGGTCATTTTCTGATGTTTATCTTTCTACTTTTTCAATTATATGTTTACTGTCGTTGGAAGACATAAGAAGCACAGCAATGAAACTAACCAAAATAATGTGAATTTGGACAAGAGTATACAATCATTAAAAGCATTCACATTCATACGTTCAAATGAAGTAATCAAGTGAGGTGAAGGGTGTGTCCTAATGGACTTCTTTCTCCAGCAGAATTAAGATTACAAAGCTCATCCATTAAGGAGCGTCGAGTCGATCTCGGGATTCCTTGCAAGAGCAACAACCTAGGGCTTACGAGGCGATCCACTACTATTACTGTTGCTGGGGCTCCTCCCTCTTAAAGGCCTGCATTTTCATGAAGCACCAAGCATATCATAACCGGCAACAGAATAACAACAAGACAATGATGAGCAACACAAGACAAATACAATTGTACAGACTAGTAAGAGATTGCACGTGAACCCACCTTCTTCTAGGACTTCGGCTCCTTGAAATCTTGCGGGGTCCTCCCTAAAACAATAAGCAAATTATATCCATGTCAAACAATCTACATGGGTCGACCCAAAAGAAAAAATAAACGACCTAACGGATAAGTTTGTTAAATTAGAGACAACCAAACACAGACCTTGCGAGGACTGGGAGAAGAAGAGTAGGATGATGACTTCCCACGTCTTGCAGCTGGACCCCTTCCCCTATACATGAAGCATTCACAAATAAATATTACTTGGTTCATATAAACAGGAAATGACATTCTTTCAGAAATTTAATAGCATTATGTTCTCTGATAATATTGTCATGGAGATTAGATACACCCAAGAGAAAGAAACCAGGCATTAGAACATGTTGAAAGTGCCAAAAAGTATGTAAGTTTAAAATGAGGAAGAGGCATAAAAGGAAAAACCACAGACAACACGTACTAGCACAGAACAGTAACTCAAAGACACGAAATAAAATTTTCTATAGTTAGACACACTAGACATTTTTTTTTTTGAAATGAAAGACACTCTAGACATTTTAGTGATAAAGATGATACAAAATTTATGCATTACCGCCTAGGAGAGATGGATCTTGATCGTGATCGGATAGGCCTCCTAATAGGTGAACGGCTAGACCGACGACCAACTGGAGATCTTCTGGGTGGGCTTCTAGCACGTCGTGGAGAACTACAAACAAAGACAAGGAGACAAAGATACCATGAATTACCACTGTCAGCAGTTATGAACATTCATTAGTTAACACAAAACAAAGCTGTGTTTAAATAGTTCAGGCTATAGTTGACAATATTTTTAATACAACTACTAACAAGAAAACCAATTGCCACCCATCATGGGCAAACACTATTTCGACAGTAACCAAGCGCAGAAATCAACTATTCAACATCATTATCCATATATATATCACACACATATCTATGCTACCCACACGGGCTTAACAATTTAAAGAATCTCTTTGAAGTATGTAACATCAGGTTTATCCCTACAGGCTACACCATTAAAGGACTTTCTAGTTATGGAGCGAGAGAAGATATTTTTTCATCATTTACTTCGACTATTCAACTTTATGAAATTAAAATGCTAACTCACCGTCGCCTTGGCGGAAGGGGAGAACGCCTTCGAACAGGACTGCCACGAATTCTTCTGGGAGAGCCCCTGTTGAAATATTTAATCATTAAAGATCCACATCAAAATTCCAAGATTTCAAAAGCAAATATGAAATACCCAACCTAGGAGGTGACCGATGACGTCTTGGAGGGGATGGTGAACGGCGTCTAATGGGAGATGCAGCCCTCCTCCTTGGGGGCGGTGGACTACCGCGCCTAAAAGGAGAATTTGCTCGACGACGAATAGGAGAGTCAACACGTCGACGAGCAGGAGAATCTAGCTCACGTCTAGGAGATCCTCTTCGTCCTATTGGAGACCTCCGAGGTGGAGAGGCAGGTTTTCGACGAGGAGATACTGATTATATCAAAGTACACCAGGTTAAACAATGCATCATACAGCCAATGAACAATTCCTAATATAACAAGGATATCATACACTCTTGTTGCCGTTTTGGTCCATCTTTCTCCACATCAACAGGGGCATTATCAGTTCTTGGAGCATCTCTTCTGGAGGAGGTTGCAACAGCCCTTGGAGGTGAGGCAGCCTTCTTTCGCTCTGGCAGGGTGAACCTGGCATGAACTACTTTCCCATCAATCTGTGCCTGCATTAACACCACCAAAACATATTAGTTAATTCCCCATGGATGCAGTTACCCAGTGAATGTACAAATCTTAAAACCATACACCATCCATGTGTAGTTGGGCTTTCTCAGCATCAATTCTAGTCTTGAACTCAACATAAGCAAACCCTTTTGGAAGATTAACCTGCAACAAGTGTACTTTTATATTACAAAGAAAAAAGGAAAAAATTCACATAAGCTGTACACCGTCTAAATATATGGCACTTGTTAACTTACAACATGATCAATGGCCAACTGCACATGCAGAATTTCTCCAAAATTACCTGTCAAAAAGGAAAAGTTACAGACATTAACCATCATGAAGATCATGAGATGGACAGAGCAACGTCAAATTACCATGCAGGTGTATTCAAAACAACTAATCGATGAAATCCAGTCAAACCGTTTCCAGTAAACCTGGAAATTCTATTTTCAGAGCAATTCTGTTCCATTCTTCTATTCCCATTTATTTATTTTACATGGATTGATATATACTGAAACTACCGCACCACACAGGCATGTTGATTGGCTTGTTTATGCTAAGCTACAGCTGGGAGAACCTAATTAATGATAAAATGACTCAGCCGCCATGAGGATACCAATAATACCCTGGCTTCCATAATAACAGTTCAAAAAATTCTCTTCCCTTGAACTGTTACTAACTTGCAATAACAGGATTACACTAGAACGTGTGACATAACTGGCTAGGTAAACAGAACGAATATCATCTATAAGTAAAAGACTGGAACTTTATGGGTGATAACAGGTTCACAATAATGGGTCAAACTAAGGGTGGGTGTTCGGTTCTTCGGTTCTTCACTTGGTGCATACCAAATACCGAACTGAAATTCAGTTCGGTTAGGTTCTTCGGTATGGGCCTGATATAATGGGCTATATACTCTGGATGGGTTTTGTTGGGTTGTCAGTTGAAATTTCCAGTCTAGATTAGACAAAAATTTCTACAATTCTAGCAAATAAACACTTCAGTAATCAGAAAGAAGTGCTGAACATACCAAATATCTCTTTCAAATGGTTTTCATTGACATTTCTGCTGAGCTGATCCACATGAATCACACGCGACTCAGGTATAGGAGATACTTTCCTGGAATCAGATCCCAAGTGTTACACATCAAAAAAGCCTCTAAATGCATCTGTCAAAAGTGCTATATGCAGTTTCATTTTCGCATCATAAGAAGATATTGGTGTTAGTATCTATCTTTACCAACTTCATCCAAAATGGACAGATATTTTTCCCGTCTCCCCAAAATTTAATTTTGCAAAGAGAAAGACAATCAAAATTCCAACAAAAGAAGGTCATGCATTTGCTTTCTGACTGTAACATCATTCATCAAACCATAAGACGGTGAAGGCAGAAGGGGTGACATAAAGCTGAATGTTGCACCACCAGCACACATGTCTATGTGAGTGCTCAGGGTGGAAAGGAACTTAAGAGCATTCGAAATTATTTATCAAAAGATCCTGGTCAGTTGCAATGCATTCTCCCAAAAAAGATCTTGACGAGTGCAACCAAGTCCACATTCAAAATGGCTCATAATTTTCCGACCACCTTGTGTATGTTTATTTTCATTTGGAAGAGGAGAAAAAGAAGGAACCTCCCCACCCCCCACCCCCCACCCCCCCAAAAAAAAACAGAAATTTGGATGTTATTGGAAGAGGTTTATATGTAGTTATTGCATGAATAAACCAAAGTCGGATCTCAGCTTAGAAAACAAACAACATTACCTTGGAGGTGGAGAAGCTTTCTTAGACTCTGGTGGTGGTGGCGGCGGTGAGCGGCCTCGCTTAGATGCTCCAGCAGGGCTAACAAACCATATTAACAACAAAAGATAGGGTTTAGGATCATTCAGTAATAAGAAGACTGGAGCAGAACTTTAGCTATTTTGCCAGAAAGGAAAGCTAATAGAACAGCAACATTACAAGAAATTTTCATGCTAGTTCAACCTGTCTAAGCTCAATAACAATATATATATATATGACAAAAACAAGGCAAGTTTCCAGTTTTTTATAACAGTAGTGTCAGCGCGGACTTGCGCCCACCGGGGAGCTAAACATAGAACGCAACATAAAGGGCAGCCCGGTGCACTAAAGCTCCCGCTACGCGCGGTCCCGGGAAGGGCCGCACTACAAGGGTCTATTATACACATCCTTACCTGCATTTCTGCAAGAGGCTGTTTGCACGGCTTGAACACTCACTCCTAGTCACATGGCATCAAAGGCTCCCCTTCATAACAACCTTTAAACATTTCACTTTCATAAACCCTTGCTAATCTAAGATAATTCAAGCAGCCATTCGCACATTACCTAACAGCATCAACAACTGCACCTCAATTCAGAGAAGTTGAGGTTGATTATATGAATCATTACTATACATTTGAGCTCAATTCATTCAGTACTCTATAATCTGTCAGTTAACTCCCTGACACTACACATTCTCCTAGTTTTCTGTTAGCATACAAATCTCTAAAAAACCAATACCACGTTATAACAGGAAAATAAGCGAAAGAGAGAGTATAGAACACAGCATGACAACCTTAAAACCCTTCAATGTCATAAACCCTAGCGAAAAATCTAACATAATTCGAGCAGCCATACACACATTAACCAACAGCAGCATCTACTGCACCTCAATTCAACGAAGTTGATGTTGATTATACGAATCATTACTACACATTTGAGCTCATTTCATTCAGTACTCTAATAGTTTGTCAGTTAACTCCCCAACACTACACATTCTCCTATTGTTCTTCTAGCATACAAAAATCAAGCGAAAAAATGAGTATAAAAGTGCATTATATGAATCATTACTATACAACTGAGCTCATTTCATTCAGTACTCTATCGTTTTTCAGTTAACTCTCGTACACAACACATTCTCCTATTGTTCTTCTAGCATAGAAATCAAGCAAAAAAATGAGTATAGAAGTGCATAATTCGAGCAGCCACTCGCACATTAACTAACAGCATCAACAACGGCACCTCAATTCAGAGAAATTTTGAGGTTGATTATATGAAACTATTCCATTTAGCTCATTTCATTCAGCACTCTACAGTTTGTTCGTTAACTCTCGGACACTACACATTCTCCTCTTGTTCTTCTAGCATACAAAAATCACGCGAAAAATGAGTATAGAAGTGCATTATGTACCTTCGTCGCTGAGTCGCAGGGCGAGGGCTAGGGCTACGTGAGCTTGCACTGCGGGAAGCAGAGGAAGATGAAGAAATTGATCTAGAGCGAGATCTAGATCGAGAAGGAGAACGGGAACTGGAGGAGCGAGAGTCTGAAGGAGAGGAAGAGCGAGAGCGAGAACGAGAAGAGGAGCCTGACGGTGAAGCCGCACGGCCACGGCCTGGTTTCGCCATTGACGTACACAGCTAAACTCTGTGTGATAAACCCTAAAAGCAGTGAGAAGAGAAGCCGATGATGGAGTAGAACATTTGGGGCAAAAAGGTTATCAGCTACTGGCCCGCGAAATATATAATGGGCCGAGTTGGGCTGTTGAGGTAAAGTGATCCAAAGAAGCATTACCTAGAACTAGTATTTAAGGCTCGTTTGGTAGAATGTATAAGAATAATATCGAATAAGATGTATTAATAATGTTGGGATTATTTCCTATTTACTACTCCCTTCATTCACTTTTACTTATCCATGTTGGACTTTGCACGCCCCTTAAGAAATAATGATTGATATGAATGAGTATTTTACCATTATATCCATATTAATTGATGTTTAGTACTAATAAGAAAAATAATTTGGGGAATAAGTAATTAATGCTAAGGGTAAAACATGTATTTTTTCTTGATATGTTGAAAATGACAAGTAAAAACGAAAATTCATATTTGAAATAATAGAGAAAGTAAAAATGAACAAAGGGAGTATTTGGTTCGGTGTATTAAGGAAAATTTTGTGTTCAATTATGTTTATCCAATAGCTCTTGTATTACTAATAATACCATAGTTTGCTATTTTTAGTTATACATAAACTGATAAAAAAGATTAAATAATACCATAATTATTACATGTGTTACATCCTACCAAACGACTCCTTAATGTTGGACTAATTTTACGGACAATTTGCTATCTTGACTTAATTTATACACACTTTGATTTTCTAATTCTAGTTTATTCGCATTTAGGCTAATTGTTTGTATGCATTGGACTAATATCACGAGATACTTGTTATCTTAGATTATGTTACACGTGTCTTAATTATTCATCAAGGACTTGGACAAATAGAAAAAAATTGCCTAATATTTTTGTCTCTACTAAAATTTGAACTCGAAACTTCACATTTCCAACCCTCTTAATTGGTCCATAGGTCACACCCTTAGGTGTCGATGTTTAAAATATCATGTAGTTATCCAAAAGTACTTTTATGATAATTTAAAGTACTTTAGAAAGATAAAGAGCAACACTTCCCACACGGGATAAGAGCTAACGTAGCTCAAAAGAGCACTAAACCAGAATGATTTTCCATTATGCATGCATTGTCTGAGTTCCTTAATGTGGACTATGGTATATACAATCATAGCAGGGGCAGCAACAAGAGACAATGGCTCGAATGATGTTCCTTGCTCTGGTTGAGCATAAACGAACAAGGTCTAACAGCACGCGTACTTTCGTCTTACAACAGATGAAGTTGTATAACCAAAGCAGGGGCAGCTAAATCTGCACGAATGCCATTTGGAAGACTTACAGAGACTGAATCAAGCCATTTGCTTGCACTACCTTGAGTGGACAGATAGTGAAGTATGGCCATCACATCCTTCAAACTCAACCAATCTTGATTCTTGTCAAATCCTGGAAAGTATGCTGTCCGTGTCCAGAAAGTCGTATTATCTAAAATCTGACTAGAAACATCATGTCAACGACAGCAAGTGTCCATTTCTTTGAGAAAACTGAACAGAGGCAGCACGGATAATTTCAATGAGATGCTCATCCAACGCATCAAACTCGCTTGAGTTGCGTAGATGATGATACATAGGGGCTAGATACTCTGCTGCAACTTCGACTAGCTTCCACTGATTGAGGTTAGCAGCCATCTGGATAATTTTTATAGACAAGTACTGATAGGAATCCAAAATGGATACAATCAGTCTAAAACATTTGTCATGCAAGTCTTCTAAGAGCCAGAATTGAGCAAGCGAACATAGCTCTACATAGGGCTCGAGTTCGTGTAGCTTTTCCTCCTTACTCAGATTATTCCATAGACAGCCAGATATTGGTCTAGGCAACTCACCAGAGTAGAACCAGGTGACTAACTTAACCAAGGAATCCCAACAAACTGGCACCTTGATGGTCAGTGAATGGCTGAAACAAAACCAAAAAATGTAGTATCAGCTAAACATTTGGGAGAAAAAGGGAGGAAGATAATGCAGCAAACAAAAATAAGGAAATAAACTCCATAACATAGTTATTTTTCTTTTGGGTAACATTCTCCCTTCAAAAAAAAACTACTTCTAAACTTGAGAAAACGGAATCATCTGGCACTTGGTAGAACTAGGTTCAGTAACCAAACCTAGCATCTGCGCCAACCGGAGAATATATTTTTTCAACAATCCATAATCATAATCCACCCAACTGTGGAGTAAACCAAGTTGTAACTATGAATCCATATTGTGATAAAGCAACCTATTTGGAATACCTTTCTTGCATTCCTGACTGAAAGAGGGCCCGTAAGTATTCACAACTTGGCCACAGTATAACTTTGTGAACATGCAGGTGTAAAACAGATGTGGAGCAAGAACTGCAGTCCTGATTACTTGGTCCGGAAGTTACAGCCTCCAAAATAATATCCCTGATTTGCAAGATGAAAAGGGCAAAACTTGTCATATCTTAGTCTTTCCAAAAAGCATAAATTAAGATACAAAAAGCATATTGCTAAAAGTTATAACACCTACAGATGTCTCTACATAGCTAACACAGTAGAGAAGTCAATGAAAAGTTCCAACAGCTCATATTAGGAAGTCTTTACCATTTATCTATAAACATATTTCACACATTAAGGATAGATTCAAATGTTATTTATTTGTTAAGTCTTCAGGCTATTAGCCAGTGAACCACCTCATGCTAAATAAACTATAGTATCTAGATAAAGCTAAAACAACTCCGTGCATCCACCACAACATAAAAATGCTTGAAAACGAGTTCTGGAAGAGAATTTAAACCAAAAAGACACAAATAAAGTCTCTAAGTCTAACACGACATACAAATGCCCAAAATGAATTGTGAAAAAAGGATTCATACGAAAAATTACGTCCGGCTGGCCCAAGAGCAGAGGTAAAGTCGAAACTTGGGAATGGAGTTCCCCATTTCGGATTCCTTCCACAGAGCAATTGTACTAGAGGTTGCAAATTGCAATGTTTGGCTAAAATTTTCAACTTCTTCACAAGGTCTACTCCTGCTTCAAAGGATCCCGAATAAATATACTCTAATAACTTTGTCAATGACTGGCAATCAACATGAGCGGAGAGGCGAACTTTGGTGATTAACCTATTGCATGAATCTGAATCCTGCTTAAAAGAAGAATCAAATGCTTTCCCTTTAAGCAAATCTTCAGGAGGTAATAATGATGGACATCTAACCAGAAGAATAACACCATGGACACGCACTGGTTCCTGATTTTTAATTATAAGTTCCACATCAGAATGTTCATTGTCAGTAAGGAGTTCCCGAAATTCTCTCCCAAACTTACTTGGAAAACCATATAATCCAAGATGGCGAAGAATATAAGCAGCGTACCATCGTGGTCCAGAGTAAGAATTGTTTATACAGATCTCCTGGAGATCTCTTATAAAAGCAGCTCGCAATTCCATCTGATCATGAAAGATGCCACAACGATTTTCCGCATTTATCAATTCACCAAGAGCCACAAGTCCAAGAAGTAAAAGCATATCTTCACCTTCCCAATCTTCTGAAGAAGGCCAGCAACAAGTCCTTTCACTAAAAAGGTTTTGCACATGAGGAGCCACACTAGATCTATTTAGGTGGACAGGATTGTCTAACCACCAACTAATGAAGCTCAACAGAATGTCTATTCCTCCATGCTGAATTACATGCTTCTGATATTTTGGCAGAGCTGAATAACATGCCAGACTTGTCAAGCTTATGACAAGTCTAAAATTACTCGGTATTCCAAACTTGTTTCCAGAAGATGCAGCTTTTAAATTATCCAGTAAATATCCAACATAGTCCTTTCCCTTCAGTGCCAGAATTTCAGATAGGATGAATCTTGTTTTGGAAGAAATGTACTTGCTGGGGGAATAAACCATCATAAAGACTGCTCTAGATGCTGGTTCACTCTCCGATGAATGACAAACACTCCCTTGATAAATTTGGCGAGAGGTGAGGATAGAGTCCACGAAGGCTAAGCTTTCAAAGACAAAAACAAACAGAAGCACATGCACAGTTATTAGGGAATATGTTTCATGTCAATACACTCGCTAGGAGTTTCTACATTTTTACATGCTGTAAACAAAATAACTTTATACACACACAGATATATATATATATATATATATATGTATGTGTATATGTGGTGTGTGTGTGTGTATGTGTATGTGTGTACACATATATTGATAAATTTGGAGAAAATTGAAATTATACCAAGATCTTGGGTTCGATTACCATGCACAAACAACAAGAACATTAAACACCGTCTCATTTCCATGCATTTTGGGGAAGAAATCCTCCATACAATTTGCTGCAAGGCATCCGAGGATATCCCAAACATATGGTCTCAGTGGAAGAAGAACATCTGTTTCGAAAACCTCTTCTAACTTGATGATTTGTTCTTGTAGAGATGAGCTATGTAGAGACTGCTGAGTTGTGTCAGAATTTCCTATGATAAGTCTAAGAAGAACCCCATCAACTCCTGCCTTCCAAAAATAGAAGTGGTGGTCCCCTTCCCAACGAGTGAGCAGAGCTAAACGGCATGCCTCGACTAGTATGGACATTTGGCACTTGGCAAGCTTTCCAGCATCCAAACTCCAGTTACTCATTAAGGTAATAATGGCTTTCACAATGGGCTCACAAGACAATTTAATAATTTTTGAACATCCTTGTTCACTTGTCTGAGCAATTAAAATATATCAATGTAAGCAAGAGAAAAAAACTTGAGCTCCTAAGCAGGATAAAGGATAACATTTCAGTATCAATTGCTACCATTAAACATTGAGCAAGTCTTAATCCCTCTATCTGGACGGAATACGGGTTTGAACTGTCCAAACTGTCCACCATGATTTTTACAAGACCTTCTCCGTCCTCCAGAAGCTTATTAGTTCCATTGCCACATAGAGCTGCCACGCAAAATAAGAATGTAATATCATGAGTCTAAGCCACAGAGAGGAGAAAGGTAAGTTCGCAGGATATATGAATACCTAAAGCAGAAAATAACTGCATAACAGCAATTCTGATGGAGCAGTCAGGGTTAAGTTTGACAGTATCTAAGATATTCAACAATTTCCTATCAGTCCAAACATGGAATCGAGAAGGAGGCCAACGCCACAAAATTTTACTTAGTAGAGAAGCCATCTCTTGAAAATACTCAGTTGCCTTATTCCCAGTGGAGTATCCTTTTACATTCTCAACTAGATCAGCAACAATATTTGTGGTTTTTAAGATCTCCCAAACCTCCTCCTCTCTTTTAGAACTCAGATTTGATAAAATCAAATTCAAGGCAGAGGCACAAGATATGGCGACTCGTAATTGCCGGAAAGTTAATAAGGATGATAAAGGATGAATGAGATTGGAAAAGTGAGGTTGCAGCATTGAACTTGGTATCACGCGGATGATCTTTACAGCTACATCTGAGGCCAATCTCATTGTGGCTTCACTTTTTGATGCTAGAATACTTCCTACAGCTCCAACAATGTCACCAACTGATTCCTGGTATGGATCGAAATATCGGAGGTAGAAAGTTAGTCAAACAGGTATAGATCCCCACAAGAGATGCACAACTAACAGGAAATAGCACCAGTCAAGTCTATATTGCCTTCCAAAAATAAAATAGTGAATTTGAATTACTTATTTATATATGCTTTTAAAAGGGGAAAAAAAGGAAAATAGTGAGAAGGCAAGTATTGGTAGTAGGTTCTTTTTTAAGTACCAGTATCTACAAGTTAAAATACTCACAACTATGTGCTTTTCATAGGAAGAAATCAACTGACTATCTGGAATCTAATTCTTTGGTTTCGGTTTATATTCACATTCACATCTACGAGATTGGGTATCTCAACCGGAGAATTGACATCAAAGCTCATTGTTACAAAGGCAACCTAAGTTTCATCACTCTTTTTTGTAAAAGAGGTAAATGTTAGGGGTAGCAAGGTGGTCTCGATGCGAAGAAAATAAAAAATGCATGAACATGATGCATCTCCAAGTCGCAGTTTATTTCTGTCTCTTGCACATTCTTAGCAACAGATAATAGGCGATCCAAACAACAAAACTACGAGATTAAGTGCTCTCCAAAATTATACAAGATTGGTAAGTGGAAGACAAATTACCTTCACAACTTGGTGTTGTAATGCTTCAGCAGATATACTATCAAGAAATGCATCAACTGAACGAACCACAAGTCTTTGTATCTCAATATCAGAATAATGCCACTTTTGACCCTTGTCATCGCAATATCTACAAGAAACAAGCAAATTAGTAAAGAATAGGATAGGTCGTATTCAAATGATTGTCACCCAATAGAAACATGCACTTATTATGTCTTCAGTTTTCACCGACCATAGGAGCAAATGGTGTTTCAAGAATGATCTGTGAGGAAAACTGGATAGATAATTTACGACTTGCATATAAAGGGAAAATCATGAAAATGATGTTCACTCTGATTATCGACCCTAATTTCCTCTATTTTCAAGTCCCTGTTCTGGTGAAGTTAGTAGCTAATTCAGCACTGTCCATTCTTCAGATAAATGACCTTCCTTTAGTAGCTATCAGTTACATCCAAAGGCAAATGGCCTTCCTTTTTTGCGAAAAATGTTAGAGGATGCATATAACCAACCCCTACTACTTTGGATTGAGAAGTGGTGATTGATTGAAACAATTGATAGTGGTAATAACAGAGGATAATTAACTTCTAGAAAGTAAATGAAGAATATCTCTGATATGCTGTTGAAGTGTGTTGGAGAACAGGACTTGTAGTTTCTCCTTTGGCCAATGCATCCAGACCTGTTTGTCCATTTTGTTCTTTCAATCAAATTCCAAGCAGTGGCAATAGGCTGCTGAACCCTTTTTCCAATCAGCAGCTCCATTAAGCACCAAGGGGATACTGGATGAAGCAATATATGTACAGTTGACAATGAGAGTCAGCAGGAATTCTTTAGTGCTCAACGATCTGCTGCTCAGTGCAAGGTTTCTGTTAGTCAAACAAGCCTCTTGTTACAATAACCAGCTGAAAAGCCACCTTGCTAGGTGCCATTATTTCTCAAATCCGATTCCAATGCCATTGTTCTTCCCTGTGACTCCTAGCGAGATGTTTGTAGCTTATCGGGTACTTGTTGTAGTGATCTATCTGTCCCAGATGCAAAATAAGATTTACCATACTTGTGCCCTCCCAATCAATGCAGAGAACAATACTTTACTAGTTGAATAATTAATACACTTGCTGCTAGTGTATCTAGTTCACATCAAATAATCTACTTACTGCCTTTTTCAGTTTACTACTTGAAATGAGCCCAATTTCTACCCTTGTCCATTTAAATACCACCGACTCTGGGAGCTCCACAATGAGTTGTCACCATTTGGTAGAGCAGAGGACTGAAAATTGAGGCAAATCTAGCTCTCCGACGAGCTAGAACACGGGTGGAGGCTATCAATCCAATTTCATAACTAGTTGGTAAAAGATTTTTTGGATAACCGTGGTGTCCAGGCCAGCTTACGCAGCATGTTATACACCAAACAGGAGAGCCCAACCCAAAAGACTAGTCTTACAGGTGAGAGAACCCATTTAGCCTATAAACCAATTAGCATTTCTCTATTTATCCGATGAGGGACAATTGGCTCATAACAATAACTCAACTAATTCCACGGAATACGTATCACCTCCCACCACCAGCAACAAGTACCATAAATCTCATAAAAGCAACGGAGTCTCAATAATTCAAAAATTCCCAAATGTCCAATCAATCAATAAGTCAATAAATACTACTATTACAAGTTTATTACCTAGTGCCGAGATTGATAGCATGGTAAAGGCGTTGATGAAGGGTCAATATGTGACCATTAATACCACGACTGTTATCTGCAACTTGCTTTGACGAAGATGAAGAAGAAGATGACCTCATTTCTGCAAAAACTCGAAAGGTTTCAATTGAGAAAAAAAAAAACGCAATTTGTAGTGGGACTTGTAAATCTCATTTCAAATATAAATATATACCATAAATAGTTAATGTTTGCAAGGTAAAATAGAGAGTTAAAATTAAATTAATTTAAAATATAATTATTATTTTTTTATGATTGATTAATAAAGAAAACTTTTGAGTTTTGTGTTGATACGCTAAAAATATATAAAATTTACCAAGTGTCATTTAATCTTGTGTTCTTAAACACGTTACACGGGAAGTTGAAATTAAAGAATTGCTAAAAAAGTAAAGACGCATTAAAAAGGAATATCTCTTTCTTTTTTTAACAACTCTTTTTAATTTAAAATTTCTACGTGGTATGTTTAAGACCATAAAATTAAAGATTATTTTAATACATTCTACATACCTTTAGTTTAGATTACAAAGATGTTTTCTTAAATTTCGTGGCAAATTAATATCAACAATGACATATTCAAATATAAATCCACAAAGTGATATCTGGGTAGAATGTATGCAGACCTTACCGCTACCTCAAAGGTAGAGAGACTGGTTCTAATAGACCTTCGAGTGAAGGGAAAAAATAATTCAAAACAGACTAGAAAAAAAAGTAATATACGTACAAGAAATAAACAGATAGTAACTACAACAAACTAATATGATAGTCAAAGTATAATACGATAAATCGTAACAAAAATTGAAGGATCGAAAACTATAGGAGCAATACTACAATTACTAGTGTGGACGTATACAAGACAAACGCACTGCTACTTACTGATCTTCTACCAATAACTCGTGTCCTTCACAACCTCCTATCTAAGGTCATATCCTCGATAATCTAGAACTGTGGCATGTCCTATGTGATCACCTCTCCTCAATACTTCTTCGGACTACCTCTACCTCTCGTAAAACCATCCATAATCAGCCTCTCACAAGCTAATATATTGCACAAATCTTTCTTGGCATCATCAAGTGGCTGTAGTTTAGTGGTGAGAATTCCACGTTGTGGCCGTGGAGACCTGGGCTCGAATCCCAGCAGCCACATCTTCTTTTTCTTTTTGGGCTTTTGTGCCAGTAATTTCCAGCTTATTGGGCTTTAAATAGTAGCCTTTTTCACCAACAGCAACAAAAAGCCCAATCCAATACCTTGTTCGTTCGGTCAATGTTTGCATTTATGGCCATACTATTGTCATCTAAAAGTTTTAGCATATAGTACTATTATTAGTGATTAGGTTGCCAAATCCATAATATATGTAAAAATTAGGTGGGATGATCCGTTTTCGTACATGCTATTAGCTTTTAGTGACCATTTAAAAAGTAATAGAAAATAAAATTTGAGCAAAAATATCCTTGCTTAAAACACGAAAGAATTTTTAAAAGATTGAACTCCGTGAATCGTTCATTAGGTTTAAAAGATGGCAGGTATCCCGTAGATTTAGTCGAGGTGCGCGAAAATTGACCCGACACCACGGTCATAAAAAAAAAGAAGTATTGAACTCAATGAAATCCTTTGAATTCCAACAGTATTTGGTAGAGTTGTTTTGTTTTTTAATTGGGTATTTTTATCTACAACTTGTTTTCATGTAACAAAAATATTACATGTTAATAGCTTTTAAAAACTAGTGACTAGTTTCTTAATAACATGTGTTAAAAGTGCCAATTTATCCACTTTTCCCATGCTATTTTTTTTGGGTAATTATTTCTTACATTCTTCGGAATATTTTACTTGTCACATTTTTTATTTACACGCCCTTAGTTAAAAAAAGCATTAACTAGAGTGTAATTATTTCCATTCAAAATAATTATGCTGCTTTTTTACTTTTGAAATATGAAAATGATAGTCTATTGAAAAATCTCAATCATTATTCTTGTGTACTTACTTCTTTTTCTTAAAACATTTAAAATGAGAAGAAGTAAAACTTGATATGAAATCATAAAAATTCTTAGGTTAGTTAGATAGGTTAGGTTAGGACCAACTAATATCTATATCTAACTTATATAGTCAAATTTATCTATAATATACTTATTTGATGTGTTTGAACTTATAAAATTTATTAAAATTATGTCTTTGATAAAATATAATAAAAAACATATACTATTAAAGTAGTCAAATATTGAAATAATTTTTTATTTTCTTGTCATTAATAATATTATTTTTATGATAAACAAGATTTGAAGACATGAGATAAGCATAAGATGCAAGATTTACCTCGAAAATTGAAGAAATCTTGGGTGGAGGGTAAAATTATTCCATAGCACATTGATTTAAACTTATTATAACCAAATGAATATAAATAAATAAATAAATAAATAGTTGCAGCACCTGTCTTTTATATTTTATTCATATTCAGATACTTCCAAGAACCATCCTCCTCTAATTATGCTAATTTTCTTTTTCTTTTTAATTTCAGTTTTTGGATTCTACCTTATTCTATCCTAATCCTAAAATAAAATAAAATATAATAAAATAAAATGAAAGTCACATCCATTTCTTTGACTAAATATCAACACTTGGGCCCCCCACCATACTATTGATGTAATTTAGCCATATTTTGGTGGGTGATGGATCATATCCACATAGGTTTCGAGTTCGATTATCTGAAATGAAGAAGTCTTTAATAAGAAAGTGACATGTAAAAAACACGTAAAGTATAATATAGTTATTAACACATCTAATCTAACTAACTATTTATAAATAGAAGTGTAAAATCAATTGTCTTATGTCTTTGATTTACTATTTTTACATTATTATTATTGTGATATAAGTGATTCAGATTAATTGAAACTTATACGCATCACTCATATGAGGTGCATGCAAAAAATTAAAACTTCATGGTGTTAGTGTGTCACTACACTACTCTACTTTACTTGTCACTTTTCATCGGACTTCATGATGTTCAACCCATTTGATTACACTTTTGAAATGTGATTCTTTTTTCAGAATTTATATAAATACGAAATGTTTTATGCTTCGAGATGCTCTATTGGTGCATTACCATTCTACTACTAGAGAGCCACTACGCTGCTCTACTCTACTTGTCACTTTCCATCAGACTTTATGGTGTTCAATTCATTTGGTCACATTTTTGAAATGCGATTCTTTTTCAAAATTTAATTAAACACAAAATGCTTTGTGCACCGACCAATGTACATTACTAGTCTACTACTAGAGAGCCACTACACTACACTACTCTACTCTACTCTCCTATGCTTAGCTTCAACTAAACTCCACAATATTCACAACCCCCTCCCTAAACCCTAGCTACCTAGCTTTCTCTCCATATATTTGAAGCTGCTCTGAATTCTGTACAACGGTATCTTACTTTTCTTCTTTCATCTGCATATTTGATTTTACTCCAAGTTTGTTTTTGCCTATTATTTTCTTCTATTTTTTTTTCACACATTGAAGCAATTAAATCCATGGCTTCAGCTTGCGTAAACAACGTCGGAGTATCGCCGGAGAATTTCCTCGATTGTTCTCCGTCCAAGTACAACTCCTACAGCTGGTTAACTACAACTGCCGCCGTTGATAAGCCGGAAGTAGTATTAGATCCAGAAGTTTCCGTCAATGAAATGGTGGATTTCGAGTTCCGGCTTGAAGAATCGGTGAATATGTTACCGGCCGACGAACTTTTCTCTGACGGAAAACTCATGCCTCTGCAACTCCCGACGGTACGCCCGGCCGCCACGGGTACTTCCGCCGGTGTCAGGTCGCCGGAGACGCCGAAACTTCGTATGATGAGAAATGAGATTTCTCGTCGTAGTACGGACCCGTACTTGTTCTCTCCGAAAGCTCCACGGTGTTCTAGTCGGTGGAAGGAGCTTCTAGGATTGAAGAAATTGCCGAATGACAAGCACGAAGCTCAAAAAAATTGCTCCAATACACATAAATCTCTGAAGAATTTCCTCAGTCGGAGCTCGAAATCGTTCACCGATGACTCGTCTGTTAACCTTCCGTTGCTGAATAACAAGGACACAGATAGCGAGTGCATATCGATTTCTAGTTCCCGGTTATCTCTTTCATCGTCTTCCTCTTCCGGCCACGAACACGATGATCTTCATAGACTCTCTCTCGATTCTGATAAACCAAACAATCAAAACGGTAATCCGAATCCTCCTAGAATTCGATTAGTGAAACACAGAGCTTTATCATCGGAAAATCCTCCAATACATAGACAACCAGCTGATTCTTCTACAGTTACAACTACTCTACGAGGACTCTCGGTTGACGATAGTCCTCGTATGAATTCTTCGGGGAAGATTGTTTTTCACAACTTAGGAAGAAGCTCTAGTAGTCCAAGCAGCTTCAATGGTGGAGGAGGGCTAAGGTACAAACATGGAGGTGGCGGTGTGGAAAGATCTTATTCAGCTAATGTTCGTGTTACTCCGGTTCTGAATGTTCCGGTTTGCAGTTCTCTTAGAGGTGGTTCTAAATCTGGAGTGTTTGGGTTTCCTCTCTTTTCTTCTTCTTCGCAGCAGAAAAAAGATGTTCCCGGAGCTGTTAACAAGAAACACCGTTGTAGCAACAGGCCAAACAGAACCGATCGAATCAAAGAATGAACTGGTAATAGTAAAGTTCAGGTCGTGTAAACAATCTCTTGCAGAAATGCAAGGTAAGTAGACTGCGTACAATAGTCACATTTGTGTGAAAATATCCTCGTAAGACTGCGTAGAATAGTAACATTTGTGGTCTGGCCTTTTACCGAATCCTGCACGTGGCATTGGGCTATCCTTCTAATTCTACGAGGCTTAGAAGATTATGTAAATATGTAGGGAATTAGTTCTTGTTTACATGGATAATATTGTTGCTTTTTTTGTTTAGCTAAATTTGATGTTGAATTTTTTTCAATTATAATTCTATAATGAATCGTTGAAAAGTTCCTTTGTATGTTTTGCTTTACCTGAAAGCTATGGAATCAATTCTGTGATTCAACTTTTAGAATAAAGTTTTTTTTTTCTTTGAATAAATTCTTTGTATAATGATGGTGGTGTTGGGGTTGCTATTCTGTGTGAAAGCACGTGTTTCTGTTGCTTTGAGAACTGTAGCATTTCTGCGTCGAACAGGTATAATAGGGCCATGCATTAGTTTTGGCATCTTTCTCTGCCCATTTTGCATCAAATACTAGTGCATGCTTAGTGGCACGTATCTCGATTAATTTTATATCTTGTAGTCATAAAAAAGTTTTTTTTTTTTGACATGAATTAAAATGAAAAATAAGAGAAACAAATTGAAACATAAAAAGTATTTTCCAACAGCATTATAATATTTCAGTAACTCTTATCGGTAAAAGCATGGACAGTAAGGCAGGCAGGCAGATGAGAAGAAATCAATTAGCGTTTGTTATTCTAGACTAGAGAACTTGACGGATCACCTGAGATGCCATAAGAAAGCTCGTATAATGTTCAACGGTAACTATTTATATAGGTTGAGTGTTTGTTTAAAGTCATAAAGTGCTCGCTTAAAGCGTCAAATAGAGACAGTAATTTTTGAAGATGAATTATCAACACTATAGAAAAGATAACTGTAATAATCCGTAGTACGTACTGAATATTTCAATAATCAGAGTTCTTTTATTTGTTTGCATGATTGATGTTTTATTATCATTATTGATTATTCATGTGGTGTTTGTCATACTATATAATACGGTCCATTGTAATGAATGATCACTGTATAAAATTTATGGCCAACGTACTTGCAATTGTGAAATAAATGATGTGTTGGACCATTTATTTCTTGCAACTCATAAATAACTGCGCGTCGTTTGTGTACAATTAACTGCAATTCAAATATAGAGTTGTTTTTCTTAGGTTTGAGCCTCGAGTATGGACTCGTCTTTATTAAGGAGCACTTTAAGACTTTTGGCTGAAAATTCAAATTTAATCTAGCATGAATGAGGGTATCAAACATCGAGTAATAAGTATTCCGTGGTTAGTCAAGGTATGCGAACTGGTTGGAATACCATACGACGACAACAACAACAACATACTAAGTGGAATTTCACAAAGTGGGATCTGGAGAGGATAGAGTGTACGCAAATCTTACTTGTACCTCTTGAAGATAGAGAGAGACTGTTTCTGAAAGACTCTCGGCTCAAGTGAAGTAAATTAAAGTAGTAATGGAGAGGGAAAAATGATAGTGAAGAAAAAATATGACAACTAATAGGAAAGCAGTGCGGAGTATACGCAAAAACAAGGTGCAATCACCTAATTAACACAGTAAACAACAGATATCAAAAGCCAAAAACTACATAAATAGGCTAATATTACGATAGACACAACGCTCTAGACTACCACCAAGCCACAGACTACATGCATAAACTAACACTAAGACAAAGCTCGACAACCTTTTACCGCTATTTGCGATCTCCACACCCTCCTATCTAAGGTCATATTTTCGGTAAGCTGAAGATCGCGCCATATCCTGTCTAATCACCTCTCCCCAATACTTCTTCGACCTATCTCTGTCTCTCCTCGTCCCCACTATATCCAATCTCTCGCACCTCCTCATTGGATCGAACACCATAGTTAATAATAAAAAATTAATTGGATAAATCAAGAATTAACACATTAAAGTATGTTGTAATATATTTGCAAAGCATCTGTAGGACACATGCAAAAATTAAAAGTTTTTGCAGTTCAAAGTCTCAGCTAGACAGCTCCAGCATGCCTTGATATGTTTTTATGAATCTGCTTCTTTTGTTTTTTCCTATTTATTTTTTATTTATTGTGACCAAGTACACAGTGAACTGAACTGTCTTTGGCTCTTTCTAGCTGTTATCAAACTATATATTATAATATCTTTTATTCTTTTTATCTATACACTGTAGCAACTAGAAAATTAGATAATGATGAGCTAGGATAAGGGACAAAAGCAGCAACAAGAGGTTGCAAAGAACACGCTACAATGAATATTGTTCCCACTGAGGTGGCTCAGTTGTAACCGTCCACTGATATGGATCTAGTTATGGGACGATGCAAGATGAAATCACATATGATTTGTTAAGAGAGAACCTGCAATCTCTCAAGTCCCCGATGGTGATGCCTGTGACACCCTAGACAAATCTCACATCGACAAAAAAGGGGAGAGACATTAAACTCTAGTGACTCGTTTTAAAGTCGGGCAGGCCAAGGCCAAAAAGCCATAATGTCACTAGTAAACTGAGTTGTTATAGTAGGAATTCCTTAGTAATAGCTTACAAAACTTCAAATTAACCTCTGTAAGTGTCAAATAAGAATATTGGACAAATGTAGTAGAATGACCAAGTTTTATTTCTGGTTTCTGTTGCAATTTTATATTCTCAGTCAAGTATAATGACACCAGTTAAAATGACTATTTGGTGATACACAGAATATATGTCATTCTATTATAAGCGACAGAGAACTTCACTACATTTTGCAGCAGCAGCCAAGCCACTAATGATAGCCCCTTCAACATTCGGACTAACGCAAAAGTCTCCACATACTGCCAGCCTTTTCTTCGCGTCCCAAAGGCATTTCTCGTCTCCTGCTATGCTTGTTTCTGGGAATGCACTGCCCCTGACAAATTCACACGCGATAGCAGCATAAATATGACACGAAATGTAAGTACAACAAGGAGCAAAAAGAAAGGAAGGTGTCGTAATAATTCGTTTTATTTGTTTTTTGAGGGCGGAATAGTGATGATGAATTCAGATTTATTTCATGCCTTGTTAGATTACAAGATATAATTTCAGCTCAAAGCTGAATAATTGCCTCTCAATGATGAACAATCTATGTTTTTACCCCTATCTTTTCTGGATAATGGTTGTGTCCTGACTAGCTTGAGAAGTACCTCCACTATTCCATCATGTACATGCATCTTCCTACTAATATAGATACCGAATCACTCCGTCCACATATCTCCTAACTTTTTTTTATCTCTCCCCGAGATTCGGACCATAGTCACCAACCCAGACCACACCCTTGGGTGTACAATGATGAAATTTATAGTATCATGGCATTTGGGTTAAAGTAATCAGTATTCCGATTATGTCATGATATTTCCCAAAATGTGAACCTCCAATTGGATATGCCAAGAAAACAGTACGATTATTAGGAAACTTGAGACATTGTTTATGGTCATTGAACATATTCCCCACAAGAAATGTCGTTTCTGTAAATTTTTTAGTAGTGTTCTTGTTTCAAATAAAGAAATGCAGGTAGCTAACAAGATCTGAAACTAAAATGAGCATATGTTAGATACCAACCACCGATGAGCCTTCTTAAAAAAGGCCCGAGGTATACTGAGATTTGTGCTTTGAAATTCTTGAAAAAGTTCTTCAGCAACTTTTGCTAATGTTGCACTGGAAGGCTTCTGAAGTCCTGTCTGGGCAATAACATCCTGAGCATACTCCGCCGTAGAGTGTAGCACCCAGCATTCACTTCATTGGGGGGAAGAAAAGAGCAACGTGATCAAATACAACAATAATATAGGTGGAAATACGATGTTCAAGTTTCCTCGCAATATTCATCTACTGCATCAATTTTTATTTTTATTTTCTGTTAGCCATAATATTGATCTGCTCATTAACAACATAAACATATACCTATTGCGTGAACGCCCTGGTTTGCTGCTGTCACAGAATGCCCGATGTAGAACTTTTGAGCTCTTGAATGAGAAGCCTCTTATTGGTATCTCAAATATGATAGGAAGACAGACATTCCATCAGGAAATTTCCGGTATGAAGTTAGTAGGCTAAGTAGAAAAAAATCACTTTTTATTTTGATCAAGTCATGAGATCACTCAATTAAATGCCTAGTCCTAACTTATTTGGAAGTTATAGACGAATCTAAACAGAAAGTGTTATTTTTTCCTTTTGGGGTGGGGGTGGGGGGAAGGAGAGCACTGAAAATTGGGAAAGCGTATTGATGCCATATGTTTGCAAAAAGATTTTTTGACATTCACCAAAATGAAATCCATGGTTACGGAGCACATCTTACCTCTGTCAAAGGCTCTTCAAACGCCAAAATGAGAGCAAAGCAAGGATTCACAGGAATTTCTGTCATCTTCAACGGTATTTCTGGAAATTTTCCCATGTCTACATGAAAGAAGCAAGATCTAATAGATAACGTTGCTGACGTGTCTTGATTGAAGGAAGGTTACATATCTTTACTGGAAAAGAAATTAGACATGATACAGTAATTGTCCGCTTAAATGCAAATCTTGTTAACTTATCAAAGAATGCCAACATTGTTAAAGTAAAATAGCGAGCAACAAACCAAAAACAGTCAGTATGAATAGATATATGTCAATACAAGCTTAACGTATAGAACAGATAGGACGCTGAAAGGTATGTACTACACAAAAGCAAGGAGTAAAGACGCTTGAACATAAACAAACTCAGTTAAACACAATCATCACAAGGATGTAGCGACAACTTGATACAATGGCCCTCCATCATCTCCAAGCATATGAGACAGTTTTGATAAAAACAAAAAGGCTATTAGTTGAGTATGTTGTATAATACTAGACTCTCATATTTGCACAGCCACCTAATATAAACTCTCATATTATCCCTTCTCGACCTCAGTTGACAAAAAATACACCTGATCTTCTAGATAATCTATTCTGACTTATCTTGCTGGAGCCTGAAGGATTAAGAAAAGGAAAGTCCACCCCAGCGGATTGTCAAAGCACCATTTAAACAACTGGAAACAACTGGCAGGAAGTAGGTGACATATCTCACAAGACAACTACGTATTTTATTATGTGGGTCTTGAAAATATGCAACTGCAATCAACTAACCATTAAGTCAACCAAATGAAATTACTAACGAACAAAAGAATGTAGAGATATGTCTTACCAATAGGTACAGGTTTTCCTGTTACATTAGTAAACCTTGGTGAAAATGTACTTTTGTCTGATGTCACCACTCCCTTAAAGTAACCAAGACTTTCGCCATTTAAACCAATCAATGACCATGAATCTTCATTATCCAACCACTCCAACTTCCCAACGCCTACCCCAAACCTACTTTGAACTCCTACATAGTTCAAATAGAAAAAAAAAAAAGAAAAAGAAGCTAAACATCGTGTAGTAGTTCATCTTAGTGAATAACCATTTCAAAGAATGAAGTTCAGCAATATCAGTCGCATACCAGGCTCATGGCATAATGATTTACAAATTGAATTCATTCCTGGAACACCGACATATTTCTTTTCCAAACCTTCCTGAATTAAAATAAGAGTAAGCAACAACACTACCCGTAAAAACTCATTATTATATGCCTATGACCCTATGGCTATGTGCTAATATTAAATTGCGGCAGTAAAATGCAAAATTTCCATAGAGGACACAACACATTTGCTTTTATCATTTTTCGATTTTGTACTTAAGCTGTTCTTTTCAACACCATATACAAAATGCAGGCGCTAAATTAAGCCGTCTGACCTTCGTATGCGAGGTGAGCAAGGCACAAGAATTCTTTGGGGCATACACTCCAAAAATAAACCACATAATAGGAAGAGTAGCGCCTGTAGTGGGAACTCAATATCACAAGCAACTCTTAGTGCCTAGATTCCATACATGACTTAATATTCTTTATCTCAATAATCTTATTTGGTCATTCGTTTGGAACTTTCCAAGATAAACCACTGATACATTGAATAATCCCTTAGTTATGACATGTGCATAAAAGTTTCTTCCAGTGAATGAATTGAATAAATGTATAGACCTATAGGCTATAGCAATCCACATGATTAGTCAAAAAGAACGTGTACAAATATTCCTTCTTTTTTGGTCTTAAATAATTAACAATGTGAACAAAATCTACCAACCATTCCTTCAAAAACTCATTTTGAAAACTAGCAATAAACAAAAAAAGTAAAAGAAAACAGGCAAAACACAATCTACAAAGAAATACTGTAGAATGTATTAAAAAATGAAAATGGTCAGCATTCAGAAAAACATTCCTGAACATACAAAGAAGACAAAATAAAACTACTAGAAACAGTGGAAATAACCTCTTCAACAACAACATACCCAATATAATCCCACAAAGTGGGGTCTTGGGAGGGTAGAGTGTACGCAGACCTTACCTTCGTTTCCGATAGACCCTCACCTCAAGGAAAAAATAGTCCAAAGCAGTCCAGAAAATAGTACACAAAAACAACATATAGTAACATGATAATAACTACAACAAAATAATATGATAGTCGAAGTACAAAGACAACAAACAATAACCTCTTCAATTTCAAGAAATTGCTTGGAAGCAGAATCAAAAGTAGCAAACTTTTCTTTCCACTCAGCAACAAGTCCCTTTGATTGCCACTCACAAATAAGTCTCAGCACATCAGGATTATTGCTAGCTGAGAAATAAGGAGCCCCATGATCAAAATGCAGCTCCTTCCCATCTTCTGTCATTTCTCTAATTCAAGATTCAATTTTTAAGAAACCCCATTACACTAATTCATGGAATTTTTCATAAAGATTCAATTTTTAAGAAACCCCATTACACTATATACCTTCTTTGAGACATACGGCCACCTGGGCCTCTTGCAGATTCGAAAAGGGTTACTGAAATTCCATTCTTGGCCAAAGTGGATGCACAAACAGCTCCTGAAACTAAGAAAAAAGAACCCCTTTTGATCAGTTTGCAGTCAAATATTCAGAATTTTGGTTTGTGTTTTGTGTGTTGGGGTGGGGTGGGGGGGTGGGGGGGAGGGGTTGCTTACTTCCACTACCAATGACTGCAACTTTGGCAGCAACACTTGTCATGATATTTTTCTTCCAATTGTGACACTCAAAGGGAAGAAAGGGGAAAATCTTGATGTTTTGCAATTAGAGAAGAAGTGATTGTTATTTATCCACCACATCCATATACTGGGATTTTCATTTGAAAATGAGTATTGATGAGTATTGATGTAACTGGTAAAGTTGTTGTCAATTGATCTCGAGATCACGAATTCGCATATAACAAAAATTTAGTGCAACAAACTATTTTTTATTACATCCATATATTGAGAAAAAGAGTCTTGTGCTTTAAATGCATTACTCAAATAACTTCATTAATGTCATTATGGCTATGGTGGGGGTCTTAAAATTAAGTTGAACCAAACTTTTTAAAGACTGCATTTTTTAATTATTGTGTTAGGAGTTATATTGCTCGAACACTTGAAAAATATTATTTAATTTCTGTCAGATTCCTCTAATATTATGATATTGTGTTCGTTATAAGTTTTGAAGAATCCAACATTAATATTCTCTTGTTGTTATTTTGAAATTTATCTATTTTTTTTTTCTTGTCATGACGAAATAATTGACTTCCAAATCACGTATAGCGATGTAAAAGTAGTCATACTTAGATGTGTTGAAATTCTTGATTTTTAATGGTAAAAAGGGTTAAAAAGTTACTTTAAATCACAAGTTTGAATCTTAATCAGACCCATTATTAATTCATACAAAATTAGCATGTTTGGCGATCATATTATATTCGTTCACAATTATTAAGCTCTTTAAGAAAAATCATAAATCCTTTCATTTAGAATTACATAAGAGAAGAAAGCTTGAAGCAGAAATCTCCCAAAAAAATGAAGATAATGAATGCCTAATTTGAATGATTATGCATGACTCTATCATATCTTATCTTGATTATCACAATCTCCATGTTCATACATATTACTAACCAAAAATGGATTTTATATAGTTAAATAACACAGCAAAAAAGTCTCAATTCTTTAATTTGGCCAGAAAATTTTTTTCCAGTACTTTGACATTCCTGGTTCAAAAATGTCAAATTACATAGCTATTATGCTGCCATTAAATGGTCTTTAAGAAATTGTAATTGTTGACATAATGTCTTAAAGAATAAATTAAGTGATGAAGAGGCTGGTTAGGAAAAATTCTATATATATAGGATTTAGTCAACACCCAATATTTAATCAAGTTGCTTACTTTTGAAATGTATAAGACAACTAGAGTCTCGGATTCGAGTCTCTCTGGGTACTGAGTCGTCTTTATTAGAGAAAACTTTACTCTCATGGGACTTTCTAGCGCAAATTCAAATTTAATCGAACTTCAACATATATACCAAACACCAGGTAGAAACCAAAAAAAATTAATGTATAAGCCCAAAATTGTACTCAATTCACTTTGCAACTACTCCTATATATATATCAAGTGTGAATAACTCTTTTCTCTATAGACAAATTCTTTGATCATGTATAAAAATATAAGCTATAATAGTGATTATTGAAATTTTGTTTCATATTTGGCTGCAAAACTTTTACCGATAATTTAGTCAAGATTCTTTCTTTAGTTGTTACACAAACTTTTCTCTAACGATAATTTAATTGAATTTTTTTTTGAAAAACGTAGTGAAACTATAGACAATAATAACAATAACATATTTAGTATAATTCTATAAGTAAGATCTGAAGAGAATAATTTGTACGCAAACGTTACTCCTATTTTAGGAGATAACGAAGTTATTTTCGATATCAATGAAATCGTAAACTTTAATTAATGAAATAATTTGATATATGAAACTTTTTTAGTTTTTCACAAAAAAAATTCAGATTTTTTCCCCACTTTTTTTTAAAAAAATTATAAGTTAGGTTATGGTTAGGTGTGCCAAGTGGTCCCAGACACGTGTCAACTTTACATAATATTCAACAGTGCCACGTCAACAGCTACTAACTTGGCAACTAATTTGGTTAAAATTTACAAATAGTCATTTTTTTCTTCTATAATTGAAAAAATAATTATTATATGGAGTTTTAAAAAATTACGAGATGTTATGATAGAACTTTACTTGTGGAATTTAAAATGGTATAATATTAGTAACATTTTGAAAGATATGGCTATCATAAGGTGTTACTTCTACCATACCATCTAATTCTTCCTCTTTGAAAATCGAATTCAGAATTTAAAACTTATAATCATTTTTGTCGCGATTTCAAATTAATATACAAGAAAAAAAAAGAATTTACATAAACCCATAAATCACTAGCTAGATTCGCCTCTATCCTAAGTAATAAAAATTTACTCATACTAACCTGACGTTAAGCACAGAGGTCAGCTTGTTGTCCTGATATATGAGTTAAATCCGACCCTACAAAATCCAAAAATATTTAAGTCCAGTTTCAATTTTTTTAAGGTGTGACGTAATCGTCAACGGAATAGATTAAAGAATAATAAACTTCAAGTTAAAATTACAATATAGACAAAAATACTAAATAACTTCCTTTTATTTGTCGAAACTTTGATAAATAACCTTATTTATACTTGTGTTGATGGGAGATACTTTCTCCGGTCCACTTTATTTGTCATATTTTAGTTTACATTCTTTTTAAGAAAAATCATTAATTAAAGTGTAATTTGACTAAATTATCCTTATTTTATTACTTTTCAATATTTAATACTTTTTTTTATACTACATTAATATCTCTTCATATTTATGACTAAGAATATAAGTGAAAATAAACAACTAATTATATTTTAATTTTTTAAAAATAATAATTATTTTGAACCATCTATTTTTAGTAAGAACGATAAGTAAAATGATTCAAAGAGAGTAGCAGATAGTTGAATGTCAAATAAAAGAAAAATGCAAGACACAAAATTTTATGTTTACTTATAATTAAGTGAGATTACTTCTCATTTCCAACTTTTATTTTCAAGTCGAGAATATATCCAAAATAACTTTTATTTCTTTACAAGAGAAAAAAATAAGACCCGTTTATATACCACTCTTTCTTCGGACTTCACATGTGCGATTTATTTTCAAGTGGAGAATATATCAAAAATAACATTTATTTCTTCACAAGATAAAAAAAAAAACTCCTTTATACACCATTTTTTCCTTGGAGTTCACTTATGCGATTTATTTTCAAGTCGAGAATATATCAAAAATAACTTTTATTTTTTCACAAGATAAAAGAAAATAAGACTTTTTTATACGCCAATTTTTCTCAAACTTCACTTGTGCGATTATACCGGTTGGCATGTTGTGGTTGTAAAAGCCAAGTTTACGTCTTGTTAATTCACTTTCCTCGTAGCCTCATATGACCAGACAAAGTCTTCTTCTTCATTTATGTACTATTTTTGGAGCGTGTCTGCAATTATTAAGTGTGAACAAGAAATTTTCCCCTTAAGAGACTTCCATAAGACTATCAAGACTTGGGGATCCATCCCATTTTCAGCTCTTTGTGAGTTGTTCATTTTGTTGTACGGCTCCAGCAGAAACCTCAACACACAAAAAAAAAAAAAAAAAAGTCTACGCAAGAAACAGCAATTTCACCTGCTTTTTGTATCTGCTATTTTGAGGTACTTTTGATTTGAGTTATAGTTTTTTTTTTTTGCTTCTTTATGGTTTGTTCTTTGATGGGGTTTTCCTCTTTTTCATTTTTGTTCTTCTGTGAATCTTGATTCCCTCATCTTTTATGTACAACTTGCAAAAAATGGCCTAGTTGATGTTTTTTTCTCAAAGTTTGAATCTTAATGGAAATCCCATTAAGTATTGGGCTTTATGGTTTTAATCTGGGCTGGTAATTGCTTCTTCTTCTTTTCCTGATTTTCTTTTTTTGGAATTTGTTGGGGTTGATTTTGAAGCAAATATTGAGCTAAGAGTACTCTCAATGAGCCTTGAAAGTCACAAATTAGATTGATTCCCTGTGTCTTTTATGTAGAACTTGGGAAAAATAGCCCATTTGATGTCACTTTGTAGTTGTTTTTTCTCAAAGTTTGAATCTTTATGAAAATCCCTATAAATATTGGACTTCATAGTTGTAATTTGGGTTGGTAATTGCTGCTTCTTCTTCTTGATTTCTTTTTTTTTGATTTTGTTGGGGTTGATTTTGAAACAAATATTGAGCTAAGAGTACTCTCAATAAGCCTTGAAAGTCACATATTAGACTGATTCCCTCTGTCTTTTATGTAAAACTTGGGAAAAATAGCCCATTTGATGTTACTGTGTAGTGTTTTTTCTCAAAGTTTGAATCTTTATGAAAATCCCTCTAATTATTGGACTTCATAGTTGTAATTTGGGTTGGTAATTGCTTCTTCTTCTTTTTCTTTTTCCTGATTTTCTTTTTTTGGTTTCTGTTGGGGTTGATTTTGAAGCAAATATTGAGCTAAGAGTACTCTCAATGATCCTTGAAAGTCAGATATTAGATTGATTCCCTCATCTTTATGTAGAACCTGCAATAAAAGAGCCTACTTGACATTACTTTGAGATCAAGAATCCAAGCTTAAATAAGTTGGCTTTTCTCAAAGTTTCAATTTTTTGAGAATCCCTTTAATTTTTCGACTTGTGGTTGTAATCTGGGCTGCTAATGTTTACTTCTTTGTTTTCCTGTTTTTTTTTTTTTGGATTTTGTTGGGGTTGATTTTGAAGCAAATATTGAGCTAAGAGTACTTTCAAGATGAGCCTTGAAATTCGGATATCAGATTGATTCTGCTCAATTAGATTGTATATATGCTATATTTCTGTTTGTATATGTTTTTCTGAACGTTGTAGTGTCAATCTCGTAAACAGTTGAACCAACTTTATGTTTTTTGCTGAGAAATTGCTATTTTATGCTTCACTGTGTCCATCTTTTTTACTCGTTGTTCCGAGGGTCTACCCATAAAGGTAGGGGTAAGGTTTGTGTACATCCTACCCTCCCCAGACCCCACTTGTGGGATTACATTGGGTATGTTGTTGCGTCCACGTTTCCCTTTGAGTTAGCTTTTTGTTGGAAAGTAACCATGATGCTTTGCTGCCAGTATCCATTCTTAGGTGCATTTGTTCTAACCTTGTGTGCTGGTCTCCTTATACGGTCTTGGGAAATCCTCGCGTCATGAGCTAGCTTTTTGAAATCCTTTTGTTTGTCGATGAAGAAAGAAAGAACAAAAACCTCAACCTTAAGAGACTTCCATAAGACTATCAAGACTTGGGGATCCATCCCATTTTCAGCTCTTTCTGAGTTGTTCATATTGTTGTACGGCTTCAGCAGAAACCTCAACACACAAAAAAATAAATAAAAATTACCCAAGAAACAGCAATTTCACCTGCTTTTGTTTCTGCTTATTTTGAGGTACTTTTGATTTGAGTTACAGTTTTTTTTTGCTTCTTTATGATTTGTTCTTTGATGGGGTTTTCCTCTTTTTCCTTTTTGTTCTTCTGTGAATCTTGATTCCCTTGTCTTTTATATAGAACTTGCAAAAAATAGCCTATTTGATGTCGCTCTGAGATCAAGAATCCGAGCTTAGATAAGTTGGGGTTTCTTAAAGTTTGAATCTTTATGAAAATCCCTCTAAATATTGGACTTGGTTGTTGTAATCTGAGCTGGTAATTGCTTCTTCTTCTTGTTCCTGATTTATTTTTTTGGATTTTGTTGGGGTTGATTTTGAAGCAAATATTGAGCTTAGAGTACTTTCAATGAGCCTTGAAAGTCACATATTAGATTGATTCCCTATGTCTTTTATGTAGAACTTGCAAAAAATAGCCCATTTGATATCACTTTGTAGTTGTTTTTTTTTCAAAGTTTGAATCTTTATGAAAATCCCTCTAAATTGGGGACTGATAGTTGTAATTTGGGTTGGTAATTGCTTCGTCTCCTTCTTTTTCCTGATTTTCTTTTTTGTTTTTTGTTGGGGTTGATTTTGAAGCAAATATTGAGCTAAGAGTACTCTCAATGATCCTTGAAAGTCAGATATTAGATTGATTCCCTCATCTTTACGTAGAACCTGCAATAAAAGGGCCTACTTGACATTACTTTGAGATCAAGAATCCAAGCTTAAATAAGTTGGCTTTTCTCAAAGTTCCAATTTTTTGAAAATCCCTTTAATTTTTCAACTTGTAGTTGTAATCTGAGCTGCTAATGTTTACTTCTTTGTTTTCCTGATTTTCTTTTTTGGATTTTATTGGGGTTGATTTTGAAGCAAATATTGAGCTAAGAGTACTTTCAACATGAGCCTTGAAATTCAGATATTAGGTTGATTCTGCTCAATTAGATAGACCATGATTGTGTATATGCTATATTTCTGTATTTGTATATGTTCTTTTGTTTTATGTTTTTCTCAACTTTGTAGTGTCAATCTCGTAAGCAGTTGCACCAACTTTATGTTTTTGGCTGAGAAATTGCTTTTTTATGCTTCACTGTGTCCACCTTTTTTAGTCGTTGTGCCGAAGGTCTACCCTACAAAGGTAGCGGTAAGGTCTGTGTACATCCTACCCTTCCCAGACCCCACTTCTGGGATTACACTAGGTATGTTGTTGCTGCTGATGTTGTTGTGTCCACCTTTCCCTTTGAGTTACCATTTTATTAGAAAGTATCCATGATGTTTTAATGCCAATATCCATTCTTAGGTGCATTTCTTGTAGCCTTGTGTGCTTCCAAGTTAAAATAGTCCCACTTTGGTTGTAGATAGGTTAAAAGTGGTCTACTAATACGGTCTTGGGAAATCCTCGCGTCATGAGCTTAGCTTTTCGGGTTGAGTTAGGCTAAAAGGCCGTTTCTTTAACATTCCATGTCCCGTCAAGTTGATAAACTGTGTTGAAATCCTTTTGCTTGGGTCAATGAATTATATTGGAAATCCATTGTCATGAATGAGCAGCTCACTATAGTTTGTTTCTGTAGATTTACCTTTAAATCCAAGTTAACGAAAGAATAGTGAATCTGAGCTTAAATAACTTAACTACAATTAGCAGTTTGAACTTAATTTCCTCCTCAAAGTTGATGTTGGTTTGGGCTGCCGGACTTCTTTTAGGCATGAAGTACCCTCTTATACCCATGTTAATCATGATTTTTTATGCTATCCTTTTATATAGTAGTGCATTTCCAACAAACTATGATTTTCCAATTTACTGGGCAATTATAGTTAGGCTTTTCTTTAATTTTGCAGGCTTTGATCTTGGTTTTGGTTTCTCCTGAAGCAGTGTTCGATTGACATCATATACAGAAGGTCATTTTTGCATCCTAAAGTTATGACTTGCTTCCCTTTATTCCGTAGAAAACATCAGTCATCAACTAGGCATGCATCTGAATTTGATGATGGTAAGCAATAAAGGTCCGCCATTATATAATTTTTGGATGTTCTTAGTAGTTGTGACATTCAACAGTCTTTTATCTTTTCGTATACCACATATAATTTGTTCTGTATGTTGAAAAGATTCTAATAAGTTGATTCACAACAGAGCTCTCTGGCGTCAAGAATGTCACTCTTTTCTCCTATAAGCAGTTAAGAATTGCCACAGATGATTTTAGTCCTGTGAATAAAATTGGAGAGGGTGGATTTGGTTCTGTTTATAAGGTAATGACAACTGTTTTCCTTCTACCTTGTTATGAATTGGTGGTTTAAATATTATGTCTTTAAGAAGTCTTATGAATTTTTACTATACGATGCTATGAGCAGGGAAGGCTAAAAAGTGGAAAGATGGCTGCTATAAAGGTTCTTTCAAGTGAATCAAAGCAGGGTGTCAGGGAGTTCTTGACAGAAATTAAAGTAATTTCAGACGTTGAGCATGAAAATTTAGTCAAACTCTATGGCTGTTGTATAGAAGACGATCACAGGATATTGGTCTACAACTATCTTGAAAATAATAGCCTTGCTCAAACGCTTCTCGGTAATTTTGTTTTTCTGGATCTTTCAGCAGTACTTTTTGATGTTACACTGAGTATTTTAGACCTAACACTGAGTCAGTTTATCTTCCTTTGCATGTATAGCTCAACTATTCTGGTGAGCCCAAATCTAAGTTTCACACTTGGATGGGTGCAAACCAGCTTTAGTTTGAAATGCCCAATATTGTTTCCACTACTATGTTATTAATTGAGTTATGCTAAAAGCTCCACAATTTTAAGTATCTTGTGCCACTTCAGTGACCATAACTTCAAGAGGGTTAAATAAGATTGTGCTTATAGTGGCTCCCTCCCCGTCCTCTATACTCCGTGGACCGTAAAAGTGGTTGAGTTATATCATTTGGATATGTTATTGTAATAACCAAACATTATCCTCTAATCACATTATACAAATGTTCTAGTTCATTGTAGTTCTATCTTTAAGCACTCAAATCTAATTCTTCTGGATATTTTGCGTACAGGTGGAGGACACAGTAACATCCAGTTCAGTTGGCGAACACGGACTAAAATTTGCATTGGAGTTGCAAAAGGGTTAGCTTATCTGCATGAGCAAGTGAAGCCACATATAATTCACCGTGATATCAAAGCAAGTAATATTCTCCTTGACAAAGACTTGACAGCCAGAATTTCAGATTTTGGCCTGGCAAAGCTCATTCCACCCAATGCGACTCATGTTAGTACGCGCGTCGCAGGAACCATGTAAGAATCCTATGTGCAAATTTTGCTGATGTCTCTTCTTGTCATGCTGTTCTCAAACTCCATCTTGAGTTCATGTTCAAAAAGCATGCTAGTAGTACATTTTTCTAGATTGATGCTGATGTGAATAGAAGAATTGAATAGTGTATTTTTTAATGTCTCATACAACTCTTAATAGAAATCGATATTCATCTTATAAACTTGATTCTTGGACCTTTGATATGTTCTTGGCTGCTTCATGGAATAGCAAGTTACTTTTTAGGTAATACTGGTAAAAACATCTTGCTTGAATCTACTTTCTATGTGACTTGTTGATGGAGTTGTGTAAGTACTTATATGTATCAGTATTATATAGTTGACTAAATTCTTATATGTAAATCAGCCAAGGATTACTATGACTGCATAAAATATTATGGACAACTGGCCATTAAAAAATATACAGTTGCTTTCTATGGTATAATAGCTTCTGTTAAGTAATGCCATGTACTTACTCCAGTCTTTCTGCTATTATCACGTTCCTTGTCCTTACTTACTCCTTTCTGCTAAATGCTCTGAGTAGTGAGTATCTAGTTTCATTCACTCAAATCCACGTGTTTTGTCCAGTGGTTATTTGGCACCAGAGTATGCAATTAGAGGCCAGGCAACACGTAAATCAGATGTTTACAGTTATGGTGTTCTTCTGATAGAAATCGTCACTGGAAGATGCAACACAAACTCACGTTTACCTATCGACGAACAATATCTCCTCGAAAGGGTATGGCTTTTCAAATCATACATACACTCATTTTAAGGATTGCATGATTGCTGCATTGCACATGGCGAGAACACAAGCAAAAACTGAAACTTGATACTAATTGATTCATGACTTCACAAGCTATAAAACTAATCTTTTTGAAGAATATGAAATTTCCACGCGACAATGAAAATCATCACTGCAAGATCAACATAGCACATAAAAGAGAAGAATGAATCGTTTTCTTTGCTTCTCTCTTTTCCTTTGTCTATAATCTTTAAATGAATATGCTGAAAGCTGTGGTTGACTATTTTCGTGTGTGTGTTACAGACATGGCAACTTTATGAAAGAAAGGAGCTAGTACTGCTAGTAGACACGTCTCTAGACGGGAATTTTGATGCTGAACAGGCCTGCAGGTTCTTGAAGATTGGACTCCTCTGCACTCAAGACACCTTAAAGCTTCGGCCATCCATGTCGACTGTTCTCAAGATGCTAACTGGCGAGAGGGAGGTCGATGACAATAAGATAACAAAACCAGGCTTGATCTCTGATTTCATGGATCTCAAGATTAAAAATGCCCCTAAAACTCACCCTGAACAAATTAATGCAGCATATGATTATGTGTTGTCCTCAGATAATACAACAACTTTGCCATCCACGAGTTCTTCTCAAGGTAACTCGACGTTCACAACTGTTGCATATGATCAAAGCATTTGAGCTAGATTTTGGAGTGAAGGGAGAATTTTGGAGTGGTGGAAGGAGGAAAATAGTTTGTATTTGGTTGAATATTACTTTCAACTTACTTTGTTCTATTCTTTTTCCTCTGTACCTGTTCTTTTTTGTATCTTGGTTTGATCAGCATATGTAAATTGTTCACATGTTGTTAGAAATAGTGTATGTTGTAAATTTGAGGTGTTGAATTCAAGAAATGTAATTCTCTCTAGCTTGTAAACTTATTAACTTATTTTCTATTTATATTAGAAACTTGCCATTGTAAAAGGACAATTGTCAAGGATATGTTGGTACTTTAATCTTTAGTTTCAGGTCCTCATTTTCCTTGCACATGTTTAGTCAGTGTGGACATGTATCTTCATTGTTCCATAGATATATACTGCTAAAGTTTGTCTTTCCATTTGTTCAATTCTACTGGTTTGATGGTACGCCTCTAACCCCTCTTAGCATTTTTTCCCCCTGGTAGAATAGAATATAAATCAATTAAGGCTACTTGAGTCACTGTGTTGTCTACTTGAGCGTCTATCGGGAACAACCTCTCTACCTCGTGAAGGCACAAGGTAGAGCTAAGGTTGCGTACGCACCTCTCTTCAAACCCCATTTGTGAGATTATACACTGAATATGTTGTTGTTATTGAGTTACTATGTTGTCCTGATATAAATCAATTTATTACAAGTTAAAACTGTAAAAGTAGCTTTAACTATTATCATATTTTGCAGTAAATTTACTCTTACCAATTTCATATAGATACTTGTATAAGTACTTTCTAAAATTAAAAATCTGCCAAATTAAGTACTGTACTGTACTGCACTTCATTTGCACTATTATCTGTTTAACAATCATAAAAGAAGCTGTTAGTGTTGAAAGGACTTTAAAGTATCATAAAAATGGCCGTAGATGCTTTATTTTAAGCCGAGGGTCTATCCGAAACTGCCTCTCTAGGGGTAATGTCTGCCTACAATCACTTGTGGTTACACTGAATATGTTGTTGTCGTAAAATTGGCCGTAGAATTCTGACATAGTCCTCGCAACTCCTATCAAGAATTTACTTACCTAACTGCCAAATGACAGTAATTTCAGTATATGACTATATGTATTTGAGTTGAAATATGTTTCCCCGATTGTATTCACGAACCAAATTTTATATTTCAGTTGCAAGATGGACCCTTGGTTGAACTTTGATGACAACAGAGGGATTGCAATTAGCCCGGAGCATCTGCAGATTAGGGAATATAAGTAGCATAGTCTGTAGTAGTTTTCTTTTCTCATTAGCTATTTGTAGTAGCAGTCTCTATGTTACTAAAGTTGATGAACAATTTGCTTGTAAGCTTTTACCAATCAATATAAAGCTTATTTTGTTACATCTACTGTGGTGGACAATGAACTCACATCTCTCTCATATTAGCCATAGCTCGCGCTTATTCACCAATTCCAATGCTTCGCCTCCATCCTATGGCACCGACACAACAGGTTTGAACTCTCAGGTGAGAAGCTTCTTATTGGTCTAGTACTTGTACTTCATGTTCTGAATTCTTGGTTTGATTCAGGTGGATTTTTAATGAGTGTTGAAGGCAGTGGTAATCCTAAAACTGCTTTTGCACCTTACAAGCTACTTAGAAAGTTTACCAAAATTTCCTTTATGTTTTCTTTTGCTGGTGCAATGCGCGTGGAGTTTATAGATTGCCTGATAAACTTCTTGTCTCTTGGTGTTGTATTCAAAGGCAACACACTTCTTGGCACACTCATGTTGTTAGTAGAACATGGAACTTTATTTTCTACGTCTTAAGTGAAGGATCAGATTGATTGTTTCTTCTATTTTTTCCTTCCTCATTCTACAGATGACAGTTTGGTGGTTTTGATTCTTTTCTTATCACAAATACTTGTGAGTAATACACATCATTTCTGGTTCGTGACAATGGTTCAATTTTCAATCTTGTGGTTCGTGCACTCTCAGAGTTGGCTATGGTCACTACTGAATTGGCAAATATTGTTGGTCTGTGGATGGTTCTTCCGTACCACTCTCTTGTATTCGTCTACGTCTATAAACTTGTTCTGGTATTTGCCACAGGAACCAACACAATACTTATAGCTACTGAGGGAGCAAGTGTACTGGAATGAAACTGGACAATTTGGTGAAGCCAAGAATGCTCTACTAACCATGGTCCTGTTCCTCATTGAGTCATATTGTTAACGTCTGTCTCGATGTTTTTTTATATCACAGACGATATGTCAAGACTTGTGTAATAGCAGTCTGGAACCTCCCTTTTAACTCCGTCATTTTTCAAAAAGGAAAAAAAACAAAGTGGGGCATGACAAAATTGTGTCCTTGGATTCTCTGTTTGTTAAAAGGTCCATGGCTCTTGATAGATTCTCTTGTCCACACTATTCTTGCTGTCTCACAGCAACATTTTTATAATAATACTATACAATATATCTTGTTTGGTACAAAATAATAATAATAATACTATATGATATGCATTGAATGATCTATTTCTTGTTGTCATGCACTGTATTATTTAATTTCTTTATTACATAGTAGTAATTAAAATATTGTATTGCCAACTCATTATGTGTAGTTTGTAGTGCAGTGTTCAATGAGGGCGGAGCCACCACGATTCGGCAGAATTTAATAGCTCTAATTTAAATTTTGTAATTCTCTTAAAAAAATATATGTGATATGTATATATAATTTATTCACAACTCAATAAATAAATAAAAAAGTTCGATCGATAAAGTAAAAATCTTAGATTCACTTCGTTTCTTCACTTGTTAATAAATAAAATAAACTTAAAATGTTGTGTAGGCTATCTCATCGATTGGCATTTTAATCATGGTCATTCATAAACAATCACGCATTTTATTATAAGATCGGGTTAATTTTCTAGATAAATCCGTCTTTGATCCTCCCTAATCCCTACTATTTTAGGCTTTAGCTGCCTTTATCTCATTGGCGTTACGCCTTTTTTCACAAGATTTCACATTGTAACATATATATAGTACTCCTATCCCGAAAAATACAAGTAGGTTGCCAAGCATACAAAATTATCATATAAGTATAATCACGTCAACAATTTATTTTACATAATATCCACGTCACACCACTTAAGAAAGAAGAAAAAAACAAAAGTGAGTAGGCAAGTTGTCAAGTTAAAAACTAGTGGGGATAGCTTTGTAATTTTGAAAATATAAAATAAATGGGCGGACTGAGGACCCGAGAAGCAAAAGTCCAAATTTCATTCAATTTCAAATAGTAACTTTTCAACAGCACACACGACCAACTCAATTATTTATTTTTATTATTATAACCTATAGTTGCAAATTATAAAAATATTTTATTATATATGTAAACAGTTCATAAAATCTTATACCTACTCACACTTTACACCCTCACCTGATTATTTTTCCATCTGTTTTTTATCTGTAATTTTTCCATTTTGAATTTGATCTTTGTTGATTTCTAGGGGTTTAAGTTGTTATATTGTTGTTTATGTAACAATTTGATTAACAAAAACAAGAATGTTAATTAAGATTTTGTACTAAAATTTGAGTTTTTTTTTTTGGGAGCAAAAAAATAATAATAATGGGAATTTGCTATTCTTCAAGTAAAGGGTATTTGATAGGGTTTAAAGTTGTAATGTTGTTTCTGTAACAATTTGATTATGAGATTCTGTTAATCTTATAATAATCAGTACAAAAACAAGAATGTTAATTGAGAATTTTTAGTAAAATTTGAGTTCTTCTTTTTTGGAGCAAAAAATAAATAAATGGGAATTTGCTATTCTTCAAGTAAAGGGAAGAAGAGTGAGGATGAGAGTGAAAAAATTGATTTGAAGTTGAGGAAGAGTAGTTCTTCTAATGGTGATTTTAGTACATTTATAAGCAAGTTGAATGGCGGCGGAGGAGGAGGAGAAGGAGGTGAGGAGAGGGGGCTTGAGCAGATTCCAGGAAGGTTAATTGGGAATGGTGCTAGTAGTGTTGGTTGTTTATATACTCAGCAAGGGAAAAAAGGTATCAATCAAGATGCTATGATTGTTTGGGAGGTTTGTTACTTAACTCTATGTATGGATGATAAAATAGTGTATTTGTGTTATTTTTACACCTTTTGAGCTGAGCGTCTATCGGAAATAACTTCTCTACCTGTGATAAAGTAGGGGTGAGGTCGCGTACGCTCCACCCTGCCCAGACCCCACTTGTGTGATCTCACTTATTATGTTGTTGTTGTTGTGTGTGTTATTTTCCCTCTTCTTGAGCTGAGGGTCTATCGGAAACAACCTCTCACAAGGTAGGGGTAAGGTCTGGGTGGGATCGCACTTGCTATGTTGTTGTTGATGTGTGTTATTTTCCCCCATTTTTGCATCTAATTCATAGGGTACCTGTTATATCCCACCAGTACAGAGTCTGGACGCAACCTTGAGTGTAAATGTGCATGAATGTCTTAGAATTTGAATCTGCTATTTGTTCCTAAACAATGTGCATGTAAAAATTGAATTTTGGTGATACTTACTCAGTGTCAAATATGAAATTAGTTCATTATGCTGATTTGAAAATACCTAGTTTTACGGAGAGACCACGGGCTCACGGCTCCCCTATATTTTTAGTGTATAAATTCGCCGTTGCGCACCCTCGAGTGTGAATGTACATGAATGTCTTAGAATTTGAATCTGCTATGTGTTCCTAAACACCTAATGTGTATGTAAAAATTTAATTTTGGTGATACTTACTCGGTGTCAAATATGAAATTGGATTGATGCTTATGCTTTCTATAACTGTATGGGCTCCATTTTGGAGTTCATTATGCTGATTTGATTTGGGTGTTCAGGAATAGTGCCGAGTTTATTTAAAGGATTATGCTTCACTATAGCTGTCATAATTGGAATCCCACTTAGTGTTAATAGTTGAACCTTCATAGGAGCTCATCGAAGATTGATTAGGGAAGGGTAAAAAGATGAATAATCTGAAAATGGATCAATTTTGAAGTTTTTTCCTTCTCTGTGATGGATATTTTTTCTCTCTATTTCGTTTTGACTTGAGCTTCCTTTAAGTAGCATCCATTGGTGCTTGAGTTTTGTTTTAGGTTTTCTCATTTCAAATTTCCAGACTGTTGGATTTCTTCTAGTACCTTCTTGTTTGCTTTTGGGTTGTGGTGAATCTAAAAGTTGAATCTTTTAACAGTCTACACATGCTATTTTGTTCCTTGGCTCCTTTAATTCATCAGTTGGGGTAGCTGTCTTAGCAAAATTACTGTACTGCTGATAACCAAACACCGAATGGTAGTTCGTTCAAAGACCTTTAATCCCCACGCCCTCTTCGAAATTTTAATTGGAGTTCTGCTTCATCTCGTTACCATCATTGTTGAGCGTCAAAAATTGTGTAGGAAAACGTAGTTATTATCTCTTGTATTTCGTTTAATCTGTTATTTGACAAACCATAAATTAATTTGTTTTTGTCTATTGGGTCAGTTTATGACTTGGTTGGAATGTTTCTACAATAGAATTATTGTTCGAGAAGCGATACAATCCTATGTGGCGTATTTGATGGGCATGGGCCTCATGGTCATATGGTTGCAAGTAAAGTTCGAGATTATCTTCCAATTTTGCTGCGATCAGAGTGGGAAACTAAATCCTGTGGTGATCAAAATGCTGTATCCGAGAATGGAAATACTAATGGAGGCTTACATTTTGACGACATCGTGGATGATGATTTGGTTGAATCAGTGGAAGCTGAGAACAATGAAAAATTCCCAGAAATCCATCTGCCACTTAAGAGGTCAATATTAAGGGCTTTTAGATCAATGGATAAGGAACTGAAGTTACACCCCTCAATTGACTGTTTCTGCAGCGGGTCAACTGCGGTTACTTTGGTAATGCAGGTAGTTACCATAATATTTGGTAATGCAGCTGGAATTGATGCATTTAAAACTAGTGTAACTTCATTGAGGCCGGAAAGCAGTGTGGTCCATGTTTGTCCGATATGCATGTTTTGAATCATTGTGCATCAGTATCTAAGTGCATGTATTGTATTTGCTCTTCTGTCAAAAGAGGGCTACAATAGTTTCTTCTAGTAAGTAATTCAGTATCGAAATCATAGTTACTTCTTGAGGACCTTGGTTAGTTTGCAAGGAAAACTGGAATTCTTGCTGATAAATATACTTTAACATAATGCTTTCAAGCCGAAATATTCTTCAATCAACACATTTGCGTTTTGTCTGCATACTGTCAGAAATGCAAGGCCTTTTCTTTACCTTGCACATCATATTGCATGTTTAATTAGTTTGTGTCCTGACTTATTTAGAATTTAATTTGTGATTCTTCCTTAATCAACTGTTTCATGACTTTGCGTGTATGTCAAGTCATGTAGATTTTTGGATTGATGAATATCTCTGTTGACCAGGATATGATGTTGAAACATTATACTTTCAGAAAATAATAACGATTGAGTGGGAAGGTTTGCACATGATTCTGCTTTAGCATGGTTATATTTGCATCACTAATTGCTTAGCGTCTTGAAAGAGGATAATAACCAATCTTCTGGATGTCCTCAGGGCCAGGATATATTTGTTGGTAATGTTGGTGACTCGAGAGCAGTTTTGGCGACAAGAGATAAAGACAACTCCTTAATGGCTGTACAGTTGACAGTAGATTTGAAGCCTAATCTTCCAAGTCTGTTTGTCTGTCTGTCTCTTTCTCTTTTCCCCGCCCCACCCAACACACGCTATGCACATTAGCTGAAGCTGAAATCATTTAAATTTATTTCAATTGTTTGAAATCAGTAGTTTTTGTCTTCCTCTTGTAGGAGAAGCTGCTAGAATCCATAAATGTAAAGGAAGGGTTTTTGCACTGCAAGATGAGCCAGAGGTTGCACGTGTGTGGTTGCCAAACTGTGACTCTCCAGGTTTGGCAATGGCCAGAGCATTTGGTGATTTTTGTCTCAAGGATTTTGGGTTAATTTCTGTGCCGGATGTGTATTACCACCGCATTACTGGAAGGGATGAGTTTGTCCTCCTTGCAACTGATGGGGTATTTTTCTTTATCTCATGTTGTTTAATCCTCATTCAACTTTGCAGAAAACATACATCTTATTCTTTGTGATACCACATTTACATTGTTGGTTTCTTAATATTTTGACTTTCGCGATGTAGGTTTGGGATGTCCTTTCTAATAAGGAAGCTGTGGATATTGTGGCCTCCGCTCCAAGTCGTGCAACAGCTGGCCGAGCTCTTGTTGACTGTGCTACTAGAGCATGGAGACTAAAATATCCAACGTCAAAGAATGACGACTGTGCTATAGTATGCCTTTACCTAAACTCCGCACATGTACTTGATGTCAAGGTGATAGAAGGCCAAAATAAGCTGACAAATTCCCCTGAAGTGGAAATTAAGACAAATACTATAGATGGAAATAAGCTGACAAATTCCCCTGAAGTGGAAATTAAGCCGACAAATTCCCCTCAAGTGGAAATTAAGCTGACAAATTCCCCTGAAGTGGAAATTAAGCTGACAAATTCCCCTGAAGTGGAAATTAAGCTGACAAATTCTCCTGAAGTGGAAATTAAGACAAATAATATCGATGGAAATGTTGGAAGATCAGATACTGAAGCTATTTCAACTTCTCAGACTGCCGGTCGTGAAGATCTCAGTACTACCGAGGATGACAGTGAGATAGTTCCAGTAGTTGAGTCACTAAAAGAACAACATCCAGATAAGGGTCTTGGCCAGTCTAAGAGAAGTATTGCTGAGTTCCTCTCAACTGCACAAGATGATGAGGAATGGTCGGCCCTCGAGGGAATTACCAGGGTTAACAGTCTTCTTAGTCTTCCTAGATTCTTGTCTGCTGAAAAAAGGTCTTCCAGTTGGAGAAGAAAATGGTTATGAGACATCAACGCCTCGATATCATTAGTATCCCCCTGGTGCTGTTGTCAAAGATTCTGTAAATGAAACTGATAGGTGTAATAGTATAGCTTTTCAGTTAAATTGCCAAAATTAGATGGCTGAATGGCCTGAAGCTATGTTGCCAAATTATTATCTCTTGTATTTCGTTTAATCTGTTATTTGACAAACCATAAATTAGTTTGTTCTTGTCTATTGGGTCAGTTCATGACTTGGTTGCAATGTTTCTACAATAGAATTATTGTTCAGAAGCGATACAACCTATGCGAGTATTTGATGGGCATGCTCCTCATGGTCATATGGTTGCAGGGAAAGTTCAAGACTATCTTCCAATTTTGCTGCGATCAGAGTGGGAAACTAAATCCTGTGGTGATCAAAATACTGTATCTGAGGCAATGGAAATACTAATGGAGGCTTACATTTTGACGACACTGTGGATGATGATTTGGTCGAATCAGTGCAAGCAGAGAAGAACGGAAAATTCCCAGAAATCCATCTGCCACTCAAGAGGTCAATAATATTGACTTAATATCAAGGGCTATTAGATCAATGGATAAGGAACTGAAGTTACACCCCTCAATTGACTGTTTCTGCAGCAGGTCGACTGCTGTTACTTTGGTAATGCAGGTACTTACCATAATCTTGGTTTGTTTTAGCTTCAGCTGGAATTGATGCATTTAAAACTAGTGTAACTTCATTGAGGCTGGAAAAGCATTGTGGTCCATACTTTTTCGATATGCATGTTTTGAATCATTGTGCATGTAATTTATTTGCTTCTTCTGTCAAAAGAAGGATACAATAGTTTCTTTTAGTAAGTCATTCAGTATCAAAATCATAGTTACTGGAATTGTTGCTGGTAAATATACTTTAACCTTGGTCAATGAATCATTCATGTTTCAACCCTAAGTCTTCTTCAATCAACACATTGCATTTTGTCTGCATACTTTTATTCTTGCATCTTGAGCCGAGTGTCTTTCGGAAACGACCTCTCTACCTCCCCGAGATAGTGGTAAGATCGGCGTACACTCTACCCTCCCCAAACCTCACTTGTGGGATTTCACTGGGTATGTTATTGTTGTTGTACTTTTATTCTTGCATCAGGCAGTTCTGTGCACCAGCAGCTGATCCCTCCCTAGTTAATTGGTAGCAATATTTTGAAGAATGACTAACCAAATTGCTGGTGCAGATTTGTGTTTCTATTAGAAAAACATAAAGTTGTAACATTTCCATATGGTCCACTATGTTGCTTGGACTCTTCAAAAAAGTAAGGGGTTTGTGTCGGATTCTCCAAAAGTAGTGTATTTTTGGAGAATTTGACACGGGTGCGGCATCGAAAGTGAAGAGTCCGTGCAACTTAGATGGTCCAAGCTATGCTAAGAGGAATAGGCTCTCCAGATCTTCTTTAGGGATGCATCTGGACATGCAGTTTCCCAGCACTAACACATTCCTGAACATCATAGGACTTGTCCAATGGATGCCAAAGTTAGCTATGAACATGGTTCACACCTGCCAAGTAAATTCACAATGCACAAAAATATGATCCACTGATTCACAAGCTTTCTCACACAAATACAATCTGCTGCACATTATCCAACCCCTTCTCTTCAAATTTTCTTGCGTTAGACATGCTTCCTTAGACACTAACCAACCAAAGAAGGAAACTTTTGTTGGGATTGTAGTCTTCCAGATCATCCTTGGGTCAAAAGGAGTCTGTCAGTCATATTCCGGAAAAATTCATGGACTAATAAATATGAAAAGTTGAGATAATCTTGAATTCTTGTTTTGTGACCGGGAAACTCCTAAAAGGAGACGTCGGATTTGTTAGGGCAATGAGTATCGTTCACTACGTCGTCACGAATGGACTCACAAAATTTGGGATCAAACGGAGTTTGATCAATCATATTAAAAAAAGTTCATCGATTAATACACACGAAAAGCTGAGATAATCTTGAATTCCTATTTCGTGATTCCAAAACTCCAAAAAAGGTGACGTTGGTCCTGTAGAGACAATGAGTATCGTTCACTAAGTTGTCACGAATAACCCACAAAATTCATGGACTAACACACGAGAAAACAAAAAAAATCCCATTCCTATTTTGTGGCTTATATCGAGTAAAAAAAACTATGTCCGCCTTTTGAAAACAATACACGTCATTTAATAGGTTATCACGGATGGATCCACAAAATTTGAGCAAAAACACAATCGGTCGCACATATCCCATAGAATTCATGGACTAAAAGTAAATGATTAATGGCGTTTGTATTTCATGATTACAAAAAGTTAATCTTTATCACAACCTAGAGTAGCCATTAAATAAATTTTCACGATGACTTTTGTGACCACTAAATTCATTTAGTTCAGTGGCAACGCTAGGAACACATTGATTGGTACTTTTATCGCAAACATCCTTAGACTGGTGTATTAATGTTGATGCATACTTCAAAATAGATATTGAAATATATAAGACAAATACATCCTAGACTAACTATTACGATTTTTATACTAATTCTTGGCAATCTTAGTCATGACTAAATAAACTCTTTGATGATAATTCTCTTATTTGTGGCTCGCAAAAGTCATTGTAATGAATTATTCATGGCGATTGCAGTCGCAACTAATGATAACATTTAGTGGCAGACTTATATAGGTATTTTTGGTGACTACAGTCGCCTAGCAGCTTTAGTTGCAGCTAAAGATACCTTTAGTGGCGACAAAGTTGTCACTATTACTTATATTTAGCGGCGACATTTTCAGTCTCGACTAAGTTGTAGGGGTGTGCAAAAACCGGTTTAACCGATAAACCGAACCGATAAAAATATTATTGGTTTATTGGTATTGGGTTATTGGGTTAACGGTTTTTAAACGGTTTTGTAAAAAAAATTATTGGGCTATCGGTTCGGTATCGGTTTTAAGGTTTTAGTTAATGGTTAAACCGATAACCCAATAAGATTATATTTAGATTATATTATTATTCATAATTGTATAATAGTGGCTTTAGATTTTAAATATATACCCTATTATTTTGCATTTTATAGTTGTTGTCTTAGTGTTGTTGTTTTCTTTCTAAAGTCATTGGTTTGATAGCATTCTACCTATCAGTGTTGCTTTTCTTTTTGAGAAATTGCTACCGTTGCTACTGTATTCAAGTTTTCTACTTAATAAGAAAGAAAATAAGTTTATTTTAGTAATAACGTATTTGAATTTGCTTATGCTTGTAATTTGTATAGATGTTTATGCATGAAAGTAGTCTATATATGAAGAAGAAAATAAGAGAAATCAGAAATATTATAGGAGCATTTTCTTATCGGTTAAACCGATAACCGAACCGTTAAGGACCAAAAACCGATAACGAATATCTTATTGGTTTGGTTATCGGTTTTGCATGTTTACAAACCGATAACCGATAATATACAAAACCGAACCGAATCGACCGATGCACACCCCTACTAAGTTGTCACTATAACTAGTGCTTTAGCGGCGACTATGTCGTCCCCTATAACTTATTGTTTGCGTCGACCTTTTGGGGCGACTATGTTGTCACTATAACTTACACATTTAGCGGCGACTCTTTTTGTGGCGACTACGTTATCAATATAACTTATATGTTGTTCTTTTTGTGGCGACTACGTTGTCAATATAACTGATATGTTGTCGCTAAACTGTTCATTTAGCGGCGACTATGTTGTCACTATAGTTTATACTTTTAGCGGCGACCATTTTGTGGCGACTAAATCGTCAGTATAACTAATACTTTAGGGCGACCTTTTTTGTGTCGACTATGTTGTCCTATAGCTTGTACTTTTAGGGCGACCTTTTTGTGTCACAATAACTTGTTCATTTAGAGGTGACTTAACTTAATACTTTTAGTGAGTACTATTTCAATGCTACTCAATTGTCACTAAAACTTACAGATTTCGTGGCTAAAACTTAATACTTTCATTGGCAACCCTTTGGTGGCGATTATGTTCTAAAACTTACACTTATAGTGGCAACCCTTTCGTGGCCATTTTATCTTGTTTTAAATATTGAAAAAAGAGGTACTGTGGGAACATTTTAAGATTTGTGACTTCCAACATTTCAGTTTCGTCTGTTGAGCTAGGTTACTTGTAGTAGACTTGATGTGACAGTGATGACAAATGGTGTCTACACAAAATCAATCATCCATTTACAGCTTCTTTGATATAATTGATACTTTGACTACCTTTCCTAAGCCAAGACAATGCATAACACAACTCATCATAAAGATAAACAAAAGGGATCACTCTTTGGGATTAGTGTTCCTTAACCCCGGAATCCAACACAAAAGAATCGAGAGATGACAACTTCACAACTATACATGCCTTTTATTACATTTATGATCTCCCAACCCACCTCAAAAGTTATATTATTCATTACATTACATTCTCAATCCTAGAATACAATATGACTGGATGATTGCAGATATATAATTTTGACTATATGCTTGCTCTGGACCATTGTCTAGTCCGGCTTAATTTTCGCTGAAGTGTGATGCTTGATCTTCTAAGTTTTGATCTCAAGGGGATAAATAATATTATAGCTTGCAGGCGTTGAGGGATCCAATGAGCTACATAAGCAGTGAATATAATTATGCAAATCAAGTTCACAAGGCTAAAAGAGGGTGTGAAAATCTTCGTGTATGCTCTAAGAAGAGGGAAATCTAATGCTCCTCTCGTATCAGCATTAAGCCCAATGTATATCACAGAGGAAACTCCTTCTGGAGAACATCAAGATTCCGGGAGTCGCATGCTTCCAACATATCATTTCGAGATGCACAGCTGCCCAACAAAATAGTAAAGAAAAACTCAGTTAATTACCTGCAATATAATAGAGCAACATATGGAATTTTCATCATGTGATGTACCTCAAAGATATTCTCAAATATTGCCAGGCGTTATCTGCCTTGGGATTCATTGCTAGTGCTCGGACATAATAACGGATGGAATCCTCATACATACCCTGTATGCAAAAGAATATGTTCGAAATTATACTCCATGCACTGCTATAAACAATTGAAACAAATTACGCTTTGAGGTATAAAAAGAAAATTTATTTTTCTAGATGAAAACAGGTCACAGCATCGGACAGCGAATTAACAATCTGGAACAGGAGAGAATGTTGCAATTAGATGTCTATTTGCCTCAGATAATACCAGAATCACAACCAAAGTTCGAAAAAATCACCTGGTTGGCATAACCTGAGAACACAAATGAAGGTGTTAAAGTGTGGTTTATAACTTCCAAGGACATAGAATATCACCTGGTTGGCATAACTGATGCCCATGTTTGCCCAAGCTCGTACATAGTTAGGCTTTATATCTAGTGCCTGCGAAGTAGAAGATTGTTCTTCAGACAAATCTACAGATATGGATATATATGCACACGCAAAGAAGATTGATGATAAAAAAGTAGAAGGCAGCATACGCGACAAAAACTAATGGCGGGATCTACCAAAAAACTTCTCCTTATCTCGAAACAGTTAAATCACAGCTCCGTACCTAGGACTCTATACTTGCTCTATAGGGGACTAATACATCTACAAGGAGTTCAAGTACACATCGAAGTGAATAAGAAGCATTCAAACAGGTCTTTAAAAGATTCAGTTCCAAGATAGCCACAACAAGCTCATCTGATGGTAACATCTTTCAGTTCAACACACTATCATAATACTATCAATCCCGGGGCAATAACATTGTAAGAATTGCAAAGCGTTAGCGCTAAGAATATCCACACACTCCTGAACTATATTGTATAGAAGTAAACTTGTATTAGCAGGGTTAATATGCAAATCAGAGGTGCCTTCTTGTAAGGTTGTAAATAAGAACCAAGGTTAACATATCCAGGCAGATTCATCATTGGATGTCCAAAATAGAGGAAAATGGGTATTCATTAGGTGAAATGAAGAATACCTGCTGATAAGCCAATATTGCATCAGAACTCTGCACACTGTTAGCTTGTGTTGCACCAAGCTTATTCCAGAGTGAGTAGTCCCTAGGTTTGAGCTTTAGTGCTGTCTTAAAAGACTCTATAGCTTTGTCAAATTCTCTTGATAGATTGTATAACACCCCAAGTACTATGTGTACGTCAGCATCATCAGGTGCCATTTGAGCGGCATCTGTAAACAATCTAGCTACCTTTATCACATAAAAATAAACATCTCAGTTAGTTGCTCTTCATTTACAACTCCTATGCTATGGCCTCCTTTCATTCTCCAATCCCGACAAAAGAAAAGGAGGATGAAGAAGAAAGGCAAGAAAGAGCTAGAATGAGTAGATTGGCCACAACAGCGAAAACTAGAGTTACATCTTAGGACTTTCAAGTTTAAAATGAACCCTTAACAACATTCAGCAATTGGTATACTTCAGCTTCGTATCCATCTCAGATAGAAGGAGAACACGGGAGGGGAAAGGTAGGAAGAGAAGCTAAATAAGGAGTCTTACATCAGCATGATAGAAAGAAACGGGCTGATCCTGAGGGGCAATACTCCCATACTTCGGGTGGTGGCGCAACCAACTATACAAATACTTCAATGCAGCTTGTTGCTCCAGTTCTGGACAATTTACAAAAATAGGAAAATAATATCTTTTGAATAAGCTAGAATTAGTAATCCGTAAAATTTATAAAAATTACAGACTACGTGTAAAATCAGGATAACTACAAAATCCAACAAAGAATCACTCTCTTGATGTTGTTGTGTTCCTCATGAGAATGTCCATTGCCCAATTATGCTATTTATTTATCATGGAGCAAACATTCAAAACTCAGTTCGAGGCTACAAAAGCCAATAAATCTAGAGGACTAAATGATAATGCAAATGCAATCAAACTTTAAAGCCACTACAAAACAAAGTTGCCTCAATGCTTCACGTCATAATAACATGAATATATTAACTAAACAATAATACTCTTGCTCTTCAATTTATGAAGTTTCTAAATTACATTTAGCAATCATTACTAGGAACCTATATCACATAAGAAGTAGCAATGAAGTTTGAACAGAGCAGAAGCTCCAAGCCCCATTAAATCAGTATCCTATAAAAAATTAGGCTGTATCTTCTTTTTTTCCAATATGAACCCCACACCCCCGTCCAAGAGTCAATAGTGGCCTTTTTTCCACTTTGCTCCCGTGTGTGACTCAGTACTCCAATCTCTTGGTTGAAGGTGGATGGTCCTTTCTACTATGCTTCCCTCACTTATCAAAATTAGGCCCATCCACCACAATTTCTCACTTGAATTAATAAGAAATCTCCAATGAACTAACTACTTACCATTTGTATGACTTACTCCAAGGGAGAGAAGAACTTCCAGATTTGTGGGATCAGCCTCCTGTGCCCGCATCATAGCAGCTATAGCCTGTGAAAAGATGATTATGGTGTTATGCCTTATCAACAAATTGAGTTGAGCATTATTGACTCAAAGAACTCTAGACAGAAAAGGACTCTGAACGATTAAACATATCAATATGCATCATTGTTGCATTGGTTTCGGCACCAACTCCTCACATTTGCTTCAAAAATTAAATGGTTAATGCTACTTGGGAAATCAATTATCTTCAGTATTAGGTGATCTCCGATCAAAAGCAAAAGATGGGAGAACTCAATTCACACAATTCGTCAGGTATCACAGACCATTATAACAGTGAAACAACTAAACTCACAAGTTCAATTGGTGAGACAGTCTAATAGAGATTAAGAATCAAAATTGTAGAACGGATAATGGCTTGAGCTTGATTCAGGGAAAGCTCCAGCAGATTCAAGGGTCTTCTATGCCAAATACTATTTGGCAACCCAACAAATAAATTGAAGGCAAACTGTGTGTCAAGAAAAAAGGATCAAAAACTTGGTGGTGAACCCTTCTTACAATGTTATCTAATCATATGTAGGGTACTTCATACAACAAGAACCAGACGGGCAATTTAAGCTTTTGACCATCTCAGGGTATCTAGAGGCTTCCGGATTGTATCATAACTGATAAAGAAAAATCTGATACAAAGATAATTATAAAGAAAAGACCTTTATAGTAATCAAGCATGTCAATGTTTTATAACCTCTCCTTCTCATAGGAAGTCTTTTATTTGGAACACTGAGAGAATAGAAATGCAGTTTTACAGTTCATCAACCACTCGCAGGAATTTTATCCTTTAGCAGATAAAACATATGGAAATGATGCAAAAAAAGAAACAGAAAGATTAGTAAATGAAGAATAACTAAACTAATATCAACCTGTTGATCATCATCGTTTTCAGCATGTGCTATGCCAAGTAACCTCCAACCCTCAGCATTTTCAGGGTTCTTCAAGACTTCAGCCTCCAAAGCAAGAACTGCTTCACTTAAGAGACCCTTACGAAACAATTCTTGCCCTTCTTTTAGAGGGTTAGGATGACCAACATAAGGGTTCAGATCAGAGAACACATAAACTCCCCTTGATGCATCTGATTGCTGCTTGAGAGCAGCTTGCTCGTTTATATACCTGTTGGAAAATGGTAAACCCAAGCACATAATTCAGGGAAATGTATGAGCCTTGCATAGCGGAATGAAAAAGCAAAAGAAACAACAGATATGAATAGGGTTGCCAATTTCGGCCATGAAAAGACCGATAAAAAAAGATAAAATGAAGGAAATGGGAAAATATAGGGGGGACAGCCTCAGAAAGAGAGAGGTACAGAGAGGGATTTTAGGGGATAAAGGAGGAGGGGGGCAAAGAGTTTCTCTTTCCCCTTTCAAAAAAATATTTTCCTTTTAAGAAAAGGCAAAGAACAAGAAAAGACAGACATGAGTACATGATGGATGAAAAAATAATTGGAGAGATCCTTTCAAAACAGGTGATTCATGAGCCTCATTTTGGAAACTCATAATATGCCAAAATAACAGTTACAGAAATTAGTATTTGGAAAAGTCTCATATATTATCACGCATGGAATACCAGATAATTCATATTTTCTCGAGCATGGATAAACTTACTCATCATAAGCCTCTGCCCAGCCATCAGCAGAGGTTTCACCAAATGCTCCTTCGGCAACTTGACGCCCAAATTCATCTGCCCAATCATCATTCACATTCAACTTTGAAAATTCACTTACCCACTCATCATTTACAGATCCATGCTGCTCACGCTCAGCAGAAAACTCATTCACCCACCCTTGTGGTCCACGAGAAAGCTGAAAACAACATATGAAGCGTACAAACATCAATGTGAAAGGACTTCCTCATAACATATTAAAGGAAACTCAGCAACCAACAGTCACATTTTAAACCCCGCATATGTTAGGTATTCTCCACATAGAGTAATAACAACTGCCGCAAAACTAGTCAACAATTTAACAAGGAAACCCCCATATATATATGTATATATGTATATATATATATGTGTGTGTGTGTGTGTGCGCGTGTGTGTATAGCAGACAAATCTATTAGCAAGAGGAAATAGCAAGCTAAGATTAGCTCAAAGCATCTAGGGTGAGAAAATTCCAGGTTCAACAGCTTTTAATCATTTAATGCATCTCATAATCATAAGATCATAAACGAGACATAAACCACAACTTCTGGGATAAGATCAACCCATTCAATGCTTTAATCCATGCATCCAAGAAAGAAACAACATATGCAATGAACTTGTACTTGCCTCCTCATGTGCAAATTGGTCAGCCCAAGCTTGACCTCCATTATGCTGCTGTTCATATTCTGCTGCCCAATCCCCAGAAGAAATTGTAGCAGGCTTGAATTGATTTTCTTCAATAGAAATTTCACCACGACTCATCTTGGATACAAATTGGAGAAATTTTGAATTCTACATGAATTGTTAAAGCAGTCATATACTACTGCAGGTACAAATGCAATAAGCAAACATACCAAAATGAACCAATGAACAGAAATATTTATCTGCTAACATCTCCTCCACTCTATATATTCTACTCAATTTGTTAAAGAACCCTCATTAGATAGGAAGTATGTCCTTGTGGTGGTTCAGGTTAGCAACCAGTTTCTGATTTACTTTATAGTAAGTAGTCACCATTTCCTGATACAGGCAGAACGCCACCTGTGTGAGGTATCTCACATTGCGGATCCTAAGCCTGAAAAGGAGGGTTGTAGTCATGAGATATAGCAAAGAACGGGAGAGAGGTAAGAGCCAGAAGAAGTGGTGGAGAATAATCCCATCCTATATTTGGTGGACAATTTGGAAAGTAAGGAATGGGAGATGTTTTGAAGACTAGGCCAAGCATGATAGAATCACAAGGATTGTAAACCAGGAGAAGTGAAGACCACCCAACATAGGTTGGTGGTCTTGGATGTAAAGCACAACGAGAGAGTCAGAAAGGAGACACCTTGCAAGCAACCGAGAATTCGGTGGTGGGCGTTGAAGGGAGCTAACCAGTTAATGTTTCTAGGAAAACTACTGGAGGGAGCATGGGATTAAAAGGGGGATGCAGACATTCTATGGAAGAAAATGTCAAGTTGCATTAAAAATAGCAAGCTAAGTGTAGCTTTAGAGGGTAGAAGACATGATGAGGCCCTCTTTTTCATGAAAAGTATGATGTTCTTTTAATATATAAAGTACAGTTTTCCAAAAGCATGACTCGATTGTAATGTCACATCACTTCAGACGTCCCTATTCCATGCACAAGAAGGTGTACACACATGAAGTTTTTAGTAAGGCAAAGGAAAATGGAAGGTGACATGTGTCGAATAATCATGATGAACCTACCAGTTGATCAGTTTTGGTACTATGCCCACTTGTGGGTGGTCCCAATTAACCCCACATGCACTGATAACCGGCCATAGTACGCACAGAAGAATGACAACATTTATTTAAGCAAATATAGAAAACAATAATAATAAGACTTGGCACAAAACCTGAAATTTCGGGTCACTGTTTTGAGCTAATGTGTGGGCCAACATACGTGTTTGTTCCATGGCTGCTAGGTTAGGAATATTTGCACCTCTCATTTGACCAATCATTCCAAGTTGGGATTGCTCCTGCAATAGTTAGAAACTGTATCCATAAACAAAAACAGATGACAAAGAAAGATGAGAGTGAGGTAAAGGGAAACTGGAGAGAGAGGGTGGCAGACATCATTAGCCCTCTGACATGTATGTTATATCAGCCACACCAAATTAAAAAGATGAAATACAATTAGCCTTAATGTGTTCTCTGTGCATTCTCCCTGTTATTTGAATACAGGCTAGTCTGTGCTTCCCCTCCATGATTTTGTGTCCGCATAGGTGTGCATGTATATTTCTCTCTTGCTTCTATATAAAGGATGCTTTAGTCCATAACTGCTAAAGAATACAAATGCTCTAAACATAATTAGTATGATCTCTCTCCCCCCTCGTGTGTCCATCTACATGTAACTGCTCTCTTTACTCAGCTCGGATGCATTTTGTTCAGAAGTTTAATCTGACAGCTTAATAGAACTCATACCCAAATTATACATTTTCTTTTGGATATTTTTTTCAGTAAAGATCCAAATTATTCTATGATGAATCTAATTCCACCTAGCATGACAATATTCATAAAGGTAGATTCTTCTCTTTCTCATTTCCCCTCTCCCCTCTTGACCAAAATGCAACCCCACCTTATACAAGAGTTCAACAAAACTTTCTTACATGCTCAAATTCAGATGCCCAGCCATTAGCACCATGTTGTTGTTCAAATGATTGGGCCCAAGCATTGGGGTCAGCATGTCCTACTCGATTCTGTGCAAACTCATTAATCCACCCATCTGCAACATGAGGCGCAGGTTTCATAGCTAATGACTCATTCCAATACTCCTCAAGCTCGGGATATCTTCCAGGCACAGGGCCCCTTGCCCTAACATGATTATCAATTTCTAAAGAAGACAATAGAGCATTAACCTGATGAATAAGACAGTTAGTTAGTTAGTTAGTTATATAATAATTATACGAAGACGAAATAGATAAACAACAGAGAGCACAAACGTATTTTGGCACATTTAAATAACTGAAGAACCAAAGAAACACAATACGGGACTACCGTTGAGACAACACTCTTTCCGCTCGCTCATCAAACCATAGTATTCTGTCTGTGGAGTTGAAACAACAATTATTTTTATTTCTTGCTCATAAACACCAATAGACAATATTCTCAGTCCTCACATCTGTTTGGATTTCCAAGTTACAGTTATGAAAGTCTATCAATTTCCTTTTTATAGTCAAAAAGAGATGAGACGAGACTTTTTGTAACTGCGACGAGTTCAGAAAGTCTATCACTAAACAAATACATATATAAAATCTCACAACTAATAATGAATTCTGATGGATGGAAGATACAGTTCGCAAAAGTCATTATTCACACATCACATCACCAAAGAACATAAGCTACTTTTCTATGTTTTGATATTTATTTTGAACAACTAGACAGAAGAGAGAGTTATTATTTATATCTTCCATCAATTACCAATGTCTACTTTAAATAGCATATTAGATTTCCAATTCAAAAAAAAGATAAAATTTGTTACAAGAGACTGGTGAATTTTTGTTTCATGTATCTCTGAAATAGTTTGGAAACTAAGACTGAATGATAGTACCTCAGTGTCATTAATTGAGTAGCATTACATAGCTAGAAACCAAACCTGTCCATTTATGAAGTCTTCACTTTTATCAGCAAAAAAATGCCGGGCCATGATCGTGCTACGGTCCCGTATGCATTGCTTGTCACCTTCTGATAAACCTAATAATGGCAGTGAAGCAGGACGAAACGGAACGCCACCATGACTGCTGTTGACAAACGAGTGCAGAAAGCTTGACAACACTTGTTGTGGAGGCCCTAGATTGGGGAAAAGGCAAATCAAACTCATATGAACATACAATAAAGTTTGTGAATTTAGTTCCTCATACGTCATATTATACTATTCCCTTCACATATTTGCAATCACCATCCACATAAACTTATTCATATTCACTAATTATCCAAGAATAAAAGGAAAGAACCAAGTTGGAAATGCCAAATGCCATCTAGGTACAAGTTCAATCCTTTTCTCAAATGTGCCTTTTACCTAGATGGTAGAAGATATCAATATATGTCATGTCCTTTGAAAAGTTGAAGCACAATCAATGAACTTGTATAGGCTTTTCAACAATCAAGTATGAATATCCTCCATCCACGGTATAAATCCCCCCCTTCCCCCATCCTACTGGAGTCTTTTACTACAGTTTTTTAGTGCCATATTGATAAATACACACAACGACCCATTTGCATATTATTTGTATTCAAATTCATCAAAAGTAATGATTGAAGAGACTGTTTACTGTTACCATTCAATTCTGGTTGAAGCCGTGCATGCTCCAAAGGGATGTTTATCATGTTCTGACTTCCATGAGCGAAAGGAAGTTGAGGCCTTTGTATCTCATCCCAAGCATCAGCGAGCCTATTTTGATCTGCAGAACGATACCCTTGAAGGAATTGTGAACCCTGAGAAAGTTGAATTACAAGTGAGTAATGCATTCAAAGTTGGATCCCCCCTCAACCCACAAGCATCTATATACATTAACCTGAATATTAGGCTGAAGTGGATGTTCAAACTCTGATCCTGGAAGTGAGACAAATGGTTCTTCAACACCGGCAAGGAAGTTGCCATTGGACGATGTACTTACCGATGTAGGGATCTCTTTTAGCCTTTCCTGTAAGAGAGATGAATCATTAATAAAGTTAGTGTAATTCCATAACACATCTACACACGATACACCTTGACCCTGAAATGTCATTTAAGCCATCCAAACTTAAATTTGTGTCCTTCTCAGGCTATTTCTGTCCACCAAATTGTTCAATCTAGATACATCTATGTAACCTTTTACAATACACTTTACAACTACGCTGATGCTAGTATAGAGTAGACTTATAGAGACGCCTATTCCTCCAGTTTTTTTGGGGGGGAGGATAAAGGTGGTGACCGGGTACTTGCTACCTTTCACCCGTACAGGTACCGGTAATAAATTCCTTCAGTTTTAAACCATCAAAATGTTTAAGCGATGTCCAAAATAAGTGAATTGTTCAAACTCTGTCCCTATTAGAATGGACTAAACTCAACTCAATTAGCAAATCAAACTAATTCATTAGAAATTTACGCGAAATACGTAACAAAGAAGTAGCTCGAAAGACGATGAACAAATTTCTTCGTGTATGAGATTGTATATCAATCAATCAAGTACAACAGCACCATAATCCCAATAATATACATCCATTTCACTCTGAATTCAGTATTAATAAGCTGCTTGCTTATATGCTTCAAAAATACCACAGCTATAAACAACAACCTTATCGAGGTTTACTCTATTGAGAATCTATAGGTGCTTCAACCCAGAATAAGTGATGTCCCTGATAAAATGAACTAAACTCAACTCAATTAGCAAATCGACCTAATTTGTTCACAATTACGCGAAATATGTAACAAACAAGTAGCTATGAAACACATCAATGAACAAATTTCTTTGTGTATGAGATTGTATATCAATCGATCAAGTAGAACAGCATCAGAATCCAAATAATATACATCCATTTCACTCTGAATTCAGTATAAATAAGCTGCTGGCATATATGCTTCAAAATACCGCAGCTATAAACAATAACTTTATCGAGGTTTACTCCGTTGAGAACAAGTGATGTCCCTATTAGAATGGACTAAACTCAACTCAATTAGCAAATCGACCTAATTTGTTCACAATTAGGCGAAATATGTAACAAACAAGTAGCTATGAAACACATCGATGAACAAATTTCTTTGTGTATGAGATTTTATATCAATCATCAAGTACAACAGCACCTTAATCACAATAATATCCATCCATTTCACTCTGAATTCAGTATTAATAAGCTGCTTACTTATATGCTTCAAAAACACCACAGCTATAAACGTAACAATCAAGTAGCTTTGAAAGACATCGGATGAACAAGTTTCTTCGAGTATGAGATTGTATATCAATCAATCAAGTACAACAGCACCTTAATCCGAACTAATACACATCCATTTCGGTCCGAATTTCAGTACTAATAAGCTGTTTCACGGAGGAAAAAGAGAGAATTATGAGGTACCTGAGTCTTAGATGAAGAGCCGATTAGTGCGTTAGCGAGAGCACCAAGTGGATTAGAAGAAGATGAAGTTTCTCCACAACTCGGAGCACCGGTAACCAAGTCTCTCATCGCCATCACTTTCTTCCAATTTTTTCTTCCCTCTTTTGCCTGTATTATAATTGCAGTCGATTGAGGTGGTGGTGGTGCCGCGGAGGAATACGACGGTTGACGGAGGAGGAGACGGGCGAAGGTGTAAAATTTGTTGTGTAGTGATTTTGTGTGAGTGTATAGGGAAGGGAGTCGTGATTATTATTTGTGATGGCAAAGGGATTTGGGGTTTGGTCGTTTCTATCCTTTATTGGGAAATGTGACCGGGGCTGAGGCTCTAGTGTTGGCCCTACCACCCTGCTGGCTGCCTGCTTCAAATTGACTATTTTATTTTATTTTATATAAAATGTTAATCTCATGTTTTGACTTGGCACAAAGTTTAAGAAAATAAAAAAGATTTTTGAATTTTATAATCTTAGATTGAAGTTATGTCAAATATATCAAAATGCGTCTTAAACATACCACGTAGAAAGTTGAAATTAAAGTGTTGCCAAAAAAAAAAAGGATCATTCATTTTTAAACGAACTAAAAAGGAAAGTAGGTCACTCTTTTTGAAACGAAGGGAGTACTTGTAAATAATGTATTGAGTACTTTTGTATTGCACTTCTTCATATTTTATTCATCGTCATTTTGAATAAGTTATATAATTGATTGAGAAAATAGATTTTTTTTTATGATAATAAGAAAAAATGGTGATTCGAATTCATATTAGGGATAATATGATGAAAAAACATAAGTGTAATTTATAACTAACGTTTGTGATAAGGTTAATGATTCAATCATTGGGAGCGAGTTTGAAATCTCCATTTATTGTTACTTAACATCCGTAAACGTGAGTTAGTGGAGTCTTTATGAGTCGAGTTTCACAAAAGTTGTTTACTAAAATTTAGTTATAAATAATCATATACATAACCGTTTTAGAACCATCAATGACTAGTGTATCGACGGATCCATTTGCAATCCTCTTTTATTGTAATCCATCAAATCATTACTCATTTACTAGCAATACAATGTATTCTTATGCTCTAAAAATCTTAAGTTTCGTTATTTGTTGTTTCAAATTATATCAATAAAATCAAACTTACTTAATCATCGAATTGTATGCTCATTATATTCACTTACCTTATTTATGACAATAAGGAAAAACACTAATTCGAATATACATTGTGAGATCGAGATAGTGTGCAGAAACATCAACAAATAACAAGTACCATTTGTAATAAGGACAATAATTCAATCATTGCAATTGAGTTTGAGATATCCAAATATCCTTACTCAACAGTCGCAAACATGAGTAAGTGAAATATTTATGAGGTCGAGTTTCACAAAAGCTATTTATTAAGGTTTAGTAATAACTAAACTTATAATTGTCCATTGTACCCATCAAAAAATTATTTATTCACTAGCAATACAATATTCTCTCGTGCTCTCAAACTTTTAAGTTCCATTAATTGTTATTTCAAATAATATCAATAAAAACAAACTTATTTGGTGACCCTGTCAGCTATTAACATGGATCTCATGTTCATTCTATTCACTTGCCTTATTATCTTGATTCAATTTCATATTTACTTTTTTCTTCTATTTTGTTCTTACTAATTAAGCAAGATACAATATACAAATCACATATTTTATTTATTTCAATCTCTATATTTTTAAACCGCGTTTATAAATTCACTTATATCGAATTTATCAAAACTCATATTTGAAGGTATAATTTTTACAGCTACTGCTATTTTTTTAATTATTTTTTGAGTATGATATAATTTTGATATTTAATAAGTAGTTTTTTTTGTATCACAACTAAAATGTGTTAAATATTTGTTAAAGATCAAAGTTTAAGATTATTTTGAAGTTACAGAGTTACCTGGTACCTATTGTTGGTGGGAGATAACATGTATTATGTGGATTTAATCGAGGTGCACGAAAGTTGGCTTGAACACCATAATCATAAAAAAGAAGATTATTTTGAAGTTACAGAGTTATTTGATATATGTTGCTAGTGGGAGATGACATATATTCCATAAATTTAATCGAGGTATGTAAAAGTTGATCCGAATATCATGATTATGAAAAAAGAAATTATTATTTATTAGTGAAAGATAATATGTATTTAGTGAATTTAATCGAGGTGCGTCAAAACTAATGTGGACACCACCATCAGAAAAGGACCATATTTGTCAATTTTTTCCAACAATCCACGACATCAAAGAGTAAAAGAGAAAAGAGAACTAAGAGCAGAGCAGAGAAAAGAGTAGTGTGCTACAATGGCGTCTTCATCCAGCAGCGGCTTAACATTCAAGCTCCACCCGCTCGTTATACTCAACGTATCCGATCACTACACTCGGGTCAAATCTCAAGCCACCGTCAACAGCGGTGCCGGCGGAGACGATTCCCCTCCGCCACCGCCACCGCCACCGCCTAGGGTATTCGGTTGCGTAATCGGCGTACAGAGAGGACGCACTGTTGAGATTTTCAACAGCTTCGAACTTTTATATGATCCATCTACTCACTCCCTTGACCGTGCCTTCCTTGAGAAGAAGCAGGAGCTTTGTAAGTTTTTTTTTTCCTTATGGAGAATTAGGTGGAGTTTGGATGATTTTACTTATTGCATAAACAAATTTTGCTAAACATTGTTTAAATTTTCTTTTAATGTTGTGTTTGGATGACATTTTTTGCTAAACACCGGTGGTTTGCTTATATGAATTTAGACAATCCTCGTGAGCTAGCTTTTGAGATTGAGTGAGGTCCAAGTATCATATCTTTTCATGGTATCAGTGTCAGGTTCATCCTGTTTGAGCTCCCGATTCACACTCTAGTTGGGCCTGGTAGAGTGAGTTAGGGTCTTACATTAGTTGGGGAATAGACTGGTGGTTTGCTTATATGACCTTGGGCAATCCTTAACTCATGAGCTAGCTTTTGGGATTGTGTTAGGTCCAACTATCATATTTTTTCATGGTATAAGAGCCAAGTTCATCCCTGTTTGAGCTCCCGATTCACACTCCAGTTGGGCCTGGGCGTGAAGGGGGATTAGAGTGAGTTAGAGTCTCACGTTGGTTGGGGAATGGACGGGTGTTTTGCTTATATGAACTTGTGCAATCCTTAACTCATGAGCTAGCTTTTGGGATTGAGTTAGGCCCAAGTGTCATATCTCTTTTCAACCTCGAACAGTAGGGCGGAAAACAGCTCCAACAAGGAATTTTCAATTTGCAATTTGAATTTTTTTCTCTCAAAAACTTTGTTTTGCGAGAAGTGATGTTAGATTTTGTCCGCTCCACCTAAGTTTCCTTGGATTATTTTGTTGATATAATTGATATACTAATTTGGCCATTTGGAGCAGATAAGAAGGTGTTTCCTAATTTCTATATATTGGGATGGTATTCAACGGGGAGTGATGCTAAGGAATCAGATATGCACATTCACAAAGCTGTGAGTTCTTATTCTTTGCTTAAAGTAGTCCTTATTTAATGCATCAGAGATTTATTTTACTTGGATAATACATTTGTGGTAGTGAAACAAAGTATTAAACTAATAGTCGTGTATGGGGTAAAATCAGATCTAGTGGAAAGAGCGAATCACACCATGACACGTGGTGAGACCCAATACGAACTAACGTATGCAGGCGATCCGGGGAGAATGGAGAAGACTCCCCCCGATATGGCACAAGAAGCCTTAGACACCTGCCCGAACGGCTCGTAGCCGGGCATTCGAGAGAAGCCTCACCTGGAGAAGATCGCTTTACAGCTGGAAGCAGTCATAATTACCCTCGAAAGCCCAACAATCAATCTTGAGCCGCGCGCCCACCTGCCCCAATCAAATTCAAGCGAGGCATCAGAGCATAGACACGGGCTATGAGATAGCCTTTTCAGTACCCAAGCGTGCCGTGATTTCACATTGAGGCGACAGTTCAGTTTTTACACCTATAAAAGGAGGCTTTGCAGTAAATATAAGACATCAGAAAAAATCCCAAAAGCTTGTAGTTATTATCTTGTTTTCCCCCCTTTTTAGTATATCCCGTGAAAGAGACTTTAATACCTCCCTCATGTACTATCCATCTTCTTTGGGAAGATCTTATTCTTGTATTAAATCACGACTTTGGCCCTTTTAGTCTAAAGGAATGAACTTGATCAGCCTTAACCCACTTGCCTTTAACCTCTTTTCACAAATTCAACTATTAAACAAAATGACGATTTTTCCGGAAAACAAATTGAAAAGTTAGTTTCATAAAAGAAAATATAAAATTTTGAATGGTGTAGTTAAATGAATTTGAAGCCCTAAAACGAAAAGAATGTAAATTATGTGATAGAAATCTGGACAAGGAAGTATTGTCTCATTTCAAGTTATTTCTTGTTTATGTTTGTCTCTTTTCTGTTCAGTTGTGTTTGCTCAGTAATTGAGAGGTGAGAGTGAGCAGTAACTCTGCATGTTATAACCTTCTTTTTATGTTTTTGATTCCTCATCATCTAGACTTTAATGTCCATCCATCTACAACAAATTAATCCATTCTAAGAAACTTACATTTTTCACTAGATAGTTGATAAATGCACGTCAGAGAAGATGCTTATCTGAAAAGGGTAAAAAATGCCTTTATAAATATGATGCTTTTTAGGAGGCTATGTTTGTGAACTAGCAGAATTATGTATTTTAGACATGGGTATTGCGCTATGCCTTTATTCTAGTTTTGTCTGTATTAGGTCAAGTGAAGTTACAGAAATTGAGAATAGGATATGAATTTGGACACTACATGGAGTATACATGCTGATACTTCATAATACATATCAAAATAAAGAAACAAACTGTGCATCTATTCCTGTGAGAATGCAATTTTTCTTCTATAAGTCATTCTTAGGCTAAGGTATTAGGTATCAATAGCACGCCGAGGAAAAGATGCTGACATCCATATCCCTGGAAAAGTAATAGGCCTTCTAGAGATATAAATGAGAAACCATAGCATCACGCTTTCTAGGAGTTCCTTCTTGGCTAATGGTATCCTAGCCACTTGCTAAGCACAAGGTCTAGTGTTTGAATGTTCTTTCGGGGCCGAAAGTTACTGTGATGTTCTTAATGATCATAGAGAAATGTATCAAGGGACGAGGGCGTGAGGTACAAATAACCGTGTGAGGGAAAATAAGCCAAGGAGTAAATGAGGAAAAACCTCCCCAGAACTCTGGAAAGGACTGAAATATAGTAAATTGTTGAAGGCAGAAAAATTGTATCTATAAGCTGGAAGCATCCTCTATCAAAGCATTGAAGCAGCATTTAGTATTTATTTTGGCCAAAAGGGAGTGAACTAGGCTATTTACGTAATCCAAGCTCCATACCAGGTGGATAAGCTGCTTTGACACTCAACAGACTGAAGCATATTGCGTACTCTATGCGGACTGTGCATTGGAGAATGAGTGTGCTGCATGCTTCTTAAAAAATGAATGCTATAAGCTAGTTCAATTTGCATATTTTTAACTGTATTCTCCTTGAGATCTTCTGAATTCTTTGATGCATACTTGTTCTTTGGGTGATATAGCTACCTATAATCTTGTGACTAGGTCCAGACTTGTGATATCCCATTAGTTTAAATTGTTATAACATCTCCTTTTCTAGAATGTGTTGAGAATGGCATCAAGACCCGTGATTCAAGTATAGCTTCGCCCTATAGATGATTAATCTACATGTGCTTTTCCTATAGAGCATTGGTTTTTTCCTTTAATTTTTGTCAAGGCATAACAATAGCGTATTTTGTTGTATCAGTTGATGGATATCAATGAAAGCCCTTTGTACGTTCTTCTCAATCCTTCTATCAATCATGCACAGAAGGACTTGCCAATCACTATCTACGAAAGTGGTGAGTATATATTCTATTTGTCATATTACTGATGCTCTGTCATTAAACTTCCTTGTTCTTTTGTGCTTGGTTTTGAAGAAAACAGAAAGAAGAAACTAAACAGGTAAATTTTGTTTACACAAATTAGTCTTATATTTCCGGGTGGCAGATAACATATTTTATACAGAGCCTTCCACCACGGCCCTCATTATTGTTCAAACCATTTCTCAAATGATTTTGGGGTTTATGCCTTGTGTGTGAAACCATGATTCATAAACTTTGCAGAAATTCCAATTTGAATATCTTCTTGTGTCCATCTTTTGCACTCCTAAAGTTACTGATACAATGAGAATTTACGGGTTTCTTTTTTTGCTCTCAGAGTTGCACATCATTGATGGCATCCCACAGCTTATTTTTGTCCAAGCAAGCTACACAATAGAGGTATCTCCTTATTCATTTATCATGTCATCTTTTCCACAAATTCTTCGGAACATTTAACTAATTAGTTCTCACTTGCAATACCTGACTGCTTACTAGACCGTTGAAGCTGAACGGATATCTGTTGATCATGTTGCACATCTTAAACCATCTGATGGAGGGTCTGCTGCAACTCAGTGTGAGCACCTTTAACTTCATTTATCTTCGCAAAGCTCAAGTTTTTACTGATGCTTTATACAAAGTAGAATGATCTTACTGCTGCCCTAACGTTTTTAGTGGCATGGTTTGTCTATTATTTATTTATGAGCTCAATTTGTGCAGTGGCTGCGCACCTTACCGGCACACATAGTGCCATCAAGATGCTGAACAGCAGAATTAGAGTGCTACATCATTATTTTCTTGCTATGCAAAAAGGTATCCAGTTTTCTCTAGAAGTTGAAGCTACATTCTAATTGATTGTCGAGAAGTTCCTTATACGGAAAAGATGCTTTTGACTTTACGGGTAAGGACTTACCAAGAAATGAAGTTTTAGATAAAACCTGGATACAACCTAAACATATATATTTTGCATCTGAAAGTCTAAGATGCTTAGATAGCCTCATGAACTTCCTAGTCAAGCAGAATGTATCTTTACTTGAAACTGCTTTTGGAGAATGTTAGTCTCACAAACTTCTTCGACAATTAACATGGAAATGGAAGATAAATTATTTTTTTTCATGGAGCACTGGCTCTGGAGTTTCAATGTCTTCCCTGTTGTGAGTGTAGGTGAAATTCCTTGTGAGAATTCATTGCTCAGGCAGGTCTCCAGTCTTCTAAGAAGATTACCAACAATTGAGTCGGAGAAATTTCGAGATGATTTCTTGATGGTAGGTGTTCTTTGACCTTGTTATTGGAGTTGACGTGGTTATAGTGATGTAGCCTATTTAGTGTTCTTTTTTTCCTTTGGAGGTGGAAATGTTTCTTTATGTGCAGGATAAAGAGTTTTCTAATAAGACCTTCATCAGCTTCAAATAGTTGCTATGTAATTGCAATTTTGGGTGGAAACTGCTAACTAGAATTTTTCATATTTGTTCTAGGTGCACCAATCAGCCTTTGCCACTTTCTGATTCTATTACTTTATTTGCTCTTTTCTTGTGTGCAGGAATATAATGACACATTGCTAGTTAGTTACCTTGCCATGTTCACCAACTGCTCTAGGTATGATATTTAAGGCTTCTTGCACTAATGCTTTTGAGATGTGTAAAAGTAGTAACTCTTCTTCCCCTTTTTCTCCTTTTCTTTCTTCATAATTAAACAAATATCCAAGATTATTGTGTAGATAATAGGGCTAAAGTTCAGATAATAATTGTTTTGCCGAAGTTGCAGTATATTTAAGTGGGAATGCAGAATAAAATTGAGGTGTACTGTGAATTTGGTTAAGATATCGTATATAAGCTAGGGCAGCCTAAGCTGGTAGGAGTTTTGTAAGGTATATTTATCGACAAGCAGGAGAAACAGTTCCCTTGGCCATCTCTTGTATATATTTTTTGTTTGTTTGAATCGTGTTGGGATCTAATCTTTCTTTTTCATCGTTGCAGTACAATGAACGAGTTGGTTGACAAATTCAACACTGCATATGAACGGCATAGTAGGAGGGGCGGGAGAACTGCTTTTATCTGAAAGTTGATACTATTATCTTCAATATTGCCATTTTGCGCTATTTCTTTCCCACTGTAGTTACAGCGTCGGCGAGTTTAGATATCACATTCATGAAGATATAGGAATCATTTAGTAGCTTCATTTTTCTTTTGCTTCTGCCACCATTTTCTTTGATTCTTGTGGTGCTATCATAGATATGTTGAAAATGGCAGATGTTTTTGGGTAAAGAAGCTTTTAATTAAGCACTATGGCATTTTCCTGCTTCTTCCCTGTAGTAGTAGTAAAAATCTTGTGTGTAAGGATTTATTCTATTTGTCGTAATATAATATAGAATCTGAAAGAATTGAGTAATCCAAAAAAAATATAAATTGGTGAGGCAGTATTGGTCCTTTATGACTGCGTGTATATCTTATGGTGACTTTCTTGTGTTCAAATGAGTTAAAAAATTGGGGAAAAAGTTCAAATTTACCATTAAGGTTTGCGATTGTCTTATGTTTGCCTTTTGTTTACCTTTCGATCCAGAGATAATGGTAAAAAACACACCTAAAATATTGTTGTTTTGCGAGTTTTCTAGTTGAACTATTAGGTGTTTGTGTTTTTACCTAAACTATTATTTATCAAAACACACCTCGACTAGTATCTGATGGTGCGGAGTATGCATTTTTATTTTTATTTTTAAAAATGATGTCAAATGGCACTCCACTCAAATAATTAAAGAGATAATGGTCAAAAACAGACCTGAGATATCAATTTTTTGCGAGTGTCCTATCTGAACTATCACCAACTATTTATCAAAATAAGTCCCAAAATTAATGAGTATTGGTAGACGAAATTTTATGGGCTAATTAAGTTGTCACATGCCTTTGGCAATTATATACCAAACACTTGGTCTAGTCAGCTTCGAGGTATGTTTGATAAATATTCGGTGGTAGTTCACGTAGGAAACACAAACACTTGATAGTTGGTATGGAACTCGCAGGAAAAAAAAGATACTTCAGGTATGATTTTGACCATTATCTCGTCGATTACGAATATCCAACTTAATAGCCATATAGACAACAAAAGTAATTCAAATTTACCCTTAAACTATCAAAAAATAGGTTCACATATTTGGTACAAAAGCTCACACAGTCATGAAAATAGTAATTGGTACACCCTTATTAAATTACATTGAATGAAACTACATATCTATAGAACAACACAACACAAATCTAAAGACACAGAGCTGGAGCAGATAACCTTAGACCTCATAATTCTCAAAACTAGATCGATAATTCAGTTTTCGACACAAGGATGCCATCACTATCTGCATATAACCACTCTCCTTCACGAATCAGCATGCCTCCAATGTAAATAGGAACATGCTTTTCTCCTTGGCCTTTCTTGCTCGATTTCTGAGGGTGAGATGCCAATGCACGAACCCCAATGTCACAGCCGTTAATCTCGTCAACATCTCGAATGCAGCCATTAACTACAATACCTGCCCAACCCATATTTTGGGCTAGTTGTCCCAAGTTTCCTCCTACAAGAGCACAACGCATGCTTCCTCCGCCATCTATGACAAGGACTCTTCCTTCACCTCTAGTTTCAAGAAGCTCCCTAACCAAGACATTGTCCTCAAATACCTTAAGCGTGGTAATGGGGCCGGAGAAAGCTCGGCATTGACCATATATCTTGAAGATTGGTGGCAAAACTCGTAGATCACCACTTGACAGATGCCCTGCATTCACATCACACACTTCTGCTGTTGCCAAGGACGCCATGTATTCTCCTGAAAGTATGATAGGTGTAAAAAACTGTAAACGTTAGCAACTGAATTAGTTCATTTTCTTTCCCAGCAGCCTTTATCTATCATATACCAGTAAAAGATATGAGATTAGCTAAATGGAGCGACATGGTTAATGAAGATTATAATCGACCTCAACTTGCTTGGTAGTCGTTATTGTATCGGTTATCTATCATGTTTCATGTGGCTGGTTGCATTTCTATGGAGGCAATACATACTAAATGACACAAACATATGTTTGGAATTTCAATCCAATTGATGTTATCATATCTTAGTTGTCAGCTTGAAGAAAGGTCAGAAGGATGAATCAAAACAAAAGAATTTATAGAACTGAAGTTGTATCTTCATTACAAATGTGTAAATCTGCTAGATAGAACTCGTAGGAGCCAGAAAGACATTGAGATCATACATAAACTCTTCATGTAAATCAACTATAAGTAGCCAGAACCACAAGTATCGGCATTACAGCAATAAAACAAGGCAGTTGACACAAGAGGATCAGTAATTTGACATAAACAGTAAGGCAAAAGCAAAACTCCAACATAAGAAGGCAGTGCATACGATTGAAAAGGTTGAACATGGTTAAAAGATTAGTGGAACCAGTAATTTGTGAAAATTGGTTAAACGTGACTAAGAGCCCGTTTGGATTGACTTATTTTAAGTGTTTTTTAAGTTAAAATAGCTTTTAAGCTGTTTTATAGTGTTTGGGTAAGTAAAAAAGTGCTTCTGGACACTTAATTTTAAGCTAAAATAGCAAAAAAAAAAAGCTAAGAGCCCGTTTGGATTGGCTTATTTTAAGTGCTTTTTAAGTTAAAATAGCTTTCAAGTTGTTTTATAGTGTTTGGGTAAGGTTAAAAAGTGCTTCTGGACACTTAAATTTAGGTCAAAATAGCAAAAAAAAAAAAAGCTAAAAGTTAAAAGCTGAGATTTCCAACTTTAAAAAGCAGTTTAAAATAAGTCAATCCAAACAGGCTCAAAAGCTAAAAGCTGGAATTTCCAACTTAAAATAAGTCTATCCAAACAGGCTCTAAAACTGAAATTATATCTCGAATCAAGGATGACGATGAATCTGCTAGTTCTATCATAAAATCAGCTTCCTATTGCATGACGGATGCTCAGGATGATGTGAAACAAACTTATACCCTTCTAGAAATCGCAATCCATAAAATAAACCAATAATAAGATCGTCTAGAACAAGGTTATCACCAAAATGAATTACTGAATAACTTAGAAGGATAGATATTACTTCCTAATGTAAGGAAATGGTTGATAAATTTATACGTTCTCTGTGAGAACTACAATTGATTAATACTACAACGAAAGATTCTTATGGGAAATAACATCAAGAGATCTAACTTCTGCTGGCAATCTGCAAGATATAACTCTCTGTATTCAAAATATAGATTTGCAACGAGTCAAAATAAGGGATCGGATAGTATATCTTACTGCTATATATACTAGCAATATATATATAAGCTCACCAAGCAAGAAACGTTACAATGCCATATACCCTTTTCCCATTTGTCTAGATTATGGTACTGGCTGTCTATACAAGAAAACTACCATTAAAGAGACACTCCATTGGCATTAAGCAAGCAGAATCAGCATTTGCTTGTAAAGTAAGCATTTTTTCCCCCAGAAGCAGATAAGAAGACCACTACACTTCTCCCCAGAAGCAACAAAACATGCAGATAAATAAACATTATGGCCTATGGTCAATGAAGTGGGTTGACAATCGTAAGTTCTCATATTTAAATTCCAATGGAGACAAAAATACTAGTTGATCTTTCCCATCTGTTCAAGCCTAGACGGACAAAGTTATCAGGGACCTGTGCCGGTGGGAGGTGGGAGGCAGCAGGCAATGGAGGAGCTAGAGTGCAGTTTACGGGTTTGGCCGAACTCATTAGCTTTGGTTCAAACTCTATACTCGTCTTGAAAAATCCACAAAATATGTACTTCCTCCATTTCAATTCGTTTGTCTGGTTTTAACTTGGCACGAAGTTTAAGAAAGTAAAAAAAGACTTTTGAATCTTGTGGTCTTAAACTAAACATATATAGAGTGTACCAAAATGTCCTTTAATCTTGTGGTCTTAAACGTGAAATTAAAGAGTCGCCAAAAAGGGAAAGAAACATTCTTCTTGCAACAGACTAGAAAAGAAAGTAAGACAAATAAGTAACTTAAGAAAACTAGAATTCCGAACCCATAAACTTCAAATTCGAGCTCCAAATTAGTCTAGGGGCATGCAAGCTGGCACGGATACCACAGTTATAAGAAGAAAAATAACAATTGCAATTCCGAAGTTGTACTCATTGCAATTGAGTTCAAAGACAACTGACTAAAGTTGTATCCTAATAGTCACAATGCTGCTGAGCTCCAATCCCACCAAGCATTCCAGAAAAAGCAAAAAAAAAAAAATTACACAAAGATGATTTTTTCTTGCTAATTTTAGATTTTAACCTCAACCCAAATTTGGGTTTTTCTTTAATCCAATTCACAAAACCAAAAATCAAACTCATAAACAAAACAGATAACTAAGGAAAAAAGAAAAACTTTTACCTTTATAAGAGCTTTTATGGAATTCAAGAATGGAGCTTCTGTTGTTGATGACGGTGGTGAAATTGTAAATTTCCAAGGAGATCTAATCTATATATATATATATATATATATATCCCTTCGTTTCAAAATGAATGAAGTAATTTCCTTTTTAGTCCATTCCAAAAAGAATGATCATTTTCGTTTTTAGGTAATATTTTAATTTTAATTTTGCACGTGATATATTTAAGACCACAAGATTAAAGATCATTTTGATATATTTGACATAACTTTAATTTAAGATCACAAAATTAAAAAGTTTCTTTATTTTCTTAAATATCGTATCAAATCAAACCATGTCATTCTTTTTAAAACGGAGAGAATATCTCCCTTCGTTTCAATTTATTTGACCTACTTTCTATTTTAGTCCGTTTCAAAAAGAATGACCCCTTCCCTTTTTAGTAACTTTTTAATTTCAAATTTTCACATGGCATGTTTAAGACCATAAGATTAAAGAGCATTTTGGTATATTCCACATATCTTTAATTTAAGACCACAAGACTTAAAAACCTTTTTTATTTCCTTAAATTCCGTACCAAATTAAAATAAGTCAACCAATTTGAAACGGAGGGAGTATATATATAACATCAGTGTTCATTGATTCATATCATCTTGTTGGTTTTTGTGCCACTCATCCAACAATTTTTCAAGTAGTTGGACAATGTCCCCATTCTTGTTTGTTTGTTTTCCAATTTGCTTTTATTTTATTTAAGAGAAATCTTTACAACCGCAGCCGCATAGAGTAGGGAAAAAAAGAAGAGGTCATTTGCACAAATGGCCAAAAATGAATGGTTTTTAATTTTTTGCTCTTCAAATTTTTTATTTTTTATTTTTTGCTTCTAATGCTCATTAAATAAAAATTTGTAGGTCAAATTACTCTAAAGTATAATTTAATTTCCCTTCAATCAAGGGTTGTGTATCGATTGGTTAGATTTGAATTTGAAATTTATCGGTATAACTTATCGATTATTAATTTGTTGGTTATTGATCATTATCGATTTAATCATTGAGATTTCACAGCACGAATGGCCAAAAATGGATGGTTTTAATTTTTGGCATTCAAAATTATTGTCTTTAATTGTTTGTTTCTACTACTTGTTAAATAAAAATTTGTAGGCTAAAATACTGTTAACTATGATCTAATTTTGCTCCAACTACAATCCTTCAGTTTAGGACCGCATATCGATCAGTTCGATGCGATTTTAAAGTTTATCGGTATAATATATTGATTTGTAGACATATTAAATTGTTAAGATATTGATGTATCGGTTATTGATTGTTATCATTCGGTTATCGATTTAACTGTTAAGATTTCACGCAAAAAAATTTCTTCAATGAAAATCACCTAGAAACAAAGTGACAAACCAAATGATCAACTATGAACACGAGTTGGCAGATTGCTTCTTGCTCAAAAGCAAACACTGACACTTTGTAGAATGAGTAAGAGTTTGAGACTAGTGAAAAGTAAAAGTATGTGAAGTACTTTATATATCCAAGAGTATAATCATAATTTATTAATTTATATCGGGTTATCGATTAATCCATTAAGAAAAAGTCTCAAAACCGTTATAAAACTGATAACTCGATAATAGAATAACTTAAACCATTACTGAAACCATTAACTCAAAGTTGAACAAACTATGATTACCTTTTTCCAATATCGCAAAATACCGAAATCAAATTTAAAAACATCAAACCGTACCGAATTACTTTGATATGATAATGATATAGTATTTTTAAAAACCGAAAATCAAGATTATGGAAATTTATTTTGGCTGGCAGTGGTAAAGATGGTCCATTCTGAAAGGCATAAATCTAACAAAAGACAGGTTCATATTAGGCTAAGCAACAAAGAAGGAAGGAGATTGAGATGAAGTGTAAATTGCTTATGGTACTTGTTATTGTGAAATTAGTACAATTTTGACACCATTCTCCTTCTGATCTTTCCAAGAAGCATCACAAGCAGTGGCATATAGTATTCATCATATATACATTATACAACCATGAATAATTTTTTTATGCTCAAGACACAAGTTACGCCTCAAGATATAAGTTAAAGCGGTCTTTTGATTAACCAAATAAATTAGATTAGGAAATTTAGGTCTAGAAGGAAGGAGATTGAGATGAACTAGTTCTAGTTTCTAAGGTTGCATTTTTTTTTTCCGAAAGTGTTTTTTTCCCGTTATTTTCTACATGACTTTTTTTTCTTACTAATTTGATGTTTTTACTTGAATCGATGATCTATCAGATTCAGCCTCTCTACCCACAAGCTAGGAGTAAAGTTGCATTCACACCACCTTCTTCAAATCCTATTTGTGAAATTACACCGTATATGTTATGTTGTTGTAGTTGTATATTCACAAGTTAATTTAAGACCACAAGATACAAATGATGATGCATTTGTAAGTCACAAACACATTTGTATCAAGTTGTATCAAAGAATATACAATTGTATCAAGTGTGTATCTGTTTCTTGTGTATTCACTCTGTATCATGCTTCAATTGTATTTATATATGATATACTCGTGCAGACACAAATGATGTATTTGTATTTGTAAATCACAAAAACATGCAATAGACAACTCTCCAACTAAGATACAGACATAAAGGGGGGGGGGGGGGGGGGGGGGGGGGGGGGGGAGGAGAGAGGTGAGCGAGAGAGGGAAGAGAAATTTGCTATAAAATCCTAATTATAACTATGAATTATAATTATTTCAAACTATAATTGTGTGTAGTAATTACATACGATTTTACATAGGAGACACGTAATTTTCCCTTCTTTGTTCTGTGGACATATGTTCTTATTTTGGATATCAATAAAATGGGCCTGCGGCCCATCCAAATTAGAATTCAATTAATAAAATAAAAAGAAAAAGAAACTAAGTTTGAACTAGCAAAAAAAGTAAAAAATAGAAAACAGATATTCAAAATTTAAACAATACTTAATCCCCAATTATTATAACAACCGTACTTACAAATAAAACAATAGATTAGGAAGGTTATTTTTGTATTTATATTTGGTGAACAATTAATTAGTCCACTTAGGAAAAAAAGAGAGGATGAAATCATGCTTCAAATTCATTTTTTCTCTTTCGAGCCAATGGTCTATTAAAAATCATTTCTTTATCGCACAAAGATAGGGGCACGATCTGCGTACATCTTATTCTCTTCAGATCTTGTGAAATTACACTGAATATATTATCATACTATAAAATAAGGATTATGAAATTCTTGTAAGATAATAATAAATCGAATAGTCAAATACATGATTCACAATAATAACAAACATCTTTGCCCAATATTAAAGATAATTATTTAAATAATGATCTCGATCTCTTTGACAATAAATAATGAGAACATTTACACAAAGTAGGAAGTTGATGTATTTTCAATCATATAATTATCCTTATTTTATATGTGAGCTTTTTTTAAAATGACATTTTTTTGTTGATTAGAAATCTAAAAAAATCCTTTTATTGGTATGAAGAGATCTTCTTGATAACAATCATTAATTTTAGTAAAATATGGATTAGTTCAACAGTAGATCAATAAGTAAACAATCATTGTTTTTTTTTCCGGCATCATTTGTTGTTGTTATTGTTCTTTTCTCCATGGTTTTTTTTCTCACTGATATACTTTACTTGAACCGATCATCCATCACATTCAGCCTCTCTACCTCATAATATAGACGTAAGACTGTGTACACACCTTTTCCAAATCTTACCTGTAGGATTACACGGAATATATTATTATAATAATTGTATATTCACAAGTTAGTTAGGCTTATAATAGCTTGTTGCAATTTGCAAGTAGTTTGTCTATAATGCATTAATAAATAATTCAATTAGTTCCAACTTCCAACTAACTTATCTAAGCTTTAAAAGTACGCATTAATGCATGGATCTGAAAATAATTCAATTAGTTCCATATAATATTTGTTTTGATTGTTATTTAAATTTTATTATATCGTATTATTAAATCTATCATTAAGCAATGATGAAATAAAGTCCCGTAACAATCGATTTGGTGTGATCGATAAGTTACCTTATTCTTTTTTCCTCATTTTGTCGTTACTTATAATTAAGTCATTATTTATGATATATAGGATATCTTTCCTAATGATTGTATATGCTTACTACTATTGTCAAATGAATAACATTTACTAAGTACTACTAATATGTTATCTTTGCCATTGCATATTGGTAATTTGAAGTGTCTTTGGTGTAAATATTTTTTTCAATGATATATTAATACATTTATTGTTGCAATAACTAAGTAATTTAAATACTTTTATAATAAAATAAAATAAATTAAAATAGGAAGAAATGCTAAAAAAAAAAGGAAGAAAAGAAAAGATAAATAAGATTCTTGGTTTGAGAGAAATGTCATATCACTTTTACTATGACCTCAATTACATAATTATATAAATTTATTTATTTCAAGTTTGTGTGCGCGATTCCATTATTTTTCTCAGCAAACTAGAAAAAATAAAAATAAAAATAAAAATGTCAACATGACTATCCAATTACTTGAGCTACCCATTGAAAATTTTAATGGCACAAACACTCCATTGTTGAATTCGACGAAAGCTCATAAAATACAAGTATTCGTACTAATAAGGTATAAAGTTTTTCTTGTTATTTCGATATTATTTATTAGTATTGTTATTGTTCTTTTTTTTTCCCATTATTTTCTGCATAATTTTTTTTCCCATTATTTTCTGCATAATTTTTTTTCATACTTATTTTGATATGTTTTACTTGAACCAATGATCTATCAGGTTGCGTTCACACCATCTTTCTCGATCATATCCTATTTGTGAAATTACACCTGATATGTTATTGTCGTTGTAGTTGTATATTCACGAGTTAGTTAGACTAATATAATATATGAGTCCGAAGCCAAAAAGATCATTTTTTGAAAATCAGTACTTCAAATATTTACTACAAATTCTATAAACTCGTGGAGTCCAACTTGCTTTACTAAAGTTATTGGAATATTCCAGGTGAAAAATGGTGTAACTGCCTTTAATTTTCCAACTAGTTTTATTTTTTCTTATTCATATCCAATATTCTCATTCTCATCTAACAAAACTAGCGTTTGATCATAGATTTTCAGATATTTTTGACAAATATTATTTGGGTTAAATTTCATCATGTGTTTGGCCATAATATTTGGAAAACATATTTCACTTTTTTAAGAAATATGATTTATACCCATAAGTTTTAAAACTATCAAAACTAACCATAAGTTTGTATTACATAGCAAGATAGAAACGTCGACGTAACAAGATTCATGACTTTCACAACAAGTCAGTTAGATTTTCGTTGCAGCAAATAACAAGTAGTGAAGCACAACTATTGTTCCTTTCAAAGATAAAAGTTGGTGTAGAGTTTGAACAAATAGAGGGTGTTTTGTAATAAGTAGAAAGAGAAAAAAAAAAGTCAAAAAGAAGGAGAGAGAAAAGGAAAAAATATAAAGAAAAAAAGACTAAAAATAAAAAATATACATATTTAATAAAGTTAACACGTGTCAAATAATAATTGGTGCGTGATTAACATTTATATTTTGAAAATTATGATTTATCCGAAAATGATGTAATAGTATCAGTTTGAAATTGTTTAGTGGGGTAATAGGACCCCCGTAAAGTTTAGGTGTCTACTTCCAAATGTCAACCAACTTTAGGGTGATCTTGATGCATTTTCTCTTATATTATATATGATATATCATATTCATATATACATATTTTTTGCGCTTTGGTCTTCCGACTTCTCTTTGCTCATAAGCACCAAGAAAAATTAGGGCTTTTAAAAATTATTTCTCTTTCTTTTGTGCGCAATTTTTCTTATTGTCCAGATCTATGTCTTAGTTCAAATCTTCCTTCAATAAATCTCCGTCCAGTTAAAGTGAAGTTATTAAGCTCTAATTGATGGATTACGTTATTTTTAACATTTTAGAATTTTAATTTTGTAACTGGGCAAAACTTTTGTGTATAAAAGATTTGTAAATTTTTAGATTATTATAATTCAGATGTGCAAAAGTATGTTGATAATCTTTTTAACTGGCTAGTTATTTTTTTTCTTCATTTGATAGATATTAATTATTATCGTATACACTTGTTGTTAAGATGAATACTTATTATGGTTGGTGATTTTTTAGTAATTACATTTTTTTCTCGTTTATTATGTTACGGGTCACTTTTTAATTTTTATTGAAAGGCCACCCTGTCCTAGCCCGCGGCTCGCTTAGGGTTGGGTTGGGTTGCTATTTTAAAGGCCATTTAGTTAAAAGGGACAGCCCGTCCCAGCCCATTTAACTCTATGGTCCGCTGGGGCTGGATTGAGTTGGGTTGATCCAGCCCGTTTTGACAGCTCTATTGTCAACGCAAAATTTTTCCTACAGACCGTCAGTCGCTTGGCTTCGGCTTCGGCTTCGACTTCTGCTTCGACTTATATTTAAAAATACTCTTCCCGAATAATATCACGGATACTTCTCCCTATCAGATTGCAAAATTTCATTTTTATAAAAGACTCATATCCAGCAACACTTTGGACCCGTTTGGCCATAGATTTCCCTAGTAAAATTTGAATTTTTTTTTGGCAAATAGTGTTTGCCCATACAATTTGTCATTATTTGGCAATTTTTTTTGGCAAATAACTCAAATAGCAAATTTTTCATCTTATATAAATTTTTCTTCTTCTCCACCTACCCCCCTCTCTTCTACTGTCGTTATAATCAATAAAAGCTTTTCAATTTTTTTTCTTTACTACTTTTTTAACTTTTATTAAATAATTGATAGTAAAAATTAAAAAAAAATCGCGAAACAAATTTTACAATTTTGGGGATATCAATAATTAACTTATCTCATTTTTATATTATTTTTGCAATTAAGATTTTGAAAAGAATGATAGCAATAATATTAAAAAAATGAAGGTTTTGTAGAGAATCAATAAATTTTCAAAAATTCGTAAATATCTGAATTGAAGCTCGAATAAAAAACTGAATGATACTCCTAATCATCTTGAAATCTATTATGTTTTACAAAATTATTTGAAATGTAAAAAAAATGGGGATAAGAACTTGAAATTGAACAGAGTAAAATGAAAATGATACAAAAAAGTGGGTAGAGTTATGACGGAAATAGTGACACTGAAAGCGCTAGGGGTCCATCAAATTTACCAAGAAGAAAGAAGGAAAAAAAAGAAAAGAAACAAAGTTAAAATAATAAGAAAAATAGAAAAATATATTTTATAGAAAAAAATCGTAAAAATAAAGTTATAGTCATTTTTGTGGAGTTTTCACGCTCTTTAAGAGAGTGGATACACTCTCTATGCCAGGCCTAAAAATGATGTAATAGTATCATTTAAAATTGGTTAGTAGGGTAATAGGACCCCCGTAAAGTTTAGGTGTCTACTTTCAAATGTCGACCAACTTTAGAGGGGTCTTGATGCATTTTCTCATAATATAATGATGTAATGTATTATATTACTAATGACTATTGATTAAATGAGTAATTACTATTGTCTATTTGTAATGTACTTTGTACTTCTTTCAGTTTTTGTTTTACCTTGTTTAATTATTTTAAATTTTTATTTAATAAATAAATATATTATTAATTATTTTTTAACTTAGCAAGCTGGCCTCAGAGGCGACGGATTAGGCCTCTGAGTCTGATGGGCCAAGTGAGACTGGGCTTATAAGGCTCATTTCTAAATGAGCTGGAAAAATTTAGCCTAAATCCACTTAATTAATGGGCTAAATTGGGTCGACGTCATGGGCCAAGCCCATTTTAATAGCTCTAGTTGGCAAATAGTAAAAGTTTTGTTTTGTGACAGTCTGTTGATGTGACAAAAGCTCATCATGTACAATTATTTCTATTTATATAAAGTTTTTTGCCTTGTTATAAACGTTGGGATGACCAAGGGCAAAACAGTCATGCCCAATAAAAATCTTTATTGTACGGCTTTCTCAACGACCACTCACTTTCTTTTCTCAAGACTTTGAATGGTTGGTGAGAGTTTACTCGCATCGAGCCGGGTGTTTACACAAAACTAATAGATATATGATATGTGTATGAATATATATAATTAGTGCTTAATCATAATTAGTTAATATATATAATTACTTCATTAAATTATTTAGCCATGATAAGTTGAATTGATTTGGTGTAAGCATCTGACCCGATGTGGGTAGGTATTTACTTTTCCAATTCTCTTTCATATGCTTAGTTGAGTTCGCTCCAGGCCGGGTGTTTACATAAAATCAATAGATGCATGATATATGTATATATGAATATATATAACTAGTACTTAATTATGATTAATTAGTGTATATAATTACTTCATTAAATCACTTAATCATGATAAGTTGGATTGATTTGGTATAAACACATGGTCCGGTGTGTGGGTAGGTATTTACCTTTTCAATTCTCTTTCATATGAGTGTCGGACGACCAAGGGCAGAAAAGTCAAGTGTCGGACGACCAAGGGCAAAAAAGTCATTTTGCTTAACAAAAGATCTTTATTTATGGTTCTCTCAATGTCCACTCCCCCATCCTTTTCTTAAGACTTACTTTTTCATCTTCAATTCTCTTTCATATGCTCAGTTTTTGAGTGTTCTTTTATTAAGGTATATGCTTATTCTATTTCAATTTTTGCCAATTTTTTTTTGAATTTTATGGCTGAAATTCATGAATAATAATAATGTTGTCATTATTCTGTATAATTATTCTATGTCCAATGCAATTTCCTGTCTTTTCTGAAGGTTTTTGTTGTGGTCCTGATCACTTATATTTGCATAGTATTTGTATATTTATATAACCTTGGTGGTGTATGCGTATGTACACTTTACTTTTTTCAGACTTCACTTGTGAGATTTCACTAAGTATGTTGTTGTTTGTATTAGATGCTGGTTGCTAAGAGTCTTTTAGCTTGCATTTCTTCTTTATGGACGAGTTGAATCAAAACGTTGTTTGTCATACTTTTTTTTTAGTTCGTTTAAAAAATAATGTCTTTATTTTTGCTAACTCTTTAATTTTAACTTTCCAACATGACATGTTTGATACAAGATTAAATGATATTTCGGTACATTTGACATATTTTTAATTTAAGATCACCATAAGATTCAATTTTTTTTTAAACTCCGTGTCAAGTTAAAACCAGATAAACAAATTGAAACGAAGAGAGAGAGTAGTTAGTTATCTTCTAGCTAGTCTACTACTCCCTCCGTCCATATTTATTGGTTGTCCACCTTACTAAAAATAGTTGTCCCATATTAGTTGTTCACCTTACTAAATCAAGAGAAAATTAATTAATTATTTTCCATATTACCCTTACAATTAATTTCTTTCTAAAAATGTAAACACTGTTTGTAAAGTTTCTAAAAAACTTTCTTAATGGTGAATTAGTAAAACTAACTTCTTATTTATGATTTTTAAGATGCGTGTAATAAAAAGAAAGTGAACAAGTAGCATGCGACGGAGGGAGTACAACTATAGTTAGTTGTCCGAACCAAAGTTAGTGGATTAGGCCGAACCCGTACGTTATGTTCATGTTTATTGTTATTCTTTTGTGTGTGTTTCGTTGCGCTTGTGGAGAAAAGGTGCTTTTTGAGACTAATTAAGTGGAGTAATGAAAGAGTTAAATCTTAGAGTTTATGGATTTGAAATTCTAGAAAATACAACATATTAGTAGTGATCTTTTAACGTAATTAAGACGTACGAGCGAGATTTGAACCAAAACTACTAGGTAGATGCACCCTTGCTTGTGCCATTTGATATGCCTAGGGGATTTTCAGGCCCAACCACATGAACCATGATATAGATAAAAGATAACAATAACAATATAATCCAAACAAGTTGAAGTCGATAATATGATCAATTTCTAACATTTGTAGTTTGATATTCATGTTCTTTTAGGAGATTACATTCATACATGGCACCCGTGGCTACAGCAGATGTGTGTGATGTGAATGCAAAGCTTCTTTCAAATGGCGATCTACGAATATTGCCACCAACCTTCAAGATATATGGTCAACGCCGCGCTTTCTCCGGCCCCATTACCACCGTAAAGGTGTTCGAGGACAATGTGTTAGTTAAGGAGCTTCTTCAAACTCGAGGAGAAGGAGGGGTACTTGTCATAGATGGCGCGGGGAGCATGCGATGTGCTTTGATAGGAGGGAAGTTAGCAGAATTAGCCCAGAATTCGGGTTGGGCTGGTGTTGTAGTTAATGGTTGCATTCGAGATGTAGACGAGATTAATGAATGTGATATCGGGGTTCGTGCATTGGCATCGGTCCCTAGGAGACCAGGCAAGAAAGCCCATGGCGAAAAGCATGTTCCTATTTACATTGGAGGAACCTTGGTATGCCAAGGAGAGTGGTTATATGCAGATGGTGATGGAATCCTCGTATCAAAGAATAAATTATCCATCTGATTAAACTTTGATCATGACGATGCATGCATGCGCGCGGTTATGATCAAAGTTATATTTATTATATCAAGCGAAATCCTCGTTCTGTGTTGTGTTGTGTCCTATGGATAGTTCCATTCATGTAATCTAATAATAAGGACGTGCGGACGTACGTACCAATTACTATGTGACTTCTTGTATGTTTACTTACTACTACTTGTTTGGATGGTTGTTACCCGTTGTATTGTATCGTATTGTGTTGTTAGTTTAAATATAATGTTTATTTTGATTGTTGCTTAAATTTTATTGTATCGTATCGTGAAATCTGTCGTTAGGTAATGACAAAAAGTTTCATTTTGTGTAACGATCGATCTGATGTGATCATGTCGTTAACTTGTTCTTATTTTCTCATCTTGTCTTTACTTATTATTTTATAATCATATTTATCCTTTACCTAACTTTATATAATGACGATAGCTAGGGATAAGATCCTCGTTCATTTTATCCGGCTCTTCAAACTCTACTGGTAAAATTATACTAGGTATATTGTTGAAGTATTGATTCTTGTAATCTATAAAAGTTTTATTTTTGGAATTGGAATAATTGGAAATTAACAAAATAGTTGACTGCCAGTCAAACCTTTATTTCCACATGGATGTCTCTCATTGGCTGGTCAAACTTAAGCAATTCTCATAATTTGAGAATTGGGCTTTATCACCTAAGCAAGCCCAGCCCAGGATAGCCCACTTAAAATCCTTAAAATGGAAAAAAAGTAACAAGGGACAATAGCACTTTGGTCCTTCAACTATTAATAAATTGTTATTTTAATTCTTATAATATTTGATAAAGCAAATTTAACCTTTAATTAATTAAAATGTATGTTTTGATTCCCTTTAGATGTGAAATATATTATATTTGGATTATTTTAGGATTTTATTATTGTCAAATATAGAATAACAATACAAATGTAACATGATACATGAGTAATTAAGTGGTCGAACAACTGGTAATCCTAGTACGGCTGTGAATATTCACAAGCGAATGGATCAAAAGTGCATTTTTAATTAATTGAAAGTTAATATGTTGAGTCAAATATTACAATAACTAAAATCACAATTTATTAATAACTGAAGGATCATAAGTGTTATTATTAACACAAACAATAATTAACCAATGATAGTCTCCTAAATTCATAATTGTGTGTTTATGAAGTCCTAAATTCTTTCTTTAGTCATTATAAAATTTCCAAAAGAGTTGAGGTCCATCATTATAGATATACCCAAAAAAAGACATATTTTGTATTTATATTTTTACTTGTGCTAAAGTGAAACCACCTCTCTACCTTCAACGCAGGGATTCAAGGCAGGTGCGGGATAAAGTCTGTGTACACTCTATTCTTGCGAGATTTTACTTTGTGAAATTACGCTCTACCCGCTCCAGACTCTACTTTGTGGTAAGTTGTTTATTTTTACTTGTTCTTAAGCTATTTCAAGATTAAGAGAAGGGAAAAGGACCTGATATACCCCTCAACATTGCGATTTACAGTTGATATACCCCCTGTTAAAAAAGGGCTCACATGTACCTCTATCACTACACAAATGACCCAGATATACACTTTTCAGTTAACGAAAATGAAAAAATTAATTTTAAATTTTTTAGTGAAATAAAATCTATATAGAGATATATTTGATCCATCGCACACATGATTTTTTTTTTCCCACTCATCTTCTTGTATAATCTACAATAGATGCCCCAATTTTTTTCACAGATACAAAAAATAAATTAGAATATGGCTGCAAAAAAAATTAGTCTTTTATTTTTTTCTCTTTTATTCCATTTACACTTCTTTCTTTTTATTTCTCATATTTTCACACTAAAGAATGAAAGCAAAAAAATGAAATAAGAACAAGAAACTCAGATAATGATAAGCAAATAGATTCATAAGGAAGATATATTCAAAACTCAAATTAGCCGTTGAATCAATGAAGTCAAAAAAAATAATTACATGTGAGAAGGATCAAATACCTGAACTTTGCGAGAAGGATCAAATATACTCTTTTATGAATTTTCTTTTAATAAAAAATAAAAAAAAAATTAAAATCATTTTTCACTTCCGTCAGTCGAAAAGGTATATTTGGGCTATTTGTGTAACATAGGGGTATATGTGAGATACTTTTTTTAGTGAGGCGTATATTAGCTCTAAACCGTAAAGTTGAGGGGTATATTAGACCTTTTGTGTGTGGGGTTGTTTTATCTTTCCTTTTTCCTTTTTTGGTTACATTTTCTTGGAAGAAATATTTTCATGAATTGAAAAGAGAAAATCCCATTAAGTAGAAACTAATTTGAGATGGTCAAAGAAAAACATTTTTCTAATTCCTTTTTTTTTTTGTGTGTGTGTGTTTTATGCCTATGCCAAGAAAATGATGTTGATTTATTTACGTTTTTTGTTCTTTCTATAATTCTTGATCCTTTTGTCCTTCAATTCCAATTTTCCTTTTTTGAATTTGTTTTACTAAATCTTTGTCAAAGTTCTAGTCTTTATTTACTTACTACAATGAGTAATGGATAGCTTGTCTTTGAGTTTGGTACTTACTAAAAGGAGAAAACTTCTCGTGCGAGAAGTAGCGGCAGAGTCAGAACTTTTACTAACGCTATTCAAAATATAACAAATGAAACACAAGAAGAATCCAAGAGGATCCGACATCTAATATATATACATTAAAAAATGTAAATTTAATCTTTACGTATACAATGTAATTTTTCAACGAAAGGGATTCAGATGAACTCCTTGTGCCCCCTAGCTCCACCCTTGGCTGGAAGTGCATGTTCATTTCAATTGCCTTAGATCAAAATCTCATATATGCATTAGATTATTACTGGCTCTTCTTGTTTTCCCTTTTTCTGGATGCTTTTGAAACAAAATTATAAGATGAAGGGATGTCTTACAAATGCTACTCCTATGTGTTACCAAAATTATGTTATATATATACATATATATATAGTAGATGTTGAATCACCTTGACTTCTACATATTTTTACTTATTTATATTTTGAATCCCTTTTGTGAAAATTCTGGCTCCGCCAGGGGGTGGAAAGTAGCTTTAAGGCCTAGAACATCATGTTCTTTCTCTTCTCTTACTATTGTTTAGAAGTACTAAGGAAATGGTTGTGTGTTGTTTAACTCTTTGAGGATCTTAAGTTCATTTACATGGTTCCTTGATAATGCAGTTTAAATCTCCTCTGAGTTGCTTGTACTAAAGTGTTGACGATTAATGAGTGGATTCGATGATCATGTTGCTATCTTTGGAGAATGGATACCACCTAGCCCGAGCCCACCAGCATTTGTCTCTTCACTGCTAGCTGATGATGTAGGAGGATGGTCATCTCATATGGAGCACAGTAATGAAAGCCAAAGCAGAAACTTCATTTTCGAACCTCAAGGGCATGTCACCTGGTGCAGCTCTGATGGGAAGGATGGGGCACGAGCTGGTGCAGCGACTGATCAAACAGTCAAGCCGAATGCACCATCAGACCAGAAAACGAGTTCTCGTGGAGGGCTCATGGAAAGAATGGTAGCTAGAGCTGGATTTAACGCCCCGAGGCTGAATACTGATGGCATTAGACCTCCTGTTCTGTCACTGAATCAAGAAGTTAGGTCTCCTTATTTGACTATTCCTGCTGGTCTCAGTCCATCAGTCCTCTTATATTCACCTGTTATGATCTATAATTCACTGGTATGTATCTACCTCACCTTCCTGTTTAAGATTGAGTGTCTCTCTCTTTTATTTATTTGTTAATAACCGAGAAATCTCATAGTGTTTTTGTTCTTCGATTTCGATTATCACCTGTGGTTTTTTGTGCCTCGGTTATCGCATTATTTTGTTGGCATTGTTGTTCTTTCCTTTGTATGTTGTGTGCAGCCCCATTTCACATTATTTCATTGTTGTTACTGCTCTCATTTCTGTATTCTCTTTTTCAAACTGCTTGGAAATGCTTTATTTTAAGCCGAGGGTCTATTGGAAACAACCTCTCTATCTCTACGAGGTAGAGGTAAGGTCTGCATATGCTCTACCCTCTCCAGACCCCACTTGTGGGATTATGTTGTTGTTAATAACCGAGAAATCTCTGAATTCCAGTGGTGCATGGTCCCAAACTTGGTGAATAATGGACTCGCCTCTCTATTCTTCTCCACTTAAGTATCCAGCTTTCATCTGCAGCACGGTTCGAAGTCAAGACGTGTGTCTAATCCACACATCATGTCTTGCGCGCTTACCACTAGATCACCAAAGCCCTGGAAACCATTTAGATTGAGTGCCTTTTATTGTGCAAGCAGCATATAGATGTTGTGAAACTGGAATTTGTCTGAACTGTTAAAGAGGTTTGCTAACACCAAATGGTAGAGTGTACGCAGACCTTACCTCATTCTTCTTAAATTGAAAATAGAAAATATTCTTCTTTTACAAGTCTTTCCCCTGCAGGTTTATCCATCTCCTACCACTGGACTATTACCATTTGCCTCAGGTGACGAGAGTAGAAACGTTATGTTGACGACTGAAGCTGCAGATAAGAGGAAAGAGACTGCTTTTGGGAGCAATAATTCATCTTCCTTCTCTTACAATCCAATTATGGAAACTGGCAGAGTAACCACTCTCTCTCTCTCTCTCTCTCTCTCTCTCTCACGCACGTACACACACATTGCATGCTAGTTTCCTGTCTGTTTCCAGTCTCTGAATGTGTTGTTACTCTTGATTGCAGGTGAATCCGTCTAGTCAAATTGAGGTTTCAGTTCATCCAAATAACTCTCTCCAACCTCATAGTATGGAAGCAACTCAAAATGAATGGATACGTCATGAAACATCTGATTTCCCTATGTTGTCTACTGAAGAGGATGTCCGACGTAGTGATATCAAGCCAGAGGTAAGGACCTTTAATGTAGTTGGTGGTAGTACGGAGCATTCTCCGCCTCTTGATGAGAAGCAAGATGAGGAGGGTAGAGTGTATGAAGACTTTACCCCATTCTTCATAAATTGAAAATATTCTTCTTATAAGTTTTCCCCCATGTGAAAGCTTCAATTAATCCACTGCAGGTTTATCCAGCTCCTACAACTGGACTATTACCATTTGCCTCAGATGACGAGAGTAAAAGCGTTATGTTGACGGCTGGGGCTGCAGCTAATAGGAAAGAGACTGCCTTTGGAAGCAATAATTCATCTTCCTTCTCTTCCAATCCAATTATGCAGACTGGCATAGTAACCACTCTCTCTCTCACGCACGTACACACATATTGCATAGTTTCCTGTCTGTTTCCAGTCTCTGAATGTGTTGTTACTCTTGGTTTCAGGTAAATCCTTCTAGTCAAATTGAGGTTTCAGTTCATCCAAATAACTCTCTTCAACCTCATAGTATGGAAGCAACTCAAAATGAATGGATACGTCATGAAACATCTGATTACCCTATGTTGCCTACTGAAGAGGATGTCCGGGGTAGTGATATCAAGCCAGAAGTAAAGACCTTTAATGTAGTTGGTGGTAGCACGGAGCATTATCCGTCTCTTGATGAGAAGCAATATGAGGAAACTAAGCAAAGAGGAGGTGAAGACTCAAAAGATGATGATGCTTCAGTTGAAGATGGTTATAATTGGAGAAAGTATGGGCAAAACCAAGTTAAAGGAAGTAAGTATCCTCGGAGTTATTATAAGTGCACGCACCCAAATTGTGCTATCAAGAAGAAAATAACGCGGCATCATGAAGGTCATGTCATGGAAATTAAGTACAACGGGGCTCACAATCACCCTAAACCACTGCCAAACCGGATATCTTCCCTCGGATCTTCAAATTCATTTATTGACATGCAACTAGACAATGTGGATCCAAGTGGAACAGGTGTTAACGTTGAGATGGCTTTGACAACTATGCGGCATCATGAAGGTGTCATGGAAATTAAATACAACGGGGCTTACAATCACCCTAAACCACTGCCAAACCGGATATCAGCCCTCGGATCTTCAAATTCATTTAGTGACATGCAACTAGACAATGTGGATCCAAGTGGAACAGGTGTTAACGTTGAGATGGCTTTGACAACTATGCGGCATCATGAAGGTGTCATGGAAATTAAATACAACGGGGCTTACAATCACCCTAAACCACTGCCAAACCGGATATCAGCCCTCGGATCTTCAAATTCATTTAGTGACTTGCAACTAGACAATGTGGATCCAAGTGGAACAGGTGCTAACAGTGAGCTGGCTTTGACAACTATCCAACAAGGACCTATGTCTGGAGGCCTCGAGTGGAAGAACGACAATCTTGAAGCAACATCATTAGCAGCTTTGCACTCTGAATACTGCAGTGGATCTACCACTTTACAGTCAAATGGTGCTCAGCTGGGATCAGCGGATGCAGTTGACGTATCATCTACTTTTCCAAGGGATGAAGATGATCGTGGTACTCATGGCAGTGTATCGCTAGGTTATGATTGTGGAGGAGATGAGACCGAGTCTAAAATAAGGTTTTCTACATCTTCTGCAGTAAAATGTAGGATATCCCATATTTTACATCATATTAACCTGATTGTCATTTTCTTCTCTCTTTGATCTTTGATAATCTAGGAAGATTGAACCGTATGCAACAGATACGAGTGGCACCAGCAAACCAATCAGGGAGCCAAGAGTTGTGGTGCAAACTATCAGTGATGTCGACATCCTTGATGATGGATATCGCTGGCGCAAGTACGGGCAAAAGGTGGTTAAAGGCAATCCAAATCCCAGGTTTGTCATGTTCATTTGCATATTCCATCCTTAAAAGTTCCTAATTTTTCTTATAATCGGGGAACTCCCGAGGGCTAGTGACTCACAGTCTGAAACTTGATGGATACCCTTGTCCACTTAAATTGTAGATTTTTTTCATTGTAAGTTCGAACCTGTGACGTGCGCCTAACTCATACATCACACACTGCGTCCTTACAACTAGACCAAAGCCCTGAGGCCCATAAAAGTTCCTACTTTGACTTATTTGAATTGTTTGCTTGAACTGATAGATTGCTTCCCTTTTCCAGGAGTTACTACAAGTGCACAAGTCCAGGCTGCAATGTCAGGAAGCACGTCGAGAGGGCCCCGTTTGATATGAAATCCGTTATCACCACTTATGAAGGGAAGCACAACCATGACGTTCCTGCAGCACGCAACAGTAGTCAAGTTAGCTCAGGAGCTTCAAGGTCACCTTCCAACCTGATAACTACTGATGCTCAAAGTCATGTAAGTAAGCCTGAGCCTACACAACTTCAGAACACCAGCAAGCGTTATGGAGGGGCTCCCTCACTTGGCTCATTTGTCGGAACTGACCAGCAGCAAGGTCTAACCGGTCTTGCTATGTCCGGATTTAACTCTGATCAGCACCAGTTTTCAGTTCCTGTCCATCCATACATACGATGTCCACAACCTGTGAACGATGCTGGTTTCGTGATTCCAGAAGGAGAACCAATGCCAGATCCTAGTTTGAACTACTTCAATGGCTCATCAACTTATCAGCAGCTTATGAATGGATTGCCTCCTGGACCTCAGATGTAAATTTTCCAAATTTGCCTTATTCTAGGTAAGAAAGAAAACGTTTTGCTTTACATATGCAAGTTTCGATACAAACTAGCAACAATAGTCAGAGTTAGACAAATAGAGGTGAACCTATACACAACAGGTGAGAAAGCTAAGTCTCGTCGTAGTCAATCCCTTAGCAACAAGTCAAGACTTATATTTCTCAACTGTGTCACAAACCTTGTGCTTAACTTTGAGAACTCATTTGGTTCTAATAGTTTTGTGTTCTTTCGATTTGTGGAAGATCAACTAGTTCCTAAACTTTGTTATTTCTCTGGTATTATGGTCATTTCCCCCTTATAGCATACTACAAAGTCCATTTCTGAAGAGTTTTTTTTAATCTAAAAATACTATATCAACATTCATTTGGAAGTTGTTGCTTCAGCTTCTTGTTGTATAAGTGGAAATGATTACCAAAAAGGCTTAGGCAGGATAAAGAAAAGATTTACTTGGATCCTTATGCATGAAAGATAATCAATTTGGTCGTTGTGGTCGGACTCTATTATAGATTTCTTGTTATATTCTACCATGGGGCCCTGTTATCTCTTCTTTTTCCGAGCTCTAGTTATGGAAGAAGGAACCGGAGAATAAAATATCAACAACAACTAATTTTATTATCGGCTAGCTCATGATGTTCATATCAGTCTAGTTGATTAATTAGGTTGCTTTCATCTAGTTTGAGTATGTAATAGGTTTTATTATAGAGTTGTAATAATTCCTATTCTTGTTGAAGGTGTGTGTTGTAAGAGCTGTTTCATTAAAGAGAGTTTATCTTCTCTGGAAAGTAGTTTACAATAGAGTTAACGTAACTATTGAGTCGAGGTATTAGAGTTAAGTCCCTTACATTATTGAGTTGTAATCTGAAACCGCTTCGTGAATTTGATTGGAAATCCTACATGTATAGATCGTGGTTTTTTTACTCTGTTAAGCAAGAAGGTTTTTCACGATAAATCATGTGTTATTTACTTTACTTTGTTTGGTTCACTTAAGGAACCTGGTTCCTTATTCGTTCCTTGGTAAATTTATAGGCTAGCTTAAGGAACCTGGTTCCTTCATTGCACTTTTATCACTGTTATTTTATTAGATATATTTTTCATGTTTTTTTTAGTTTGATTTGGTTGTAATTTTTCTATTTAATTGGAATTTTATTGACATTGTAGTAAAAATTTGAATTCCTTACCTATATTAGGTTGCGAGTTAACTTCACTGCATTTTCAACATATAATTTATTTTACCATAAAAACTACGTAGTCTAGAATGAGTTTAATTATCAGGTCATTTTTATTTATCGTAATGTAACATGTTTTCTTTTGAAGAATTCAAATCTTACATTTTACGGAGACCGATTATACCTAGACATCATTTGGATGACTTGAATATTAAATTTTTTTTTATACTATCGATGTATATAATTTAACCGTAATTAGTAGACTGAATTAGTGGTAACAAAGTAAATTAAATAATTTTCTACAACATGTTGAATATAACATAATAAAGAACATAACAATTATCTTCGGACATAACGAAAGAAACATTTCTGTATCATTGTATTCTTTTTAACATTTACATATATTTGCAACTTCATATTTTTTTGGTCCTATACTACACTATGGTAAATGTTTCGGGTATCTAGGGAACGCTACATGCGCCATGTCCGCTAGAAGTAGCTGATGAAAAGAATCGGGCAGACGTTGTAGTATTATCAGATCTTCATCTTGTTGCATTCTTCCCAGTTTAACCAGGTGATCGGCACAATTATTTCCTTGCCTCAGAGTATGCATCATGGAGATCCCGAACTCGGACAATAAACGTCGACACTCCTCTATCACGACGCGATCCGGGTGACCGTCGACATCGACTCCCACGCTAAGCAGCATCAAGGCATCACCCGAGTCAGTCTCGATGATGACGTTCTTCAGGCTATAGTTTTTTGCAAACGTCAGATCGCCGTGTACGGCCCACAGTTCAGCCGTGAGGCACGACGTCGCTACCACACCGAGTCGTCCGACGAATCCGCCTACCCACCTCCCCTTATCGTCCCGTGCAATACCTCTGAATCCCGCCAGCCCCGAGTTTGGCATGAAACTCCCGTCCTTGTTGATCTTGATGAACCCTGACGGAGGGAACGACCAACTAATATAGACAGGCGCATCCCTCTGTCGGGGTACTGATCGAACGCGACAGACTTCAACACCAGGGAAATGATAACTACTCTACCAATTTGCAATCGCCGGGAAGTAGATTGCCATCGTTAGTTACCTAAATGAGACGATCGACAATGAAACTTATTGATCAAAGCTACTAACTTATTTATATATGCTAAAGTATAATCCTTTTGCGATTAGGACTACTACTGTATATACTAAATTTCTCCTATCCAATTTAGGATTTGTTTCTTCCTCTCCCTTTCAATTTAGGATACGGGGACTCATTTACTAATTAATTATTTTAGTTAATTGTATTTTTAAAAGCTAAATTCTTCTTAATATTTTATATTTTGTCTTTTGAATCTATCCTTAAGGAACGTGGTTTCTTCTTCGTTCCTTGGTAAATTTGTTTGGCTTATTGTTGTCTAATGATGTATTGGTTTCTGCAGTTTTCTTTTATCAAATTATGCAACACTTTAATTTGAAACAACTATTTATAGTAATGTGGACAACTACTACGGGCCGAGGAGTAATCTATATCTTTCTCTTTTATGCTTTTGGCTTGCAAGTGATCAAATACAATGAGAACTACCATACATAGTCCTGAGATGAGGATGATAAAGGGTGAACATAGTGACATAGTCAAATGAGAAGAGGAAAATGTAGCTAAACATTAGAACATGTCCAAATTATACTTCAAATTGTGAACTCTTAGCAATATGATTGTCTCAAAAACACAAATGGTTGGGAGTATTCTCATTAATAATAAATAAATTCACGCCTTCAAAACTGTCTATATCTACTATCATGTGCCTTAAATTGGCATCTAAAACTATATAGTAAATTTCATGTACAAATACGAGATACCGGACTACACATGTATACTTATTGACAAGTATCTAATACAAATCAAACCCAACAAATATAGCATTTAGATGTAAATAGGGTATGCCATGAAGTCTGAACATGAAGCAACCTTAGACAATCCAGAAAAGTGAAGGCCACAAAGCTTGAAGGCAACTCAAACTTCTGCATGCAACCAAAATTATGAGCAGAAACAGCTGTTCAGTCAAGTCTTCAACAAACAAGAAATCACTGTTGAAGTACTCGGTCTCTTCGTGCAATTAATGACCATTTGTCACCATCTGCTTGTCGTTGTCGTCTTCTCTCTGCTGGTATACTGACTTACGTCGACTGATTTCATTTCTGTGGGAATTATAATGATCAGAAAATGTCCTAACGATATAAATGAATTGCTTCTAAACAAATGGAGATTCACATTTGTAATCGGCTATATTGATGTCACTCTTTATAGTTATTTGACAGGTTGTGTTTGTATATCGTAGTATAGGGGGTTGTAAGTGTTTGATTTTCAAATACAAGAGGACATATCTAAAACTAAGTCATATTACAAAGGTGTTTCGTGTAATTAATCCTATTTTAAAATGCTGCGAGAGGGAACACACAATAAGACACGTTGGGTAAATTATGGATTGAAGAAGCAACACCTGATAGACTCTTTGATTGACTCGTAATGCAGAATAGCTATAATTTTGTGCTTTCTTTCTCGGTTCAAGTCTCCACCACGCTTGATCACGGGCAATTGTTTGATTCCCTTGGCCACCATTATCTGCTTAGCAATTGCTAGGTCGGTATCAGGATAACAAGTTAGAAGTCCACATTCTTGCCCACGATAGTTTATCCCTCTTGTGCATATCGAGGAAACAAGACAAGTATTTGCCTGTAGACAGGTTAAAGAAACCAAGAAAGCTATTAAAGAGGGAAACCAAGAGACAAGGATTACATAATGAAAGAGGAGAAAAACAGAATTAATTGAAATGGAACTTGCGTACTGAGAACCAAAATAAACTTATTTAAGGTGGCATTCAACAGATACGTACATCTTTAAGTGCCAAATCCCTGTTGGAAGAATCCCCTGAGTTGTTAAACAAATTACGTTTAATGTCACCATATGTTAAAATTCCTTCCAGATAATCTTCAGCATTAACCACAATAACAAAACTCTGACGACCATCATGCATGCATTCTAATGCTTCTTTCACAGTTTGGTTCGGAGAGACCTTTAAATAATCATTTGACATAGCCTGAGAAACCTGGTCAATGACGGAAACAGTTTATAATTGAAACAGAAGGACCAAGATGAAATGATAGTTCAACAGAAGAAAAAAAAAGAGTAAAAACCCATAAGAGGAGAAGTTTGCCACACACCAGAGGCAGAAAGAAAAAATCATACCTTTAGATCTTCCAGAATTAGGCCTTCATCAAGAGATTCATGATTGCTGCGACATCCAATCACACTTAGTTCCAAGTCATTCCTCTCACTCGTGTGCCTCCAGTCACTCCCTTCATTCTTATCATCATGATCTGGTGAAAGGACAGAGTATCCTTTTGACACATCGACTTCCTTTGCCTGAATTGTCACAGACGGCACCCAAATTGCCAGTCCAACAGCACCCTGTTCACATCATTTAAACTGCATGTTTACCCCAGTCATCATTTCAACAAGCACTGTAATTTCATCCAAAATAACATAGGAATAACCAAATACAGCCAGACCAAACAAAGAAAACTAAAGTCCACTTGACCAGACAACCAGATGGTCTGGTATAATCACTACAATTTAAAGACAACAGCTCCAGTTACTGTTACAGAACCCCAGCAACTTAGGTTGCAATAAATGATACCCCCCCCCCCCCCCAACACACACAAGAAAAGAAGATGACAGAAGTGAAGGAGAATTCTACCTTCTACTCATCTTTCTCCACCTGTTACATGGACTAAGGTGCCAACACCAGTACGGATCTAAGGGGTCGTTTGGTATGGGGGATGGGATAGACAAATATGGGATAACTTATCCCATCATTATAGTATAAATAGTGGGATAAATAATCCGGTGACTAACTAATACCCCAAACCAAACGCATGATAAAATAATCCTACATTTTGTCCCTGGATGGTTATCCCTTATCCCTCTTACCAAACAACCCCTAAGAGACGGATTCAGAGTCACCTAAAATTTAGAATCCAGGGACACGAATAAGAATATGGCTACGGGTGTTGGGATACGCTCTTAAAAATGTAACTACAAACATCATTTGAGAAACTTTTTAGACAATTGATTATACTTTAACAATGTTTTTTGATATATTCCAAGAACTTCCTTTGTTGGATAAGTTACTCCCGACGAATTTTACATAAATGGTATTAACTAGAATGACAATCACCTGTGAGAACGTTTCAATTAAGCATAAGGTACACAATTACCATATGCAAAGGTCCTTTAAATAATTAAGTAACTAACTGAACAATGTAACTTTTACACGCACAACTAGAGCTTGTGAATCCTTTGACAGTAAGACTAACCATGAGGGGAAGCAATATTCTATAATCTTTTGTCAACTCAAACAAAAGAAGAACTGAAGTCAAAGGCACTGAACAAACTGATGCCAATGTAGCAGCCATTCCCACCTGCATTCTTTACATAATTATAAAGAGTTACTTTCTGAAGTCCAACCATGTCGAGAAATTATTTACTTGCAAGATGTAAAAGTAGACGATCTGACCAGAGCGTACGCCTGCGGCTGAGCAATAGCAGTATTCCCCGGAATAGCTGAATTGATCAGTTCCCCAGCTGAACCTCCAAATACAGCACCCACAGCAGCACCTATCATTAAACTTGGCGCATACAGACCACCAACAAGACCAGAACCTTTGCATAAAGCAGTGGCCACAACTTTTGCAGCTGCTAGTTGAGCTAGCAACCAGATTCCAGGTGCAGATGCAGTCTTACCAGTATGTAGAATTTCGTCAACATTAGTAAAACCCCAATAGAGAATTCCAGGATATCTAAGAGCTATTACTCCCGCTCCTAAACCACCCAAAGCAGGGCAGACAACATCAGAAAGTCCAAACTTTTCCTTGAGGAACTGAAATGCTTTAGAGAACCAGGCGACTAGTCGAGTAAAAACCACACTTACTGCTCCACACAGCATCCCCAGTATTAGATATAAAGGTAGCTCTGTCAAGGACACACGGTTTAGTAGTCAGGAAGTAATCTTGGGTGAGTAAAGTGACAATCAAAACTGACTTTAACCTATGAAAGCATCAAGAAACATTCCGTCCATATAATAAAAGCCCTTTCCGCCCTTTGGACATCCCAAAACAATATAAAATTATCTAAACAGCTCTCTCTTTATCCAAGTTCATCTCACAAAAAGAATCGGCAGACATCTTTACCATAATAGAACGTCTGAGAAACCAAGTTCAGGAAAGAAAAAGAGTTAATTCCTGAGCAGCATCTTGATGATCAATGTGGAGAAAACATATATGTTAAATCAAAATAATCCCGAATCACATATAGGCATTACTAAGAGCTATGTAATCCATGCTTGTCAGCAGCAATACAGGAATATATACCTATTCTAATTGTTAAACAAATGAGAAATCAGAGAACGACAGCAAAACTCGTTTGTCCGTACCTTTGTTAGTAAAAACTAGCATGTGAATGACAATCAGTAAGTATGAACAGAAAAAAACCGAGAGAAACTATCATAGGAGAAACATCACAGAAAGAGCAGAAAGCAGAAAAAGAACCAGGAACCACGCATTGCATGTCAAAATTCACTAATTACAAATACTTCCATCCAAAGGAGTAAACATGAAAAGAAACACTAGGAAAGAGAAGTCAATTGATAAGAGATTGCATATTCACAGAATATTGATAATTGTATAGTTGTACAGGTAACAAAAAGAAGTGAACAGTGTGCAAGCACACACCCCATGAGCTAATGTTTTCCCCACAATAAATTAAACTAGAATCAGATCAAATACCAGCAGCAGATCTCATATCATACGTGGGCACGGTGAAAGCCTGTTTCTCTCCGAGGACAGCATTTGAAACAGTAGATGATATGACAGAAGCCAATATGATCATTGCAGTTGTAAATGGAGGTGAGTTTTCAGCACGAAGTGGCCTTAAAACTGTTTCAATTGCAAAAAAACAACCAGCGACTGCTGCATTGAAGCCTGCAACACAAAAGAACTTAAATCTTGAATATTCATCCAACAGTTGAGGAATCCTGCAAAAGATGCAGAGAGACAGATCTTTCATTCAATCTGGACAAAAATTTGAGATCAAAGACGACAAGGCTGTCCGGTAAAGCTAAAATCCACTCCATGATGAAGCGCACACACACAAGTGTATCTTTTACAGATAAATACTCACATATAAGCATGTGATTGAGATATACACAAACATAATAGGCAAGTCTATTCTCCCAATGATTATAATCAGCCAATAGGACCTGCATATTTAGCAGCAGAAGAGGATTTAAACAACACCTCTAAGAGCCCCCAAAGAACAGGTTCAGAAAGTGCAGTAACATAGATATATTCTGCAAAAGAAATACTTTCCCTTTTTTATAAAATCATGTGAAGCTTATTAGTGCTTGTTCAAGAGTGTGAAAAGCGTGAGAGCATAGGGCCTAAAAAACCAGTAGTGATAACAAGACAAATTTGCATCCGCACATATCTGCACAGTCTACAGCATATGTGACAATTTGCAATCAGCATAAGAGGGTGTGTCATTGCCTGAATACTATGAGTTTATGAAACAAGTCACATGAAAAACTCATTTGCTACAAACTTTTGCAGTCTGGCACACTCATTTGCTACAAACTTTTGCAGTTTGGCACTCATTTGCTATACCTTCCATACCAACAAAACTCCTGTAATACAATGGTTCGCTTAAGACGAATAATGGGACAAGAGAAGAATGTTCAGTTTTCTATCTTTTTCACCTGTCGGATCACAAAATTCCTGTTTAAACTGCTTCTTTTTTTACGAGGAAACTGAGCAAAAAAACTCTTTTAAGAATGAAGAATAAGATGGGACAGCATAAAAGTTGTGTTTCTGATCCTCTTAATGTCCCTTGAACATGTGAGAGGAATCGTAATCTATAAATTCTTTACACAGATTAGACAACCTTCCAAACATGATAATTTTGCAATTAAAAGAAATAATCATCCATAAGAAGCTTCCAAACATGAAAACTATGCAACTAAATTCGTCCGTTACAGATAATTCTCAATGAGAAGCAAGATACCTGAAGCAATTCCAGCAGCTGCACCAGCTGCGACAAGAGCTATTCTCCTTTCTCGGTTGTTTTCCATCATCATTGAGCATCCATAGGCACAAGATTTACCTATGTCTACACTAGGGCCTTCAGGACCTAAAGAACAACCAGTTCCCAAAGTCACAGCCGCCTGAATTGCCTTTACAGTAGGGAAGATTCCAGCTAACAAATCAAATCCTTGTCCCTGAGAAGAACTGGACTGTGTTATTTGGTCCAATATCTCAAGCAGACCATGCAGCATGCCCACAATAACTCCACCGAGGACTGGTATCAGAAGTATCCGATGCCATGTGTCAGCTAGCCTTTGCAAACGGAGCCAAGCAGCTCCCTCATTAGGAGTACCAGCCCAAGCCCACTCATGTACTACATGTACCTAAACAAATATCCTCATTTTCATTCAATGTCTGAGAAGCAGTACTGTTCAAACTACTGGTCTATCATCAAAAAAGAATCAGAAATACAGTTTAAGAAAATAGCCAGATTCTTCACCTTTATTTGGCATGATCATGAGCAGACGTTACAAGCCACAATATTATAAAGTTAGTCTTCTGTATCCCTGTTCCCCCAAATAGAAAGCAGCTTAAGTCACTAAAAAATGTGTCAGCTCATTAACTTAATCCTCTACTACTGATAAACTTCAACCCCCGCAAAAAATAGATAAAACAAGCAAATAAACAAGAGGCGTCCTTTGACGTTCAATGTGCAGATTTCATCACAGAGCAGCTCACTGTCTGCCCCTTCCGCTTCAGTAGCAACTATCTAATGCCAGCCTTACAAAATCTCCCCACTTGCTCAGACAGAACTAAATTAATCACATTATATAATTCCTTAAAGAAGTTCAGAGTTCAAAGAGCTATAAAACATAAAGCTCTCGCCTTTTTCACTGTTGCATGAACTTAAACTAGTCGGAATCAGCTGACTGAATCCTCTATATCCAATTCCACTTCCAACACATTTTGTTTTCATACCAGAAAATTATTTGTCTTTTAAGCTAAATTAAGGGTTCTCTGAACGTGGAACTAAACTAATACTCCCCGCCATTTCAATTTGTTTGTCCTACTTTCCTTTTTAGTGCGTCTAAAAAAGAATGCTTTTTACTTTTTTTTTAGTTTAAGACCACAAGATTCAAAAGTTTGTTGTTTTCTTAAACTTCGTGCCAAGTAAAAAATAGACAAACAAATTGAAACAGATGTAGTAATAACTACTAATCACAAACACAACGAAAACTAAAAAGAATTCTGACTAACCCCGCGATTAAAAGCTGCAACACAAAGACCAGTAGCAAGGCCAAGTAGACATCCAACAAGCAACAATGCCCACTCCGGCGGAGCACTATCACCGAGAATCTCATCATCTCTAACATTACCAGCAACACTAGAAGACACACTGTGATCGGAAGATGACGATTGATCTCTATCTGACCTCTTTACACTCGATGATCTTCTGTTCGAAAATCCTCGATCCAAACGCTTTAACAGATCAGTAATGCCTTTACTACCAGTCCTGTGTGGAAATTGACCTTCTAAATCTCCATCCGACGCCGATGAATTCGATCGCAATAGCACATTGCGATCACTATACTCGCCTCCTGACATCTCCACAAACCTTCCTCACAATGTCATCTTCATAATTGAACACACGTTATATATTATATATACGCATCGGAATCGGACAATTGAGGTTCCGGATATCGGAATCGTACTAATGAGTTGCCGGAGATCGGAATCGGACAAATGAGGTGCCGGAGATCGGAATCGGAATAATGAGGTGCCGGAGATAGGAATCGGAATATGAGGTGCCGGATATCGGAATCGGAGCTCCGACGGTCAAACTCCGGTGGAATCGCTACTTGTCCGTGCCGGTGCCGGTGTCGGTGCCGGTGTCGGTGCCGGTGAAGGCTGAGCTAAATGACGAATTTTTATTTATTTTTTTTTGCCGCGATTAATTTTCGTTCATTTTGGGAAAAAAAGAGTATATTCAAATTTGCCGTGTAATGTTTACAATTGTTTAATTTTAACCCTTTATAACAATTTTTAAGGTTATTCATACTTCTTGTTTGGTTTAGGCATCATTTATTTACTTACACTTTATTAAAGTTTTGATCTTAATTAATTTTGAATCATAATCAATAAGTGTGATGTTTTATTTATTACAATCACTTAATGAGTTTGGACAAATATAAAAGTATAACATATATAATATAGTCTTAATAAATATCCATTTAAAGATTTATATAAAAATTTATGATAACACCAACATGTACCATTATATACTATCAACCAACATTATAATTCACCATTATGATATCAACTGTCATTATTAATTGTCACCATTAACATCTACAATTAACTGTTGTTATCAATTACTATCATTACTAACTATTACATATAACTAGCACAATTAGACGATAATCGCCAACACTAACTCCTATCGGCTATCATCATCAATTTTGCATAATCTAATTTTTATTTATTTATTTAGTATTTATTTAAATTTTACAGTAAGCTGTGCCTTTTACGGTGAAGCCTAGGTCGTTTGAGATGGACCCTCCAGATTTCATGAAAAACGGAGTCCGACAATAATTTCTCTAAAAATTTATGTCTTAATACACATCAAAAGCTCCTATAATCATAATTTTGTGTTTTAGGATCATGTGTTAATACACATAAAAAAACTCTGACAATCATGAATTCATGTGTTCGGGATCTTGAAACGCAAAAAAATAAAAACATACGCCAATCATGTCAAAGCCTAAGCCATTTGGGTTGAACCCCTCTGAATTTCAGGTCAAATAGAGTTTGCTGCCATTTTTAAAAAAAAAAATCATGTGCTAATATACACTGAAAGCTTCAATAATCATGAATCCGCGTTTCAAGACCATGTAATACGAAAACTAATAAAAAGATGCCAACCATGTTGAAACTAGGTCGTTTGGTATGGTCCCTCTAGATTTCTCGACAAACAAAATTCGACGATAATTTCTCGAAAAATCCATGTGTTAATACACATCAAAAACTTTAATAATAATGAGTTCACATTTTGAGATCCAGAAACGTGAAAAGAATAAAAGCTACGCCACTAAAGACGAATCCCATGCAGTTTTAAGATGGACCCTCTGAATTTCAGAACATACGAAATTCGGTAATAATTTCTCAAAAAAATCATGTACTAATAATCATGAATTCGCATTTTAGAATCCTAAAATGTAAAATAATAATAATAAAGGTTACACTAGTCATGGCAAAGCCTGAGCCGTTTGAGATGGACCTTCCCGATTTCAGGACAAAACGGAGTTCGACGATAGTTTCTCGAAGAATACATGTGTTAATACACATCGGAATCCCAGATAATTATAAATTTGAATTTCTGGACCTGAAAACAAGAAAAAAGCTACGCAGTCATGGCAAAGCCCAGACCCCTTAAGATGGACCCTCCGGATATCAAGACAAATGAAGTTCAACGATGATTTCTTGAAAATTTATGTACTAATACACACCTAAAACTTCGATAATCATGAATTTATATTTCGTGATCCTGTAATGGGAAAAAAAATTAAAAGCTCTGCTAGTCATGATGAAGCCTAGGCCTTTTGGGATGGACTCTTCGAATTTCAGGTCAAACAGAGTCTGACAATAATTTCTTGAAAACACGTTAATAAATAAAAGCTACGCTAGTGAGGGCGGAGCTTAGGAAAAAATGGAGCCCGACGATAATTTTTTTGAAAAATTCATGTGTTAATACACACTGAATGCTCCGATAATCATGAATTCGCAATTTGAAATCTCAAAACGCGAAAAAATAAAGACTACGCCCTAATATGGAACGAAAGGAGTGATAAACAGTATATAAGTTTACCTAGCTAGTACTCCCTTCGTTCTCTTTTAATTGTCATGTTTCGCTTTCGAGAGTCAATTTGACTAATTTTCAAAAACTATACATAAAGTATTCATTACAATATTTTTTTTTGGAACCCCAGGATAACCCGCAACCGCTACAACCTCTGCCACAGCCTCTGCCCTTCGGGTGAACACTCTGTGGTGAGCACTGGGTAAATCCCCACTGTGTAATAGCCTGCAAACCACACATGGGATGTAAATCGCACTAGGCAAACCCTGTGCGATAGGCTCAACTCAGATGATTCATTACAATATTTCTCATATCAATAGGATGAAAAATTATATTTTCAAATGTTTATTAGTTGTCAACTAAAATGGACCGGAGGGAGTAATAATTAATTACCCCCCAAAAAAAAACAAAATTAACAATATTTCTTGTGGTCCGTATCTTTGACACTATTTATAATAATATCAACCATCATTTCTCTCGTAAAAAAAAAAAATCAGTGCAAATGCATAAATTGTACTCCATTTAGCTTCATTTTTCTCTCCCATTGCTTCCATATTAGTCCAATCTACAAGACTATTGAAGGACTAAAAATCCCAGTAAATCAGAATTTTCAAAATTGAAAAAAGCATAAACTATGATAAATTCTATGTAAATTTATGTGTATTGTAGCTTCGTTCATGGAAATTTGGAGGAGAAGGGTACAATTTGATGATGATTTGAAAATGGATCTGAAACCCTAAAAAAGGTAAAAAATAATAATACTGCTGTTGAATTTTTGATTGTGTTGAGTGTTTACCAGATCTGTAGAGATGAAATGAATCTTAGATTATTGAGTGTTTTGATTTTAGGGTTTATTAATTACCCCAATTTGGAGGAATGAAGTTTGTGAAAAAGGGTTTATAGATACTGCAAATGGTGTTTTAGCTTGAGTTTCATGTGGCAATTATTCGGATTATAGTTATTGTTTTTCAATTGAGAAGGTGATTTTTGGAGAAATAATTTTCAATTGGGAAGGTGAGTTTTGGAGAAATCAGTATTGTTTTTCAATTGGGAAGGTGATGTTTGGAGAAAACAGTATTGTTTTTCAATTGGGAAAGTGATATTTGGAGTATTCAGTATTGTTTTTCAATTGGGAAGGTGGTTTTTGGAAAAATCAGTATTGTTCTTCAATTGGGAAGGTTTTTTTTTTTTTTGGGGAGAAATCAGGATTATTTCCAATTGAGAAGGTGATTTTTAGAGAAATCAGTGTTGTTTTTCGACTTGGAAGGTGGTTTTTGGAGAAATCAGTATTGTTTTTCAATTGGGAAGGTGATTTTTGGAGAAATCAGTGTTGTTTTTCAACTTGGAAGGTGGTTTTTGGAGAAATCAGTATTGTTTTTCAATTGGGAAGGTGATTTTTGGAGAAATCAGTGTTGTTTTTCAACTTGGAAGGTGGTTTTTGGAGAAATCAGTATTGTTTTTCAATTGGGAAGGTGATTTTTGGAGAAATATTTTTTTCAATTGGGAAGGTGATTTTTGGAGTAGTATTCAGTATTGTTTTTCAATTGGGAAGGTGATCTTTGGAGAAATTAGTATTTCAGGAACCAAACTGTGTTAAGTACCACTTGCATTGGTGAAGAACTGAACCATTGAGAACTTCTTCAACCCCTTTGATTATTAGAGGAATTGGGGAAGTCAGAAACCTCTTACTGGGGAACTTAAGAGTGTCTATTACTTTTAAAATGAATGCCAGGCATCGGAGTCCGGTAGGTGGGTATAAGTCTAGTTCAATGGGGATGGGTGGTGTGGCAACTGCCTCGCGGGTTTCAGCAGATGGATCTGTGAGAGGTCGTGGATTGCACAACTCAGAATACAGAAACTACAACCGAGGTGGATTTGGGCGTGGTCAGTCAAGGCAGTTTGCATTTCAACATCCTTCGCAGGGAAATGATATTTTCATGGAAGCTGGACGGTTAGCAGCTGAGTACCTTGTTTCCAAGGGGCTGCTGCCACCAAATGCTCTTTCAGGGAAATTGCCAAATGGCAGCTTAAAGAGCCCAGCTGGGAATTTTCAGGGATTTAAGCGACAAGATGTTGATGAAGGTCAGACATCAACTCTTTCACGTTTGGAGAGTGATTTGGGTCCTGGTAGAAGAAGGTTTTCTGATGAATATGACTCAGTAGGTTCAAGAAATTATATGAGAGGAAGGAGAAGAAACGAGTCTTTTCGAAGTTACAGCTCTGAGTTCAATCGAGAATTGCAAAGGACTGGGTCATTAGATAGAGCCAGGGCCTACCCCGATGTGAATGGTCAAGATGACGGTTTAGCACGTGATAGAGATGAACAGCAAGTGGCTAAAGATAGTAATGAGATGTTGCCTAGTTCCCTTCCTGGTAAACAAAATCCAGATATAGAGAGTGCCGTGGAGTCAATGGGCAGTGATCTAAAACCTGCCTTGGGAGATTCTGTTAAAGAGACAAGTCCCATCAACCCTGGAAATGATCTCCCATTGGATGGTGAACCTGAACCAAAGAAGTCTGATGACATTGGAATGTCGATAAAAGAAGATGATCCTGTTGATCTTGCCAATAGTAGTGATGGGTTGGAGAAATTAGCTGGCAACGAGGTTATAGAAGCCGAGTTTCTCAGCAAAGAACATAACCAGACCAGCATGACCGGTAATGATTTACTTAGCTTATGCAGGTTTGGAAATGTTCCCACGAGAACACGTTCTTCATTGGCAAACAGAGGTTTGAAGGATTGTCATGATTCTGAAGATGAGGATGCTCATGCAAGCGAGCTCCGTAAAGAAACTGAAGTGCGTTCCCAAGACATCCCCGTGGATGCTTCCCCTGGTGTCATTTTATCAGATCAAAGCCTTGATTCTGGCAAATTGAAACCGCCGTCTACCGAAGAAGAATCAGGTCTTACTTATGCCATTAATCAGTTAAATGAGACAAGTTCCTCATCCTTTCCTGGAAGTACGTTAATGAGGGAGGAAGAGAAAATAGAGGGACTAACTGAAATTGAAACTTGCAGTTCTATAGCCATGGGAAGAGGTGAGAAAAGAGAATTGGATGAGGATGATGATTGTAAGGGAGGAACTAAGAGACCTAGAGAATTGGCTTCATTAACAAATACTTTCTCAGATGTCTTTCTGTACCATTCTAATTCAATGGAAAAGCAGCAGACTTCACAGGATCCAAGGAGATCACATAGCGAGCCATTAATATTTCCATCTGAGGAGAAGAGATTGGTAGACATTTCTATGATACCTGAGGGTGATGTGAGGCTGGGCAGTGACTTCACGGAGAAGCAACTTTTGCCCAGTTCCTTCAAGGCTTTTGATCTCAATCTTATGGAAACTTCTGATGTGAATGAGAATCATGATGCTGATCCTGTTCGTATCTTCCCGGTGATTACTGAAGGTGTAAAACAAGAAGCACCAGTTGATATTCATCTGACCATGAGTAGTAACTCTGATATAACAAGTAACTATGCTAAATCTAGCTTTGACGGGAGAGATGTTGAGGTGATTGATTTGGAAAATGATTCTGAACAAGAAGAGAAGGCTTTCAATAACCCTGAGAGAAGGTAAGTTTACACCTCTAATTTACTTGTCCTTTTACATTTCACTTTTTCTTTTGCTTAAGTTTCATTTTGTTGAATTGATTACTAATTTTATCTTCTTGTTGGTTATTATTATTATTATTAACATTATTATTATCATTATTATTATTATTATTATTATTATTATTATTATTATTATTATTATTAAGATAACTTTTTTTAAAAAGATTTCCATAAGATGGTTGTACTTGATCTGCTTGCTTGCGTAGGTTCTTTCTAAGTGTTGAATGTCTTACACAGGTCTGAAGTTGTATTCACTGGAACAGATGGTTTTTCTAATGCACATAATACCAACAATATACCCCACACTCAAGATGGTTATGGACTTATGATTTCAGAATTACTTGGGAATGATATAGCAAACTGTTCTCCTCTACCAGCAGATATGAATTCTTTGCACAATGATATGGGCCTCCATAATGGAGAGGTACTAACGCCACAGTTCTCATAGGGACTTTTTGCAGTGATATTTGTAATGCGTTAAATATGTCCATTTTATTATTGGTCTTCTCTGTTTCACTTACAAATTAATATGCAAACCTCCTGTTGAATGCTTTTGAAAACACCTATTTGTATTTTTTCTTAATCATTTTTCTTTTTCCTTCAGGGCATGCTTGGTGACGATGATTCAATATATATGTCCTTGGGAGAAATTCCGATAAGTATGCTAAAGATCTTCTTAGCAAAACCTTTTTGATCTAAACTTAGTTATTAAGTTGTCTCTGGATGCAATGCCCTCTGTGTGCATGCACACCTGTCCATGCATTAATGCAGTCATTGATGTTTTCACCATTCATTTGTTACTGATTATGCATATTATGAAATCATGTTCCTTTGATAAAGAGAGCCCATTACATTAATTTCATTTGTTGATCAAGTGGCTTGCAGTACTTGTCAGGGCTTCATTCTTTGATAAATTATTGTTCTTTTTCTTATCAGCAGATTAATGTTCTGCTACTTGGCTATAAGCATGTACAAAAATGTCTCTGCTTTTCTGCTCATCTCTTTTGATGGATGAGAATTAAGATACGTGGTGTCTGAGGTCTTCTTTCTTGTCTAAGCATGCTGAATGTATTTTCTGTAGGCTTTCTGACGCCCTGGGAGCAGCCAGCACAAGAATTTGGAAAGCCATTTTGAGGTGCTACTATCCAGGTTTTCTTGAGATGTATTTATTTTGATAACCAAGAAATCCAAGGGTCAGTGGCACATGGTTCTCGATGGATAATGGGCTTACCCTCTACCCTTCTCCACTTAAATTCTAGGCTTTTGTCTGTGGCAAGCTTCAAACCCGTGATGTGCGCCTAACCCACACATCACGCACTGCGCTCTTGCCACTAGATCAAAAGCCCTGGGGTTGATGTATTATCACAATATTTTCTTTATGCCTAATGTCAGTTCTCAAAACTAGCTCTTTAGAAGTGCAACTTTGTAACATTGTATGCCTTAGGAAAAATCTTGCTTGTTTCTAGCAAATGAAGTATTCCTTTCCCCCTCCCTCTCCCTCTCCCTCTTGTTTGAAGTTAGGCAGCAGTGTGGTTTTTTGTAACTCATTTCTGTTTCACCTCTTATTGAATTGGAAAAAGTTACTACTTTGTTGAAAGTTTAGTGGTTAACTACCTCCTTTATTGCTCTGCTGTCTATATATTTGCTTGCTAAAGCTACATTTCATCAGCGGGATTGAAAAGCTATAGTGGAAGATTTATAGCAGTATTTTGGCGTACATTAACTTGGTTCAGTTGATGTGAACTTTTCAGAAACCAAATTGAAGCCCGTCTCTGTCAGACAAAATTGTCACCATGAAATAACTGTGTGGTTTAGTTGTTTTTAATTTTAACCAAAACTACAACAATCATTCTGCTCCTTGAAACCTGTTGGCTGTTGAAGTATAAATAGAGTTAACAAAAAGGGTCTGGACTCGGTACATTGTATTGTAACCTGTGCCACACCTTTCTTTTCTTCTTTTTGGCCTCTTATGTCCTTTATGCTTCTTGACAAATAAAGCCTCAACTCACTGAAATTTGGTTAAGCTAGAATCGGTAAGTCATGGACTCGTGTATGTACATGCAAACATCATCAATTGCTTTTCAAAACATTTTATCCTGTTGATTATGCATACTTGCTTGTTTGTTGAGTCAAATTTGGATGAGCGAATCTTTAGGATTTGATTGGTCATTGAACCACATAGATCTTTGAATCCCCTTCTTCTTTTTTGCTTCTTTTCTTTTTTGGTGTTGCAGCCTCTTATTGGATTATCTTCCTATGAAGTTGAACTTCTCTTTGATTGTGTATGTCTTGATGTTCCACAAGTAGTTCATACAATCTTCTGAAGAATAATGATGTGTATTTGTCTTTTATGTAAAACAGCTCATCTCTTGCACCTTGTTATTTCATAGAATTTTATGATTGGGTTCCTTTTTTTGTTTTTGATAAGTTAAACTTGTAATGACCTTCACAAGATAGGGGTAAGGTTGCGTACACACCCTTCAGTGGGATTGCACTGAGTATGTTGTTGTTGTAAGTTAAACTTGTAATGATTTCATGATAAGTAGCTCATACAATCACCCAATATATGATGATTGTAATGATTAGAATTTAATGATTGGGGGTCCTAATGGTGAGTTAATCTAAATCCTAAAACATAAGATTGGTTGAGTTTGAAGCTGGTCATATTAACATCTTTTCTAGTCAGGCAGAGTTTTACCATTATAGGTGTGAAAGCATGCTGATATAGCTTCAAGAATAGATTGTTGGTTTTCTATGTTTTCTTTTTTGATAAGGAGGTTTTCTATGTTTTCTTTTTTGATAAGGAGGTTTTCTATGTTACGGGAAGAATTAGTAGAGTATTAGGAGCCATGGAGGTAAATTGACTGCTAAATAACAGGTTCAGTTCATGGAACTTATAGTGCCAGTTCCATTGTGAAGCCAATTGTAAAATTTTCAAAATCCTATCTAGAAATGGGCCAAAAGTCTGAGATGTGAAAATCAGTGTTGGATGAATCGAATCAGTTGTGTGTAAGTTTCTTTTGTTTAATAAATGGTTAAGGCAAGATAGTGGATTCACAAGCACAGATATTCCTTTTTTGCAGGGTTACATTTTGCCTTGTGGTTATTCCTTGGGCCCTTAGTCAGAAAGGGTGAAAGCTAAATTGACAATCTTAGTGGTCTGGGGGTGAGGGTGGGGGTGGATTTTCGCTGGAAGTGGAGCATCAAGGAAGATGTGGTATATGGATGAGAAGAAATGTTCGTTCTTTTGTATGAAATGAAATTGTGGCAAATGCAACACTTTCCCCAAGTAATAGGAAATATATCTCAGGAACTTATTTTTTGATAGGAAACGTAAGTGTACTATTGATTTAAACCAGCAAAAGGAAAAGCTGGTGAATAGTACATTAAAGATAACTTTATAGTGCGTGTGAAAGTCAATTATGGCCTCCAAGTCTAATACATTTGCCGAGGCCAAGTTGCACCTAAAAATAGCTAAAATATACACTTGGTGTTTAAGATTAACTACATTATCCTCCTTGTCTTCGAAATCTCTAGCATTTCTTTCCTTCCATGTAACCCACCATGGGGTGGAGATTTGGTGAAACAGGCCAAGGTCAAGGTGATTCAGGAGAGACTTCTCACATTATCCGTACTGTTTCACCAACTACTAGTCCAGCATTTCCATGCATGTAAACTCTCATGGCTTGCATTTTGGGAAGAAGGGCAAGTTGAGTCTGGTTTATGGGTTTCTAGCATAAGATATAGATAAAAGATGACAGACAGTAGGTAGGAGTCCAGTTCAGGAAATAAGGTGTCCAATTGTTGGAATGTCTTGCCTTCATCCCTGAAGTTCAGTAATATCTTTTAGTAGTCATCAGCTTCTGCTTTCCCTAAAGACTTGCCTAAACCTTTGGTTGGATGGCTGGTGACAGTGGGTCACTAGGTGTTGGTTAAACCATTAAAGGTATCATGAGTTATTACTGAATGCTAGAGGCAGATCGTTGATATGAACATTATGTCCTAACCCATTTGATTTTCTGGGTTCAAAGTCTATTACTTTTACTTCTTTAGTGATTTTTAAACACATATACAGGGTCTGAGTCATAGTTACTTGGTTCTGATGAACCCATAAGTTACATGCTACATTTGTTCCCTGCTGAATGCTTTCTTTTTAGGCCAACTACGGTCCGGTTGTAGTGAAATGGTGATGATACTACAGAGTTTCATAGCTGCTATGATGTAAAAAGGAGTCTCTAAAGCAAGAGAAACTGAAAAACCTTTCATGCTTTTCCCATTTCCCACTATTTGGAGTAGCATCTTTTTTGGTTTCTCACTCGAGGTTCGGTGTCTGCTTTAGGATATATTAATTTGGATTCACGTCAGAAAATACCATGAGATAAAATGTTCCTTATTAAAGGCGACAAAAGATTGAAAAAATCATTTGCTCGAAAATTCTTTTAGAGTTTGGTACCAGCCAAACGTTCACAACTCGACAACAATCGGTTTTCTCGTTCTTAAGGACTTTCTAGCCTGTAGGGGAATGTTGAGATGTCATCAGTTTAGAGCGCGAGGCCAGTAGAGCTTGTTACTGTGAATATCATTCATAGCATTTACAATAATAACAACATATCTAGTGTAATTTCATATGCAGGGTCTGAAAAAGGAAAAAGTTAAAGTATTCGGAGATTTTACTCCTAGCTCGTGGAGGTAGAGAGACTTCAAAACTCTTGAAGAAGCAATTTAATGCAGCATTTTTCTCTGTCAACTACTACTACTATAGCACAATGCCTAATTATTTGCTCACATAAGAAGATTCCACCAAGATCAATAATTGAACACTGGGGGATTTGACCTCCACTTGTACATTATTTTTGCACTGTCATTTTCCATTTTCTCCCTAAAAACACTCTGCGTCATGTGGGTTTCCACATCATCACCACACTGCTTTGCCCCCACTTTTGTCTCTCATCTCCTTGTTAACTTCTGGCTTCTCCCACCGTCCCACGTTCTATCCAAATCCTTTCTTCTTTCGATATCGTGATGTTCGGATTAGCTTACGTTTATCTTGTCTGATTTAACACCTGTTATATTTCTACCCCCACCGACATATATACTGGGTATATTTATTCTTCAAGGCTCGAATAAACTAATTTACTTTTTGAAATATGAATATGAAACCTCATGATTCTCAATCACGCTACAGATGATTATGCTACAACCAATTCACCCATTTATTTGTCTCAAATATTCGGACGGATGCGGTGCACAATATGAGTTTATATGGATCCAATAGTTTTAACTCGATTTTTCGTATTTGTGTTAAAAAAAATATTAAATAAGTAGAATAGTTTTGAATCCAATTGGTTATCTCAAAATTTTGAGCTCAAACTAATAATGTTTAAATTCTGAATTCAAATTCGATATAATTAAGAAAAAGTTTTCAACATAATATTTGATTCGTTGCAATTCATGTAACGTTCATTTCATCTTGGATAGTGAAAGATATTTGACATCACTTCCACTAATGATATCATTATTTTAAACTTTGATGTGATATATTATTTTATTTTCGTATCATTGATATAATAAGTTAAACTAACGTTTTACATTTTTGGTTACCGTTATGTAATAGAAAAGAATATAATTGAAAATAAGCATGTTATAGAAATTGTCACATTTGTACCAAACAATGTTATTGATGAAACGGTATTGAGTATGTTGAAATTAAAAATTAGTACAAATGATCAAGATATCACATCTCTAGTGCTTTGCACTTTGGTCTAGCGGTGAGAGGGTAACATGTGATGTGTGAATTTAACGGATATTATGAATTTTTGAATGCTGCAACAAACAAAAGTTTGGTATTTAAGTGAAAGAGGATAGTTGAGAGAGTTTATTATCCTTCGAGATTTCAAACTGTGAGTCACTAATATTGAGTTTTCATCTAGTGGCAGAACCATAACTTATGATGTCACACTTTTGGTTTAGTGGTAAAAGCATAACTTGTGATGTGTGGATCTAATGTACGTTATGAATTCTCGAACACCACAACAAATGAAAAAATTGATATTTAAATGAAGAAGGATGAACAAGCGAATTAAATATCCATCAAGATTTCAAATCGTGCGTCATTAATATTGAGCTTTTGTCCAATGGTAAAAGCGTAGCTTATGTCTTGTAATATATGAGTTAGACACACCTCACAAATTTACGAATTCTATCACCATTCACCAACATAAAAATACAGAGGGGCGAGTTTATTATCCACCCGTATTTTTAATCTTGCATCATTGACCCTCAGGAATTTCTCGGAAATCACAACTTTAATATTATGTCACTAGTTTAAAAAAATAAAAATAAAATGTGTCATTCATCTGACTCTTTCCTATAGTTCATATAATAATTAAATCATTGAAAAAGAAAAGAATTGAATTATTAACAGCTCTCAACCCGACCCGATCTACCCCACTCATTTTCCCCAAATTATCAGTTGTAGCAAATTTTGTGGCTATAAATTCCTAAATCCACATCAAATCTAGGGTTTCCATTAATTCTTCAATTCCTCTGCAAAATCTTCGATCATGGATGAAAAGGTACTACCAATTTCATCTTCTTTCAATATATAAATAAGAAATTCATTTTTGTTTCCAAGATATTGATGATTCATTTAGCTGAATCCAATTAGTTTGTTGTTGTTACTGTAACGAACTTGATTTCGGGTAATTTTTTGATTTTAAGATGAATTTATCCAAGCTGTGAAATTCAATTTATAGTGAATTTTGATTGATTTTCAGTTTCTGTGAGCTGGAATAATGGGTTTTTTGTTCGCGATCTTGATCTGAATTATGCTTATATTGGACTTTCTGTTAATGAAGTGTTCTGTTGCTTTCCCATCTTTTAATTTGTCTCCTCAGTCCATCATAAGTATAACGAATTCAATTTTGGTTCTAAATTGGACATAATGGATATTGAGGATTCAATTAGCTGAATCCAACTAGTTTGTTGTTGTTACTGTAACGAATTTATTTTTGGGTAATATGTTGATTTTTAGATGGAATTTATCCAAGCTGTGTATTTCAACTTATAGTGAATTTTGATAGATTTTTGGTTCCCATATGTTCGAATAATGGTTGTTCTTGATCTTGATCTGACTTCTTTTCACTTCCTTTTATCCATTTAATGAGTATAATTTAATCTGCTTATATGGACTTTCCATTTATGAAGACTTCTGTGGCTTTCCCACCTTTTTACTTGCTCCTCGGTACATCATAAGTATAACGAATTCAATTTTGGTTCTAAATTGAGCATAATGGATGTTGGAGGATTCATTTAGCTGAATCCAACTAGTTTGTTGTTATTTTAAGAAATTTAATTTCGGGTAGTATGTTGATTTTTAGCTGGAATTTACCGAAGCTGTGTATTTCAATTTATAGTGAATTTTGATAGATTTTCAGTTTCTATGAGCTGGAATAATGGGTTTTTTGTTCGCGATCTTGATCTGACTTCTTGTTCTTCGTATATGGGATTTGCCATTTTTGATGTGTTCTGTTGTTTTCCCACCTTTTAATTTGTCTCCTCAGTCCATCATCAGTATAATGAATTTAGTTTTGCTTCTAAATTGAGCATAATGGATGTTGAGGATTCATACTGATCCAACTAGTTTGTTGTTGTTACTGTAAGAAGTTTTGATTTCAGGAAATATGTATGTTGATTTTTAGATGGAATTTACCCAATCTGTGTAATTCAATTTATAGTGAATTTTGATAGATTTTCAGTTGCCACGGGCTAGAATGATGGTTGTTTGTTCTCGATCTTGATCTGACTTATTCTTCTTCATGTTGTCTAAAAGGCTAAAGCCCTGGACTTTTTGCTGTAAATGGGACTTGGCAGGTCAAAAGTTCAGAGCTTTAGTTTGTGGAAGACGATGAAGCAATGACCACCACACTTCAAGATTTGGATGATCCTGATCGGAACAAGGTTGAAAACAATGGGTCCAGTGTTATTAATCACAATACCCCTATTTTAGATGAAGCTAAGGGTAAGGGAATTGAAACTGCGGACCCAGTGGGTTCACCTCCCTCAGTGAAATCCTCACCAACAGCTAAAGGATTCGGCTTAAAGAAATGGAGAAGAATCAGGCGGGAAGCACACAAGGATGGGGATAGTTATACAGACGGTGCTAAGTTGTTGAAACGTGGTTTGTCGAGCTCCGCTGCAAATTCAGCAAAACCTGTACATTTGTCTGCCGGAACAATCCGAGATAGTGATGGATCTGTTTCTTCAGTAAATGCATTATTGAGGAACCCTGATGTTCTTGTTGATGGCTTTGGTGTAATTGGTGATTCTGGGTTGGCGATTCAGCCTATATTTTTTGGTGGAACGGACTCGGACAATAGTGAGGATCGGAGTAGTAGGTCTTCGACTGCAGCCAGTGCTCCAAAGGCAAGGTATGAAGCACCTGTCGTCCATGGTTATGTGCCTGTCAAGAATGGGAAGATGGGTACTTCAGCTCAGCAATCTCATCGGGGCAAGGGTCAGGCTGAAACTAGTAAAAAGCCTAGAGGACAAAGGGTCAAAATCGAGAAGGAAAACTCTCATTCAAGCATGGAATCTGACTCACAAAGCTCCAATTTTCTCCCTATGCTGAGCAATAATCATGCAACAAGTAATGGTACGAAAGGTGGAAGCTCAGTGAATAATGATGGACAATTCCGTGATGAAGCTCTCACCAGAGAAAAACCATTCAGCGAGGAACTTCAGACTGCTCTAGACAGAAGAAATGGTAAGGAGTGTGAAACTCAAGAAGATCTAGGCGCCGAATCCACCTGGGAGGTTAAAGAAGAGAGGAGTGAGTATCAGGGGTTGTCCACAGATCACGATCCTCTGCTGGAGTCTATCGTCACCCTTCAAGCTGCTCAGGAAAATCTTGAAAGAGGTAGATCTTCAGTTTTCATTGAAAAATACGATTGTGTACCTATTCTAGTATGACTTTTTTGGGTTTCAATTGTGCTTTTTATGTTCTGCTTTGCGTCTTCAGCATATTGTATGAAGCAGATTTCTTTTTTGGTTTGAAATTTATTCCAAATTCAGAAAAGGATAAGAAAGGTGGCAGTCACTGAATAGTTATGTGCGATGTCCCCTCCCCCCGACCCGTATGTGTCCATCCTTCCCCCAAAATGGGAACGTCATTTATTGTCATTGTCCAAGAATTCAGGACTGGCATTGCTGCAGAAGAGGTGACAGTAGGTCATGAAATCCGGTCTGATGTAGTATTGACAATCTTAATGGCCATGTACATAGTAGAAGGATTTGAGTGTGGCTAGATCCAGTCCCTATCAAGGATTTTTAATTATTTTTGTTCTATATCTGGTATTCTCTATGATGCATTTATTGCTTTAAGAATCAAGATCATGTCAAAACAGAAAAAAGGTTATTGAAGCCATTTTTATATGCCATTAAGTTCTTCATTTTGCCTAAAATAATCCGTTAACTTTGTTTGTAGCTAGTACAATAAGTGCTGGTTATGCTTATTTTATTTGATGAAATGTTGGTTATACTCTTTGAAAAGTTGATATCTATTTGGTAAATTCTGATATTGCAACATTGAAGGTGGATAAATGTGTTACTATTTATTATTTGGATACTGTTGGCTTGCTCAAGAGATGGAGTAGTTTTAGCACCAGGATGTGCATTTGCACTGGCAGTAGTTAACATGTTTTGTTCTTCTTTTGACCATAAAAAGGTTGTGGACAATTAAAGGCATGAATAGCCTACAATGTTGCTTTGGAAGATAGGGAGTTAGAAGGTGTAGTGTCTTAGGACTTAAAACTACAGGTTTTTTATTCAGCCGAAGTTGAGGAGTGATTTGGGTAAGAACAGATCCGGATCAATAATAAAAGGACTTTTAAATGCCTCGGAGTGTTCTCCTGTTACAGTTTCTGTTTCTACAAATATTCTGTGGTGATTGGTAATAAAAAGTAGGAACTCTAGAATAAAAAGAGTATCTGGCGGGTTAGGCTTTCTTTGGGTTGTATCAATAGTAAAGCAGCAGAACGGTCAAGAAGATGGAGAAATAAAATCAAGAGGGAAGATGAAAAAATTGTCTCAGAATTCTCATAATACTAAATCAAATACTATAACGAGGAAGGATTAAGAAATTGAAAGGGCTTTTATCTTGATGAAAGACTTATTGGCCTCTTTTCCTATGAAGGGCTTCAGTGTAAAGTGTAAGGACCAATGTCTTGCTTTCGTTTTTGCCCAATAGGTCCTTAAGCTTTCCCTGCCTTTGGTGCAAGGAAGGCGTGCAGATTGGGATGATTATCTCGTACTGTTCTGGAGCTCTTTATACCTCTTTTAGATTTTGTTTCTTTAGCTCTTTAGTCACTTCTTTTACATGTACCTTCTGGAACTTCTTTGTGCCTTTTACTTTTACTTTTACATGTACCCTTGAACCCATAATATAAGAGATCGGTTACTCCTTTTAATACCTATTATCTGATATTAATTAGTTTACGTGCTTTTCTCTGCAGAAATTCAGAAGTGGAAAGATATTAGAATAGGAGATGATGTCATTGACCATTCTCTTCAGGATGTTGGTATACCTTCAGATTTCAGTTCAGGTGACACAGATTTTCCTGGACCAAACACATCTGAACAGTCACAATCCAGAAATGGTGTGCAACGTTCATTAAACTCGTTGGAGTTTGAAGTGGTTAGCTTAAAGCAGAATGTTGTACTATTACAAAGCAAGCTTAATGATGAAGCAGACTTGATTAAGTTAAAGGAAGCCAGAGTTACTGAACTGGAAGCCATCTTAAGTAGTAACTCAAAGAAAACAGGAAATGATTTGCATCAGAGTACTGGGGACATTGAAAGAGAGCTTGAGGGCCTCTTTAGGCAGAAGATTGAAGCTGAACTTGAGTATTTAGTGATATCAAGAACCATCCAAAAGTGGAGAGCTGCAGCAGTCGATCAAGTTACCCTCATGGAAGAACAAAAAATATTAGCTACCGAACAAGCACAGATGGTGAAGAAGCTCGGTGATTCAGAAACAAAAGCAGCAATGCTCAGGCCGCAGGCTGAAAACTTGGACAATCACTGTGATGATGCGGCCAACACTAATAAAACACTGGAGCTGCAGAAGAGCGTCTGCAAGTATGGTTCCTATTTTTTGATACAGTTGGTATTGCTAGCTATCGTCTTTGGACTGTATATGTTGCAGATGTCACCTGATGCCGGTGAAGTTGTACCAACATAATTTTGAGAAGTGAGTCTTTTTCCTTTTCTCTTGTATTTTCAACATAGAGCAACGATGAATGTTAATTAGGTCATTTTAAATGTTCATAGATAGATGGAACACCTATTTTCCATTTTATCGAGTCGATATTGTATTCAATGATAAAATATAAAGAATGATTTGGTGGCTTATAAATTTTGAGATTTGCTGATATTGACCATCAAGTAGTTGTAGAGCTACCTAGCTTACATTACCAGATCTGCATTTCTTAAGAATCATTAGCTTGTGATAACTACACAAAATTTCTCTTTCAAGCTCAAGAACAGAGACAAAGCTTTAGAAAATTCATAGACTAACTCACACAAAAAACCGTAAAATCCCCATTTCTTGTTTCTTGCCTCATATTGAGTTAAAAAAAAAGCTTCATTCACCTTTCGAAAAATAATGCGCATCATTTAATAGGTCATCACGGATGCACCCAAAAAATTTGAGAGAAAATACGTCCGGACGCACATATTCCAGAAAATTCATGGGCTATTACACGTAAAATTGAAAAGTCTCTCATTTCCTGTTTCTGGCCTCATATCGAGTAAAAAAGGTTTCGTCCGCCTTTCGAAAACAATGCGTATCATTTAATAGGTTGTCACAGATGTACCCAAAAAATTTGAGCGAAAATACGGTTAGACACACATATCCTTGAAAATGCATGGAATAACACGAAAAATAAAAAAATCTCCATTTCCTGTTTCTTGCCACAAATTGAGTAAGATACGACTGGACGTACATATCCCTGGAAATTTATAGACTAATACACAAAAAATCAAAAAATATCTATTTCCTGTTTCTTGCCTCATATAGAGTAAAATAAGCTTCGTCTGCCTTTCAAAAACAAGGCGCATCATTTACGTTGCTCATTTAGGATTTTTATGGTCCCAAAACACGAATTTAGAATTTTGGAGGCATTTCTTGGGTATTAATCCATGGTTTTTGGAAAATGTGCGACCGGGAGTCCAGGACTATTCGACCTCAAATCTTTTGGGTCCATCCGTTAGGACCTAGTAAATGATAGTGAATGCTTTTCATGGTCTTACGCCACTCATTTAAGATTTTAATGGCTCCAAAATAGGAATTTAGAATTTTGGAGGCATCTCGTGAGTATTGGTCCATAATTTTTCCAAAATATGTACAACCGGGACAGTTTGACCTCAAATCTTATGGGTCAATCAGTAAGGACCACCTCAAATTTTGGCGGTATTTTGGCCAAAAATATTCGTGGGCGTCCGTGACGACCTATTTAACGCCACACGTTGGTTCAGAGGGGCAAACGTGGGCTTTTTGGATTTGAAACGTGACCCGGAACGGGAAATAGGGATTTTTCAGTTTTTTCGTGTGTGATAGTCCATGTCTTTTGTGTGATATAAGCGTCCGATGATTTTTTGGTCGAAATTTTTCGTGGGCATCCGTAACGACCTATTTAATGGCGCGCGTTGGTTTGGAGGGGAAAACGTGGGCTTTTAGGATTTCAAACATAGCCCGAAATGGGAAATATGGATTTTTCGATTTTTTCGTGTGTGATAGTCCATGGATTTTGTGTGATGTGTGCGTCCGGCGGTTTTTTGGCCAACATTTTTCGTGGGCGTCCATGACGACCTATTTAATGGCGTGCATTATTTCGGAGGGGTAAACGTGGGCTTTTAGGATTTCAAATGTGCCCTGGCATGGGAAATATGGATTTTTCGATTTTTCGTGTGTTATAGTCCATGGATTTTGTGTGATATCTGCGTCCGGTGGTATTTTGGCCAAAAATTTTTGTGGGCGTCCGTGACGACCTATTTAATGGTTGGTTTGGAGGGGCAAATGTGAACTTTTTGGATTTCAAACGTGGCCTGGAATGGGAAATAGGGATTTTTTGGTTTTTTCGTGTGTTATAGTACATGGATTTTTTGTGATATGTGCGTCCAGCAGTATTTTGGCCAAAAAATTTTGTGGGCGTCCGTGACTAACTATTTAATGGCGTGCATTTGTTTAGAGGGGCAAACGTAGATTTTTTGGATTTACAACGTGGCCCGTATCGAGAAATAGGGATTGTTCGATTTTTTCGTGTGTTATTGTCCATGAATTTTGTGTGATATGTGCATCCGACGGTATTTTGGCCAAAAAATTTTGTGGGCGTCCGTGACGAACTATTTAATGGTGCGCATTGGTTTGGAGGGGCAAACGTGGGCTTTTTGGATTGCAAACGTGGCCCGGAATTGGAAATATGGGATTTTCAATTTTTTCGTGTGTCATATTCCATGGATTTTGTGTGATATGTGCGTTCGGAGGTATTTTGGCCGAAATTTTCCGTTGGCATCCATGACGACCTATTTAATGGCGCGCGTTGGTTTGGAGGAGCAAACGTGGGCTTTTTGGATTGCAAACGTGACCCGAAATGGGAAATAGGAATTTTTCTGTTTTTTCGTGTGTTATAGTCCATGAATTTTGTGTGATATGTGCGTCCGGCAATATTTTGACCGAAATTTTTTGTGGGCGTCCGTGACGACCTATTTAATGGTGCGTGTTGGTTTGGAGGGGAAAACGTGGACTTTTTGGATTTCAATCGTGGCCCGAAAAGAGAAATAGGATTTTTTGATTTTTTCGTATCATAGTCCATGGATTTTGTGTGATATGTGCGTCCGGCGGTATTTTAGCCGAATTTTTTTATGGGCATCCGTGACGACCTATTTAATGGCGCGCGTTGGTTTGGAGAGGCAAACGTGAGATTTTTGAATTTCAAACGTGGCCCGGAATGGGAAATAGGAATTTTTCAGTTTTTTCGTGTGCTATAGTCCATGGATTTTGTGTGATATGTGCGTCCGGCGGTATTTTGGCCGAAATTTTTCGTGGGCGTCAGTGACGACCTATTTAATGGTGCGCGTTGATTTGGAGGGGAGAACGTGAGCTTTTTCGATTTCAAACGTGGCCCGGAATGAGAAAGAGGGAATTTTCCATTTTTTGTGTGTTATAGTATAGTCCATGAATTTTGTGTTATATATGCGTTCGGTGATATTTTGGCCAAATTTATTTGTGGAAGTTCGTGACGACCTATTGAATGGCGCGCGTTGGTTCGGAGGGGAAAACGTGAGCTTTTTTGATTTCAAACGTGGCTCGAAACGGGAAATAGGAATTTTTTTTATTTTTCGTGTTTTATAGTCTATAGATTTTGTGTGATATGTGCGTCCGATGATTTTTTGGCCGAAATTCTTTGTGGGCGTCCGTGACAACCTATTTAATGGCGCGCGTTGATTCGGAGGGGAAAACATGGGCTTTTTCGATTTCAAACGTGGACCAAAATGAAAAATAGGATTTTTTTCATTTTTTCGTGTGTTATAGTTCATGAATTTTGTGTGATATGTGCGTCCGGTGGTTTATTGACCGAAAGTTTTCTTGGACGTCCGTGACGTCCTATTTAATGGAGCGCATTGGTTCGAAGGGACAAACATGGGCTTTTTCGATTTCAAACGTGACTCAAAATGGGAAATAGCCATTTTTCATGTATTATAATTCATGGATTTTGTGATATGTGCGTCCGGCGATTTTTTGGCCAAAATTTTTCGTGGGCGTCAGTGACGACCTATTTAATGGCGCGCGTTGGTTTGGAGGGGCGAACGTGAGCTTTTTCGATTTCAGACGTGGCCCGGAATGAGAAATACAAAATTTTCCATTTTTTGTGTGTTATAGTATAGTCCATGGATTTTGTGTGATGTGCGTTCGGTGATATTTTGGCCAAATTTTTTTGTGGGAGTTCGTGACGACCTATTGAATTGCGCGCGTTGATTCGGAGGGGAAAACGTGGGCTATTTCAATTTCAAACGTGGCCCGAAATGGGAAATAGTGATTTTTCTATTTTTTCGTGTGTTATAGTCCATGAATTTTGTGTCATATGTGCATCTGTCGATTTTTTGGTCATAATTATTCGTGGGCGTCCGTGACGATCTATTTTATGGCACGTGCTAGTTTGGAGAGGCAAACGTGAGCTTTTTCGATTTCAAACGTGCCCCGAAATGAAAAATAGGAATTTTTTCATTTTTTTGTGTGTTATAGTCCATGAATTTTGTGTGATATGTGCGTCTGACGATTTTTTGACCGATATTTTTCATGGGCGTCCGTGACGACTTATTTAATGGCGTGCGTTGATTTGAAAGGGCAAACATAGACCTATTTAAGGGAGCGCGTTGGTTCTGAGGGTCAAACGTGAGTTTTTTTTATTTCAAACTTGGCCGAAAATAGGAAATAGGGATTTTTCTGTTTTTTCATTTGTTATAGTCCATGGATTTTGTGTTATATGTACGTTCGGTGGTTTTTTGGCCGAAATTTTTCGTGAGTGTACGTGACGACCTATTTAATGGCGCGCGTTGGTTCAGAGGGGCAAATGTGAGCTTTTTCGATTTCAAACGTGGCCCGAAATGAGAAATAGTGATTTTTCTATTTTTTTCGTGTGTTATAGTCCATGAATTTTGTGTCATATGTGCATCCGTCGATTTTTTGGTCATAATTTTTCGTGGGCGTCCATGACGACCTATTAAATGGCGCGCGTTGGTTCAGAGGGGCAAATGTGGGCTTTTTCGATTTCAAACGTGGCCTGAAATGGGAAATAATAATTTTTCTATTTTTTCGTGTGTTATAGTCCATGAATTTTGTGTCATATATGCATCCGTCGATTTTTTGGTCATAATTTTTTGTGAGCATCTTTGACGACCTATTTTACGGCGCGCATTAGTTTGGAGGGGCAAACGTGAGCTTTTTCGATTTCAAACGTGGCCCAAAATGAAAAATAGGGATTTTTTTTATTTTTTTATGTGTTACGGTCCATGAATTTTGTGTGATATGTGCTTCTGTCGGTTTTTTGACCGATATTTATCATGGGCGTCCGTGACGACCTATTTAATGGCGCGTATTGATTTGAAAGGGCAAACATAGACCTATTTAACGGTGCGCGTTGGTTCCGAGGGGCAAACATGAGTTTTTTTTATTTCAAACGTGGCCCAAAATGGATAATAAGAATTTTTCCTTTTTTTCGTCTGTTATAGTCCATGGATTTTGTGTGATATGTTCGTTCGGCGGTATTTTGGTCAAAATTTTTCGAGGACATCCGTGACGACCTATTTATTGGCGCGCGTTGGTTCGGAGGGGCAAACGTGAGCTTTTTTTATTTTAATCGTGGCCCGAAATGAGAAATAGGGATTTTTTTATTTTTTTATGTGTTATAGTCCATGTATTTTGTGTAATATGTGCATCCGTCAAAATTTTTTGTGGGCGTACGTGATGACTTATTTAATGGCGCGCGGTTGTTCGATGGAGAAAACGTGAACTTTTTCAATTTAAAACGTGGCCCGAGATGAAAAATAGGAATTTTTCTATTTTTTCGTGTGTTATAGTACATGAATTTTGTGTGATATGTGCGTTCAACGATTTTTTGACCGAAATATTTCAGGAGCGTCCGTGACGACCTATTTAATGGCGCGCATTAATTCAGAGGGGCAAACGTGGATTTTTTCAATTTCAAACGTGGTTTAGAGTGGAAAATTGGAATTTTTCCATTTTTCGTGTGTAATAGTCCATAGATTTTGTGTTGATATGTGCGTCTGAAAATTTTTTGACCGATATTTTTCTTGGGACTCTGTGAGGACCTATTTAATGGCGCGCGTTGATTTAAAAGGGAAAACGTAGACCTATTTAATGGCGCGCGTTAGTTCGGAGAAGCAAATGTGGGCTTTTTAAATTTCAAACGTGGCCCGAAACGGGAAATAAGGATTTTTTCTATTTTTTCGTGTGTTATAGTCCATGAATTGTGTGATATGTGCGTCTGGTGATTTCTTAGCCGAAATTTTTCGTGGACGTCCGTGATGACCTATTTAATGGCGCGCATTGGTTCGGAGGGGCAAACGTGAGCTTTTTCGATTTCAAACATGGCCCGAAACGAAAAATAGAAATTTTTTTATTTTTTCGTGTGTATAGTCTATGGATTTTGTGTGATATGTGTGTCGAGCGATTTTTTAGCCAAAAATTTTCGTGGGCATCCGTGACGACTTATTTAATGGTGTGCGTTGGTTCAGAGGGGCAAACGTGAAATTTTTAAATTTCAAACGTGGCACAAAATGGGTAATAGAGATTTTTCTATTTTTTCGTGTGTTATAGTCCATGTATTTTGTGTGATATGTGCGTCCGACGATTTTTTGGCCGAAATTTTTCCTGGGCGTCCGTGATGACCTATTTAATGACGCGCGTTGATTCGGAGGGACAAACATGGGCTTTTTCGATTTCAAACGTGGCTCAGAACGGGAAATAGAGATTTTTCTATTTTTTCGTGTGTTATAGTCCATGAATTTTGTGTGATACGTGCATCCGATGTTTTTTTAGAAGAATTTTTTCGTGGGCGTCCGTGACGACCTATTTAATGCCGCGCTTTGGTTCAGAGAGGCAAACGTGGGCTTTTTCTATTTCAAATGTGGCCCAAAACAAAAAATAGAGATTTTTCTATTTTTTCGTGTGTTATATATAGTAAATGAATTTTGTGTGATATGTGCGTCCGGCGATTTTTTGGTCAAAATTTTTTGTGAGCGTCCGTGACGATATTTCTAATGGTGCGCGTTGGTTCGGAGGGGCAAACGTAGGTTTCTTCGATTTCAAATGTGGCCCGAAACGAGAAATAAGGACTTTTTTCATTTTTTCGTGTGTTATAGTCCATGAATTTTGTGTGATTTGTGCGTCCGATGATTTTTTGACCGAATTTTTTTGTAAGCATTCATGACGACCTATTTAATGGCGCGTGTTTGTTCGGAGGGGCAAACGTGGGCTTCTTTGATTTCAAACGTGGCCCAGAATGAGAAATAAAAATTTATTTTTTTGTGTGTTATGGTCTATGCATAACGTGGGCTTTTTGATTTCAAACATGACCCAAAACGAGATATAAGATTTTTTTTATTTTTTCGTGCGTTATAGTCCATGGATTGTGTGATATGTGCGTCCGGCGATTTTTTGATCGAAATTTTTCGTGGACGTCTGTTACGACCTATTTAATGGCGCGCGTTGGTTCGGATAGGCAAACTTGTCCTTTTTCGATTTCAAACATGGCCCGAAATAGGAAATAGAAACTTTTCATATTTCCGTGTGTTATAGTCTATGAATTTTTTGTGATGTGTGCGTTCGGCGATTTTTTGGCCAAAACTTTGCGTGGGCGTCCGTGACGACCTATTTAATGGTGCGCATTGTTTCAGAGAGGTAAACGTGGGCTTTTTCGATTTCAAACGTGACCCGAAACAGAAAATAAGAATTTTTTCATTCTTTGCGTCCAGTAGCTTTTTGGCCAAAAATTTTCGTAAGCGTCCGTGATGATCTATTTAAGGGCGCGCGTTGGTTTGGAGGGGCAAATGTGAACTTTTTCGATTTCAAACGTGGCCCAGAATGGAAAATAGGGAATTTTCCCCTTTTTCGTGTGCTATAATCCATGAATTTTGTGTGACATGTGTGCCCGCTGATTTTTTGCTGAAATTTTTTGTAAGGGTCCGTGACGACCTATTTAATGGCGCGGGTTAATTCAGAGGGGCAAACATAAATTTTTTCGAGTACAAACGAGGTCCGAATGAAGAAATCCTAAATTCTTATTTTGGGGGCATAAAAATCTTAAATGAGCGACGTAAGCCCACAAAAAGCATTCACCATCCTTTACTAGGTCCTTACATATGTACTCATGAGATTTGTAGTCAGACAATCCCGACCGCACATATTCAAAAAAAAAAACATGGACTAATATCCTAGAGACTCCTCCGAAATTTTCAGTTTTCGTTTTGGGACCATAAAAATCCAAACAAGCAACGTAAGCCCACAAAAAGCATTCACCATCGTTACTAGGCCCTTACGGCTGTACGCATGAGATTTGAAGTCAAACAGTTTCGACCGCACATGTTTCAAAAAAATCATGGACTAATACCCATGAGATGCCTTCGAAATTCTAAATTCCTGTTTTGGGGTCATCCTCAATGAGTGACATAAGCCCATGAAAAATATTCACCATCTTTTACTAGGTCCTTACGGATGTATCCATGAAATGTGAGGTCAAATAGTCTCAGCCGCACATATTTCAAAAAAAACCATGGATTAACCCATAAAAAACCCATATTTTAAAAAAACCATGGACTAATACCCACGAGATGCCTCTGAAATCCTAAATTCCTGTTTTAGGGATATAAAAATCCTAAATGAGTGACGTAAGCCCATAAAAAGCATTCACCATCATTTACTAGGTCCTCATTCCCTACCCCAACTGAGGCGCTCCCAACCCCGACCCCAGTCAAGGACCCGATATCCCGACTCCCAACCCCTTACCCAACTCCAACTCAAGACTCGAAACCCATACCTGACCCCAACCCTCAAGCCGAGACCTAAAATCCAGACCCTACTCCCATCTCGATTCTCGACCTCGACCCAACTCCCGATCCCAAGGTCAATTCCTGAATTGGGGTCGGCTCATTCTCCGTTCAAAACAGGGGTCTACATTCGATGTCATGATATTTGCTAAAATTATACCTAAATGCTCATGGGACAATATTTTCTCGTTACTAACCAAACACCAAAAAATAAGTAGCAAAACTACTTACTTTCTAGAAAAAAAAATTGCGGGGAAAACATTTTTCTTCCTACCAACACACCCTCTTAAAATAACTTCAATACAATACATCTGAGTGTATAATAGTTACTTCAAACAACTTTAATTCAATACCTCTTATATAAATAAAAATATGAACTTCTGGTACATCAACTTCTGTGTTGATGAAAGTAGTATGCACACATACTGCAAACTTACAACAACTATTATGCATCAATCCCAAACAAGTTTGGATCGACTACATGAATCCTCATTGTTCCATTAAAGCGCACAAACTTAACGAGGAGAATATAAATCAATTGCTTCGAGGACAAATGCAAAATCAACGAGTCAACTTTCAGTATGAATTCAAGGTCTCAATACATGATGACCCCCCACCCGAAAACACAAAGATCAAGTTTTTGGCCTATGCCTTATGGAAACAACACTTTCAAGTTTTCTTGTTCACATTACTGGAGTCTCTCTTCCCTTCTATACATCCCTCCATTCTACATCTTCTGATACTTAGAAATGGTGCACAACAATTAATGTGACAAACTTAAATTGCACAACATAACAAATTTACAGCCAAATCCACTACTAACTCCTGACTATGCTACTGGTTTTACAAAGTTAAGCCAGTGCCACTTCAAGCCAAGTAAACATACCCAAAGCAGCATGCAAGAGTGTTCACATTATTGTATCAAGGTATGAGTAGTTGTGCCGCCGTCCAAACTCAAGAAGGCTACCATATGTGCGATCCCAGACTCCGACGAAAAGGGACTCTGTATCGGGACTAAAAGACAAACCTGATATCTCACCAAAGAAATCGATTTCTTGCTCCTGATCGTACCCACTTTTTACATCAAAAACATGAACGAAATCTGCAGGTTCTGCCATAGCCATGAATCTTCCATCAGATGTGTAGCGGATTGATCGAATAGCTCCAAGGTTACCCTTCAGAGCAACAACTGATTTCGACAAGTTACGTATGTCCCATACTCTGCAGGTTTTATCCTGGTTGCCAGTTGCAAAAGTTAGGCCATCAGGATGCCATGCTGATGCAAATGAATAGTCAATATGTCCGCTCAAAGGTGAAACAACCTGTAAGCATAGATTTGGTTAGTTAATGGTGCATCAAACATCGACCAGTTCTGAAAAAATGAATCAGGAGAGGAGATAAATGCACAAGTACCTTCGCATTCCTGGAATCGACCAATAAACCTTCAGGATTATCCCCAACTATTGCGATAAGCTTACCATCAGGGCTCAGTGATGCATGCTGCGAGCATAAAATGGGCAAACAAGGAAAGTAATATCTTATTAGGAGAAAGTAGTTAACACCAGCAACAAGAAAATGGGAAAACAAGGTAAGTAATAAATTATTATGCAAAAGTAGTTAATACCACCAACAGAAAGTTGTGTTAGAATAAGACAGTGTTAACCAAAAGGTGGGGGATTATAGTAATATCTATATACAGAGCACCTAGATTGAATTATTCAAGTATGAGAAGGAGAAACGTAATTTGTTTTCAACCTAAGCTTATCATAAATTATAATTCTAATTTGAAAAAACTAGCAAATTTATCAGTAATGGGGCTGCATCACTATTGGCATGCACTAGTAGCACCATAATTAGAAAAACCTTCTTGGTATACACCTACACATAAGCATTTCGGGGCAGGTGTGAACCCATAAACACATGCAGGCGGGTACACAGACTTACATTCACTGGCCACGGAAAACGGAAATGCTTGGACAGTTGAAATTTCTCCATGTCAAAATCTCTAACTCCAGAATCATTATTCGAAGCTATAAAATGAAGCGCACCACTGAGGAGCAAAAGATTTGTCAGTCAGCTTCATTCTCACTAAGAAATAGCATGTCTCTGGAGTATGCAGATAAACATAATACCTGGCAGTGTTATAAATCTCAACAGCATTAGTAATTGCATTATCGTCATATGTTGTCCGGGAACAGAAGCAAACTCCAGGCCTGTCTAAATACTGCATATAGTTTCAAGAATGATTAGAGACTTGGGAATTAATTTCACTTCCTAAAGCTGGAGAAAACTGCAAACTCAGCACCATGACCCAAAATAACCAGCGGAAAAATTTCAAAATTGCAGGTACATGCTCCATTTGTGGATACAAATAAAATAGAAAGGTCCTAACCAATCATTGGGAATTTCACATACCTTGCAAATTAGTTCTCCTTGAAATCCCCCAGCAACCAGCAACTTGTCTTTCACTGTAAGAGTGCTGACTTGAGTCTGTGTAAATCCTTCCAAAAGGCTCCCAGGATGCTTCTACAATGGCAAAGTAAAAAGAAAAAGGTCATGACCAAATATGCTTTTGAAACAACCGGTGGATTCCATGTTCACAACACTACCTCACACGGTGCTACATGCCCTGATACATTCAGAACTTCATTTTTGCCGCAGGTCAAGGATGACCAATGAATGACGGAAAAATGTGACATAAGGTACACGTCATGCTTGGAGGTTGCCCAGACCAAATTCCTCAGCTATACCATGAAACAAAAAAAAAAAGCTCCGGGATTATTGCGACAAAATCATAAGTTAACTTGCCTAAAAGAATTAAAGAAAATTAAACTAATATGCACGATTCTATCAGCAAATAACAGATATATGGTTTATCCAAGTAACCTGGTTACATTCACTCCATAATAATGTCATCTTTAAATAAGCCTCAAACATTTTCTAAGCCTAGTGCCATCCATACAATGTAAATAACCAAATAGTAAAGCAAAAAGTACAGAGGGCTAGTACAATTACCTGGAAGTGTAAGATTGTCGATTTAACAGATCTTGAATTACGTCTGAAGTCATAGTACGAAACCTCTTTCTTTGTGGCTATGCAGTCCTGTTGAATAGCAAATGGATAGAGCAACCCATCTCCCATTAGGCACAAAGGTCGTCACTCAGACCAATTAGAAAATAAGAAAATACACATCTAATTTACCTTCTCTGACGCCTCCCCAGATTGCGGAATATTTTCATAGTTCTTATACTGCTCTAATCTCGTCTGCCTGTATTTCTCCCTGGTTATGCTAAGCCTTTCCCAGGGAATCCCTTGAATGTCTCTACCTCTCCTTGCCTCAGCAGCAGAGGTATCTTGCATTTTATTATTCTACTCAAGAAAAAACAATTCAATAGGATGAGATACGGAAATCATAATCATTCAAACAAAATGAATACATCTAAATGCCCCTGCAAAATGCCACAATTAAGCTTTGATGGATGAGTTTACAAACCATGTAGTCATAGTCATCTGCATCTGAATCAGAGCCACCAATATCTCTGCCATGGAACTCATCATCCATATCATCATCTATAGCTTCCATGTCATACTCATTTGCCATGTAATCAGCATCATCCTCTTGTTGATGGGACATGTTTTACACCAACCAAATGACCTACAAACTACAAAAGTTAACCACAAAAGTAAACTACATTCAAGAATTGAGAAAATGTATATTAATACAAACTTCCAAGTCAGCTATGGGACAAGATACTCATACAGTACCTCAGTACTAGAGTGTCAGAGCAACCATATAGAGAAAGACTAAGTTCATGCTGTTCTTTGAACACTATGTCAATCCACAAACGCATTCACACGAAAAAAGATTAGATATAATTTTATTTAAGCAGCGAGGCACATAAACATGCATCATACATCATCTTGTTCTCTATTCAGGCCTCTAAAAGGACCAGCTCGTTATTAAATCAAAGATTCCATTGGATAGGGATGGATTGCAAATGAAGCAAGCATTGGAAACACGAATACTTGCATGGATATGCATAGAGATCATCCCAAATGAGCACACTAACAATCCCTGAAGTAAAATTTTCAACTTTGTTTTTAACACCAGCCAGAGAAGAGAATAGTTATAGCCTATATCTACCGTCAGTAACTTAATTACAACACATGGAGAAAGTCACGATGTCAACCTCTACAATTAACAATAGTTACGGATCACAGTATAGCAAGCACGTAACAAGACTACGACGTGACTTTAGGAAAATCTATTCCCATAGGTGGATCCAGGAATTTGTTTTGAAATTGAAAATGCGGATCCAGGATTTAATCTTAATGGGTTTGACCTTTAAGGTTCATAGCACGTAACTCCTCTGTACTTCTAAATAATGGATTTCAAATCTAACATTTGAAAATATTGGGTTCAGATGAACCTGATGCTTATGCTCTGCATCCGCCCCTAGCTATTCCCATTACATATTTAACAAACATAAAAGACCGAAAATTGACAACTATGGCGTATGCAACACCATATCCAATATACATGTACAATAAAAAAGGAAATACACCACCTTTGCAATATACGACCAAAGGGAGAAACTTTTCTAACTTAAAAATTTAATGATGGCCAACAACAACTATGCCTCAGTCCCAAACAAGTTGGGGTCAGCTATATGAATCTCACTTCTTCATTTAAGTTCATTCATATCATCATCATACTAAACAAATAATGCTGGCCAAAATAAACGAATATCTAGGTTCAACCTGCATAACAAAACTTTCCAAATTCTGTAAATCGATAGCAAATAAACTCAACATGAACTAGCAGAGTCCAGCATCAAAACTCATGTCACAATAACCATAACATCATAATTTCCACAATTGAAAGGCACAAAACTCAAACTCTAAAACATGGAACATGATAGCAAGCAGAGGTGAATCTAGGATGTCTAGAACATGGATACACCACTAAAAAGAAGGAAAAATGTATTAAGTGTGAATTGATCACCATTCCTCTAGGTAAATAAATCAACATTCGACCAAGTGCACCATTTAGCCTTCTTGTAACATGGGTGCCAGCAAATAATATGATACCAATTTTTATATACATAAAATATTTAGTTTTACGGAAAAACCACGGGTTCACGTGCCCCATGTTTACCCATAAATTCGCCCCTGATAGCAAGGGTTCGGATGAATCTAGTGCTTATACTCCGTATCCGCCCCCAGCTATTCCATTTTATATTTAATAAACACAAAATTCAATCTAGGATATACACAAATCTAGAATATACAACCCAAAGTAAGAAACTTTTCTTAGCTTAAAAAAAAATTAATACTGCCCAAAGTAGCAAAACACTTAGGTTCAACCTGCCTACATATCAAAACTTCACAAAAATTCTACAAATTAACAGCAAATAAACTCAACAATAAAACCAGCCAAATCCAGCATCGAAGATCGTGCCACAATAACACCATAAATTCCACAATTAAAAAACACAAAAATCGAACTCTAAAAACACCAAACACGATATCGAATCATCAATCAAACATAATACACACATAAAAAAACTAGTTTTCCGAAGAGACTACGAATTCATGTGTGCCCCATATTTTACCTAGAAATTCGCCCCCGATAGCAAGGGTTCGGATGAACCTAGTGCTAATGCTCTGCATCCACCCATAGCTATTCCATTACATATTTAATAAACACAAAACTCAATCTAGTATATACACAAATTTAGTATATACAACCAAAATAAGAAACTTTTCTTAACTTAAAAAAATTTAATACAGCCCAAACTGGAACAAAATTTACATCAAAACTTCACAAATTCACAACAAATAAATTAGCAAAATCCAGCATCAAAGATCCTGCCACAATAACCATAATTAAAAAACACAAAAATCAACCGCCAAAACACCGACAATCATACCTAAACATCAATCAAACATAAAAAAAAACCTAATTTCCACAAATTTTATTATTTATTACAAAAAAATATATGCGCATAACCACAATAACACAAAAATCACTCTAAAACACCGACAATCATACCGAAACATCAATCAAACATAAAAAAAAAAACAATTTCCACAAAATTTATTATTTATCAAACAACCGACAAAAAACATGATAAGCAGAGATTAATTTTTTTTAAAATTCTAACCTTGATCGAGCTTCGTTTGATCTCGATCCAGAAAATTTGTTAATCAGATGATTAATTAACACATCGAGAAATTAATTTGATTGATTAAATACGAAGAAAAAGAAAACCTAATTGTAGATCGGTGGATTTTGGGTCGAAGAGAGAGAAAAGGGGGAAAAAGGGATTAATAATTTTTCTATGTTTATCCACTAGTTCTTCTTTGCAAAAGACATATTTCTACTTCCCAAAATGGGGAATGAAAGAGATAACCTTTGGCTTTTTAGGGGTATTTTTTTTTATTTATGGAAAAAATAAAATAAAATGAAAAAATATTATTATTACATGGAATTGAAAATGACAAATTGATGATCTTCTTTGTTTTGAGTTTTTGGGGATTTAATTAAAAAAAATTATAATAATTATGGAACAATCCGGTTCATAAAACGTTTCGCGTTCACGTGAGATCGTGGTGAGAGTTTACGCCTGATGCAGGACAGATGGGATACGAACAGATCGGGAGTATAATCTCATAAAATCATGCTCTAATTTGACCTGGTTGGCCGGCGATGTTAGTTCGCGACAAAGAAGAAGATAGTAAGTGAGCGATATCAGTTCGTGACAGAGAACAATACATTAAGCGAGCGATTTTAGTTCGCGATATAGAACAAGACAGTAAGCGAGCGTACTTCTGTTCGTGTCTTCTCCACCGGAGATATTCACCCCCGCGATCCTGTAATGAAGATAGTACTCAAGAAATTTTTTAAGGAAATGTTATTTTAACGACAGCAATAAAGGTAAAATAGTGTCGTCTATCATGATTTTATCTGCTATTTTTTAAAATGGAGGAGACTAGGTGAAGGATGAATCTCCTGTTTGATTCAGTCTGTTGCTTTCAAATTCGCTTGAAGATTACTTTACGGGTCCAAAAACTTTTCAAGAGATCTGATTCAATAGAAATCTTGCATTGAATGTAGCTAATATGCGCTTACGAACATTCGATACGATTAACTCATATAACGAATTATCAATTCGTGGCTCTTTTCTATAGCGGAATGCTCCCTTATCAAATTTTTTATAATCATGATGTTCGGGTCAACTTGCAACCTCGATAATTTCACTTTTTTTTTAATCGTGGTGTCACATCCAGCTTGCGACCTCGACAATTCCATGAGATACCTACCACCTCTCACCAGCAATAAGTATCAGGTAACTCTGTCCACTAAGGCTAAAACAAATAGGAAGAAATCACCTACTATTTTTATCTTCACTGGAAATTGAATCTGAAACCTCATGATACTCAACTCACGTCATTAATCACTAGGTCTGACTAATATATTTCTACATCCTACGACTTTGATAAATCCCAAAAAAGGATAAATAGAGTTTTTGACATATAAATCTTTGTTAAATCAATTTATTTTTTTCAACGAATGAATCTTTTATTTACTGTTAAAGAAAAAAAAACGTAAAAGCCCCTGCCTTATTTGTTTCAATAGTTATTTCATCTCTTAAACCCACATGGAGTCAATTAATGTAATGTCGGTTGCATTCTTGCAAGTTGCAAATAATTGATATAAGTCCTCTTAGTGGGAGCGCGAGAAGTCATGAAGCAACGATAAAATTATTTTCGATAATTTCAAATCGTGTAAGTAATTATTGATAGTATGTTATAATAGATTGTCTATATCACACTCATTGATATGCAGCTCTTCTCCGAATCTTACATAAATGCGAGACGTGATAATAATAAGAGCGTTAACATGTGATAGTTCGCGCACAAACACTTATATAAATTCAAAAAGATATCACAACCATACGTCTCAGATTTTGATCTAGTAATAAAAGTATAACACATGATAGTTTTATCATGAGCACTTGCATAAATTCAAAACAATATCACTATAAGTCTCAAACTTTGATCTAGTAATAAAAGCGTAACACGTAATAGTTCTACGATGAACACTTGCATAAATTCAAAATGATATCACATCCATAAGCCTTGGATTTTGATCCAGTAATAAAAGCATAATGTATGATAGTTTTGTGCAATGAATACTTGCACAAATTCAAAAAGATATCACAGTTATAAGCCTCAGACTCTAACTTGATATAGTAATAAGAGTAAGAACGAATTTACGTAGTCTCAAGCGGTGTCACGTGACATTATTTAGTTTGGAAAAAAGACAAACATATGACGTGATAATCGGTAGGAACGGCGACATAGCTCTTATTAAACTTTTAGCCTTTTCGTTAGGATTTGGCTCCTCTCTATTTCCCTTCTCTCCATTTTCCCCAAGTTCTTGCTTAGATTGAAGACATGTGTCATAATTTAATATTAATGGCTAAGATTTAATTGATTAAAGAAAAACTTTAACCATGATTAAACTAATCAATTTCTTCTATATATTTACTCCCGAAATATCTTTACAATTTCAAAATTCTAATTGTACATTATATTTTTTCTAGATATATTAAGATCTTTTTTTCCTGTCATGATTATATTTTCCCGTGCATCATTTTATTACTATCTTTTCAATTCCTCAATATTTTTGGCTTCAATCTCTTGTAGAGATAAGATAGAAAATATTAGAAGTAAATTTTAACTTATGACAATACAAATTTAAAAACTTTATAAAATAATATTTGCCAAATAAAAGATAAAAGTGCGAAATACAAGGATATTTTTTAGGATTTAAAATATACGACAGTGTGTACTCCAAATTGAAAACCAAAATCAGTCACAATTAATTGATCACATTAGTCGTTTACATAATGATTTTAAGAAATATAATGTACAGCTAATATTTAATTTTGTGTTTGTAAAGATATTTTGGGAGCAAATATATTTGGAAGGAATTGATTAGTCTAATCATGGTTAGGGTTTTTCTTTAATCAATTAAATTTTAGCCATTAATATTAAACTATGATACATGTATTCAATCCAAGCAAAAACTTGGGGAAAATGGAGAAAAGGAAAATGGAGAGGAGCCGAACCCTTTTCGTTAGTTAAAATAAATGATGTCTATTATTATCTTAATAATAAAAAGTTGAGATAATACATACTTCCTTCGTTTTAATTTGCTTGGCCTAATTTAACTTGGCACGGAGTTTAAAAAAATAAATCAGAGTTTTGAATATGTTAAATATATCAAAATACCCTTAAATCTCGTGGTATTAAATATGTAACGTAAAAAATTAGAATTAAAGAGTTACTAAAAAAAATTAAAAAAGAAAAAAAAGCATGTCAAACAAATTAAAATGGAGGAAGTAATTGACTTTTGAACTTGTACATTATTTTTAAGAAAACACTTTAATTTTGCGAGAATCCGATTACCCCTCTGAACCAATTTGAAGTGGAAATAATAGCCCCTTAATTACATCTACTTGGCATGGGGTGCGTGATACATGATTTTCTTTAAGTGTCATAGAGTGGCTAATAAAGTATATGTTCATATCTCAAGTTGAGTTGTGGGTCTATCAAAAATAAAGAGGAGTAGAGATATGATTTGCGTACATCCTGCCCTTTCTAAACCCCACTTGTGAAATTATACTGAGGTGTTGTTGTTGTTGTATATAATTTTGTCCGAAGTTAACGAATGCATGTGCACCCTCATGGTAAAGTTATTTTCGTGTGACTTCAAGCCGTGGAAATAACCATTGCTATTTGTATTAGGTTAGGTTGTCTACATCACACTCCTTGAGTTCTTTGAGCCCATTTCCAAATAAGCAAAATCTAGAACTCCTTTTGTCCCAACTTATGTGACACATGCCAAAGATGTCTAGTTGAATCTCAAAATCTAAAAGATGCCACATAAATTGAAACTGAGAGAGTACTATATTATTATTAATTCTAACTTTCCACGTGACATATATTGAGAGTTCATTTTCCATTCCTCAGTAAACTATTGAATTCTCTGCTATCATTACAACATTATCCACTTATTTGTTTCAAGACTTGCAAAGAATAGAATGCTAAACTTAGTTTTTCAACAGAACTACTCAAACAAAATTTTCTGGCAAAAACTCAAGACCTTGAGTTTCAAAACAAAACGCCATTCCGTTGCTCTCATGGAAGATGAAAGGTACACAACGACACATGCCAAGACGTTCGCCTGGAAAACATCAGCACGTAGCCGATTCTTCACACTGTCAATTTGTAAAGGCAATATTTACTACATAAAATTTGAGACCAAAGTTTCCTTTAAGCTTTTCCTTTTTGACACATTATTAGTATAATGAATATCTTGAAAGAGACTCTACCCTCCCCAGAGTGGGACTACTACACTGGGTATGTTGTTGTTGTTGTTGTTGTGTGTAAAAGGATTAGAAGTACTCAAAAGTGCAGAAGCTCTGACATCTACTGCCCCTCGCAGCATGGTTAGCAGTCAAAACTCACGTTGCATTTATTTGTTTAGGGATCTCAACCCTCTCATATATTCAACATAATAACCTCCGCCGCTGCAACAAAAAGATCATGTGAGTTTCAGAAACATAGAAAAGAGAAGGTTGTAACCTCATCTTTCAATCAACCCTTGGCAGTAGAAAGAATAGCAACACCGTAACTTGACATAGTGTCCTACTCACTTTAAGACCTTTTTTTAATTCTAACCCTAAGAACTAGCTCATGAGGTGAGTATTGTCCTTGACTTTTGATTTTCCTAATTTCACAGTACTCAGTCCCTACCACACCCCTCTCCCCTAAGCATGAAAATGAAAAAGAAACATGTATATGAGAAAACTACCAAATGCCATTGTAATTAACCGCCTTAGAAAATATAAGGTGGTTGATCGCCTATCTGACATAATGATGAGCAAAAGAGTTCATATAACAACAACAGCATATTCAGTGTAGTCCCACAAGTGGGTTTGGGAGGATAGTGTGTACGCAGACCTTACCCCTACCTTGTGAAGGTAGAGAGGTTGTTTCTGATAGACCCTTGGCTCAAGTAAAGCATTTTAAAGCATGTATGAAAAAGGAATACATTAGTGAAGAAGCCATGATGGAAATCTTACATGTAATCTCGATTGTTGTAGGTTCTCCAACAATTCTGTGATTTCGAGTTGCTTCACCACTGCAGTATGCAACACCTGTTGAAAAATATAAAATATGACAATTGACTAATCCAAGTTCAAAGTTCTATGACTGTCAATAATAAGACATACCCTTTTTGTCTTGTCGAGGTCCATCTCCACCGACTTGATCCTTTCCATCGATCGCTGGATCATTTGATCCTTCTCTGCTGGGATCTCAGCAGGCTTTCTCTTTATTTCTTCCAACAATATTTCCAGTCTATGAAGGCGTTCCATACATGGAAGGGCCTCATCTGCTTTATGAACAGCTTCACCGTTAACAGATGAAGTGCCTTCTTGCCTTTCTTCTAATGCACTAGTGTGGGAAACATTTGCCTGTTTCCTCCAATACTCAAAGAAAACACTACGAATCAATGCATAGAGTTTGAGTGTGAAAGGAATCAGTTTCCTTTCCAAGCACTGGATACATCTGCTCAGAACCTTTTCCTGGATCATTTCAAGCCATTGAATCACCAATGTACCTAAGGAGCACATAAAAAAGGGACATGAATCCCATGATAGTCGGATGATCAGTACTCAGTAGTATTAATCTTCTGCTTGGATGTTAATAACCTCATACAACTGATTTACTAGCTTAAGGTATACATATTTAGCAATGCACATCAGTCTAGCGAACACAGAAATGAACAAAAAGAAGAAAAAAGATGCATAGAGAATTGACATATGAATGAATATGATCATTTTAGCAATTTTTCATGGAAATCTGGCAAAAACCCAATATTTAGTCAAAATGTTATTTTTGATAACCAAATTAGTCAAAATATTACATATTTCACACATTAGGTGACAGATTCAACGAAATTTCAGATATACTTAGTTCAAAATGTGTGACAAGTTCAATGAAATTTAAGGGCTTCTGATGTTTTAACTCCGGAACTTACAAAAGTCATACCCTTCAATGGAGAAAATGAAAGGCAAGTAAGATGAAGATATCATCTAAGAATAGTAAGTTATAAACAGAAATTAGAATGACAATCATTAGTGATGACACCAATAAGGAAGAAAAAGAGATAAAAATCCGATATTTTATTAGTTACTGAATGATGAAAATAATTTCTTATGACAAGTCTTAATTATGAAAATGATTAACCCTAGTTAACACAGTAACAAAGAAGGGAATCATGTAATAAAGATTTAGGATATAATTTTATTAAGCCTCCATTTCACTTCAAGTATTTGATATCAACAAATTTGCACATTTAATTTGCAAGCACATTATTAATACTAATGAAACTGTCATTATTAACATCTAAGCATTTAGTTACTATTTTCAATGAATTCAACTCTCCTAATTTTGATGTCATTTTAAATTCATTGAGTTATAATTGTATGGATAAAATAAGTGATTTGAGATCTTTTTCCACGATCAAGTTTACATGTAGAATTGTCAGGTTACAAGTTTCAAACATATGAGAAATTTCAGACAATCCAAATGGAGCTCAAATCATAATGAAGTTACACTTGAGTATGTTTTCAGCATTCCCTAAATAATATCACATCATTAAAAACAGGTTCAGGTGGCAACCGTTTCAGAATACATTCTTCTGGTCGTATGGATAAACAATGAAGACAAATACCTTCAGAATTTCGTCCTCCATTAGTGGACAAATTCGTCAGATTGCATTCTGCAGGCTCTTGGCAACGGAAAGAGACATGCTCAACGACATCAACTTGTTCACCTGGGCTGAACTGATCATCACAACTAGAGTAGGGGGTAGAACTTGATACCCTTGCCTGCACAAGCAAGATCTAAGTCAAATAATTGTATCGTATATCTAGAAGAAGTGCAGTAGCAGATACCATAAATACATGATAACTACTTCCCTCCCGTTATTAAGGATATTCTTTTCTCCCTCTCCTTTTGGTTTTGGTTCAACGGATAAATCACTATCTGATGATTATATTAGAAGGTACACACATCATGGTGATTATTGCACCTCATGAACACCAGATACATTTGATAAGAAATGGCATATAAAACTAAACTATGGTATGCAATACAGTAATGCTCACTTCTTCATCAAGTGGGGACAGCTGTATAATTGAACTGCTACTTCGTCTGATTGGAGAACATGGGTCATGAACATCTGATACTGATTCAGCTGTTGATGTGTCATTAATTCTTCCCTGACCGCAAAATATGTCATATAGGGGGAGGTATAAACAAAAGGAAACAACACTAAGAATGTCTAAGTAAAAATTCACCTTTAGTGGGCGTATCTGTTTAGAGGAATCAATTCTCATTTGGTCTCTGCATATTCCAGAGATTTGCTTCACAGTTTTTGCCTCTAAGTTATGTACAAGCTAAAAGTAGAGAAGAAAACTATTGGTCACCTCACATTAAGAAATAATTCCTTAAACTTTAACGAGAAGAGCCATGAAAGGAAGAAAATAGTGAAAACACCAACAAACCAACCTTCATTATTTCAGGATCACTCCACGGACCCTTGTTAGACCTGAGGCAGCAACCCTCACCAGAACAGGTACAAGAGCCGCCCAGAAAGTCAGGTAACTGACTGGACAGAAAAAAAAAATCAGATACAGAAATTAACGTTTTTCTTCAAACAGGTAGGTTTATATAGACAATAGAGGGAGAAAAACCTAGGATCAATCGCTTCAAGCAGTTTACCCAAAGATTTAGGTTCCATAACCTGCAAAGTGCAGATGAGAACGCAGATAGTCAGTCAGTTGAAGTTGGACCAAATGAGAAGAAGAAAAGGAGCCCCTGCTTTTTCACCTGTATTTTGCCAATAGTCTTTGCATCCAGAAATTTCTGTGCTGCAGGCCAAAGTATTTTTTGGAAGCCAGGGCCAGCATTGACAATGAACATCCGTTGTAATGTCTATATAGAGATGTCAGAAATTATTAACAGCAGAATCTGAATAACTACTTGAAATCTAACTTAAACTATTCATTCATGATTACAGCTAATACCTCAGGATAATAGTTGTTATCAACTTTTGCCATGGCTGCCAAAAGAGTAGCAGCTGTCCTCGTGAAATTTTTAATTCCCTGCAATCAATGGCGTACTTCTTATTAGCTGAAATTGACAATAATCAATAAGCTGACAGCAGCACTTCTGTAAGACTTTTTAAAATAAGGAGCAACACTATTAAAAGACCTTATAGAGGGGTAAACATACTTTGGCTGGCAAAGTTAAATGGGAATACATGTTATCCGCATGTCATAGTCCATAGCTTGCTTTGGTATAGGCAAATCCAAACTATGTGGAGACAGAAATTGAAGGACCCAACAGCTCCACTTAATTCTTCGAAATACTGTGGGCATGCTAAGCTATTTGCCGTCTCACTTAAGTGTCTAATGCATGCGGATATGACATTAACAAAAGTACTTAATTGTCGCAATAAAAGCTATATAACTTCATAAAATTTTAGAGTGTGTAAAAAAATGCAACAGTAAATTTGAAGACAATCATCAATTTTGGTAAATTATCCATCAAGTGAAGCAACATACAAGGCCTTGCACATCCAAAATTGTAGTTGTTGAGCAGATCCTCTTCTTTGCTGCAATAGAACATGCAGGGAATTTCTCATGTAGGGCCTTTTCAAACTCTTGGACATGATATTTCATGTAGCGATCAATTGTGGTGATTCGCATTAGTTTGTTCGGATGAGCTTGTCCAAGCCTTTCAATATACACAGGCCTTCCGTCCCTGTCAACTCCATGATATCCTTGGGGGTAATACTGCAGGACTTCTTCCAACTCTTCAAAGTGAAAATCCTGAGCAGTCACAAGGTCCAGTAAGCAAATAAAGAGCAAAATGCTAAAAGTAGAGTTACGGTGACCACAAGACAAATTTATGCCTGTAGTATCCAACTACCTCCATTATTGTGTCTGCTTCGTACTCTTTCCTCCAGTTAAGCATTGCTTCCCACATCTGAATAGTTTTCTCAATGTTGAAATCTCTTGCCTTTAAGAATCTATAAATAATAAATACTAACATAAGATTGAAACACTGGCTGTCGGCACACAAGGACACAACTTGCAAGGTGCAGAAACTGACAGCTCACTAGACTGTGCATAAAAGTCCAAATCAAAATAGCCATGACAAATGGAGGATTTGAAGAGACATATTCGTCAAATTCTACTGCTTTTAGTGAAAGTTATCACTGAAAATTGTTAATACTCATGCAACTGAGCATACTGTAGACCAAAAGAACTAAACAACTCAAATGGCAATTTACCTCAACAAGGTGTGGTAGTCATCATGTATGGGTGGCAACAAATTCCTGTCAAGAAGTTGTTGATGCAATTTATAGACAACATTTTCTTCCTTTGCATCACGTACATCCTCTATCAAAACTGAAGGAAACCTGTAATCAACTTTCCTTTTTCCTCTTTTTCTGAGGGAGCGAGTGAATTTGTTGGAAGCATTGATTGCCTTTTTCCTGAAAGCACCAATTCTGAATCTCCGGGTTTCATCCTCTGAATTCTCAAAGTCTGATTTTCTTTCTCTACGGTCATCATAATAAGCATCTGATCCCACTTCTAGAACACAAGATACTATTTAGAGCATTCATACTTGAGCATTATAGAACAAGCACTAATTAAATTATCCCCACAAAATCTTCAGATTCAACGATAAAATGAGTAACAAACCTGACATCTATGTGACAAGGAGGAGGAAAGAATGAGGAAAGAAGTTGTGCCTCTAGAGCTCAATGCAATTATGGCTTTTCCGTCTCAAAATCATCCAAGCTCAGCTTGCACTTACATAACTAAAAGAAGACGAGTAAGCCACCAGAATCTCAATCTTTACAATAAAAAGATGATAAATAACCTTTGCGCAAAAGAAAAGACGAGCATTATTTCATAAATTTCTCAATGATACTCCAAATGAATTTGAAAAATATTTTTATTCAGCATAGTGTACTCTAGCTCATCAGGAAAAAAAATCGAACTCCAGTAATACTATTAATTTGTGCAGTCCAGTCGAAAAAAGGAGGACTGCTCGCAGTTTGCAACCGTACAACAACTACCTCAGAATGTACAACAAGCTGACTGCTATTACGATTACATTAGAAAGGAAATGAAGAAGATTGAATATATCATCTCACACCAATTCTCTCCGTAAGATTTTCCTTTTTTTTTTTTTTTTCAAGTTTACAGTCTATGGGGGACTGTACGCAATCTCATTCCCATTGCTCTCCAATAGATTTTTCACAGCCAAACAAGAAAAAGGGGACGAAGAAAATCACTCCCTGCTGATAAACACAAAAGAACAAGTCCCATACTCTAGTTATTGTATTGAATTCCATCAACATTCCTCAAACTGATAAAATAGTTCCAGTAAAATGCTAAAGAAATAGCAGGACAGACAGGCAGAGCTCGACGTGTATACCTATTAAACAACAACTACTAAGCCACAATCCTGACCTAGTTTGGATCAACTATATCCACTTGGTTCCAATTTAGGCCAGCTATAAAATTAATATCAATATCATATATTTTTTTTCAAAAAAAGACAAAAGAATATAGGAATTTGGAGAATCCTCTAACTTGATCACACCCAAAATCAAACAAGTATTCAATTACTGGTAAACTGAAACTCAGATCTCACATTACACCAATAGCAAATACCACAAATGAAAACAAAAGCATTACGGTAATATTCACCAAAATGAAATCACTCACTCTTGATAATTGATAAACACAAAAGAACAAATCTCATACTCTAGTTACTGAACTTACAGTAAGTAAAATTGATAAATACTCTAGTTACTGAACTTACACAAAAGAACAAATCTCATACAAATCACCCAAACTGATAAATATTTCCAGTAAAATGCTAAAAAAAATAGCCAAAGAAACAGGCAGAGCACCCAAGAGTGTGGCCTAGTGGTCAATAAAGTGGATTGAGCGCCATGAGGTCTCACGCTCAATTCCTAGCAAAGACAAAAAAACACTAGTTGATTTCTTCCCATCTGTTCTAGCCTTGGTGAACACAGTTACCTAATACATGTTGCTGGTGGGAGGTAGCAGGTATCGCGTGGAATCAATCAAGGTGCGCGTAAGCTGGACGGGACACCACGGTTATTAAAAAAAAAAACAGGCAAAGCTCAACATATATACTCAAAACAACAATTACTCATCCGCAATCCTGAACTAGTTTGGATCAACTATATTCACATTGCTCCATTTGAAGTCAGCTACATTATCAACATACTTTTATTTTTTTCAAAAAAAATATGAATTATAGGAATCCACTAACTTGATCACACGCAGAATCAAACAAAATTTCGATTGCAATTGTCCGTAAGCTGAAACTCAAATCTCACATTACACCAAATAGCAAATAATGCAAATGGAAAAAAAATAGCCGGAGAAACAGGCAGAATTCAACATGTATACTCAAAACAACTACTCATCCGCAATCCTGAACTAGTTTGGATCAACTCTATTCACATTTCTCCATTTGAAATCAGCTACATTACAACAACAACATACACAGTGTAGTTCCACATGTAGGGTCTGAGGAGGGTAGAGTGTACGCTTACCTACATTATCAACATAATATTATTATTTTCAAAAAAAAAAAAAAAAAAATTATGAATTATAAGAATCCACTAACTTGATCACACACAAAATCAAACAATTAATGAAATTCAGATCTCACATTACACCATATAACAAATACTGCAAATGAATAAAACAGGCAGAACTCAACATATATACTCAAAACAACAACTACTCATCCGCAATCCTGAACTAGTTTGGATCAACTATATTCACATTGCTCCGTTTGAAATCAGCTACATTACAACAACAACATACTCAGTGTACTCTCCACATATGGAGTCTGGGAAGTGTAGAGTGTACCTTACCCCTACCTCGTGCAGGTAGAGAGACTGTTTCCGACAGACACCTGGCTCAGGTATGAAGCAGCTACATTATCAACATAATATTATTATTTTTTTCAAAAAAAAAAAAAAAAACAATTATACGATTCCACTAAATTGATCACACGCAAAATCGATTTCAATTGTCCGTAAAAATGAAACTCAGATCTCACATTACACCAAATAACAAATGAAAAACAAAAGCGTTACTATAACATTCACCGGAATGAAAGGATAACGGAATCTCACCGGAACCCTACTACCACACGGCGAGCAAAAAACCAGCAATTGACAAAGCGTTACGTACAAAAAAAATTACCACACTGATTTTAGCATCCCGAGAAGATATCACCAAAAAAATACTACTAATCAATTTCGAGAAAAAATCTTCATATAATGGTTATACATTTTTATGAATATATACAATCTGTCTCTCTCTCTCTCTCTCTCTTTCAACAGAATATATGAAGATTGCAGCGCCACCTTTTTTGCTTTCTGCGTTTTGCTTGTTTTGTCTGCTGTTTTTTCACTCCCATCACCAGACCTGAAAATAACGTATCGAAAATGACTTTTGATATGGTAAAAATCTAAAATTTATGTACTTAGGGGTCGTGTTTGGTAGCGGGATAAGAACAAAGTTATTCATGTGTTAAATTATGTATAATTTATACAGTATTTGGTAGATGGATAAGAAATAAGTTATTCAGGTATAAAATTACGTTTAGTAGATGGATAAGAAATAAGTTATTCAGGTATAAAATTACGTTTGGTAGATGGATAAGAAATAAGTTATTCAGGTATAAAATTAGTACGACGTTTGATTTGTAAATTTAAAATTCGCATAACTAATACATGTATAAGTTATGAGGAAATTTGTGTATTATTTATGCAGAGTAGAAGATGGAATAATTAATACCCGTATAGCTAATACCAGCATAACTAATACCTGCATAATTAATACTTGCATAACTAATACTCACATTACTAATACCTGCATAACTCTAACCAACTATCAAACGACCCCTTAGGGTGTGTTTGGCACATAGGAAAAAATGTTTTTCAACTTTCTAGAGAGTTTGATTGGTCGAAATATTTTGAAAATTCTTAGGAAAATAAGTTTCTTCAAAAAATAATAATTTGATTTCGTAATGAAAATAGAGAAAATAAATTTCATAAGTAATATTTCAAGTTGATTGTTTAGTGCCTATTCATCCAAATTTTGCTAAGTAACACTCTTAGTTCATTGTATAGTTCTCCCATCCATCCACAAATTTCATAAGTAACATTTCGAATTCATTTTGATCTCTTAATAACTGGAACCCAAATATTTAAACTCTATAAATTAGGACATAATATGTATATTATTACTTTATTTGGCAATAATTAATTAAGTGAGGAAGTGGTCTTCGTGACAAACAAAATAAAAGAGATGAGGTTAAGATGATTTGGGCATATGAAGAGGATCTACGTAGATGCACTAGTAAGGAGGTGTGAGAGGTTGTCTGTAGTGATAGTCATGAGAAGTAAAAGTAGGTTGAAGAAGAACGGCGAGGGAAGAATGTTACTGATCAGAACATGACCCTAGATATGAATGTTATTGTTCTTTAAATAGGAAAGGCTGAAAGCTAGCTAGCCGCATCCCCTTGCAGCCTTATTAGCAGTAATATTTAGTAAGTGCGTAATTTCTATTCTTCAAGATGATCTAATATAGTCATTTCATTAATTTTCGTACCTTTTTTTTCAATCCTACTTTGGATATATTCTTTTTTGTGTAGAGTGTTTATCGAAAATAATTTCTCCGCCTCGCAAAAATACATCAAAGTAGCAAATAAGTTCCTCCATTTGGGAATACTACGTGTCGATCGAGCTGCAGCTTTGCATTTAATGAAAAAAAAAAAAAAAAAACCCCACAGATATTTGGCAGAATTAATTAATTTTACAGTTACCCAAATAATTCGAAAATAATAAATTGAATCATTTATAATACTTTCTCTCTTCTGACAGGTGCAGTAAAGGACACCAAATTATTAATATTGTGGTTATACATTTATTCTGTTTTCCCCCCTAGTAAGGAGTGCCCTTACTTGGAAACCTACTACTATAAAATATATTGTAGATAATAATATTAATAATAATATCATCTTGATTATTATATGTTGGGTGTGAAAATAAATATTTATTGATAGTTGATTAAAAAAAAAGAGAAAGGTATTCCATATAAGATGTATGATACTTTTGATGGTGTGAGACCTTTTGGAAAAAAAAATCGAACTTGATTCAAAAGAATAATATCGCACTCTATTAAGAATAAATCCCAATAGTTGTCAGAGCCACTAGTTTAACAAGACGAGTACAATGACGGCAGAGTGATAGCCTTGATAATGTCTTTGATCGTATATGGATTGATTTACTATCTTTACCCGTAACTTTCGAAGACACATACACAAACATTGAAAGTCAGTGAACTTTGATGCCCATAAATATTCAGTTGATGTAGTGACACAATTGATCTTCAAATAATTATTATTATACATTAACTAAAAATTATGATAAAAATTTATAAACTTCGAATCTTGAGATTTACACCTATTCCTACTTTGGATATCTATGGACCAAGGTTTCAATATTTGTTGACAAAGAGGAAATGAGTTGTCAAAAGTTAGGAGAATAGTGATAGGGACAATTGAAAGAACCAAATGAATGTGATGAGCCTTAAATTTAGATTCACCCCCACACTATTATAGTAACATTTTGCTTGTAATAGTGACATTTCAACAAGTTCTTTCTGTCCTCCTTACCCTATTATGAAGAAAAAATGGTGTCCCATTACTTGAAAAATGACTTGACATTGCCAAGATATATGAGAACCCCCCACCCCCACCCCCACCCCCACCCCACCCCAAGTCCCACAATTTAATGCACCCAAATTTTGTCCTTACTATTGTATCTTTTTGCTTGACTGGTGATTTACAAGAATGACTTTGAAAGTATTTGTTGACTGATCTTAAACTTTTGATCTCGTTTGACGAAAAACTTCAAATTTCATAAGTTTTGACTATTGATCTTGAAAGTTAACCTATCGAGAAAGCGAGGGGCAAAAGTTCAAGGTCGTTTGTCATTTGTGGATTGATTCCGACCTTTTACTAGAAGACAAGAGATTCACGGTATGACTTCAAAAGAGGTATTCACTATACAGATTTTCTGTTGATTTTCCTTAACACTTATCAAGACTAATAATGGAAAATACTTATAAACAAGTAAATTTTCATGGGGTACCTTATTTATAGATACTATTATTTAACTTGTACCCACTTTTAAGTTTTTTTTGCACGTTTATCTACTTCGAAATAATATCAGATACGCGATATGGATTTGTGGGTAAAATGATGGTCCCAAAATTGAATATCTGTGCACTTAGGCCCATATGGTGGGCTGAAAAAAGAGTGGTCTGGTCCATGTTGAAACCAAGCCTCATTCGGCCCATCACACTTTAGGAGCAAAACGGCCCATATTTTTTATTGGGCCACATGACTCAATGGTGTGATTTGAGGTAAACGTAGAGATAGCGTTCATCAATCACTCCCCGTTCATGTTTTTAGTAATTTTGTATAGAAAAAATTATACTGCAAATATAGGTCAAAAATAACTTTTCATATATACATAATAAATCTTGAACAACCTTGACAAAATATATGATTTCGCCAATGTACTAGACCATATCAAGTTACATTGTTAAGTAAGAATAGATTATATATATAATCTATGACAGGATTAAGTGACAGGAGTTTATTATGTGCAAACACACGTCGTTCAATCTATTAGTTTGATATAAACATCCAATAAGTTTTTCATGTACCAAAAGAAATTGTGTATATTCACAAAAGTTATCCACCCAAATATGTTAGTGGAAGTCCATATCAATGGACAAAGAATATACCCTACACAAGATCCTTTTTTAAAAAAATTTTGTTCCCCATAATTATTGACATAATATTTTAATAGGAGCAATAAACTTAGCACTAACATTTAATGGAAGCAAAAAAAAAGAAGAAGGTATATCTAACTTTGGATTAAAACTATGATAGCTTAATTACTATTCTTCCGTCTCAAAATATTTATTATATCTTATTTTTCGAGAATTGAACTATATAAACTTTAATTAATTTTTAAAATATACTTTTTATCATATTAATATAAAAAGATTGCAACTTATGGAACTTTACATAGCGACACGTGATAACTATTATGGAATAGAAAGAATACTTTAAATTATTGTTTTGCATATAGAGGGTGTTTGGATTGACTTATTTTTAAGTGTTTTTGGCTTTTAAGTATTTTTTTTATTTTTGGAGGTGTTTAACAAAAATAAGTGCATTTATGCTTAAAAAGTAAAAAAAAATGCTAAAAGTCAAAAGCAAAAAATAAGTTATTATTAGCTTTTGGCTTTTAGCTTTTAGCTTATAAGTCACTTGAAAAAAAAGCAATCCAAACACTGTCTAGAAGACTAGAACTATGAAACATAGTAATTAGAATATTTGACTTTTTGTCTTCAATGAATGCACTTCAATTACAAACGACAAAGTGGAGGGGTTGACAAAATATCCAGATTCTAAAACATGAATGATAATAACATGAAAATTCATTATTGAATAATCAAGAATACACTTTTTTTTTTCATTACTTTTAGATTTCTATTACTACCGAGCCAATTCTAGAATTTTTAGAGTACGTGTACATTTAAAAAAAAAGGACAAAATATGTTAATTAGGAATTGATCCTTGTACTTTTTGACAAATATCTAAGTTTTTATCAAGTGCATCATCAAGTTTTTTTTAATAACATGAGTGTCAATAGATAATATTAGATCAATTCTAAAAATATGTACATAAAATATCTAGATATAATCATAAAATATGTACATAAAATTGTATGAGTTGTGATGGAACTAGATATGATATCTCCATCTTTAATTAAATGTCTCGAATTTGAATGATGTTTTAGAATTCAAATTCGAGACATTTGATTAAGAATAATACGGGGAAAATGAGGGTACGTGGTGGGTGATGCGCAAATGTTGGAAAAATGGATCTTCCACTCAATTCCCACCCACACAAGACCTACAAATTTGTACTAAAAAAACAGCTGAAAAAATTCTAGCTGTACCCCACCCCCACCCCACCCAAAAAAAGTTCCTTTCTGTCCCTCCACTTCCATTAATTTTTCAAGATTTTCCTCAAAGATTAATATTTTTTTTAGGTGATCTGAGTTCAGTAAGATTAAAAAAAAAAAGGTTCCATTTTTGTATTATAATCAGCACAATATTTTGTGCTTTTTTTGTCACTTTTGATTTTGTTGTCTTGTTTCAGATTAGAAGAAGACAGGAGCTTTTTGTCTTTTAAGGTTAGTGTTTCTTTTTTTGGTTTTCTTGGTATATATATGTGTCATGTCTTATTTGCAAAGATTGAATCTTTTGAGATTTTGGTTATTTTTAGGTGCCTTTCACTTTATATTATCATGACTATGGTGTTCATTTTTAGCTTTTTGGGGTTTTCTTGGTATATATCATGTCTTATTTGCAAAAAGGTTGAATCTTTGGGAGATTTTGAGTATTTTTAGTATATTATGTTCCCTTCACTTTTTCTTGAGTTGATGTTCATTTTTAGCTTTTCTCATTGTGATTACTGATGGAACAGAAAAAAAAAAGAATTTGGAATCTGCCAACTTTTTCCCTCAAGAAATAGCAAAAAAATGGGAATAGAAATAGGAGTGTTTATTTCCTTTTTGACTCTTCAATTTTAACTCATCATCAAGGATTAACTAATAAAAGAGAAATCTTGATATGGGGTGTTTCAAGATTCAATTTTTATTCATCCCCATCAGATGAAAATGGGAATATAACATAGCTTTGCCACTTCTTTTTCCCTGTCATTAACCATATTTAATGAGATTTTATTCCAAAGATGTAAACTTTTTGAGCTTGCTTACGCTAAGTGTACATCAGTGGAATAGCCACATACAGTGAGGAGTGAGGAGTGGTCAGTTGAATACCCTTTGTCGAAAAATTATTGTGTATATGTCAAAACTACTTTATATATGTATTAAAGATTGAACACCTTTGACGAAATTCTTGGTGGGAATTTGATTGTTGTATTATCTTTTGTATAAATTGAAATCAATATGCAATTCCCTGGTTTAGCTTGCCAAGATTTCTGCACAAAACGGTTTTGGTTATATGTGTCGATTAATCACAGTTACAGTTGGCATACCAAATGTTTGCTGAAATTTGTATATCAATTGATGAATCAACTATATCTCAACCCAAAGTTGTTTGGATCAGCTATGTGAATAAAGGGTTTACATGATTTTATGCTAGTAGGTGCAATGCTACTTGAATCTGTCTGCCGTATTTGTTCGACTCTAATAAGGCCTCGAAAACCTTAATTTACAGATTGGAGCAAATTGGAGCAGAAGTTAAGCTCTCCCACTTTCGACTTATAATGGGAGGTGTATTGGGTAAAAATGAATCTCCCTCCAGTCACAAGGCTTCTGTCCCAGAGACTAAGCTCGAGGCCAAAATAACTGAAGCGATGCTGCGGAGAGAAACTGAAGGAAGTTCCATAAGATCATTTGATAGCTTAGTCCTAAAATTTCCCAAAATCGATGAGAACCTGCGAAAATGCAAAATTATATTCCAGGAATTTGGTAGGTTGGCTGCACATCCTTTTTCCAATTTTTATTCGTATCATTTTGGTAACATTTGCTGCATAAGCTCATTCTAGGCTGAACTCTGATTTCTTCTCAAAGCGCTTTTATATTTACCATTCCCTTTCTTTTCTAAAGGGAAAAGAATGAATAACTTTAAGAACGTGAGAAGAATTCTGTTTTGTTTGTAGATGAAGACAGTAATGGAGCAATAGACCCGCAGGAGTTGAAACACGCTTTCAAGAAGCTGGAGATTAATTTTACGGATGAAGAAATCAACGATCTATTTGAAGCGTGTGATATTAACGAAGATATGGGAATAGAGTTCAGCGAATTCATCGTTCTTCTGTGTCTTGTCTATCTTCTGAAGGATGATCCCTCTGCTCTGCATGCTGTATCCATCTCACAGTTTTTCCTTTTAATTAATGCTTTTTCAGAACGGTTAGGAAAAATTCATTTTTTTTTCTTTTGAGGTGGTAGGTTGGATTTCTTTTCCAATTGGTCCTTCAAAAGTGTGCGACATTAGTTGATTGCTTTCAAGTGACATGGTGCTTTTCAAAGATTAGTTATCTGCTATGTTGCTCGGACTCTCCAAAAATGTCGTTGGGTGATGTGTAGGATCCTCCAAAAGTAGTGCATTTTTGAAGGATCCGACCTCGATACGACAACACTTTTGAAGAGTACATGCAACAGATTATCTGCTTACTTGTTCTCCTGGAGATGTAGTCCGTCTTCTTAGCGCACTGTAGCCTTTCATGAGGAACTACGTCAATGTATCGGTCAGACCCCCACCCCAGTCCCGACATGAGCAAAGTTTATTCCTTGACCAGATACAGAAATCGCGGATGGGACTACCAAATCTGGAGGTAACATTTGAAACACTTGTTGATGCTTTTGTGTTTTTGGACAAGAACAGGGATGGTTATGTAAGCAGGAATGAGATGGTTCAAGCAATTAATGAAACTACATCCGGGGAAAGGTCTTCTGTTCGAATAGCAATGAGAAGATTTGGTAAGTTCTCTCTCTGTGTGTGTGTGTGTGTGTGTATGTGTCGATTAGCAATGAGAAAAAAATGCAGCCTGTGCTTCATCTTATGTACAATATGTCATAATTTAGGAAGATGTACTGAGTGCTCCGGAATTATAAGTGAAGCAATCTTTATGGTAGAAAGACAAGTATGATGCAATTCACATATTTCTTTTCAGTGGACCAATTACTAAACTTGCAATCAAAGAGAACTTGTTCAACATTAGTCTTTGTCACAATGAGATGCTCAAAATGCAGAACCACTCTCATCTTTTGTGTGCCTTGCTCTATGCATGAAAACTGAAATTCGATATTTTTGCTCGAAGGACATGATGAGGACACTATCAGTCTATAGTCTATTGACTTAATAACTTATTTGTTTTAGCTGCTATTCTATTTATTTGTGCATCAAGTTCGAAGAAGATCTCAATTTATCATATTCAGTTAGGTAACAAATCTATGCATTTTCTCACTCATATATTGCAGTCTGTAAAGCCCCATCTTTCTGTTTTGCAGAAGAAATGGACTGGGACAAAAATGGAATGGTGAACTTCAAAGAGTTTCTTTTTGCCTTTACTCATTGGGTGGGAATTGAGGATAACGAGGATGAAGAGGGAGAAGAGTAAGATTTCTCACCGAACTTTATATATAGGAAGAGCAAGAACGAAAGCTTCACAATGACCACAAACCCAAGTTCCCTTGCCTTCCGTAATAAACAAGTTGTAGCACCGGGGTGTGTTGATACTTCTTATGATGATCACTCATGTAAATAAAGTCTCTCTACTTCCTAGTTCTAGTATGCGAATAGTGCTAGATATGTGTTGCAGTGAAGCAGCATTAACTTCCATTTAACCATTTTGTACCATTAAGTTATATGTTTATGGATTTTGAATTGTGGTTTCATGCATTTGTGTATTCCTCACGCCTCGTTTGATCAGTGAGATCCTTTCAGGTTCCAGGAAAGAAAACTGTCATCTTCACAGGAAGGAATTTTGTTGTGATTAACGTTCCAATTTGATGTCTATATATCCGATGAAGTGCATGTAACCTTCAATTAACGAAATGTACGCATTTGGTTTCTCCAATTAACAAGTTTTGACGAATTTGTTAGTAGAGAGACCAAAGATGCTCATTTCTGTGAGTTGAAGTAAATATATAGTCGTCGGATCTTGATGCTAGATGTTAACTTACAAGAGTTTCCAAATACGGAAAGGTGACGAACATATTCAAAAAGAAAGAATGTCATATAAAATGAGACAGATACGAACATTCAAGAATGAGATTCATCTAGATTCTCTCTTTATTACTTCATTTCTTTTGTTCATTTGATGACAATAACATTCTTGCCTTTCTAGCTAGCCTACTAATTAAAGCACACCATTACAATAAATTTTCTTAATAACCGTGGTGTCTTGGTCAGCTTGCGCGCACCTCGACTAATTCCATGACTACCTGCTATCTCCCATCGGCACAGGTACCGAACAACTCTGTGCACCCTGTTACATTAATCTCTTCAAACCATTGGATTCATCAGATCATCAGATGATATGTCCCACAGAACACAGTCAGAATTGTACATAGTTGTTGTTGAACCATTTCTTGTTGTTACCACTATTTCTTTTCCACTATCCTCACAATTCTCATTGCTAATTTTCTTGTTTTGTTGTTGTTGGTGTTGTAGTTCTCCTCCTGCTGTGCATGTACTTCCACTACACAAACTTTGGTTCCATGGTGAACCCTCTTCATCATTAAGCAAATTAGCAAAATTATAGTTACTAAATCCTCCTCCATTATCATGAAAATTACTGGATGTTGCTCTTCCATTTGTGTCCCAATTCTTGTCACTTTCCTTAATGGCTCTTGACAATCCATACTTAATTTTCTCAATTGTGTCATCTTTGTAATTGTTGTTATTCTCCTCATGCTTGACATGACTTGTACTTGGTGCATTGTTTGGAGTACTTGCCATATTTGCAAATTGTTGATGAAACTGAAAACCAATTCTTTTTTTGGTCAAAAGATGGAGCATTTCATCTTTGAAACAACCAAGTGCTGCTTCAGCCAAATGAGGGACTTGTGGTGGAGATAATGTTGTTGCAATTTCACTTATTAAGTGAGAAAATGGCTTGTGTGTTACTGGATCAATTCCCATACCAGATAGTTTCTTTTTTAGCTTTGTGTTCCAATGGTTCTTGACATCATTGTCTGTTCTGCCAGGAAGTTGAGCAGCAATCACAGACCACCTGTTGGATTACGCGCAAATCATACTGAGTGACAAGTATGTAGAATTCTATTATGTTGTATGTTGCTCGAATTCTTCAAAAACGTTGACAGGGGCGTGTCGGATCCTCCAAATAGCGCATTTTTGGAGGATTTGACACGGGCGTGACAACATTCTTAGAGAGTCCAAGCAACCTAGTAATGCTACTAATGCTGGAAGGCCACAAAGCTAAATTAGAAGAAATTTTGAAACAGTGGGTAACAAGGTTAAATCAAATTCTTTGATCCTGAATTTAGAGTGTTCTACTTTCACGCAATTCACAAGGTTCAATAAACAATCAGTATTCCATGATCAAGGGCATAATATGAAACGACCCTTTTGCAGAAATCAAGGTAAAGCTATATAAAACAAACCTACCCTTTCTGGAACACCGTGCATAGCGGGAGCTAAATACAAAAGAGCCTTTCATAGAAATCAAGGTAAAGCTATATAAAATAAACCTACCCTTCTGGAACACTGTGCATAGTGAGAGCTAAATACAACGGGCTGAGGCAAAAACAATGAGGGGAATTTCCTAGAAGCTAAAATTTTAAAGTTTTACCTATTGCCAAGAACAGAGTGAAGTGTGACAATGGTCTGTTCTTCTGCCTCTGAAAATTGGCCATGTTTGAGATCAGGCCTAAGGTAATTTGTCCATCTCAATCTACAACTTTTTCCACATCTCTGTAAACCTGTATATAATAAGATAAACAAAATTTTAAGCCATGTATATATGTGTGCAATTTCACTATACATATTCTTGTAAGGATTAATAAGAGAACATGATGGAACGTGAAATAGTAAGTACTCCTTCATCCTTAATTGAAGGTCTCGGTGTAGCTACATAGAGTGAAGGGTAATCAGTTGGACACCCTTCATAGGAAAATTATATTATGTGTATACACAAAATCACTATTTTGTATTTGTGTATATTAAATCTTGAACAATACCCTTAGCGAAATTCCTGATTTTCCCATTGGTGTTGACTTTGGTATAGGGAGCGTCCTACCCCCTAAATTATACTACGGGTATAGGTTAAAATCACCTTTTTGTATGTATATATAAATATTGAATATTCTTAACGAAATTCCTGATTTTCCCACTGGTTTTGACTTTGGTATAGGAAGCATTTTACCCCCCTAAATTGAGACTTTTCGGCGTGAATCCGGATCAAACCAGATATCAGACACAGAGTGAAGAAGAAAAAAAAGATTAATGAAAGACCACTAAAGGTTGCGACGGAGCGTAGAGTTGTAAATACTCCCTCCCTCCTTAACCAGAGGTCTTAGGTGCAACCGTGCGAGTCCTAGGAACAAAATCGCCTTTTGTTAGGGCGCGTTTTACCCTGACTTTTCGGCACAAAACCATATTATTAGCGAAAAACAAAACAGATACCGAACACCAGATAAGAAAATAAGAGACAAACCAGCATGCTTAGGAATGAGACGCCAATTACGAGTTCCATGTTGAGCAATGTAAGATGAAAGCTTATGATCTTCCTCAGGAGTCCATTGCCCTCTCTTCACATTGTCCTTTTCACAACATGGAATTCTTCCCATCTCTCAAATAAAATTTGCAAGTAATTTTTTTTTCTTATGATGAGTTAAAAGATGAATAGTTTGATGAACTTTTCTTTGTTTTTTTTTTAGCTTAATGTTTTATAATAAAAATAGAAAGAAATGTATATATAGAGTGTGAAATAAAGGCATCAAAGGTGCATGACATGAATAAAGAATTCAACTATGTTGAGCGTGTGAGACATTGGCCGGTAGCTCACCCACAAGACGCCCGGTCAACTCTTTTTCTCACTATGTGTGTTATTTGTGTGTGCACATGCATGGGGTTGACCACTCGAAATGACAGAGACGGATTCAGAATTTGAAGTTTACGAATTTAAGATTATATTCTAGTTTTTTTTTTTATAAAGTTATTGAGTTTTAAATTAGTACTTTTGGACGGTAGTCGTTGGGTTTGGTCGAACATGTACCTTAAATTGTTCATCCGCTCACTAGGTGTTTGTGTGCACATGCACGGGGTTGAATACTCGTAGTGGCAAAGACGGATTCAGAATGTGAAGTTTATAGATTTGAAATTATATTCTAGCTTCTTTTAGTTATTGATTATTAAATTAGTATTTTTAGACAGAAGTCGATGGGTTCGGTCGAACATGTACCTTCAATCGTGTATCCGCGATCCCAGAGGGAAAGTCACTATTATAATCTTATAGAGCGGCGATTTCAAGTATTAATAAATAGATTCTAAACTTAATATTTGTATATATTTAATGAATTTCTTAATAAAAACTATTTTAGCAAAAGTTACTGGGTTCGGCCGAATCCATACCGAAGCTTCTAGCTCCACCATTGCGCCCCCCCCCCAAATCATTGATGAATAGGGACGAAACTAGGCAGAGGGAAGGGTTCAATTGATGAATGCCTATTGCCTATTCTTTTAGTAGATTCAACTATGAATATGCACTATAAGCTTCTCGTTATGCACGGAGTCCGAGAAAGGATCAAATGTATGTTATAAAAACTTAGGTCATTAAAAGTTTGTGCTAGTCTTTTGTAAGGTATAAGGTTTTTGCACGAGTGGGTGCATGGATTCCTGTCTCACGATATTTTACATGCAAATTAATTCTTTTACTAAGAGGTGCATTTTTCATTTGCATTACAATATATTTTTTTCTCAAGAGTGTTTGGTTGATATTTTCTTTGTCATAAAGGGTCACTCTCTTTTGCAGGAATCATAGACTTTAAACAACTAAAAATGAAAAACAAAAATATGCTATCAGAAAATCGCTAAATTGTGACGGATATTTCGTCAGAATTTGACTCGTCTATAAGGGATTTTTGATGAAAAATCCGTTTGAAACATTATTAACGAGTCAAATTCCTACGAATTCCGTCTGAAATTATATGCCTAGCTCTATACTCGGATTGGAATAAAATAACAAAATAAAAACAACTGAACTTTAGAATAAAAAGCACCAAGCTTTGATACTTCACAGATTAAGAAATTACCAAAATGATATTCATAACATCTTCGGACATTAATCAACAAAAAGAATTTCAATATCATTATATTATAGTATTCTTTTTTAAAATTTACAAATTAAATGTTTACAACTTCATTTTTTTTCTTTTGTGCTATACTAATTAAACTGCCGTAAATGTTTTGGGTATCTAGGATACTGTACATGCGCCATGTCCGCGAGAAGTAGCTGATGCAAAGAATTGGGCGGACGACGTAGTATTACCATGTCTTCATCTTGCTGCATTCTTCCCAGTTTCGCCAGGTGATCCGCACAATTATTTCCTTGCCTCAGAGTATGCATCATGGAGATCCCGAGCTCGGACAGTAGACGCCGGCACTCCTCTATCACGACGCGATCTGGGTGACCGTCGACGTCGTCTCCCGCGCTCAGCAGCATCAAGGCATCGGTCGAGTCTGTCTCGATGATGACGTTCTTCAGGCCGTAGTTTTTCGCAAGGGTCAGACCGCCGTGTACGGCCCACAGTTCTGCCGTAAGGCACGACGTCGCTACCACTCCAAGTCGTCCGATGAATCCGCCTATCCACCTCCCTTTGTCGTCCCGTGCAATACCTCCGAATCCTGCCAACCCTGAGTTCGGCATGAAACTCCCGTCCGTGTTGATTTTGATGTACCCCGACGGAGGAAAAGACCAGTTGATATACACAGGGGCATCACGCTGTCGGGGTGTCGATCGAACGCGATGACAAACCCTAGGAGCATTTTCGATAACGGGGAAATAATAACTAGTAAACGGGACGAAGATTACTGCCATTTTCTTTGATTCCTTGCTACCAAAATGAGTTGATTAAGAAGTAAACAATGAGTGATTTAAGAGGTATACTATACTAGCTTATTTATAATGTAATTAGTAATCCCAAACCTGGTAGGAATAGGGTTAATTTAATAACTTGCTTAATCCTAGTAGAAATAGGATTAATTATATTTTGTTTGTTCTGTAATAACTTTCCTAATCCTAGTAGAAACAGGATTAATTATATTTTGTTTGTTTTGTAAAAACTTAACCTTTTCCAATACCAATATGGATTCGGTGGCACAATATTTTTACTAAATAAATTATTTATTCTAGGTTTGTTTTTATTAAATTACTCATATCAATAATACTTTAAAAATTTAAATTTAACTCTTAATATTTAATGTAGTTATTGGAAAAAATAACAATTTTCTCTTGATTTACTAAAATGGACAAGTAAAAAAAAATCTATTTCTAATATGCCGGAAAAGTAAAAAAGGAACCGAGGAGTAGATTGTTATACATGAACTACGACTTGTTCTACAAAATCAATTTTATCTTTAAATATCTTAATCCTTACATGAACTACGGCTTTATTTTACAGTATTGCCCCGCCAGTCGAGAGGCTTTGCTTTACAAGTGTTGCCCCGCCAGTCGAGAGGCTTTGCTTTACAAGTGTTGCCCCGCCAGTCGAGAGGCTTTGCTTTACAAGTGTTGCCCCGCCAGTCGAGAGGCTTTACTTTACAAGCGTTGCCCCGCCAGGCGAGAGGCTTTGCTTTTTAAGTGTTGCCCCGCCAGCCGGAGGCTTTACTTCCCAAGGTTATTTCACCTACAGTACATCCACTCCGCAAAATGGAGACGTCAACAACCGTTTGGATATCTACACTCTGCTTTACATTACAATTTTAATTTACAGTTTTGAGCCTCAACAGGTACTTTGTAACCCCTTTTTACCTGTTTTGCAGGATGACACACTACAACGTGGAACTACCTCTAAGCAGCGATTGAGGCAATGCTTGATGAGGAATACCAAACTCACAAGCCAGAGTTTCAAGACTAGCACTCCAACTCCAATTCCTACAAGCCGTCGTCCATATTTCTAAATCAGAGTACACCTGCTCTCACAAGCATCGATACCCCTTTCTCTATCTCCTAGAGTTCCCACTAGGGGATATCAAAGGGACTACCTCCATCCAGCGATTCGATGTGATCTTATGAAGATGCGAGATACACCTAGTAGAGTCTCGTTTATGGGTGTGTTGTGCACCACATTCATAATCGGGAGGCTGTGAAAGTGCACCTACCTTGAAAAGATTATTGTCATGTAGGAAATAACCTACCGTCAATTCCATAAAAAACTCTTTCCAAGCTCAACTAAGAGACCAGTGTCAACCATAAATTGTACACTGGGGCAAATTTTGAGGACTGCCTCAAAATTTACCATAATCCTCTATTCAGGACTGCAACCGCCCTAATTCCCATTTCCTTAGGGATACGTAGGCAGCTCAACTTCGAGCATGGCCGTACCCACTCCATCCATGCCAAAATCATCTTCCCCTTTTACCGCGAAAATACCAGTGTCGACATAAAAACAACACTGGGGCAAATTTTGAGGACCTCTCAAAATTTTTGAACTACATTGGCCTGATTCTCGTGAAACCCGAGATATGTAGGCAACTCAGAGACCAGAGTTCGGTCGAATTCATAATGACAATAACCTTTCTCTTCCTAGGAACGACCTTTCCAAAAATTTGATTTTTTTTTCCAGTCAGGACAAAATTGGCTTTACGTCAACATCTTCGCCCAAAGACTCTTTCATCATCTCTGTTCGAAGAGGGGCAAGTTGTTGACACCCAATTTTGGCCCTCCTTTTTCCCATAATTAATTTTTATATGCTTCTTAATCCCGAGGACTTTTCCAAAATAATTTTCTTATTTTTATATTAATTTTTATAAATTTTGGCACCAATAGTTATTTTTTTTAAAAATGATTTCCTTTACCTTTTATAATAATAATTATTAATAATATTGTATCTTATAAAATCACCCCAAAAATATTTTATAATTTATTCTTTTTAACAAGATATTGGTATAGTAACTTTTATTTCAAAATGAAATTTTGTCGTATCGCTATAGTATTTCCTAAATACAGTTCTATCAATTGAGGATTACGATTATGCGTACCAAAATTATGTTTAAGTCAACTATATACGTATTTGAAAATTAATTGGGATGAAAGAAGGCATCGTTAAATTAATTAAGTGGGAAAACGATTAGGGAAAATTGAATTTTCCTACCAAATTAATTCATTTTACCAAGTTTTGGGCCAAATCCTTATTTGTTTCAGCCCAAACCATCCTAAACCACTACCCAACCACCCGACCCAGCCCAAAATCGCCTAAGCCCACTACCCAACCACCCGACCCGGCCAAACTCCCAACTAAACACACCCTAATTCTTTTCTCTTCCCCACTTTCATCCAAACCAAACAAACCCCTAATCCCTTCCATTCTCAACCCCAAGCCGACACCCCCAAACCCCCACTTCGTCCACTCTCAACCCCAACTGCCGACAGACCACCCCCACCCCCAAAAAAACCTCACCTCAACGTCGCCCTCACCCCCAAGACCCGCCGGATTTTGCGGGCAGACGGCGACAACACCCTCTCCATCACCTCACATTGTCCCTTCCCCTTTTCGGAGGCTTTTTGTAGCCTCGAAAAGGTCGCCACCGCCGGTTACAGACCTCGGAAAAGAGGAAACCCAGCTGTTCACCGACCGTCCGAGCCCCACACCGCCGACCCGTCACCATCATCTTTCAAATCCGCCTGAAAAGGTAGGCATCTCATCTCATCTTTTCTTCAGATTTCATCTTTTTTCTTTTGCAACTTGGCTTTCCAAGAATTCAAATTTTGAATTCTTGGAAAGAGCCGTTTGAGCCTTCAACTTTGGCTATAAAAGGACCCTTGGGTTTCCATTGAAAAGAGGGGGACACACAAAGAAACATACACACCGACACACACAGAGAGACACGGACCAAAAATCAGAAAAAGATCAGAAACTAAAATCACAAACAACTCACACCAAATTATTCTCTGATTGTTCACTGTCGATTTCCATATACTCATTGTTCGTTTTCCTCTTGTTGTCTTGTTTGCTATTCGGAATCGGAGTCGGAATAGCTAGTTTGAAACTCGACACTTGACGGCCTCAATCGCTGCCCAACACAAGGTAAATTCTACTCCGTCTAATTACTTTATATTTGGTTTTGTGTGATCCGTTAATTGTGCGAGTTTTTTTTTTTTTGTTGTTGTTTGGCTGATTTTAGGCATAAGAATGCGAAATGAAAATCAGTTCTAGTCGTTTGTTTTAGACCATGTGTTTATGAAGTGCTTATAACTCAAAACTCGATTTAATTGTTTAAATGGTGTTGGCTGTTTGGTACGAATTATGGGATAAGATTTGAAGTAAGTAGTGGTCGGGTTGTTCGGTTGTATTTATAGTTGATGGTGTATTGGAAGAACATTTATAACCTTGAATTAGCTTGAAATGAACCTTAGGAGGCTTCGAGTTTTCCGGGTATATACAGCTGAATGTTCTAAGGATATTGTTGTGAGCATGTGATGACTATAAAGTTAGTCGATTAAATCATTAACTTAGCCTCGATCTTTGTATTGTGTTCGTTATCATTTTCTTTGGGGGCTGGTTGATTTTGTTTTGAACTGGAAAGGATATATGTATACTATGGTTGTGTTTTCTTAAGTTTCAAGTTCTTAAGGCAAAGGTTTCAATAATTTCATCACTTTGCTCTTTAAGATCCCGGGAAGTTTGATTAGATAGACTCCAGAATGAAGCTAATATTTGCAACCTGTGTTCTTATTTATTTTCAGTCCTCGGGATATTAAAGTGTATCGTGTGTGATCATTAGTCCGTGTTAGGATCCGAAAATGAGTAAAGTCCCGAAAAAGTGATTTTTAGGATAGAGGAGTAACATGTTATGATTATATTTTTGGAGCTCGTTTATATTGTGGTCCTGCTTGTGTTCTAACCTCGCTTTAAACGCCTCAGTCTTAGTAAAAAATGGATAAATTAGTGTGTATTGGCAAAAATAGTGTGTTGGCTATATTTTCATCACTTTGGTTTTAACTCGGGATCTATTTCGGGAATACTAGCTTAAGGAATTTATCATGAGCTAATGTAGCAGTTTGGTTCCTTTTTGATCCTCCCGTCACTAAGTGTTGCCTTACTTTTGAGTTAATTTGTTCGTAACGCCTTACTGTTTGAGGTGATTTGTTCATAGCTACTTATTTAATTAAAGTGAATGAAAAAATAATAATAAGGTTTTATATTACTACTTGTTGTGTACTTTGTTTTCCAATAATCGACTAGTGTTGAAGATGTTCGTTTTGCCTAAGTTCTTTTCGGATATCGTCTCATGTTAGTTCGTTTGGTGCTCTAGTCAAATAAATTCGATCATTTGCTAAAAGTGAAGCAAAATATGGCTACATGTCGTCTTTCATATATGCTTGTGTATTTACCGAATAACATGTTTGTTTTCCTTGTCACTTTATTATTAAGTTTGGCATATTTCTATATTTTTGTAAACTTTGTTATGCAAGTTACTAATCCTTATCACCTTTCTTTGTTTCATGTACACCCCGGAGAGTTGGAGTTCTCATTTGAAACTCAATCTCGGCCCAAATATGTTTTGGGTCGAACAACTATTAGGAACTATCGCGGTGTTCGGAGTCACTCATTAGGAGACTAGTTCCTCCGAAGGAACTTAACATACTTAGTCCTTTATTTCCTATATGCTTTCTTATTACTTGAATTTGTTTGACTAACCTTGTATTGTTTGGGTATGCATTTTTGTGACTTCGATTAACGTTTATTCTTCGGCTTACCATTTTGTTTGAATGGTGTATTTAGTTTGAAATTGTGAAAGAGAATTTCCTCCCCCCCTTTTAAAATTAGGCAAATGTTTTTGGGTTTCCCCATAAAATACTTTAAAATTAGTGTTCAAACACTTTCAAAAAATAAAATAAAAATATAGTAGTGATAAATGGTGAATAGTGCAGATTTTAGGATTAATTAATTTAGGCTTTGTTTCAAGAAAAACTTGTTAACTCGCGGTAGATTTTCAAAAAACATTAATTAGCGATTCAACTTATTTCAAACAAATATTTAGTCATTCTTAGGCTTTAAACTATAGAATGTTTTATCTAATTTAGGCAAGCCTCCTTTATATTTATTAATAACTTATGTATTCTCTTATTCTAACACCAATATTTTACAAATATTTTGCTATACTCTATATGTATATATTTTCAGATTTTCAGATTTTTGAAGCCTAAAAATGCAAGGTATATATGTCATCTACTACAAGGTATATATATTTATATTTTTACTTATCCTTCTTCCTACTTTAATTATACATATATTATTTTATCATAATTACATTTACGTACATAATACTTTCTTTCATATTCAATGCATGTTCATTTTTACCTTACGAATAAAAGTCTCCCTTACATGAAAATAAATAATTCTCGTTCTCTACTCAATTTTCAAATTATTCTTTTACATGAAATATATTTACAAAACAAATATGATTTCCTCTTATATCTTTTTTCTCTATTACCAATATATTTCTTACATACTTTTACTTATCCAAATCTTTTAAAATAATAAACTTTTCACATGATTTCCTATATTTTAAATATACATACGTCATCTTTACTTTCCTTTTAATAAACATGTCATAAACTTTTTCTCAAACTTCAAGAACTACATATACTTTACTTTACAAAGGTATATTTGTTATAAATAATATTTTTCATCTTCTTAGCCTTTTAAGCATATTCTTACAAATCATAAAGTTCTACATACTTTAATTACAATTACGATAAAAGTATTGCTATCAAACTTTCATATATTTTGGCATGTATGTACATATGTTTCATCTTTTTTACCATAAGCATACTTTATATTTTTTGCCTATTGTAGTAGCATGTGTCATATACTTTGAGTTTTTCTTTAAATTAATAAACCATGTTTTTATCACCTTTTAGCAAATAATGGACAAATAATTTTCCCAAATATGTTTCTAAAACTGAGTTTAAGGACTATCTTCGGATAGGCTCTGAAGGGTGCCTAACACCTTCCCTTCGAGTAACCAAAACTCTTACCCAGAATCTCAAACGTTTTCGCAGACTAAAAACAGAGTTTTACATACAAAATGGTTTCCTAAGTTTCCTAAAATTTAGGTGGCGACTCTAAACCCTTTTCCAAAACAAAGGCATGAAAGAGCCGGATGTTGCAAGCATATTTTGGCCAGTTTCAAAATAGGGCGCGACAACCGGAAAAGTAAAAAAGGAACCGAGGAGTAGATTGTTATACATGAACTACGACTTCCTCTACAAAATCAATTTTATCTTTAAATATCTTAATCCTTACATTATTTTTTTTAAAAAAAAATTACAACAACAACAACAACAACAACAACATACCCAGTGTATTTCCACAGCGTGGGGTCTGGGGAGGGTAGAGTGTACGCAGACCATACCACTACCTCAGGATGAGGTAGAGAGGCTGTTTCCGATAGACCCCCGGCTCAAGACAAAACAGTCTAAAAATAGGCTAAAAAGGACGTAACAATGATACAAGATAAAAAATAAGATAAACTACAAGAGACGATAGGAAGTAATATGTATTAACAAACAACAGACAGAAACAGAGCACTGCCACAAAATACTACCACGAGGAATCCAAGAACAAGAAACTATAAGCGTAACACTACGATCACTAGTCGGGACAATAAGGAAAAACACTCCTACCTACTAGCCTACACCCACTTCTACCTACTACTCTTCTACCCTAATCCGCGTCCTCCACACCTTCCTATCTAGGGTCATGTCCTCGGTAAGCTGCAACTGCGCCATGTCCTGTCGGATCACCTCTCCCCAATACTTTTTCGGTCTACCTCGTCCTCTCCTGTAACCATCCATAGCCAACCTCTCACACCTCCGCACTGGAGCATCCGTGCCTCTCCTCCTCACATGGCCGACCCATCTCAACCTCGCTTCCCGCATCTTATCTTCCACCGACGCCACACCCACCTTATCTCGGATATCCTCATTCCTAATCCTATCTCTCCTAGTAAACTCGCACATCCATCGCAACATCCTCATCTCCGCCACCTTCATCTTTTGAATATGGGAGTTCTTTACTGGCCAACACTCAACTCCATACAACAAAGCTGGTCGGACCACCACTCTGTAGAATTTGCCTTTAAGTTTAGTAGGCACCTTCTTATCGCATAAGACTCCAGATGCGAGCCTCCATTTCATCCACCCAACACCAATACGATGTGTGACATCCTCATCAATCTCTCCATTTCCTTGGATAATAGACCCAAGATACTTGAAACTCCCTTTCTTTTGGATGACCTGTGTATCCAGCTTCACTTCTACGTCATCATCCTGAGTCGCCTCACTGAACTTGCACTCCATATATTCAGTCTTGGTCCTGCTCCACCTAAACCCCTTCGACTCGAGGGTCTGTCTCCAAACCTCCAACTTAGCATTAACTCCTCCGCGAGTCTCGTCCACCAAAACTACATCATCCGCAAATAACATGCACCATGGCACCTCACCTTGTATTTTCCGCGTCAATACATCCATTACCAAGGCAAATAGAAACGGGCTCAGGGTCGATCCCTGGTGCAACCCCATTAACACGGGAAAGTGCTCTGAATCTCCTCCCACAGTCCTTAATTGATCTGGTGTACGCCACGGGTACACCTCGAGCCTCCAAGCACCTCCAAAGGACCTCCCTAGGGACTTTATCATACGCCTTTTCTAGATCGATGAACACCATGTGCAAGTCCTTCTTCCTTTCCCTGTACTGCTCCCCCAGTCTTCTAAGGAGATGAATAGCTTCTGTAGTCGAGCGTCCTGGCATAAAGCCGAACTGGTTCTCTGAAATAGGCACGATCTGTCTCAACCTCAACTCCACCACCCTCTCCCAGACCTTCATAGTGTGGCTTAGCAATTTGATACCCCTATAGTTGTTGCAACTCTGAATATCGCCCTTGTTCTTGTACAAAGGAATCCTCGTGCTCCATCTCCAAGCTTCAGGCATCTTTGCCGTTCTAAAAATACCATCAAACAACTCGGTTAGCCACTTCACACCTGTCTCACCCGAGCTCTTTCAAAAATCAACGGGAATCTCATCTGGCCCCGTCGCCCTACCCCTTCGCATCTTACGAATCGCAACCTTAACCTCTTCAACCTTTATACGGCTACAATAATCATAGTCACTACGCCTCTCTGAGTGTGCCAAATCTCCCAGCACAAAGCTTTTGTCCCCCTCTTCATTCAAGAGTCCATGAAAGTAAGACTGCCATCTCCTCCTAATGAGTACCTCATCTACTAGTATTTTGCCATCTTCGTCCTTGATGCACTTCACTTGGTCAAGGTCCTGAGTCCTCCTCTCTCTAGCCTTTGCTAACCTGTATAACTTCTTATCCCCACATTTATCCTCTAAAGCCGCGTATAAGCTTTCAAAGGCTGTCGTTTTAGCTGCCGTTACCGCTAACTTAGCCTCTTTCCTAGCTATCTTATACGCCTCCCTATTCCTTCGTCTCTCCTCCTCATCCTTACTCTCTACCAACTTCGCATATGACCCCTTTTTTGCCTCCACCTTTCCTTTTACTTCTCCGTTCCACCACCAGCCCCCTCGATGCTTGCCAGAACGACCTCTCGAGACGCCCAACACCTCTCTAGCCGTCTCCCTTATGCAACTAGCGGTCGTATCCCACATATTATCCACATCCTCACTACTCCCCCAAGCCCCCCTAGTCAACAACTTCTCCCCAATTTCCCGTGCACTAGCCATAGTCAGACTACCCCATTTAATCCTAGGCCGGTCATCCACAATCCGCTTCTTTTTCTCCTTCGTGATCTCTAAATCCATCACTAAGAGTCTATGTTGGGTCGAAAAATTGTTTAGTATAAAATAATACCAGGGCGACTCAACATAATTAGGGGCCTAAAGCCAAGCTTTAGAGAGAGGCCCCTAAATATATATAAAAATAAAAAAGAAAGGTCGCCATATATATTTTTATTTAAAGTCTACTTTTTTAGCTTTTCTAGACGCGGAGTCATGAATTACTTTTTTATAATCGATTTATTCTAGTAATTCATTTTCAATTTATAATATAGCCAATCCATTCAAATTCTCTTGAGTCTTGAGACATTGATCTTAAATAAGATTTCATCAATTTTAGTTTTGAAAAACTTATTTAGGCTGAGATAACAGTTGAGGAACTGTTAACATTATTCTATAAACAATATTTGTATTAGGAAAATAACATTATCTTCTACTTGTGTTATTTCTCCTAACACTCTTTTATTTAAAAAATAAATCTAAATCATCAATATCATAGTAATATTACGTGTTAAAGAAAGTTCAAGATTAAGACAATGTGTTTTCAAATTTATGAGTACATATAATTTATTTATTTTTAAATAAATATGTATAAGTACATCCTTAAGAAAAAATGGGGCCCCAATTTTTTTGGGGGCCCCAAGCGATTGCATTAGTGGCCTTGTGGTTAAGCTGACCCTGAATAATACATAGATTATTTAATGTTATATGGAGCGGAGTATTGGCCAGTCAAGAACTCTCACGTCCAAAAGATGAAGGTGGCGGAGATGAGGATATTGCGATGGATGTGTGAGTTTACTAGGAGAGATAGGATTAGAAATTAATGAAGTTATCCGAGACAAGGTGGGAGTGACTTCGGTGGAAGTCAAGCTGCGGGAAGCGAGGTTGAGATGGTTTGCGCATGTAATGAGGAGGAGCACGAATGCACCAGTGTGGAGGTGTGAGAGGCTGGCTATGGATGGTTTCGGGCGAGGTAGAGATAAATCGAAAAAGTATTGTAGAGAGGTGATTAGACATGACATGGAGCATTTACAGCTTACTGAGGACATGACCCTGGATAGGAAGGTGTGGAGGACACAAATTAGGGTAGAAAGTTAGTAGGTATGAGTGCTTTATTTTGTTGTCCGTGGTCGTAGTCGTAGTGTATTTTTGGAGTTTTGATGATGGTGGTGGTTTCGGGTAGATCGATTTGTAGTATTATTTTGTTGTAGTCTTGTTTCTGCTACCCTCTCTTGTTCTGTTACTACCTATTGTACGTTTCTTGTTCTTTTATTATGTCTTTGTCTTGAGCCGGGGATTTGTCGGAAGCAATCTCTCTACCTCACCTCTGAGATAGTGGTACGGACTGCATACATTCTACCCTCCCCAGACCCCATTTTATGGGAATGCACTGGGTATGTTGTTGTTGTTTGTTAATATTACAAAAGTAAATTTATACATTAATTATGTAATAATTAATAATCTAGAATCATTAGATGTTATTAATGGGAAAAATAGCATTTACAAAACAAAGCGGGGATAGCTCAGTTGGGAGAGCGTCAGATTGAAGATTTGAAGGTCACGTGTTTGATCCACGTTCACCGCATCATTTTTTTTATGAAAACATTTTCCTTCTGAAAGTGGAAAATGACATCCCCCACATACGGGACAGAAATAATTTCCAAACGATTATCTTGACGTCTAACTTCATATAATTTGTTCTAGTTAACACTACATGTTTGTCCGCGAGATACAAATATGAACACAAGCTCGAACCCTGCTGTAAATAGGAGTACAATATTTAAGTGGAGAAGGATAAAAAGGGCGTATTCCTCAAGAACTTCTCTGTTATCAAAAAGGTAAATAAAAAAAAAAAGACTCCAAAGCATGTAAACAAGAACTGCTAAATTCACATTATAAATTGGTAGCATCAACACTTACAACATTTGCCATACAACAAACTGTGTAACTGTTTAATAACTTACAACAAACAATATATGATCATCTTGATTTCACATCTTCAAAATGTTGTACAACTTCATATCTTTGACTACTCGTAGTGGCAAAGAGGGATTCAGAATTTGAAGTTTACGGATTTGAGATTATATTCTAGCTTTTTTTTTAAAAGTTATTGAGTTTTAAATTAGTACTTTTGGACGGTAGTCGTTGGGTTTGGTCGAACATGTACCTTAAATCGTTCATCCGCTCACTAGGTGTTTGTGTGCACATGCATGGGGTTGACTACTCGTAGTGGAAAAGACGGATTCAGAATGTGAAGTTTACATATTTGAGATTATATTCTAGCTTTTTTTAGTTATTGAGTTTTAAATTAGTACTTTTATACGAAAGTCGTTGGGTTTGGTCGAACATGTACCTTCAATCGTGTATCCGCTATCCCAGAGGGAAAGTCACTATTATAATCTTATAGAGCGGCGATTTCAAGTGTTAATAACTACATTCTAAACTTAATATTTGTATATATTTAATGAATCTCTTAATAAAAACTACTTGAGCAAAAGTTACTAGGTTCGACCGAACCCATACCCAAGCTTCTAGCTCCGCCGTTGAGTACGCCCTTGATCAATGACAAATAGGGACGGAACTAGGCAGAGGGAAGGTTCAATTGATGAATGCCTATTGCCTATTCCTTTAGTAGACTCAACTATGAATATTCATGAACTAAGCTTCTCGTTATGCATGGAGTCCGAGAAAGGATCAAATGTATGTTATAAAAACTTAGGTCATTAAAAGTTTGGGCTAGTCTTTCATAAGGTATAAGGTTTTTGCACGAGTAGGTGCATGGATTCCTGTCTCATGATATTTTACATGCAAATTAATTCTTTTACTAAGAGGTGCATTTTTCATTTGCATTACAATATTATTTTTTCTCAAGAGTGTCTGGTTGGTATTTTCTTTGTCATAAAGGGTCACTCTCTTTTGCAGGAATCATAGACTTTAAACAACTAAAAATGGAAAACAAAAATATGCTATCAGAAAATCGCTAAATTGTGACGGATATTCCTTCAGAATTTGACTCGTCTATAAGGGATTTTTGATGAAAAATCCGTTTGAAACGTTATTAACGAGTCAAATTCCTACGAATTCCGTCGGAAATTATATGCCTAGCTCTATACTCGGATTGAAATAAAATAACGAAATAAAAACAACTGGACTTTAGAATAAAAAGCACCAAGCTTTGATGCTTCACAGATTAAGAAATTACCAAAATGATACTCATAACATCTTCGGACATTAATCAACAAAAAGAATTTCAATATCATTATATTATAGTATTCTTTTTTAACATTTACAAATTAAATGTTTACAACTTCATTTTTTTTCTTTTGTGCTATACTAATTAAACTGCCGTAAATGTTTTGGGTATCTAGGATACTGTACATGCGCCATGTCCGCGAGAAGTAGCTGATGCAAAGAATTGGGCGGACGACGTAGTATTACCATGTCTTCATCTTGCTGCATTCTTCCCAGTTTCGCCAGGTGATCCGCACAATTATTTCCTTGCCTCAGAGTATGCATCATGGAGATCCCGAGCTCGGACAGTAGACGCCGGCATTCCTCTATCACGGCGCGATCTGGGTGACCGTCGACGTCGTCTCCCGCGCTCAGCAGCATCAAGGCATCGGTCGAGTCTGTTTCGATGATGACGTTCTTCAGGCCGTAGTTTTTCGCAAGGGTCAGACCGCCATGTACGGCCCACAGTTCTGCCGTAAGGCACGACGTCGCTACCACTCCAAGTCGTCCGATGAATCCGCCTATCCACCTTCCCTTGTCGTCCCGTGCAATACCTCCGAATCCTGCCAACCCTGAGTTCGGCATGAAACTCCCGTCCGTGTTGATTTTGATGTACCCCGACGGAGGAAAAGACCAGCTGGTATACACAGGGGCATCACGCTGTCGGGGTGTCGATCGAACGCGATGACAAACCCTAGGAGCATTTTCGATAACGGGGAAATAATAACTAGTAAACGGGACGAAGATTACTGCCATTTTCTTTGATTCCTTGCTACCTAAATGAGTTGATTAAGAAGTAAACAATGAGTGATTTAAGAGGTATACTATACTAGCTTATTTATAATGGAATTAGTAATCCCAAACCTTGTAGGAATAGGGTTAATTTAATAACTTGCTTAATCCTAGTAGAAATAGGATTAATTATATTTTGTTTGTTTTGTAATAACTTTCCTAATCCTAGTAGAAACAGGATTAATTATATTTTGTTTGTTTTGTAAAAACTTAACCTTTTCCAATACCAATTTGGATTCGGTGGCACAATATTTTTACTAAATAAATTATTTATTCTAGGTTTGTTTTTATTAAATTACTCATATCAATAATACTTTAAAAATTTAAATTTAACTCTTAATATTTAATGTAGTTATTGGAAAAAATAACAATTTCTCTTGATTTACTAAAATGGACAAGTAAAAGAAAATCTATTTCTAATACGCCGGAAAAGTAAGAAAGGAACCGAGGAGTAGATTGTTATACATGAACTACGACTTGCTCTACAAAATCAATTTTATCTTTAAATATCTTAATCCTTACATTATTTTTAAAAAAAACAATTGTTTAGTATAAAATAATACCAGGGCCGAGTCAACATAATTAGGGGCCTAAAGCCAAACTTTAGAGAGAGGCCCCTAAATATATATAAAAATAAAAAAGAAAGGTCGCCATAAATATTTTTATTTAAGATCTACTTTTTTAGCTTTTCTAGACGCGGAGTCATTAATTATTTTTTTATAATCGATTTATTCTAGTAATTCATTTTCAATTGATAATATAGCCAATCCATTCAATCTCTCTTGAGTCTTGAGACATTGATCTAAAATAAGATTTCATCAATTTTAGTTTTGAAAAGCTTATTTAGGCTGAGATAACAGTTGCAGGAACTGTTAACATTATTCTATAAACAATATTTGTATTAGGAAAAGAACATTATCTTCTACTTGTGTTATTTCTCCTAACACTCTTTATTTAAAAAATAAATCTAAATCATCAATATCATAATAATATTATGTGTTAAAGAAAGTTCAAGATTAAGACAATGTGTTTACAAATTTATGAGTACATATAATTTTTAAAAAAAAAATAAATATGTAGAAGTACATCCTTAAGAAAAAATGGGGCCCCAATTTTTTTGGGGCCCCCAAGCGATTGCTTTAGTGGCCTTGTGGTTAAGCCAGCCCTGAATAATACATAGATTATTTAATGTTATATGGAGTGGAGTATGGGCCAGTCAAGAACTCTCACGTCCAAAAGATGAAGGTGACGGAGATGAGGATATTGCGATGGATGTGTGGGTTTACTAGGAGAGATAGGATTAGAAATTAATGAGGTTATCCGAGACAAGGTGGGAGTGACTTCGGTGGAAGTCAAGCTGCGGGAAGCGAGGTTGAGATGGTTTGCGCATGTAATGAGGAGGAGCACGAATGCACCAGTGTGGAGGTGTGAGAGGCTGGCTATGAATGGTTTCGGGCGAGGTAGAGGTAGATCGAAGAAGTATTGTAGAGAGGTGATTAGACATGACATGGAGCAGTTACAGCTTACCGAGGACATGACCCTGGATAGGAAGGTGTGGAGGACGCAAATTAGGGTAGAAAGTTAGTAGGTAGGAGTGCTTTATTTTGTTGTCCGTGCTCGTAGTCGTAGTGCTACGCTTGTACTGGCTTATTTTTGGAGTTTTGATGATGTTGGTGGTTTCGGGTAGATCGATTTGTAGTATTATTTTGTTTTAGTCTTGTTTCTGCTACCCTCTCTTGTTCTGTTACTACCTATTGTACGTTTCTTGTTCTTTTATTATGTCTTTGTCTTGAGCCGGGGGATTGTCGGAAGCAATCTCTCTACCTCACCTCTGAGGTAGTGGTACGGACTGCATACATTCTACCCTCCCCAGACCCCATTTTATGGGAATGCACTGGATATGTTGTTGCTGTTTGTCAATATTACAAAAGTAAATTTATACATTAATTATGTAATAATTAATAATCTAGAATCATTAGATGTTATTCATGGGAAAAATAGCATTTACAAAACAAAGCGGGGATAGCTCAGTTGGGAGAGCGTCAGACTGAAGATTTGAAGGTCACGTGTTTGATCCACGTTCACCGCATCATTTTTTTTTTATGAAAACATTTTCCTTCTGAAAGTGGAAAATGACATCCCTCACATACGGGACAGAAATAATTTCCAAACGATTATCTTGACGTCTAACTTCATATGATTTGTTCTAGTTAACACTACATGTTTGTCCGCGAGATACAAATATGAACACAAGCTCGAACCCTGCTGTAAATAGGAGTACAATATTTAAGTGGAGAAGGATAAAAAGGGCGTATTCCTCAAGAACTTCTCTGTTATCAAAAAGGTAAATAAAAAAAAAAAGACTCCAAAGCATGTAAACAAGAACTGCTAAATTCACATTATAAATTGGTAGCATCAACACTTACAACATTTGCCATACAACAAACTGTGTAACTGTTTAATAACTTACAACAAACAATATATGATCATCTTGATTTCACATCTTCAAAATGTTGTACAACTTCATATCTTTGACTACTCGCAGTGGCAAAGACGGATTCAGAATTTGAAGTTTACGGATTTGAGATTATATTCTAGCTTTTTTTTTAATAACTTAGTTTTAAATTAGTACTTTTGGACGGTAGTCGTTGGGTTTGGTCGAACATGTACCTTAAATCATTCATCCTCCCACTAGGTGTTTGTGTGCACATGCATGGGGTTGACTACTCGTAGTGGCAAAGACGGATTCAGAATGTGAAGTTTACAGATTTGAGATTATATTCTAGCTTTTTTTAGTTATTGAGTTTTAAATTAGTACTTTTAGACGGAAGTCGTTAGGTTCGGTCGACCATGTACCTTCAATCGTGTATCCGGTATCCTAGAGGGAAAGTCACTATTATAATCTTATAGAGCGGCGATTTCAAGTGCTAATAACTACATTCTAAACTTAATATTTGTATATATTTAATGAATCTCTTAATAAAAACTACTTGAGCAAAAGTTACTAGGTTCGACCGAACCCATACCCAAGCTTCTAGCTCCGCCGTTGAGTACGCCCTTGATCAATGACAAATAGGGATGGAACTAGGCAGAGGGAAGGGTTCAATTGATGAATGCCTATTGCCTATTCTTTTAGTAGACTCAACTATGAATATGCACTATAAGCTTCTCGTTATGCACGGCGTCCGAGAAAGGGTCAAAATGTATGTCATAGAAACTTAGTTTATTAAAGTTTGGGCTAGTCTTTCGTAAGGTATAAGGTTTTTGCACGAGTGGTTGCATGGATTTCTGTCTCATGATATTTTACAAGCAAATTAATTCTTTTATTAAGAGGTGCATTTTTCATTTGCATTACAATATATGTTTTTCTCAAGAGTGTCTGGTTTATATTTTCTTTGTCATAAAGGGTCACTCTCTTTTGCAGGAATCATAGACTTTAAACAACTAAAAATGAAAAACAAAAATATGCTATCAGAAAATCGCTAAATTGTGACGGATATTCCGTCAGAATTTGACTCGTCTATAAGGGATTTTTGATGAAAAATCCGTTTGAAACATTATTAACGAGTCAAATTCCTACGAATTCCGTCGGAAATTATATGCCTAGCTCTGTACTCGGATTGGAATAAAATAACGAAATAAAAACAACTGGACTTTAGAATAAAAAGCACCAAGCTTTGATACTTCACAGATTAAGAAATTACCAAAATGATATTCATAACATCTTCGGACATTAATCAACAAAAAGAATTTCAATATCATTATATTATAGTATTCTTTTTTAACATTTACAAATTAAATGTTTACAACTTCATTTTTTTTCTTTTGTGCTATACTAATTAAACTGCCGTAAATGTTTCGGGTATCTAGGGTACAGTACGTGCGCCATGTCCGCGAGAAGTAGCTGATGCAAAGAATTGGGCGGACGACATAGTATTACCATGTCTTCATCTTGCTGCATTCTTCCCAGTTTCGCCAGGTGATCCGCACAATTATTTCCTTGCCTCAGAGTATGCATCATGGAGATTCCGAGCTCGGAAAGTAGACGCCGGCACTCCTCTATCACGGCATGATCTGGGTGACCGTCGACGTCGTCTCCTGCGCTCAGCAGCATCAAGGCATCGGTCGAGTCTGTCTCGATGATGACGTTCTTCAGGCCGTAGTTTTTCGCAAGGGTCAGACCGCCGTGTACGGCCCACAGTTCTGCCGTAAGGCACGACGTCGCTACCACTCCAAGTCGTCCGATGAATCCGCCTATCCACCTCCCCTTGTCGTCCCGTGCAATACCTCCGAATCCTGTCAACCCTGAGTTCGGCATGAAACTCCCGTCCGTGTTGATTTTGATGTACCCCGACGGAGGAAAGGACCAGCTGATATACACAGGGGCATCACGCTGTCGGGGTGTCGATCGAACGCGATGACAAACCCTAGGAGCATTTTCGATAACGGGGAAATAATAACTAGTAAACGGGACGAAGATTACTGCCATTTTCTTTGATTCCTTGCTACCTAAATGAGTTGATTAAGAAGTAAACAATGAGTGATTTAAGAGGTATACTATACTAGCTTATTTATAATGGAATTAGTAATCCCAAACCTTGTAGGAATAGGGTTAATTTAATAACTTGCTTAATCCTAGTAGAAATAGGATTAATTATATTTTGTTTGTTTTGTAATAACTTTCCTAATCCTAGTAGAAACAGGATTAATTATATTTTGTTTGTTTTGTAAAAACTTAACCTTTTCCAATACCAATTTGGATTCGGTGGCACAATATTTTTACTAAATTATTTATTCTAGGTTTGTTTTTATTAAATTACTCATATCAATAATACTTTAAATTTTTTAAATTTAACTCTTAATATTTAATGTAGTTATTGGAAAAAATAACAATTTTCTCTTGATTTACTAAAATGGACAAGTAAAAAAAAAAACTATTTCTAATACGCCGAAAAAGTAAAAAAGGAACCAAGGAGTAGATTGTTATACATGAACTACGACTTGCTCTACAAAATCAATTTTATCTTTAAATATCTTAATCCTTACATTATTTTTTAAAAATAATAATTGTTTAGTATAAAAAATAATACCAGTGCCGACTCTCAACATAATTAGGGGCCTAAAGCCAAACTTTAGAGAGAGGCCCCTAAATATATATAAAAATAAAAAAGAAAGGTCGTCATATATATTTTTATTTAAGATCTACTTTTTTAGCTTTTCTAGACGCGGAGTCATTAATTACTTTTTTATAATCGCTAATCAATTCAATCTCTCTTTAGTTTTGAGACATTGATCTTAAATAAGATTTCATCAATTTTAGTTTTGAAAAGCTTATTTAGGCTGAGATAACAGTTGCAGGAACTGTTAACATTATTCTATAAACAATATTTGTATTAGGAAAAGAACATTATCTTCTAGTTGTGTTATTTCTCCTAACACTCTTTATTTAAAAAATAAATCAATATCATAATAATATTATGTGTTAAAGAAAGTTCAAGATTAAGACAATGTGTTTTCAAATTTATGAGTACATATATTTTTTTTTTTAAAAATAAATATGTATAAGTACATCCTTAAGAAAAAATGGGGCCCCAATTTTTTTGGGGGCCCCAAGCGATTGCTTTAGTGGCCTTGTGCTTAAGCCGACCCTGAATAATACATAGATTATTTAATGTTATATGGAGCGGAGTATTGACCAGTCAAGAACTCTCACGTCCAAAAGATGAAGGTGGCGGAGATGAGGATATTGCGATGGATGTGTGAGTTTACTAGGAGAGATAGGATTAGAAATTAATGAGGTTATCCGAGACAAAGTGGGAGTGACTTCGGTGGAAGTCAAGCTGCGGGAAGCGAGGTTGAGATGGTTTGCGCATGTAATGAGGAGGAGCACGAATGCGCCAGTGTGGAGGTGTGAGAGGCTGGCTATGGATGGTTTCGGATGAGGTAGATCGAAGAAGTATTGGAGAGAGGTGATTAGACATGACATGGAGCAGTTACAGCTTACCGAGGATATGACCCTGGATAGGAAGGCGTGGAGGACGCAAATTTGGGTAGAAAGTTAGTAGGTAGGAGTGCTTTATTTTGTTGTCCGTTCTCGTAGTCGTAGTGCTACGCTAGCTTGTAGTGGCTTATTCTTGGAGTTTTGATGATGTTGGTGGTATTATTTTGTTGTAGTCTGTTTCTGCTACCCTCCCTTGTTATGTTACTACCTATTGTACGTTTCTTGTTCTTTTATTATGTCTTTGTCTTGAGCCAGGGTTTATCGAAAATAATCTCTCTACCTCACCCTGAGGTAGTGGTACAGACTGCATACATTTTACCCTCCCCAAACTCCACTTTGTGGGAATACACTGGGTATGTTGTTGTTGTTTGTTAATATTACAAAAGTAAATTTATACATTAATTATGTAATAATTAATAATCTAGAATCATTAGATGTTATTAATTGGAAAAATAGCATTTACAAAACAAAGCGGGGATAGCTCAGTTGGGAGAGCGTCAGACTGAAGATCTGAAGGTCACGTGTTCGATCCACGTTCACCGCATCATTTTTTTTTTTATGAAAACATTTTCCTTCTGAAAGTGGAAAATGACATCCCTCACTTACAGGGCAGAAATAATTATCAAACGATTATCTTGACATCTAACTTCATATGATTTGTTCTAGTTAACACTACATGTTTGTCCGCGAGATACAAATATGAACACAAGCTCGAACCCTGCTGCAAATAGAAGTACAATATTTAAGTGGAGAAGGATAAAAAGGGTGTGTTCCTCAAGGACTTCTCTGTTATCAAAAAGGTTAAAAAAAAAACTCCAAAGCATGTAAACAAGAACTGCTAAATTAACACTTACATTTGCCATACAACAAACTGTGTAACTGTTTAATAACTTACAACAAACAATATATGATCATCTTGATTTCACATCTTCAAAATGTTGTACTACTTCGTATCTTTGACTAACGAAAAGAAGATAATCGGCTTTTACAAGAAAGAAGAAACGAGAAAGAGATTAAAAGAAATCAAATTCGAGATAGTTATCAGAGTTTTGCTGGTGTCGGACAGTTACAGCCACAGGTTTCTCACTAGTCGATGATGGCTGCTGCTGTGCTGAGATTCTCTCGAATTCAACAGGCCTTGGGATCTCAGGAGGGCTTGCACAACGAATTAAAGCCCAGTTTACACCTTCGAAGAAAGGATGCTGCTTAATTTCTGTTGCTCCTCTTTTGTATGCCAATCGATGCTGTGGCTCTTTCACGAGCAAGCCTCGTATAAGATCTCTAGCTGAAAAACTTACAACTGGAGATTCTGGAAATCGGAGGGGCTGACCTACAACATTGAAAAGTGTAGCTCGATTTCCTGATCCTTTGAAGGGTGTCTTACCAAACAATAACTCGTAAAGAAAGATACCAAAGGTCCACCAGTCCACTGCACTCCCATGCCCTTCACCTTTTATTATTTCAGGTGCCAAATACTCGTGTGTCCCAACGAAAGACATGGAACGTGCTCCAGTAGGCTCAGCCATAAGTTCTGGTAATGGGCTAACTTGGTTCCCTGTATCATTTTTAGATTTCTTTTCTTTCTTCGACTTACTAGAAAAGAAACGAGGCCCAAAACATGTTGTAGGAACAGCACATGATGGCTGGATACAAGAGGGCTCAATGCATGCTGGCTGCACACAGTAACCCGAATTCTTCCGGAGTGGCTCCGCATCAAGAGACGACAACTTGACAAGTGTTGGACTCACAGCACAGCGAAGGGAGAGATCAAAATCAGATAGCATTATGTGTCCATCTTCTCTAACAAGCACATTTTCTGGCTTGAGGTCGCGGTAGACAATGCCAAGCATGTGGAGGTATTCTAAAGAAAGGAGGATCTCTGCTACATAGAACCTGCAATTTTAAGATAATTAACACTTCACAAAATTAACATTGCATCTCCCTTTGATTAGCATTAACACTTCTGGGGTTGTCGTGGAAGAAAAAATAAAAATGGAAGGACTAGAAAAAACTGGGACGAGAATATATAAAAGATATGCCTGAGAAATGATATCGGGTAAATATTCTGTTTAGATCTGAGTATGGATGGGAAGGAACACTCTGTGGCACCAACACTGGCATCTAAGGGTGCTGAAAAGACGAAAATCATTGCATGCAAGAAAAGAAACACCAAAAAACGACACTAACTAAAACAGCTGCTGCCATAACTAAGATATGGAGAAACTCTTGATCTTCCAAAGATAAGGAGGAACTCGATACCACTGAGTGAATCAAGCTAACTATAAAGGAAGAGCAAACTGCAGGTAACATTGCAATGCAAATAGTCCAGAAACAAAAGATGAACCAGTTACGTAATATAATCCAAGGATTTTATTTCTTACTTTATACAAAAAACATAATCCAAAAGTATTTAGGACCCTGCGGTATTTGGCAGAAGTCCATTTTCTGTCAATTTCTTGAGCAACTGAGTTCAGAAAATAACAAAGAAAATCTATAGAATTCAAGATTTTACATCCTATAATAGCTATATACAGTATAAACCACGAAACACCAAAACCAGGCAAAAATGCTTCCAGAAAAAGAGAGCATACCATGTTAAGACTATGAGGTTTGAGATCAATTACTTGTCAAAAATATAAATTAATCAATAAAGAGGTTTCGGATCAAGTAATCGTACTTCACAGCTTGTTCAGAAAAATGCTTCCCTGGTTGTCTCTGACGAAGTGTGTGCAAATCACCTCCTGGGCAGAACTCCATTACTAGACATGAAAACTTTTCCGTCTCAAAATGGGTATATAAAGTTGGCAGAAAAGGATGGTCCAAGGACTGCAATATCTCTCTCTCGGTTTGAGCACGTAGCAATTTCTTACGGCCAGCTAATGATGCTTTATCCATAACTTTCATGGCAAAATAACACTTCGTTCCACACAACTCCGACAGATAGACACTTCCAATATCACCACTTCCTAACTTCTTTAGCAACCGGAAATGTCTCAAATCCAGCGCTCCATCTTTAGCTCGAATAGCTTGAATGGCTTCCCATCTTGAGTCATTGGCCTTGTGAGGTTTATTAATACTGGTGCTAAAGCTGCTGCAAGTACTTTCATCACTTACATCGGTGCTTGTGCTTCCCCTACAGATGCTGCTCTTTCCGCTCTCAATGAACTCAGCTCGATCACTAACTTTGGCACTTCCACTTGTTTTCGCAAGACTACCGGCCCCGTCACTGACTTTGGCTGAGGCTGAGCTATCCTTGATGGTTCCCTTTTCTGATGCCTTCTTTTCCTGATCAACAGCGCACTGTGAGCCCTTTGCTTCACAGGGCATGGAAGCTGCACCACTTGGAGCATGTTTCAGATTTCCCAAATATAAGCTCGAATCAAACTTATCAACCAATAAGTCGGCAGATCCTACTTGCTGATAGCTATTTGACTTCTGTTTGGTTGCTGCTTCTGCCATAAGCTGCTTAGCTGCAACTTCTCGATCATTGTGTTGTAGTTCCTTGGAAGTTGTGCTCCCAGAATTGCTACTCTTTGAAACTTGGTTAGGAGCTGATCTACGAGAATTACGTTCTACTGCTTGAATTCCAGCTGACTTATTCAGCTTTTCCAGTGAACTCTTGACAGAAGGTGTTGACGCCATTAAAATGAACAACGAATCCTCAATGCAATCTGGTCGACCAAACCCATTACTCAACGTCCAACTTCACTTCATGAACACCCTTGTCATCAGCAAGAGAGATCATGATCAGAAGCTCCACAAACAGCACAAAAGTTCCCAAGATTGAAAGAAACTGTATAAAACACAATCAAGAGAAGCAAAATGAACTTGGAGGCCAGGTTATCAATAGGATCAAGTACAACAACAACAACAACATATACCCAGTGTCGTCCCACAAAGTGGTGTCCGAGGAGGGTAGGATGTACGCAGACCTTACCCCTGCCTCAGAGGTAGAGAGGTTGTTTCCGATAGACCATCGAGTAAATGATAATAAATCAAGATAACTTCAAAACTGTTATACAGTGTTAAAACATATAAGAACAAACTACATCAATAAACAACAAAAGGTATTTCTGAGCAAAAAATAGATCTTTAAGTAACAGGACAAGAACACTGGGATACTATGATGACTTCAAAATCCACAATATATCCTACCTAATCCACAATCAATAAGCAATTTATTACACAGACCCAAATCATAAGTAGTGCAAACAAATGTCCAAGAGCTAAAATCTCAGTGATTTACATCAAGAGCTCAAATCTTTTCTTAGAACCACGAAGTGAAACAGAACGCCAAATCAAATAATGCATACAGTCATCAGCACCCAAAAGCCATTAAACACAATACAGCACAATACAAGAACAGCCAGCTCCACATAGATAAACAAGAAAAGCAATACAGAAGAGTCAATGAAAAATTACACAGACCCAAATCATAAATAGTGCAAGAAAATGACTAATACAGCTAAAATCTCAGTGATTTACCTCAAAAGCCCAAATCTTTTTCTTGGAACCATGAAGTGAAACAGAAGACCAAATCAAAAAATGCATACATTCATCAGCACCCAAAGGTCATTAAACACAATACAAGAACAGCCAGCCCCACACATAGATAAACAAGGAAAAGCAATACAGAAGAGTCAATGAAAAAGTACACAGACCCAAATCATAAATAGTGCAAGAAAATGACTAATACAGCTAAAATTTCAGTGATTTACCTCAAAAGCTCAAATCTTTTCTTGAAACCATGAATTGAAACAGAATACCAAATCAAAAAATGCATACATTCATCAGCACCCAAAAGCCATTAAACACAATACAGCACAATACAAGAACAGCCAACCCCACATAGATAAACAAGAAAAGCAATACAGAAGAGTCGATGAAAAAGTACACAGACCCAAATCATAAATAGTGCAAGAAAATGCCTAATACAGCTAAAATCTCAGTGATTTACCTCAAAAGCTCAAATCTTTTCTTGGAACCATGAAGTGAAACTTGAACACCAAATCAAAAAATGCATACATTCATCAGCACCCAAAAGCCATTAAACACAATACAGCACACTACAAGTACAGCCAGCCAGCCCCACATAGATAAACAAGAAAAGCAATACAGAAGGGTCAATGAAAAAGTACACAGATCTTGTGCCAAGACCTAAACTTTTTCCAAGAAAACCCTACCAAAAGGATCAAATAACTTCCCCAGAAAGACCCCAGATGCTAAAAAACAAAGTAGTGAAAGAAACACATCCAGAAAGATACAGGACCATTTTCAAAAAAAAAAAAAAAGAGCAGCAGCCTAAAGAATAGTACCTGAAGTGTCACAAAGATCAAAACTTTTTTGGGGTCTCTCTGCTTTAGCAATGGGGGAATTAGCAGCACTACTGTTGACAGAGATAAAGAGAGAGAGAGAGAGGGGGACCTCCAAAGAAAACTGTGTGGAGAGAGAGAAGAAAGAAAAGAAGTGCTTTTTTGAAAGTGTAGAAAGAAGCTTTGGGGACTTTACCAAACAAAATACACTTAACAATTGTATGGGGAAGAGAGGAGTTGGATGGGGTTTGAACTTTTTTTTTTTAATCAATATTGAAGTCTGATTAAATTTAAATTTGCCTTAAAAAATTTCATACTCTTGTAGTTTTTATTTCGAGTAGTATAATTTTATGACTATCTGTTATTTCGTTTATTGACTATATCTCTTGTACTTTCATTAAGTCTTTTTCTCGTCATATTTTTATCTTGAGCCGAGTGTCTATCAGAAACAGTCTCTGTATTAATAGGGATAGTGTGATAAAATAGTCATGTCAAACACTTAGTGAGTGTGTCAAATTCAAATGTGACATGTAAAAATGAATAAATGGAGTATGAAAATATAAAGGAGAAATCTTAGAAAATAGTAGTACTTTGAGCCATAATTATTTATTCTAGCGATAATTTAGCTAATTATCAAATATAGTACTTCCTCCATTTCAATTTATTTGACTTATTTTGATTTGGCACAGAGTTTAAAAAAGTAAAGAAGACTTTTGAACTTGTGGTCTTAAATTAAAGATATGTCAAATATATTAAAATATCCTTTAATTTTGTGGTCTAGAATATGTCACGTGGAAAGTTGGAATTAAAGAGTTTCTAAAAAAGGAAAGAGTCATTTTTTTTGAAATGGACTAAAAAAAAGTAGGCCAAACAAATTAAAACGAAGAGAGTAAAAGTTTAGTGCATTAATCGCCCTGTATCAGTTCTCTATGTTACAACAGATATATAGCGAATTGATATATAAATACAGAGCAAATCAATATAGTTCGAGTGGAGTAGATAAAATCTAAACTCTCACTATGTATTACTCTCTTGCTGTTTTAGATAAATACAGAACATATGTTTGCTCTGTTAAATAATTTTCCTAATGCTTCTTAACAAAATAGACTCTATATCCAGAGTCAAATCTAAAAACTCTAAGGGGTCATTTGATACACGGGATGAAATAAGTAGGAACATTCTATGAGACTATTTTATCCCACCTTAAATATGGGCTAATAATCTCACTATTTTATTATAAATAGTGGGATAAAATAATCTCCCAATTAACTAATATCTTATGCTAAACATGAAATAAAGTTATTTTTAAATTTTATTTCGAGATTATTATACTTACCTCACATACCAAATAATTTCTAAGTAATAAGAAAGAAAATACTTATCACTCCGCCACGGCTTTTGTTGGTTTGTTGAAGCTTTTCATGTTCAATTATTTTCAATGTATTTTGTCCCAAACACAAGAGTTTAAATCAACATATGGGCCACCACAGTCTCCAACCTGTCTCTCATGCTTTCAGTTTCAGAGTATAATTATATTATATTTAATTAACTAAATAAATAAATAAGAAAATTTTCCCATTTTCTCCCCTATCCACTTCTAAAGGACTCTTCTTTAACCTAGAATATTTTTGATGATAATAACCTTTCAAACATTAAGAAAATTTGTTGACTGTTGGATTAAAGGGAAGTAAAGAGTCAAAGAAATTGATTAACTTTGACTAATATTATCCATTCATTATTAGAAAAAAGATTTCATTTTTATCCATAACTTTTAAGGAAGTTTTAACTTAAGGTTAATTTCAAATCATATTAAATAGTTGAAAAGTAAATTTTGACTTTTTGTGAAATCCACTAAATTTACGTTAGAAACTTAAAACTTAATTAATTACATAAATAAATACGTAACGATTTGCTGATGACGACATAAGTAAGAATGGACCAAGAATGTAATTGAGGGCAAAATTGAAAATTTTCAGATAGTCTTGAGGCAAAGTTGGATTATTATTTTTCCAAAGAAACAAAGAGATAGATTTTGATGAAATATTATAGTTAGATTAGTGATTGTGTGCAATATTTTTAAGTTGGATGCCTATTTTTGGTATGATAATAATTGATTTGTAGTGAGGAAGGTTTAAGTTAAACATAAAGGTTTATTTACTAACAAGAATTTGTACAAAGAGAAAGAGTCAATAGTGAAGATAAAAAGAGAAATAGAGAAAACTAGCTAAGTTACAAGATTTCACAAGGAGAGTTTTTACTTTTTACTTTTATTCGATACAAATTTAAATTAATTGGATCAACGAATTGTAAATATTAGACGATAAAAAATAAAGGCGCAAGCTTGGAGCTTTTATCCCCTTTCCCCTTTGTTTTTTTATGCCAGAGCTTCATGGGCATTGCCCCGTTTTCTAGTAAGATGTTTAGATATTGACTATACACTATGAGGACCAAATAAGGTATGGTCTACCCTTACCATTTGACATCTTCTTTTGGAGTGTTCAGTAATAACCTCTCAATTGTCACCATCTGACCTCTTCTGCTACCTAAAGTTCTTTGTATTAATCGTGTTCGAGCAACAAAGCTTATATTCATTCACATTAGAATTCCAAAAAAGAAGAAGAAAAAAATGAAGAGCCAATATGCCATTATATTGTTTGACCTCTTGCCTCTCCAATTTAATTAATGGATTACTATGATCACCAATAAGAATAATTGAATCATAACTATGATTTGATGGTAATAATAACAACAATTATAATAGTACAGAGACCCCCCCCCCCCCCCCCCAAACCCCCTCCCATAAGATTATCAATAAAGTTCTTTATTGTTGTCATAGGCTGCTAAAAGAAAGTCCTTTTACTTGCATTAGTTTTTCTTTTCAACACTTCTCCAAGTTTTATAAATGAAGAACACTTGAGTCTAGTTATGTTCAATTGCATTTGACAAAGGGTAAAGTATTCCTCGATCCTTAATCAAAAGTCTTGGGTTCGAACTTCAAAAATAAGCATTTTTTCACTTGGACTTGCTGAACTTTGAGAATTTACCATTTTCCTCATTACACTAAAATAGTAAAACGACGACAACAACTATGCCTCAGTCCCAACAAGTTGGGGTCGGGAAGTAAAACGATAACTAAATTGAAATTGTTTCTGATTATGACAGAACGCAAAGTTCAAGCAAAACCTCATCAATCATCAGTCATCGCCGAGGTCAAATGATATGTAGTTTCATGCACAGGTACTATTTGCGCGCAGTTTTGCAGACTGAACTGAAATGGTGTATCTTTCTCGTTTTTGCAGACTTTGAAGTGATGATGAATTATTTCCTTACAATTGCCCGTTCTACATAGAAACTTCAATTGAAGAGTTCTGCGTTCACCCAGTCCCTGCAAATTTGATCAGCAAAAGCAGAAAACACATGGGACTATTAGCAAGAATGCAGATATTGCGAGTTCAATCTATCTACAGTTTAAAGCTCTTACTTGCTAATGTCGTCAAGGTGGTCATCGAAATCTATAATATCCTTCCATTTCCCCGATGAAATGTAATCGAGAAGGATGACATTTGCTGATGGCTGTTTAATTTTCAAACGGCTGCTTCCATCTGATCCCACTAGTTTCCAGCTCCTAGATGCATCTTTGGTGTAAAGCTGAACAAGAAGCAAAAGGCTACATTAAGGGAACTGCTTTAGAAGAACGGACAATCGTATTTCTTACCAACTTATAAGGGGGGCCAAAATAAACGTGGAGCAAAATCTAAGACCACTCTGCTTGCTTGATATTCATGTAAAATTGGAGAAGTGGGAAAAACAGATAAAATCGAGATGGCATAGGCACAGAGCAATATCAATAAGTTGGAGACCATGTTAAATCGATTCTTCATTGATAAGCATCTGTTTCCCAAGGAGAAACAAGATATTATTGATTTTGAGAGGACGGGCAAAATAGAGGTGCCAGCATTTCATGGAAGATATAATGCAATGCTTACTAGCATGGGTGCATTCGATTGGTGTATCATATAAAGCAGACAATAGACAAACTGTTCAAAAACAATTGGATTAACATCCCCGAATTTCCTGAAAGATGACGAATAGTGCCTGCCCCATTCATACAAATGAGTCAGGCACAATTGGATGACAAATTCAACTAGGTGACAACAAATATCTGAATGGTAATAGCTTTTACAAACTATCAACTAGACACAGAACAGGCTTTAGTTTTCAATTGAAATTGAAATAGAGCCATAACTTTTCTCAATCTAACTCTTAGCCTATGCAAAATGCTAAGCAAAAACCACAAAGAAATAGGTCATGTAATAAAAAGCCTACTAGAGCACACAGAGTCTTCTGAAAGGCCAGAACAAAGTGCATGAATGGTCAAATCTGGGCAAGCAACTCAAGAGATCCCGAGGAAACCGTGGTTCTACTTCAGAGGATTTAGAAAACCAGAAAATCTCAAAATCCAGCATGGTATCCATTCATTCAGCGACTTCCATAACAAAAAACTAGCCCTCACCGAAAGGTCATGCAAGTCGAACTAAAGTAAAACTGAAATAGATGCACCACCATCTGTAGAAGAATATAGATAAGAAGATGCAACTTTCATGGTACTTAAAAAGCTCAGGCAACTCTGGCAAAATGTTCTCTAAATCACTAACTATTGTTAGTCACAACTACAATGTTGAAAGGGTATCCACTTCACTTCTGTTATACATGCCAAGTATGGAGCAGAGCACCATCTCTGGTTTCCCATTTCTACTTAAAACTAAATGCTAAGAAGAAGATTAACATTTCAGCTTTGAAAGAGATAATCAGTAACATATCAGTGTTCCAAGAACCTACATTTCGAAACCAAAATTCTGATCCCTGAATGCTCAAATAAAGGGCACCTTATGTGCAAGAAGATAGAATAAACCAAGACATACATTCTAGGGAGACCTTGATACTTCAATACAAATTAGAACTTTTTCGATGATGAACCTTGATGCAAACTAGAACTCTTCAACAGAAACCACATGATAGATGGAAGAATGGTTACTTCCCCATCATCCATAAAAACAATATAAAGGGAACGATTACGAAATGATCAAAAGTAATACTAGCACAAGGAAATGAGTAACTATCTTCTGCAATCAACTAGTAACAAACAAGTATAAGCAATGAGACTACGCCTACTACAGCGCAGCAGCTAATTCTATCACGAGGCTACATATCAGTCTAAGTTGTTAAATATATATGAAAAAAAAAACAGCTAGATTTATCTATATAAACAGAAGACTGGCTATGATATTCCTGTAGCCAATCCATAATAATCCCAGTTTGAGTTGCATGCATTTCATCACTAATCTGACAAGTGAGGTTACTCCGTAGCAAGAACCTTCCACTTCCAACCAAGTGATTGGGAGTTCAAGTCACCATAGATTGATTGAGGACTCTGAACTTTGTCATCATTTATCAGATGGAGGAGGAAAAATGCTAAAATCATGCAGTTAACTTCAATTCAAAAACCCAATGGCTCTGTAAAATTATATGTACCGACCTGCATTACAGGACTCCTGTCTTTCCCTTCTTTTGATAAAGTTTCAAACTTCTTGTTATCCAACTGCAACAGTAAAACTCTCAGCTTAAGCATTTTGCTAACAACGATTCAGAGATCCAAACTTTTCAATAAACATACGAAAGACAAACAATGTTCAGTCAACAAAAAGGTACCAGGAGCACAGCAGCTAGAGGGAAATATCTGTAGATGTGATCTGCAATATTCTTGGCAACATTTCCTAGCTCGGAATCATCGAATCTCTCATTGGCATGAAAGTAACCAACTATACTTAAACCTTTATCACAATAATACTCCTCTATCTGTCCAAATAAAACAGGATTAGCATCCTAAATTAAATGCAGAACTTATAGGCAGATCAATGATTTTCAGTCAGCTAGTTCAAAGTATCACCATATCCACCACTCCTTTGTAACAATTGGTTCAAGTTTCACTTATGTATATTACACAAGTTTGCAAATAAACACACACACATTCTGAGAGGCAGATCCAAGATCTAAGACAGCTCATAGTATGTGATTATATACACGTAATATCTTCTTCTTTCTTTTTTTTTAAAAGGTTAAACATAGCTCCGGTTAAACAGAGTGAATGTCCAATATTCTTAGCAATATTTCCCAGTTCGGAATCATCAAATCTCTCATTAGCATGAAAGTAACCAACATAACTTAAAACCTTTATAATAATTCCAAATAAAAAAGGATCAGAATCCTAAATTAAACGCGTAACTTTGGATGCAGATCAATGATTTTCAGTCAGCAAGTGTGAAGTTTCACCATATCCACGACAATTGGTTCGAATTTCACCAATAGTATATTTATGCAAAGTTCAAATTTAAACATAAACACATACATTCTCAAGAGGCAGGTCCGAGATTTTAAGTCAGCTCATATAATGTACATATACATGTGCTGATGCATTAACAAATCCACTAATATATATATATATATATATATATATATATGTGTGTGTTATAGAAACTCATAAAACTTCAAATCCTGGATCCACCTCTATATATATACACATAACATATTCAAACGAAAAATTTGTATAGAGTTCTAGTTGAACACAATGAATGTGCAATAACAAATACACTAAATATCTTTAAATATTTGACAGTGAACCAAGTTATTTTTCTATATTAACTTGAGCTCGTTATAGAAACTCGTAAACTTCAAATCCTGAATCCACCTCTGTATATACATACACATAACATATTCAAACAAAAAAATTGTATAAAATTTCAGTTCAGCACAGTGAATATTGCAATAACAAATCCACTAAATATATATAAATATTTGACAATGAACAAGTTATTTTTCTATATTAACTTAGCTCGTTATAGAAACTCGTAAACTTCAAATGCTGAATCCGCCTCAGTATATATACACACATAACATATTCAAACGAAATTTTTTCCTATATTAACTTGAGGTCATTATAGAAACTCGTAAACTTCAAATCCTGGATCCGCCTCAGTATATTTACACACACATTAACATATTCAAACGAAAAAATTTCATATATTAACTTGAGATCATTATAGAAACTCGTAAACTTCAAATCCTGGATCCGCCTCAGTATATATACACACACATAACATATTCAAACGAAAAATTTTCCTATATCAACTTGAGCTCAGTATAGAAACTCGTAAACTTCAAATCCTGGATCCGCCTTAGTACATATATACACACACATAACATATTCAAACGAAAAATTTCCTATATTAACTTGAGCTCATTATAGAAACTTGTAAACTTCAAATCCTGAATCTGCCTCAGTATATATACACACACATAACATATTCAAACGAAATTTTTTCCTATATCAACTTGAGCTCATTATAGAAACTCGTAAACTTCAAATCCTGTATCCGCCTCAGTATATATACACACACATAACATATGCAAACGAAAAATTTGTATACAATTCAATGTAAAGTTCAGTGAGGGACCATAATTAGGGCAATTTCGAGGGGAGGAAGGACGCCGATTTGGGAGTGGAATAATGGAACGGACTCCACAATTTCGACGGCGGCGGCGGAGGAGGAGTCACCGGAGACGCGGCCGAGGAGGACGCCGTTGACGGCGGAAGTTTTGTGCTTTGATGCATGGAGAATGAGCTTGATGTAAGCGTTTTGGTGAATCTCGTACGTTGATTCCATCCCCATTTTACAGCAACAACCACAGAAAATTTTGTTGTGTAAATTGTCACACTATTAAGTGTTTTTTCAACTCTCTTTGTTGGATTATTTTTGGGACTAATAAGTGCACAAATAGTATTATTGGTCACTAGGTTGTTTTCGATAAACCGATCAAATATTACGCCAATCAAAATGATCAATCAAATTAAGAAAAATCGGCATGTGCTAATACATATAAAAATATTTATAGTGATAAATTCGTGTTTCATGACCTCGAAACGCTAAAAAAATGTCGTTTGTCACGTTGAGTATTGATCATTGATCATCGGGCCGTTTTTGATGGATCGATCAAATATCAGGTCAAGTAGAATACATCAACCAAATTAAGGAAAATTAACATGTGTCAATACACACAAAAATGTCCATAATCATGAATTCATTGTTTCATGATCTCAAAACGCTTAAAGAAAATCATGTTTGTCATGTTGAGTACTGATCAGAAGGTCGTTTTCAATGGACTAACCAAATTTCATATTAATTGAATTGTCACACAGTTGGCCGCCTAGAAGAGCAACTCGCTTTGTAGTGTTGTCACACAAGATAAGCACGTCGCCCGCCTGCTGGTCGAGCGAATCGAAGTTATCTTCCGGTCAACTGTCCACCCAGTCAAGTGCAAAAAATACAGTAGAATCACGCAATGCACGCCTACCGGTGTGCTCTAGATCCTTCCTGCTTGCAGGCTTGCAGAAATGAATGGTTGCTGAAGGCCATAAGAGAAGATTGTCCTACCAATAAGGAAGAGGGGAAAAAGGGAGTTCTCTCAAAGTAAATCAATAACGAGATGTGGCATTTTTGCTTTTCGATATGTATGCTTACTCCTTTTCCTAGTTGCTAGGACGTAAACCTTAGAGGATCACTCTGAACGTGCCCATATGTGATCAGGTTGAGCGGTGGTTAGATATAAGGGCGGCTTCGCCGACTTGGATTGGAAGGAAGGGCTTCAATTTTTTATCGCCTTTTTAGGCCGGTTTGGATGAGCATGGGCAAGTTCGGGATTCGTCAACCTAATTAAAAAAAAATCAGCATATTTTAATAGACACACAAAAAACCTTATAATCATGAATTTCTATTTCATGACCCCAAATTGTTTGACGTTTGTCATGGTGAGTAATGGTCACTAGGTCATTTCCGATGGACTGACCAATTTTCAAGCCAATCAGGGTCAGTCGACCAAATTCAGAAAAATCGACAAATACTAATTACTAATACACACAAAAAATGCCCATAATCATGAACTCGTGAGAATCGATTACTTTGGACATACATGTCTAAATATGATGATTGTCAAGCAAAACTTATCTCGGAATTATAATACTATTTTTATTCTATATTGAGGATGAGAACATTCTTAAGGTAACTAATTTTGTAATAATTAATTCTGAAATAAGTTGTTATCCTACAAAACGAGTCCTAAATGCTTTAAATGTAAATATCTCAAGCTTAACTTCAACCCATTATAGCTCACCCCACAACACCAATACCAAATAAAATAAAGAAGAAAATAGGTGCTAATGTAAGGAATTATGTATGGACAAAAAATAAGGAGACAAAGTGACAGCAAAAGAAAGTAAGGCAGGCCCCATCACTAGAACCAACTAAACATTACTTGCTTCACTTTAATTTATGTGAGATATTTGATTCCAAAAAGTTCAAGGAAAAACAACTATATTATGTTTTAAAAATTCAAAATTAAATATCTTCCAAATATACAAAATATCATCTTTTCAAAAGCAAATTCAAAAAGATACACACTCTTTTTCAATTTGATTTTCTAATTTTAATTTGATACAAAATATTTTGAATCTTGTGATCATAATTTAAAGATACGTAAAATGTATTAAAATGTCCTTAAATCTTATAGTTTTAATCATGTTACGTGAAATCAAAGAATTATTTTTTAAAACAAACTTCGAATAGAACGATTGTTGTATTATTTTATGGTAGTTTTGTTTGTTTTGGTACTACATATTATTTCTTGTTCTTATATTTTGCCTTTTTCTAGACTATTTGTGTCTTGAGTCGGGAGTCTATCGAAAACTGTCTTTCTATCTCACCTTTGAGGTAGTGGTACGAACTGCGTATAGCCTATCCTCTCTAGAACTATCTGGTAAAAATATACTGAATATGTCATTGTTGTTATTTTTTAAAACAAATGAGAAAGAAAAGCAAGAGAAACAAATTGAAAGGAGTAGATACTGTTGACAATCATTTGTGGTCAGTGGACTAAAGTCTTACTACACTTTCCCATTCTTGGAATCAAAATTCCTCATTTGTTCATTTACTCTACACAACTTGTGTTGTCAGCATATTAATGATTCTCCTGAAAAATCCAACATTCTTTGCTTTGTCAGATTCCCAAATTTTCTTGGAATTCATCAAGAAAAAGTGTCAAAGATTTGATTTTTATTTGACCACTTTTAGCATATAAAGAGAGAAAAAACAGTGAGAAAGATTATTGTGTCTTGTATGGAGCTAGTAGCTTGCTCTGACCTCATGAGTGAATCAAGCAGCTCTAGCCCACCATGGCAAGAAATGTTCAGATCTGCTTCAATGAAGAAAACTGATTCACAGTCCAAGTTTAACCATGGCTCCCCACAAAGCCCTCCCAAAACCCCAGAAACCAAAGAGCACCAAGATCACAACTTTTTATCAGATGAATCTCAGGTACTATTGTATGTGTGGTCATGTCATCTAATTGTTTGGATGGTTGTTACATATCATTTCATAATGTATCGTATCGTATTGTATTTTATTGTATTGTGTGGTACTGTATTATTTTGATGAATATAACGTTTGGCTAGATTGTATAGTTTTTCGTTGTTTCATAACGCCACACACCAATAATTTGAACTATACAACAACAACAACAACATACCTAGTGTAATCCCACAAGTGGGGTCTGGGGAGGGTGGTGTGTACGCAGTGTTACCCCTACCTTGTGAAGATAGAGAGGTAGTTCTGATAGACGAACAATGAACTCACAATATTACAAAAGAAAAAGTACAGTATGGATTTAATTATATTGGTCGTTACCAATCCAATAGGCAGATAGAGTAGAAGAGAAGGCCCGAACATGGTTGACTGAGACTGCTAACCATAAGAGAAGAGAAGAGAGAAAGCAAGCTGGAAACTTCTAAGTTCATTACCGGACAGAATGCCTTCCATCCCTTGCTTGCAAACTTCTTTAATAGGGTGGAGGTGTCATTCCTCACCTACCGTTGTCCCCAGACTTCACTCTTTCAACACTTGTATACTTTCTAATGAGTCAACCTGATGAGGAGTGACCTTTTACTGGATTAACTTGACACTTTTCGTCGATACATAACAACGGACTTGACACTTTTCGTCGATACATAACAACGGATTTAACAATATAATACAATAAAATTTAAAAAACAATCAAAACAAACATTATATGAGGACTTGATTCTTTTTCATGGTGCACGTACGTGGAAATTCTCTCTTTTTCTTCTTTACAATTGGTTGTAGTAAGACTTGAATCTAGGACCTCTATCTGGTTGTTGAAACGTGTGACCATCTTTTCTGAAAGCTTAAGATGTTAAAAAGAACATACTATTAATAACTTAATTATATTATGTCTCAGCAGGTACGCTTGGCCCTCTATATAGCGATGGCTCATGCTGGTCTTGCTTTCACAATTTTCATTCTTTATGCTGTTGGCAAATTGCTTGAAGAATATTTAAGGCCTATTTTGTGGGCAGTGCTTTGTTCTATACCTTTAAGAGGAATTCAGCAAGCCCTTGTTGCCTTCTGGTCTGAACCTTTAAAGCTAGGCCTTACAGAGACCATTTTGGCGATCCCCGTTGCTGTATTCAGGATTTTTGTTGGAACACTTGTTGATATTAGGGAAATGATTTTCAGTGTTGTTCTTAGGAGACAGAAAGGTAGTGCTTTGAAGCGTAATCGAAGCGGATTTTTTATGCTGTTGAGGTGGCTAGTCTCTTTTTGGGTGTTTGTGATGGCATATGAGCAAATTGGTCTCTTTGGATCAGTTGCTCTTCTTGCATTGGGATTTATGTTTCCTGCTAACAGTGTGGAGTCTACGATGGATGCAGTAACGTCTTTCCGGAGTCATAGCTTTCGTAGACTGTCGATATCTGCTTTCTTCACTAGAGGGATATTGAAGAGATTGAAAACCATTGTGGCGGTAGGACTTATTATTGGGTTGAGTGTAGGATCTTTGGCAGGTACGATTTTCTTCTCTTATGAGATTGGAGTGGAAGGAAAAGACGCTGTTTTTGCATTGAAATCCCGTGTAGAGGAGAGTAATTATGCTGAGAAAATTGGTGTCAAACAATGGATGGATGAAAATGATGTCCCCGCAATGGTCGATAAGTACAGTAGTCAATTGTATGAGACTGTATTCTACCAGATAGATAGCTATGCTAAGCAGTATAATATGACTGAGTTTGTTTCGGGGATCAAACATTTTATCACAACCCCCGTGAATAACTCTTTTGAGCGGTCTACAGCTTTGTCATCCCGCTCTCGATATAATCAGAAAATCATGAGCATAAAAAGGCGGATTAAGGATCGCGAATGGAGACAAATGTACGCTGAAGCAGATGCATTTTTCAAGGAATTGCTGATCACTAGAAAGGACTTGGTTGAAAAGGCAAAAGGATTTGCCCTACAAGGAGCAAATGTAATGCAAGGTGTACTTGTTACTAGCACGTCTCTTTTAGGTAGCAGCGTGCAGGTCATGTTTTCGATTGGGAATTCTATACTTTCAGGAGCTGCAGGTCTTTTCAATTTTGTGTCTCAGTCGATGGTGTTCTTTTGGGTACTTTATTATCTTATCACATCGGAGTCTGGAGGAGCAACGGAACAAGTAATATGCATGCTTCCAATATCGCATTCTGCAAGGACTCGATGTGTTGAAGTTCTTGATAAAGCAATTTCCGGGGTTATTTTAGTAACTGCTGAGATTGCATTCTTTCAGGGATGCCTGACTTGGCTCTTGTTCAGATTATACTCTATACATTTTCTGTACATGTCGACTGTCCTTGCATTTATCAGTCCTTTGTTTCCGATTTTCCCTACGTGGCTTTCAACAATCCCAACAGCATTACAGTTAGTGTTTGAAGGTCGATACATATTGGCGATTAGCTTATCCATTATTCATCTTGTGCTTATGGATTATGGTACTTCTGAAATTCAAGATGATATTCCTGGCTATAGTGCATATCTCACTGGTCTCAGCGTTATCGGCGGAATGACATTGTTTTCTTCAGCAATTGAGGTAAATAACAAGCATCTTCATCTCTTGAATTTCTCATAATTTTTTGCATCTCTTTGTTAGCATATGTTGGAAGTGTTTTCCAAATTATGGGACACTATGAAGAATGATATGAGATGAAGTAGAAAAAAGAGAAAAATCAAATGCACGGAGAATCTAGCAATATTCTTTTATGTAGTCGTAGAAACCAAGGGTGTGGCCTAGTGGTCATGAGTGAACCTTGGAGACTCGGGATCAAATCCCACTTCTGCCTGAGCCTTGGTGGAGATATACCTGTACGGGTGAGAGATAGCAGGTAACACAGTGGAATCGTCGAGGTATTAAGCTTGGCAGGACACCACCATCAACAACAACAACATACCCAGTGGGATCCGGGGAGGGTAGAGTGTATGTAGACCTTATCCCTGCCTCAGAGATAGAAAGGTTGTTTCCGCTAGACCCTCGGCTCAAGAAAAAACAACAGATAGTAATGGAAGTACAAGAACAACGTAGTAACAGAACAGTATTACAACGAAATAATATGATCACCATCATCCAAAAAAATTCTCTATGTAGTGGCACTCAGCTGCACACCTTTGTTATTTCGTCAAGCAAGAAAAGATAAGTCGATGATCAGCTAGCTGAAGAAATGGATGTGATTTTTCCTAAAAGCGTTAGAAAGAGAATGAGTTACTTTTTTCATTTTAAAGGTGGCTTTGCTTGATATTAAGCTCGCGTTTATGTTATGCAGGGGGCAATAATGGGGCCGTTAATAACTACTGTTGTGATTGGAATCAAAGATTTGTATGTTGAGTTTGTACTGGAAGCACAGAAGGAATAAATAGAACAAACTCGCGTTTCCTACACCTGTTGAAAACCTCTCGTAGCCATGGGATGAAATGCTGCAACTTAGCTTGATTCGCAAGTGTTACAATAGCACACTAATCTTTTTTCGCGGATCAATGGCTGGATTTGTTTCTCCCTGTGATGAACTGTCTCTGTTCTCTGCAAGTTGGCTCGACGTTTATGTATGTTTCCATAATCTGTCAATTCGTCTTCCTCTGCGAATTGGCTCGAGGTCTTGTGTATGTCCCCAAAATCTGTCAATATGTGTGTAATTTGTGAGCTCTTTGGTTACTGTATATTTATGTGCATCATTTTTCTGAATAAATGATTGATTGTGTGAAGAGATAGTTATTTACCACTTTTAATGCCTTAAGATGTTGATAACACTGCCAAAATATGTACAAGATATCATCTATCTTCTTGATATGACCAGAGACAGATCTAAGATTTTAAGTTTATAGGTTCTGGATTCGGGATAGATTTATCAAGTGTATCACTTCACACAAATAGAAAGTTTAAGCTAAAGCTATTGAGTTCCACCAAACTCGTAACTTATGGTGTAAATCCACCCCCGAATATGAAATGCATGTAGTCATCTTCTTTGTTCTTGCTGGAAAAGAAATCCTGATACATTATTGCAAAACTCATGTAAGAAAGAATGAAAAAGCATCATTTGGTTTAATCCACAGCAAATGCATAGTGATCAATATTTCAACATCACAATACTTATCGTTACATAAAACTTGAGGATCGTCTAATGTTTGTTAACAGGATAATACATACACACTACAATAAGCAAAACAAAACAGTTCAATTCGCTTCGATTAAGTTGAAGGTACACTGCATGCTAAGCATGAATGGACACACAATATTTGCCAAGTCTAGGAGCACTTTTCACAGACATGTTTCACTTCATGTATTTATGAAGGAACTTCCTATGAAAGTCATTGCGGATAGTATCATTGATGAAGCGCTTAGCCACCTTCATTTCACCACGAGCTTGGTTCTTGAAAACCACATCATCGTCCCACCTGATGACAGAGAAACATATCAGATAAGACACAAAAAATCATGGCTATGGAATTCTTATAAAAGCTAGATTTTAAAGATGATAAACCTTCGCTTCACGCTGAAAGTTGTTGGCTGGCTGTTTAACAGCGGGTTTCCTCTCAATAATTCCGCCTCCTTTGCTTTAAGCTCTTCTTCTTGCTCTTGCCTTTCCTGCCAAAATCACACAATTACAAAGGGATAACGAGTTAAACTACTTTACATGACTGGTTGGCTTTTTACATGAATGTGAAACTGGTATTTCCTGTTTTAGATCAGATAAAATCCCATCACATAATGTCATGTTTGGATGGCAGCAGGCAAAATTACAGAAATTTCAGGCGAAGACTTCCAAGAGAGAGCACTTTCCATCCATATGATATTAACCTCAATAAATGTAGTCTGTAGAACGACGAAAATGATAGCAAAAATTACAAGTAAATAAACTATGAGCATCTAGTTATACTTACTTTCCGAAGTTTCTCCTCTGCTTTTTCTTTCTTTATCTGTTCAAGCTCTGCCAAGAGAGCTTCTGTATCATCTTCGTCATCGTCGTCATCATCGTCGTCACTAATCTCAGAGAAAATAGAAACAACTTATAAGTTCCTGAATTCTCAATTACTACTAAAGTTTAACAGCATATTCCAGAAAACAACAGAAGAAACCACATCAAGAAAGCAAAATATTGTTATTTATTTAGTACATGACATATTCTAACAATTTAGTTATAGTATAAGAAAGATGTTTATTCAAACGATGTGCACATTAATCCTCAAGTTATAAGTGGAAAATAATCTATCTGTACAAGTACAGGAGTTGTTACAAACCTCTCATCATCACTCTTAACATCCACATCAGCATCATCAGCATCAGCACTCCGTGGAACAATACGATCTTCAATCTCTCTTTTAGCCCCTGCAATAACAATGTTGTCAATTAATGAAGAAAGTTCATGAGCAACTTGTCAGGAATCCAAGACTAATCCAACAAAAAAACAGCCACTCACCTTCCAAAAAGAGTTGACCACCTTTCCTACGATCTCTGTCATCTACATTCAAATAACAATACAAAGTCAGGCATTGAGCAAAGTCGGCCTATAATGAACAAGTCTGCGAGCACATGTCTCATCTCTCTCCCTCTCTTTTTTTTTTTTTTTTGGTGTGTGTTTGGGGGGGGGGGGGGGGGGGGGGGACCGGTGGCCGACTGGCGATAGCGTGCGCGACGCTGGGGTATGTCCAGACTTCAATTACCATTATAACCCTTATCTTTAGAGAAATGCCTCCGCTCACGGTCCTCCAACTCATCTCGGAGGTTCCTCTTCTGCAACTCATCCTGGGTGTCTTGTCCGTCCTTTCTGTGCCATACATGACAACAGGAAAAATATTAACAGTTTGGAATCAATCTATAGATTAGAAACAACTAATTAAAAGTTATTCAGGTAATCTTAAATGAGAACGCCTTGAACTTATAAATAAACATTTCAATTTCACATTCCAGGAAATTCATCAATCGATGTAGAAGTAATCTGAGTATTGTCCATTCAACCTGGTTCTGACACAGACACATCATGTTATCGTTTAGCTTTTAAATCTCTATCAAAAAATCAGCTTTTAAATAAAATTAGAATGATTTTAAATTGCTGATGCTTTTCTTTCGAAAATTCATGATGCATATGGGTCCTTATCATACTTTTGACTCATAATGTTACAACAGACTCGAACGAATAATAGTCTTTACCATTTTCCTTATACAGGAAGCACATTAAGAACAATCGCTATAGCTTTAACATGTATACACAAATCTTTTCTTCTCTTACTCTCAGAGGTTGGTTGAGCAATTCTTTTCTTTCTTTTTTGAAATAGGTAACTTTTGTATTCACACAAAGAAACTCATCAGAGAACTGGTGAGGTGGGATTTACAAACCCCCAGGGGGTAACATCAAAACAAAACAACTTTTAATCTTTACAATTGGCCTATGAACTCCACGAAGCTATCTGCCTCCCCCACTATGTCCTGTTTACACCAAAAGTATAGAAGACTAAGACATCTCATCTTGATCTTCTGGATGTTGCTAGCTTTCTCCTCATAGCATCTCTCATTTCTTTCCTTCCATTGTCCCCACCAGATGCAAGCTGGGATACTTTTTCACCACTCTTCCTTTGACCCTCTGTTCCCTATTTCTTGCCAGCGAGTCAGCACATCAAAAGTTGTCCTAGGCGTTGTCCAGTTCACCTCAAGTATACATAAAAACATGTTCCACAGATCTGTGGCTGTTTTGCAGTGTAGAAACAAATGACCATTTACCTCAGCTTCTAGTCCATACATGTACCACCTTGAGCAGATCTGTATACCTCTTCTCTGTAACAGGTCAAACAAGCAATTCTTTTCTTATGACCGAGAAATCGGTCTAGGCCCAAACTCTTAGGACCAACTGCAGCCTTCGAAACTCGGAGGGGGCCCTCCCTCTACTTAATACCAGGCTCAATTCGAATGATGCAGGGCTCAACCTTTGCCACGTGAACTAAGCCCTTGGGGCAAACTTGGCAGAGCAATCTCACCGGTCTCCAAATAGGTAACTACCTCAACTTCAAAGTGACCTATGTTGGTGCTTAAGCCTTGAAGCTCGTTGAAGCCCATGTTATGCACTTCGCCTGGCTTAAGTGGCGCTTTAGTGTAGGCATCAAGGTGCTAAAGTGTGTGCACCTTGCTAATTGATTGTGCTTATGGTTACATTTTCTTGCATTACATTTCTATTTCTTATTTTTCTTTCTTCAATGGCGCTTTTCTTCGCTAAGGTGACGCTTTAATTGTGATTTAGGCTTAAATCTCCAACAAGTTTGGCGCTTTTTGCGTTTTTCGCTTTTGACTACTAGAATAAAAGAGGAGTCAGCAGAAAATATCCAGCTCAAATGCCAACTAAAGGAAATTTTACTTCTAAAAATCACAAAGATCATAGTTGACAGCTATTATTTGACTCAACGACAACCTTCCTATAGCGATTAGTGCAATGTTAACAATTTCAGAACACAACATGCAATGCATGCGCGCGCGCGCACTCACACACTTAATAGCTCAGGAGTGCAACTTATATATCTATACTGAAAAAGGTTGTCTGAGCCATGAAAATCCATAGACTGTACTTGAATTATGGATACATCCATGACCGGCAAGGGAGAAAAGACTCCAACCCACTTCAGTCAGGTGGTCATGACAAATTTATTTTGTTAGGTCTTGGATAAAATGTATGTAACACAGAATTAGAGATCAACGCTATATCCCTTTGCCTCTCAGTAACACTCTGACAAAGTTACGTCTTAGCCCCGAATTTCTGACAAAAGTTCCCAAATATTATTGCTAATAATTTTACAATCCTACTGGATATGGAACATGTTAAACAAAATCAGCTTGATAGATAACTCTGTGTTAAAGTAAAATCATAGAGTTATCCCTGTATCTCAGTTATAGATACATCACCATCATGATTTTAACAAATTTATTATCACATTCTATTGTTCTATCGTCCAACATCTCCAGACCATACTCATGACGTGACTTCCGAGAACTATATCACTAATTCAAAGAACTTGCACAAGCTCATATCTCTTATACTTGGTACTAGTATAAAAATTTCTCCATGCACATGGAAAATATAAGCAAGAAAGCTCCTTAAAAGTCAACAAACGTGAAAATGAAAGGCCATGACAAGACAGGATTACTAACCTGGGCTTTAATGTTGTGTGAGCTGCAATGTCTCTTGAAGAGTATTTTTGAGATGGACCAAATATCCGAGTTCCACCTTGTTCATTGCCACCTTTAGCAGGTGCCCACGTAGGTCTAGCTGCCGTCGTCATATCTTCTAGCTCTCAAGACAAAATCTATCCAAAACAATGTAAGTTTTACTCAGAAGCCGAAATTGGATGCTGATCCAACTAGTGTGGGACTAACCTATTGTTGATAGTCAGAGTAATAAATATTATTTTCTATGAACAACGATAGTAATTAAAACAAAATACTCATCAACTGAAATAGGAACAAAATGGGGTCAAATAGCATGGATTTCTTGCAGAGTATTCATATAGACAACCTCAACTAATTTAGGATTGAGGTGATGAAGCTGATGATGATGAAACTCAAAACCCAAGCGGGAATGAAAAGGGGTAAAAGTGGACGGTAGAATTCTCATTGTTGATGCTAAACAGTTTCTGACTGAGGTAGAATTGATAATGAAGTAATGATAATCACAATAATACAAAGACAACAAGAATACTAATAAATTCAGAAACCTGAATCAAAATCTTCTTTCTTTAGGGAATGCAGCTCAATATCAGTGGTAGAGCGAAAATAAACATGAAACAAAGGAAACCACCATGGGAATCTATATATTAAGCTAGGGTAAAAGAAGAAAAAAGTACCATATAAACAGACAAACATGTACTGAAATAGGAACTAAATGGGGTCGAATAGCCCGGATTTGTTACAGAGTATTCATATGTATACAACCCCAAGTTTCCAACAAAGTTAGGATTGAGGTGATGAAGCTGCTGATGATGATGATGAAGAAACTCAAAACCCAAACTGGAATAATAATAGGTACAAGTAAAACAGTAGGATCTGTACCATTGATCCTAAACAGTTTTCGATTGAGGTAGAGTTGATGATCATCATTACAATAATAACAATATTCAATGAAGTGTGTTGAGCACCATGAGGTCTCAGGTTCAGTTACATTGTTGCTGGTGGGAGATGGCAGGTATTCCGTGGAACTGGTCGAGGTGTGCACAAGCTGGCCCGGACACCACAATTTTCAAAAATAATAATAAAAATAATAACAATACTAATAAACTCAAAAACCTAAATTGAAATCTTCTCTCTTTAGTGCAGGCAGCTCAATATCGGCAATAAAATCGAAAATAAACGTAAAAACAAAGGAACCCACCATAGTTTAAGCTAATACAATACGAGAAACACACAAAACATAAACTGAAACCCTAGAAAAACAACATCGTTGCAGCAATTGGAAACATTGATTAACCCTAATACAGTTCAAAAACACTAGGTGATTTCTCCCCCCATCTGTTCTAGCCTTGGTGGACACAGCTACATGGTATTTGTTGCTAGTGAAGGTGGCAGGTATTCCTTGGAACTAGTAAAGGTGTGCAACTTGCGCGTACACCACGGTTATCAAAAAATACAATAATAATAAACTCATAAAACCTGAATCAAAATCTTCTCTCTTTAGTGCAAGCAGCTCAATATCGGCGATAAAAGCGAAACAAAACGTAAAATCGATGGAACATAGAAAACATGAAATGAAACCCTAGAAAAACAACATCGTTGCAGCAATTGAAAACATTGATGAACCCTAATACAGTTCAAAAACGGAAATTGAAGTAAAAAAAAGACAAAAAAAATATAAAAAAATTACCTAACGTCGGACGAGGAGCGATGGTAGAATCAGAGAGGATCGGAGAAATTTTGGAAGTTCCGACCCGAAATTGAGAGAGAAGAATCAATGGAGTTTGCTTATCAAAGGATTAAGCATTTTTCGATCTCTTAAATTTACGAATTTGCCATTGTCTTATTGGGCTGTAAATATGGGCTTGGGCTGCTTGTGCAGGTCCAGAACTGTTGTCCAATTTTTCGATTGGGCTTTCATGGACCAAACTGTGCAGTCTCTACTTGAGGGAAAGGAAATAGTCACTTTTGCATCAATAACATAAGGAAAAATTACATAACGTACCAAATATCCATGCCTAATTACGCTTCATACCAATAATTCAATTTAATTACATTCTGCAGTAGAGGGTTTAAAACTATTGATATATTCGACTGTATTTGTATTTGTACGCCGATTCCACAAAATATACAATACGAATTTGTAATGTATGCCGAGATTACTCTAATGAATTTATATTTGTATGCCAAAATTTACGAATTTGTATTTGTATGTCGAGATTACTCTATTTGTATGCCACGAAATTTGATTGGTATAGAGAGTGTTGGTACGGAGTGTAATTAGGTAAAGTATTGATATGAAAGCCTCATTAAGTTCCTATTAATTGGTATTTATGAAAGTTTCTCTATTTATATGGAGGCCCAAGTTGGTCTTCATGCTCCTCCAGGCCCAACTCTTGAGTTGAGTTCACAACATATACCACGTCATACATCCATCATCAATGCAAATAGAAATGGACTAAGAGCTTATCTATGATACAACCCCGCCACGATTGAATTAGCAAAAATATCCAATACTTAACTAATAGACCATGACATGTATCTCGCAGAATAGTCAAAATGCACGTAATTTGATTCAAATATTACCGATCATTTAAAAAAAATAAAAAGGATAGGTAAATCCCTACATAGAATTCATTTTTTTTTTTTTTTTTTTTTTACAATTAGTGAAACACCTCCCTTTGAATATACTGCGTCATACATTCATCGCCAATGCAAAAACAGAAATGGACTAAGAGCTTATCCATGATGCAACCCCGTCACGATCGAGCTGGCAAAAATATCCTCTACTTAACTAATGGACCATGAAATGTATCTCGCAGAATAGTCAAAATACACGTAATCTGATCTGAATATCATCGTTATTTAAAAATAAAAAACTAAAAAAAGTAGGTAAATCCCTACATAGTATTCATTTTATTATTATTTTTTCACAATTAGTGGATTGATTTCTCGCGGATTTCATAACATATGTCGCGTCATTCATCCATCATCGGTCCAAATAGAAACAGACTAAGAGCTGATTCATGATGCAATCCCGTCACGACTGAGCTGACGATAATATTCGCTACTTAACTAATGGACCATGAAATGCATCTCGCAGAACAATCAAAATGCACGTAATGTAATCCGAACATCACCGTCAAAAAAAAAGAAAAACTAAAAAAAAAAGTAGGTAAAAATCCCTACATAGAATTCATTTTATTTATTATTTTTCCACATTTAGTGGATTTTGATGGCTAACATTAAAATAATCTATTTTCCATAATGAACTACCATACAAGTGATACATAATTGACTTTCTTGATTTGGTTTGATTCCTATCATACTATGTACTTGCAACAAAAAGTTAGGCTGCTACCCACAAAATACAAATGCTATTTGCCACTTTTCAACAAAATACATCACTATTTGTTTCCTATATATGATAAACAAGAACAAAATTGCATACCAAAAACCCCAAAGTTTTCAACTTTCTCTAAATTTAAAGAACACAACAGTTCTCTTTGTGAAAAAATGAGCCATTTGAAGGAGTTCTTGGAGGTTTACAAAGTACTAAAATCTGAGCTTCTTAATGATCCAGATTTTGAGTTTACTGATGATGCTCGTGAATGGGTCGACAAGGTAATTTTTTTTTTTTAATTTCTTCTTGTTTTTTTCATTTTGGTATTTTATTTTTTTGGAGTTGATCCAGATAGGAAAAATGGGTCATGAATGATTCATATAGTGGATTAGAATTTTGTGTTTTTTTTTTTATAACCGTGGTATCCGGGCCAGCTTGAGCGCACCTCGACGGTAAAAGATTCAAAATTTGATTGATTGAGGTGTTTAAGTGCATTTTGATGTGGTTTCTTTATAATGAAATCATGCTTTTCATATGGTTATTACCATGTTTCTTTGAGCTGGGATCTTTACGCGAATAGACGGGCAGATTTATTGTTTTACTTTTTCTAACCGGTATAATCAGTATATTATACTGATTATACATGATCATATGTGAATTATACATCTGTCGTTATTTTTAGTTTAATCAGTAGGTGGACGCCTATTTAGGTTAATTCTTCTATTTTTTAATCCTTCATTGTTATGGGAAAATCTTTTTCTTGGTAAGAATTTCTTTCTTTAGCATAAAGTTTTGATTTTTATCATTTGTTTCATGTTTTTGAGTCCCACATGTGGTGGGATGAGGACTTGGTCTCTGGTCCTGGGCAGTCCTCACCTTATGAGCTAGTTTTTTGGGCATCGGTTAGTTCCAAGGTTCATTTTATTATCATAACAACAACATACCTTGTGTTATCCCATAAGTGTGATCCGGGGAGGGTGGTGTGTACGCAGACCTTAATCCTACCTTGTGTAGGTAGAGAGGTTGTTCCGATAGACCCTCGGCTGGCTCAGATGTCATTTTATTATCATAGTATATCAAAATTCTTTATTTATCCTATTGAGCCACCATTTTATGTTGTGATTGTCCACACTCCAATTGCTAGGCCTAGGCCTGGGCATGCGGAGGGACTTATTTATCCTGTTGGGCCACCATGTTATATTGTCCGCACTCCAGTTGGTAGGCCTAGGCGTGCGGAGGGACTTGGTCTCCTTATATGGTCTTGGGTAATCTCAACTTGTGAGTGAGTATGCTTTTGGGTTTGAATTAGGCTCAAGGTTCATTTTCTTATCATATGTTCCCAGTTTTGTCATCCCAAAAAGTTTTTTGTGTGATATCGGAACCAATATATTAAGGATGCTCATCTGGTGATTCTCGACATGTTACCATATCATAGTGATGTGCTTGTCTCATATAGAAAGGGATACTTTGTTTGTGATTGAACTGATTAACATTAAGTAAAATACAGGCTCATTCTTTTATTTTTAACACGGAGTATAGTAGATGATTTTAGGAGAGGTCGAGGCAGACCGAAGAAATATTGGAGAGAGGTGATTAGACAGGATTTGGCGCAGTTGCAGCTTACCGAGGACATGACCTTAGATAGGAAGGTGTGGAGGGCACAGATTAGGGTAGAGGGTTAGTAGGTAGTTTTGCATCTTGCTAGCAGGGAGGAGTGCAGTGTCTTGTTGCCTTTTTAGTAGTTGTAGGACTACTCTTGTAGTTTTTGTTTTGTCAGCTTCTGCTACTTGCTAATGCTTTGTGTTGATGGATTATAGTATTATTTTGTTGTAGTATAGTTTTGTGACTATTTGTTGTTTCCTTTTATTGGCTATATATCTTGTACTCTCATTACGTCTTTTTCTGGTCGTTTATTGTCTTGAGCCGAGGGTCTATCGGAAACAACCTCTTTACTTCACCTCTGAGGTAAAGGTACGGTCTGCGTACATTCTACCCTCCCCAGACCCCACTTTGTGGAAATACACCGGGTATGTTGTTGTTGTTGTTGGAGTATAGTAGATGATTGGACCTTTCATTATTTGATAGTGTTTGAACTAAGTAATATTTTCCACAAAAAAAGAATTGGCCTTTCTATGCTAGCTTGGGGGTGCAAAAAATAAACCTTATTTGTAATCAACTGCACAAGGAAATGAGTACATAAGGTTGCTTCCATAGCATCGGAAGGGAAGTGTTCTCAACTGTCTTAATGAAAGGCAGTCGACATTGTATTGATAATGGAATGTAAATTTAAAAGGATTAGTTTCCCCTCTAGCTTGTGCTCCAAACATACGCGAAGAAGATGCTTGTTAAGTAGAAATTTTGATGTTATAAAAGGATATCTAATTTATTTTTGGAATCCACCATCTCATTAATTGAGACTGTATGCAGTTTTGCTGGGTGTTTATGTTTTTCCAAGGGTGGAAGTGGAGAATGCTTGCAGATTTGTCCTTTAATTTTACAAAGAGATAAATAGAGAATTAGTTAACATCTTTGTGACGGGGGGATCTAAGAATCAACTAGAGTAAGTGAATTAGTTAAGTGATTTAGGAGTGATGTGACAGTTACTGAACCCGCTCCTAACCTTCTGGTTCCTCCAATGCTTTGTGATTACATTAGAAAGAGGGGTGGGGGAACTATTACCACTTTTCTAAAAGCTTTAGTTGAAAATGTCAAAATGGTCTATTTCGGTTATCTCCTGATAATTCATGCAACATAAGCTAGCTGCTTTTTGAATGTCAGTTCATTACTTTTGATGTGACAAATTTCTAACGTCATTTCGTTCAGAGTAATTTTGATATGAAAAGTTTCTAACTTCATTACAGCCAGAGGCCAGCTTCTGTTCATTTTTACTGTTTCCCGAGTTATTGAGTTTTCCTGACAGCTAGTGTCTCACTTTGTCCTCGTCTAATGCATCTAATATATACTTTTCGTGATTGTTTCAGATGTTGGACTATAATGTACCTGGAGGTTGGAATGAAGTTCTAGTTCTAGCTATTCTAAAAGTTTCTATCTCTTTCATAGTTTTTTATAGCTACTTTATAAACTCTGTACAGGAAAGCTGAACCGTGGGCTCTCTGTTATCGATAGCTACAGTTTGTTGAAAGAAGGGAAAGAACTAACCCGTGAGGAAATCTTTCAAACATCTTCCCTTGGCTGGTGCATTGAATGGGTATGCAACATAAGCACTCTTCACGCTACACCTGAGCCTTTTTCTAACCCGCAAGAAGCATTGTTACTTTTAAATTCTTTGAGTGTGATTTGTGGGAATGTATGCTGCAGCTTCAAGCATATTTCCTTGTTCTTGATGATATGATGGATGGCTCTCATACACGCCGAGGTCACGAATGCTGGTTCAGATTAGACAAGGTGTGTGCTGTTTTGCATTGTTGCGCAATTATATCTACTCCATCATTTGATTTTGGGAGTAACAATTGTTTTAATATTTCTTGCAGGTTGGCATGATTGCTGCTAATGATGGCATACTTCTTCGCAACCACATCCCAAGAATTCTGAAGAACCACTTTAGAGGAAAGCCTTATTATGTTGATCTTCTTGAATTGTTTAATGAGGTGGGATTTTTTATGCGCAAGGAGGCCTCTGAATGAAACTTTTTCCAATGCTGAACATTTTCCTTTTCTCTATCTGGATTTGCCGACATGTTTTCACAGGTGGAATTCCAGACTGCCTCTGGACAAATGATAGATTTGATTACCACACTTGTTGGAAAGAAAGATTTAGCAAAATACTCATTGCCTATGTAAGGAGACTTCCTTGAGAGTCTTGTAAAATTTCCTTCTATCAACATTATTTGCAGTATTTAACTCACTCATGTTGTGATTTTCATGCAGTCATCGTCGGATTGTCCAGTATAAAACTGCTTATTATTCATTTTATCTCCCAGTGAGTATGATGTCCTTCTCAATTGAATAACAGCTTGTTAGTCGCTATTCTATTACGAGAATATCTTCACGTCTATTTCTTTTTCTGAACATTTGCTTTGTGTGGAAGAGATCCCCTTTTCTTAACTCGAGGCTGATATCTTAAAACAATCTCAAATTTCTGAATCATCTTGAAGTACCATGGCCATTTGCAACTTTCAGAAAAAAAGCTTTTTATTTGGATTTATTTTTAATGTTTTTATTTTTCATTTCTTTAGATTCTAAATTGTAACCATGCCTTCAAAAGTTTGCTCTATTTGTGGTTGATCCTCTTGTTCCTCTTAATGAACTCTCTGTCCAGATTAATAGGAATTACCTCGAGATTGATGTGCATTTGATTAAGGCATATACAATTTACGTAATCAATATTTTCAGGTGGCGTGTGCACTTCTTCTGGCAGGAGAGAATCTTGACAATCATGTCGATGTCAAGAACATACTTATCGAAATGGGAATATATTTCCAAGTTCAGGTGAGAATTATGATAAACCCTGATGCATCCATTCATGTTCTATCTTCTATACCACGAGTTCAATGTGACAACATTTCCACATCTCTCAAACCGATTCTTTGCATAAAATATAAACTTTTAAGAGGGATTTGGTTTTGATGTAGTTATTTGATGAATTAGTTTCATAATTATGGTTGGAAAACATTTTTGAAAAACACTTGCTTGTTTGGATAGGTTTTGGATGTATTTGAATTAGGTTGATTTCCAAAAAGAAATGTTAGATTAGATCTGAATAAGTCCTTGATTTCATGCTTCTGAAGATAGGAATGAGAGGTTAGCTGTCGTGCAGCCGTAATCCACTTTAGAATGGGTTGCTGAAAGGAAACATCGGAAGATAGTACTAGCTGAAATTGGTGTGACTTATGATAAAACATATGAAGCACTACAACATCTATCTATCGAGGCATTTGCTTCTTTTGTAAACCATAATTACTGCATTGGAAGAGTTGAGTTTGAGTTTGGTCCTGTTATTGAAAATCTTGAAAACTTTGTTTTGTGTGACCTGGTTTAGTTTCGTGAAAAGAAGAGAAAACAAAGTTGGTTTTTGTTTTAGAAAATACCGAACATCTGAAACCAAACTGATCATTTATTTTTACATGTCTTTTTAGAGTTAAAAGTTGATGTTTCCAAATGTTGCACATGACATCTCTGTACTTGTACAATATGCTAAGAACCTTCCCGTACTTGTAAAAGAGCTGCATATTACCCCATAACTGGAGATTTGAAGTTCACTCTCTTTCAGTGCAAGGTCGAATGTTTTGAGTCGCCTTATTGACATGTTGAAGACTCGTGTGTTATATGGTCAAACAATGAAAAAGTATTATCTTTATGGATATGGCTAACAACCATGTGTCTTACGAGTTACGTGATAGCCTATCTGAAATGTTCCATCTAATTTATTCATTTCCCGAAATACCTAAGACCCCACCTGCAGATATGCTTTTATGTTACGAATTCTGACTGAAAGCTTTCGGTACTTTGTAGGATGATTACCTGGACTGCTTTGCTGATCCAAAGGTGCTCGGTAAGGTAGGTTTTATAAGAAAGCTAACTCTACAAAATCCTGAAGATTCATCACATAGCTCTTTTAACTTGAAAAAGTATAGATCTTATAACGATCTGTCTTACTATCAGATTGGCACGGATATTCAAGATTTCAAATGCTCTTGGTTGGTAGTGAAAGCTCTTGAACACTGCAACGAGGAGCAAAAGAAGTTATTACATGTGAGCCTAAAAAACTTGTCATCCCTTTGGTTACAATTCTCTGCAACTATGCAGCTCGAGCTCTTCAAATATATTGCCTGGTGTGTGTTGAACCCTCCAAAAGCTATGAGTGAGGCAATATTTTTGGAGGGTCCGAGCAACATAGCTCTGCAAATACAACTAGTATGAGCGAAAGGCTAAACGTAAGAACCTTGTTTGCAGGAGAACTATGGAAAAGCTGACCCTGCTTGTATTGCTAAAGTTAAGGAACTCTACAATGATCTCAAACTTGAGGTTCTCCTTTTACCTTTCTTTACTATTGCTTCTCTCTCTTCTCTTTGTTAAATAGTCATGAAGTTCTATTCTTTTCTTAGTAAAAAGTCATCTCTAATATGCTACTTATGCTACTTTGACAAGAGGCGGATTCAAGATTTAAACTTTATAGGGTCGAAATCTTCGAAGTGACCTTATCGTACTTCTCAACTCATGGATTCAGAATATAGTACTCCCTCCGTATCTATTTGTTTGTCTTACTTCAAAAATGTCTCTTTCCTTTTTTTGGCAACTCTTAATTTTCAATTTTCCACGTGACATGTTTGGTACATTTCACATATATATAGTTTAAGACCAACAAGTATCAAAAGTCCTTTTTAACTTTCTTAAACTTCGTGTCAAGTCAAAATCAAACAAACAAATTATAACAAAGGGAGTATCTTATCCATAGGATACCTGCCACCTCCCACCAGCAACAGGTACCAAGTAACTCTCTCCACCAAGGCTAGAACAGATGAGAAGAATCACCTAGTGTTTTTCGTCTCGGCTCGGATTTGAAACAAGGGGAGTACTTGTTAAAGTTAGGGGCTTGTCACATATATATTCATGTTTCATGTTGAAAATACTGCGTTCAATTGAACCCGTAACTTATAAGCTATTCCTTTTGGGGAATTTGTAGGATGTGTACCTGGAATATGAGAAGGAGACATATGAAAAGTTGATCAACTCCATTGAAGCTCAACCAAGCAAAGCAGTGCAAGCAGTTCTGAAGTCATTCTTGGCAAAGATATACAAGAGGCAGAAGTAGGAGATAGAATTATTGAACTTTACTATTTAATGTTCAGAATTATTTATGCTTTTTTTCTTTTTCAAACCGGGTGTTCGGTACCTGTTTGGGGACGACTAATCCAAATCTGAGAGGCGGACTCAAGAATTGAAAGTGTCAACTGTCAAGGACACCACTACCTTTAATATAGATATGTTTACTTTTTTCTTTCACTTGGTGTTCGGTACTTGTTTGGGGACGACTAATTCAAATATGTGCTGAGAGGGTGTCAAGGACACCACTATCTTTAATATCGACATGTTTACTTCTTTTTTTCTTCAAATAACATAAACATGTCAATTACTTACTACTCCCTCCGTTTCTTTTAGTTGTGATGATAAGAATTTGCACAAACATTAAGAAAAATTAATTAGGAGTGTTATTTGACTCATATACCCCTTATTAATCTTTATTTATTTTATGTGTCTCTTAATTTTAAAATAATTAATGCTAGGACAAAGTTGAAAAAAAATAATTAATTTTCTCTTGATATTTTAAATTAACAAGTATTTAGGAACAATTATTTTTAGTATACATGTCAATTATTTTCAAAGTTACCGAGTGTTCGTTATCCCTCTACCTTAACACTCTGTTTGGATGATTGTTACATATTGTTTCATAATGTATTATATTACGTTGTGATGTATCGTATTATATTATTCTGATTAATATAATGTTTACATAGATTGAATCATTTTTCGTCATTGCATAATATCACACATGGACGCAATCAAACCAAATCACAAAATGAATAAGAGTTAATTATGAATTTCGTTGTTACTTAACTATGAATTTAACCATAAATCTCACCTTTGAGGATAAAACACTCTCCATCAAAGTTAATTCCATGCTACATATGCAACTCGAGACCTCTTATTAAAAGAAGCAAAAGGTATTTATCACTCCGACACAACTTTAGTGGAAAAGATCAATTTTACAACAACAACATAACTAAAGATTGATTCTTGCTTTCCATTAGAATAAAAGTTGCTAGGAAGCCCCTCTCTTTACGGTCAAGTTTCAGCTCCTCTCCTCGTTCTACCCTTCCTATTGAAATAGCAACTTTTGGGATTTGTCTGTTGTATTCGCCTCCCTTCTTATAGTCAATGAGACACAGCAGGTTCGACATCTACTATAAAAGAGAGAATTCATCGTACATTTACCTCAGAGGTGAAGTAAAAAGACTGTTTTCGATAAATCTCAGCTCAACGAAAAAAATATTATATTATTATTTTTTCTTATTGAAGGTTATCCACTTAGTAGGATGCTCAAAGATGCTAAAATTGAAGCCATTAATATATTCCCCATCTGTTATCCCACATCGCCGACTCGCTGGATCTCCGATCACCGACAGAAATTTCGGTCGCCGTCGCTTTATCCACCGTTCCTTCTCCGTATCAATGGTATCTACCGGCGTTAACACGCCGTCGCCGTTGCCGTCACCGTCGCCGTCAATTGTGAAGCTGAAACCCATAGAAGCAACTCCAGAAACTTTTAAAGAGTTTGGTCAGGTAATTGAAGCCAGTAGTATTGCTCTAGTAGTTTCTTGTCCTTCAATTTCTGTTAATATGTGTTTGTTGTTGTTTCCTTGTACCTCGATTAGTGCATTATTTTGTTAGGGGTCGTTTTGTTGGGAACAAGTTATCCCAAAATTAATTATCTCGAGATTAGCAATCCCTAAATAAGTTATTCCACTATGTATATGAGATAATTTTTTCCATCACTATGGTATAAATGGTGAGATAAATAATCCCAGAACTAACTAATACCTCCTGTCAAACGCGGGATCCCGTGATTATTATACCTTATATCTCACACCAAACGACTCTTTATAGTTTTCATTTTGTTGATACTGTGTTTGGATGTTTGTTACCCATAGTATTGCATCGTATGTTAGTGTTAATACCATGTTTGTTTTGATTGTTACTTAAAATATATTGTATCGTATGGTTTGATTCCATGGTTAGTTAACAATGAAAAGCCCCATTTTATATAACCACTGAATTGGTGGGATCGCGTCGTTACCTTATATTTTTTATTTTTTCTTTATCTTTAATTACTCCATATTATTTAATAGCTACTTTTCTTGAAGGTTTATCCTTCAATTTGATATGTAAGATTATATAACAATGGAAAATGATACAATCTATCCAAATGTTATATTCATTAAAACAATACAACATGATACTATATACGATGCATTATGAAACAATACGTAACAACCATCCAAACAAAGTGTTACTATCGGCTATTTTGTTACTCTCTTGTTCAGATTTTGAGAGTCAAAACAGTTTAATTTTGACCGTGAATCCGAACATGAAATCTTTAAGGTTTTTGAAATAAAATTTACATATTGAAAACTGCGTAAAAAGTACTATAAGTCACAATAATTGATAATTCAAGATATTTTAAGAATATATGGAAAAAAAATCACGATCAAAGAAAGACTTGTTTGAATCTCGAAATCTGAAAGGTGCCACATAAATTGAGACATATAGAGTATTATCTGTTGTTCTTGTACTTCTGTTACTTTTTTTTTGAGACTGCTTTGGACTGTTTTTCTTGAGCCGAATGTGTATTGGAAACAGTCTCTCTACCTCTGAGGTAGGGGGGTAAGGGTTTGCGTACACTCTGCTCTCTCCCGACCCTACTTTGTGGGACTGAACTGGATATTTTATTGTTGGTCAGGTAATCGAGGCGTCCCCAGATGGGGAACAATTTGGTCCTCATGATGCTCAGCTTGATTTGAGCAATGGAATTCCTAGGTTTTACATTATGCAGCTTAAAGATAGATCACTCAAATTTTCTAAGATAACACATCATGCTAATGTAACTCAATGTCTTGGATCTATTGGAGGCAATGTATGGTATCTTGGAGTTGCTAAACCATCTATTGTAGAAATGCAGAGGCCTGAGCCTTGTTCGGATCCCGTGCATAGCGGGAGCTGCCTTGATATTCATGTGCAGTCAAGTTGTGGGCATTTTTATGTGCCTCCTGCAGTTGATCAAGTGCAGGCTTTCAGAATTTCAGGTTCAAAGTTTATAAAGTTGAATCATGGTACATGGCATGCTGGACCATTATTTATAGATGACAAGATGGATTTCTACAATCTAGAGTTGAACAATACTAATGTGGTTGATCACACAACACATGATTTCGTCGACAAGAATGGTGTGGTTTTCCTACTGGATGATGATTAGGAAGATTTCACATATATATATATCCATGTTCCGTGTTGAAAATATTGTGTTCAGTTGAACTCGTATGTGTACCTGGAATATGAGAAGACATGAAAAGTTGTTCAGCTCAACCAAGCAAAGCAGTTCAAGTCATTCAAGAGGCAAAAGTAGGAGATAGAAAATGTTTAGAATTATTTGTGCTTTTTTTCTTTATACTGGGGCCCAACTAATTCGAATTTGCGTCAGAAAGTCCCAGTTTGGGGTATACCGCTACCAATAGTAACTCCATACCAAGGGTTCAGACCTCTTATTAAGGATGGAAGTTGTGCTTCTTTTATGCTTTGTTGTATTAGCTTATCTTATATGCCGATGATGAATTGTATATTTCTCAAACTTTGAAGCTTAAAGCTATATAAGGTGTACTTTCACCATGCTCAATTTGTGTGACTCTTTCTTTGTTAGTTCGCAAAAGAATTGATATCTTTCGTAATGATTAAACTTTAAACATTCTATTTTACTCTTAATATAATAATTTATAGCCACATATCAATAATTTGTTTCAGACGAAAAGTTTTTAATTCTTAAACACCATTTGCAATCAAACATCTTCACATAAATCCTCAGATTTGAGGTTTATACGAAATGGCTTAATGCTTGCACTTATAGTTTCAATAGTCATGTGCATTTTATGAAACATGCAAATCGTTACCAATTTGGACAGCCCAAGTACTAAAACTCCCGCTATGGCAGAGTCAGGGAAGAACCCGACCACAAGGGTCTATTGTACGCAGCCTTATCTTGCATTTCAGCGAGAGGTTGTTTCCAACCAATTTGGATATATATGCAAATTGACTTGTTAAGAAAACAACCCAAGCTTGTACTTTCCCTTTGCATTTATCAACTACTAAGCTCAACTTAACAAGGAATTTGATGAACTCATAAACTCACAGTAACTCGAGCTCGACTCGTGATCATCCCAACTAAAGCAACTTACTATAATAAATAAATCCACAAGAGGCAGACTCACAGTTCGGAAAACTGGGGGGACGATAGGCCTGCCCCTTATCCTTCTCCACTTAAATACTATACTTGAGCAGGAACAGAACTTAAGAAATCAAATCGAGCTTAAACAGCTACCACTGGATCACATCACTACACCCGTACACATATATACAAGAGAGTAACTGCTAACATTGGAACCAAAATTAAATATGTAAAGTAGGAACTCCTATTGTTCTTTGTCAGTTAGTCGGTTTATTCCAGGACGTTTCTGATGTCACAGCATTTCCATAATAGACCTGTTTCGTGGAGTCGTCCCAATAAGCCTGGAAAAAAAGAGCATCAGTAAGTAACACAGCAATGACAGAAAATGTTCCGAGTCTTTGAGATGCAGCATCATACAAATTACAGTAACTCGTGGTCCCTGTCCACTGATATCGTTAGGTATAGCTTGTAGGACAGAATACTAAAAGGAGAGTGGAAGTCACGGGGGCGTACAATCATCAGCATACAAGCTTAATTGACAGACTAGTAAGCATAAGCAAGATATCGAGACCATTAACTTCCAATTTGGATCGTATTCAAGTGGCGTAGCTAAGATATTAAATTGATCTACTCTATAATAATGTTTTTTATCTGATAGATACATGAACCAATATCTTTACTGCCCCTGACTGGTTTCTGCAACCTTTTAAATGACCTTAATTTTTTTAACACTAATAGCTATTAGTCCTAGTATGTATCCTCTTATGCTAGATTGCCAGTTTTTCACCATGGGGCTATTGTACAAGTGGGTGGATGCTCAACAGAAATGATGATCGATTCTAATAACAAGCAAAATCAAAATGTTATGTCAAGGGACATAGTTTAAAGGTATTCGATGCTAACATTTGAAATATTGTAATTAGTGTTCCACCACACTGTGGCGTATCCAGGGAATGGGGCATTATTGAATGCTTCAGCAATCTACCCTGATTTCTGCACTTACCAAGCTGATGGCTAATTGGAATTTAAGTAACAAACAGATAAAAGTTAAATTTTCTATTAATTTTGAGTTTCCAACTTAAAAGGTTGTTTTTGATACCATAAGGAGGTGATTCACGAGTTAAAACCCTCAACAAAGTTCACTGACTTGTCTTTCATGATTCAATTTTGCTTTGACATGCTCAAATCAGAAATTAGGATGATATCCATTTTAATAGCTCACAATTAGTCTCGCCTTCTCAGGAGAATGTGGGCTTTTTTATACACTAGAATAAAATTTCATCTTCCATGTAAGGAATAGAAAACACCTGAGCCAGAAGGATACCTGCCATCCAGATGGAAGACCTCTTGAAATAACATCCAGATCTGGCTGCTCATTTTCTTCAGATGGTTGCTTTTCAGCCTCAATCTTTTCTGCTCTTTTTCGTTTCACACGCTCTCGCCTGCATATCATCAATATAGTCAAGACAAATGTAGAGGAACTATAATTTACCATGTTCAATGAATACGACACTGCTTGCACAATTGCATGAGTTAGCCTCAGTTCTTTAAGCGTGCATCCATATGATTCAAGCAATATATACATGCTGAAATAATGCACACAGCAAGGGGAAGAGTTATTTATTTAAAGGGAAAAAAGGGATACCCTACTCCCCTAAGATCAGTAAGGCCAGGGAGAGGAGGGAGGATCTAAGACAAGTCCACTATTTCAAGGACAGTTCCTAATAGATATAACATATAGATATTTTATCAAGAAAACATATAACATACAGATATAGTGCAGTGAAAACAAAATGATCAGAAGTGATACCAATCACCGCCAAGTGGCTGAAAATTAGCATTATCTTTGGCCTCCCCACTTGCAATTTGCTGAGAACGCCATTCCTACAATCCAAACAAAGTTCAACATACAATCAAAAAAAAGGTTACATATACCAGAGGCTATGTGTCTAATCAACTGCATATAGCATTAGCAGACCTCTATTTCTCGTTGTCGTTTCTTCTCCAACTTCTCAAGAGCACTTTCACGTTCTTCTTCCTCCACTGCATGCAGCTCCTCTTTGGCAGCTTTCCACTAATGAAATGAATAAGCATTATGAGAATCATTTAAGAGAAACTATGGCCAAATGTTCTAAGCAATCTTCAAGGATCTGGGAAGGGAAGCACCAAATGAAGGCAGTTACCTTGTCAACCAAGCTCGAGACCTTCTTATTAGACCTTAATGTGGACACCACACCCACAGTCCGCTTTTTACGCAAAACTGAAGAGAAAAAGAATGCAAATCAGAATGGTTAGTTTCATATCCATTGGAGTTTCACATGTTAATGCAGCAGATAATGCCTCCCGATATTGATGACATACTAAAAATGCAAGAATTGCAACTTACAACCAAGTACAAGCAAAACTTACCTTTTGATTGAACCTTTGAGGGGGCAGTTGAAGCAGTAGCAACAGCGCCAGTGACAACAGATGTTGAAGACACACCAACACCCTCCATTGCTGATACGGTTCCTGTAGCTAGCGAAGAGGATTGTGTGGCAGGAACATCAAAAGATGTCTTTTCATTCTCCAAATTAACAGGTACATCAGCCTCAAATTTTGCTGATAAAGCAGATCGTGACCCCTCGTTGACATCCAAGGACGGAATTGCATCAGGGGCAACATTTTCATGAACTGGTATAGCTGGAAGGCCAGAAGACTCTGTACCACTGACAACAGAGACAGGCTGCAGTGCTCCATCCTGATGGCCATAGTATGCACTGGGGTCGACATGGTTGACCGCCACAGGAGCCATTTGATAATATAAAGGGTGATGAGTAACAGCTATCTGACCGTCAGAAGTTGCATATAAACTACTAGCAACTTCAGGATTAGTTTGCCCATAGTAATCAAATGTTGAACCTGGATAAGCTAAGTTGTAAGGAAAAGGTTGAACTGATTCCATATCTGAAGGAAGAGCATGTGTGTGATCTAGAGGTTCATCAGGTGGTGGTGGCGGAAAAGGTTCATTATCAGGTGGTGGTGGCGGAAAAGGTTCATTATCAGGAGGTGGTGGAGGAATCCAGTCTTCATCAGGTGGAAGAGGAACGCTACGTGTTTGTTCCAAGATTGAGGGCTCCAATTTTGTCTGTTGCGCTGACAGACTTGGTCCATCCAGTGGGGCATGATTTGGGGCATGCAGTGCATTGCACACAGTTAAGCTGCTTGAAGGTTCTGTATCTTCGACTTCCATATCCACATCCATGTCTACTTCTTCAGCCGGATGAAGTATTGTTTGAGGAGTTAAATCTTCATGTACGGTGACTCCAGTGACTTCACCTTCCTCACTTGCATCACTGAAAGAATGTGTAAGTAGGTCAGATAAGAAGCAGCATCATTGTAAGAGAATTTATCATGTTCTTTACTGTTAAAATAACCAAGTTAAATCCGGCATACCCAGTGGCAGGACAACTTGGCCTCTCTCCATTTGCATCATGTACATGATGATCACTGCTTCTGTGGGATTCATGACCAGCCTCAACTTCATTCTGTTGTCCAGACAAGAATAGCCGACAAAGTTGATTTATTTCTGAATCTAGCAGTTTTATCTTCCTCTCAGAGTGCACCCAGAAGGGAAGCAATGAAAGCCCATTACAGGCTAAGGACCTAATATCAGCTAGCCTAATTTCAAGTTCCAATGCATATTTTGAAATTAGATCATGCTGTACGTAAAATTCAGACCTGTTGAACAGGAAATAAATCAGTAAAAATGAAAGGAAGGGGAGGATGTGGAAAGATCCTCCTGGAAACTTTTCATACATGCAACAAGAAAAACAAAGAGAGTTAGGAATAAAGATCCAAGGAGAAGCCACAGAAAAACCTCAGTAGCATACCCTTTCATGGTCTCCAATTGCTCTAGCAAATGTTCACAATGTTTTACCAGGTCGGAGGAAAAATCTGCCTCAGTTTCTTCTTCTGGAACATAATCTGCATCCCTACATTTTGTAAAATCTTCAACTGACCCATTCAAATTACCTGCAGGAGCATGATCTGAATGCCCTGAAGAAAGAGATCCACCAGGAGAAGATATTTCATTGCGTTGTGAATCAATTTGTTCAGAGCCATTTATTGTGCCGCTCTGGTCCTCATCATTGTCTCCTTTTTTATCATGTAAGTTGTCATCTATTGGCTGCTTGTATTCATTGATGTCGCTATAGCTGACGCCAGTCTGTCTAGTGTCCATATCCATTTTTGCTGAGGATTCTAAGTTCTCAGAGGTGGCACTGCCCATGAATTCAGTTTCAGCAGTAACTTTCTCTTCTAACCTCGGTTCAGCTGCATGACCCAATATCTGAGGCACTTCCCATGAAGTCTCTCCGGTTACTGTGTTCCAATAATAGTACTGATTGCTCTCTTCGTGCAACACCATTTTCCACCCTGCACTTGCATCCCCTAGAGCCTGTGCATCCGAAGTTGCAGGAGCAGTAATTTGATCTAACACACTTAACTGTGCATGTAAATCAACTGAGACAGAAGCATTGTTTTCTTTAGAACTATCTTCTGCAGATCTATCTGAAGGACTTGGTAGATCAGAGCCATTTTCAATAGCTTTCTCTTCAACCTCCATAATAGCAGAACCAATTTCCCCATTAACATTATTTTCCTCGTCGCCAGCTTGCTTTCCCTGAGCAAAACGGACACAAAACAAAAACTATTAGATCAACTGCATGAAAGGAACTTCTCCATCCATCTAGGAAAGAGAAGCTGAACAGAAAATATACAAGTGGAGGCAATGTCAGGCAAACAAAGAACAGTAACCTAGTCCGTAATCCAAAGAATATAATCATTAACATAACAAAAAACAACAAACTTTCAAAGAAAGCATCTCAAAAACCAGCATAATTTACGTTCAGTAGTATCAGTAACTAGAACTTTGGAAGGAAAGGTAATCACAAATGTATTAGAAGTGGTATTTGCAGAGTAGTAAGAGGAGCTAAGACCTGGATAGAAAAATAACCAGTTGAAGCACAGCGTAAATACGTGGGAGTCAAACTGAGAAAGTTCGTAACAAATACACAAACAGAGAACCTTTCTTTTAATTTAAGGTTATAATTCACCTTCATATCACACTGCCGAATCAGAACACAAGCAAAAGAATCCACCTTGCCAAAACAATTGGCTCATGAACCTACAAATTTATGTGGCGGACTGCAAGTGAATAAATTACCTACAACTCACCTTGTCTTCATGATCAAGAGAAGAATCCTCTGAAGCAGCACGCTTAAGTCCTCCAACTGATTCTTCATCCACCTCATCGTCACTATATTGCCCAAGCAGCATAAGAGGATTCTCCGGTTCTTGACCTGAGGGCCAAAGAGGTAATCTCAGAGAAGTTCAAGCCAAGTGATAGGAACGCCCAACATATAATATAACAAAGCCAGTATACAATTTAGGGAAAAAGATATAACAACGTTAGAAAAAGAAGACTGGTGAATTTAGGATATTTGAAGTTCATGGCCACCTGTAGAACATCATCAACTGTCAGAAAGTCATAAAGCATATAAAGACAGAAACATACGAACCGAGGAGAGGAAATACTCTTCTTGTAATCGGAAGGCCTTTGATGCCGCCAAAAAAGGCATGGTACGTAAGACGTAATTCAATAATTGACTGTGGCAGGGGCTGACGGTAACTGATGACCAATTGAAAGTTCCCAATACCACAGCAGGCTACAGTCTGAAAACATAAACTTTTGTGGAACAAACAAGATGTCTTGTACAAAGTAAATCAATAATTTCCACCAACATTATCGGTCACATCATGTCTTCTCTACAAGTCCTTTGGAAGAAAACTGACGGAACCCACCTGAAGACGATGGTGAATTAGGTAACTCGGCATGAATCTTGGAGTCTTCTTCCCCTCCAACTTCATCCTGGACAGAGGAGCCACCTAAATCTCCTATAAAGCATACGAAATTGCTTGAATGTCAACATCCATAGTTAGAAAAAGACTCTTTTTTTAAAGAAGCACAAGGTGATCATTCGGTAGTACAGTAGATGCACATAATTTCCTTTAAAAGGTTGTTGATATCAGGTAAGAAGCACGAAGTACAAAAAAAGCACATCCTCAGGAAAACCTGCAGACATTCTACTTGACATGTGAGACAATTATCATATGGGATAAGCTTAAGTGGATACAAGTAAACACACGGTTTCTTTTTCCTTTTCTAAATTTTTTTTGTGGATTTATGGGATATAACCTCCGATTCTCTTAGTGTTGGTTTTATTAAAGGCTGAATACATATTCAGCTTCTTAAATTTGTCATAATTTTTCATTACACACCTCAACTAGAGTTTGTACCTATTCAACACCTGAACTGAAGCTAAATTGTATCTATTGAACACGCAATGTTGACATGGCACATTATGTGACTTACACTTCCCTTGAGCGCGTAAAATTGCTTTAATATATAAAGAATGGGCCCACAACATTGTCAATAGAAGAAAAAATTGAAAAAGATAGTTCTCCTTTATTTTTCTTCCTTTTTTCTTATCTTGTCCTCTACCTCCATTTGATGCTTCCCCTCCCCTTCCCTCTGTATCCCCTTTCACTTTTATTTTCTTTAATTCAGAATCACTATTTTTGGGAGCAGCACCAAAAATTTTAGTCACCGAAAAGGTCACTGCAAAACTACCTATATCACAACCTCCAGGGCTCCGGCAATCTTTTATCTATCCGGCTATGTAACTATCATCGACCAATAAATTTTGAATATAGAGTTCCAAAAATTTTTGCTACTTACTAGAGATTCATAACATGGGCACGGCAGGAAATGACAAAAACAAGCTTCGAACCAAGTCCTGCAATGGACATTATTTGGGAAGAAAATGGAACTGAAGGAGGGGAGGGGGGTTGTGAAAATAGAATTTGTATTTTATCTTTGGGTCAAAACCTTTTTTTATTATATTATTTGGGGCTATATGCCATGTGTATGCCTTTCATTTGTGGATTTGCCACATCATCCGTGAGTGTAGTGTACACACTGTATTTTTTTAAACTTATTGTCACCAAAGTGTTCAATAGACACATTTTGAATTGTGTGAAGTGTCTAATAGGAACAAGTTCTAATTGAAGTGTCCAAATGAAAAATTCGGGCACGTTTAAGGGGTTGCATATGTATTCAGCCTTTATTAAATATCTATTATATCTTACCTTTAAAAAAGAATCCCATAATGGCTTTCGACAAGTAATCAAGTCTAATCCAACTAGGTTCAAATACAAGTAACTAACTAACAGAGTGACCACTGCAATAGCAAATAGAAAAGGCACGGACTAGCAATCACACACAAAGAAGGCTTAAAAAGTTGTTGGTCAAGCTCATGCGATGCCGACGTCAATGAGAAACTTATACCAGTTTTTAAAAACGGGTTAAAAAGTGAAAATGAGGGGGAAAATATTTCATGATTGTAATTTATTCAACATTCACAAAATTCATCCACCAATATATCCGGAAAGGAAAAATAATAGAAAGAACTTCAATCTCACTTTGCATTATTTGTATTAATTTCTTTTATTGGCAACTTATTTGCATTTTGGCGACTATGGTATTAAAAGCTTGAAGTTTCAGCTTAAGTAAATACCTGTAAGGGAATATTTAATTACCGAGTACAAGTCGGATCTTAAGGTAATTTTATTTCCATTTATTCTTCTTTGAATATATTTCAAATTTAAACAACGTATCCTACTTTTGGATGCTTGGGTCTCAAATAAATGTACATTTATGGTTCTTGGTTTGCAAGTTTTGCAGAAATATATATATTCCTTCTACATGTCTTTGCTAATTTCGGTAAAGGCATTTACATGCATTTATTAATTTTAAAGCAGGAATCCATTGACCTATTCATACCATTAGAGGCTATATTATCTTAATTAGCTTCACATATTTCTTGCTAGATGGCAAATGCACCGTCCCGCTATTATGAATTTTATTTAATAAATAAATTGTAAATCATTAAACTAATATTGCGAATTTCACTACTTCGAGCCGAGGGTCTTATCGAAAACAGCCTCTCTACCTAGTAGGGGTAAGGTCCGCATACACTATCCTCCCCAGACTCCACTTGTGGGATTACACTACATATGTTGTTGTCGTTTAATTTAAGCATTTCCTATTTAATAACTCAACTTTTTCAATATACAAGAAGATAAGGGGCAAAGGTGCTTCAGAGACTAGGGTTTTGGTAAGTGCATAGCTCATAAAAGTTTATTAGCCAAACAAACTTACTCACTTCCCCTGCATCAACTACGCATCTATCTAAATGGATAAGCTCAAGCTATATGAACTATACAAAACTTCTCTATTATGCATCCATCAAAATCACTCTTATTTTTTCTCTAGCTATGAATCTACGTAATGAATTATACTTCGCATAGCTCACCGAGTTTATTAGCAAAAAAGACTTACTCACCTCCCCTGCATCAACTACGCATCAATCTAAATGGATAAGCTCAAGTTATATGAACTATACAAAAACTTCTCTATTAAGCAGCCATCAAAATCACTCTTATTTTTTCTCTAGCTATCAATCTACGTAATGAATTACACTTCGCATAGCTCACCAAGTTTATTAGCCAAAAAACTTACTCATCGCCCCTGCATCAACTACACATCAATCTAAATGGATAAGCTCAAGCTACATGAACTATGCATCCATCAAAATCCCTCTTATTTTTTTCTGTAGCTATCAATCTACGTAATAAAATATACTTCGCATAGCTCACCAAGTTTATTAGCCAAAAAAACTCACTCACCGCCCTAGCATCAACTACACATCAATCTAAATGGATAAGCCCAAGCTAATATGAACTACACAAAACTTCTCTATTAGCATCCATCAAAATCACTCTTATTTTTTCTTTCCTAAAAATCTACGTAATGAATTATACTTTGCATAGCTCACCAAGTTTATTCGCCAAAAAGACTTACTCACTGCCCCTGCATCAACTACGCATCAATCTAAATGGATAAGCTCAAGCAAATATAAACTCTACAAAACTTCTCTATCTAAATGGATAAGCTCAAACAATATTGAACTGTACAAAACTTCCATCAAAATCACTCAATTTTTTCTCTAGCTTATCAATCTACGTAATGAATTATACTTCACATAGCTCACCATGCATCAATCTAAATCGATGAGCTCAAGCTATATGAACTACACAAAAACTTCTCTATTATGCATCTATCAAATCACTCTTATTTTTTCTCTAGCTATCAATCTACGTAATGAATTATACTTCACATAGCTCACCATGCATCAATCTAAATGGATGAGCTCAAGCTATATGAAGTATGAACTACACAAAAACTTCTCTATTATGCATCCATCAAAATCACTCTTAATTTTTTCTCTAGCTATCAATCTACCGAACGAATTATACTTCGCATAGCTCCACCAAGTTTATTAGCCAAAAAATAATAATAATATGACAATTTTTTTAAAACCTAGGAAAGCATAAATTGATAACGAATATTCAGTAATTTTGCATCTACAACAACATGTACATGAAAAATATGTGAATTACCAGAGGGTTCCGCGAAGAGATCGAGCTTAACTCTACGACCGGCGGCACTTTTTGCTGCAAGTTTACGCTCTTTTCTCCTTCCCATTTGATTGATATTCACAGATTTAAGATTCGATAATTCAGAATTTGAAGATGAAATTGATATTAATTTTCACTTTATAGAGCCAAAAAACCCTATGGAGCTCAATATATAGTATAGTAGAGAAGAGAATGTAAATGGGTATTTTGATTGGACTTGAAAACAGGCCCATGTAGTTATGGGCCAAAATCCCAAATTTTACTCGTGGGTTGGACTGTGAACCTTGTAAAGTGGGGCCTGAAACACATGGGCATTTTTCACTCCGAGGGTTAGGGGATAGAGTTGGTCGAGAATTTCATTACGTAAGTACGCCACTATAGCCACTAAAAGAGCCATATCTTGTTGAAGAGGAGGTGAAAGGAGAGAGATCTTACGGAGCAGGTACGGAAAGGGAGGCCTCTTCAGAGGTGGGTTTTTGTATCATAATCATATTTCGTAAGTCGTGTCCCGCGCCGTTAAGGTGTGGAGGTCGCGGATAAGGGTAGAAGCTTAGTAGGTAATCGAGCATTGTCTTAGTATTAACCTATTCTTATAGTCTTTAGTTTGGTGGTAGTCTAGAGCACTGTGTCTGTCGTAGTATTAGCCTATTCTTATAGTCTTTGTCTATTGGTATATGTTATCATCTATTGTTTACTATGCGCACCTTGTTGTTTATGTTACGTTTTCGTATTATTTTTCTATTAGTTTTCATATTTTTCTTTGCTGCCATTTTTTTCTTTCTATTACTACTTTGAGTTGCTTCACTTGAGTCGAGAGTCTTCCGAAAACAAACTCTCTAGCTCCTAAAGGTAGAGATACGGTATGCGTACACTCTACCCTCCTCAGACCCCCCCATTTTGTGGGATTTCACTAGGTATGTTGTTGTTGTTGATGTTCCGCACTGATAAATAACTTATACCCCGTTTGAATGAGTTCAATTATTAAGGATAAAAATTAAAGACCAGCTCATATTAAGAGAAATCGTGTGACTAAATGCAAAAAAATTAAGCCCAAAAATTGGGGGCAAATGCACAAATAATAGGCCCATGTGATTATGGGTAGTTTAATTGGACTTGAATGAGGATTTGAGAATACAAAGAGTTGAATAGGCCCATGTGATTATGGGCCAAAAGCCCAATAATTTCTTTGTGGGCTGGACTCTGGACCTTGTAGAGTGGGCCTGAATAATTGGGAGCATGTGCACAGATAGCCAATTGTAGGACCTCTATTTATATTATAGCCGATTATTCACAAGTTTTAGTGGGTGATTTACAAGAATGGCCTTTTAAAGTGGGTGATCTTGAATTTTTGACTCCAATTACTTTATGGGAAACATTTTTTACTTTTGACCTTAAAAATTTATCCATGAAACTAGTGGGGTTGAAAATTCAAAATCAACCACTTTTAAGATATTGGGGGGAATTTCCTAAAAATTTTGTAAGATTGCACCTTAAAATTTAACTTTGGACTTACGAATTGAAGTTTTAATAAACTTTAGACATATGAATTTGAAGTATTACTTGCTAAAGTCTAAGTTCGAATATGTATAAAGGTATATCATTGTTGAGTTTGTATCCCTTCTAGCTGAAAATGGAGAGAGGGAGAAAGAAAATGACTTATCATATATACTTTGAAGCTAATATTTTCTAGCCGTAAAAAACATGTCCAAAATTCCATTGGTCAATTTTTTTTTTATGATTGGCTTCACCATTGATCGAATGGGGGTTCTTCATCAGAAAAATTCACAAAACTTATCTAGATTATAAAAATATAATTGTAAAATAAAAATATGTACTTTCTCTATCTCAATTTATGTGACATTTTTCAATTATCGAGAGATAATTTGACTAATTTTAAGATTTAATAAATTAGATTAGATCAACTCAATATTTTAACATTAAAATTTAGATCAATATTCAAAAACTATATGAAAAGTACTCTAAGTTGCAATTCTTCTCATGACAATATTTTTTTTAAAAATAATATATATTTTATAATGTTGATCAAAGTCCCAAAGTTCATATACCTTAAATACCGTACGTGAAGAAAAAAATATTACATAAATTGGGATGAAGAAGTATTACTTTATAATTTTATATAGGGAAAAAGGACAAATATATCCCTCGACTTTGGGATTTTTAGCAGATATAACCCTCGTTAAAAAAGTGTTGCATATATATCCCGCTGTCTAACTCATGGTACCCCTTAATTACAAAGTTGAGGGATATATTTGTCCATTAACACAATTTGACTAATTTTGGGAGCTAATGAATTGGGTTAGATTAACTTAATAATTCAAAAACTATATAAAAAGTACTATATGTTGTAATTTTCTTATGTAAATATAAAAAAGATAGTACATTTTATATTGTTGGTCAAAGACTCAAAATCACATAATTTGAATCTCAAGAAGAGAAAATTAAGTGTCACGTAAATTGAGATGGAGGAAATATTATTTATAATTTTATATAATTCAAGCTTATGTCTGGAGAACCATAGATGTATGTATTGTCCCTTTCTTAAACAGTACGTCCCATTGTATCTCGTGACTAAAAAGTGGTCTCATTGAAGTAATCCCAAACTATATTACGTGTAAATCACACAAAGTGAGTTTAAAAAAAATAGAGTATAAGGAGATTTTACCTTTATCTGGTGGAGGTAGATGTTGTTTCCTAAATAGCTTATCTAACGTAATAAAAGTATGAACAATGATTCTTTATTCTAACAATCAAAAACTATAGGTGTAATTTCTTTTTTTTGTTTGTCCATTTTTACGTGTTTTACAATTTTTGATACTATCAATTTTAGAATTTGACAAGACTTTCTTGATATTTATAACTAGAATTTGTTAAATATTTCTACGATAACCAAAAATACTCACTTTAACAAACATTAAGCAATCAAAACTGCTCGAATGTATACTTCAGGGACTATTTTACACTCTTACCCAAACATAAGTGACCTTTTTTGTCATTATCCCCTCTTCTTCTTCTTCCTTATGCATTTCCAACCTTTTCTTTCTGTTTCTCTCTAAATTTTTTAGCATAAATTTCTTTTAGATGTAATTTTTTTTTTTTTTGGTCCATTCTCATGTCTGTTACAATTTTTGATACTATCGATTTTAAAATTCACGAAACTTTTCTGATATTTTTGGCTAGAATTTGTTAAATATCTCTATGACAATAATAACATACCCAGCGTAATTTCACAAAGTAGGATCTAGGAAAGGTAAAATACACGTAGACCATACCACTACCTTAGAGGTTGTTAAACATCTCTACGATGACAAAAAATGTTTCACTTTAACAAACTTAAGTAACCAAAAACTACTCGAAAGTATATTTTAGGGACCATTTTACACTCTTACCCAAACATAAGTGACCCTTTTTGTCATTATCTCCTCTTCTTCTTCCTTGTGCATTTCCAACCTTTTCTTTTTGTTTCCCTCTATTTTTTTTAGCAAAAAATTATTTTTAGATGTAATGTTTTCTTTTTTTGGTCCATTTTCATGTGTGTTACAATTTTTGATACTATCGATTTTAGAATTTCACAACAAAACTTTCTTGATATTTCTGGCTAGAATTTGTTAAATATCTCTACAACAACAATAACATACTCAAGTGTAATTTTCACAAAGTAGGGTCTAGAAAGGATAAAGTACACGCATATCGTACCACTACCTTAGAGGTTGTTAAACATCTCTACGATGACAAAAATGTTCACTTTAACAAACTTAAGTAACCAAAACTGCTCGAAAGTATATTTTAGGGACCATTTTGCCCTCTTACCCAAACATAAGTGACCCTTTTTGTCATTATCTCTTTCTTCTTCCTCATGCATTTCCCACCTTTTCTTTCTGTTTTTTTCAGCAAAAAAATTTCCCCACTACTTTTAACAATGGCAGCTCTACAATTTCAAGCCAGTTTCCGATTCCGACGTTTCTTCGCTTCCCAAATCCCATGGTAACTAACATACATTCTCATTTTTCTCCGATTTTTCGATTGCTTTATTAAGTGTTTTCTTAAAAAAAAATCAGTTAATCTAGTTGCTCATCACCAGAATTAACCTTAATAGCCGTCCACCAACTTATTAAACTAAAAATAGCCGACAAATGTATAATCCATGTACCATGTCCTAGTCTCGGTGGACAAGAGTTACTTGGTACCTGGTGCTGGTGGGAGGTGGCACGTAGCAGGTATCCCTGAAATTAGTCGAGATGTGCACAGGTTGGTCCAAACACCACAATTATAAGAAGAAAAATGTGTATAATTGTATATAATGACTTTATAATCTATGTATACTGGCTAGATAAAGTAAACAATAAATTTGTGCTATTTGTGTAAAGATCCTGATTGAAATTGCATCTATTATCTGGAAGGAGTAATGGTTAAAAGCAAAAGTAGAGCCAGGATTTGAAGTTTATGGGTTCTGAATTTGTCACTAAAGCATTACTCGTTTTAGTTTCTGAGTGTGCTATTAAGTATTTACATATATTTAATGAATTTCTTAATACATATACAATATCTAAGCAAAAGCTAGTGGGTTTGTTCGAAGCTATACCAAATACTGTAGCGTAGTTAAAACAGCAATAACATACCTAGTGTATTTTCACTTGTGGTATGGGGAGGGTAGAGTACGCAGACCTTACCCCTGCCTGTGGGAGGTAGAGAGGCTTTTATGAAACACCCTCGGCTCAAGTGCAACAAATCAAAGTAGTTATGAAAAAAGAAATACGACAGTGAAGAAAACATGTCAATTAATAAGGAAAGCGGTATAGAGCATTTAGAAAAAAGATTAGTAACAACAACAAAATAATGCTTTAACTGAAATCCTAAATCTTTGTCTGGTTTGTGGTGGTCGTATGTTCATAGAAGGGTGTTACTTATTGCTCGAACAGCTTGTTAATTGTGCTCTGTGTCATAGTGAATTTTCTCTGATGGAATGATTTGTATAGACAAAACTATGTTAGTTATCAATGGTTAGAGCCTAAATTTATAAACTTGATGCGAATCTGGTTTATGGATGAATGGAATTTTTGATGTTAGAGAGAAAAAACAGAAGATGACAAAGAAAGAAGAATAAGATTTGAAGTGTCATCTGCTTAATCAACAACTACTACTACGCCTTGGTCCCAAATTTTCATCTGCTTAAACCTACTTGTAATTTGTAATTTGCTTATGCAAACAGCTTTAAAGACACTGAACAATGTAAGATTGCTGTGCCTAAAAGCTCAGATGAAAGTATGCCATTCCTAAATGTCAAAAAGTTGTTGAGAAGGTCAGTTCTGCAACTTGTTGGATTGAGTCCCATCTTCATAAGTATTCGTCCTGTATTCTCTGCACCAATGCAGGAGATGAGAGAACCTGATGTTATCCGGTAAATGTTGTTTCCATTTCTTCTGCTTTTCATTTGGTGGCTTACCTCCACAGTGTAATTGTTTATCTGGCCTACATAAACACTGTCATTATTTTAATGCTGTTGTTAATTTGGATTTGAAGCATTCAGGACCCTAAAGCTTGATAGTGGAGTGAGGCTACAAGGTATAACCCTTTTTAAAGTTATACAGTAAATATATTCAACCTGTTCTTCCAATCGAGATTTTTAATTAGCTATACTTAGAGCTATTACAACCGTCGTCATAGCTGTGCTCATTGCTATTTGACTAATTAATGAATAGTATAGCTCAACCTCCAGCTTTGCTTGGCTTGTTTGAAATAACATCATCAATTCCTCAAAATCCTAATTTGGAGGGAACACTGCTAAATTTTTTAAGTAAACCAAATCTGTCAAAGTTCCAAGCTGATTCTAAGAAAAATGACTTCACATAGATAGATGGAGCTACGCCAAGGCATGCCCACACACAGAATATCTAACCAGCTGAACTCAATCTCAATAATTTTTGAGATATAAATAGAGGCTTATGTTTGGTGAATAAATATACATAAAGAATTACATCTATGTTCAAGATATTGTGAACATTATATGAATCGAGACGAGTTTTTACGAGCTTGATTTAGTTAATAATCGAAGTGAATAGTTTGGTGTGTGTTTCTTTATTGAAAAAACAAGTCAAGGTTGATTTTACATGAGTCCAGTTGAGCTTTCTTCACGATTCCTTCAAACATTTTATAGCTCGAGCTCAAGTTGTTATAATTGAATGGAACGTGATCACTTGCTTCCATGTTTGGCATGCAGCGGTATCATGTGTTCGATGTTTGGCATGCGTACAACATATAGGATAGGAAGTTGTAGATTTTAACCCAACGAAAAAGTTGAGGAAAAGCAGCTGATGTTTAAAATAACTGTTTAATGAGCTTCTTCCTTACAGTTTTATGTTCCATTTCATCATTGATGTCATGACAAGCATAATAATATTATGCTTGGAAGGGAGCACATCAAGCCCTCCATGTCATTCTTGTTTCATTTCTGAGTATTAACGGTTTATTGGGTTTTCTAAAGATGTTGTTGAAGGGGAAGGACCAGAGGCTCGTGAAGGGGATATCGTTGAAATTAATTATGTCTGCCGACGATCAAATGGATATTTTGTCCACAGGTACTGTTTTAAATAGATCAACTTAAGAAAGTAAGAAAATTATACAGCTGCTGGTTGAAAAATATAGAAAAAGGAAAGAGCGTCAGTTTTTGTTCTGCTCCTCCAGATACTTCTTCGTCAGTAAATCCACGTCATATTTTCTTCTGTTTTATGGAATATACATTGAACTTTTTCATTTTGCTTCAATGTAGTACGGTGGACCAATTCAGCGGAGAGAGTGCCCCTGTCATACTTCCTCTGGATGATAAACAGGTCATGGTATTTGCTAGCTTTGGGCTTAAAATAGAAATTCTCAAGGTCAGAGAACAACCTTCCAACTTCCATTAAGTGGCATGGCTGAAAGGTCCATTGCAGATCGATGCCATTTGTGCCTTTAAAATGGGAGATATATGGTGCTTGTGGTCCAATAGTGCCATGTAGATCATCAAACAAGGTTATTAGGTAGATTCTAGACAGGTTTTGTTAATGTGAGAAAAAATGTATTGTTATTCCTACCTTTTTTCTTACATTTTCTCTCTCATGAAGCAACATGCTAGAGAAGTCTTGGTACAGAAAAAAGAAGAAGAGATACTTAGTAGTAAGCTAAATTAGTAATAAGAAGAATAACCACCAGGAGAAGCTGTTGTCTTGCTGAGCAATGTGTACTATTTCAGTCTTTTGAGATTTATTTACCCAGCCATCAACTGGTGAGGTTAAAGATGTATTGTGCTCAACCATTTTTAACATTGACTATGTCTTCCCACTAGTACAGATCACCTCCTACTGCTTTACCCTTTCTTCTCCTTCACTTCCCCCCTGCCATCAATACCGGCGAGGTTAAGGATGTCTGGGTTGTCTCTGTCTTCTCACTATAGTAAGGCACCTCCTAAGCTGCATCGGTCCCTCTTCTTTCCATGCGTCTGTGTTTGAGGGGGGAATGGGTGGGTGGGTGGATTTTTGTTCGTCTTACAAGTCTCCATGATTCTCTGCAGATAATAGAAGGTCTGAAAGAAGTCCTTATCGGAATGAAGCCCGGAGGTTGTTCCTACTCTCTTAAAAAATATTGACTTTTTTTTTTCCGAAAATATATTCAAACCACAATAGTTGATAGAATATCTCGAGGAAAAATTATTTCCCCTTTTTCAAAGTATACAGTTCTAGGTATTTGAACTGTAAGGCCTGTACTGCAGGAAAAAGAAGAGCACTGATACCGCCTTCCGTTGGATACATCAATGAAAACCTAAAACCAGTACCTGAAGAGGTATGTGTTTTGCAGATATTATCATTTAACCTACTTTTGGTAGCGGTTATCCTACACTCATCTCCCAACTAACTGATTCTATGAGTAATTCTTTGGATGTAATTTTGGTTGGTTAATTTTAAAGTGGATTTTGCAAGAAATTCATGTTCCTCTTATGTTTTTATAGTCGATGTTTGGGCATGTGAAGAGGAGCTGCGTGAATGCACCAATAAGGAGGTGTGAGAGGTTGGGTATAGCAGGTTTTAGAAGGGGTAGAGGGGGAGGTGATTAGACAGAACATGAGGAATCTTCAACTTACTGAGGACGTGACCCTAGATAAGAAGGTATGGAGGTCGAGGATTAGAGTAGAAGTATAGTAGGTAGCTGAGTGATGTCGTATTTTATGTGGGAGACGCAGGGGGCTAGTCCTCCTCTTCTCATCTTCTCCTTATTTAGTATTGGCATAGTATCTTATTCTTCATTTTACTACTACATGTTGCTTCATTTGCTTTGTGTATCTTGCTATTTAGCTTTGTTTACACTTCTTTTGTGCCGAGGGTCTACCGTAATCAACCTCTCTACTCCACAAAGGTAGGGGAAAGGTCTGCGTATATCCTACCATTCCCAGGCCTCACTTGTGGGATCACACTTGGTATGTTGTTGTTGTTGTTGTTGTATTGGTTCATCAGCAGATATTGTTTTCTTGCAGTTTGGACCAAGGCGTAGCCTTATGTCTCACATGAAGGAGCCTCTAATTTTTGAAGTGCAACTGTTGAAAGTTCTATCATGAGTACCATACCATATCTATTTTTAGTGATTAACTATCCTATGTAAGTATTTTAACCAATTAACTTCCATTACTATGATCTCTTGAAAAATGTGATCTCGTAGTTCCTATGGGGTGGAGATGATGGGGTCGGTCCATGGATTTTCCTTCATTTTCCTTGGTGCAACTGTATGAGGATTTAGCTTCCAGAGTTTTTGCCAAGATATGCCAAGCAGGATTGTTCCAAAACTGGTTAATCCTGGTTTTGCTTCCATTTTAGAGGAGGTTCTACTTAGACAATGTAATCACTAAAAGATATTGATAGTCTTGAAAGTCTTACAATCTCTTAGAATCCATCCAGACCTAGTAAAATTGGATACAATAGAAGATTTTTTTTTATATAGGCGATACCAATTAATTGAGAATATGTTCTAGTCGTGTTAGTACGTTTACTTTATGTTCTATACTTTCTAAGAGTCTTTTAGTTCCGTTAGAGATTTATATATTTTTAGTGCCTTTTTTTGTTGTTGTATAATTGGTTGAGTCGTTGAGATGAGCTTATATGAAGTGACACTGTCTTCCGTGTCTTCCAGCTACTTTATCGTCTACTTTGATTTCACATTTCTGTGAAATATATACATGAATCACTTCGGGATTATAACTAGAACCACTCCTTTTCTGCATCCACCTCACATCAATAACCCGACCCCTTCCACCTGTAGCTAATTTTAGACAAGTTTCTTTTTAAGTAGATACCTGAATACCAAGTATATTGAGACATACTTGTTTATAAGAATATGAGGATTTAGCTTCAAGAATGGTTCAATAGTTGGAATTTCGAAATGTAAATATAGGGATAATCTAGAAATCTAAGGTTCGAATTCAGCTATAACACTCGAGCGTGAGAGCATTTATTACTCGTGAGCATATTTGCTCGGTACTTTTATTTCTCTAGTAGTCCGTCCAACGAGTTAGTGGAAGTGTGTGCAAACTGATCACAATACCACCTATCCCCTCCCCCCCAAAAAAAAAGAAAAAGAAAAAGAAAGATGGTCACCACCCTCCATTACAAATTTGACATTTCCCCCCAACAAGAAAGTGTGTAACTTGATACCTATGCTTTTTTTTTTGTTTGTTTTTTCAACTTGGTATTTGGTATTTGTATTGGGGTTCGACTAAACTTCGATTCTCGCATTGCAGGGTCCATTTCTGGGATGGCGCTCCTACACGATCTTATCCATTTTCAGAGGCTTGAATTCGAGACCTCTGATTAAAGGTGAAGAAATCCCGACTAACAAAGTCGAGTACAAGCCTCCATAATTTTATTTTTTGGTATATTGAAAAAACTGGAGTTTTTTTTTTTTTTCCAGAAGTCACATGACTCAACTGTGTAAGCATCTCCCTAAAATTAGCAAGTATCCTATCTGCACATTAATTTACACATTTACAAAAATAGTAAGTAGATCCCACTTTTCTGACAGATTCCAACTAATTTGTGTTGGATTCTGAGCTATTTCTAAATTTCTGTTACCCCTATTTTTATAAAGAATAAAGTAAATTTAGATTAATCGGACCGATGAAGTCTCGATAGTTGATGGTTGATAAAAAATGTCGAATTCAAACCTAATAAATAAAGAAAACACTTATTGGGAAAGAGTGGCTATACTCTTTTGTTTTACTAGATGCAAATTCGGATTAACTAAATCGATGAGATACAAATATTTAATGGTTCAATCAAAAATTTCATGTTTGAGAATTAAAAATGAAAAACTTTTTTTGTAAGGAGCATCTTTACTATTTTAGTGGATCTACGAGAGATACAAATTTAAAATTAATCAGGTTAATGAAGTATGAATATTCGATAGGTGGAAAAAAAAAAAAACGTACTCTCGTATTATATGAATTTGAACAGTTTTATCTTTATAATGTGTGGTTAATTTGCCCTCAAAGTATACACGTGAGATCAAATATGCCCTTCATATATGATCGGAATCTCTTAGAATTATGATACGTATTAAGATTTTATGTTAATTAATTAATTAATTTCATAATTAAATTAAGTAGTGAAATTATTTAAATTAAGAACATATTTGAATCAAATATTCGACGGTTAAAGCATATATAAGCTAAAGTATTAACGAACATATTGGGACCTTTTCCGTTAAATAAAGAAAAGTAATGGGGTAGACTAGTAGATTCACCCAACTTCATTGGCCCAAAGTCCACATCATTAAGACAGTGGACCCCACATTTGATTCGATGCTGACGTGTAAATTATTAATGGCTCACCTCCTATTATTAATCAAATATTTCGAATTCGAGTGATAATTTTTTTTAAAAAAGAACAAATTCAATATTTAAATATGAATCTTTACAACCTTAAATTTATATGTAATAATAAATGATACTACAATCAAATATTAATACAAATATTAGTTATTTCTTCATACATATAATTTCCAACAAAAAATATCGAGTACTCAGAAAAATCGTTAATAACAATGTGTTACCTTTTTTAACGAGCCATATGTATCTGTAAATCTAAATTGATATCGGGAGATATATTGAGGTAAATCATTAATAACTAAGTGCTATCGGTTTTAATGAGCCATATCTATCGCGAATCTAAATTAATGTTGGGAGAAGGGGGTTTTAATGCTGAGAAAAATCGTTAATAACTAAGTGTTACCTCTTTTAACGAGCCATATGTATCACGAATCTAAATAAATATCGAGCGATACAATACTGAAAAAACTCGTTAATAACAAAGCGTTACCTCTTTTAACAATCCATATGTATCGCTAAATTAATATCGGGAGATACAATACTGAAAAAAATCGTTCATAACTAAGTTTTACTTCTTTTAACGAGTCATATGTATCGCAAATCTAAATTAATGTCAAGAAATACAGTACTGAAAAAGATCATCAATAACTAAGTATTACCTCTTTTAACAAGACATATATATCACGAATCTAAATCAATGTCGAGAGATACCATACTGAAAAAAATCGTTAATAACTAAATGTTATCTCTTTTAACGAGCCACAAGTGTCGCAAAGCTAAATTAGTGTCGAGAGATATAGTGCTAAGAAAATTCGTTAATAACTAAGTATTACCTCTTTTAACAAGCCATATATATCACAAATCTAAATTAATATTGAAAATAATCATTAATAACAAAGTGTTACCTCTTTTAACAAGCCTTATATATCACGAATCTAAACTAATGTCGAGAGATAAAGTGTAGAGAAAGATCGTTAATAACGAAGTGTTACCTCTTTTAACACGCCATATGTATCACGAATCTAAATTAATGTCGAAAGATACAATACTGAGAAAAATCGTTAATAACTAAGTGATACCTCTTTTAACGAGTCATATGTATCGCGAATGTCGAGAGATACAATATGAAAAAGAAAATCGTTAATAGTTAAGTGTTCTCTCTTTTGACAATTCATATGTATCACGAATCTAAATGAATATCGTTAATAACTATAAGTGTTACCTCTTTTTACGAGTCATATGTATCACAAATCTAAACTAATATCGAAAGATACAGTAATGAGAAAAATCGTTAATAACTAAGTGTTACTAACTCTTTTAACGAGCCATATACATCACAAATCTAAATTAATCGGGTCACATGATAGATGGACCAAAAAACCAAAACAATTTTTTTTTTCACCTTGTCTGGTGCAACCCCATTTGGCTGTCACTGTAAAATTCACAGAAATATCAACACAATAATACAGCAAAACGCTCCTTCTATGAACTTTCCCTACTATAAATTCACTTGGGTCCTCACAAAAATTGTTTAAAGATTCCTATATATATTGATATATACTGCATAAAGATTACTGTTTTCTTGATTTTCTTTATCTTTTTTTCCAGTGAAAAGATCCTTTTTTTTAAGCTCAATTTACTTGAATCCAGCCATATAAGGTATATTCCAGAATCTGGTTCACATTAGTAGTTTGCTTTATTTATTCTGTTCAATTCTTTTGTCTGATTTCTTGTTTCAGATATGGATCCCCTTTTAGTTAAAAGCTACTAATATCTTTTATTTGTTGGACTATATGTTAAAGATTTGATTTTGGGATTTTTTTTGTGTGTGTTAAATTAATGTTTTTTGTTATGTTAAGTGTTGTTAGTAGTCCTGTGTTGGTTACATTTCTTTTGAGCTGAACGTCTATCGGAAACAGTCTCTCTACCTCGCAGAAGTTAGAGGTAAGGTCTGCGTACATTCTACCCTCACATTTGATATGTTGTTATAAGTGCCGAAGGTCCATCAGAAACAACCTCTCTACCCCTACGGTAGGGGTAAGGTCTGGGTACACTCTACCTTCCTTAGACCCACTTTGTAGAACTACGCGGGGTATGTTGTTGTTGTTGTAAGTGCTGTAGTAGTTAAGCAGGTAGAATCTTTATTGCTATTTATTAATTCTGCTGGTTCCCTCCCTCTCCTACTCTGAGGGCCCTCAAAAGGGGTTGATTTGGTTGTAGAAAAGGAGTGATCTTTGTCATAATTTTTAGCTGCTGAGATGCTGAATTAAATTTTCAGCGTTGTGGGTGATCGTTTGTACTCAATTTGAGGATGTTTGAACTGGGATAGAGCGGAGTCGTGAATATGCAGTAGTTAGAATTTAGAGAGATTCTTTTATCAAATTTACTAGGATATATAGGAATTTGTGAAACCTTGATTTGGTTGCAGCAAAGGAGCAATTTTTTCATATTTTTTAGCTGCTGAGATGAACTGAATTAAATTTTCAGTGTTGTGAGTGATCATTTGTACTCAATTTGAGGATGTTTGAACTAGGATACAGCGGAGTCGTAAATATGCAGTAGTCAGAATTTAGAGAGATTCTTTTATCAAATTTACTAGGACATGTACGAATTTGTGAAATCTTGATTTTGTTGCAGCAAAGGAGCAACTTTTTCATACTTTTTAGCTGCTGGATATGTTGTTGTTGTTGTTATAAGTGCTGAGGGTCTATCGGAAACAGCCTCTCTACCTCTGCGGTAGGGGTAAGGTCTACGTACGCTCTACCTTCTCTAGACTACACTTTGTGGAACTACACCGGGTATGTAGTTGTTGTTGTAAGTGCTGCAGTAGTTAAGCAGGTAGAATCTTTATTGCTATTTATTAATTCTTCTGGTCCTCACTCTTCTACTCCGAGGGTCCTAAAAAGGGGTTGATTTGGTTGTAGAAAAGGAGTGATCTTTTTCATAATTTTTAGCTGCTGAGATGAACTGAATTAATTTTTCAGCATTCTGGGTGATCATTGTACTCAACTTGAGGATGTTTGAACTAGGATAGAGTGGAGTCATGAATACATAGTATCTAGTATTTAGAGAGATCTTTTATCAATTTACTAGGACCATGTACAAATTAAGGTGCTGATAACCTCTTTTTGGGGACTCTGGAGACCTAAGGTGATGACTGATGAGTATTAATGGGGTATTATGTAATGTAGTACAGCACATTGAGAGGCTGTTGAGACCTGAAGCTATTGCATTCAAGATTCAGATTGGTTACATATCATTTTGCTGGAAATTTCGTACTTGAGTTGCTATCCTTTTTGGATCAGATTGTATTGTGATTAATGAAGCAAACGTGATGATTAGCATTCTAAAAGATCGAAACTTTGTATTTGGGGAATTTGTGAAAAAAGAAAAGGAGAGGCAGAGGGGTGCCTCCTTTATTAGTTGATACGTCATTGGGACTTTTAAGAACCAAACTAGAGTCATGAAGCATCAATTATGAAATTGCTTCACAATGGTCTGTTTTGAGTTAATTTAGATCCAATTTAGCTGGACATATGCTTTTGACTTATGACTTTTCTTGTGTGGTTGAGTACTAAATTTGGTCAATTTTCACGAACCAAATTTTCTTGGATCTCTGTGAACATTAATGCTTGTCCATGCTCGTTAGCTCAAGAAATAATGAACTGTTTTTTTAAGACCAGTAAGTATGTATTTTATTCATCCAAAGTGCATGAATATGTACAAGCAAAAGCTCAGTAGCGTAGACATTTAACATCTTAAAGCAAAGTGTCAAAAAGTATAAACATCTGTATCTAAGTCAAGGAATCATGAATTATGGACCTTACTGTTTTGACCTTTCAAAAAGAAAAAAGGAGTTATGTTGGACAAGATCTCACTCGAAAGGAAAGGTTAAATTTTTTTGGAAGTATGTCAGTTACCATCTGGATGACTATTTTATGTTGTTGGTACAATCTTCTGTATGTTTTATTCATCAGCTGATTGTTACGTAAATGCAGAGCCTACAATTAATAAATGGGTTCAAAAGCAGTTGAAGATTTGATACAGGCGTCATCAGGAGTACATTATTCTGGATTCCATTTGGAAGAGCCACATACTTCAGAGATTGATCAACCAACAACTTCTATAGATGAAAGTGTTAAGCAACCCTTTGTCATAGGTATGTCGAGGCAGTTATATGTCTCTTGCTGTTGCTTGAGCTTTTTCTCAACTAACTGTACCTTCGAGGCTATCATGCTTTGTTTAATCATAGAAGGAGATAAATCACCGAATTGTTCCTCGCGCCCTTATGTTTGATGAATCTCAGTGTACACGATACTTTTAGCTTCCGAAACTAAGGACAACTACTCAAAGATGGGACCAGTTCATGTAACTTGGCTACAGTTCTGAAACTTAATCTTTGAACTGATTGAATGTTCGTTCTATTCAAGGCTATACATGCCAATTGTGTTTGCATCTGTCACGATTGTTATCTGTTTGAATCATTCCAGCTCTCTTAGTGTTCTCTTAATCCAAGCTCATATAAACTGTTTTCCCTGCAGGAGTTGCTGGAGGTGCTGCGTCAGGAAAGACTACAGTTTGTGATTTGATTATTGATCAGCTTCATGATCAGCGTGTTATCCTAGTTAACCAGGTAGGTTTTTTTCAGAGTGAAAAGGAAACACCTTTCATCACTCTCAGTTTGACTGACAGCATAATCTTTTCCTGTGCGTTTTTTTTAATTATTTGGTGTTTTATGGCTATTAAATGTACTAGTCCTATCACGCCCCCGTCTTTTATGACAATAAAGTACATTTGAGGGAACTTAACTTGCATTTTAATACATTCAATCTGAAATTTCCTAGTTGTCTTCTAAGTTTTGCCGCAAAACGAGTTTCTAGATATCAATCTTTGATTGACTCATGGATCTTAGCCTTTGTTAAAAAGCGTTCTTTAATAGGGCATGACTAAGGGTCTATCTCTCTACCTCCCAAGGTAGGGGTAAGATCTGTGTACACACTACCCTCCCCAGACCCCACTTGTGGGATGCTTGTTATTTTGTTGTTGGCTAAGGAAGTTGTGGTCAGAAAAACCACAGGGTTTAGATATTTGTCTGTCTTGCACTACTTTTCAGTCTCTTCTGGCATTATAATTGTCTGAAGTTTGGGGAAAAAATGGTGTATAGCCTACCAAAACTCGAACACTGATTTCTCTGACTTGTGTTTCAATTGGCAGGATTCTTTTTATCACAACTTGACTCCAGAAGAACTCACAAAAGTTCACGAGTATAACTTTGACCATCCTGGTTAGTCTAGTTCTTTATACTCTTGAATTGAATACACAGGTAAAATTGTTTATTTCTTCATTCCTTAGAGAAACAAAGAAACCAGTTAATATGGTGAAGTATTGACAATTATCCATTTTATCATTCTCACAGTTGCCTATAGACCATTAGTAATAGGTTGCCATGAATTGTGAAGATTTGTGACTTGGAAAACATGTGCTACTGTGGTTCAGCTATTAAGGCCTTAAACTCATCAGATGTTCCTAAACACAATTAGTAGAAGCTTCCTCAGTGTCAACTCCGTGAAATCAGTTAATAAGGATTTGAACAATTAGTGCTTCTTTTATATGTACTTAGTTTCATAAATATTAAGAGTCACTTCTATGTTCTAGAATAATGTGTGGGCTAAGTTTTCTTTCTAATTATTGTTTGTTTTATTCAGATGCATTTGACACCGAGCAATTGCTGTGTGTGATGGAGAAATTGAAGCATGGGCAAGCTGTAGATATTCCAAAGTATGATTTTAAGAGTTACAAAAATGACGTATTCCCTCTTCGAAGGGTAATGTCTTATAGCATGGCGTTTTCCTCTTATTTTTATTTCATTTCAGCTTGTACTGTTACATGGATATCAATCTAATTTCTTTTAAGAGTATGTCAATTTATGTCATCCATCTGTTTGAACATTTTTAATCTATGATCCAAACCTGCCTCAAAGGGAAAACAAGGAAGAAAAGGAGAAAGTGATTTGGAACATAGATACTCTTCCTGACACTAACCACTTTGACTTAAAATACTTGGTAGGTCAATCCTTCGGATGTTATAATTTTGGAAGGCATACTCATTTTTCACGATCCTCGTGTCCGAGATCTGATGAGTATGAAGATATTTGTAGATACAGGTTCTTTCCTCTCCTTTCTTATGATATATCTTTATATTTCTTATATTAGATTACTGATTGTCGCCCTGTTGGCATGAGTTCTGTCCTTCATTGACTTCTATGTGTGATATTAATAGAATAGGTGCCATAGTCATTATCTCATCCGGATTCTTTCCTTACATGCATCTTGTTCTTTTCAATTGTTTCACCTAAAAAATGATAAAACCGAACTTCAAACACTAATTGAAATTTTTTGTTCCAGTCCTTTATTTGTCTACACCACATTAGATTTCTCGAGAAGAAAAAAAGAATTCAGTAATAGGAATACTATTATGCTACATGGATGTGTAGAAGCACCAAATCTATATTGAAGCGGATTATTGGAGTTATTTTACTTATTCTTTTCACAGCGTTTCTTTTTACAATTGTTGTTCAGCTCTTCCAATTGTTCGATTTGCCGATTATATAACTTCTGCTTGTTGTTCCATTCTATCTCTACGGACATCTATGGTGAATCTTCTACTTTTGGGGCTTCATACTTTAAAATTTTCAGTGCAGATGCTGATGTACGCCTTGCAAGGAGAATAAGACGAGACACTGTTGAAAAGAATAGAGATATTGCTACAGTACTAGATCAGGTTAGCTGAGCTTTATATGTTTTCTGAAAGAATTTGAGCTAACGTTGCGGTTTTATATGTTCCTACTCTTTTTTACCTTTTTTGGTAGATTTTTTGTCAAGGAATCCTCTTTTCTTTTTGTACTTCCAACAAAATGCCAATTGTTATTAGAAAGATCAACAGATGGATGGATAATTTTCTTTGTCCTGTTTATTTTCTCGCTTCATGTCTGTGCATGCACCTTGATGCTGTTCTCGACGGAAGGTTCTATAACATGCCCTTTTCAAAACTGACGAGTTGTCCAAAATTTAGCATAATCTTTTCGTAATTTGTTTGCTTTTCAAGAATAACGTAATGTAATATTCGTGCAGTATTCCAAGTTTGTCAAACCAGCTTTTGATGACTTCATTCTTCCAACAAAGAAGTATGCTGACATTATCATTCCCCGGGGTGGAGACAACCATGTTGCGATCGATTTGATTGTGCAACATATTAGGACGAAACTTGGTCAACATGATCTTTGTAAAATATACCCTAACCTATACGTTATTCAATCTACTTTCCAGGTGCTATTTCCATCTTGTTCCTAGATATCTGTTTAAGCTCCATCTTGACAATTATCTGTTCCTCTTCATCTTGAAGTCATTTTCCTGTTCTTCAAGATCAAGCTTTTATTTTCTTCTAAAGATTGTTATTTGTTTCATTTAGATACGTGGCATGCATACACTTATCCGTGATGCACAGACGACGAAGCATGATTTTGTGTTTTATGCTGATAGATTGATTCGTTTGGTATGTTTTTCTTTCTTACACGGTAATCAAGCTAAGTTTTTGACACGAGAATTCCAAACCTTTGTTTTCCTTATCAGTGCCTCACTGTACCAGGTTGTTGAACATGGTCTAGGACATCTGCCATTTACAGAAAAACAGGTGATCACTCCAACTGGTAAGCGCTATCCTTGTAATACAATACTCATGCCTTGTGAAAATATTTTGATTTCTTCTATTGCTGTAGCCTATTTGGTAAGGTCTGCCTATATTAGGTGTATGGACTCATTACAATACTGATATGACACGACTGACGTGGAACAAGACTCTCATGAGTCATGGACTATAGCCAAAATCGTCATTTGATTCGAATTTTGTTTACTCATGTTTATCGATAGACTTAGCTCTTCTTCATATCCCAAGTTTGTCGTTTTCGAGCATGAAAAGTATACTTAAATAAACCCACCTCTGTTGAACTGCAGGATCTGTATACAGTGGTGTAGATTTCTGCAAGAGGTTATGTGGTGTCTCAGTAATTAGAAGGTAATTATTGCTTGTCTCGCTTGATATTTTTCTTCATATATGAGGTAAATATGTGGGAGCTGCGGGGCATAGGACGGACATTCTATTCTTATGTCTACATATTCTTATGTTGATGCATATAATTTATGCGCTATATTTAGACGCATTACTGAAAATAACTAAGGATAAGAAATGAGACTCTTTATCTTTGGAGAAACTGGTTTGGCATTTGAAAGTGGCCAAGCTACATTCTCGAATTCTCAAGATGAATACATATCACAATGAGAAGATCAAGATTTATAATGCTTAGAGTAAATGTCAGCTAAAAAGGTTTATATCAATGGGAGTTCCTTTTTCTTCTAGTGTGGGAAATGATATGCAAAATATTTACATGTTTTGCAATCTAGTCAATTTTTGAATTTGACGTGTTACTCTCGAAAACTAAAATAAAAATACGTATTGTTAATCAGTCGAATTATAATTTCAAGTAGTTGGTGACAGTTGTATTTCATTCTGAATCAGCTGAACGTGCATATGGTTTACCTAATCATCTTCCTTTAGTGTGTCGAAGCTTTTTACTTTACTACCTTTGAAGTGACCATGCTTGCTTCTTTTCTGCCTAAGAAAGTAGATTTCGTGGTTGCTACGTTCTCTTACTAGCCATAAGAGTTTCTAATTTTGCACAGTGGAGAGAGCATGGAGAATGCCTTACGTGCATGCTGTAAAGGTATCAAGATAGGCAAGATTCTTATCCACAGAGAGGGTGACAACGGTCAGCAGGTTAGCGATCTGCTTTGTCCTCCCGGATCATTACATTGGCATTTACTTTCGTTTCACTCTCTTTTTGTAGTTTCTAATGCGTTTTCTCATTAATGGCACGAATAATGGTGCAGCTGATCTATGAAAAACTACCAGAAGATATTGCACAAAGGCATGTTCTTTTGTTGGATCCAATCCTTGGCACAGGTTAGTCTATTTTCAAGAACACCTCGACATCACCATAACTTTCCTGCACCAAAAAATTAGATGCAGCACATCATCGAGAATGTTGTCAAAATTTTCATGATGTGACAATCTGCAGGGAATTCAGCAGTTCAAGCTATTTCTTTACTGTTAAAAAAGGGAGTCCCAGAGTCCAACATTTTATTCCTTAATCTTATCTCTGTAAGTTTACTGGTTCATCCAAATATAGCGCGTAAACAAGCAGAGCTTCTATTGCAATGTGATTCTGGAATCATAATTTGTGTTGTTCTTAAACTAGGCACCCCAAGGAGTACATGTGGTCTGTAAGCATTTTCCAAGAATAAAGATTGTGACATCTGAGATAGAAAATGGTTTGAACGAAGAATTTCGTGTTATCCCTGGAATGGGAGAGTTTGGTGACAGGTATTTCGGCACAGATGATGACTGAAACATTGATTGGTGGTCGTGTTCCATCTCTCAACCGCGGGAGAGAGATCATGATGAAGAGAAGGGGATTCAGTTGAGCATATGATCAATCAATAATGTGTTCATAGCTTTGGACATTTTAAAATTGTATTAGACCATAGTTGCCTTAGAAATGCAGTCTTCAAACTTCTTGTACATTTGATTTGTGCTAGCTTTTCTTCTGAATCACAAGAACAAGGGCGGCTCAATCAAATTAGTTCCATTATTTGAGAACGAGCTAAGACTACTAGACGTCCTCGCAATGATTAAGAATCAAACCTGACTCCTTCGCCATCGTTTGGCACAATTTAACAGATGATAAGCAGAAGGACGAATAAGTATTATAACAAGGATATATATAATTAGAGCTAGTTTTTGCTTATGGATGATAGAATGCAATGTACGTATGACATGATACAACAACGTATTCAGTATTATCTCACAAGTGGGGTCTAGAATGTACACATTCTTAACCCTTATCTTCGTGGGATAAAGGTTGTTTCCGAAATATCCTCGGCTTAAAAGAGGTGTAATCAAAGCAGGATAGAAAGAAAAATAACGACAACAAAATAGTAGTGGATCTTCGGGGTAAGACTTTAGTTGCATAACTCACAACTTCTACTTCCAGCCATTCTTAAGATGCATAAATTGAGAACTGGCCAACTCCTTTACTAAGAAAAATCGATTCACCAGAATTGATAAGGAGAAAGAAAAAGATAAACTATGAAAATAATTGGAAAAAGAAGTGTATCTAATGGAAAGATGTGTAACAATATGTGATAAAAAAAATTACACATTTGGAAGTAAAAAGAATGAAAAATAAGTGTAATTGGCTGAATCACAGGTAAACTTGAAAATAAAGTTAATTTTCTTTCATGCATAGTTTAATATAACATCCAACCAACCACAGAACCAAATAATTCCCCTTGAATTACACTCCCTGCCAAATCCATCAGCAGTAAAGCAAGGTTAATTTTGTGTCCCCAACAATATAATTTCAAAGACAAATTTGAATGTCCAAAAAAAATGTTTTTGAGTATACAAATTAAGCCACAAATCTGAATTCTATGACAGAAAAAGGGATGATTAACCCCCAAATAGATATCCGGCTGCTTGTTCTTCATTACCATCGAAAAACTTCAGAGCTTGTATTACTGCCTCCCTTCCAAAGCCTAACTCGACAAGCTTTGCAACTTTGGCTTCAAATTCAGGTCCCTGCAGATAAAATATTGATTCCAGGTTTGAAATGCATAAAAGAACGTAAAAGATTTGTTCTACTTAATAGTTATGTTTATTCGAAGGAACAAAAAATACGCAGGCTGCCCGGGAACAAATTAATCTATAATATTACCTGTGTTATGTTGCCACCGGCACTTCCTGTAGATCAATACAATGTTGAACTATAAGCAAATGCAATTCAGAAGAGAGAAAATAAAGATAGCCATAGGAACAACCAAAAGAAAGAAAATTCATGTCCATTTTGACAAACATGACTCTTCCTAGATCATGTTAATTATTGCAAGGAATCTGCATCATTGGATGCAGCGGAACAGTTCACATCACAGACAAAAAGTTGAAATGGATCTAGCCAGAAATTTCACAAATAGTAGTGAAGCTAACCGGAAGGACCTCCTTTTGTAGGATCAGTCTTCTCTGTTCCTCCAGATGTAGCCTGTACAGCAACAAAAAGAACCACATTTAGCACTGCTGCCTTGTCAAAAAAAAAAAAAACGCAAGGAAACAGCACTGCTCGTAGATGGTCAAAATTTCTGATTTGAATATTTAGAGGAAAACGATACTATAACAGACTATGAAAGGACTGCACGACCTTATAGATTCCGAAATTGCAGGATAACATATTGCGCAATCGTAGAGCAAACGGGCTCAAGCAACCCCAAGAAAACAAGAAAATTTCATCAAGAATGTCATAGTTGTAAAAAGAAAGAGGCCAATCCCAATCATTATTTCATTAATTTCATAATCAACTTTATCTTTTATGACCGAGAGTGCAGTGGTAAGATGTTACACTTAGCTCTTGACCTATTTTGAAGCTGAAATAGGTTAAAACTTTTTGTTCATTATTGCTCACATTAAACTACACGCAGCAAAAAGCAAAACCCTAGTCTCATCCCTAGTACCTACTTCCAGAGAATGGAAAAGGAAAAACAGTAATGTTGAGTCTGGAAAAAAATCACTATGTTAAAAAAAATGGCCGTTACCTGTGCTCCTGAGCTCGAAGCCTCCTTGGCATGCCTCTCCTCATCAAGAAAATGACCAGGAATGTCCTTCTCTGAAATTTTGAAGTACACAAAACTTAGAGAAAAGCTCAAAGGTAGTACTATCCAGTACCAAGATAACCACGAGCATCACCAACCATGTAGAAATGGTACAGCAACTTCCCCTCCACCAACTCTCAGAACATTGTCCTTAAGATCAATCATGCACTGCAAAAGCTCATTACCATCAGCTTATAAAGATGTATTGAAAAGAAAAGATAAGAACGGAAAAGACAAAGATGTTACAAGCAAGGCAAGAAAGTCAACCTGGTGTTTGCGAAGCATATCAAGTCCAAAGAGAAATTCCATATTGGGAGAATCCAGCACCACGAAAGAACAAGGGTAAAATATGTTCCCAATCTGCCATAGTTAAGAGTAGCAAATTAAAGTGAAACAAGTTAACAGGGAATCTCCTTGGAACTTATCATTAATTCGAACGCAGCATAACCACACAGCTTCTCATTAATTTGAAAGCAGCTTTCATTTACTAAAACAAATGCCATATCCCATATGTGCTTGGTTGTATAACTTAATCCTTATGTATTATGAGTGGAACAAGTAATTATCACCAACTGATTACTGCGACAAGTCATCGAAAAAATTGATTTAAAACTACTTACAAGTTACAACTGACAGATTATTAATTATTTGATTATTATTTATAGCTATAAGTTGAGCATAAAAGTTAGCATATGTAGCTTATTTAAGACTGCTAAGCATAGACAGGATACTTAGCATCAGTAATCCAGATCATAAAATTGAAAACTACTAAGAAACAGTACAGTAATACAGAAACTGAAAGAATAGAATATGGAAAGCATTTGACAGCAGCAGAAATTTAATCACCCAGCAATTTCCAGGCAGTGCATGAAAAAAGAGAAAGAACTCATTGGTAGAACAGCTGCATCTACTATTTATGGTAAAGAACAGCTGCATCTATTGTATACTGTCAATGCACTTGAATTACAGACACAAGGTTGAGAAGTAGCACATCAGCTCCAAGGAAGCAACAAACCTTGATTGGAGCAACATGAATACGACCAAGTATTTCTGTTTGACCAACTCCACGAGCAATGCCCTTGTAGCGTGTATCTAGTAACCTCCACAATCTGCAAGAGAACGGGTTAGCAGTAATAGTTGACAAACCAGGGCTAGCTTATTCCTGGAAAAGAATAAGCAGCAAACAAACACGTGTTACATTTGTTACTACATTATTCTACAGTAACTAAAACCTAAACCTTGAATGATAAACTGACTAATGTATTGCCCCATAAACTTTTACTGTTTGATCACCGAGAAATCCCTAAGGGCCAGTGGCATAAAATTTGAAAGTCGGTGGATAATGGGTCCACCAATCTACCCTAAACTTTTACTTCTTTTTTTTACCCTAAACTTTTACTTAATAGTTATTCACTCAACCCTGTCATCAATCTAATGAATGCCTCCTGGCTTATTAAGAAATTTTAAAGAGAAATGGATAAGCTGGATCAAATACAGCATCTCGACAGTCGAATACTCCATTTTGGTTAACAGGAGGCGTGTGGGTCTCTTTTCTCCACAGAGGCATTAGACAAGGTGATCCCATCTCTCATCTCTTATTCATCTTGGCAATGGAAGGACTTGGTAAAATGCTTCAGAAAGCCAGCACTAATGCAGTGGATTGGGCCAGTTAAAATAGGAAGGAACCTGGGTCCTCAAGCTGTTGTTTCTAACCTGCTTTATGCAGATGATACTCTGATCTTTTGTGGTGCTGAGAGATCACAAGTGATACAGCTAAAACTAAATTTATTTATTTTTGAAGCAATTTCAGGTTTGCATACGAATATGCTAAAGAGCATTATCTACCATGTTACTGAAGTGTCAAATTTGGAGGAGCTGGCTAATATCATGGGTTGCAAGATTGGCTCATTCCCTTCCACTTATCTGGGCCTTCCCTTGGGTGCCAAATACAAATTCACTGAAATCTGGACTGGAATCATCCAAAATTTTGAGAAGAGGTCGGCAACATGGCAAATGCAATATCTCTCCTTTGGCAGCAGACTTACACTTATCGATAGTGTCCTAGACAGCTTACCTACTTATTACATGGCTCTCTTTCCAATGCCAACTAGGGTTCTGGAATAGATAGACAAGATAAGAAGAGACTTTCTTTGGGAAGGTAACAATCAGGGGCACAAATTTCACCTCATCAAGTGGGAGAAGGTTACTCAACCAAAATTACAAGGTCTTGGGATTAAGGACCTTGCATCCAATAACAAAAGTATGATGATGAAATGGCTCTGAAGATTCAACTTGGAGGAGGCTGGTTTATGGAAAGATGTTATCATAGCTAAGCATGGATTGTTGAATCATTGGTGCACAGAGACTTCTACACTTTCCCATGGAGTAGGGCTATGGAAGGGGATTAGGAATCTGTGGGACACCTTTGTCCAACAGACTCATTTTGAAGTAGTTAATGGCTCACACTTGAGATGGAAAGACAAGTGGCTTGGCAACACCATTCTTCAGGATGACTTCTCAAACTTGTTCGGAGTAGCTCAAGATCCTAAATTTGTAATTGCTGCTTACAGAGAAGGGATTATCTGGGATCTGAAGTTCAGAAGTAACATGCATGATTGAAAAGTGAATGAGCTGCTAGACCTTTTTGCAAGACTCCAGCATTGTCGCATTTGTGCTCTAGAAATCCTACGATAGACAATTGGCCGTGGGGGAAACTACACAGTCAAGGAAGGTTACCAACAGTTATGCTCTAGAAATCCTAAGATAGATGACTGGCCGTGGAAGCTCATTTGTAGGACCAAACTGCCTCCTAAGGTTATATGTTTCACATGGACAGCTCTGTTATATGTTTCACATGGACAGCTCTGTATGAGGCATGTCTTACTCAAGATAACCTGAAAAAAGAAGAAGGAAAATTCAGCTCCCAAGAAGATGCTACATGTTTGGAAAGGAGGCTGAAAGCAACAGACACCTATTCCTTCACTGTGAGGTGGCCTCCCTTTCAGTTAAGGATGCTTATGAGAGTTGGAGCCGATGGAGAGTTGACAAAGCCACCAAGAAGATCTGGAACATGGTTCCTACTTGTATGTTTTGGTGTATCTGGTTAGCGAGGAATAGCAGATGTTTTGATGGGGAGTCAACTCTTTTAGGTCTTTTGAAGGCTAGGTGTATTTCCAATCTGTTTAGCTGGAATAGAAATAGGAGATGTTTTGATGGGGAGTCAGCTCCCTTAGGTCTTTTGAAGGCTAGGTGTATTTCCAATCTGTTTAGCTGGTCTAATTTGTATCCTGTTGTTAATGCAGAACATCTTCAGGACTTTATTAGCTCACTAGTTCTGGCTTAGATAGAATTTGTACAGTCAGCCAATCATTTTTTGTAAGCTCAATTGCCATATCCTGTAATTCTTGCATCTTCTTGATGCTTTTTGTTAATATTACTTCATCAAAAAAAAAAAAGATAGTTCTGAAATCTTATAAATTGGAAAACGGATACGAAAAAGTAACACTATAACAAAGGTGTGTTTCATACTACAAGAGAGCAAACATGATCGTTCAGAACTAAAAATTCTCCCGAATAGCCACCATAGCATGTCGATGAAAAGCATGCAATCTTAGTGCCACACAGTCTACAGAAGGAATTGAAGATTTTGCACGCTGTGCTTCTATAATTCACGTTGAATTCTTAATTTGTCTGTTATTATTCTTCTGCCGTTCTAGAATACAAATTTTGAACAACATACCTCAGTAAAAATTTTAATTTAAAAAAAAAACAAGAGGATTCTTCTCGTCTCCCTGACATTTTTTTTAGAAGGTTAAGAATATATCTCTGACTAAAACTACTCATCAATTTATGTGCTTGCCATTTAATTTCTTTATAAAGAAAGGTATTACGCTTGCTACATAATATTCATTTGTGCTAACAAAATATTACAAGGATCAAACAAGTTACTATCAACAACACAGCACAGCCTCATAAGTCATACCCACAACGTTCTGCACAGCTTTTAGATATAATCGTTGACTGAGCTCCACTATCCACAAAAGCCTAAACCAAAGAAAACCAAAATATCCCACTGAACCAAATGTAACAAGATGTACCAAGAAGATGGAACACATTCAAATCAAAATCCCTACCTTTAGAGGATGACCATTTACTTCCATGTCAACATATAACATAATCTGAATAAGCCAAAAAAGTTAACCCAGCTCCATTAAAACCACAGACAAAATCAATCTTTGAAAGGCATAAGGTAGTTTTACATACCACACTGCCAAAAGCTTCAGGATTGTGTTCCAATGCAGCTTCCCAGTTTTCTTCAATTCCTTTCTGGAAAATAAGCAAAACATGAAAAATCTCTAACACAACTAGACCCAACTTCCATTGCATAAAACAACAACATACACAGTGTAGTCCCACAAGTGGAGTATGAGGAGGGTAGGATGTACGCAGACCTTACCCCTACCTTTGTGGGGTAGGGAGGTTGTTTCCAATAGACCCTCGGCTCAAAAGAGAAGTTCTTGAAGCCAACTTCCATTGCATATTGGGAAATTTTGCACTTTTGTAAAAACAACACGGAATAAAAGAGAAAACTACTTCTATAAGGTAGACAAAAATATATTTTGCAAGACTTTATGATTATGCCATTTGTACTTTTTTGATGAAACAACAACAACATGCCCAGTGTAATCCCACAAGTGGGATCTGGGGAGGGTAGTGTGTATGCAGACCTCACCCCTACCTTAAAAAGGTAGTGGTATCAATAAAGGCATAAAGAATATGTAAGAATTACAGGATATGGCATTTGAGCTTACAGAAAATGACTGACTGGCTGTACAAAAAAATTACACCATTCTAATGCAATATTATCTGTGAAGAGAGTAAGGATGATCGAGAACAAGCTCCACGGAATCTAGCAATCAATCAATCAATTAGGTCCAACCCCGAGTTAGTTGAGACCGGTTATGTGAATCTTGTCTATATGAATCTTCTACATACGTTTTTTTGAGATGGATGAATCTTCTATATATATTAATCAATCGAATCAACTACAAGTTCCACAGACTATCAAAAATCAACAAGCAAAGGCTACTGATGACTTATAGGTTGGTCGAATGATGATCCAAACAATATTTCAATATTCAGCATACTAGAGCTGTTGGAAGAGATGCTCGTAGGAAGGGATACAATTTGTTTTAACGTCATTAGTTCATAATTAGAGTTATTCAGTATAAAAGCTACTTAACATTGTCAAATCAATATTTGATCAAATAATAAATGTCCCAGTGAAGAAGTTTTATCTATTACAGTTGTAAATCGTGCTTAAATAGGAACTAATTCGTTTTCCCTAAAAAATACAAGGAAAGAGAAAAAGCACAGCTGTTTGTGGTCCATTCAAGCAAAAATAACAATATTAAAATTAAAGGATGTAAACAAAAGAACTACGGTGCTAAACTGCTAATAACTTGAAACAGTCTAAGAAACATTGACCAGTACACTTCAGTTTCAAAAACATTGTAATAATAAGGATCACATAACTTGATGTGCCAACTAACCTGGCGAATTGCCTCTTCAATTTTCTTTTGTGCCTCGACATCGAATGGATCAGCGTACAGCAGTGCCTACGATTCAACATAATGTAAATTAAGCAATGGATATCAATGAACTATGCCTCATTCCTGAATTAGTTGGGTCGGCTATATGAAACTTCTTTATCTAGCCCGCTTAATGCGTACCTAGGTGGGCATGACCCACTGAAGGAAACAAAAAAAAATTACCAATCAAATATCTATAGAAAGTTAAACTTAGAAAAATTTAGATCAAACGATTGAGAAATATTGAGCAACCCTGTCTGTTTCATATAAGCTAGGGGAAAGCTTCAGATGGCAAAAACATAGTGTAAAAGCTGACCATATAGCTTTGGATAAGACCTTCAAAAGCCTCCAGTAATCGCGAATGCCACATTCTTAGTAGATATTGCATGACAACCATGAACAGAATAAATGCTTACAAATTGCGGCATAAGGGAATTTCAAAATTCTACTCTTCTTTACAACCGATCACTAGCACTTAGTTCCTAGGCATCTTTTAGCAAGAAGTTATAAGGCAGTCACTAATGGGACTGTCAAAATTGTGGATGACAAGTACATTAAAGTATACAGAAGAAAAGATGGCAAATTAGCAATAGAAGCTCCTGACCATCTCCTCTTCTTGACGACGCCGTAGCACTGATTTATGCTGATGACGCAAACGTAGAAGATCTTGCAGCTTATTTAGGTCATTCCCAAGGACAGCTTGTGCTAACTCAGGATCGTTCTGCAAGTTCAAACATCATATACAAGCTCAGGGGACCTCTGTGTTATGAATTGATCGCAAACCAACCACAAGGTGGAGCGGAGGAGAACAAAAGTAACAGAAATCATGTTCACATCAGATTGATCCAAGAAAATAACACAGTATAAGAGGAATCCATCCGAAAGCATATGAAACTTTCCTCTCGGAATGTAACTAATCCTTCACTGCGCAAGTAATATCACAATGAAGTCATAATTAGCAATCATTTTAAAATTGTACTGATCCAACAAAATTACAAAGTACAACAACATACCAGTATATTCCCACAAAGTGGGGTCTGGGGAGGGTAGAATGTACGCAGACCGTACCTTTACCCCAGGATGAAGTAAAGAGGTTGTTTCCGATAGACCTTCGGCTCAAAACAGTCCAAGATATATAACCAATAAACAAAATAACAGATAATCACCAAACTATACTACAACAAAATAATATAATAATCTAACTACACAAAGCACTAGCAAGTATCCGGCGCAGATGAAACAAAAGCTACAAGCGTAGCCTTACAACTACTACTAAAAAGGCAACAAAACACTGCTTTTAAAGTATAACTATTCCTTCATTGTACCTGTATGATCGTGATAAAGCCATACGTAAGGGCAGTTTTTCTTTTAACAATGCACCAGGTTGGAAATGTATGGATGCTAACTAGTTCAAAATCACTTAGCAAGTACATGTGTTGAAAATAGTAAACTCGCACAAATACAATATGCTTTTGGAACTTCATTTCTTTCTTAAATTGTTTTAGCAAAAGCAAAAAGAAAGGAAATGGCTAACTTCCTCCACCTGAAAAAGTTGGGCCATCAGATTTGAATCATTTCTCAAGTGTTGTTGGAAAGCGGAAGGATTTGCTGCAGATCCATCTTGTTTGAAGCTCAAGTCATTTGCAGGTGCACTGAAATGCACTTATTTAATTGTTAGCAGAAGACGAAGTACAAGATGTATTTACAGGATGCGGCAGAGCAACGGGGAAAGGGTAACACCGTGGAACAATAAACAGCTAATAGAATAACGAAACATAACCTAAGTAACATGAGCAGAAAACACACCTAGACAAGGATGCTGCACTAGACACCATCATCACCAAATCTCCATCACCAACACCTAGCGCACTTAGTTTTTCAGAATTCCTCATTTCCCTACCATTGTACAGAAGCTGCTGTTGCTGCAAGGGCACTTGTGTCTGCTCGTCCCACACATAAACACAAAACCATTGTAAAAGTAAGTGCTAACTGTGTCTCCACAATTTATATCACAACTTAAACTTCATATATTTGAAGCAAAGGCTTGGTGCAACTTTAAAACTTGCCGATCGTGTCACCAAGGTCACAGTATCAGGGAACGGAAACAACCTTTACAAAACTGCAAGGTAAGGCTGCATACATAAGACCCAATATGATCCGTCCCTGCACCAATCTGTCCTTCTTTATAAGTTCATATAATCCAATATTCCTAAAAAGGGTAGCTCGGTGCACTAAAGCTCCCGCTATGCGCAGGTCCGGAGAATGCCCAGACCACAAGCGTCTATTGTACGCAGTGTTACATCATTTTTGCAAGAGGTCGTTTCCACTGCTTGAACCCGTGACCTCCTGGTCATATGGCAGCAACTTTACCATTCCACTAACTATATTATACTAGACAACTTTCACAAGTTTTGAGAGTTCAAGTTCATTTTATACTCAAATTTTGAACTTTGACATCATGTTCAACTAACTTACAATTGTTCAACCAAATTTTGAACTTTCAAGGACAATCATAATAAATGTCTAATGTGAAATCGGACAATGAAGAATTCCAACTAGCGAGGGCTTAGTGCACCAAGTTGTCCTTCTTTATAAGTTTATATAATCCAATATTCCTAAAAAGAGCAGCTTGGTGCACTAAAGCTCCCGCTACGCGCGGGGTCCAGAGAAGTGCCGGACCACAAGGGTCTATTGTACACAATCTTACCTGCATTTCTGTGAACCCATGACCTACTGGTCATATGACAACAACTTTACCATTCCATTAACTATATTATACTAGACAACTTTCACAAGTTTGGAGAGTTCAAGTTCATTTTATACTCAGATTTTGAAATTTGACATAATGTTCAACTAACTTACAATTGTTCAACTAAATTTTGAACTTTCAAGCACAACCATAATCAACGTCTAACTTTACATATCAATGTTCATATCGTTTGACACCATTCCACTAACTATATTATTGTATATAACACTCACAGGTTTGAGGAACTCAAGTTCATTTAATATTCAAATTTTGAACATTGACATAATATTTTCTCTATGGAACTAACTTCCACCTGTTTTCTTTTTCTCTTTTTTTTTTTTTTGATAACAGTGGTGTTTGGGCGAAGCTTTCTCGCACCTCGACTGATTCCACGGATACGTGCCACCTCACAACAGCAACAAGTAAACTGTTTATTTAAGTTTTTTTTCCTATTACCAGTAATATAAGTACATCATTATCAACGTCAGCGTATATAACCTCTTTTTTTTTGGTTTCCCATCCGATGTCCTGTATTCGCATTGGAGCCTGACTAATCCGGATTCACTCATCCACTACACCACATCCTTTGGTGGTTTGTATATAACTTTCACAGGTTTGGGGAACTCAACTCAAGTTCATTTACTATTCAAATTTGAAACACTGACATAATTTTTTCTCTATGGAACTAATTTTCAACTGTTTATTTAAGTTTTTTTTTTTTCTATTACTAGTAATATAACTACACTATAATCAACGTCTAATGTGAATACCAACAATGAAGAATTCCAACTAACCTCAACTTCCAGTAAAGCTTTCAGGTTCTCTACCTGTCCACAAACACGTCAACAGTACAAATTTTAAGATCCATAAACAAATAGTTAAAACATATTTTTTTTAAAATAGGAGAATAATGAGTGAATTACAGATTCGTCACGATCGACTTCGAGTGTGACGATTTGTTCGTCAGTAGTCATCACAGTGATCTTCATCTTCCACAATTTCAACTTTCAACTAAAATCTAAATCGTTTATCGCCGAAGCTGATGAACAGTTACTTCGATGTGAAATTCTCCTCGCCGGAATCCGATGAAGTTACCGGAATTCTATGTCCGACGACTTTTGATTTACCGACGGCGACGATATGAGGCTAAATTTTTGGACTTCTTTACCAACAAGATATGTATAGACTATAGTGAGCTAAATGTGAGGTTATGTGTTTTAATCTAAATACAAATCTCAATATTATTAAGATTTTGAATTATTAAAGAGATAAGTATGGAAAACACTTCTAAATTTGACGCAAATTATTATTTTAGTCTCCAAATTATTGACAGCCTTAAAAACATTCTTCTACTTTATTAAGTGAATTTAAAAACATCATGCGTATATCACACATGCCTATATGTGAAATTTTCTGCTGATATAGCATACACACATATATATATATATATATATATATATATATATATATATATATAGTTTTAAAAAATATTTAAAAAATTAAATGCTAAAAATTTAGCAATTAAAGAAGAGAAAAAGATTTTTTTTCTTTTAAAAAGAATAATTTTTTTTCTTACCCCATCTCATTCCCTACCTAGTACCCCAACCTCCCTCCCCTAAACTTTTTAAAAAAAATATTATTTTTAAAATTAAATTAAATTTTTTTTCTTACCCCTCTAAAAAATTTTAAAAAAAATTGTGTTAGATATATATAAATGCTTTTAAGAAAATATTTTTTATTTGCATATCGAACATAAGAAAATAAAATTTAAAAAAATATTGGGGTGGGGAGGGCAAGAAAATATTTTAAATTTTATTTTAAATTTTTATTTTTTTTAAATAAGTTTAGGGGGAGGGGGGTTGGGGTACTAGGTAGGGGATGGGATGGGGTAAGAAAAAAATTAATAAATTTTTTTTTCTTCTTCTTTAATTACTAAATTCTTTAACATTTAATTTCTTAAATATTTTCTTTTGACTATATATATCTATGTGTATGCCATATCAATAGAAAATTTCACATGTACGCATGTGTGGAATACGAGGGGTATTTTTAAATTCTTTTAATCAAGTAGAGGGGTGTTTTTAAGGCTGTCAATGGTTCGGAGACTAAATTAATAATTCGCACCAAGTTTAGGGGTGTTTTCAATACTTATCTCATTATTAAATTAACGGAAAAGAGCCAGAAATACCCTCAAACTATTTGAAAAATAAAGCAAATATATCCTTTGTTTCATTTTGGGCTCAAAATTACCCTTATTGTTAACATTTTAGACCACAAATACCCTTCAATTTAACACCCCATTTTCTGTGATAATTTAGCAGACACGTGGCCGTCCAACTAGGACAAGGCCACTCCACATGGCTGCCACCTAGGATCCTATTAAATTTAATAGTTTGACCCATTCTTTCAATGATCCGATCCACTAATTGCTCCGACCCATTCTCAATTAAAAGCTATACCAAACATAACTCACTTCATTTGATAAAAGACTTCAAGCAAATCTGATATGGACAAAAAGAATTTTTTACAAGTTATTAGTATTTAGCATGTCGTTAGAAACAGAAAAATTACAATTTAGCGATTATGTCGGCATCTACATTAAAGGCTTTTTTTAAAGGATAGCTATTATTTATAAACTAAGGTAGAACATACATCGAAGATACATCTTTACTGTCAGTGATAAGTACTTTACTAAATGCTACAAATAAATTAAGAAGATGACCCACAAAATTGTATTCACTGTTGAGAAAAGAGGTACTGATGATATGAAGAAGCAAGAAACAAAGACAGATCAAATGGATGATTTGATCAGCCTGCTGTTGGAGGGTGATAATTTACTTGCTAAATTATTTATTGGTTAAGTTTAAGTTTTGTGCACCTTTTGAATTTAAATTTTATACACGAATAATATTTTTTTCTAATGACTGTTATGGAAGCTCGCTGCCCATATCAGATTTATTTGAAGTCTTTTATCAAATGAAGCGGGTTAGATTTAGCATAGCTCTTAATTGAGAGTGGGTCAAAATAATTAATGGGTTGGATCATTGAAAGAATAAGTCAGACTATTAAATTAATAGAATCCTAGGTGGTAGCCATGTGGAGTGGCCTTATCCTAATTGGACGGCCACGTGCCTGTCAAATCGTCACAGAAAATGGGGCATTAAGTTGGAGGATATTTATGGTCCAAAATATTAACAACAAGGGTATTTTTTTAGTCCAAAATAAAATGGAGGGTATATTTGCTCTATTTCAAATAGTTTGAGGGTATTTTTGACCCTTTTTTATAAATTTAATGGGATCCTAAGTGGCAGCCATGTGGAGTGGCCTTGTCCTAGTTGGACGGCCACGTGACTGTCAAATCATCACAGAAAATGGGGTATTAAGTTAAAGGGTATTTGTGGTCCAAAATGTTAACGACAAGGATATTTTTGAGCTCAAAATAAAATGAAGGATATATTTACTCTATTTTAAATTGTTCGAGGGTATTTTTGATCCTTTTACGTTAAATTAATTAAGATGGTTTAATTTTTAATATTTAAATATATAAATTTATGATTTTGAGAAAATTGGTTAATATAAATTCAATAAAATATATAACAAGTGGGGAGGATGATTTGTCAGGTTGTCTATAGTATATGTCATAACTGCCTTCATTTTTGTTATTTCTCTATGTGTTGATTTGGACCTCTTTTTTCTTGAGCCTAGGGTTTATATGAAACAGTCTTTCTACCTCTAAGGTAGTAATACGCTCTGCGTACACTCTACTTTCCCCTAGATCCTACTTTGTGAGAAATACACAAGGTATGTTATTATTGTTATATGGTGATAGCGAATAATATTGATTAATAAGTGTTGTGAGTAGTAGTTAGTGGTGATTAGTCGTTAGTATTTAATAATGGTAAATGGTGATAGTTAGTAGCAGTGATTGATAATTGTGGCGGAGTGATAATCATAGTTAATGATGATTGTTGACATATATAGTGATGACTGATGATAGTGATTTTCTGTACTAATTGGTGGCTACGTGGTAGTTAGTGACGGTGATTGATAATTGTGATGGGCGATAGTGATATAGCTAATGACGATGGTTGACGATATATAGTTGTGTTGGTGGTTATGGTGATGATTTTAAATGGTGATTAGTCATGGTGATGGTTGATTACATTGATTGACAATCACGACGATTGTGATTGAGAACGATGGTTGTGAGATGTCCACACATTCACTTGAACATCTTCATCTCTATTGTCTTTGTATACTGAGCGTGAATATTCTTGACTTATCAATACTCTATATCATATAACAATGTTGATCTAACTTACCTTTAAGTCGTGACGACGCATTTTTATCGTACAATATCCCAGACGTGAGTCTTCATTTCACCCATTTCACACTAATGCAATGTGCAACGTCTTCAACAGTTTTCCTGTATCTCTGTATCATGGACACAAGATACTTACAACTTGTTTTTTTGAATATGACCAATGCCTCGATTTTCAATTTCACCTGCCCATCATGCGTTACTCAATTGAACTTTCACTCTAAATACTTTATTTTTAGTTTTGCTCAACCTGCCATCATCAAATTTTAAGATCACTCTTCAATCTTTCAGCTAATCGTTAATTTCACCATACATCTAATCAATACTATGTTTGTAAACGCGATGTACAAATCATAATTATTAAATTCAACTTATAAATTATATTTATTAACAACTTATTAGACGATTATTATCAATTGTATTGTATCACATTGTTATGTCAAATACGATATTTATTTTGATTATATTACTCTAATCTTTTCATTTATGTAACAATTAAAAAGTTCAATTTTATATAATGACATTATGATCTTTAACTTTTTTTAATTTTATCTTTATTTATTATTTAAAAATCACATTTCACCTCTTTTTATGTAAGTTAACTTCGAATAACACCCAATGATATGAAGTGATCAATGTCATGAATTGAGCACCATGAAATTTTAGGTTCAATTTCTAACAAAGACAAAAACACTAAGAGCCTGTTTGGATTTGCTTAAAAAAAGTAGCTTTTAAATAATGTGATTAAAAGCTGAAAATAAGTGCTTGTAAATAAGTAGATAAGTGTTTCGATAAAAAGTGCTGAAATTGAAAAAAAGTTATTAATGTGTTTGGTAAACAAGTGCTTTTTTATCGTAAGAGAAAGGGAAAGATGGAGAATCGGGATGAGAATGAGTGAAAAGAGAGTACTTCCACACATTTTAGGGCTGAAAAATAAGAGTAGTGTTGAAATTAGGGAAAATTATTTGGTGTCCAGCGTTTAGCTTTTAGTTTTTTTTAAATTATTCTTTTACTTTGCCAAACACTTAAAAAGCTAAAAAGGAAATTAAAATATGGTTTAATCCTATCCAAACAAGCTCTAAGTGGGCATAGTTAGCTGATACCTGTAATAGGGGATGACAAGTATTTCGTGAAATTAATTCAGATATGCACATGCTGACTTGAATACTACCATTATCAAAACGAAAAAGATTTAACTTTGAACAATTTTATTGAGGAATGGCCCTCCTTTTTTATTTTTAGTTTTCATTTGGCGTTCGATATCTAACATTAAAGCTCAATTAATCTGAATTCGTGCTTCGGGAATCACCTTCCCTCTCACTGTATATATAGACAAGCTGAAACCAAAGTGCATACACTCACAGATGCTGATTGATCTCTCTACAGTTGGCGCCTTCTCTTCTAAAACCCCCCACCCATCCATCGGAACCCTAGATCTTTCTCCCCTCCATCCATAGAATCAACTGTATCTCAATCCCATTTCTCCGATTTTATACTTGCCGTAGCTTTGTGACAAAAATGGTATAATTTCTAAAAATCCCCAAATAGAAGAAAATCCGTAATACCCAAATTTTGTATTGTGTTTTTTTTTTGTTTTTTGATGTATTAGTGAAAAATACTTTGATTTTTTGAAATACCCATTATGGCTGATGGCAAGTTGGTTAAGCGTGCCAAGTACAAATCTTCAATGAAGGTCCCTGGCATCCCTGGCGTTTTGAAATTGGTATTTTCCTTCAGTAAATCCCTTTGATTATTCGCATGTTATGGTTTTGCTAGCTTGCTCGCACAAACAACAGGTACCAGGTAACTCTGTCCACCAAGGATAGGACAGACGGGAAGAAATCACTAAGGCATTATGTTATGATTGAGATGTATGATTGTTTCCTATGCTCAAATTTGAGGAAGAAAAACAAAGTAATCTAACATACTCAGTGTAATTCCACAAGTGGAGTGTGGGGAGGGTAAAGTATACGTAGACCTTATTCTTACTTTGTAGAGCTGGAGAGGCAATTTCTGATAGACGCTTGGTTTAAAATAAAGCATTTCCCAACAGTTTGGAAAAGGGGATACAAAACAAGAACATTAACAACAACGAAGTAATGTGAAACGGGGAGGGTAGAGTATTGGCAGATCTTATTACTACCTCGTAGAGAGAGAGAGGCAGTTTTTGATAGACGCTTCGTTTCAAATAAAGCATTTCCCAGCAGTTTGTAAAAGGGGATACAAAAATGAGAACATTAACAACAACGAAGTAATGTGAAATGGGGAGGGTAGAGTATAGGCAAACCTTATTCCTACTTCGTAGAGATAGAGAGGCAGTTTCATATAGACGCTCGGCTTAAAATAAAGCACTTCCAAGCAGTTTGAAAAAGGGAATACAAAAACAATGACATTAACAACAATGAAGTAATGTGAAATAGGGAGGGCTGAGTATAGGCAGACCTTATTCGTAGAGATAGAGAGGCAGTTTCAGATAGACGCTCGGCTTAAAATAAAACATTTCTCAGCAGTTTGAAAAATGGGATACAAAAATGAGAACATTAACAAGAATGAAGTAATGTGAAATGGGGAGGGTGGAGTATAAGCAGACCTTATTCCTACCTCGTAGTCCGTAGAGATAGAGAGGCAGTTTCGGATAGACGTCCGGCTTAAAATAAAGCATTTCCAAGCAGTTTGAAAAAGGGAATATAGAAGTGTGAACATCAACGATAATGAAATAGTGTGAAATGGGGAACAATATGCAACATACGACGGTAACAATAACATTAATCCTAAACAGAGATGATATATACCTAGGCTTCCCATCTGTCTTGAGTCTTGGTGGGAAGAGTGACATGGTACCTTTACCTGCCTGTGGGAGGTAACATGTACCTTAGGCTGGTGGGAGGTAGCATGTACCCATGTAATTAGTTGAGGTATGCACAAGCTGTGTCGTATATAATGGGTATAAAAGAAAATAAAGCCGGACTGATATAGAGGATTCATATGACCAGCATCAGCTGGTTTGAGATTTAGATATAGTTGATTGATTGAAACAAATAACAATAACAGTAATGCAACTAATACACTGAGCTTGTTGGAAGAGGTGGGAAAAGAGAGAGCATTAAATGGTCTGTTAATTGAGGGGTAAACAAGCTTATAGGTAACACGTACCTTGTGCTGGTGGGAGGTAGCATGTACCCATGTAATTAGTTGAGGTGAGCACAAGCTGGCCCGGATACAAAGGGTATAAAAGAAAATAGAGCTTAACTGATACAGAGGATTCATATGACTGACATCAACTGGTTTGAGATTGAGACATGTAGTTGATTGATTGAACAAATAACAACACCGGGTAACAACACTTTGTGGGACTACACGGGATATGCTGTTGTTGTTGATTGAACAAATAACAATTGCAGTAATGAAACTGATATGCTGAGCTGGTAGGAAGAGGTGGAAAAAGAGAGAACATCAACGGTCTGTTAATTGACTGCTGTAAACAAGTTTATAGAAATATGTGAGATAAGTGAATATTTTTTGCAAAGAGTATCTATTTATTCTACCCAGCAGCAGACTACTGCTTAAAACAGATGGTGTCTCTCATTCTATGTATTAACATAATCTCCTTTACTGGTTCCCAATTGGAGTAGAATGGATATTAAACATTCATATAGTCGACCACGACTAGTGTGCAATGAGGCATTATTGTTATTTGTGTTTACATTAACGAAATGCAACTTTGACAATAACAACCCTCCACATTCAATCGTAAGGATGGGGTATGAGTCACGAATGGATCAAAAGTGGGAAAGGGAACTGTTGGGATTCTACAACACATTTTCTAACAATAAAAAAAAAGCACAATTTCTGATGAGGTTATGGATTCAACAATAAAGATTCCTCTTTAAGATGGTATGAACTATGAATTTCAGATTCTATATGATCTGTATGGTAGATTCTACTACAGTTGTCAAATGTTGATTTTCTAGTTTGTCTTTTTTATTGTGTGTAGACCAAGGAACGGTTTTTCTTTATGCCGAATGATCCAACATTAACGACAAAGCTTAATGTGGAGTTCAAGTTGATTACAGGTGCTTTGTCCATCCTTTTTCCTTGTACAACACTTGACTTCTCTCTCCGGTCTCTCTGTCTCTCTCTGATTCTCTCTCTCTTCTCTCTCTCTTCAGGCCACAGGTCTTCCAAGGAGGGTTCAAGTAAGCAGGCTCTACTTAATCTTACACAAGCTCAGGTTCGGATTTATGATTGCCAAAGCATTCTACTTGTGAACCCTTTATTACGAGAGTGTGACTCTTTTCTTTCTGTATCTGGTCAAGTCTAGAAACAGTAGACTGATCCCAGTACAGGTGAAGTCTACAAACTGCTAATATCTGAGTACTGCAACTAAATGTGTTCCCTTTTCTACCATTTTCAGGGTGGAAATTATTTTTTTGAGTTTGATAGCTTTCCTGACCGTGACCAGTGTCGGGATTTTGTTGGTTAGTCCTTATGACACTCATTGACTCATCCATCAGTTTCATCACCCAGATACAAGTGGACAATTCTGCTTCAAATATGTGAAAACTTGAAATATACTGGACTTCATTACATTTACGTGTCTCGTTGTTGATTCCTTCTTGTGGTGTGTGATCAAACCCGTTTGCTCTTTGTTTTCATGTACTAGCTGTATGGGGTTGTACTTGAATATTCTGAACAGTTAGTCAGTAATAACGAACAATCAAACATGTTGACATTCATGTAAGTATGATTTTGAGTTTGTTTGTTTACCTATTTTTACCGATAGCTTTTCCTTTTGCGCCCAGAAATATTGAATTGGAACTCAATGAAGTCATTGGTCGTTTAGTAGATTTTGGTTTAAAGGAGGAGGCAAGACAATATATAAAATGGTAGGGAAGGGCTGAGACCAGCCTTCTCGTGGTATTGAGTAACACTTTCCTCCAAGCTTCCCTTGCTCTCCTGCGTGCAAGTGCGGAATTGGCTTGTTGCTGAACTTGAGCCTTTCGAGCAGGGCAAAATATAAGAACTTGCTGCCTCAATGCTCCATTCCATGTGTATATAATTGACATTTATTAATTCAAGTGCAGTTGGATTTTTCGGGAATTTTACGAGTCAAGCCTTGGTTTTAGTGATTCTTTGTTACCCAACTTGCATTGTTGTCTATAGGTTAAGATTGCAAAATCAGAGAATAGCCTCTTAAAAGGCTTAAATATTTTTTTCACTGTTTTATATTACTAGTTCAACACCAGCTTGCTGGTTAAGGAGTATGCAGTTATTATATGATACCCTGCACTGGACATTCCAAGTTGATATTTTAACATTTTGGGTTTTGGACTTACAAAACTGTTTGCCCTTGAACAGCCTCAGCAATTGCGGCTTGTGAGGAAATAGGGAGAGCTACTTCTGAAAAACCTGCTGTTCCGCAGGATGAGCAACTCAGTGCAACAGAAATGGGGCGTAGGATTAAGTTACTGCAGGAGAACAGGTGAATGGAACTTTTTTCTGGTTCAGGCGGGGGCCTTTTCTAAACCTCTTTTTCTTATGCTAGCTAATGTTGTAAATGTGTCTTGTAACTGTTACGATTTTACTTGAAATCTGCAGTTATTGTTGCTTATTTTCTTTCCAGAATTGGCATTTCATCTTCTCCTTTTTATTTCTCGTTTTGTTGATATGACTAAAAAGTGTAAGTGGTGGCAGTGAGTTGCAGAAACTCCACAGGCAATTGGTCATTGGAGGTATTCTATCAGAGGCTGAATTTTGGGCCGCTAGGAAGGTTAGTAGGTAGAAAAACCTTGTTAAATAGATTATTTTTCATAAACATAGTAAATCACTGTGTTCACTAAAAGTTTTGAGCTATACCTGGAATCCTTCCTAAGCAGCCCGTAGACATAACAGTTTTTATCTTGCCAATGAATTACAGAAGCTGCTGGAACAGAGTGAAAACAAGAAGCCAAAACAGCGGGTAGCTTTAAAAAATGACATGTGGAGTGTAAAACCATTATCTGATGGCCAGGTAAGAGGGAAATCTTCTCTCCATGGTCTGTTTGTCACCATACTTGCGTGTATACATGGCTTACATTTTTTCTGATAGGGTACTGTGTTTACTTTTCCGAGATATATCTAAGCAATAGTGATTTTCTTGAATTCTAATCAGATCCTATTTCTCTTATTTCTGAAGGTGCTTATTGTGATAAATGTCTCCTTTTTGGATTGAGTAGTCGAATTACCTCTTTAGATGCACAGATAAACTTGTGGCTCCTTTTACAAATAAATTACTAGAAGCAGATGAAATGCAATTTTTTTTGGCTTTAAACCTTGTATTGACGAAAATGTGGTCTGCAGTCTCATCTCTCCCTCTCCCCTTCCAATTGGTGACCTGAGCTTGACAATTTGTTGTTCTCATTGTTGTTTCAGACGAACAGAGTTACATTTAACTTGACTCCAGAGGTTATTCATCAGGTAACATTTTTTGTTTTATGAAGTGATTAAACTGAGTCTTATGAAACAGGATGCAGCATAAACTTAGCTCAAACAAGGTCACTATTAATGCATGTTATTCTTGTTAACAGTAGAGATGATATAGGTCAAGGATGGGATGCTTCCTCTTCTTAGTTCATTATGAAAAATGGCTACTAGGTCTGATTAGTAGGAGGAGATTTAATAGTGAAAAATAAGGGACTATCGAGCTAGAAGCCTCAGACAGGAGCATCAATATAGCAAGAAAAAAGTTGTTGTATACTGAGCTGGGTGCTGCAAACTGTACGTGACTTCAGAGAGTGGAGGTAGGATTGGGATTATGGAAAGTGGGATTTGGTTTTGGTTTAATTTTTTGAAGAAAATGATTCTAGGAATGTGTTTGGGCAAGGTAGGCAACAATTGTGTGGTCGGTTTGTTTGGATTATGTCGTTTCGAAACACAAACGGTTAAATTAGTCTACGTTTTGGAAACAAAATTTGATCATCTCGCACTTTCTGGAAACAAAAATAATTTAGCTTCAGAAATAATCAAGAAATGCTTCCAAGCTCATTTTCGAAATCAATCCTTCAAAACTAAACCAATCCAAATCCAAATGCCACTGATGTTGAGTTGCTTATCTGTTCTTGGACCAAAATAAATGTTTCACAAAAAACTGGTATAGATTATTAACCAATTAAGTATGGTTCTGCATTTGGAAATGTTCTCCAAAAACATTTTGGAACCAAGTACTATTTCAGATGCAGTTGAATTGTGGATTTGAAGAGGTAAATTTGCGTAGAATAAAAATGAAGAGGTAAAAAAGAGAACTTCCGGGCATCACCTGTTGGGGTTAGAATTGCATTGGACTATTCAGGCGTAATCACAATTACTAAAATTGGTCTACTGATGGGATTCTCAAAGCATCACTGTAGTTAGAGTTTCTCCTGTCGGACTGCAAAACCATTGAGGAGCTAGCTTTCCAGGCTGTTCCTTGACACTAATTATTGAAAGCCGGGGAAGAATCTGAGGTTCCAAAATTTTATGTAAAGCACAGAAATCTGGAAAACTATGAAGACAACACATCAACTTAAAACATTGAGTACATGCGTTGACCCAAAAAATTAGAGAAAGAAACTTAAATAATACAGGGTTTGCACGTCGAAGTTGAACACGCTCCAAGAATTTGATCTGGCTTAAAAAGATTTAGCTTTTGAAATTTGGCGTTTGGTCTAGTGGTAAGATCACACACAATGATGTGTTTATCACGAGGTACGCGCCATGAGTTCGGACACTGGTATTTAAGTGGAGAAGGTAGAGGGTCAGACCCATTACCCACTGAGTTTCCAACGGTGCTGCTGGTCCTTGCAGATTTCTTAGTTATCGGGATTTTCCCCCCCTGAAATTTACATCAGAAATGCTCTATGTTTTTACCTACAAAACTTAATAATCTTCTTAGTGCTAAAATTATTTGAATCTTTTTTACCGCTAGTACGATATTTGCAGTTCTTTCTGCTCTACAGAGCCCACTACCCCACAACTTATTGACTCTAGGATGTAGTTGGACTCTCTGTTTTTTTTAATAGTCGGACTCTTTGTTCAGTAATCAAAATCTAACACACAAGAAAGTTGTATGAAAAGAAAACTATTCGTATTTGGGTCTCTTTAGGCCTCATTCTTGTCTGTAAGTTGTTGGATTTCTAATTCTTCTAGTTCTGATGTTCTTCCCTCAGTTCTTTAAAGTGTAATTCTAGGCTAGTGTATGAAATTAAATGGCAAAAGCTGACAACTGAGCTTTCAAGGTTCTGTATATTATAATGAAGAAGTATTGGTAGCTTTTATATGTAACATTGCTTTATTTGTAAATCTCGTCTAATATGGTAAATTCTGTTTCAGATTTTTGCGGAGAAACCAGCTGTCCGCCAAGCATATTTGAAGTTTGTTCCTGGCAAGGTAAAAATATAGTCAGCAAGCAGTATAGACATTTCTTTGTATTTCTATCCGTTTATCTTGTGAGCTTTTCATGCACAAAAGCATGCTGAGATAGATATGCATGCTTAGCTTGTCACAAAAATCGGACTAATTTAAGATCATTGAAGCATCTTTTACTGAAGCTTTAGGTAAACCCTTTTCAATTACAATTCAATATAGGAGTGGGACAGGCCTTTTGCTTCCTAAGTGTAATTCATCTTCAGGTTTCCATCTTAACTGCTTTACTAAGTGGTAATGAAACTCCCAAAGCCACCTATTACGGCAATGATGTTATGTGAGAATTAATAATGCTGCACTTTTATCTTCCAATCGAACTTTATTCTGAATCTTGTTAGTTGCATGTTGCAACTCTTGCTTCTACTCTCTATGTCAGATGTCAGAAAAAGAATTCTGGACTAAATATTCAAGAGCTGAATACCTCCACAGTACAAAAAACATTGTTGCAGCTGCTGCCGAGGCTGCTGAAGATGAGGAGCTTGCAGTTTTCTTGAAGCAAGATGATATGTTAGCATCTGAAGCTCGGAAGAAGGTGTTCACCAGATAATTACTGTTTTCATTGTTTTCTAACAACATCCATCCTAAAAGAACTTCCACAGAGTATTCTTGTTTCCCTCTTCTCTCTCTCTTTGTCTTCCCTTGAGAGGGGATGGATGGAGAAGAACTTCCAGAAGTCTTTACATTTTATATTCTTTTCAGATCAAAAGAGTGGATCCAACTCTGGACATGGAAGCAGATGAAGGTGATGATTATACGCATCTCCCGGTACATCAACGAAACTTTATTCTGCAATGCTATTTAATCATCTATGTTCGATAGGACCTGCTGTTCTTGTACATGCTTTGATCTAACCCCTTAAAAGAGAATTGGAGCTAACCTATTTTTCATATGCCATGATAAAAATAGGATCATGGGCTACCTCAGGGTGAAACTAATGAGATTCTAGAACCTCAGTATGAACCATTCAAAAGGTCTTTCGCGCAATACCTCAATCGGCATGCAGCAGTGGTTCTTCGAGGAAGAGTTATAGGTAAGCTTCTTTTAACAAGCTCTATCAATAATAGTATAATACCATGCCACTGTAACTGACTAAGTTCCTTTAAACTTCTTTCTCGCCTGAGACAAATTGTGAAGCAGACTGAAGTTGTCTCTATGACGGCACCTTTGTGCAAAATGATAATGATTTTATATGTACACCACTGATTCTTTGTTATGCATCATTGATGTGTCTTCCATGTGGATGTCCTTGATATCTGCTGCTTTGGGTTGGGAGAGGGAGACGGGTTAGGAGAACCTTAGATGTATTAGTGATTCTGGCTGCCTTTGTTTAAATTGCTATTATTTCATATTTGACTTGATATTTTTCCTTCTTATTGTCTCATCGATTTGGGAAGATGTTGAGCTGGGTGACACAAGATCTGTTGCTGAAGCATTCACCAGGACAAATCAGGGTAAAATGCATTTACTACTCATACAGTTGTCCCTTTATCTCATTCTAGTTCCAAGCTCAGAAAAGGCTTATACAAGTCATTTCATTTGGTGGAACAGCTGAACTAGCTACCGAAGTGTCTGATGAGAATGCATATAGAGAACGCATAAACAAAGTTTCTCGAGTAGCTGAGATTGAGGATCTTCAGGGACCTCGAGACCCACCAGTTGCATTGCTAAGTATCAAGGTGTGGCGTTCATCAGTTCTGTTTTTGTTCTGCTCACGTCAACCGTTATTTCATTAGATTATCTAATATATGATTGTTTCCTAAATCAGGATCCTCGAGACTACTTTGATTCTCAGCAAGCAAATGCAATGAAGGCTTTGGGAGATGCTGAAACAGGGATAAGACCGCTGAAATTTAGTGTGAGCAAAGAAGAAGCCTTTTGCTCCTTGAAGGACTCCATCTCTGAGATAAATTCCCAAGGATTGATCGAACCAATAATTAGTCCAGAAGTAGCTCTCAAGGTATTTTTACTTTTTTTTTTTTTGAAGTTAGGAAATTGCCATTCAATGATATCATATTGTAATGGAGAAGTTGAACTATAAATCATTGTTTGCAGGTTTTCAACGGGCTTAGTCAGAATATCTCAAGTACAAAGTATCATCTGGGAAAGAATCCCCATGACAGTGTTTTAGATCAGTTGCCTAGTGCAACTAAAAATGAACTATTACTTGTGAGTTGTTTTACAGGGTGATTTAATTTATTCTGAATCTAAAATCTTTATCCAGACTTTATTACAGCTCTTAAATTCTGTTAACCATGACAAATGATAATTTTCATTTTACTTGTAGCATTGGACATCAATTCAGGAATTATTGAAGCACTTCTGGTCATCTTATCCAATAACGACAAAATATTTCTACGCCAAGGTAATATTTTGAATATCAATATTGTATTAGCCCTTATAATAAAGGTAAAAATTGTATCAGGCTACTTCTTTTGTAACCGGCAAAAGTATGTTGTTATGGTCCGAAGAAAGATATAGTGTTTAGGCAGTTTTTCTTATTTTAATTGTCTGATATATCCAAAATTTGTGTGCATCTTATGTATTATATATTATGTGATAACATGACATTTTTTATAATTTATTTCATTGTTTTTTCCTTCTTATAATGAATCAATTTCAACGAAGAGTTCCATCCCTCAAGTCTTTCTAATCCTTGTCATTTGATAGGTGACTAGGTTAAAGGATGCAATGTCTCAGATATATCCCAAGCTGCAGGTAATGATCTTTTCGAAATGGATAAATATGCACATCTTGACCTTTTTCCCTTTTGCAGTTTCATTCCAGATTCTTTGTGTTTTTGCTTTTTCTCTTTTTGTATTTTAAAAATCTCTAATGCACCAAACAAAGCATGGCCTGTGTTGAAAATTTGTTGTGCGGCTTTTTCCAGTTTCATCTTTGGGTACAAATTTTCTGAATAATGTGGAGCAGAAGATAAATTGATAATGCTATTTAAACTAGCTTGGGTTTGGTATAGATACAATGTTTAGGTTGATTTGGGAAACAAAATAGTTCACTGTTGAACAATGTCATTCGTGACAATAAAGAAAACATCAACAGTTATGAGGTGGTTGTGGTTTTGAGATTAGTTAAACACGCCATAAATCTTTTGAATGTGACCTTTTTCTCTTTTGAAGTTCTCAAGAAATCATTTCATCAATATATTAATGATCTCTCATTGCTTTTTCATTTTGAAAAAAGATTGATGTAGTAATAACATGAAAATCATTTCATCTATTAGACTTGAGAAGTTGTTTCTAATCCCACAAGTGGGGTCTGGGGAGGGTAGTGTGTATGCAGACCTTACCCTACCTTGGGAGGTAGAGAGGCTGCTGCTTCCGATAGACCCTTGGCCCTTGTATGATGTTAAGTTTTCAAGTTTTCCATTGACTTTCAGGAGATCAAGGAATCTGTGCAATCGGATATCAGACATCAAGTTTCCCTTCTTGTACAGCCAATGCTTCAGGTTAGCTTCTGGCTTCAAGACCACTAACAGTATTGTTCGAGATCATTCTGCAGCAGAAAAATTACATGAATATTCGAGACAATAATGTTATTTTGTCTTGAGTCCCAATCTTCTTTTAATTAAATAAAGTGCTTAATATGGAGTTGTTCTATCAATTTTGAATCTCATGGAAACATACGTTTTTCCGCAGGCTTTAGATGCTGCCTTTGCCCATTACGACACAGATGTACAGAAGAGATCTGCTAAAAGTGGAGAGAGACCAAATGGATTTGTTTAGGCAATTTTCCCCCCTTTTCACCCAATCTTTAAGCCCTTTATTTTACTATACACAAATGTACATCTAACAAAACAAAATTTTGTTCGAGTGTGTTCTTAGCATATTTTATATCTCGACACAGTTTCTATTGTGACTGCCTGAGGAAATTGTACATCTAATGGAACTTTTGTTGAGTTAATTCTAAAAAATGTCTTTTCTCCAGTCACTCTTGTTGGCTGATCTACTGAAGAACTTTTTTTCCTTTGCTTCGGTTACCGTATTATTTGTTGTTGTTACTGTTTTTTTCATCATTATTTTTTACTTGGCTTCTTTACTACTGCATTTTCTTTTATATTGTTTTTGATATGCGGAAACAACCTTAGGGGTAAGGTTGCGTACACACCACTCTCCAAATCTCACTTGTAGGATTATACTGGGTATGTTTCACCTAAGAGTTGGATTGGCTTTTTGAGCTAAGAATGACGTTACAAAGAAAATCATTCTTTTCCAAAAAATTTCATTCATGGAAAGAGGACGAAGCAGATAGGACAAAGGCCTTCTCTTTCTGTTCGCTCTTGAAGTGCGTGAATTGCATATAGAGGTTTGTAGGGTCTTATAGTTTAATTGATTGAAACGTACTGTTTATAACAATGATATTGCAAGTTCGAGCCTTACTAACCTACCGCTCCCTTCTCTTCACTTGATACAAGGCAATCGAAGTATCTGGCACCTCGTAGATAGAACTAGCGACGGCATCTAAAACCACACCGTTGCCAATGCCCTTCGAGCACACCTCCCATGCTTATATATATTCTTTGGTGTGTTTTTGTATAATTTTTTAAAATAATTTATATTGGAAAACTAAAACTCACCTAGCAAGTCCAAATTAATCAACCAATCAATATTAAAATTGTAAACCACACAACTTTCCAAAAGTATACAACACCTTACATATTATCAAATTAACAACATAATTTCTTACATTGAAGAAAACAATGGTATGTCAATTAAAATAAAATTAAATGTTGCTAATAATATGATGGAGGAGAATATTGGTAACCCATAAAGGGCCTTCCTTCATCAACATGAACTGTGTGTTTCAATTTTTTAAATCCATCTTTGTAAATTCCAAATCCAAACAACACACCAATTGCAACCACCAATAGAATTAAGCATGTACATAACATGCAAACCTTACCAGGGCAAACCAGACACATTTGGATCCTTTTTTGAAGAAAAAAAAAAGATTTTTTTTTCTTTCTGTTTGTTCGATGGATCAAAATATGCTGCCTGGCTATTACGCCAAAGGCGTTATTGGTTTGAATAGTGGAAAGAAGGTGGGAATATATATAGTTGAGAAATGAGAGAAGCAGTTATAAGTCTATGGAAGAGAGAAAAAGAGTCTACGGTTGAAAAAATAGAGGGATGAACCTATTATCGATGGAGTTTCGATTCTCAAATGTTTTTCGGTTACAAAAAATGTTTAAGTCGTATATATATTTAATAGTGTAATATTTGATATTTATTACAATGTCTAGTAAATTTCTTGATGAACATTAATTGACAATTTAATAAAAAACGATAGTTAACCTATAATCACGTGTTAAAATTCACTAACAATATACTTATTTTTACGTGTTTATAATATATATAAGTTAAATTCAAAAATAAAAGAGCTTTCTTTAGGTGTCTAAAGAATTTTTATTATTTACCTGTTGTGAAAGAATTTCTTTATATCGACATTTTTCTATAGAAGCTATAAAATATTCAGACAAACAACGCCGTTATAGAGAGATTGTCAGGTAGCACCAAAAAAAAAAAAGAATCCAGACAGTTTCGAAAATCTGTATGCCAATTCGACTTCTCTAAAAGAGAACATATAATATAACGTAACATGAAAAATGTTGATATGCTTGACAAAACCAAAGAATGAGACAGCAAGTTAGAACTCACAGTACTATTCCATTACCTGTTTGCTTATTCATAGTAAGGAAGGACTAAAGTCCGCTGGTACTTCTGGATTCAAAGGTACGAGAAGAGGAACACCGTTTGCTGCTCAAACCGCAGCAGCAAATGCTATTTGTGCATTAGTGGATCAAGGTATGCAACGAGCAGAAGTGCTTTGAACTTGAAGATGCATCCTTTGGAACTCCAACTGTGAATATCGTGGCTCTCAAAGCGGCTACTCTAGCAAGTAGAGATCCCCGCGGCTTTTGCAAATCACTGTTAACAAGAAATGAGAAGCACAGGCTAATGAATATAGCAGTTCTACGCGAAAACTAATGGACCCGTCCATTTGGATGGAAATAATAAGGAAGTGGCATGGAATGGGTAATACGAAAACTATATGCATTGACTATACATGTACAGACACAAAAGCAATCCAGATTGGAAAAAGGGACTGATATTGCACCATAAAGCAATTTGTATCTGAACATAGAATCTGATTTAGACTAAAACCACCATATATATATCAGCATAAGTAAACTTTTATTAAGCAAAAGTAGAAAAAGACCAGTAGCTCTTAATGCACTAGCAGAACTTAGCATACAACAGCTTAATAGCAGCAAAATCCTTTTAAGTGTAAAGAAAACAAAAGTATACTAGAGCAAAAAAAAAGACTAGCAACAGTGAGTCGGCCAACATCAGCACAAACGCACCAAATAGGACCAACAATGCCAGAACTGCATCAGAGTGCACTAGACCACACCAGCAGACAGATTAATGGAACCTGCATTAGGAAACAAAATTAACTTCCACAGAATCACACCAGAATAATGGAGCACTCAAGCTTCAGCTAGAATAAATAAATACAATTTTCAAGAACTCAATGAAAAACAACTACAATAAACTTACGAATGAAGTTCGCCAGCATTTGTACTTTGATGTTTTCTTTCCACACAATCTACTATTATGCCCAATTCGATGGCATATTTTGCAAGTGCAATGAATTGATCTCTTTTTTGCTGGTTGTTCATCTAATTCTCTTCTCCATTTAATTGGTTTTCTACCTCTCCTCTTCCTCATCAGGGTGCACAACAGTGTGATCAACAACTGGCCATTTGCTCTGCTCTTCCGGTACTGGATTGATCTTTCTAGAGTAAATCTTCACATAGCATTCTTTAGTGAGTAGAGGATGAACAAATTTGGTAGGATCCTCTCTAAAATATCAGTCATGCAGCATAGAGCATGCCGGCATGGCCTCCACTTATTTGCCATTCTCTGCATTGACGTGACATTTTCTTCAAATCCACCACATAATTTTTCAAGTCGTGCACTTCAAACAAGTGTTCATTAGCCCTAAAACAAATCAACTTTCATCCCTCCTGATTTTGAGTAACTCTTTCCTTCACTTTTGGTGGAATCAGAGTGTCCAAAGCAAAAGCTTTTTCATACATCTGTTGAAATCTAGTCATAGTTTTTCTTCTAATCTATTCCAATAAAGTAAGAACTGTTAATCTCTTAACTTTTACCACAAAAGCATTGAAAGACTCAAGTCATGTTGGAGGACCAAAAATGATTTTCACCCTTTATTAATTAAACAAAAAAGAAAACTTAACTTCCTTGACATATTCACATAAAGCATAAAATAAAGAGGGTTATCGTCTACAATAGGATACAATGGAGAAAAGAATTGAGACAATGTCGGGGGGAGTTTACAACGCAAGTCAAAAGCCCTATGCCGGAAACCCAACCCAAAGTGGATACATGCCTTCCCAAAGACCAAAAATACTCTTTATCTTTTTCTGAATTAAGTTATGACCACATACGATAAGCTAAAGTTTGGATAATTCAAGTGGCGCTGCTGTTTTCTACAGCAAGGATTGTTCTTTTGTCAGAAACAACCCTTTCTGTCGTTCTATTAGCTGATTGCTTGTTCTTGCTGCTGGTATTAGTTCTACTATTTCCTTCAACAGTTCGTTGCAATATCCGGACTGGTATTCCACCCAAGTCAAAGTCTTCCTTTAAAGATCTAGTTAGGAACCTCAAATCTGTATCTGAGAGCTGGGTTTTTCCGCTCATAAATGCAATAAAAGTTGGAGGTCTAGCTTTCACCTGAGTGAAATACTTGATCTTGGGTTGAGCTGCCTGGTTTTTCCAAGAATGTCTGCTCATGACCTTGCGTAGCCAACGGTTAAGACGAGCTGTTGGCAATCTCAAACACCACTTTTCATACGTTTCAACGACCTGATTCATGACAGCTACCTGACTCTTTGCTTCTAGAGCTGAAACAAATACAACAGGTATCCCTGTGACCTGGGGAATAACGGTCTGAATTTCTTGAGGCACAGCTTCAATTACGCTCTTGTACCATTTGGAATTTTCTTTCCCTCTTAGAAGATCCATCTTATTTACAATCACAACCAATCCACGTCCTTCCTCTACCGCTCGCCTTGCTATAACTACTTCAACATGCTTCATGCTTCGCCTAGCTTTTGCAATCTCTTCTGCATCGAGGACCAAAACAATTACATGAGCTCTCATAAGGTGTTTCCTTGATTGCATAATACTTAAAGATGCAGGACCCTTCTCCTGCTGTTTTGTCCTCTCCAACCAGCCTGCTGTGTCAACCAAATAAACCGCTCTTCCTTCATACTCAAATTCAGCGCGGATGGAATCTCTAGTCAAACCAGCCTCGGGGCCAACCAAAACACGATCTTCTTGCAAGATCGTGTTCAACAAAGTTGACTTTCCAACATTAGGCCGCCCAACAATTGCCAACTGCAATGGCAATTTACTCTCCATATCCTCAGAGGAGTCGTTGTCATTCTCTTGGATCTCATCATCACGGACGTTGTTTTGGATCACATATTCTTCGAGTAACGGTCTAAGAGTTTCATGAAGTTCAGCCATACCAAGTCCAGTCTCAGCAGATAAAGCAATAGGATCGCCAAATCCTAACGTATAAGCCTCACCAGCAGCAGCTGCAAGTGAACCATCACAATCATCGAGCGATTCAGCTTTATTCATCACAACAATAGTCTTCACTCCAGGTGCATTCTTCCTCAACCATTTCCCAACATCCAAATCCATAGGCAACACTCCAACTCTTGCATCAACTAACAAAAGCGCAAATTGAGTTTTCGCCAACACATTTCCCGTCATTTCAGCAGTTCTACAAAGTACACTACCAGAAGACGCCTCCGCTTCTATACCAGCTGAATCCAACACCTTAAACCTCAAATTCCCCAATTTCGCTACACCTTCTCGTATATCCCTAGTAACATGACCAGTAGGAGTATTGTATACAAGTGCCTCCCTCCTTCGTATCAATCGATTAAACAATGCTGATTTCCCTACGTTAGGACGTCCCATTATTAAAACCCTTGGCAACTTGTTAATATGGATCTGTGTAAAATCAACCATATCGCTACTACTAGTAGCAGCAGCATTATCTAACAATTCATCTGCCTTGTCATCAACCGTAATAACACTACTAGTAACAGCAGCATTATCAAATAGTTCATCTATCTTCTCATCAACTATATCAGTACTAGCAACAGTAGCATTATGGAATAACTCATCTGCTTTCTTATCAACCAAATCACTACTAGTAGCAGCAACAACAGCATTGTCTAACAGTTTATATGACTTCTCTTGACCTAACAAAGTGCAGAATTTCGCAACGTTGTGAATGAACGAAGGATTTGGTAGACACGCATATTGCGCATGTTTAATCTTCGTAGAATTAATTGACGTCAATCCTATCGTCTCATTGCAGCTTGAACTGTGGAGCTGTGAATTGATTTGGTCCAGTGAAGTAGTTGTTCTGGAGAGGATACCGAAGGTATATCGGCTTTTCCGGCTGAAGAGAGGCTTCAAATTTCTTAGCAACAACATGATTGGAAAACAGTAAACACAAACCGCAGAGTCTAGCGCCTCAGTCGAACTCCATTATTGCGGCGTCGGAAGCAGATCGGAAAACTGGACTACGATTTACTCACTGGAGGAGCAGAGAAGTGAGGTGGAGCTGAGGTGACGGGAAGAAAATGGTGGCGTTACACGGTGGTTAGAATGGTGGAGAACGGCGGAGGATTTTAATGGCGGCGGAAAATGGAGAGGTGAATGTGTTTGTGACCTAGTAATTAACCAAAATTGGTCCATATGACCCGCTAAATGTTTTAAATTTAGGCGGGTTATATTAGTTTAACTCATTTTAACCCAATTTATTTCAATCTATTTTGATGGATCGGTATAAGAGCCTGTTTGAATAGGCTTATTTTAAGCTGTTTTTTTAAAATTGAAAATTCCAGTTTTTAGTTTTTTTTTGCTATTTTGGCTTAAAATTAAGTGTCCAGAAACACTTTTTTACTTTACCCAAACACTATAAAACAGCTTAAAAGCTATTTTTACTTAAAAAACACTTAAAATAAGTCAATCCAAACAGACTCTAATAATAATATATTTAGTGTAATTTTATCGGTGATATCTTTTTCGTTAACGGTAGATTTTATTCTTACTTTATGAAGATAGAGAAATTATTTTCGAAAGTTCTTCAATTTAAATGCATTAAATTAAACTAGTTATGAACGAGAAAGTACAACCTTGTTGATTGTCTCATTTTCATATAAAAATTAAGAGAAGAATAAAAACCGAGAAAGAAGATAGCCATTGTCACATAAGAGACTTTATTTCCACTCATGTTCGACGATCCCTCTTCAATTTTGGTGTTTCTTCAGTAGTACTGACTCCATAATATGTGTATAATCAATGCATATACAGTACACTCTGATTATACATTTAATATTTACATAAGATACGGAAGAAAGATGACATTAAGAATTTCAGTCGATACATTATATATACATGTTATACATTGTATAGTACTATATACACAATATCTACGAGATGTATTTTCACTATACAATATATGTTTATACGTATAAATATCTTAAATGCATATTCTATTTATTTTCTCTCTCACAAATACACGTTTTTTTTAGCTAAAGAAGTTATAAATATATATTTTTATAAGTTATGAGAGAATCTATATATTAGTTATATGATATAACATGAAATAACTAAATCTTGCATAAATACATTCTCTCATAACTAATATACGGATTATTAATACCTACATAACTCTAATCAGCTCCACCCTAAGTACTATTTTGATAATTTTCTTTATTATATTACTAATAATTAACCAAGATCTATCTATAGCCTATAGGAACAAATCAGCATATTCTAAACATGAAATACCACTAGATCCCCAATTTCTTATTAAATAATAATTTCTCAACCCATCTTGGGGTGTGTTTGGTATGGAGTGAAAAATATTTTTCCAATTATTTTATATCTGATTGATTAAATGTTTTTTCTAGAAAAGTAAACTCATTAAAAATAAGAAAAATAACTTTTTTACTAAAAATATACTAAAAATAGAAAAAACAAGTTTCATAAGTAACTTTTAAATTTATTGTCTCCTCCTGTCCACTCAACGTCTCCAACCCCATCTCTTGACCATTCTACCCCCTCCACCCCCGAATTTCCACTCTCCATCCTCATAAGATTTTATTAGCTTATATATAAATACTTTTGAAAATATTATTTGCGATAAAGAAAGATAGATTCACAGTGGGATAACGTGCCTAAATTCCCTAAGTTAGTTAGCGAATACTAGTTGCCTCACTTTAATGACTTTGTTGAGGAGAGATAAAGGTTCGAGAAGGGCTCGATAGGATCGAGAAAGAGCGTAAACTACCATAAAAGTAAAATTTTGGGAATTGTAAAAGAAAGTGTGCTCGACTGAGAGTGAAGCTTTGGCTTACCATTTGGGGGTTGTTTGGTGTGAGGTATAATAGTTCCGGGATAAAATGCAGAATTATCTTATTCTGTGTTTGGTTGGAGGTATTAATTAGTCCCGAAATTATTTATAACTAATTTCAGAATTAATTATCTCGGGATAACTTGTTCCAAACCAAACGACCCCTTATTTTTCAAGAAAATATTTTCTTTCGTACCAAACCAAACGACCCCTTATTTTTCAAGAAAATATTTTCTTTCGTACCAAACACACCCTTATTCATCACTTTATCACACTCTCTTAACACAGTCAGACTACTCAATCTTGCACTTAATCCGATCTCTGTCTCCAATAATTCCCACATTCAATCCTCCATCTTCATCCTCTTCTTCATCAAATTCAAATCTATCTCCATTTTACCCTTCAAAGATTGTATTTTTGTTGCATTTATTCAAAGTATTTATTTATTTATGGCTTCCGCCGGAAACCCAAATCAGTCCGGTGGAACAACACCATTTGATATGCATAAATTCTTCAACAACCCCAATAATACCCATAACCCCATTAACCCCAATTTGATTTCTTCTTATCCTCCACCCACCATCGCCGGCGCCGGCGCCGGCGTCGGAGTTGGTGGAGCCGCCGGTGGACTCTACTACCCAACCCAAACAACCCCTTTTCACCATATCCCTCAAAGATCCATGTCTTTCCCTGTACCCCCACTTCAACCCCCACCCCCCACCACCCCTACCCCTACTAGTAGTCCACACCAGTTCTTGAATCCTAACCCTGGTGCTAGACTAATGGCTTTGTTAAGTGCACCACCCCCTTCTTCAACTCTTGAAGTAGTTTCTCAACAAAAAATTCCTCCTTTACACACTACAACTTCTGGTTCTGAGCTTTCTGATTTTTCTTCTGTTTCACCAAGTGTTGGTATTGGAGGGAGTAGCCCGTTGCGAATGCCGAGTTGTAGTAAGTTACCTAAAGGGAGACATTTGAATGGTGATCATGTTGTTTATGATATATATGCTAGGTTGCCTGGTGAAGTGCAGCCTCAGCTTGAGGTTACTCCTATTACCAAGTATGGTTCGGATCCCGGCCTTGTTTTAGGCAGGCAAATTGCAGTTAACAAAAGCTATATATGTTATGGACTCAAATTAGGAGCTATTCGCGTGCTTAACATTAATACCGCGTTGAGATCATTGCTTAAAGGTCTTGCACAGGTTGGCGTTTTCCGCAAGATTACATTTTTAGTTGCAATGGTTCTGTGTACTCTATTCGATCTATTTCGTCGATGTACCTAGCTATATTATATGTGAATTTCATACTCTTTTGGTATGTGAACTGTTAATACTTGTGCTAGTTGGTATGCATAAAATGCTAGTGATGGTAAAGATTGGTAGCTATTTAACACCGTGTTGAGATCATTGCTTAAAGGTCTTGCACAGGTTGGCTATTTCCGCAAGATTACATTTTTTGTTGTAATGGTTCTATTCAATCTGTTACATTGATGTACCTAGCTACATTATATGTGAATTTCATACTCTTTTGTTATGTGAACTTGTTTATGAACATTATAAATACTTGTGCTAGTTGGTATGCATAAAATGCTAGTGATGGTAAATATATATGTTTGGACTCAAATTAGGAGCTATTCGTGTGCTTAACATTAACACCGCATTGAGATCATTGCTTAAAGGTCTTGCACAGGTTGTCCTTCTCCACAAGATTATATTTTTTTGTTGTAATGGTTCTGTTTAATCTATTGGATCTATATTATTGATGTACCTAGCTACATTATATGTGAATTTCATACTCTTTTGGTATGTGAACTGTTAATACTTGTGCTAGTTGGTATGCATAAAATGCTAGTGATGGTAAAGATTGGGAGCTATTCGTGTGCTTAACGTTAACACCGCCTTGAGATCATTGTTTAAAGGTCTTCCACAGGTTGGCCTTTTTCAGCAAGATCACATTTTTTGTTGGAATGGTGGTTCTGTTAATCTATTGGATCTATTTCATTGACGTACCTAAGCTATATTATATGTGAATTTCATACTCTTTTGTTGTGTGAACTGTTTATGAACATTATAAATACTTGTGCTAGTTGGTATGCATAAAATGCTAGTGATGGTAAAGATTGTAGAGATCTTACTGCACTCCTATTGGGAAATAACTTGCCATGCACCAACCATGGTAGCATGATTAAGCCATAATTGAGGTAAAATTTTGTAACAAAGACACGTTTTATGCACTTACTGCTTTAGTGCATATGCCAGGTGCTAGTAGGTATTTTTTTTGTTGGTAAAGTAAGTAAATTGCATTAGAAATGCATCAAGCAGATGCAAGATTACAGAGAGAAAAAACTAATAGCTTCAGAACATAGCAACATGAAGCTAGAGTAAAAGCAAAAACCTGTGAAAACAGTCAAAAGTATGCTACCTTTTAACTCTGCTAGATGAGAGCCAAAGAGCTAAACAAAGAACTCTGCTAGTAAGTATTTTCTCATTTGTGATGTGCTTGTAACAATTGTTTTGTCAAGTTGAGTATTTTTGTGGATTGGGGGGGGGGGGGGGGGGGGGGGGGGGGGAGGGAGGGGGGATGAAAAATCATTAAGTTTTCTGCGTCTCCTAAAATAGAGGGATTTATTGGAGAAGCTCTAACTTTTGGTACTGTTCAGTGAAGTCATGATATTCACTTTCCACTAATATCCTAGGTTCATGGGAAGCTGAAACGTGATGCTTTTTTCATGGGATATTGGAATATATAGCGTATTTTTAAAATGTGTGGTATTTGATTTCACACTTTGTCGTCATACTCTGCTGTCACATATAATGCAGCAGTGTGCACATATGATTGGTTCTCTAGACATGGCTCTGAAATAAAATTCATACCGGTTATGTTGTTGTTGTACTTTCAAGTAAAGACCATCTTGCTCATGTTGTATTTAGAAAAGGGACCATATCCTCATGTATAGTGCTGCTATTACTCTTTGGCCTTGGCTGCTTGGCATTTGCTTATTTTGGATTGTTGAACCAACTACCGAGTACAATTTTATTGATTGTGTAATGTATAAAACCATCACAGATTAGGTTTGGTCTGTGAAATAAAGATCGATAAAAATTGTCTTGTTTGGTTAGTAACGCAAAAAAAGATCTGTTTTTGTAAGAACTATAGTAATTGAAAGTTTATTATATGTTTTAACCATTCTTTTGGTGTACGGCATTATTGTATTCATCTAAGTTATGAATTTTCTTTCAGAGGGTCACAGACATGGCTTTCTTTGCTGAGGATGTTCACCTTTTGGCTAGGTAGTGCTATTCTCTTTTATTCATATCAGGTATTATGTACTTTATCTATCTAATTTTTCCGATGTTTCAGTGCAAGTGTCGATGGGCGTGTTTATATATGGAAAATTACTGAAGGGCCAGATGAGGAAGATACGCCCCAAATTACAGGGAGGATCGTCACTGCTATTCAAATTGTTGGTGAAGGGGAATCTGTTCATCCTCGAGTTTGTTGGCATTGTCACAAACAAGTACCATAAATCCTTCTCTCCTTTTTTTTCTTCTTTTACGGAACTCTTTTCTAGCATAGTTATTCTACTAAATTTCTTCTTAACTATTATTATGCCCTCTTCAACAGGAAATTCTTGTGGTCGGGATCGGAAAACATGTTTTAAAAATTGATACCACAAAATTTGGAAAAGCTGAAGTTTTTTCAGCGGATGAACCTCTCAGGTGTCCTGTTGACAGGTTGGTTGATGGGGTACAACTTGTTGGTACTCATGATGGAGAAGTGACTGATTTGTCAATGTGCCAGTGGATGACCACTCGATTGGTATCTGCGTCGGTGGATGGCACGGTTCGTGAGAGTTTTGCTTTTTGTCTGTTAAACTGTTTGCATTTATATTTTCCGTCTTTGCTCTATATAACAGCCATATCATTCAATGTATTTTCATTTGTAAAATGATGATTCAGCAACAAGTCCGACCAGAACTTTTTATCCACTGCGTTGTCATGCTACAAGGCTTTGTTTTTCATGAGATGGCACCCCATGCATTTTAAAACAACCAACTAATAATTGACATGGGAATATTTGGTAAGAATATTATGTAAAATTTAGAGCTTGCAATAAAAATGTTATTATAAAAAACAATATCCAGATTGTATAGATTCCAGTGTTCTCTTGAACCGACAGCAACAAATGTCCCAGAACGTGTGCAGTCCTTTATAGATTCCAGTGTTCTCTTGAACCGACAGCAACAAATGTCCCAGAACGTGTGCAGTCCTTTGCTAGTTATGAGGAAGTGCACAATGTCATTCCGTAACTCGATCATTTCTTCTTTAAGACTTGCACAGTTTTAGGTTTATGCATTCTTCACCCTTGAATTTTGTTAATGTGTAAAGTTCTGAAGACAAAACAAAACAAAAAGAGAAAAAGGATGTGGTTTGTGTCCCGTGAAAGGGAAAAAGGTGATCTGTTGATGAACAGTTTATCTTCTGCTTTGATAACTAAGGTTGGTTGCTCATGACTCGTGCATGTGGTTTGTATCATGTTTTACAGATAAAGATTTGGGAAGACCGGAAGCAGCAACCAATTGCAATTCTCAGGCCTCATGATGGTAATCCTGTTCATTCAGCCACCTTCCTGACTGCTCCAGACCGCCCAGACCACATCATACTCATCACTGGGGTATGTGCTAATTTAGTTTGTAGCAAGCATCTTTTGATTGAATCAGATGTCTGCTTTGAGGAACAAGCTGTGTTTTTCTCTAAGGGATCATGCTTTAGGAGTTTAGTTGCTAAACATTCAGAAGTTAATCTTGATTTTATTTTATTTTTCTCTATAATTTTGCGTCTTGGTTGGTTCTAGCGTTTAGTTCTTCACATGTAACCAGTCAAAGATGTACAGGGTTTACTTAATCGGGAAATGAAGATATGGGTATCAGCAAGTGAAGAAGGCTGGTTGCTTCCTAGTGATGCTGAATCATGGCACTGTATACAAACATTGGAGTTGAAGAGTTCTGCTGAAGCTCGTGCTGAAGAAACATTTTTTAACCAAGTTGTAGCCTTGTCTCAAGCAGGTCTGCTCTTACTAGCGAATGCAAAAAAGAATGCCATATATGCTGTTCATCTAGAGTACGGCCTGAACCCAATGGCAACCCATATGGATTACATAGCTGAATTTACAGTTACAATGCCAATTTTGAGTTTCAGTGGAACAAGTGATTTACTGCCTCATGGTGAACAGATTGTTCAGGTGTACTGTGTACAGACGCAGGCTATTCAGCAGTATGCTTTGGACTTATCCCAATGCTTGCCACCTCCCATGGAGAATGCTGTGGGCTTCGAAAGGACGGAATCTAGTGTTTCACGTGATGCTGCTAGTATTGAAGGATATGCTCCTGTTGATCCTCCTGGTAGTAAACAAATGGAGTTTCCTTTAACTAGTTCCGCACCCAAATCTTTAGTGAATGAGAGTGCCGCAGAGATTGTATCTACAGCTAGATCTCCTACGACTGATGCACGCACTGTGTTGGCCACCTCTGTGGAATTTGCTTCTTCCATCGCGGAATCTAAATCAGCTAGTTTACCCAGTATAACTACTGATACTGATATTCCTCCCTTTGCATCACCACCGCCTTTGAGTCCCGAGTTGGCTAGAAAACTTTCTGGTTTCAGAAGCATATCAAACTGCTCCGAGCCTGGTCCTTCTGTCAATGACCATTTTGGGGATCCTAAAGCTGTTGAATATTCAGTTGACAGGCAAATGGATGCCATTCATCCAAACTTGACTGGCCTTACTTCATCGGATGGTGATCCAATGAATAAAGAAGATGAAGTGTCACGTGATGATGGCTTTTCGGGTATTAGTAATCCGATTAAATTCAAGCACCCTACTCATCTGGTGACTCCTTCAGAGATATTGATGGCTAACTCATCCTCTGAGGTAAACCATGTTAATGAACATAAAAGTGAGGGAGAATCGAGTATCCAGGATGTTGTAATCAACAAGGAAGCCCACAATGTGGAGTTGGAGGTTAAGGTTGTTGGTGAAACAAGATTCAGTCAAAAAACTGATATTGGCTCTCAAGAAGAACTCCATACTTTTGTGTCAGAAAACAAGGAGAAACCCTTTTACTCTCAGGCATCTGATCTTGGAATAGAAATGGCTCGAGAATGTCGTGCCTTATCGGCTGAAACCTATAATGTTGAGGAATCTAGGCAGTTTGATGGGGCTTCTGGAACTGAGCAGCTGACCCAAACAACAACTGCCCCTGAAGAAGACCGTGACTCTGCGAAGGAGATCTCTGGAGATAATTTAGACTCAAATGTGCAAGTTTCTGCTCATCAACCTCCTGCTCCTAGTGCCAAAGGGAAAAAGCAAAAGGCAAAGAACACTGAAGGATTTGAATTAGCTTCACCCTCACCTGGTGCTTTCCACTCTTCTGATTCCAACGAGGGTGGTGTCAGCTCCAGTAACGCCTCTATGGAAGCTGCAGTCTCACAAATTTTGTCCATGCATGAGAAGCTAAATCAGGTGCCTGCTTTTACTCAAGGGACTGTGTGCACAAATATGTAAAACTTTAATGGTCTTAATATTCTTGTTATTTTTTTAATTTATGATGCTTTTAGTCACTTGTTAGTATTTCAAATTACATGTTTTTGTTACTATTTTAGTTTTATCATCTTAGTTACATTATCATTTTGTTTTGCTGATATGCTATTCTTACTTGTTTCCATTTTCTCTCAATGCCGTGCCTTCTTAGGTTCTTAATATGCAAAAAGAAACGCAAAAGCAGATGGGTATGATGGTTGCTGTTCCAGTTACCAAAGAAGGAAGAAGACTTGAGGCTGCCTTGGGACGAAGCATGGAGAAGGCTGTCAAGGCCAATTCCGATGCTTTATTGGCCCGTTTCCAAGAAGAGAGTGCAAAACAAGAGAAATTACTTCGTGATCGTACTCAACAAATAACCAATTTGATATCTAACTGCTTTAACAAGGACATGCCAGGACTAATTGAAAAAATAATGAAGAAAGAACTGGCAGCTGTTGGACAAGCCGTCACACGCAGTATTGCCCCTACCATTGAGAAATCTGTATCAACTGCTATTTCAGAAGCCTTCCAGGTTAATATAATGAAAATCTGGCCCTTTTTAAAAAAATTTTAAAAAATGAATTTGTTTATCAATGATGGAAATGTGTATGGTGCAGAAAGGAGTTAGTGACAAGGCAGTGAACCAACTGGAGAAAACAGTTAGCTCCAAACTTGAAGCTTCCGTTGCTAGGCAAATTCAAGCGCAATTCCAGACCTCTGGCAAGCAAGCTCTTCAGGTGAGCATGAGCAGACAATTCTTATTTAGTTAATGCCACTCAATGTGGGTAGAAAGATATCTTCTCAACATTGTCTATTCACTTATGTTTTGTGGCTCCCCCGCAAAACATAAGCATCGGTTTGCTAGATGTCCTTCTTACAAGCATAGTAGCTCTTTGAATTATCGTCCTGAACATCTCAAACTGCTCTTTTTCTTTCCTGCTGTCTTCATTGTGCTCCTTTTGCTGGATGCTTTGGTTTTATTAAATTAATGTTGGATGCTACGTACCGAATGACATTCTAACTGTCCTGTAGGAAACTTTGAAATCTACAATGGAAGGTTCGGTGATCCCTGCCTTTGAGATGTCATGCAAGGCAATGTTTGAGCAAGTAGATTTAACGTTTCAGAAAGGATTTGCTGAACACACTGCTTCTGCTCTACAACAATTTGAGTCCATGCATTCGCCGTTAGCACATGCTTTACGGGTATGGCTTATGAGCAGTGGGTTTTAGTATGACTTACCCTTCTGTTTTCTTGCTAAGTTTTAGTATCCCTCCGTTCCATGTTGTTTGGCACTTTTTCCTTATTAGTCCATTCAAAAAGAATGACACATTCTATAATTCCTTAATTAATAACAAGCTTTTATAGTTATAGCTGCACAAATATAATGGCATGTTTGAGACCACAAGTTTCAAAAGTGTTATAGCGACACAAATGTTATGACACATTTAAGACCACTAGTTTTTTAGAAGTCTTTCTTTCCTTTTTAAACTTTGTGGTAGTCAAACAAAGTGTAATAGAGGGAGTATTAGTTTTCTAATTAAAGAAGTCAAAATGGAGTAGTGGAATCTACCTGCAGCCCGGGGTACACTTGTGTAGCTGCTTAACTCATGCTGTGTTCTATAGGCATGTTAACAAAGCACAGGTTCTTCATGTTAACTATTTTCTCTAGGAAAAAGACACGTTATATATATATGTCGATATTTCATGTTCTTTTATAAATAAGTTGATATTCATGCTTTTTTTAACAAGTTGATATTCATGCTTTCCACATCACTGCTTAAATAGAGAGCAAACGTCAGCGTTATCCTTGTAATTAAATGTTTAATTGGAGAGCAGAGGTGAATATTTGTGTTCTCTATGTAAGGGTCTGGAAGCAGGTTTGCATATGCTCTATTGAATACATGAACTTAGCATCACAATGAACATTCCCCACTGTCTCCTAGGGCATACTTGGGTAGTAATCACTTGACTATTTAGAGGGACTTAGGCACATGTTGGGTTGGAATTTGTGTTATTGCTTTCAAGGTTACTGAGTGATACATGTTGATCTCTTTTGTTGAGAGATTTAGTGGTACTGCAGCCACCAAGAATAGTGAGTGACAAACTCTGCTAATATAGATGTCATGAGATTGTGTGTGGTATTCTTCTTTTGGTCGTTACTTCCATTTTAGATCAAAAAGCTGTAGTTACTCGTAAAAAGAGATTCTACTTTTGTTGTTCTCTAATAGAAAAAGAAATAGAGATTTTACTATTGTTATATGTTTATGGAGGTTTCACTGGGTGAACGTAACTCTTTAACATTTCTCTGGTGATATAATTGGACGGATAATTCGTTGTACAACAACAACATACCAAGTGTAATCACACCTGTAGGGTCTGGGGAGGGTGTTGAGTAAGCAGCCTTAACCCCCCCACCCCCACCTCGTGAAGGTAGAGAGGTTGTTTCCGTTGTATATATGAAAATTGTTGCAACGAGTGTCAGATGTTTATTTTTTCTTGGATATACTTGTTATCATCGATAATGGCCGAGTTTATACTCTCTTTGGAATAGCATATTCATTTGAGTTTTCTTATCTTTAAAATGAACTCACTTGAGTTAAAGTTACCAGTTCTCAAAAACAAAAAAGAACTTACTTGAGTTAATTTTCAGGATGCCATTAATTCCGCATCATCGATGACTCAAACATTGAGTGGAGAGATAGCCGATGGTCAAAAGAAGTTGCTTACGATTGCAGTTTCTGGAGCAAATTCCAAGTCATCGAATCCATTGGTTAGCCACATGAGTAATGGACCATTACTGCATGAGAAGGTTTTTTTATTCCCTTAAATTACTTTGTCAGCTGCTTGTTTTAGACTCAAGTCATTATTCTGATTCAAACTTTTATCTTCTATAATAGCTTGAGGCTCCTGTTGATCCAACCAAAGAGTTATCTAGATTGTTGGCAGAGCGCAAGTATGAGGAGGCATTCACTGCAGCCTTGCAGAGAAGCGATGTGTCTATTGTATCGTGGTTATGTTTGCAGGTATGCTGTTTGCTCGTATCACTTGTTTATGGATAGGGTTAAAATATCGGGTAGTTTAGGACTGCTGTACGTGACGCTATGCCTTGTACTAGGCAAAAGTCTCACCTCTTATCCTTTGAGCGGGTAGAAGGATGGACTTCCAAATCATCGAAATGATGAAGTTGGAAATGCGAATTGACTAGTAACTAACCTTATTCAGTCAAAAGGTTCTTGTATCTATATGGATCATTTCAAATTTTGGTCAGTCTTGTTTTCCTAGTTTATTACTCCATCTGTTTCAATTTGTTTGTCTGGTTGACTTGACACGGAGTTTAAGAAAGTAAAGGAGATTTTTGAATCTTGTGGCATAAACTAAAGAGATGTAAAATGTACCAAAATGCCCTTTAATCTTGTGGTCTTAAATATGCCACGTGAAAAGTTAAAATTAAAGAGTTGCCAAAAAAGGAAAGAAACATTCTTTTTGAGACGGACTAAAAAGGAAAGTAAGCCAAACAAATTGAGGCGGAGGGAGTATTCAATTAAAAGGTTCTTATATCTAATGGATCATTTCAAATTTTGGTGAGTCTTGATTTCCTAGTTTATTGCTTTTGACATCTTAGCTATATACAAGTTGGTATCTGCTACCAAGTCATTCTTGAAGAAATCACCTAGTGTGTTTTGTGAACATGTGTTGCTCAGATTCTCCAAAAATGTTGTTGCACCCGTGTCGGATCCTTAAAAAAATGCACCTTGGAGGATCCGACACGCTCGCAGCGTCATTTTCAAAGAGTCCGAGCAACATAAACTTTGTCACTGCGAGGATTTGAACCTTTTGGTGCACATTCTTGAAGTAATTTTTGTTTTCAATCCATCTTAATGGTTTCCCTATGCCTTCTACCAGGTTGATCTATCGGGTATCTTATCGATGAATCCTCTCCCGTTGAGTCAAGGAGTACTTCTTTCACTTCTTCAGCAGGTGGCCTGTGATATTACCAAGGAGACACCCCGAAAACTATCCTGGATGAGGGATGTGCTATCGGCCATAAATCCAACTGACCCGATGATTGCAATGCACATGCGACCTATCTTTGAGCAAGTATATCAAATACTAAACCATCATCGGAATCTTCCTACCACAACCCCTGCTGAACTTTCAAGCATTCGGCTCATTATGCATGTTATCAACTCCATGCTAATGACCTGTAAATGATTTCAAGAATAACACGCGATTATGCCTGGTGGAATACTGAAGTTTGTACAAATTATTCATGGATAGACAGAAAGTACTATAGAGTTGAATCCTTCACCTACCTTTTTATGTTGATTTCTACTGTTATTTTTTTTCTTCCTGAGATAAAATCTGTAGTCGGGTCGGTTGGATTTCCGGGTTTGTTGAGTATTTAGTCTTTCTTTTTGAGGTGGAAGTATTGTGAATACGAATTTTTGTACTTTGTACATTGTTATCTTTACTGCAATTTCAAGTGAGAGGTTGAAAGTTTCTCTCATGGCCTTGTCATGCTTAAGTTTATGCAGCGTTTGGTTGGAGGTATTAATATGCTCGGATTGAGCTATTATGCATTTATGCAACGTTTGGTTGACGGTATTAATATTCCCGGATTGAGTTATGCATTTATGCAGCGTTTGGTTGACAGTATTAAATGCTCGAATTGTGTTATCCAGGAACATGTGTTATGTTTTATAGGATAGTGTGTGTATTAAAGATACATGTGCTCTTGAAGTGAGTAATTCCTTCATTTTGTTAATATCTTAATCAATTAGTGGACTAATTAAACATAGAATATGAGCTCTCGCTATGCGTTTGAGGTCTCATGACAACAACTTAATCAGTTATGCTAAAACTCTCTTTCAAATCAAAATCTAAATAAAATACCCCCTAAACATATGATTGGAAGACATACAAAATGTATAATTCTATTAAGAGCACAACACAATAACAAAGAAAACATATAGTGTGTCATTTGATAATTCTAAATTCTACTAGTTGTATTAAAATTATGGGACATAAAGTAATTTTACTTTGGTGTAAAAGTATTAAGTTTGGAAGAAAAGGGCTACCAAGCAATTAGAACTATCGATAGGCCTATTATGTAGTATCTTTTCTAAGGCTTAATACATAGTTCGCTCCTTGAACTTGTCAAAATATTTCATTCAGATACTTAAACTGAGTCATGTTCCAATTGAACATTTCAACTCGTAATAAAGTGTTTTAATTAGACACTTTCAATTTAAATTTTAGAAAAAAATTTGTGTGTGTTTTCATCCATCTATTAGATAGTTAATTAAGTTAACCATATAAAATATGTCCCCTCCTTTAATTATACGCATCAACCTCAAGTAGAAAATGCTGGGATTTTACAACTTTATTCAGGCGAATGCGTATAATTAAAACAGATAACATATTTTATGTAATTAACTTAACTATTTAATAGACGAATGAGAACACGCGCAAAAAAGTTTCAAAAAAGACGAATGGAATAGTAGTTTTCATCTCTATATTGCTCATGATCATTGTTATCACCTTTGTAATATCCATCACCATACTCATATCCTCCATCGCTACAAGCATAGTATCCCGTGTCATCCTCACAAGGATTCGAAGCTATGGATGACATATTTATTTGGTAATCGAGAAGTCCTCGAGGACACGCCCTTTTATCCTTCTCCACACTTAAATACCATACTTTTATTTGCGTTTGAGTTTAAACTTGTGAGTTGTGAAGTGTATCCAAGATCATATTTATATCGCCCAGACAAACATGTAGCGTTAACTAGAACAAGTCATGTGAAGTTAGATGTCAAGAGAATCGTAACGAAATGACTTCTGCTCATAAGTGAGGAAGTCGTTTTTCACATTCAGATGGAAAATGATTTCGTTAGAAAATATTTTTTCGGAATCAAACACAAAAAACCTATCGAACCTATATTGTATCCTTTTTTTTTAATAACTGAGAAGTACCCCAGGGCTTAGGCTAGAGGCTCACCGGTCAAAATTTGAGGGATAATGGGCTCATGCCACGCTCTCCTAAATGAGCTATCCCGCTACGTCCTTCAATTATGTATTATTTTTATACATTATGAAATAATTTATGTATTATTTTATGTTGGATAAAATTTTCTTATAATGTTAGGATTAAGATATTTAAAGACAAAATATAAAATATTAATAGAAGAATTTAGATTTTAAAAATACAATTAACAAAAGTAATTAATTAATCCTAAATTGAACGGGAGAGGGAGACACAAATCCTAAATTGTATAGGAGAAATTTAGCATATATAGTAGTAGTAGTCCTAATCCCAAAAGGATTATACTTTAGCATATATAAATAAGTTACTTACTATACAACTTAGGTAATCAAAATTGAAAAAGTTAATAGTAGCTTTGATCAATAAGTTTCACTCTCGATCGTCTCATTTAGGTAACCAATGATGGCAGTCTACTTTTCGAAGATTGCAAATTGGCAGAGTAATTATCATTTCCCCGGTATTGAAGTCTGTCGCGTTCGATCACACCCTGACAGAGAGATGCCCCTGTCTATATCAGCTGGTTATTCCCTCCGTCGGGGTTTATCAAGATCAACACAGATGGGAGTTTCATGTCAAATTCGGGGTTGGCGGGATTTGGAGGAATTGCATGGGACAACAAGGGGAGGTGGGTAGGTGGATTCGTAGGCCGACTCGGTGTGTGCACCACATGGTAGCGACATCGTGTCTCACAATGGAACTGTGGGCCGTACCGAGGATGTCTCAATAAAATTAGTGGTCTAAAACAAGCTTTTAATAAGAGGCTTTATATATATATATACACACAAGAAAATATTAATTTAAAATTATCTTTTTTATTTTCATATACTTGTTATTTTAATATAAATGACATAGCAATATAAAACTAAGATTAATTTTACTTAATAAGATGTTAGTAATGTGTTGGCAGTACATTACCTTGGATGTTGTTATAAAAACTTTATTTATTAATATGAAGATTTGAGTTATTTAATTCAAAGTTCTAATGAACCATTTTTTTAGAATCTTCAGTATTGTTTCACGTGAAAATTTATCATTAATTTTTTTTTGGGGCCTTAATATTTTGGGAGCCTAAAGCATACGCTTTACTAGCTTCACCCTTGAGCGATTCCCGAGCCGTACATGCACGGCGACCGGACCCTTGCGAAGAACTAAAGCCTGAAAACGTCATCATCGAGACCGACTCGAGCGATGCCTTGATGCTACTTAGCGTTGGAGACGTCGTCGTCAGTCACCCCGATTGCGCTGTGATAGAGGGGTGCCGACGTTTAATGTCCGAGCTCGAGATCTCCATGATGCATACTCTGAGACAAGGAAATAACTGTGCGGATCACCTGATGAAACTGGGAAGCATGCAACAAGATAAAGACCTGATAATACTACATCGTCCGCCACATTCCATGCTTCAGCTACTTCTAGCGGATATGGCACACGTAGCGTACCCTAGATATTCGAAACATGTACTTACATAGTGTAGTATAGCGCAAAAAAAATGATGTTGTAAATATTTGTAGAAGTTAAAAGAATATAATGATGTTGTAAATACTTCTGGTATTCAATCATAGACTAGATGGAATTCCTCCATTGAGTGCACGTGAACTATAATTTCTCGTTGGAAACCTTTTTAATTAATAGAGTAAAAAAATCACGACCTATACGTGTAGGATTTTTAATCAATTTTATGAAGCGATATCAGATTACAACTCAATATAATCTAAGAGACTAACTCTTACTTCTCGTTTGTAATAATTTGGTTTGGATCTCAATCATATTGGATTTGATGATTTGTGTTTTTGAGAGTCAAACTGCATGCTCTTTCACTAATATTTTTATCAAGATGTATTTTCTAATTATATATTAAGTTGAGAAGGATTACAACTTAACATATTTTACATATATTTTTTAAATATCAAAAATTTAGATTTTAAATATTACTTTAATTTTATTTAATTTAGCTATGAAAATTATTTAAATTGACTCTCTTAATGTAAAATGTGACAAGTAAAAGTGAACGGATGAAGTATAACATTACCCACGGCTTAAAGTATGATTAAAATTTATTCGCTTTCGTTCTCTACCTTTCTTCATTTAAATACTAGCATTTTATTTGCGATAGAATCCGAACTCATAACGTGCATCTATATATCACTTGTGTATAGAAGCTAGATTAGCAATTATTGAGCTTGAAATCTCAATAATTCATACTTTGTGAAGTTGTAAACATTTGTAATACTGAAAAGAATATGATAATATTGAAATATTTATTTTAATGGTGGTATAAAATGATGCTATGATCTTTATTTTGTTAAATATGAGCTCTCGCTATGTGCTTGAGGTCACGTGATAATAACTTTATCAATTATGCTAAAACTTTCTTTCAAATGAAAATCTAAAAGATAAAATACTCCCTAAACATATGATTGGAAGACATACAAAATGTGTAATTCTATTAAAAGCACAACACAATAAGAAAGAAAACAATTAGTGTGTCATTTGATAATTCTAAATTCTGCTAGTTGTATTATAATTACGGGACATAAAGTAATTTTACTTTGGTGTAAAAGTATTTAGTACGGAGGAATTTATAAATTATTTTATACTAGATACAATCTTTAATAACGTATGGATTAAAATATTTTACGAAAAAAATATATGCTTTTTAGAGTAAATAGTTCATGTATAACAATCTATCCTGTTGTTTTATTTTTATTTGTCCATTATATTAAGAGCATATTTTTTTTAATTACTTGTTCATTTTAGCAAATCAGTAAATGTTTACGTATTATTTTTTCCAATATTACTCTTATCATTAAGAAAGGAAGCCTTGACGTAACTGGTAAAATTATTGTCATATGATTAGGAGGTCACATGTTCGAGCTGTGGAAACAAGCCTCTTGCCGAAATGTAGGATAAGACTACGTAAAATAGACCCTTATAGTCCGACCCTTTCCCAAATCCTACGCATAGCAGGAGCTTAGTGCATTAAACCGTTCTTTTCTATCCTTATTATTAAATAACTACATAAAATATTAGTAGATAAATTTAATATTCCAAAATATAATTAATAAAAATAATTTAGTAAATAAGTAAATCGTAATTAGTATGGGAAAGCAAAACAAAGTTTTTTTTTTAAAAAAATATTGTCCGAATTTGTATAGGATTGGACTTTTGGGAAATTTTAAACCTTACTACATTCGGATGGAAATTTGTAATCCAAAACCTATAAGGTTTATGCTAAACAAATAATCTATAAATAAGTGATTCTTTATCACTTCTTAAAACCACAATTTATATGTTCTTTGTTTACTTTCTCTGATTCTTTTCTTTCACAATCTCATTTTGGTAACTAGTAAAAATAATGGCTCTCATCTACGTCCCGATTACTTATTGGCATAGTTATAATACTCATTCTCCCGTTATTGGAAATAATTTTCGAGTTCGATCAGCACCACGACAGAGGGATGCGCCTGTCTATATCAGCTGGTCGTTCCCTCCGTCGGGGTACATCAAGATCAACACGGACGGGAGCTTCATGCCGAACTCGGGGCTGGCGGGATTCGGAGGTATTGCACGGGATGATATGGGGAGGTGGGTTGGCGGATTCGTCGGTCGACTTGGTGTGGTGGCGACGTCGTGCCTGACGGCTGAACTGTGGGCCGTACACGGCGGCCTGACCCTTGCGAAAAACTACAACATGAAAAACGTCATCATTGAGACCGACTCGAGCGATGCCCTGATGCTCCTAAGCGCGGGAGACGCCATTGACACTCACCCTGATTGCGCGGTGATAGAGGAGTGCCGACGTCTATTGTCCGAGCTCGGGATCTCAATGATGCATACTCTGAGGCAAGGAAATAATTGTGCCGATCACCTGGCGAAACTGGGAAGAATGCAACAAGATGAAGACCTGGTAATACTACAACGTCCGCCCCATTCTTTGCATCAGCTACTTCTAGCGGACATGGCGCACATAGCGTACCCTAGATACCCGAAACATGTACGTAGGTAGTGTAGCATAGCGCAAAAAATAAATAAATGATGGTGTAAATATTTGTAGAAGTTAAAAAAATATAATGCTACTGAAAATCTGTTTTCGTTAATGTTCGAAGATAATTGTTATGTTTTTCATTTTGTAAATTTCCTTTTACGTAATTTCTTTCTCATTTGCCTTTTAATATATGATTGGGAAACATAAAATAAAATTAACAGCTTTCAATTAAGAGCAAAACACAAGAAGAAAATAGCAAAGTGACCATTTATGTGAAAGACAATGGGCATATATTCAACAGGTTATAGAAAATTATTTAATTTACTTTTTAGGTTACTACTAATTCAGTCTACTAGTTACGGTTAAATTATAAACACTGTTAATATAAATAATTTTTTTACACTATCAAGCCATCCAAATGATATCTACATATAATCGACCTCCGTAAAATATTAGATTTGAATTCTTCAAAACAAAACAAATTACATTACAATAAATAAAAATGACATTATAATTAAACGATCATTCTAAATTACGTAATTTTTATGGTAAAATAAATTATATGTTGAAAATGCACATAAGTTATAAACTCGCAACATAATATATGTATATCGAATTCAAACTTACTACAATGTCAATAAAATTCCAATTAAACAGAGAAATTACAACTAAATCAAACTTAAGAAAAAACATGAAAATATATCTAATATGTGAACTGTGATTTGCTCGTTTGGTAAAATTCGGTAAAAGACAAGTGCAGAAACCAATACATCATTAGAAAACAGTATAAAAGTGCAATAAAGGAACCAGGTTCCTTCAAGCCAAAATAACCAAAAACGGATGCATTTATAAAATGCATGTAAAAGCGCATTCCTATCATGCGTTTTACAAAGGAACATGTCGCCTATAAATTTACCAAGGAACGAATAAGGAACCAGGTTCCTTAGGTGAATCAAACAAAGTAAAGTAAATAACACAGGATTTATCGTGAAAAATCTCCTTGCTTAACAAAGTAAAAAATCATGACCTATACGTGTAGGATTTCCAATCAACTTTACGAAGCGATTTCAGATTACAACTCAATAATCTAAGGGACTAATCCTCACTTCTCGTTTCTAATAATTTGGTTTGGATCTCAATCATATTGGGTTTGATGATTTGTATTTTCGAGAGTCAAACTGCATGCTATTTCACTAATATTTTAATCAAGACGTATTTTTAATCATATATTAAGTTCAGAAGGATTACAAAATTTTAAATTTTAAATATTACATTAATTTAATTTAGCTACAAAAATTATCCAAATTGATTCTCTTGATGTGAAAAGTGAAAAGTGCAGTAAAAGTGAACAAAAAAAGTATAACACTAGCTACTACTTAAAATATTATTAAAATTTATTTGCATTCGTTCTCTACCTATTTTCATTTAAATACTAGCCTTCTATTTGCGATAGAATTCGAACTCATAATGTGCATCTGTATCACTTGTCTAGAGGTATAAAAGCAAAATAATATTGCGAGGAGAGAAATTACAAAATAGAGAAATTACAACTAATTCAAACTAAAAAAAAAAGAGAGAACATGAAAATATATCTAAAACATGAAAGAAGAATATATAATTCTTCTACATGAGCAAATAGAGAAAGACCATAACACCCCCAAGAGCAGTAACAAAATATGAAAAAACAGAAAGCGCTGTCGTAGAATTAATTGCCGGTGGTCCCAAGAAGTCCGAACCCCACCCATCTCCGCCATCATCACCACCACCAACAGCCGGTGCCGGTGAAATCTCCGGTGCAGACGCCGGCGAAGAAATTTCAGAAGGGTGCATTACACGAACAATGATTCTCTGGCCAGATTTGCAATTATTTTTGTGGCCACTTATGAAATAGTAGAAGCCAGAATGGCTAAATTTGTAAACTGTGTCTCCATTTTCAAATTTGGAAATTGGGCTTGTTGTGTTACAGTTGAGATAATTAGCCTGAGTTACTTCAAGTACTGAGTCACCTTTGTACTTGAAATCTGTAAAAAAAAAAAAAGAACAATAAAAAATAATTCAACTTAAATAGTCGTCCGTTCAAAAAAATAATCGAAAGATGTATAATATATAAACACGTAGATTGATTAGCAACTGTAAATATTTTTGGCTAAACATGCAAATGTGTAACTTCCCCTTAAAAATGTGTAATTTTCAACATAATATGCTCATCGAAAATGGTTTCCGAAGAAAATCTCAAATTATCGACGATAGGAACGTCTCGTCGGATATCCGGAAGATGTATAATATATACATACATATATTGATTAGCAACTATATATAATTTTGGCTATAGCATGCAAATGTGTAACTTCCCCTTAAAAATGTGTAATTTTCAACATAATGTGCTCATCGAAAATGGTTTCCGAAAATAATCTCAAATTATCGACGATGTCCCGATAGGAACATCTCGTGGGATATATGGAAGATGTATAATATATATACATACATACATATATTGATTAGCAACTGTAAATATTTTTGGCTAAGCATGCAAATGTTTAATTTTCAACATAATATGTTCATCGAAAATGGTTTTCAACGATGTTCGATAGGAACATCTCGTGGGATATTCACGAAATTTTTAGTAATTGAAAAGAGAAATTGATGAACTTACAAAGAGTATCTCCAACATGAAATCGATGTCTCGCAGCCCATTCATTATACGTCTCGGACTCGTTACCAATCGGTTTAATCCAACCGATTTCACCACCAACTCGAAACTGAAAAGATGACACGAAGATGGTCGCAACAAACATGAACGTAACAACAAGAGAGAGAACGAACACGTTAAATCGATAGAGAGAAGCCATAACTAGGAAGGATAATTTGAGCTTAATGAGTAATTAAAAGCTAAGGATGAAATTAATTAAAGTGCTAATAGGTCTCTGTTCGAATGTTAATTTGTATATATAGTGGGAATCAATTAGATAGTTAATGGCAGTTAATTAATTAGTGGATGGGAGAAGTGGTAATTAGTGGGTTTAGTCAGTTTTCCTAAAGGCTTAACAGTTAACATTACGTGACTTATTCGATAATAATTAATTAATTTTCATTACTTGTGAATTATTCTTATTAATGAGAAAGTACTCGAGTTTAATCATATTGTAGGCAAAAATTTATCTCAATAGAGTCAAAAAGAATAATGCAGCAAAGACAGTATTTTCACGAAACGAATTCAAAATATAAGAAAGTAAACATATATAAAAAAGTTACGAAAATTTAACATTTAGTAGTACTATATATGCATAAAAAAATTACATTGTATATACGATGTATTTTCAGGCGAAAGGTCAAGGGTGCACAGTGAACTCCTTGAGCTCCTAACTTGGCTTTTTGAAGTATAACAAGCGAATTCAATCAAACTCAATAACTTCAATTCATACTATATATACACGCTAAAAACATATTAAATATGTATAACTGAGTGAACTCTGAATTTAGAAAATTAAAAAATTATTAAGTTAAAATTTTGAATCTGCCCCTAACAAAGTATATACAGGATTGAAATTGTAAAGATCATGCAATGAATGATAAGTATTTTATCACTTTTAGTTATAAGCCTCGCGGTACGAGCTCTTAAAATAAAGTTATTTTTGCTTAAAAAGAACAACTTTCGAAATAAATTTTTTTGATATGAATTTGAATTAATTAAATTTAGAACAAGTGTCCTACAACAAGTGAAGAAACAAAGAAGACGAAAAACATCATCTCATTAAAAACCATCATTCCATTTGTTACATTGAATTCAAACAAAATCTGTCCTTGACTTTGAATTCAAACAATATACTCTATCGTTGACAGATTTGTTTGCCAAATGTATCAAACTTTGACTAGAAAACTGATGAAATTAAGTGTTAAAAGTTCACGTACAAACACGTATCATGTATTTATTGACTTGGCAAAAATATCGATACGCATAAAGTTTTACCAATTTTCAACTTCAACTTTAAGAACTTTTGTCGTTCGCCTTTAGTTTGATTCTCCAAGAAGGATTTAGTAAGTGTGTTTTCAAAGATGGCGGTTTATATTGTTTGTCGACCATAATTTATGGATTCCGTTATCGTACACAGTGATGATGAGGAAATGTTTGATGCTTCTTGGGGTTTGTTTAGCGATTGTGAAGTCATTAGATGAATTCAGGGCCGGCTTCAACGTAAAGCCACGGAAGCCGGGGGCCTCATTTTTAGCAATTATAGGTTTATAGTCCTGTAGATTTTTTCTTTTGAAAAATATCAAGTACTTTTTAATACCTTCCTCGTCTCATTTTAACCTTGCTTTAGCTCAAAAATGTTATCACTTTGAAAATCCAAGAATAAAGTTAACAATTGTTTCCGACTTTATCTTTAACATTAAAGAACATTTCTTATTAACACTGCTCAATTCTAAAAAAATCGGGGTAACTCAATAAATTATATCTTGTATTTATTATTTTACGTAATGGACGTGAAAAAAATTAAGACAACAGTTAAAGTGGGACAGATGGAGTAGAAAGGTAAGAAATATTTCAATCAGATAAAAGATTTTATTATTTTCCAAATGCATACATTGTTTTGCCAAAGCTGAAAGAAGTTTTTAAAAATGAAAATTGATAAAATCTTACTTAAGATCAACATATCAAGAGAAATTAAATGAATTAGCTATACTATCAATTAAAAAGGAATTATTGAGATAATTCAATTATAAAACAATTTTATTCATACCTTTGCATCTCAAAAAACTATAAAAATAGACTTCAAATAAAAAGGTATATAAAATCTTCTTTTCTTGACAAAAAACTGCAAGGCCTCATTTTGAACTTTCGCTTTAGGCCACCAACTATAGTGAGCCGCCCCTGGATGAATTACCGAGTAAATAGATCACATCCGGACACGGGGTTAGCCTTGAATTGAAGTGATGAGGTCGGAACCAAGTTTTGCACTAACGGGGTTCAAAATATGAAGAAGTAAGCACACTAAGAAATCGAGAGAGTTTAACATCTAGTATATATACATAACAATAGTTTTAACCATGTACAAGTAGTGTAATTTTTCGCCGAAGGGGTTCGGATAACCCCATTGATCCTACCTAGCTCTGCCCCTGATTGGAGGGAGCATATTTAAAATGTCTTCCTTCTCATGTTTCGATCAAAACTATATTCAAATGTCTATTATATTAATCAGTTCAGTAAATTTCGAATATCAATAATTAATTAAAAAAATTAAACTAGTAAACCAAAGTCTTACCAATATCCACTTCCTTAAAACCGTACAAACAAATCGTTTGAGTGTGAACCATGCGACTTGCTTGGATCTTAATGATCACTTTTAGTGCCAAGGTGTCAATGTCAATGTGTGATGGCTTCAAATGAGGAAAATGTCATTTGGTTGGATTGATCGGTCGTTTGGTTATGAATATTTTTTACTTTTTTCTCGAGTTAGATTTCGAAAATTATATTTGATCATATAAAAATTTTCGAAGTTGAATTCTGAAATTTGAAAAACATCAAAAAGTTACATTCACTCAAAATTATTCACAAAAATTAAAAAATAACTCCAATTTATATTCATGACCAAATACAATTTCGATTTCTAAATGCGCTTTTTCACTTTGAAAATAAGAACTAGTACTTTTTTCAAATGTCACAATTTTCATGACCAAACGGGTGCTTAAGCTTTGGCCTTTACCTTATTTGTCAATGAACTAATCATGACTCAACCATTAGAGTCCATTTTCAATTTGGTCCTTAGAATTTCTTTAAGTAAAATTAAGGGGCCATTTGGTGGGATAAATTTTTTTAGAAATGTTTATATATAAATATTTTTTGAATGATCTGATAAAATAAAAAGTTATTTATATTAGTCAGGTATAAAACTTAAACTCTAAAGCAGAATCGAGTGAATCGAACTAGGTTTTTAAGATTTTTCAAAATTTGTCAAAATAATTTCCCATCACAAAAACCAAGTAAAAACTTATCCTCGCTAAACATTTATACCAAGGTTGAGATGGTTTGAACATATGAAGAGAAAATGTTAGATGTTCCAGTGAGAAGGTGTGAGAGGTTGACTATGGTGGACTTGTGAAGAGGTAGAGGGTGGGCCAAAAAGGTACTGAGGAGAGATGATTAGACAAGACATAACACACCTACAACTTATCGAGGATATGACTCTAGATAAGAGGATATGGAGGTCAAAAATCAAGGTAAAAGGTTAGTAGGCAGTCGAGCATTGTCTAGTTTCCCTTATCAGTATTATTATTATTACACTCCTACTTTCTTACTTTTCGATTCTTTTACGACATATTTTTATTACTTTTTGTTTTGATTATCGTTTTATTTGTCCGCATTCGGTAAAGTCTTCCGCTAGCTGGCGGATAGCAAGCAAGAAAGCTCAAAGCCAGCAGTAAGTAAGGTCCATGGGTCCAAGCCAAACTATTACTTTCTCCAGTCGATAAAGAGCAAGCGATACATATGAGCCCGCAGCTATGGGAGCTTAGAACCAATCAACCACTATCCTGGGGCTGGACAAATAAAGAGCCTACGTTGGCCTGTCAAACTTGTTCACGTTCACTGAATGAATCTCTGCTAGACCCGCTACGCACCTTACCTTCAAAGCGCTCCGCCCGCCAAGCGGGCGCCAGGAACAGCGGGCATTCGCCTGGTTCTCTCTTGCCTGCCCATGGATTCAGCAACAGTTCGAAAGGTTGCCCTATTCGGGAATCTCCGGCCGTTGGTCAACAACCAACTAAATCTATACTTCTTCACTACTCGTACAGGGAAGGTGGAAGAAATTCAGTCTCTCTTTTTCCTGTTCAACTAAACCACTTATTTCCTTCACGAGATACGGATAAAGTCGTGTATACACTATCCTTATCATACTTCTAGGGGCGGCTCTACCCTTTTAATAAAAAGGCGACCGTCTTAGGCCTCTAAATTTGAGGTGCCTCATTTTTTTTTAGTAATCGTAATAGATTATAGGTTTTTTTATAAGAAAAAATATTAGAAGAAGTTTGATACATCTCGAGTACTATGTCTCAAGAAAGATTAAATGCCTAGGTTATATTATTGATTGAAAAAGAATTATTAGAAAAAACCGATTACAAAAAAAGTAATTAACAACTTTGCATCTCAAGAAATTTTAAAAGTCACTTTATAAGAAATATATTACATTTTCTTAAAATTCAAAGCGTCCGTTTAATTTTGACCTTAGACCACTAATGCGCTTGAGCCGTCCCTACATACTTTACATGTGATATTACACTGATATATCGTTATTGTTGTAAATAAATAAATAAAAAAGGCTATGCACAAACAAACACGTATAATGCATTTTGGTATTGATATAAATAATAAGTGCGGGTAAATTTTCACCACGAAAGCCGCCACCTTTCGTAATGGAATGGGAACCCAAATGATGCAACCAACGTGTTAGTGGAATGCCCATCATTCATTACGCACACGGCGCACAGTAGTCTCTTTCCCAGTACAGTACGCCCCACCCCCCTGTCCCCCCAGCCTTATATATTTCGTTTCATATTCAATATTCATTATTCATTATTCAATTCATCGCAGCAACAATTTCACTTGCAGAGTATGGATTTTGATGAGTAATTGTTGTTGTTTGTTTCGTTCATATTTGATTCATTGATGTTGCAGCTACTTCACTTGCAGAGTTCGGGAGAAACTCCGACGACGATTTCACCGGCGAAGCAAATTCAGCAACCTTTATAGTGAGCTCAACATTACTGTAATTTTTCTCTGTATTTTTTTTTACTGTATATTGTGTATAATGTTGATGAATTTATACTTGTGAAACACAATTAGTGAGGATCCGTGAAGCTGATGTTTCCAATTTGTTTTGGATTTTGAGGAGTAACTGTTGTTGTTTACTTCGTTCATATTTGATTCGTTGCTGCTGCAGCTATTTCGCTTGCAGAGTTCGGGAGAATCTCCGACTGACGATTTTACTGCCAGAGCAAATTCAACAAACGTTACAGTGAGCTCAACATTAATACTATAATTTCTGTCTGTATTTTACTTACTATTTTGTATAATGTTGATGAATTTGTTTTGGATTTTGATGAGTAATTGTTGTTGCGTAGTTCGTTCATATTCGATTCTTTTCTGCTGCAGCTATTTCGCTTGCAGAGTTCGGGGAGAATCTCCGACGATGATTTTACCATCGGAGCAAATTCAGCAACCTTTATATTGAGTACGTACAACGTTACTGTAATTTTTTATTATTTTTTATTACTAATTTGTATTATGTTGATGAATTTAAGATGGAGAAACACAATTAGTGAGGATTCGTGTAGCTAACGTTTCCAAATTGTTTTGGATTTTGAGGAGTAATAGTAGTTGTTGTTGTTTATTTCGTTTGTATTCAGTTCATCGCTGCAGCAACAATTTCACTTGTAGAGTTTGGGAGAATCTCCGAGACAATTTCACCGTCGGAGCAAATTCAACAACCTTTATAGTGAGTACAACATTACTATTTTTTATTACTAATTTGTATAATGTTCAATGAATTCATGCACCCGACGTCCAACTTATTTGAGATTGATGAGTAGTTGCTGTTTTGCTGTTTGTTTCATTCGTATTCAATTCATCACTGCGGCAACAATTTCAATTCATCATCCGAGATCTCGGCAGAATCTCCTATGATTTTACTGTCGAAGCAAATTCAAAGTGCTGAATCTCCATTTTTGTATAATTTTCATCTGTAAATTTAAACTGGAAAACACAATTACTGAGGATTCATATTGCCCACGCTCAATTTAATTGGGATTGAGAAGTAATTGTTGTTTTTATGTTGTTTATTTTGTTGGTATTCGATTCATAGCTGCTGCAACAATTTCACTTGCAGAGTTAGGGAGAATCTCCGATGATTTTACCGGCAAAGCAAAATTCAAAGAGCTGAAGCTCCATTTTCAACAACCTTTACAGTGAGTTACTAGCATTACTATAACTTTTATCTGTATTTTAATTAGTACTTATTTGTTTAATGTTAATGAAATTAAACTGGAAAAAACACAGTTACTGAGGATTCATATTGCGCACACGCAATTTATTTGGGATTCAGAAGTAATTGTTGTTTGTTTCGTTCGTATTCAATTCATAGCTGCTGCTGCAATTTCACTTCCAGAGATTTGGGAGCATTTCCGAGTATTCTACAGTCTAAGCAGATTCAAAGAGCTGGAGCTACATCTTTAACAACCTTTAGAGTGAGTACAAGCATTACTCTACTTTTTAATTGGTGTTAGTTGCACATTTATTGCTCGATGAGCTGAGATAAAATCAATCAGGTAAGCTGGAACTGTTCACTCCAGGAGCATTGTTATTTCTTTCCCTAATTTCACTTTCAATTAGGCTTGTCTCATTTCCTTGCTTTGTGTAATCAAGCGATTGGATTCTCCAGGCGTGCTGGTAGAAATTTCAATACTGCACAAATTTGGACTAAGTTGAGATCCTATGGAAAAACTTGTGTTTCAAAATGGTATCAAGAAGGATCAATTGCTTTCTGCGGTAAATGACGATCATGGAGGAGTTATAGTGGAATTGGAGGAGCCTATGGAACCCAATGTCTTCCAAAACATGCTTAAAGCTTCATTATCCAAGTGGAGGTTGCAGGTATGCTGCCTTTTTTTTTCTCTTAATTTTGAGTAAAGATGAGCATTATCTTGATGTTGAATGTTCACTTGTTTGAAGCTTCCCACTGAATAACGGCTGAAAAATAGAACCACCGCGCACCACAATTATCCAAAATTTATTTATTTGCTTATCCATTATTGATTGCTGTATGTGCTATCACATGTTTATCATTCGAATGAATAGCAGAATATGGAGAAATATGTTAATCTTCTTTATAAACAGGAAGTGCTCTACCACAATGGTTGTGGTTGATGTTGTCTAAAATGAGCAACTTCTTTTGACAGCAATGGCGGGGTAAATTCAATTAGATTTGATAATTTGACTCAACAGTTTACCTATTTGGCTGACAAGACTGAAGACTAGCAGTTTTCATAAGAACTAGCTTCCTGGCTTATTTTATGGCTGTCCTACAGTCTTCAACATGGATGATGTTGCGACTTCATTCAGTGTCACATGATCATTCTTTTGTCAAAATGAGATGTGTGGCCTGAATAGCTGTCTAAAACAGTGTTTATGATATTATATATTTTGCAGGGGAAGAAGGGTGTCTGGATTAAAGTGCCGATTGAACTTGTAAATTTGGTTGAAACTGCAGTTAAGGTAATTTCTCTATACTTTTTTGGGGAACTTGAATAGGATAGTGCTTACATTGACATAAGGAGGCTCATGGGATTTCATTTATACACTTCAACGTCTACACTTGCGATTCATACCAGAGGGCAGAGGCTTAAAATCTGTACCACGTGCAATTTTGTTTTCCACACAAACTTGCCAATAAAATCAAAGCCATTGAATGATTTCATTGTGATATATAATGCTGTTGTTTAAGAGAATGCCTTTGACTTTGGGCATAAGCTTTTCATTCGAATCTACTATGAGAAACTACTTAACAACATCGTTTTGCAAACTCGGGTTCTTAATTGCTCTTATAATACTTTAGGTTGAGAAATATATATCACTAGCTTTGCAATGAAATTGACCCAAATGTATGACATTGACCACAGGAAGGGTTTTGGTACCACCACGCAGAACCTCATTACCTAATGCTTGTGTATTGGATTCCTGAAACTGAGAATACCATCCCTGCAAATGCCTCACACCGAGTGGGTATCGGCGCTATAGTCTTAAATGAGAAAAGAGAGGTAACTCGGAGATACTTTCATTAGATGAATCTCTTTGCTCCTGTTCTGGTTTCATATCCATGTAAAAGGATATAACTATATGTTCTTCTGTGACTGTTCTGCTTTCCTCGGTACCTTATTCCCTGATTGAATGATAACACTTCTGTTACTTAAAAGCTATGTTGCTCGGACTCTTCTAAAATGCCACCGGATGTGTTTTGGATCCTCCAAAAGTATTGCAATTCTGGAGAGTCGGAACAACATAGCTTAAAAGGTGGTATATACAGCATGCACTCAGTGCTTCAAATGGCTTTTCAAGACGATTAATTGTTGCTTTCAACCAATTAACTAGTATCTGTCTGTCATGATAGACCCCGGAGCTTATTTTCGTTTCATGCCTATGAAAACAGGTTTTGCAAACTTCAATTGTGTCTACTAAAATCCATATTTTCTGCTAACAGCTGGCCTTTCTGATGCAGTTTCACTTCTTAGTATGTAAAAATAAGAACTCTTTCACTTGTCACTTGATACCTACTGGTGAATTAACTGACCTATCAGAGATCTCTGTGCCTAAATAATTTGATTGCACATTAATTTTGTGGAGGAAGCATATTTTGATTACTAGAAATATTTCATGTCTTGGGACCACTATGCTTGAGCATCTTGGTGGTGATTATTTACAGCATTCACAATTTTCCAGTCTAAGTTTGAGAAATCTTTTGCTTTTAGTTGCTCGTTGTCCAAGAAAGTAGCGGCAGATTCAAGGGAACTGCTGTATGGAAGATCCCTACTGGCGTTGTTGAGGAGGTATGCACATGCTCCATTGAGCTAAAATCAGCAGAAAATACTAGTCGCAAGCCCTCTAAACTGTATGTAAAGCTTTTATTCTGCAGGGTGAGGATATATTTGAAGGTGCGATAAGGGAAGTAAAAGAAGAAACAGGAGTAAGTTTATTGAATACTGAATATTCCTGCTGTACATGTAATCGTTATTGCTTCTCTAAGATTTGTCGGGTTCCATTTATTGCAGATTGATACTGAATTTCTGGAAGTTCTTGCATTCAGGTATGGAACTCGTGCCATGTTAAATTATGTGAGAAAAATGTATCTTCTGCTCTATAGTGATCCAGTAGTCTCTTTCTATGACTTAGGTTCTAGTTCTAGTTCGAGTTGAAACATATATACTTACACTTGTATTCTCCATAAGTTAAGTTGAGCTCATTCAAAGAAAATGCTCAATTTGGAAGAAAGGATTATAACATGCAACCTTTTGGCATTGTACAAGTATTTAAAATGTCAAAAGCTTTATGATTAAAGATATTGAAATTTGATTATCACAATGTAAAAGAGGACATTCAATTTGAAATGAAGTAGGCATTTGGCCTATGTTAGAGAAAAGATTAGCTTCAGGCGATCTTTTGGATATTTTGCTGATTAAATGGAACAATTGACAAGGAGGAAAAGTTATTTAAAATTGGAAGTACGTCGTAGCAATTTGAATGACTAGAGGATTGTAGTTTAGAAGTTTCTTGTCTGTCCTACTTAGAAAATGTGGCCATGTCTGGATTTCGGCAGCAATAACATTTCTTATCGACAGGCAAACACACAAGGCGTTGTTTGGCAAGTCTGACTTATTCTTCATTTGCATGATGCGCCCTCTATCATTTGACATTCAAAAGCAAGATTTAGAAATTGAGGCAGCCCAGGTATGTCTTAGTTCAATTCTATAGATTTGTAACAGTATTCTCGAGTCCAGTGGTCGGAGCTAAGAATTGTAACAAGAGGATTTTAAAAAGTGCAAAAATGACACTTGAGATCTTCCCCTAGGGTTTAGCTCAATTGGCAAAGGTTGAGGGACTTGTGTGCTAGGTCACAAATTCGAGCTCTGGGCCACGTGAGCTAAGTCCAGTTTTTAAGTAGAGAAGGGTAGAGGTGGCATCATCCCCGAGTTTCAAAGGTTGCGATTGGCCAAAGAGTTGGTTTTATTTGCATAGTGTAACTATTTGATGAAGGCACTCAATTAACTCCCTTCAACAAACTTGGCTACGCCAATGCTCGAGTCATATAACAAATCTTAACATGGTGTTACTTCCTTTCAGTGGATGCCAATTGAAGAGTATGCAGCTCAACCTTTTGTTCAGAAACATGGCCTTTTCAAGTACATCAAAGATTTATGTTTGGCTAAGGCCGAAAGGAGTTACCCTGGGTTTACTCCTGTGCCTATAACATCATTTTTTGATGCTAGCACGAGTTTCCTGTATTTCAACAAGGATGGTCTGGAACAGGAAAGCTCTGCAGTTCATCTCTGAAGGAAGGTTTGTAGATCGAAACTTGTAAGACTCTTTTGATCTAATTCGTAAGTTAATATAGTAGTAATTGTTTAATCCTATATGATGAAATGATATGTATTTTCAATTTTCTTCGTCATATTATCTACGTGTTGATAGTCGCACGTAGTCTTTATTTTCTTTTGGTATTAACCATCCCATGTTCAGAATCGACTGGTCCTATTAATCGAGATTCCATATGACTCTAACTCAATACTTCTGATTAAGGATAGAGGAACCTTTAGTATTTCACCAAAACCGCTTGTGATCAGTCGCGGATCTATGTTATAGGCATGATGGGTGCACATGCACCCATGCTTTCCTCCTTAGACCACGTATAATAATGTTATATCTCTTCAAAAGTATTTGAATATATATGTGTACCCAAGCTTAAAGAGTCATATGATACAATTGTTATATGGCGTTCCTCTATAAATGAGGAGTGTTCAAGTTTCACGCTTACCTTCTTGTTTTTACCTTTCTTTTGTTAGAATTGGACCCACCAATGGGAGATGGGTATGTCTGAACCCAAATGAATTGGCTTATTCGAAAAAGGCCTTGTTCTTTGGAAGATCTATTCCGTACCTGGTACTGTATGGTCTCACTCTGCAAGAACTCCGAATCATTCTCTTTTAGCTCATCCTCTTCATCATAAATGATCCACTTGCCCCGAAATGATCTGGACCAATAGGAAAATTCCAATTCATTGAGCCTTTTGATACAATCAAATTGAAAGCCCCAAGGGCGCCATATTATAGGAGCCCACGCTATGTGATTGAATAAATCCATATCCTAACATTTCATGTGTTTTAACTGATCCCACCTGCTTGTAGAGGTGAATCCAAAATTTAAACCTGATGGGTTCAATCTTTAAGATATTTAACACTAAACTCGTTGAACCATTAAAATTATGGGTTCAGATATAATATTTGTTGAGATTTTAGTGTCTACCATACTCCATATATAAAATTATGAGTTCAGATGAACACATAGCCAAAGGCTACATCAATCACTATTACCTCGTACTCATGCTGGTGGAAGATAGCAAGTATCTGGTGGAATAATGAAAGTGTGTGTAAGTTGACCCTGATACCACCGTCATTGGAAGAAAAACAAGAGATGTCTTGTACACTACAAAATCACTAGTTATAGGACTTGTGCGATGTGGAATAAGCATAGCTTGGTGGAAGGGAAAAGCTGGTGACATCCTTTGCCTGTTTGCGAAGGCAAAGAATTATGTTCTCGTGTTTTGGCTCATGTAGCAAGGAAGCTACATAGGGGATAAGAATCAAAGAATGAGATAAAAGACCAAAACTAACTTCGTATTTTTTTTTTATGATCGAGAAATCTGTTTGGAGATGATCCTCTGGTTAACGACAACATTCAAAACCTGCGAATGATGGGTTCGCATCTCTATCCTTTCCAATTAAAATACGAGAGTTAGTTCGCTTGGCACAGTGACTCGAATATGAAGCAACTTTGTAATATTATCCCAAAAGTAATTTTTTTTTATGATCGAGAAATCTGTCTGAAGATGATCATCCTTTGGATTGAGTACAACATTCAAAACCCGAGAATGATGGATTCACATCTCTATCCTTTCCAATTAAAATACGAGAGTTAGTTCGCTTCGCGCAACGACTCCAATATGAAACAACAACATACTCAGTGTAGTTCCATAATGTGGAGTCTGGGGAGGCTAGAGCGCACGCAGGCCTTGTACCTACCTCGAAGGTAGAGAGGTTGTTTTCGATAAACTCTCTGCTCAAGAGAACACAGTCCCAAGCAATTTAGATAAAAGAAGTAATGAAAGTACAAAAATTAATCGATAATAGCAAAACAGAAACTACAATAAAACAATACGATAACAAAACAACATATACGACTCGAATATGAAACAACTTGAGCAATATATTTTCTCCACTGTTATGGCCTTTGGGGGGGTTTATAATTCAACTTATTGAGAACCAATGACTAGTTTAAGCCTATACAATTATTGAAGCTAGGCTGATGAATATGTAACCAAAAAATTACTAGAGCCAGCTGTCTTTCCGCTGCTCTTCATAAATACAAACATATACTGTCTTAAATTTCAATTAATTTAGTAGTATACATATATGGCTAAACAATTTTAACAAAAACATGTAAATTATTAAATTCGTCCTAAATCTCTCGATTACTATACAGTACAGTATAGGATACTTATCCACACCGGGTGTTTACACCAAACTAATGTAACTTACCATGATTAAGTGATTTAATGAAGTAATTATATACATTAATTGATCATGGTTAAGTGATAATTGTATATATTCAAGCACATGTCATGCATCCATTGGGTTGGTATATACATTCGATGCGGGTAAATTTTTACCGTACAGTATATTGTGTAAAATTACACAAGAATGAGTTTACCCAAAGCGCATTCGAAAAATAGCAAGTGCGAATTTCCAAAATAAATTGTGAAAAACATATCAAATGATTAAATTCGTCCAAAATTTCGCGATTACTATACAATAGTAGCATGTGCAATAGTACTATGCATTCATTAACTTCAAATTTAGATTGGATTTTGACCAACCATACTTATTGAAGCATTAGTGGGTGAAAATACAATTAAGTGGGAAAGAATCATAAAGCTTTACGTTCAAATTTCAATAAAAATAAAAATACTAGCTAATTTCTTTTTAGTTGTCTAAATCAGCAATTGCTGTCGAAATAGGGCAACTTCAAAATGAAATGCAAGAGCATCGTAGAATGCTAAATTTCCTTTCGAAAAGTCTTAGAACAACAGAATCTTGCAATGAAAGAGGCGTGCTACCATAGTGCGCATAGAGGTTGATTAAAAATAAAAAGTATTTAATAAAATTAATTGAGGTGTGTACAAATTATCACGAGCACCACCGCATAGTGAGAGAACTATTTTGAGGACCACTGAAACATTGTCAGCTGTCATGAACTCATAAGAAACGGTGCTTAAGCCATCTACCACTAATTACACCTGTGGTCCACCACAAACCCAAGAATGGAACACAGAGTTTTAACCCTTTTTGGATTTAATGAAACAAGGTGGACGTCGGAAATAACATTTCTACCTCAGAGCTCACCTATGAGGTAGTGATACAACAAATCTTCTCAAATTTTATTTTGTAAAAATATACTGAATATGTTGTTGTTATTGTTATTGTTATTGTTATAGTAGTTAGGATAGCTAAAATTCCTCCATTGAATGCATGTGAATTATAAACGACAATCTAGAATCGCTCCTGAAGAACTCCTTACCCTAAAGGATTTTATTTTCCAAGCTCAAACTTGACATTTAATTAAAAATGCAAAAATATTTGGTGATATGCGAATTCAGACTAATTGAGCTCGTAAAATTTGCATACCAACCAAAAAAAAGTGGATATGGATGACAGGAGGATGGCTATTAAAAGTTTGAAACATGTAACAAGTCTGACATTATTTATGGATCACAACTCACAAAGCTCAATATCCAAAAATATCACTCATAAATTAATATACTATAGTCCAAGAAACAACAAAGAACAAAATAAATAAAAGAAGGGTACAAAAGACACTCACAAAACTCCTAGCTATTCTAATACACAAAAGTACAAATTACAATATTTTGATAGCATAAATAGACAATAATTATATCACAATAAAAGCCCTTTTAATCTTAAAAAAAAAAAAATATTAAAAAAAAAAACTTAAAGCAGTAAAAAGAAAAACCACATACTCAAAACTCCGGCAACCACTGGTCCACCACTGTAACTAAACGCGCCGTTATCATCATCCGCCGTCGAATCTGCAAAATCATCACTAGGACCATCGGCCGGTGAATCCGCCGGAGTATCAGCCGCCGGCGTCGCCTTGTGTTTCTTCTTCTTAGATGGTTTAGGTGACTCCGCATCAGCATCCGGCGCCGGTGCCGGCGCCGGAGTATCAGCAGCTGAAGCCTTAAACAGTTCCTTAGGCATCAAAACTTTATTAATCGTGAAAATAGCTACCGGCTGTTCGTCAATAAGTGTTCCGGTGATCTTCGCCGTCACAATCTTCGTCTTCAATGTCACTACATCGCCGTCATTTTGAACAACGAAATCGTACTTTTTTGCTCCGTCAGTAGCTAAAGTGTTCATCACTCCGTTGTTTGATTTCAAACTCGCCATTGATTGATACACCGGAACTCCATGATACTCGAGCAACGATTGTTTTCCGGCATCGGTCAAATTCTTAAACTTCGGCATGAAACTCTTCATTGCATCATCTCCGGGACAAAATACTGTTAAACCACCATCAGCATTGTCCTCAAAAGTCTTCTCAGCTGGAGATTTCAACAAAGTTTCAGCAAATACCTGTTGAGATCAAAATAATCAAGGGTAATGTTGAAGCTAACAATTACAAATCATGAACGATGATAAATCAAATGACAAAAAAATCTGTACTTGTAGAAGAAATTATCTCTCCATAACAAAACTCTTTAATAATTACATTGTAAATACTATTGTGTTTATGAATGAGAAAGAAAAGATCCTCCAAAACTTCTCCTTCCAAAAAAAAATACATATAGAATGTGTTTGGCACGGAGGAAACAAATTTCATAAATAGCTCGTCTACTTTGAAGCGAAGCAACTTAGTTCATTCCTGAACCTAGTAATGACACATTAGCATACCGATTTCTTAATAAATATTTATTCCTGAACTTTACAAGTAAACAAGCTATCTCCATATGGAGTCCACTCAAAGGAGAAATTCACCCACTCAATGTTCCCAACCCTCATCTCATGACCATTCCACCCGGAACCCCCACTCCAACCCCATCTCACCCTCATGGGCGGAGCCACCTTAGGCGAAGGGTGATCCGATGCCCTTCTTTGCTGAAAAATAATATGGTGTTCAAATGCAAAATGTTAGTTATCATACGTGTATATTTTATTTTACACACCCTTAACACAATTGAGAACAAATTTACACACTGTTCGCCAAAGTTCTAGCTCCACCACTGCTCATCCTCGTAATTCTTAAAATTTTACTTACTTATCAAACACTATAAAAAATATTTTTTCTCCGTACCAAACACACCCATAGAAGAGTTCTTTTCTACTAATTATAATAAAATCCATATAAAATCGAAAATTCAGGGCAAACGCTAACAATACCTTACACCCATGAGCAGACATTAGAGAAGTAAGATTCATCTGACTCGGTTCCGGCGTCGGAGCTTCAGCTGAAGCAGACGGCAACATAGTACTAATCTGAATAACAGATATATTATACGGTATCTCTTCAACAGCTTTAACAAACGTCGCCGGTAATGTACCATGATTCTCCGCCGGTCCAAACCCTACTTTCCCACCTTTCAGATCTGTAATATTAACAAACCCGGTCGAACCTTGAGCTGAACCGGTAGCTTGAAACATAGTTGCAGCTAAAGCAGTTCCATTAGTTATCTGATGAAGCTTCTTAGCACCAAAGTAATCTAATAGTACGTGAAGTGAAATGACATTTTTGATAGTGTGGATTGAGAGGTGTTTAGCAAGGAGCTCCTCCATGCCGGCGTTGTCGACGGCGCAGACTGTGATTGTTTCACGGCTGTTGATCTCGGCGGCGAGGTGAGTTTCTGTTAAGTAATGGTTGAAAGTGGAGAACTGTGGGTATTTTGCTAGTATACGTGTAATGTTGTGAGCTGAAGTTGTGGTGGGGAGAAGGAAAAGGGATAGTGAGAGGACCACCGTGGCCACGGCGGCGGCCACTGACCGGAGCTGCATTTTTGAACTAGAGAGAAGAAAGAAGACGAGAGAGAGAGAGAACACTAGGGGGGGGGGGGGGGGGTGTGAAGAAGAGTGGACAGTGTGTAATAAGGATGGGTTTGGAGATAAAGTAGATCCAAGTGTTGAGAAGTTTATGGGCACGGAAAAAATCTTGTTAGGGTGTCACTCTTAAAATGAGTGTGTCATTTAAATTAATCGAATTTTAATATGGGTATCAAACGATAAATGATAAATAAAAAAAATGTATTATAAAGTGTACAAAGTTGTAAGTATTTATCATAAGTGAGTTGTAGTGAAATGGTTAAAATATCTCAATTTTTAATTAGAATTTTTGCATCTAAATTTTAAAATAAAATAAATATTGTTGAGAGTATCACTCACAAAAATAGATCCTGCAATACATGAATTTGAATTTACTCAAATTTAATAAAATACCGCCCATAAGTACCAAACAAAAAAGTTAAAAATATTCTACCTCTAAGAAATAGAGGTAAGATCTACGTACACTCTTTTTTTTTGAACCCATTTTGTGAGATTTCGAACCCAGTTCGATTTAATTTTGAATAGATTAACACAATATTTAAAATTAAATATTTAAAAAATACACGACAAGTATTATAAGTTATGATTCTATTCACATGGTAAAACTATATTCCCTTCATCTCATTTTATCTATCGTTTAAATTATTTTCATGTCTATTAACAAAAATAATAAATATAAAATTTAAATTTAAACTTAAACAGAAATTAAAATAAGATAAGATGAAACACATATTAAGAACTTGTTTGGTACGAGAAATAAAGAATAATTAATTCAGCAATTAATTTAAAATGAGCCCATTTTGTGAGATTTCCCAGTTCGATTTAATTTTGAATAGATTAACATAATATTTAAAATTAAATATTTAAAAAATATACGACAAGTATTATAAGTTGTGATTCTATTCACATGGTAAAATTATATTCTCCTTATCTCATTTTATCTGTCGTTTAAATTATTTTCATGTCTATTAACAAAAATAATAAATATAAAATGTAAATTTAAATTTAAACTTAAACAGAAATTAAAATAAGATAAGATGAAACACATATTAAGAACTTGTTTGGTACGAGAAATAAAGAATAACTAATTCAGCAATTAATTTAAAATGAGATTATTCCATATATAGTTGTGATAATCATAGAATAAGTTATCTAAAAATTAATTATTTTAAAATTATAATATTATTCTTTTTCTATATTTAAAATGAGATGGCAATCTTGAAGTAATTAATCTCAAAATAATTAATTTAAAAATAAATCAGCCCCAGAAAACGAAAAAATGACAGTATTTTAAACGGAGGGAGTAATGAAGAGGTTTTAATTTACAGTGTGGCCGTTGAAGTGGGGTACGCTGTCTGATTCTTGTTTTCTGTTCTGGTTTTCTTGTGGTCAATTTCTGATATTCGTGCTTTTTTTTTTAATTAACTGGATATATTTTATTGTAAATACATTTAACTTAAAAAATTTACAAGTCATAATTTATTTTCGAATGTAATACTCCCTCCATTTTAATTTGTTTAACCTATTTTTCTTTAGTCCATTTAAAAAAAAATAATTCTTTTCTTTTGTAATAATTTTTTAATTTTAACTTTTCACATGACATGTTTAAGGCACAAGATTAAAGAACGTTTTGATATATTTGTCATATCTTTAATTTAAAATTATAAAATTTAAATTTTTTTTTAATTTTTTTAAATTTTATACCAAATCAAAGCAGGTCAATTAATTTGAAAGAGAGTAATTTTTCGAATCTCTAGCCATACTAGTCATTTGTAAACATGAAAGTAGCTACATACAAAAATATTTGACCGAACAGGAAATACGTAAAATTATCGTTTTAAATGTAAGTAGCAAAGGATCTATGTAATGAATAAATAAAGTACATAAAAAGTACGAGTAAATGAATACTTTCTCCGTCTCATTTTATGTAGCATCTTTTGATTTAGTACGGTATTTAACAATAAAAGAAAGACTTTTGAAACTTAGATCCAAAATAATCCTTGAACATTTGTGTGGTAATAAATTATTTCATTAAGGGTAAAAAAGAAATTTTATAATTAAATTTTTTTTAATTATAAAAAAATAATATTCTTTTTGAGATGAACTAAAAATAAAAGTGTGTCACATAATATGAGACGGAGGGAGTAAACAACTAGGAGATGTCGGCATTGCACATGATATACTTTAGAAAAAATGCCAATGGACCTTTTCGGTTTTTGCGGTGAAAAAGAGATAGTCGGTATAGGGCGAACTTGCAATATAAGAAAAATACGAGGGCCATTTACAAAATTCATCTCATGAATATTGAAAGCATTGGGCCCCCAGCGTATCCAGCTGGCATATGATGGCAATATGAAATCCACGTGTACATGCTGACGTGTCCACCGACAGACTCCATAAGCTTCTACAATATACTTTTTACTTTTTTAATGTACTTATTCGATATGAATTTTGGGACGGACACTGATTAGAGCAAAAAATTAGTAGGTAGCAATTGCATTATGTAGCTATTAGTCTATATTAGTAGTTGTAGAATTACTTCTATAGTTTATCATCCTTCGACTTTTATTAATATTTGTTATTTCTTGCATTTCAATTATTGTTCTTTGTTGCAGTTATTGTCATATTACTATATGCTTTTTTTGCATTTTTGTTACTTCTTTTTTCTGAATTGCTTTGGATTATTTTTCTTGTAAGTCGAGAGTCTATAGAAAATAACCTCTCCACTTATGAAGTGAGAATAAGATCTGCATGTGTATAATATATCCTCCTTAAATTCCACTTTATGAAACTATACTAGATATATTATTTTTGTTATTCGATACAAATTTAAATTCGTGTTAATTATTAAACAATTGAACAAAAGCTAACTATAAATACATTTAATTAAAAGAAGAACAATAAAACTATAAATGCATTCAGGTTCAATTTACTCTTAGTCAAGCTGATGGCGAGATCTGACGGGTGTAATTACTTCATTTTTTTATTATTCCATTTTTCCCCTTTTCTTTTTTCGATTCTCTGATGTAATCGAAATATATAAGTGAAGTTTTTCGATTTGGCAATTGTTTGTGCAATGTCATGACATAAAATGACAACCGCACAAAGAATAATCTTTGTTGTTCCTATTTGAGACTATGATTGAAGACATTTTGGTGTATATTTGCCATTTAACAACTCATAATTAGTGGTGCTTAATGTCACACTAAGAAATGTCATAATATGAATTCCTTGTACGACTCATATTAAATAGCTAAATTCATAGGCATATATCCAACATCATATTCATAGGCATTTTTGTTTTATATTCGATGTCTGATATTTATATTGGAGTTTCGATTAATTTAAATTCGTGTTGTATAAGACTTATTCGGGTAGAATTTTTTTCATATTCAAGACTTGAACTCAAGACTTATGATTAAAAATGGAGAGAGTCTAGCTATCTCACCACAATTCTTGAACCCGAGACCTGATTAAAACTTCTGATTAATGTACTGACAAAGGGAAATCAAGAATTTCTTTAGATCACAAGTTCAAATCCAAGGTGCTAAAGCTCGGATTAGCTTGTCAGAGTGAATGTTACCTTTTTCTATTGAAACGTCTTAGTTCGTAGTTGTCAAAGTGTACATTAAGGTGAAGGGCGTGCTAGTTAGATGTAAGAACTACTTCTTTTCCATTGAACTGTAAGTATCGAGACACGTTCAAAATATAATAACGCTACAATATTATTTGAATCTTCTTATATGACATTCCTAGCTCCGCTACAAGCATATAAGAAGGATATTTCTACATTTTTCACTTACATAAGAAAATTAAAAATATTACAAAAGGAAAGAATTCTACATTATACATAAAAATTGGGCCTTTGATGAATTAATATTCAAATTAACAAAGCAGCCCAAATAGCAAGCCCACTAAGAAAAATTGGCGCCTCAAATTTTGAAGTTCCCGCGAATGTATCAGCCACAATGCTCCGTGATCTCTCCGGCGAAAAAGTTGCCGGTGCCGGAATCGAAGAGCTACTGTTTGAAGGCAAAATATCCGGTGCCTCTGACGGAGATATTGATGGAGTCACAGCACTTGCCGGAATTTCTTCTATTACCGGTGAAGCTGCCGGAGATGATAACACAGGAGCACTTACTGGAGTGAGTGCCGGTGAAGAGGTTGTCACCGGAGAGTACGCCGGTGAATCGGACGGTCTCGTTTTAGGAGATTCCGACACTGGTGATGATGCAGGAGTGATCACCGGAGTTTTAAATTCCGGCCGAGGAGTAATTGCAGATGGCACCGGCGTTGTTGCAGGAGAATTTACTGGCGAGACAAACGGGGTAGACGCCGGTACCTTTGATGATGCCTTTGGAGATATTGCAGGAGCGATCACCGGAGTTTCAAATCCCGGTCGAGGAGTAGTTTTAGAAGGCACCGGAGCAGCCACGGTGGATGACGGCGTTGTCGCAGGAGAATTTATCGGCGATACTAACTGGGTAGACGCCGGCACCTTCGGGGATATTCCAGGAGTGATAACCGGAGTTTCAAATCCCGGCAGAGGAGTAATTGCAGATGGCACCGGAGCAGCCACAGTAGATGAAGGCGTTGCCGTAGGAGAATTTATAGGCGAGACAAACGGAGTAGACGCCGGCACTATTGGTGATGCCTTAGGGGATATTGCAGGAATTCTCACCGGCGTTTCAGGAGTAGTCGCAGATGGTACCGGAGCACCGCGATTAGACGACGGAGTCCTCGCCGGTGAAATGGAAGTCTTCGGCGGAGTCCTCGCCGGGGATTGCATGGGCGAGACAAATGGGGTAGACGCCGGCACCTTAGATGATACCTTAGGGGATATTGCAGGATTTCTTACCGGCGTTTCAGGAGTAGTCGTAGATGGTACCGGAGCCCTTGCCGGTGAAATGGAAGTCTTCGGCGGAGTTCTAGCCGGAGATTGAAGCGGCCAAGCCAATGGACTACTTTTAGGAGACGCTGTGATTGGCGGAGAAGTTTTCGGAGTGGCCGGAGACTTGTCAAGCGATGGATGAGGACTCGCCGGAGCAAAAACCGGAGAAAAAACAGGGGCCTGAGATTTCTCCGGCGATGCTGCTCCATCGGAGTTTATCACATGAAGCAGTAAAAAAGAAAATGCAAATACTCTGTACATCTTTGTAGTTCAACAAAGTGATATCCTGGAGAATATTCTGGTGGCCGGAAAGTTAAACAGAAGGGATACTTGATATCAGAGGGAATATTCCGGTGGCCGGTAAATTAAGCAGAATGGTAATTGCTTATGTTAGTTAATTTGATTTCTGATGATTAATATAGTAATGTGAAAACTAAACGTTGCAATTTTGTAGAAAAGAAAAAAGAAAATACTAAACGTTGCAATGTTTAGTTTTAAAAAAACATTTAAACAAAATAAAGTTATATATTTCCAACCATAAAAAAACGGTTTTAGAGCAGCATTTGGGGTAAAAATATTTTTTTTCAAATGCAAAAAAATTTATCTTTTAAAATACTTAAGAAAAATTCTCTCTGATATACCTTTTGTATTTGTATTCATCTTTATTTTTGCTTACTCTTTTATGTTTATTACTAACTGAAAACGTAATGTCTTGTTTCATGCATTACTGATTTTTTTCATTTTGAAGAAAATACTCGAATGTGACCATTTTATAAGTACGTGACTATTTTATACGAATGTTTGTAAAAAATAAAATAAAATAAAATAAAATCATTATAAGATACAATAATTGCAATATTTTCATTACATACTTGAACCATCACACTCTATATATTAAAACACATCTCGCTGTTGAGTTGATCAAATGTTTAAAATTATTTGACAATAGATGTGTGAGAGCTGAAAACCCCATAAAAATGGGTTCACCTGACATTTCTAACAGCTAATAATTTAGTATGTAATGAAAACGTTGGATAGCTTCAAAAAACCGTGATAATTTTGATGCCTTTTAACCTATACATATGAAAATATTTGTGTTTAGTGTCACTTGACAACCCTATTAGGAGTAACAAAAATAGACCACGTACATTATGCATCTAGGTGTGAAACTCGTGAAAAGATGATAATTATGCATCTAAGCATGTGATTCGTGAAATTTCTTTTATACATCTAAACGTGAAACTCATGAAAAAGTAATACCTATAAGTATGTTCTTCACCATTAACATTTCAATACAAAGTGTTTTACTTGGATTTACTATTACAACAAATCTAAATTAGTTGAACCAATAAATTTAACCTCTTGTTAGCCATTTTGTCACAATATTTTCCCAAAACCAGAAAGCATAATAAATAAATAGTATAAGCAGAAATTTTGGAGAGTAGTAATATATACAGTGAACCGAAATTCGTTTCCCCCTCAGTGAGTGTGTTTGTGTACTGTGTTACCAATGGCTAGATCAAACTCTCTTCTTTTCCACAAGAATCTGTGGAAAAATTAATTAGTTCTCTCAGTTCTTGAAGTTTTCTTTTAGGGTTTGTTTTGGTGCACTTCATATTGTTTTTTCTTGTAATATTTTGTGTTACGGTAAGCAGGCTTCACCTCCGACTTTAAGGTTAAAGGTTGTGGGTTCAAGCTTTTGACTTCAAGGTCGTGGGTTCGAGAACCGAGGGAGCTAAAAGGCGAAAGCTCCCAAAGAAAGACTAAAAAAACAAAAAAAAAAAATCAAAATCAAGTGTTATTGCAAAATCAAGCTTCTGGGGTTGTTGACAGTAGCCATAAAGCTAACCCCAAGTCCTTTTGTGAAGAGGACATGGACGAAAATGAAGCTGCCGAAGGTGGCGGTGGCGGGTTTGGGGATGGTGTTGGGGCTCCGATGGAGCAGTTCCACAGGAATGAAGCTATTTCAGCAGTTGCAGATGATGGGTTTCTTGTTGAAGAAGAAGATGATGATTACGATGATCTTTATAACGATGTCAATGTTGGAGAGAATTTTCTTCAGTCATTTCGGAAGAATGAGGAGGAGGAGAAAGGGGTTGAGCTCGTTTCTCCGATGCAGGAGAGTGGTGGTGCTTCTGTGCCAGCTGAAGTTGGAGAGGTGAAAGTTGAGATAGAGGAGAATGTAGTGTCTAGGGGTTCGGGTAGAGTTGAGGGGTTTAGGGATTTGGCAGTTAGGGGGAATGAAATGGCAGCTAGATCAGGGATTTCTGCTGGTGGTGGTGTAAAGGTTGAGTCTTGTGATCCGTCGGGTAAGATAGCTGATTTAGAGCCGAATGCTAGCAATAATGTTGTGAATCGAGAGGTAATTCAAAGGCCTACTACTGCTGGTGTAGGTGTTTTAGGAAATGCTGGTAATGTTGGGAATTCAGGGAATGATAATATGGTTAGACAAGGAATGGTTAATGGGAATCCAATGGGTAATAGTATTGGAAGTTTTGGGGTCTTGGGTGGAGGAGGCGGTGTTGGAGGGACAGTTTTGTTTGTTGGTGATCTGCATTGGTGGACGACAGATGCTGAACTGGAGCTAGAGTTAAGCAAGTATGGAGCTGTGAAGGAGGTTAAATTTTTTGATGAAAAAGCTAGTGGGAAGTCGAAAGGATATTGCCAGGCTGAGTTTCATGAACCTGCAGCTGCCACGGCATGTAAGGAAGGGATGAATGGACATGTTTTCAACGGGCGGACCTGTGTGGTCGCCTTTGCTACACCATATACCGTGAAGAGAATGGGTGAGGCTCAGGTGAATCGAAATCAGCAGAATGCTCAGAGTCAGACCACTCCAGTGAATGCACTGGCAATGCGGGGGCCTGGCGATATAGCTGGTAGACCTGGTGGTAACAACAACAATGCTACAGTTGGTAATTTTCAAGGTGGTGGGGATAATAACAGGGGTTTTGGGAGAGGAAATTGGGGCAGAGGAGGTCCTCAGGCGATGGGGAATCGGGGTCCAGTTGGTCCTATGAGAAATATGCCTGGAAGGGGGTTTATGGGGAATGGTGGAGGTGGATTCGGACAAGGTATAGGTGCAGCATCTCCATTGATTCATCCTCAAACAATGATGGGTCAAGGCTTTGATCCTGCTTTTGGAGGGCCTATGGGGCGAATGGGTGGTTATGGAGGATTTCCTGGTCGTCCAACCCCACCTTTTTCACCTATGTTGCCTTCATTTCCACCAGTTGGAGGAGTTGGTTTGCCTGGTGTAGCTCCCCATGTAAATCCTGCATTCTTTGGGAGAGGAATGCCCGGCATGAATGGTATGGGAATGATGCCTCGTGCTGGTATGGAGGGACCTTACATGGGTATGTGGTCTGATCCTAATATGGGCGGATGGGCTGGAGATGAGCATGGCTACAGAGCAGGAGAGTCAAATTATGTGGCAGAACCTGTATCTGATCATCAGCATGGAGAAGAAAGCCGTGATAGGGGAGCTTGGCCTAGTAACAAAGAAAAAGATGGCTCAGAACGAGATAGATCTGGTTCTTCAGACAAAAGATATAGAGATGACAGAGAACCTTCTTATGACAGAGATATTGCTAGAGATAAGAATACAGGGCGTGATCATGATTGGCAAGAAAGGAGACGCCAAGATGATAGAGATGTTGGACGAGAGAGGGAGCGGGATCGTGACAGCTATTGCCCACACTCTAGAGATCGTGACCATGACCTTGAGAGGAAACGAGATAGTGAACGTGAGCGTGGTCGTCATAGGGATGATGGAGATAGATATGCTGATCGTCATAGGGATGATGGAGATAGATATGCTGATCGTCATAGGTACAGGGACCGAGAGCAAGAATATGATGATGAATGGGATAGAGGAAGATCATCAAGGACACAGACCAAATCACGGTTATCGCATGAAGATGACCCACGGTCAAGATCAAAGGATGCAGATTATGAAAAGAGGCGCCGTCTGACATCTGATTGATCTGCTGACCTACTGCATATTTTCTTGGATAATTTAGAATGACATAGATTAGAAAGCTAAATCAACTGAGGAATTGCCATGCGCATTTAGGCTTTCTCCCAAGCAGCATTCTAGACTACCCTGCCTTAATCATTAGTTTCTCTGATACATTTTGTCGTATAATTGCTGTTTTGCTAGGAGCATTTCCAGTAATCACTTATATGGTGTAAGTTTATGATTCCACTCTTTCTTTTCAGTTAGTTCTTTTTGTAGAATAGTTCTATCTGTTTTCAGTGTAGAAAACCTGTCTTAGAAACATTACCATCTTGTTCTCTTTCCGGAATAGCTTTAGATGTCTCTACGGCTAATTAGATGCCATATCTGCGAGCTTCAATTTGTCCTATCATAACGATGATGGTTGGGCAATAAAAAGATGTAATGGGGAACCATTGTTTTTCCCGTTGACGTAGTTCTAGTGGATAGTTATACAATACAGTTTTATAATTAAATTCATAAGTTTCCAATGGTAGTCAAGCTGTTGGGCTTCTTCCAAGCTTTACGTCCATTTATACTGGTTATTGGCGGGGAGTTAAGCATAAATGTAGAACCAACACATGTTTTTTATATGATTATATAGCATATTATTGTCTATAGTCTACTTTCTTAGGAGATCTTATGTTATTTGGAGTTCTGAGAACAAGGCGGGAAGCTAATTCTTGTTTTATAATAAGTCACTAGCTTTATTTTGTTTGACCAACTTTTAGTTATTTGATATCAATGAAGCCAATATATATGTCTAGTTACAATTATAACAGCATTTGGGGATTATGAGTGTCATGTGGCCTTTTGACAAACATCCATCGAGCATTTTATATATTTATGTGTTAAAATTATCTTTTTGTTCTTCAAATTATTCGATTAGACACTTTTAAGCTCTAACTAACAGTACAAAATACACATTCTAAGCTCCAACAAAGTTCATGTGTAGAACCAAAAACCCTTTACCTGGTCTTATGATATTGAACTCTAGGTTTAGACGGTCAATGGCCTCCCTTGTACCGGTCTTATGAAGGAAAACCTTCAGATTTCTTTCCAGATATAAAATTTTGGGGGTAACAGGGGTGTGTAGGTTAGCTCTCCGCACCTCGACCAGGTACCTATTGTCTCCCAACAGCACAGGCACTGGGTAACTTTGCCTACTAAAGCTTAGGCGGATAGAAAAAAATCATTTTGTGTTTTCGTTTTTGCTGACATTTCTTCCTAGATTTCTTTCATGCCCAGTTTGATGGTAGCAAATAGGCTGACTTTTGTTACAGGGAATCTGATCCAGCGATATATTGGGGATATGTATTACTTGATAGAAAAAAAATGTTTTGCAATTGTAGCTGGTTTTATATTACGGTTTCCATTATAGTTTGCGTGCTAAATTTACGTGAGCGGGGGAGGCAGTCTTTCATTCTGTTCTGCTAATAGTTATGGATTTGGTACTGACTTCCAATCTTGTCTTTCAGGTTCTTGTGATGATTGGAATGGAGACTTTGGCTACTTCACTTCTGAGAAATGTATGTCCCTTCAAGATGAACCAGCCTTGAATCTTTTGCCTGAGAGCGTTTTGTGGAAAATTGATCCTGCCTGTGGAACCTTTTGTCTTAGTTTTGATATTGAATCTCTGGTTAAATGTTTAATTTTAAAACATCCCACGTCTAGCCTCCGGGGCTCTGGTTTAGTGGTAAGAGCACACACAGTGATGTCTGTGAATTTGACGCACGCCAAAATTCTGGTATTTAAGTGGAGAAGGATAGAATGGTGCACCCACTATCCACCGTGTTTTGTACCGTGCATCTTTAGTCTCGGAGATTTCTCTGTTATCAAAAAGTATTCTAATGAGTGACTTGAAGATACTGTAATGTAGAAACTTGTTATTTGATGTAATGTACTGTAATTTATTAGGACTTTTAACTCTCAGGTTATTGATATGTGCTTATATAGTCTCAAGTTTGTTGCACTGTCTTAATCATGTGTATTATCCTTTGTGTTCTTTGGCCCAGAATTTTGGTGGGCTCACAAAGTTCAGCACTAGGTATTCTTGTAAAGTGTACAAAGAATTCAAATTATGCAATCAAAATGCTGTCATTTTAAGTGAACTCCAATTAAGCTGAGGGTTCATCGACAACAACCTCTCTAGCCCAAAAAGGTAAGAGTAAGGTATGCGTAAATCCTATCTGATCCTACCTGGCACTTGCTAGATCCCACTTGTAGGATTACATTGATTATGTTATTGTTGTTGTATTTGTGCATTTTATTTTAAATTTAACGCTGGGGGTGGCCAGTGCAACTCTTTTGAATACTGCGTGAACGCGGGTACGAAAGTGCGGCCCTTAAAGGGATTGCCAATTTTTTCCAAATATTGCATGAACACGACATATTATGCACCGAGCTGCCCTTTTAGGAATGATATACTTACTTCCTTTACAATTAAGCTACGTCTATGGTCGCTTTACTCTCTTTTAATTGACCAAAGAACAACAACAACATACTGAGTGTACTCTCATAAAGTGGAGTCTGAGGAGGATAGGGTGTACACAAACCTTACCCCTACCTTGGAGGTAGAGAGATGGTTTTCGATAGACCCTCAACTAATATGCATTTATAAGGTAAGTCATAAAAATGTTAAATCTTATTTGGGATTTCAAATAACAATATCACTTTCTTTTGCATTAGTTGGCACAAATCACTCAATCGTTGTCACTTGAACTAAACTCTAGGGGTGTATTTGCCATTCTAGTTACTAAGATTCTATACTATAGCCTGAATATTCCAACTGCAAAAAAATGCAATTAGTCACAACAGTCATGACAAATCTAGAAGAGATTAGTCATACCCAAGTTGAATTGCACTGTGGAGTTCCATTCACAGGCCAGAGATTGGTATAACAACAACAACATACCCGTCTAATCCGAGAAGTGGAATTCTGGGGAGGGTAGTCTGTGCAGAGATCTTACCCCTACCTTTGCGGGGTAGGGAGGCTGTTTCTTTCCGATGGACAGGGATTGGTATGATGATGGCATATATTGAGCTCCAATGAAGCAGTGATAGATTCATATACCTGACCCTGACCTGTCTAGGACTAAGGTGTAGTTGTCGTTGTTCACAGGCAGTGAGACCTAACATGGAAACCAAGATTATGCAGCACACCAGCCAATAGATGTAAAGTCAAGTCTATAAAACAATGGACCTAAGATGTTCTCAAATGTGTGTTAATTACAACACCAGCATCTATAGTACATGAAAGGATCAGTGGGGTCTGGGGAGGGAAATGTGTACGCAACCTTCTACCTTGTAAAGGTAGAGAGGATGTTTCCAATGGACCCTCGGCCCAAGTAACACAATCTTGGCAAGGAACTAAGGACACAATTGGACCACACGAGTTTCTGATAAAGACACCTTGACTAAAATTCCAGCTAACAATTTACTAAATTAATTAGATTAGTGGACCATAACCTCACTGGCTCACTTCAGACTTCCAAAAGCTACTCCCTATCAGCTACTAGCTTCGGCATCACATGGGGATGTAGAAATATTCGATTACATCATCATTCTTTTTTATAAGGTATCAGATAACATCTTTAAAGCAGCAAGAACTAAGGTCCAAAATATGAGAGCCAATTTGTGCCTGCACATTCTACATTCTAGTTACCACAATATCTGAGAATTAAATCAAAAGAATGTGTACAACTACTACTACACCTTAGTCCCAAACAAGTTGGGGAATCAAAAAAATGTGTCACATGACTACAAAAACTTAAGATTCGTGTCGCTACTCGTATGACTACACTGTGATATGCCAGAAAATCCCCTTACGATCAAAGGATTCCTGTGACTACACCTTAATAATTTGTCTTTGATCTTCCACTATAAAGAAACTACAAACATAAGGAGCAGATGACCTAATCGAAGAAGGGAATATGTGAGGAGGCATTTAGTTTGTTCTATGGTGTGCATCACATAAACTTAAAGGCAACTCCTTTGCATTCATTCATTAACAACAATAACAACATACCCAATGTAGTATCACAAAGTGGGGTATGAGGAGGGTAGAGTGTAGGCAGACCTTACCCCTGCCGCAAAGGTAGAGACTAGAGAGGTTGTTTTGATAGACCCTCGGCTCAAGGAAAAGCAGTCCAGATAAAGAACAGACAAAAGTGAAAGCATAACAAAGCATTCTGAACAGTAACTACAACGTTGAATGCCTCCACAGAATACAACAGATTAGTCTCCTAAATCTAGAAGGTCAATCATAACAAATCTATGAAACAGTTATGATATGGCTGAAGCTGAACAGTAAGTGCTGATAAGAAACCTAATTTAGGATTAAAAATTTATATCACTAGATAGTTTATGGAACATCTAATACTTCTATATAAGGAAAATCACAAAAAATTACAATACAAACTCTACTCAAAATTTTAGGACTGCTATCTGAGCTAGAAAGATTGACACTCAAGTCTCCCTCATTTCTAGTGATATTGCCAGAGGCCGAAGTAGGATGATGAGAACTTACAAGTTATATAGTGTCATTAAAGGAGTAGATAAAATGCCACTAGTGGGAAGAATGTATTTTATCTTCTCAAGACTTACTACGGCATAATAAGAGATCCAGTGCAGAAATATCTGTGAAGCCTAAAAGCTAGTTTTTGAAAGCTCGGAGTTGCTTCCATACATGACATTCAAGAACTTTAGACATCTATCGACGCTTTGACCCAGCTCGATTATGCAGGTCCAACAGCTGCTCAAGTGACACAAAAGACCACCTGTCCTCAACTTGCGCAAATACCTTCTGATTGAGAGAATCTATAATAATACTGATGTTACCAAAACCATATATCTGATGACCATCTTGCATCCTGCCGGGCTTAGGCTTGAACAGCAAACCATTCTCTTGAGCATGAACTTCAATAACTTCTTTCATGCTCATGTCAACCCCACCGCCTGTACCATCCATTTGGATACCACTGTTCGAGCCCACAGAAGGGCGGGATTGAGCTTGTGCTGCTGCTTTTTTCTGAGTCTCAAATTGCCTTTGTTCAAGAACCCTAAGATAACTTATGTTCTCCCTCAAACCAGGTTGAACCACCTCCAAGCCTTCAACAGCCTGGTTCATCATGTCTAGAGCAAGATTAAGTCGATAGCGAACATGTTCATTCGCCTGAAGTTCAGCTGGAATAAGTTCCTTCCAACCCAAATACCATTTCGTCACTTCTTCAAAGTTCGGGTTTAAGCATAACCAGTGGTACAAAACTTCTTGCCACTTGTTGAAGAATATATCCAGTATTGGAAGCATGTGATGGATAGGAATAGCAGTAGCCCAAGTACGAACCCAATAGAACTGATCAAGATTCTGATTTGCTGGATTTACTTGAAATTCATGCATCACTGCTAACAACTTTGGAACAATAAATCGGACCATTAGTTTTTCCCAGTTAATTGCATCAAACACAGTCTTCCAAGGAGACAATATATAGTAGGCAGACATATCACTTGGATGCCAAGCATGCAGTACACTTTCCAATCTATTACGTATAGTGTGGTAACAGCTTTCCAATCTTTGACCCAATAAGGGCAACCATGGATGAACCCATGAATGGATTGGAACTGTTTCTCGACGTGGATCCCAGGAGTTCACAGCAGCTGATAACTTAGGCAAAACAATGTTTTCCAGTACTGTCTGAAGGACTGCAGAAGGCAACAGCTTCTCCCAAGAATCCAAAAAACGAAGCATTGGTTCAGGGTCCCTTGCCTGCCAGGTATTAGTGCCAGATATTCTAATAGCAGGGAATACAACTTCCATAAACAGTTGAGTATAAGGAGATGCAGCATCAGAGATACTAAAAATATCATCACCTTGCAAAAGATCCTTCCATAGCGAAACCACCTCCAATCCATGTGTTGGAGTTTGAAGTGGATCCCATCCCTGAAAAATTCGAATAAACAAAGGCACAGCATACGAGCACGCTATGCTCGACAAGTTGCATAGTGTGTATTCCTCAGCGTACTGCTGCTGCAAGTCTACAAATGCTTTTGCAAGGGAGTCTAAGGTCAGTGTACCAGACGTGCTCTCTTCCCCTATCCGATCCAATACGCCAACAATCTCTTCCATATTATCAAACTGCCTCTTTTGACGAGTCGCCTCAGCTTGGAGCTTCTCCTTCTCCTTCTGCAAAGCAACAACTGTCTCCATCTCATTTCTCAAATCACTATCAATTTTTTGTATGTCAACTTCAGCCAAATCCACAATCAACCTAATATTATGCTGAAGTTCGGGCATTGGTACATCATTCTCCCTTGCTTTTTCTTCAGCATTCAAGTTCTCCAAATTCGTCAAGACACGAACCTGTGGACCTCTCATATCAAACACCTTCTGAACAACTTCCAGTCCCTGCTCCTGCTTTTTAGCTAACAACTCTTCAGCTGTAACATAAACCTTCTTCACTTTTTTAACTTGCTTTGACCAAACCTTCTCTTTCGATCTACCTTCCACGGGCATTCCAAGACGAGCAACAGGCTGCTGCTTTCCATCTGATTCTTGAAGTGCTGGTGCACTACTAGTCTCCTTATAGTCATTAAACCCCATTCCCATATTCTTCGGCCTCAACTTTGCCTCGATAGGAGCCACGATCCCTTGCTCATTTTTACCCAACCCACCTCCCTTATAACCCATCTTCTCAAGCAACTTCAACCCAATCCCCTTAGTAAACTTCTCAAAACCACCCACATCACCACCAACATCTCCCTTTCTCCCCGATTCAAATGCAGATGCTTTATTGGCCTTAATAGACTTAGACTTCTCCTTTTCCCTCTCCTTCTCACGCCTTAACGCGCCTTCTTTAATCTTCCTGCCAAAAGCAGTTGGCAGAAAGTTTCCCCTATCAGCTTCAGCCTCATCAGCAGCATCAGCATTGTTATTCATCGAACTACTACTAGTATTACCAAACCCCAATCCCAAACCCTGGGTGCTACTCTCTTCTTCTAACATTACCTTATCATCGTTCTCCTCTTTGGTATTCTGATCGATTTCTTCGTTAGGCATGACAATTCCAGTCGATACGAAATTAACTGGTTTGCTCAAGTCAGGTTTTGATAAGAGGCCTTTCTTCCGCTTTTTGGAAGACTCGTAATCAGAATCACTATCTCCGGAAGCAAAAACACCGTAGAGCACGTCGTCCTTTGTTTGAGCTTTGTTTTTCTCTTTACGTTTACGATAGTAGAATTCACCGCCGATCCACTGTCCATCTTCGTAATCGTTCTCCATACCAAACCTTTCCATTTCCTGATAATCATCCATGTTGTTCAATTTATCAGAGATTATGAGAAAATCGCCGGTCGCCGGTGCCGGCGGAGGATATAAATAAAAGGAGAGAAATAAGAGGGGAGGAAATTAGGGTTATGCTTGTGGACTTCAGTTTCCGGAATTTAAAAGAGGACTGAGACTGACGGGTCGGGTCGGGTCGGGTTGTTATAGATTTGCAATCCAAGTTCTAAACAAATTTGGTATGAGTTAATTAAATTACCAAATTCTAAACAAATTTGCTTTCCTAATCCAATTATGAATTATTCGTTTAAATATTATTATTTTTTCTTAAATTCCTGTTAATTGAACTAATTCATATTCACGCCACATAAAATCCGTTAAGAAAAAAGCATGACCTACGAGCCAACCGCCATTTAATTGTTTTCTTCCCAATCTCTTATATATTTCTAAAATTTCCTATGCCTCAAGTATTAGCCAACCACCAATACAAATTGTATTCAAAATTTAAACTTGATCAATTTGCTTGTTGAGATTCTTAATATTGAACTCATGTTTGTGTATATACTTAGTGTAAAAAGTATTAGGTTTGGAGAATCCGTAGGGATCAGTCTCATTCCTAGATGTAGTAGTCAATTAGCGGGACATTCAAAGTTTCACTGAATGTTAATGAAAGAAAGTCTTTTCATCTTAATATCATCTATTGAAAATGGGTCGAGCGTAGCACGTTCCTTTTTGGGCACAAAGGTTATTACAAAGTACAAACACATCAAAAAAGACTTTCGAAGCATCCCAGGATTCGTTGTTCAAACCGATTCACGCAAATATTATTGAAGTTCCTAGATCATGTAAAGTAATAGTAGTACCAAAGACAAAACGTCGAAGGGCCGCATCCACCACTAATCACATCGCATGAGTCATATCACATAGCCATATAGTAACAACTACATCTTGGTCCCAAACAAATTAAAGTACGTTATATAAATCCTCACTTCTTCATTTATTAATAAGATCAACATATAATTTCATAAATGTAATTCAGAGACGAGTAGTTACATACATTCTTTTCTGCAGATGAAGGAATGCTCATGTCTCAAATTGGTAAATCTACATCACTTGTATATTGAAAAGAATCAAATGGATCATTGGCTTACAAATTCCACTCGATGATTCATGTAACCGATCCCAATGTATTCGAACTGCGCCGTAATAGTTGTTAATAAGTAGTGAAATCCAACACCCAAAAAATGGGCCTAAGACAGTCTCAAATGAGTATTAATAGCAACACTAGCATTTAGAGGTAGTTTAGTAAGGTGTATAAGAATAGTATCACATAGGGTGAATCTAAAATAGTCTCAGATGAGTGTTAATCACAACACTAGCATTTAGGGGTCGTTTGATAGTGTGCATAAGAATAATATTGAATAGAATGTATTAGTAATATTGAGATTAGTTATATTGACATTATTTTTTATTGATTGTCAGGATAGTATTGAATAAGGTGTATTAGAATGAGAATAGTACCCCGTATTACTAATGTCATGGTTTACTATGTATAAGAATAGTACTAAATAGGGTTCCAAACAAGGAATTAAATAATACTAAAGTTAATACATATATTATTTTCTCTAATACCTCCGGCTAAACGACCCCTTTATAGTACATCAAAAGATCAGTGCTTCCAAGAAAGCAAAAACTACAAATGCTGTTTACACAGTAAGCTGCAAACCTGCACTAAAACCTGGACATTTCTAGTTCTATGACTTACTAGCCAAGTGAGTTTAACCACAAGGTGGAACATTATCAATAAATTACACGCGGTCGAGTTTGTTATGGAACACAATTCAGACATCAACCGGGGAAGAAAGGATCGGATCTCCAGATAAGACGATATAAGCTGCCTTTCCTTGTTATGTTCTATGCTTTCAAGCCTCTACACCTGGGACAGAAGGCTGCTTTTCGTCGTCTTCAGCATTTTCTTCCTCGTCCTCTTCGTCAGCCTCATCGGCTAACCTAGTGAGCTCATCCTGGATCATATTCTTCACAGATGTCTTTCTGGGCGTAAGATCTGTATCATACCGCTTGGCTGAGAAAAGACAAAACTCATCAGTTGGATTCCGGAATTGTATTACTATGGCCTCGTAGCGGATGTGATTACCCAATGTTGTATAACCAAAGAACAGAAAAACCTTTTTACAGGACACTTACCAAGTATCTGCACAATGTCAGTAAAGGTGGCCTGCAGCATAAACAAATGATGTCAGTCATATAGGAAAATAAACTTTGGAATATCAATTCCCACACTGGGAACTATGATCACCAACATGTGAAGGACGAAGAGCACCATCTCAAAATGGTCTATAAGAAACATGTCCTCTGTTTTTTTTCTTTCGTTCCGGATAATGGTGGTGTCCTGGCCCAACTGACATGCAGCTCGACTATTCCACAGGGTACCTACTATCTCCCACTATTGTTATCGAGTAATTCTATCCACCAAAGCTTAGGCAGATGGGAAAAACGACTCCTTTTTAAAAAGTCTAAATAGGGGACTTGACAATCAAGATCTACTAATAAGGAGAGAAACAGAGGCGCGATAAAATTACAGAACTTATGGACCCTACAACTTAATCATTCATTCCTCACCGTGTTAAAGTCAACTTCTTTTAGAACTTCACAAATTGCACTTTTGAGTTCATCATCACTTGGCCACAATTTATCTGCTTTCTTATGGCCCTTCCCATTCAGAACTTTTTTCCCTGCACAATCAGATAAGCTAATAAAGAAATGATTTAAGCAAAATAAATACATAAACAAAGAAAACAGTTTCAGATGTTGGATACACAACACACATAACGGAGAAATTTATGAAGATACTCATATACAGATCTTTGATCATCTTGACGAGAATTTTCGAGAGTACACACAAATGGGAGTAAACAATGACTCTCACCAGTAGATGACTTTCCCTCAACCACTTCACTAGTTTTCTTCTTTGAATACACTTTCAGATTTACATCGTCGTTATCATTTTTCTTTGAGCCTTTTGATGAATTTGAAGGTGTTTTTTTGGTTGGAGTTTCCTTGGTTTTAACTTCTCCAGCAAGTTCCTTATCTGACAATGATTTATTTGAGCTTTGCTTATGCTTCTTCTTGTCCTTCTTGGATTCTTCTTCGGATTTGCCGTCTTTCTCCTCACTTTCAGCTTGATTTGACATTTCATCATCTGATCTCTCCTGAACACTATTAGCCTTCATCACTTCAGGTCCCTCCTCCTGATCATCTTTTGGTTCATGCGCTTTCTTCTTTTTCTTCTTCTCAGCCTTATTAGATGCACCCTCAGTCTTGTGATTCTGCAGAACATACCAGACACAGAGATCACGATAGGAGAAGTTCCCACAAACACAATTACATGGTTGGCGAGTCTCCTTTTTTCTTCTCGATTTTCTCTGGTTTCTGTTTAAAATTTGAAAGAATGAAACAACCTCCAATGCAAAAAGCTAAATACACCATTTAAGGGTTCATAAAATCCCAATACCCAAATACTTACCATACTAGACAAAGTGAATAATGTCAGACACGTATAGCATGTATCTGACATGAAAAACTTTAGCCTTTTGTTTGATAATCTTTGTTCTCTTACCATGAAGCTAAAAGGTTTTGCACTCAGTAGAGCTGAGAGAAAGCCACTTCGATCAGAAGAATTACGTTCACAAAGTGATTGACAACTTCAATACCAGTAACCCTGAACGTGATTTAACGTCGCAAATCTCAAGGGTGTAAACCTAAGTGCACTATATGGAAGGTGATAACAGGTAAGACTAGAGGAAGATTGTGTCTCAAATTTAATAAGGCCAAACAGTTTACAACAATTTCACTAGTCGAAGGCTAAAATCATTCAATAGATGCCTTGAAATTAAGTCAAGCTCAGATGTTAATAAGAAGGAGTGATACCTTAGTTGAACCTTCCAAACTACCAACTGTTGATGAAGGACTCTTTTTGCTCGTTCTTTCACGCTTCTTTCCTTTACTTGACTGTTCAATGCACCAGGGGTGAATAAGCATGCTATCACAAATACTTCATTGCAATCAAAAAGGTTGTGAAATCAACCTGGTCCTTTTCAGCAAGCAACTCAGATGTCGTAGGATGAGGAGCAATTAAAAAATCCATCAACTGTGATTCCAAGTCTTCCTGAAACATAAAACACAGAATCGGTTGAGAATCTTTTAAGGAAGTTTGCAGACAAATGCTTAACTGGTGTCTGTTAAGAGCTGCTTCATATGCTCTGAAGTGACAAGTTTAGAACCAGCATGTCAAGCTTTAAAGAAAAAACATACGTAACAATTTTCCAAGTCAAAATTTTCGAGAAGAAGAAATGTTTACCCTGCCATTGGTATACCCTCAAAAGATAAGTCACGAACACACAGAAGACATAAGAATATAAAGCTTAATATGCTGTGGCAATATATGAACACACCTTTCTTGATGTAGCCTCGGCAACAGGTATATCTAGTACATCACATAATTCCAACAGCTTCTCTTTTACACACTTATTAAGCTTTTCTTTTACTTTCATCTTTTGTTTTTCCTGCAAAAACATTTTTCGGATCATTATAACGAAAATTACTCAAATCAAACCAAAAGCCCAACCATTAGACAGTGAAACAAGATATATAGACAGCCTCGCCATGAGCAAGCAATGAGAAATTTTATATTCAAATCTTCCCTATGCCAACCTGCCATACCCACACCTGGCACAAACAAATTATCTCTCTTAATAACTTTCTAGAAAATGAGACTCATTGATTACCTCATTTTCATGCCACACAAAGCCGGAAAACTGTGAAATATTACTCTTGAATTGAGCTGCCTGCAAAGGACAAGAACTGTAAACACAAAGTATCAACAGAAAGAGAGTAAAGAAGAAATAGAGAGCAAATAGCATATTGTCTTTAAGCATTCTTTAAGACATTTCTTAATTCCATGAGTTGGGACTTGGGGAGCAAGTGATCCAATATGAATAACAACAACAACATAACCAGTATATTCCCACAAAGTGGGGTCTGGGGAGGGTAGAGTGTACGCAGTCCGTACCACTACCTCAGAGGTGAGGTGGAGAAGCTATTTCCGGTAGACCCCCCGCTCAAGACTAAGACATAGTAAAAGAACAAGAAACAATAGGAAGAAACAAAATAACAGATAGTAACAGAAACAAGACTACCACAAAATATTACTAAAGCCAATCTACCCGAAACCACAAACATCAGGAAAACTCCAAGCATAAGACACTACAAGTGTAGCCCTACGAATATGAACACGGAAAACAAAACAAAGCACTCCTACCTACTAGCATGGACGCACTCCTACCTACTAACCCCCTACCCTAATTCGCATCCTCCACACCTTCCTATTTAGGGTCATGTCCTCGGTAAGCTGTAACTGCTCCAATACAAATATTGAAAACAAAACATTACATTAGTAATGCAAAGTTGTATGCCAAAACCAAACGAGCCATAAGAGTTAATTCCAACCAAAATTGGAGAATTGGAAACATATGATTGTCTGAAATAAAGCTCAGGATTACATAATTTGACCCTAAAATGGACACGAAACATGCATCAGGAAGATCATAGCTTCCTTCTTCTCTCAAATACCTATTGAGGTACTTATAGAAGAGAAATCAATAGCAACACCGAGGACGCCATTTCTTTGTCAGGAAGTGGGAATTAAGAATGTAAGGCATATAATTCAGCATGTCAACCAGAACACCACTGGGTAAGCAAAAACTGATACAATAAAGAGAAACCAATCAACAGCAATAAGATATAAATCAAAATGTCACCTTTCCTCGTCGTCCAAAGAGAATTGTGTGTAGCAATTTGAGAGTGTCATCAACCATCCTTTTGGATAATTTGTATGCCACTGATACATAATATTTTGCAATCAACACATCAAAGGAAAAACTATAAACACACAAAAGAAAATGGAAACTTGCAGAACAGCAAAACCAATGTTAGATACACCAAAGAACTTAGGTAACAAAGTCTCGGGGACTAGGACCCTCCAATTACCACATTCTCATACACGAGGGGACAAATGAAACTGTGATTTAAAAGAAAAGATCATAAAGTGAGAGAGGTAACAAAGCCGAGATTAAATCAAATACCTATAGCTGTTGAATGCAGACATGCAGAAAAGAAGGTAATATAACAAAAGTCATGAGCCAGATCAGGATTCATGCAGATCTGAGTGTACCACTAGTTGGTTATAGTTAAACCTCCATACAACTTAAACGAGAACAAGATAAAGCAATGTATGTAGTGGTCTATCTTTCATCACATTTTTAACAGATTGCACTACTATTTGACTCATTTTCCCTTTTTCCTCCTCTATTTGATGGGAAATGAAAGCTTTACCCCAACAAAAGCAAACATCTCACAGAGCCAAACTTACAACACATAGCGCGAGTAAGATACTTCCTATACCAATTGTATTTAGTCATAATCACAGTTATATCAATTCGAACAAATGTAAATCATATTCCTCATTTTTTCACTACAATTCATTTTTTATGATCCAAGTGAAGCTCCATCCAATAAAACAACAGAAACTGGGTGAAGCAGCTCATATGGTTTATATGCTTTTCATTTTCTTGTAGTTTCTTACTGTACATTACAGTCCACCATATTTTTCAGTCCCAGCAACCAACTTGGTGGACAGGTTGGTTCATGCTGGTTGCCCTGGTAATTAATACTCATGTGCTAAATCAAGAACAAACAACTAGGAAGTAAGATTGTACTGTGTGCATACGAAAAAGCAAAACAGAAATAACATCTATAACTGGTATCTATCTCAAGATCTATATCCAGCGGGATATGTGGGCATTTCAAAGAACACATGTTATAATCAGTGGACTAGTAAGTAATATACCATTGGGGATATCTTTCAGCGCAGTTCCACGACCCTGCAAACAAGATGGATCATAAAATTAATTTCACAATCAATCATAAATTTCCAGTCTGGACCCAAATCATAAAAAAGGGGATAAAGACAACAAAGTTGCACTGGTACCGTGAACCTTTTCAATATGGATTTCCTTGGTGACTTCTCCTTCAATAGATGCAACCAGCCTTTCAACGGATTTGCGTTGGCGTACAGGGCGTTCAATTTTTGAAGGCAGAGGTGTTTTAGGCTCCAGTTCCTTCTTGTCCTCCGGCCTTTTCCTCTTCCGGTCTTTCTTCTGAGCACCACTCTCAGATTTGTCACTCTCCTTTGATCCTTTCTTAACTTCATGCTTTTCAGGAATTTCTTTTTCCTCTTTCTGTACGTTGGCTACATCTTCAACCTCCTCCTTGTCTTTATCTGGTTTTTCAGCAGTTTCTTCTTCCATCACCTCAAACTTGGTTTCTGGCTTCTCTTCTGCTTCTTTGCAATCCTGGTCAGCTTTCTCTTCTTCATATGCCTTGTTTTCTTTCATCTCTTCTTTGTCTATATCCATGTTCTCAATATCCTTTTCATCAGCCTCTTTGCTCTCTTCTTCTACTTCCGTTATTTCATCCTTTTCGCCAGTCTTCTTCCCTGTAAAGGCTTCACTCTTATCTTCTGCTGCCACATTGTTGTTGGCAGATACCTCAGCCAATTCAGTGACTTTGTCCCCCTCTCCCATAACTAAAGTTCAACTCTAATAGGTCAAAACTAAACCCTTGAACACGTAGCAGAAGATAATCTGCATATAACAATGTCAAGCTGTGAGCTTGAAGAATCGGGAGAATGGATGACTAAAACAGCAAAGGTTCACAGCAATTGGGAAGAATCAATGACGCTAAAAGAGAAAAACAGAAAACAATATTTCTCTATGTTTACATGCAAATAATGCACCCAAAATGTTATCAAATACCTCAAACTTTTCACAACACCATCCCACTAGCATGCTCAGGGAACATGAAATGAGCCCCAAAAACAACTCTCTCCCATATATACACAATATAGTAAGCTTCAAGCCGAATAAGTTGTTGTCAGATAGATGAATCCTCTACATTATTCAACTCGCCTGACAACCTAGACCAGCTATATGCAAAGGAGTTAACCCCAAAAAGCCAAGTCATAAGCTTGAAGAACTCGGAGAACGGATGACTAAAACAGCAAAGCTTCATAGCAATTGGAAAGAATCAATGAAGCTAAAAGAGAAAACAAAAACAGAAATCAATATTTCTCTAAAATTACATGCAAATGATGCACCCATCATGTTATCAGATACCTCAAACTTTGGAGTATACGCACACACACACTAAGCCTCAATCCCGAACAAGTTGAGGTCTGCTAGATGAATCCTCTCTGCATTATTCACTATTTTAAACTGACTGTCAACCTAGACCGGCTCTATGCAAAAGGAGTTAACCCCAAAAAGCCAATTGACAAACGAAATTCATAACTTTTACCTGAAAATCCGGAGAAAAAGACTCATCTGCAACAAAGAAAAATTCAATCTTTCTATCGAATTCTATCGAAATCCACGACAACAACGCCAGAATGATTAACAAAGGAACAAAGATTTTAAGCTAAATTTGCATGCTTACATGCAAATGATACACCCAACTTTGCAGCATGAAATGAACCCCAAAACCAATCCTCCCCATTATGGAGCTTCAATCCGCAAAACAAGTTAAGGTCAGGAAAGTCCTCTCTACATAATTCACTATGTTAAATTGGCTATCAACCTAGACCAGCTATGTCCAAAGAACTAACCCTCGAAAAAACAGCTAATTCAAAAAAGAACCCTAAGCTGCAAAAAAAAAAATCCATTTTTTCTACCATAATCCAAACACCCCAACATCAAGAATGTAGATTTTAAGCTAAATTTGCATGCTTACATGCAAATAATGCACCCAACATGCTGCCATCACCTCCAACTTTGCAGCATGAAATGAACCCCAAAAACAATCCCCCCATTACAGAGCTTCAATCCCCAAAACAAGTTGAGGTCAAGAATCCTCTCTACATTATTCACTATGTTAAAAATCCAATTATTTTTTACCATAATCCAAACACCCCAATATCAAGAATGTAGATTCTAGCAAAAAGAACCCTAAGCTGCAAAAAAAAATCCAATTGTTTTACCAAAATCCAAACACCCCAACGTCAAGAATGTAAATTTTAAGCTACATTTGCATGTAATTAATAAAAAAGAACCCTAAGCTGCAAAAAAAAACATTTTTTTTACCAAAACCCAAACACCTCAACATCAAGAATGTAAATTTTAGCAAAAAGAACCCTAAGCTGCAAAAAAAATCCAATTTTTTTTACCATAATCCAAACATCCCAAAATCAAGAATGTAGATTTTAAGCTAAAATTGCATGTAATAAATAAAACATTTAAGTACTTACAGGAACTTTGAGAGCTAAGTTTCTGCGTTCTACTTCTACTCTCGTCAGTGAAGTGAAGTGAATCTTTTCTTTTTTGTTTTCTCTCAAAACAACGGCAGCTTTTGGCAATTTTTATTTATGCAGAATATTTATAATGTGATGTTTTTTTATTTAAAAATAATTTAATTTTTAATTCTTTTATTTATAGCCTGATAAAATATTTGAAATCACATAAATGTCTAGTTCTCATTTTAGAACACAAAATTCAAAAGTCTTTCATTCATTCATGTACTTTGTGTCATGTCAAGTAGTCCCAGACACGTCTACCTTTCATGCTCATTCAAAGTATGCCATTTATTCGTGGATTTCATATCCACCCAAATATGGGAGGAAGTAGTTTCCGACACATAACCTTTCATGTTCATTCTAAGTATGTCAAGGCATCACGACCTCCTTTAATAGTCTTTTTTGTAAAGAAAAATCACATCTTTTAATATTAAAAATAATGTAATTTTAAACTTGTCATTTTATCATTAGTAACATACTTTTAATGTAATAGAAATACTCTAGTCGTACTTTTTTATTTGTCCAGTATACATTTTGCAATCCTCTTAGGAAAGAATTAAGTTTAACTAATACATTTCCCTTTTGCTTAATCCAAATATGTTATTGAAAAATTTCTAACCAATAGCCATTTAACTTTTATCATCTCAATATATGTCATACTCCAAATTTGCAATGTATTTACCCTTGTGTCAACCACCAATACCAACTATATCAGTTGTCCATCACACTGCAGGTGACGTTTCAAGAGACGTATTCAGAATTTAAACTTGACAAATTCAATCTTTTAAGTACAAAGTTTGATGATCTTCACATATATAATTATACTCCACATAAAAAGTATTGAGTTCGGTGAAGAGTTGCATCCGCCATTTATCAGGTCGCACCAGTCATATCACAAAACCACAGATATATTTCAAAAATATAATTCAGAGTATTCATATATATGTTCCTTTCTGTAGATAGATGAAGGAATGATACTACTACAACAACATGTCCAGTGTAATCCCACGAGGTGGGATCTGGAGAGGGTAGAATGTACGCAGACCTTACCCCTACCTCGTGGAGGTAGAGAGGTTGTTTCCAAAAGACCCTCGGTTCAAGTAACACATACCGAAGGAATGCTACTACATATCCCAAATTGGTAAGTATACATCGCTTGTATATAGAACAACAAATGGCTCAGTGGCACAAGTTCTGTACACAAATTTTCAGGAGAAACACAATCAAGAGTACAATTTCTGAGTTGAGTAGTCCACCACTCCACCAGCAAAGCCACAATAACTGTACTATGTATTTTAATTAACACTTGTACATGGTGTCTCTATGAAGTGCATAGAGTGAAAATCGTTCGCGTGCTAAATTAGGATGAAAATGACGGCAATACTTGTACAGAAACACTCAAGATATGAGGAGGTAGAGTTCTATACTCAAATGCAGGCTCTGCGAGTTTCGAGATGAACATACTGGTCCCAGAAGACACCGTAGCTGAACATGAAATTTTATGTAGTACTGCAATTGCATTCCAATTCAAGATGATTGAGCAAGTGCCAAATCTATGGTTGACAAAGTTCCAGATTGATCGACATCAAGACATTCAAACTCATCCAACAAAAGTGATACGTCGTCTTGGTTGATCTTTCCCATCTCCTTAAGTTTATAAACCACAAATTCAGCAGCCCTTTGCATATGAAAATTGAAAAGTGAAGAGAAATTAGAATAACTTGAACTAAAAATACAACGGAGTAGAATAAAAGAGAAATACGTAATTGTTTGACAGATTCAACGAGTTAATTATTGGTAGCAGGCGTTGAAGTTCTATAGCAAAACTTACCCTACAACCCCGTCGTTATCAAGATCAGCTTCTTCCAAGTCCACATTTGTCATCCTTCTCGAAAGAACCCACTTCACCAGCTCTTTCTGTCTCCTTTCTGTATTAAATTCAGCCACATAAAGGAAGAATTGAGCCAAACAAACGGTGCTGGTCAAAATCCAGAATATAGCAAAAATACGCCCCGCTTCAGTTGAGAAGCTTTTGTCTCCATATCCAAGTGTTGTTATGGTAGAACAGACACAATAAAAGGCATCAATGGTACTTAACTTTTCTACCTTGGCAAGGAACACCGTTCCAACAACCATTAGCACCACAAGAGTGGCCGTTATGACAAAGCACTTGTACCTTACTTTGTTGGTTTCAAATTCCTCTAGAATATCACTCGGGCCAACTTTATCACGCATATGCAATGCCTTGATTAATAGTGTTTCCTGTTTCTCCACTAGGTAGTCTGCTCCTTGGCTTAGAACCATTCCAACAAGTGCCATCCCGGAGAAAACAAAGAAAGAAGCAAGCAGTTTAGCAGTTGCACTGTTAGGCACAAGGTCCCCGTATCCAACAGTGGTCATTGTTACAACACAGAAGTAAACAGAATCGAGTACTCCATTTACTTTCTTTCCCTGGATCTGGTTCTGAACAAAGTAAAAGCATGTGGTACCAATAGCCAAGTATATAACCAAGTAAAGAATGACTCTCCTAAAACTCGGATGGAGTTTAGCCAATATTGACTCGTAACGTGAGAGTGATTGGTCGTCCTTTGTGTCATTCATTTCTACAGGAACAAATTCCGCCATAGGAGCACTTTTATGTCGGCGAAGTCTTCTTCTCTTTGTATCAACATTTTGAAGGGTTTTAGGCAGTTGATCTAATAAGGGCTGCTTTATGTTGCTGCCCGCCATTTCAAGCAGAATCAACTGCCTCTAGAGACCCTGAGAGAAATTAATGATAAAAATGTTGAAGTCCTCTAAGTTCACTAATTAATCCCAACGAATTGGTTTTTTTTGTCAAACAAGCTCAAATTTTAAGCCACGAGAAAAGTAACAAGATTAACAACAACAACAAACCCCGTGTAACCCCACAAGTGGGAACGGAAGGGTAGTGTGTACGAAGACCTTACCCTTACCTTGAGAAGGTAGAGAGGTTATTTCCAATAGACCCTCGGATAAAAACTAACAAGATTGTAACATAATAAAAATAAGACAATCTTCTCACACTCTTCATACACTAAAATTGCAACAATTAAAGACAATTTAGTTTTAAATGTGTGAAGAACTAGAATACTGGATGGATCTGACATACATGCATAAAACTGTAATGAACTTGTAGGCATACTACTTCAGCAAAAGCTACGGTTTTCAGTACATAATACCACACAACTATAATGTAACTTATGCTTGCATCATGAAGCCTATGATAGTATTATGTACGAGATCATCATCGATGCTCTAGCTAGCAAATAGTTTCCGGCATAATTTATCAGTCGGATCTTCCTATGCATTACATTACAAACTAGGCAGGTTGCATGCCTCCTTATCTTCTAATTCTAGGATATAGAGGTAGAGTCTGGTCGAGTCAATGCAAATATTGATCATAATCTCAAATCTGAAAAGTTAACTGTTAGCAACAGAGTCAAATGCTTCTTCTTGCTAGAGAGTCAACAAACTCTCTAACTAACCCAAAGTATGGAGACAGCAACAACAACAAGATACCCAGCGTAATCCCACATGTGGGCTGGAGAGTCAACAAACTCTCTAACTAATACTCAAAATATGGAGACAGCAACAACAACAATATACCCAGCGTAATCCCACAAGTGGGCTAGAGAGTCAACAAACTCACTAACTAATACTCATAATATGGAGACGATAACAACAACCATATACCCAACGTAATCCCACAAGTAGAGTCTAGGGAGGGTAGAGTGTATGCACGCTTTACCCCTACCTTGGTGTAATATTAATTGTGACAGAGGGGGAATATAAAGATTGTTTAATCCAAAAGAATCTCATTTATGTTGCTCGAACTCTTCAAAAATACTGTCAAGTGTGTGTCGGATCCTTCAAAAGCTATGCAATTTTTTGAGGATCCGACACGTGCACAACAGAATTTTTGAGTGTCCAAGCAACATAGTTTCTCATAATGTAGATCCACCCTCTTTTACAAATCAAGAAACAAGTTATTTAGCTATAACTTACTGCACAATTTCAGCAAAAATTTCACACACAGAAAAAAAAAACAATAGTAATGTAAAGTCAACACTCAAAACTAAAAACATATGCTCTTCCTGAATATAGATCTAAACAAAAAATAAAGTGATTCTACAAACAAAAAAATAAAATAAAAAAATCATTACTCTGAATTACCTGGTGAAAAAAAGTACTAATTCTGCTGAAACTTCTGCTTATATAAAGTAAACTGCACAATCGATTTCTAAGTATTTCTTCATTTTGTTGAGTACAAAAATATCAGAGATTGACAGAGTAATATGCTGTTGCTTTCAGCTTCGTTGATAAATTTTTATGGCGATTATTATTGGCTATTTTATCTGTCACTTTGTTGAATAAATAAATTTATCAAATGTGTAATTGGAATTTTCTCTTTCCTCTAGTGAAATAAAGAAGTTGGCCACGTTTTAATTGGAAAGTCTTTCGAGAAATGACAAAAGTAGTCCCTTAAGTTATTATAGTAGGTAGTAACTTTTTTTTTGAATGATTTTTCACTCAACTTTGGGTCAGGTCAATTATCCTAAATAAATTTTAATATTGATTTTAATGTTTTAAAATATTTATTACTACCTTTTAAAAAAAAAATCACGTCAAGCTAATTAGGCAAACTTGAGTGGTTTTGGTGGCGAATTATTCAAAATTGAGTCACTTTTGAAAGACAAAACAAAGTTGAGTGATTATAGTGGTCAATTATCCAAAATTGAGTGACTATTAGAAGACAAAACAAAATTGAGTGACTATGATGGTCAATTATCCAAAGTTGAATGACTATTGAAGCTTCTGATTCTCTTATTTTACCGTTGAGGACCCTTAAACGCGTAATGATTATCATTGAAACGTTCAATGTGTATTAACGCATGTATTGTAAAATGATCACGGATTCTGATTGGCACGGAACTTGGCCGGTCTATCGTAAATGAGTTGGTGAGAGACACTCATTGCTTTATTTGTGACCTTCGTTTTGGGGTACTGAAATGTTATTTCTTAATTATCGAAGCTTTCAGTGTGTATTAACACATGAATTTTTTTTTGAAAAAACGATCGACGGACTATGGTTGACATGAAACTCGACCAGTCCATCACAAAGGGGTTGATGAGTGATACTCGTTATTCATTCCTGGCCGATGTCACTTAATTTAGCGTTTCGAGGTCCTGAAACGCGATTTCTTGATTATTGGAGTTTTCGATGTGATTAACACATGATTTTTTCGAACAATGGTTGTCGGACTCTGATTGGCATAAAACTCAACCGAGCCATCACAAATGGGCTAGTTAGTGATACTCATTATTCTTTCATGATCTTCGTCACTTATTTTAGCATTTTGGGTCCTGAAACACATATTCATTATTATCAGCGCTTTTGGTATGTATTAGCATATGGGTTTTCGGAAAACACTCGACAAACTCTGATTGACATGAAACCCGGTCGATCATCACAAACGAGCTGGTGATCGATACTCATTTGCTTATTCATGACCGACATCACTTGTTTTAGTATTTCATGGTCATGAAACGTGATTTCTTGATTATCAAAGCTTTTGTTGTGTATTAACACATTGATTTTATATAAAATGGTGACAAACTCCGGTTGAAATGAAACCCGGATGATCCATCACAAACGAGCTAGTGAGCCTTACTCATTGTTATTCATGACCAACGTCACTTATTAATTTAGCATTTCAGGATCTTGAAACACGATTCTTGATTACCAAAGCTTTCGTTGTGTATTAACACATGATTTTTCATAAAATAGTGACAGACTCCGATTGAAATGAAACTCGACCGCTCCATCATAATCGAACTGGTGAGCGATACTCATTGCTATTCATAACCAACATCACTTATTATTTTAACATTTCGGGATCCTGGAACGCATATTCATGGTTATTAAAGCTTTTGGTGTGTTCTAACACATGGATTTTTTGAAAAAATGATAGACAAATTCCTATTGGCATGAAGCTCGATCAACCTATGACAAACGGGCTAGGGAGCGATACTCATTGCTTATTAACGATGGACATCGCTTACTATAGCATTTCGAGGTCCTAAAATGCGTATTCACAATTATTGAAGCTTTTAACCGATCAACTAAATATAATTATATTCATTAATCAAATATATAAAAATATAGTACTTATATTTATCGAGTATTATTTTGGTGGGGGGACTATTTACTTCACTCTACAAAAATGCACATTTTATAAAAAAAATAATTCAAAAAGTCCCATTTTTCTTTGTTGGACACACTTATGTCACAACTACAAATATAAATAAGTAAAATCCAAAAACCCTACTTCTTTCTTCTCTGTAAAATCTCCATTCATCTTCTTCCCTTAAACCCTAGCAATGTCTGCTATAGCTCGATCGAAATCGCGCATTTTCTCGATAATTCCAAAGAGTAATCGGCGATTTTCTTCAAGTGTAACTACAGAACCTCCAAAGGAACCTATAATTTCATCATCTTCGCTTCTCAAAGATCAACCTCCGCCACCTCAGAATCCTCCTCCTCCGGAATCATCTGGAGCTGAGAAGAAATCATGGAGTTTTCTCAAGTATAGTGTTATTGCTGCTGTCACTGGTGGTGTTGCTACTGCTGGTTATGCTACTTACGGTTCGTATCGTCCATTTCTGTTATTATTTGTTGCTTTTTTTGTACTTCGATTATCGTATTTTTCCTTGAGCCGAGGGTCTATCGGAAACAGCCCCATACTCTAGTTTGTGGAAATTACATTGGGTATGTTGTTGTTGTATGCTAGCTACAGTTCATATCCTCGATTTCTATTATTATTTGCTGCTTCTTTTGTACTTCGATTATCGTATTTATCCTTGAGCTGAGGGTCTATCGGAAACAGCCCCAGTCTCTAGTTTGTGGAATTACACTGCGTATGTTGTTGTTGTATGCTAGCTACAGTTCATATCCTCGATTTCTATTATTATTTGCTGCTTCTTTTGTACTTCGATTATCTTATTTTTTTTTTGTAGTTACTGTTCAGAATGCTTTGTCATGTATTTTTTTTAATAGTATTTTGCTATGGCTTCTTCATTTCTGTTATTTCCTTTTCCGAACTGCTTTGATCTGTTTTTCACCGAGCCAAGGGTGTATTGGAAACAATCTCTCTACCTCTGAGGTAGGGGTAAGGTGTGCGTACACTCTACCCTCTCCATGCTCCACTTTGTGGGATTAAACTGGGTATGTTGTTGTTGTAGTTACTGTTCAGAACGTTTTGTCATGCTTTCTATAGTACTTTGCCATGACTTATTCATTCCTGTTATTTCCTTTTCCGAACTGCTTTGATTGAGCCGAGGGTTTATATGGAAATAGTTTCTCTACCTCCTGGGTAGGGGTAAGGTCAGAGTCCACTTTGTATGTTTACAATGGGTATGTTGTTGTTGTAGTTACTGTTCAAAATGCTTTTGTCATGCTTTGTATATTATTTTGCCATGGGTTCTTCATTTCTGTTATTTCCTTTTCCAAACTGCTTTGATCTGTTTTTCATCGAGCCGAGGGTTTATTGGAAACAGTCTCTCTACTTCCATGGTAGGGGTAAGGTGTGCGTACACTCTACCCTCTCCCGACTCCACTTTGTGGGATTAAACTGGGTATGTTGTTGTTGTTGTAGTTGCTGTTCAGAATGCTTTTGTCATGCTTTGTATAGTATTTTGCCATGGCTTCTTCATTTCTGTTATTTCCTTTTCTGAACTACTTTGACTGTTTTTCATTAAGCCGAGGGTTTATCGGATACATCCTCTCTACCTCCCAGGTAGGGGTAAGGTGTGTGTACACTCTATCCTCTCTAGACCCCATTTTGTGGGACCATAATGGGTATGTTGTTGTAGTTACTATTCAGAATGCTTTGTCATGTTCTTTGTATAGTATTTTGCCATGGGTTCTTCATTTCTGTCATTTCCTTTCCGAACTGCTTTGATCAGTTTTTCATCTAGCTGAAAGTCTATCAGAAACTGTCTCTCTAGGGTAGGGGTAAGGTCTGTCTACACCTACCCTCCTCAGACCCCACTTTGCCATGCGTTCTATAGTATTTTGCCATGGCTTCTTTATTTCTGTTATTTCCTTTTTCCGAATTGCTTTGATTTGTTTTTCATTTAGGCGAGGGTCTATCGAAAACAATCTCTCTATCTCAAGGGTAGGGGTAAGGTATGCATACACCTACCCTCTCCATACTCCACTTTGTATGATTACACTGGGTATGTTGTTGTACTTATTGTTCAGAATGCTTTGTCATGTTTTTTTTTTTTAGTATTTTGTCGTGGCTGCTTCGTTTTTCTGTTATTTCCTTTTTTGAACTGCGTTGATCTGTTTTTCATCGAGCCGAGAGTCTATCCGAAACAGTCTCTCCAGGGTAGGGGTAAGGGTTGCATACACCTACCCTACCCAGACCCCGCTTTGTGGGGTTACACTGGGTATGTTGTTGTTTGTTCACAAATGGTGTTTTGGACGTTTGTGTTATGCTATTTGAATTTGAATTTGCAGTCTAGCATGATTTTTGAAATGAAGTGAAATGGATATGTAGGATTCTGATAGCGGATCTCAACTAGTTTGGACTCTAGGTGGTTTATTGAGTGGAATTTAGATTTTGAAATGAGCTTCTTCATATGCATTATGCATGTGAATACTGTGATGTGTGAAGTAGTGCCATAAAGAGTCCTGCAAGAGCTCGCAAAAGTGTATGTATTCCGTGCTCAGGCACACCGTGCACACGTTTTTCTTTGAGTTTCTAAATTGTGATATATCAATTAAAATACTTGTAGAGTGATAGGGAATTGGATTTTTCTCTAATGCAAACTTTGAAATTTTCAATTTCCTGGTCTGATATATCATAAGAGTGGACTGTGATGCTTCTTCGGAGGATTTGGAAGTACTCTTTGTGCAGTGTACTGTAGCAGCAGCACTTGCTAAAGTGTTGCATCTTAAGTTTTGATGGTCTGAATCTGAGCAAATTCAGTGAAAACTGCCAACCTCCGGAAAAAATGAAGTTATTGTTTGTGGTTTTATCCATCCAACTCTGGACCTTGCTATTGTTCTCATCTACCTATATCTTTTATTTGCTTAGCGACGTAGTCATGCCTTTATAGCTCTCCAATTAGTTCTCTTCATGCGAAGTTTCAGCTATGAAGCAAGTTTCACTGCTTGTTTCTAGCTAAATTTCCATCTGTTATTAGTTAACATGTTTGTTGGGGGAAGCAGAACTCTTTTACCAGATCATATGTAGTATGCTTGATTGTTAGTTTATATTGCTCAAGGTGGAGGTGGATTTTGGTCTAATGTTTGAAATGGACTTATATGTTTATATAGATTGTCTCTGTGGAAACACAGAGGTAAGGAGATGATTCGTGGAAAAGCCTAGTTGGTCTGGCTGATTCATCAAATATATATCTGTTCTCGTGCATATAATTCTACAATCTTTGACATATCGTTTATATGCAGCATACACAACGGATGAAATTGAGGATAAGACCAAGAGTTTGCGTGAATCTGCGAAATATGCTGTTGGAGATGATGCATCTGCTTTGGATGTGAGTCTTGCCTTGTACTATCTTTAGTATTACATGTTTGCTTATTGTGAGCTTTTGGTGATGCTGTGCTTGTTTGAAATTAAGATTTTGACAGACACACACACACACATCAATACAGACATATATATTCTGCTTGATGTGGGGGTTGGTGAAGGTTGGCTCTATTTATTTCAAATTCAGTGCAATGCACTTCTTAGCTTCAACTGATCAACTTGATTCATGTTTACCATTTGTGCCTATTTTTGCAACAAATCGCGAATCATGGATTGCTCAAAATTTGAATCGGAATCTAAGTGAAGTGATACGAGTTGTTAATGAATTTAGAGCCTAAATCACATACTACACTAATAAACAGCTTATAGAGTATATGGCTTGATCTTTATGCATTGGTTCATCTTTTACTTTTTTTAAAAAAAATTGGCAGTTGTACTAGAGTGCGTGTAGAATGAGAGGTTAATTGTTTTCCTTTCTGTGCAGAAATTTCAAGCTTTACTATACTCCTCGGCTATGACAGGTTGGTGATTATTCATACTTGTCTTTGGTACATATATCTTAGTTTAGTCAAGAAGCGGTTGGGTTTTCTTATTTGTGTGGCTCCTTGTCCACATGCATGTCAACAATAAGTTATGCTATCACAAACTATTGTCTCTGTTGTATAACACTTACCATTTCTCAGGGAAAAAACCATTGTCTCTGTTGTGTGTATTATGTACTATCATTATGGACATACTCTTGCTTTTCCATTTTAATGATACAATTCTAGCATTAGTTTGTTAATTTGTAGTCGCATGGAATTTCTGTTACCTGGTCAGTGCATTGTCATATGCAAAAGCCTATAATGGACTCAGATTATGCGTTGTCATTTTTGCTACATGAAAGTTTCGGCTGCAGGGGGGTGTCTGTCCTGCACTTTGTAGAGCGTGAGTGATTTATGGGTCTGTCCATGCATTGACTTATTGGGGCTTATGATTGAAAGATACAACTGTTGAGGTAGTCCATGGGTTTAATTATATCACACATCCCACTGCTAGTATGCTTAGCAAGTTGCTGGGTTTTAGTGAACATTCACATGATAAAATACATTTTCTTAATGCTGCTGCGTAATGTAATCATACAAGCATTCCATACTAATTGTTAATTTGAAGCCCCAAAGTCTCTTTTTAAGCTGATATGTGTTCTTTTCTTTTGATATTTCAGTGCCTGCCAAGTTAGTTGAGTTTTACATTGAGCTAAGGCGGTTGACAGAAGATCAAGTTCGAGTTGAGTTTTTTACAGGCAATTTTAGTTTTTAACCCCTTTTTTCTTATGCTTCACCCTTCACGAAATTCACCTAAGATCTTTTTGCTATGTTTTAGGGTTTTAGTGAACCAACATCAGACAAGCTCCTGCCAGATTTGCACCCACTTGAGCAGCATGTCTTTACCCTTGTTCTTGATCTTAGTGAGACATTGATATACTCTGATTGGAAGGTAAAATCGAAGTCAAACATATTGTCAATCAGTGGCCTCAACTTGCTTTAATTATTTTATGGATCTGTACTAGTACAATACATTGACAATTCAAAGTTAGAGTTTCCTTATGGTTTTTCCATCTGATATAGCTTTGTGTCCTCAAAGCTTTCAGATCTTTCTATCTTTTGATATTTCATGCATGATTACTGACTTCTGTATCCATTTAAAAGCGTGACAGAGGCTGGAGAACATTCAAAAGACCTGGGGTTGATGCTTTTTTGGAACATCTGGCTCAATATTTTGAGATCGTTGTATACTCTGATCAACTAAACATGGTACCTTTTACTTCTCTCATAATATCTTCTAAATATTGTTTAGTTATGTGCTTAAAACTTCTTCTCATGGTTTTTGCAGTATGTTGATCCTGTTATTGAAAGATTGGATCCAAAGCACTGCATCCGCTATAGGCTATCAAGAGGTGACACTAGATATATTGATGGCAAGCATTACAGAGTAGGTTTTTCTGGCCTCGTCCTCTTAATGTTATAGTGAAATTTTTCTGTCTCTAATTATTTATATTTGTCCTGTAGCTTCTCAATGTCCTTAGTGATTCCAATTCTCTTTTTCTGGTCATTTTTCTGCCACTGTATTTGGATTGAACCAAGCAATAATGCCATTGTGGGCTTTATGTCATTCTTGTAGGAATGGAATTTTTATTGCCAAGAATTATCATGCCCCACCTTCATATACTTTTTCTTTTTGAAAGTCTTAGCTCCAAACAGTTAGCTATGAGAGAACACTCTTTCTTGAAGGTTTTTTAGTTGTAATGGTGCCCTGCGGCATAAAGCTTACGCTTTCTGTTCACAGCCTCCTTGTCCCCCACCTAGGAGTTGAGAGCTTATTTCAAGTTGCATGGTACGGAAAATGCGGTTTGTATGTCCCTATATGGGCATTACTATGGAGATGGGGAGCCCCATTTATAGACTCACACTCGGGAATGTGGCAGCGGATAAGGAATAATTAACCTGGCAATACAAAAAAATGAGTTGATTGACTAAAGTGAAATTATTCAGCTCTTTGAAGTTAATTGACTGATCAAACATCAGTGTGTTCAAATAGTGTAATATGTGTTAATGACGAGAATGTTTGCATTTAATTGCTTGGTCCAATAGAAATAGAGCATAATGAAAAACTTCCAGTTTAACTAATTGACTCAAGTGAATATGCAAAACTAGGCACCCAAAGGTATGACCTAGTATTCAATGAAGTGAGAAAGATCTTGGAGACTAAGATTCAAATCCTAGCAAAAACAAAAGAGTAGAAACAAAAGAACACGAGCTGCTTTCTTCCAGTCTGTCTAGGTCTCAGCGGGCAGAGTTACCATATAGATGTGCTAGTGGAAGGTAGTAGGTACCTGCGAATTATTATTATAAAAAGCAAGTCCTTGGCAATAATCATGTCAACACTGCATGATGAATGGACTTTATTCACCCGGAGGAGAAATATTTGTAGTCATTTGATTGATTATAGCAGTCCTTAACTTGCTTGGAATTGAGACGCTGTAGTTGCTGTTATATTTGATTGACTATGCAAGCAAACAAAATTGTGTATAGAAATTAATTTACTGTGAGGATACTTTGGGGTTGTTTGGTTGATAATATTGGAATCGTTAATCCCAACATAAATCCCACTAAGATAATACAATATTTCGTTGACTGCATAAGAAAATATAATTGCAGCATGACTAATGTAATGTTTGGTTAGCGGTGTTAAATAATTCTTGCATTAATTGTTGTGGGAATCCGTGTATAATTTGGTGCGAGACAGAACGTGGAATAAGAATATATGTATTAGTAATGCATACATTAGATTATTTAAGGACAGAAATGCCCTCTCAAAGTAATCCGTCTTGTATAACAATCTCTATATTATTAATCACCACATAAATAATTCTTGCATTGTAATCCTGCATAACTAGTTTGTGATCCAAATGACCCCTTAATCTATAGATTCATTACTATGATTATTATTCATTTAGTGAATGGAACTTCTTTTGAGACTTGAGCATTAGATTACTAATATAATATTTACTGGGAGCTAAGTTGCTCGGACTCTCCAAAAATGTTGCCGCACCCATGTCGGATCCTCCGAAAATGCACTACTTTTGAAGGATCGGACACGCACCCGGTGGCATTTTTGAAGAGTCCGAGCAACATAGACTGGGAGCACAACACCAGTGGTCTAGTGCCAGAATTGTACACTGCCACAGTACAGACCCGGTTTTGTTTACCGGCTGGTGCATTCCTTTTTTCATACTGATTTTGATATGCTTTACTTGAGCAGAGGGTCCATTGGAAACGGCCTCTCTACCTTCACAAGGTAGGGATAAGGTTGCGTACACACCACCATCCCAAACTCCACTTGTGGGATTATACTGGTTATGTTGTACTGTGAGCACATTTAGTCATTAGACTCATTTCTAGATTATTCTATTGACTAGAATATGGAGACTAGAAATTTATACTATCTAGGAGGCAAAATAGAGGAAGGAGAACTTGTTCAAACTCTTTTCAGTTAATAGCTAATCCGTGATCTCTGTCAACGTTGTTTTATTATGGCAGTGTTAATAGAAATACCTTTACTTGATTTAAGAAAAAGGGAGGCAGTCTCATAGCAGCATCATATAGATATCGTAGTATGGTAAGTATTTGATTAGAATCAAGGGTACAGTATAGTGAAGAGCAAAAGATGTCTTGGATATATATGAGTAAACTAACTGATTTTTGTGACAAGTGTGTATTGCTTTTATACATTTGCTTCGTGGATCATCTCTGCTTTTATACATTTGCTTCGTGGATCATCTCAACTGGAATTATGTTAGTATCTCCTTTATTTGTCTTCTGCTGAATAACCGGGGGGGGGGGGGGATTGCTTATAGGAACTTAGGGGAGGCTTGATAAGGTTAGAAAGAATCAAGAGGCATGCAAATTAAACAGGTCACAACTAGTTTGATATTTTAGGAAGGCTGAAGGAGACATTCAGATACATTATTGAGGATGTAAAGTTCTCCTTTGTCTGTTCTGCATAGTACTACTACAACAACAATATACCCAGTGTATTCCCACAACATGAGGTTTGGGGAGGGTAGAGTGTACGCAGTCCGTACCTCTGCCGCAGAGGTGAGGTAGAGATTCCTTTTTCTAGATCCCACTGAGTTTATAGCTAAAATGTCCCGCTGAGCCAGGACCAAATCTGCTATGGCTTTTGGCAGATTGTAACATGATACATTAACATTTCAAAGACTGAATGAATGTTTAATATCAACACTAGTAACAGAAACTTAGTAAGAGTCTAGACACTTGTAGAGTTCTTGAACCATGCATAGCGGAAGGCTTGAGCTTTTGGCTTAGTATCAAACATAGAGCATTTTTCTTATATTTTTTTAATGTGTAAATGCCTGCTTTTCTCCCAATAGGCCTTTTGAATATTTACCTTAGCCCATTGGAAACGCTCAAAACACATTAACTTGGTCAGAGGGCTTGGCTGAGTAAGACCAGCATTGAATCTCATCACCTGTCATCCATATAATGTGATTGTTTCTATCACATGATTGCTTTTGTTTCCGTACATTCTCCAAGATATGCTTTAGCTTCTATATGAAAATCTATAAGAAGTTTTCTTTCCTTTTTCTTTTCTGAAAAAAATTCATTTTACACATCTTTTTTTTTTTGAGAATTGGTAACTTGTATTCTTCAGCATTTAAGGATATGCTGGAGACCTTTCAAGAAGAGAAAAAAACACAGGAAAAAGAGTAAGAAAGTAATACTTACAGGGCTCCTAGGAATTCTATAAATTGATCAGAGTCCTCTAGTTCTAACTGTTTACACCAAAAAAATAAAGATACAATGCAATTCCATTTGACCTTATGAATGGAATTAGATATATCTTCAAAATTTCTACTATTCCTCTCCTTCCAGACGGTCCACCAAATGCAATGTGGAATTAGGTTCCACCAAATCTTCTGGGTCTTGCTCCCTCCTCTTCTGATCCAGCAACTCAGTAAATCTGCTGTGTGCTCAGGCATAGTCCATTTCACTTCTGAGATGTTTAGAAACATGGACCAAATTTGGGATGTGAAGGGGCAGTGTAGAAACAAATGATTGTTAGTCTCCCCTGTCTTCCCACATAGGGAGCACCAAGGGAGTATGATCTTTCCGTTCCTCCTCAGAACTTCATGTGTTAGGCATGCCTTCCTAACAACCAACCAAGTAAAACATTTGACTTTTGTTGGTGCTAAATTCCTCCAAACTCTCTTCCACAATTTCCGATTACTGCTACCTAGTGCATTTACCTCCCTCCTGTAAGCCTTGCCAACGGAGAAGATCCCATCCTTGCTATGAGCCCATCTTACTGTATCAGCACTATTGTTGGTGCCTGCAAAGCTCCCCAATTCCCCTAATAGTTTGGCAGTTCTCTCTATTTCCCAGTCATTAAGCATTCTTCTGAAAGAGAGGTCCCATCCCTGCTCTGTCCAGCATTCACTAATCTTGGCCTCAGGATTAGTACAGAGGTTGAATAGGTCAGGGAACATGTCCTTCAAAGTAGACCCTTTGAGCCAGACATCCAACCAAAACCTAGTTTTCCTACCATCTCCCACCCTAATATGTAGATCTGACTCCAATTTTGGCCACAAGTTTCTTATCGTTCTCCACACTCCCACGCCATAGACTTCAGTGCTTGCATTGCTGCACCAAAGGCCATCCTCCCCGTATTTGCACTTTATCAACTCTTTCCACAACGATTGTCTCTCCTCATTGTATCTCCACAACCATTTAAGCATAAGACTGTTATTGTGCTTTCTCAAATCTCTAATGCCCATCCCTCCTCTCTCTTTGCTATGTAGAACTGTCTGCCAATTCACCAGGTTGTAACCTTTGATTTCCTTGCAGCCATGCCATAAGAAATCTCTCCTAAGTTTGTCCAATTTTTTTACCACTTTTGCAGGTAAAGGAAAGAGAGACATAACATAGGTTGGGAGAGAATCTAAGACAGAATTAATGAGAATATGTCTACCTCCAAGGGATATGTATTGAGCCTTCCATCTAGCAAGTCTCTTTTCAGTCTTCTCCAAGATATTATCCCAAATCACCACATCTTTGTGTTTGTTCCCCAATGGCATGCCTAAGTAAGTTGTTGGCAGGTTCTCCACTTTGCATCCCAATAAGTCTGCTAGTCCCCGGATATTATCCACCTCTTGAATAGGGAATAGACTGCTCTTTCCCCAGTTAATTTTCAGACCTGCAGAAGCTTCAAAAAACAATAAAATTAGTTTGATGAACCTTATTTGTTCCTCTTGTGGCTCACAGAAGATAACTGTGTCATCAGCATATAGTAGATGACACATCTCCTTAGTGACGCCATTGTGTCCATTGAGTTGGAAGCCTCTAATCCACCTGTTTTGTAAAGCAATTCTCATCAAGCTGTCAAACCCCTCCATTACCAATATGAACAGAAAAGGAGATAGAGGATCACCCTGTCTGATTCCCCTTCCTGATGGGAAGAAGCCCACAGGTTCACCATTTACAAGAATGGAAAACCTCACAGTGCTAATACAAAACCTGATCCATCCCCGCCACCTTTCTCCAAAGCCCATTTGTTTCAAAGTGTTCAGCAAGAAACTCCAACTGACATGATCATAAGCTTTTTCAATGTCCAATTTACACATTAATCCTGGACTAGTCCCTTTCATTCTGTAGTCTATACATTCACTTGCAATAAGAGCAGCATCCATTATCTGTCTTCCCTTTATAAAGGCCATCTGGTTCTTATTGACTAGCTTATTGATCACCCTCTTAAGTCTTTCCGCCAACAGCTTCGCAATTACTTTGTAAACTCCAGTGATCAGGCTGATGGGCCTAAAGTCTTTAAGTTCAGCAGCTCCTGCTTTCTTGGGAATGAGTGCTACAAAGGTAGCATTGAAGCTTTTCTCAGTCTTCTGTTTATCATAGAACTCCTGGATGGCTTTCTTGAAGTCGTCTTTCAGTAACTCCCAAAAAGTTAGATAAAATGACATAGGGAAGCCATCAGGCCCCGGAGCTTTCTCCATAGCACAAAGCTTTAAACATCCCAGGACCTCTTCCTCCTCAAAAGGCTTTTCTAGTTCAGCTTGCTCCTCCGTATTGATGCTTGTCACTCCTTGTAACTGTAGCTCCGGTCTCCAGGTCTCTGTTTCTTTATACAAATTTTGATAAAAACTCTTGATCGACTCTTTGATTGCAGTAGGGTCCTCAATATTGTTCCCATTCACCTTCAATGACTCTATAGTATTGTACCTTTTGTGGGATGTTGCTATTCTGTGAAAAAACTTAGAGTTTTTATCCCCTTGTTTCAGCCATTGGATTCTCGATCTTTGCCTCCACCCTATCTCCTCATTCTTAGCCACTTGTTCATAAGTAGTAGCCAAATTTTTTTTCTGTTGGAGTTCATCTATAGTGAGAATTCTTTGTTCCTGCACCTGTTCCCAGTTAGCCAAGTCCTCCAAGATCTTATCCTTTCGTGCCTTCCAGTTATTTCTGTTGTTCTTACTCCACTCCTTCATCTTTGCTTTTAGAAGTTTCAATTTTTCTGCTAGAACATAACCTGGAGAGCCCACTATAGCAAAAGACTGCCACCATAGTTTCACTTCTTCCTTGAAGCCTTCCACTCCCATCCACCAATTTTCAAATTTAAAATAGGATTTCTTGAAGTTCATCTCCCCACATGTCAGTAGAATTGGGTTGTGGTCAGATCCCAACTTTGGCAGTGTTGTTTGCCTGATCAGTGTGAACTGTTCCTCCCATTTTGAGCAGTAGAGGAATCTATCAATTCTAGAAGCAGTTGTGTGCTCATCTCCCCTTCTCCAAGTGAAAGATCCTCCAAAGAGAGGAGGATCAAGTAGTTCCAACTCCTCGATGCATTCTGAGAATTCCTTCATAGCACCATTAATCCTATAGCAGTTTGATCTTTCTGTTGGATACCTAATGACATTGAAATCCCCTGCCACCACCCAAGGCCCTTCACATAGACTTCTCATAGCCCCCAACTCACTCCACAATTCTCTTCTATCTATTTTTTTGCACTTGGCATATACTGCTGACACAAACCATGAGAAATCTTTGGTCTGACTTGAAAATTTGCAGGTTATGCACTGAGTACCTGCTTCAATCAGCTCCCCCTCCCACAATCTTTTGTCCCACATAATTAGAATCCCCCCACTAGCCCCTTCTGCCTCCATATGAACCTCCCTTAGCCATCTATTGTTCCATATCTCATGTAATATACTACTAATACTTCCTTGTAATTTAGTCTCCAGAAGTATGTATATGTCTGCCCCCCACTGATTAAGAAGATTTCTAACGAGCCCCCTCTTCCCTGCATTGTTTAACCCCCTTACATTCCAAGAAGCAAATTTCACCCTCATTGTTTAACAATTGATAAACTCCTCCCTGTGTTTCTCGGTTCACCCTCTTTGAACTTCACATTGAAGATAAGGTTTCTAAGCTCCTTTGGTACTGCTTGATTATTCAGACAGCTTGCTTTACTCCTGTTACATAGTTCTTCCCCTGAATTTCCTTGCCCCATTCTCCTTATTAAGGAGAAAAATTCTCTTTCGTATCCCTTCGTACACACTCCGAATATTTGACTTAATTTGAGAAGATTAGTGTGGAATTTCAGGGTTGCTTGAGACTCAAAACCCTCCTCATGTATACTGTCGTCAACTGCTAACGGCCTTGGTTCGTCCGAAAATTCCAGTTGATCTTCTGAATGATCCGTTGGGTCATCTACTTCATCACAGTCCAAACCCATACTGTTGTAATTGGCGTTGTTGTTCCCTTTATTTTCCCCCTCTGGTAATTGCGTAATCTGCAGAATTTTTTCCGATCCATTTTGAGCTTCTTCACCCATATGCATGCTGCTCTCGAGCTCCACCTCCATGGTGTAACTATCGTTGTTATATCCAAAGAGTTCCAATAAAGGCTGAAGTTCTATAAAAGGCTCCACAATTTTTTTTTTGGGCTTAATTGCAAGGCCCAAAAGACTTTGGCTCTTAAATTCTGGAAATAGGTCATAAGGCCCACTAAAGTTTTTGCTTTCTTCCAGTAAAGCAAGGTGGGTCCCCTTTTCTCTTTCCATATGTGGGTTGTCAGAAGACTTTTCCCCAATATTGTAAATCTTGAACTCATCACAGAGCTCATTTGAAATCATCTTTCTCCTTTCATGTCTATTAGGTCTGCTTCCATCAGTGCCATAGCTGTCCTCTGTTCTTTTTTCTGCAGCCAGACTATCACCTCGATTAGAAGACTCCGCCTCCTCCGCTAGTCGGAACGTCGCCGGAGACTCGCACCAGATCGGAAGGGCAAAAATCAGCTTACCATCAGAGATTTCGACCTTTGTCGGAATGTTTTCTTTGGGTCCTCGAACTCGGATTCTCGCCCATCTCAGGTGGTTCTTCAGCTCCGTCTCTTCCTCATTCTCCAGCCAACCACCACAATCATCTCCGATCTTCATCATGACCTCCTTATTCCACAAGTGTAGTGGAAGACCGTGGACTCTGATCCAGAACCAGTCGAAGCTTGACTGCTCATGAAAAACCCCTTTTGTTGGAGACCACCAGTCTAATTTCAAGTTGTTCCCTTGTCGTCTCCAATCTCCCATCAAGACATGTTCCGCTATTTTCCGAGTTTGAAACTCAAAGAGAAATTCGAAACCATTCATATCATAGACCAGAGTGTTTGGAGCTCCTTTCCATGTTTGTTGTGCCCAGTTTCTGACCTCGTTTCGTGTTGGCGCCTCTTCTCCTCCACAGAACCTACCAACAAGGCACCTTCTCAGCAGTTCGTTGTCTTCCCAGCTTGAAGATTGGAGCATGGTCTTCTCAGCATTCTTCATGGCCCATTTCCCTTTATGTAGGGCCCCTATGTAATCTCCATTTCCTTTGAAACTATTTTGTATTAACTCCCCAGATGTATTTAATGCTTTCTGAACCTCTGAGTTCCTATTAATAAATGTTTCAACTTTCATGGCCAATCTTCCCCACCCCTCATTAAATTTGTTTTCCGGAATGATGATCACTGTTCTGCTCTGACCCTTAACGGTAATGACTGAGATGTACCTACCATATTTATTGTACTTAAGAGAGCAATAAATATAGGTTGAGACATCCCTGCTCCTCCATGATTTAAAGCTTTTGCCTTTATTGTCGGAGGCCTCCCTTAGTCTATTGCAAATCCATAGCAGAGCTCCTCTGCTTACCACCATTCACCTGAGTGACCTTTTCGACTCCTCCACCCAATCGAACCAAGTTTCTGAGGATGATTTAGACTCTGTAATGTCGTAAGATTTGCCCCCTGATCTGAAGTACAACCTGTTCTCCATTATAAGATTTAATTCTAACAAGATTACAAAATCAAGCAATAGTTAAAATTCCTTGAAACGTACTAAATTGACTGTTGATTAGTAGGTGTTTTTTCAATAACCACAGTGGGTGATTATTGTTGGCTTGAAAGAAAGAGGTTTGATTCCGGTGGGAGTGGCCGGAAAAGTGAGCTTCTGCCCCCTAGAAAGTAGGAGAGAGAAAGGGAACTGTGTCTGGGAGCTTTTTTGGGGGAGTCTTATGCCATTTTACACATCTTTTTCCCCTTTTGAACTCCTTGCAAATAATAATGATTGTGAATCCCATTTTGGCGCATATGCTCCTTTTGGCAGGATCTTTCTAAGCTGAATCGGGATCCCTCAAGGATTATATATTTGAGTGGACATGCAGTAGAAAGTAGCCTACAGCCAGAAAATTGCGTAGAAATAAAACCATGGAAAGGAGAGCCGGACGATACTGTGCTTTTGGATCTTATTCCATTTCTTGAATGTAAGCAGATTCTTAAGTAGTGACATAGCCTAACCATGTTTTTGTTTTTGAGAGTATTGGGAGGTCACTGTTAATGACTTCTTAATTTGAGTGCAGATGTTGCTAAAAACAGGCCAGCTGATATCCGAACTGTATTAGCTTCATACCAAGGACGTGATATTCCTAAAGAGTTCATTGAGCGATCCAAAGAGCACCAAAGGTCAAGTTTCACATGCTGTATTTACTAGTTCTTACTGGCTATTCAATTGCATTACAGATCCTCAACACCCATGACTTGGGATGCTTCTGATTTTTGTCTTGAATTTTACTCATGAAGTTTGCCTCTTCATATGCTCCCCTTGCCTTTTCTCCTCTACCCCTCTGGAGACAAATAAATGTTAGGAATTATAGGTCTTCTTTAGTAATATATGGGATTGGGAGGGACTGGAAGAGGGTTTACAGGTCTAATCTAATAACTTTGCCTCGTACATTGGAAACATAAAATGTTTCTTTACTCCATAATCCCAGATAATTGTAGTCATTTGAGCTGCGACTCCTATATTCTCGCCTTTTAGTTTCCTTTCAAGTTGCCCTTTTCCCCCAAGGGTGAGGGGTTGATGCATTTTTCCATATCTATTATTTGCGAGAGAGTTGGTAGTTTTAGATTTAACCCACCCCCACCTACAAAAAGAATCTTAAAAAGAAAAAAAAAAGAAAGGATGAAAAGAGTGCTAGTGGGAAACATAACTGAAAAAAATGGTAAGTGATTTGAATGAGCTCCAAAAAGCTTTGAATCTCTAGAGGCACACAAATTGTTTTTCCTAGGCTCCTGGGTAATTTTTCTGGAAATGTCTTCATCTAGTTTGTTGGGTAAGCTGTGTATTAGAGTTACAGTGGATAATTCTGTTCAATGCATTTTTGTTTGATTGAGTGTATTTGAGATTTGTCGTTCCCTAACTTAACGTCTGTAATATCAACTTACTATATACTTCACAGTCCGAGGTGGTTTATCTCAGCAAACCTGCCTTCTTTTCGAGCTGCAAACTATGTGCCTCCTACTATATTTGCATCTTCATATTCTCCAAGTTGTGCCTTTCCTATTTGTGCACTTTATTTTGTTTTTGACCCCTTATTATAGTTGGTGGCTATGTTGCTCGGACTCTCCAAAAATATTGCAGCAAACCATGTCGAATTCTTAGAAAAAGCACTACTTTTGGAGAATCTGTCACCAACTGTCAAAATTTCTGTTTAGTCCGAACAACATAGATTTGTTTCAGCAAACCTCTTTTCTTTCGAGCTGCAAACACTATTGCATCTTCACTCTTCTGTAGCAGAATTTTTCATGTTCTCTAATCCGTGCCTATATTTGTGCACTTAATTTTTGTTTTCGACACCTTATTATAGTTAGTTCACCGTTTTGCTTGATGGTCTTAACGGTCGATCTGGTGGTTGCAGGCGTGTGCAAGAGCAAAAGCAGCATGGTCGATTATGGCGTCGCTAGGGATACGACTTGATGTGAGTTAGTTTTGAGGCAGAAATTAAAAAATAAAAATGAAAAAAGTATTCCTTTGTAAGATTTAGAACAGTTGATAGATAGACAAACTACAATCCCATTTTTGTGTAGCTAAGAAAAAGATTTGTCCCTGTTGAGAAAAGTAGCTCCTCTAACAACATGCCTGTGTTCTTTTCCCCTCCAGCAAAAGGCTTTTGTCATTATTTCTTAGTAATAATCAAAGAATGTCAATGTTTTGTGAGCAGCTGGTTGATTCAGTATCTATTTTCACTAAATTTTAGGGCAATAAGGTTTCATCACGTGTCTTGAGTTGAGGAACCTTATGTGTCTTGAGTTGAGGGTCTATCGGAAACAACCTCTCTACCTCTGAGGTAGGGGTAAGGTCTGTGTGCATTCTGCCTTCCCCAGACCCCCACTTGGCTATGTTGTTGTAAGGTTTCATCATGTGATTTGATTGAATTCTATGGGAGACCGCCCCCCAAAGCTTTGTTTTTATGGTAAGAATGCAGCATGTGATGTATTATGTATTTTGCGCGTGATAGCAAGTAAAAGTGGACGGAGGGAGTATTCTTTAAGTGGTGTGTAAAGAAGTGAAAATTGAATTACTTGTTTGAATGTGTAATTCAATTGAAAATTTATTTTTCTTTCACAAACTTTTTGTTTGAAATGCATCGTGTCCTAAAACAATTTCAATTTTCACAATTTTTTTTGTTGTTGAAAAGGTTCAAATTTGCTCTCATAAATTAACCATTTTAACCCCCTTCATGCATTATCCAAATTTTCAAGAAAGAAGTATACTTTACCTTGCAGCTCTTGATTATAATTTAAAATTATCCCCATCCAACCATACTTGTCCACTATTGACTTTGCACACTTCTTAAGAAACCATAAATAGAAGGGTAATTTTACCATATCACCCTTTGAATATAACAAATGTAATAGGGAAATGACTATAATTAATGATAAGGGTAAATTAGGAACTAAGTGTAAGATTATCTCTTGATTTCATAAATTGAACAAGTATTGTTGGACATCTATTTTTAGTATACTGGATAAGTAAAGATGGACGGAGGGGGTATATATATAGATATGACCTTTTCCCCAACTCTTTTAAACTTCAATTTCTATTTTAAGCACTCTTCTTTTTCAACTTCAATTCAAATGATCACTTGGGTTGTGGTGGAATTGTTGAAATCTCTTCACCTTTAATTAGAGATTTCGTGTTTAAGTTGGGAACGAAAAAGTTTTATTAGAAATGCCGACCTCCAAAAAATGGGTCCTTCAATGCGTAAATTCGAACTTAGTCAAGCCTTAATACAGATATCAGACATTGAGTTGAAAATCAAAAAAGTAAACGATTTCAATTCAAATAATCAATATGGATGTTGAAAATCAAAAAAGTAAACGATTTCAATTCAAATAATCAATATGGATGTAGGATAGTTGAGATTCCATCACCTTTGCGAATATTCAAATTCAAATTTAGTCAAGTTCCAACATAAATATCGGACACCAAGTTGGAAATTAAAAAAAATTGGGCCTTTCAATACGCAAATTCGAACTTAGTCAGGCCTCAATGCCAATATCTAACATTTGATTGAAAATCGAAACAAAAAAAGAACTTCAGTTCAAATGATCAAAGTATGGATTGTGGTAGAATAGTTGAGATTTCTCCATGCTTACAGATAATGGTGTCAATCGGACCGGATTGACCCGAAACCAGACCGGTCCGACCCGGTAAAAACCCGACTCGACTCGAACATTAGTTAAAGGGTTGGGTTGGTCCGGGTCGCCTACTATAACCGAAACCGTCCGGTTCAACTTTAGAACCCGGAACCCAAAACCGATCCTAACCGGTAATGTCACGTCGATTAACCGACCCGGCCTGACCCAGCCCGACCCGATTTTTTAAATAATAAATAAAAATAATAATAAGTAATTTGTATTTTATTAATAGATTTTAAAGAAAAATAATTTTTTAATGTAACCCGGCTCGGCCCGATATAAACCGGAACTGAACGGGTCACTTTGAACCCTTTTGGAACCGAACCGGTTGGGCCCGGATAGGACCAACCCGGTAACCAACCCGACCGGTTCCATTTTTTCCAATCCGACCTGGCTCGGCCCGACCCACTAGACACCTATTCAAATTCAAATTTAATTAATCCCCAATACGAATACGGGACACCAAGTTGAAAACCAAAATAAAAATAATTCAAATGTTGTCCAATGCCACTTAATAAATTTGGGCCTAAAGAAGCAAAAAAAAAGAAGCAAAATGAGGATAAGCCTTACACAGAAAATTGTACAGCTATTTCTCTTCTTCGGATAAGCTTTTACACAGAAAATTTTCAAGAAAGCTCGTAGTAAGCAGAGCTCCATAGACACCAAAATCGAATTTTAGTGAATACCCAAATGGCGATTTCATCATCTTCACTTTCAGCATCACTTTTCCCAATATGTAATTCATCTTCCATTTCACCAAAACCCAAGTTTTCTCTTCTTTCTTTGCCTTCAAATTCTGCTACTAAGTTACAGATTTTCAACCAATCTCGAGGAGTTTCAACAACTAAGGTTTTTGCTTCTCCTGAAGTGTTGGATGCCCAGAATGTTACTACTGATGTTGAGGTTTGTAAATTATTTGGGTAAATTATCAGTGTATTATATATACTGTGTTAGCAACAAAAAAAAAAGGTGCTTTCTTTTTTCTGAATTGATGATGGGTGTTCGTCATTTTGCTTTCTTTTTGCTATTTTAATGTTGGGTATTCGTCATTTTGCTTTCTTTTTGCTGAATGGTGTTCGTCATTTTGCTTTCTTTTTGCTATATTGATGTTGGGTGTTCGTCATTTTGCTTTCTTTTTTGCTATATTGATGTTGGGTGTTCGTCATTTTGCTTTCTTTATAGGAAATTCCAGCTGCCTCGACGCTGAGTGTTGGTGGTGACTCTGATAAGGTAACCTTTTCCTCTTCCTTTTTTTTTTCTCTGTAGCCTCTTATGAATCTCAAATTAGTTGGGTTTGCCTATATGATTCCTATGTATACATTCACCCGGTGGCGGAGTCAGGATTTTTTATTAAGGGGTTCAACATCTATTATATATACATAAAAAAATAGTTTTAACCATGTATAAATAGTGTAATTTTCCGGCGAAGGGGGTTCCATACCTAGCTCCGCCCCTGCATTCACCTCCAGGGGGAATTTAAAGAAAATATGGGGCACGTGAACTCGTGGTCTCTCCGTAAACCTAGGTATTTTATGTATATATTTTTTAAAATTGGTATAATATTATCTGGAAATAGCCTCTCTACCTCACTTTTGAGGTAGTGGTACGGACTACGTACACTCTACCTTCCCCAGACCCCACTTTGTGAGAATATACTGGGTATGTTGTTGTTGTTGTATAATATTATCTATTGGAACCTATGCTATAAGAATGCTAAATGGTGCACTTGGTTGAATGTTGAGTTATTTACCTAGAGGACTAGGGATTAATTCTCACAATACATTTTTTCCTTCTTTTTTAGTGATGCACCCATATTCTAGAAATCCTAGATTCGCCTCTATTCACCTCTACTAAGGTGGTGTTCAGAGGACTCATTGTCAAACAAAAAAGTTTACAGACTAGACAAGTGTTAGCTATCAACCTTTGCAGTTTGTACAGTATTGGTGTTCATACTGATCACTCAAGCTTATTTTTGTTTGTACGTTTCTGTGGTGTGTGTGTTCGTGTCATTGTGTGTGTGTGCTTTCTTTTTCTTTTTTAAATTCTATGCTGCAGCCTTTGTGGAGATGGATACTCTTTAGATGTTAACAACTATGAAATAGGATACAGTTGTATCTTTGTCGAGCAATCTAAATGGAATATGTGTTGACTGTGTTCCACTTTCGGTTTGTCATTTTAAAATGGATTGGAGATGATAACACCCTTTTGCTCATTGCTGACAGAAACTAGCCTCATGGCACAGGGAGAACATGGGGACATAAAAAGCGATAGGTGTATTATTCATATTATGTGATTATAGAACTACAATGTCTACACCATCTAGGACAGTTACTATTATCAAAAAAAAAATGTCTATGCCATCTAGGAAAATACATATAGATTTTGTTGGTCAAGCAAGTTGTTGTTATAAAAAGCATTGCCATACATCCAGCTGTCCGCAAATCTCTAAATTTCGGCTGACAGTAGAAAGATCTCCTTCACCGTGCATACACTGCATCCTATCCTTCTTTGCTTGTCAGTCTGCTGAGCAATGGAAACTGGTCAGTGCCTGTTGTTCTTCTAGTGTGAAGTTAACTAGTTAACTTGCATTGAATTGGAAGTTTCTTATAGCGCAATTTGCAGTGATATAATAACCTGCTCAACAGCCAAGCAACTTTTAATAAATGAGAGTTCAAAGTGTTTCACTATTAGATTCCTCAAGTTGGTGATTGTGGAAACAGTGGGTCGTCCTCCATTGTACTGAAATAACCCGGAGCTTTAGTAGTGATTTGATTATCCCTTAGCTGTCTCCTCTTAAGTAATTGTATGCATCGACTATTTTTCTGCAATGAACTGTAGTTGATGCATCAAGATTGTCGAATTGATAAGCTCGTACTAATTTGTTTGAAAGAGCTACGTCTTAATGTTTTTTGGACATTTCACTACTGTATTGTGATGCTTCATTATTATGGTAACCGAGGTCATTAATATTACTACTAGTGTACAGTTCTCTTCAAGGATAAATTTGAGTTGTATTCTGGCTACTAATTTCCATCGATCTTTCGCTGTTTCATGTACTGACATGCTATTCAGAAAATATTATTTGTTTGAAATGTTCACTTCTATCAAGACTACCTACATAATAGTTTGATTAAAGCAATTTTTTAGTTCACTTGTTTGCTTGATGGTAATTCTGTTCAGCTTATGAATTCTAAAAGAAAATCCTTGAAGCATTTCCAGAAGTCTATGTAAGCTGAAAAACTATTAGGATTATGATGAAACTGGAAAGGTCATTGCAGGTTCCTCCTTTAACACTCAGTTAGTTTATGGATTTTAGGATGGACTTGGAAAGGTTATTGTTCCATAGAGCACCGTGAGGTGTGTAGCAGTCTCCGAGTTCTCCCTTTAACTCTCAGATACGTATTCACTATGAGTTAAATCAACAAACTATGCTCAGGACCACCCCCAGGGGTTGTTATAGTTCAGCATTTAGATGGTTGAGGAGCACCGTGTGATGTGTAGCAATCTTGGGGTTCTCCCTTTAACTCTCAGATATGTATTCACTATGAGTTAAATCTACGACTATGCTCAGGAGCACCCCAAGGGGTTGTTCTAGTTCAGCATTAAGCTGGTCGTGGCTGTGTTGTATCAATTTTTACTAGCTCTATTTAGCATAAAAAAGTCTATATTTCTCTCTAGTTATTGCTGTCATCTAACAATCTAAACATATTTTCAGGCAGCACCAAAGCAGAAGATTAGGATCAAATTGAGGTCATACTGGGTACCCCTAATAGAAGACTCTTGTAAGCAAATTATGGACGCTGCAAGAACGACAAATGCAAAGACCGTAGGTCCTGTACCACTGCCCACCAAAAAGAGAATCTACTGTGTCCTCAAATCTCCACATGTTCACAAAGATGCCAGGTTCCATTTCGAAATAAGAACTCATCAACGCCTTATTGACATTCTTTACCCAACTGCCCAAACTATCGACAAGTTAATGCTGCTTGACCTTCCTGCTGGTGTTGATGTGGAGGTCAAGCTCTGAGAAAACTGCTTCTCCTCCTTGTTTAACGTTGTAACCTTGTCTATCTCTTTCTAGTCTGTTTCTGGTTTTGGATTTTGTACTCGTAGAGACTTATGCACAATCATTTCTCGGGGAAAAGTAGGGTAGACACAATTTTTTTTTCTGTGTAATGATTTGATTACTTGATTACTACCCGTCTTTTCGATCTCATATCATTGTGTGTCGTTACATGTTAATAATTTTCGTTTCAATGATATGCCGCTTATTGCTTGAAAATGCTGATTTCTGTTGATGTTGAGTACTTGCCTAAAAGTAGGAAAAGGCTGAATAGTTGTTACTGTTGTTTTCTCTTTCCATTACTACTTTGATTTGCTTCACTTGAGCCGAGGGTCTTTTGGAAACACTTCTCTACCTCCACGAGGCCTAGGTAAGGTCTGTGTACACTCTACACTCCCCAGACCTCACTTTGTGGGATTTCACCGGGTATGTTGTTGTTACCATTGTTCTTTTGGTCTTATTCATTCCAAAAGAGACTTCCTTGACCATTGTTTGATAAGTTCACATGCTTTTGTCTGTTTGTAAGTCCCCCAATTATCATAAGCTTCTGTTATTTGGTAATCGTTACTAGTACGTTGGAATAGTCAAGGTGCGTGTAAGCTTACTCGAATAGCACTGTTATTTTTATTTATTTTTTAAATGGTGCTCTAGTTGATTGTTGTTGGATGGCTCTAACTCAATATGACTTTGGAGTTGAACCAAGTTTCTTACTCATGGGAGGAAGAACCACGTTCTAAGAAAAGTAGATGCATATGCATAGGACTAGCTACTTTTGTTTTTTTTTGCCACGTTGAGTGGTAAGTACACCTCAATCATTAATTAGAGGTCTGGGATTCGAGCCTCGGGAATGGAATCTCCATAGAAAGCATTTTACCTTAAAAGTTTGACTTCCCGACATGAATCCGAGTTAATTAGACTCTAAACAAAAGTGTAATATGCCAAAAGCCCCCCCCCCCCCCCCCAAAAAAAAAAGAGTGGCCCTTAAAGAAGCTGAAAAGGTATTTATACATTCTTGTGTTTGATTTTCTTTGATTTTTTTTTTTAAATTATCTTTATTGATAGACAATAGTAATTTAAATATGATCTTTTGGTATTATGTTGAAGTGTCTTAATTATTACATTTAAAATTCAAAAAACTCGAATTTGTCTATGTACTATTCGAAATTGAGTAATTTTACCTTTTGTTAGACTTTTGGTATAATATTATCTTCGATGTTAGAAGAAAATCTCGTGTAACTCCCCCCCCCCCCCGCCGAGATCTCTAACAGAGCTCAACGTTGAGAGGTTGGTGGGTAAATTTGGATCGTTTCTTCCTCAAAAAACTTAGACACGCGGAGTTCACTTATTTCAAGTTAATGCTTTGTGAATGGCAAAGAACAAATACGAAATAATTTGCTAACGGTAAATATACATATGATAAAATTCATTTCCTCTCCTCCATAGAAAGTGCTATCTATAGCTATATGTTCATTTTTTTATGCTAGATTCCAAAGTCTTGTGGTCCACATTTTTCATAAGCTATCAAAACTATTGGCCTCAATAAATCAACATATATTAACAAAGGTAATGTTACTTTTGAATTTTTAAACTTTATTTTTTAGTTGGAAAACATAAAGTATCTTGGGAAAAAGTTTATGATAACCCCACTATGAATTGTTAAATACCTAAAATCATCACATAAGAAGAAGAGAAAATAAAATAAAATATAATATGTTAAATATCTTGTCTTATTTAATTAGTCATCATGGAAAGAAACAGAGGAGGAGGACTCAAAAATCAAGTGATTGTTGTAGTTCTTTTTTTCTTTTTCATATTTGACCTTCGATATTTATATTAGGGGCGGATTAAATTTGAATTTATTGAAAAATCCTTTAACAAATAATAACTTTATATTTCAGTCTCAATTAAAATGATTTACTTTCTTTTTTTATTTCTTTCAAAAAACACATACTACTTTTTAATAATAATAACTTTATATTTCAGTCTCAATCAAAATGATTTACTTTCTTTTTTTATTTCTTTCAAAAAACACATACTACTTTTTATTAACCTTCTATAGTACTAGTAAGTACATTTAGTCCTACATATCAACTTGCTACCAAAATTTTGGCAAGACTTTGTTGACTGAATTGTATACTTATAAATAAGTTATAATCTATAAAATAAATTTACCTCCATAGACCATAAATAACAAAATGCACTTTAAAATACATTATACTGTATGTATTGACCTGATTAACTCAAGCTTATGAAATAAAGTCTATTAAAACAGGAAGTGCTTTCTAGTAAAAAAAAAAAAATCAATTTTTCGTGCTTAAATCTAAGACCTCTAATTACCTAACATATGAAATAAGGTCTAATATTCACTGTCCTGATTAATTTGAAAGGTCCTTAAAGTAAAAAAACGCATGTTATTAGGATTTTTTTTTTCATTTCTCATATTTGAACCCAAAGTCACTAGTTAAAAATAGAGAGATTTTATCCCACCACATCATATGATCGTTCAGAAAAATCATTACGCATTTTAATTAATTCTAACATATCTTATAAAGTGAAAGACACTCTTATTAAGATATTTATTATTTTTCCTATTCATACCCAAAATCTTTAGTTTAAAAGATCTCATTCATTCCGCTACGTCAATCAATATAGTCTTAGCAAAAAAATCATCACAAAATTAGTAAGTACATACTATATAACTTTATTATTATTCCTTCATAGCCATTCTTTGCCATATCCACATTGCTTTCTTCTTCTTCCTAGCCGCCACATATTCTCCTACTTTGCTTCCATGTCCACTAATTTTCTTGGATCACCAATCTTCCTCAAAAATGTACAAACAATTTCTCCTTGTAACAACAATAAACTCACTATTTTGACCATTAAATCTTGTTTTCAATCATCAAGAACCAAAACCCCTAATCCAAACAATCCTCAAATTGATGATCATGTGTATAACTATGCAAAATATTGCATTTCTCAAACACCCATTTCAGAAAAAGAGGTAAAAATCTCCAAGAATGGTGGAGTTTTGGATGGTTTTGAAAAAGGGGGTGTTCTTGATTTGTGGCTAAAAATGCAAAATGAGGCTAGTTTAGACATTGAGCAAGAACCCATTTTGGAGAATTACTATAAAAATTCAATCTTGGTTCAAGATTGTATGGAAAGTGCTTTGGCTTACCATTTGTCATTGAAATTGTGCAATTCAAGTTTACCTAGTGATGCCCTTTTTGAGCTTTTCATGGGGGTGTTCACAGAGGATCAAGAATTGATTTTTGATGTTGTAGCTGATTTGAGAGCTGTTAAAGAAAGGGATCCTGCTTGTGTTAGTTATGTACACTGTTTCTTGAATTTCAAAGGGTTTTTAGCATGTCAAGCACATAGGATAGCACATAGGTTATGGTCTAAAGGTAGAAAGATTCTAGCTTTAGTGATACAAAATAGGGTGTGTGAAGTTTTTGCTGTTGATATTCATCCTGGTGCTAAAATTGGTGGTGGGATTTTGCTTGATCATGCTACTGGTGTTGTTATTGGTGAAACAGCTGTTATTGGTAACAATGTGTCAATTTTGCATAATGTGACTTTAGGTGGTACTGGTAAAGTGTGTGGTGATAGACATCCAAAGATTGGTGATGGTGTGTTGATTGGTGCTGGTACTTGTGTTCTTGGAAATGTGAGAATTGAAGATGGTGCTAAGATTGGTGCTGGTTCTGTTGTGTTAATGGAAGTGCCTGCTAGGACAACTGCTGTGGGGAATCCAGCTAGATTGATTGGTGGGAAAGAAAATCCAATCAAGCTTGATAAAATTCCTAGTTTGACAATGGACCATACTTCACATATGTCTGATTGGTCTGACTATGTAATTTAGATTATAGGATCGTTCTGTACGGGCTTAGAGATCAAATATAATATGTTTTTTGTCATTTCTTGTGAGTCGTGATCCCACTTTGTTATTTTTCAATCTTTCTCGTGTTTCTCAAGAAGTCGACTGTGTTACATTGTTAAAATACTTTTAAAAAACTTGAGTATGTATAGGATACACTAGTGCTAAAACCTTTTCTAAAGAACGGTTGGCGTCACTCCAAATCTTGTCCTCTCAGTGTGAGACCAGTTGGTTCCGTTTTTTCTGTATCTGTATGATCTAGTAGTGTTGACAATGTAATAAAAGCAAATATTGGTCCGTAGAGTCCCAAGAAGGTAAGTTCTCCAAGTTGTCCGATCTTTCTTTCGCCAAACACGATATACAAGTGGGACCTGCACTACGAGCAAGCTGGTGTTGTCATTGTTGCTTTGGTAAAACAGCTCTTACTAAAAAGAACAAAAGATCAAGTTTTTTCCCAATTCTCTTGTATTGTTTACATTTAATAGTGCAGGTTATTACCAAAAGATCAACTTTGTTCTTTGAAGTACTTGAAATTGCATCCCATATTTATAGCTCTAATGTCCATCACGTCCCAAACTTCGCTTGTGTGAGCTTGTTTATCCCGTCGGTCTCAAGCTCGAATAAAGGAGGAGGATCGTGGTAGATTGATAGTCAGTACAAAACAAGTTGATTTACAACTAATACTCGCAATACATAATACATAGGGACATGCTCACCTAGGCACGCATTACACATCGATGAATAAGACGAGTTTCAATGAAGTGACATGAAGACTGAAGATTCACATAGTTGACCTCGACTTGCTCACAATATATAGTTGTTCTTGTTGTAGTAATACCCATCATGTCCAACCTTAGAGGTAAATTATATTCTTCTTTTCTTTAAACACTAGACCAGGGGGCTCCGAACACCTTTCGACGAAAAATTATACATAGTTAAAATTTTTTTTTGTGTATATCTAGTATATGTTGAACATCGTTGACTTCTTCGTGTGATTAGGCAGAATTTGGTGTAATTGCAACTTACCAAGGACATTATCTTAGATAAGAAGGTGTGGAGGGCTCAGATTAGGGTAGAAGGTCAGTAAGTTGGTTGGCTTCTTAGTAGGGAGGAGTGCAGTGTTTTGTTGTCTTTTTATTAGTAGTTGTAAGGCTGCGCTTGTAGCTTTTGTTTCATCTGTGCCGGATACTTGCTAGTGCTTTGTGTAGTTAGACTATTATATTATTTTGTTGTAGTATAGTTTTGTGATTATCTGTTGTTTTGTTTATTGGTTTTATATCTTGGACTGTTTTGAGCCGAGGGTCTATCGGAAACAACATATTTACTTCACCATGGGATAAAGGTACGATCTGCGTACATTCTACCCTCTCAGACCCCACTTTGTGGGAATATACTGGGTATGTTATTGTTGTTGTTGTATTTTAAACCGCTTAGTGAAAATTCTGACTCTGCCACTAACTCCAAGTTGGTTAATAGTACTTGCCAATGATGCAATCTTAGAAGGAAAAAGAAAAGGTTCTAGGACTATACATATCAATCCTTGTGGCTAATACATAAAACAAATGAGGTCCAGACTCTTATTGGGCCTAACACACAAAAGCCCAAACCAAATATAAGGCCTGTTTTCATAGCCGTCAGCCCAAAGTTATAACTAGGTTTAGGGTTTCAAAAAATTTTAGTATTATAAAACCTTCAAATTCACAATCACTTCAACCCTCATTAGCTCTTTCTCTGCTTTCTGTTTTTTTTGTTCTTATTTCTATGGCATTCTACTAATCTCTCTTCCACATGCTGAAACAATTTTCATATTTTCTATTATCATTCGGTATTCGAAACTCACTGATCCGACTAATTCCATATACAAAATTCACTGGTCCGACTAACTTAGATTCGCGCCGACGAAAGTTTTTTATTCATTCCATTACACCCCTTTCATACTAACAATTTTTACGTTCTTATGTCTATGGCATCATGTTTTTTTATTAGCTGATCCGATTAATTTAGATTCGTATTGGCAATTTTTTTGGTTCATTCCACTACAATTTTTTTCATCTTTTCTATATTAACCTTAGTCCGACTAATTTAAATTCGTATCGCCAAAATGTTTTTGTTAATTACACTACACCCCTTATGTCTATGATCTGACTAATTTAGATTTGTATCGGAGGAAATTTTTTATTCATTAACAATTTTTTTTTTTTTTTCTTGTATTGATTTTTTGGTAGTTGTAATTGGGAAATGATGAGAATATATCGATATATCAGAGGCACAGTAAATCTGTGCTTTGCTGAATAAATTTTTGCACGTCAGTCTGATCCCAATTACTTCCAAACTTTTTTTTTACTAATCCGATGTTCGGTATTCACGATTGTCACCCTTTAATGAAGAGGACTTTGTACCCAGATACTCGAATTCGAGACATGTTTATGCTTCATTAACTTTCATATATGAACTATCTCAGCATGTCTAGGGTGTAGTTGTTGTTTTAAGTTTTCTTTTTACATCTTTTAAAAAATATTAATAAAAACTTAATTTGATTAATCTATCCTTGTTAAGTATTTTTTCTTTCTTTTTTTGTATATATCACTTGTGAATTGTAATGTAGAATTCAAACTAAAAAGAAAAAAAAACTCGTTAATAAATGATGAACTTCATTATAATCTATTCAAACCAACAAAGGGGATGATAAAAAGATGTATAACCTATTGGGGTAAAAAAAGATAAATTTATAAACCTTTTAGTGGAGCACTTTTAGCCCAACAAATAGAATGAACTTAAAAATTAACGATGATTATCATAAATAATTATTAAAAACAAGGTCAAAACCGATTGACTTGACTTTAGTTGGTTTGATCTCAATTTTTTAAAATAATTTAACCAAAGTTTGTTGGGTTTTTTTTCTGTCAAAAATTGGAGGGAAAAAAGGACCTAATTTGAGACAATTCTAAATGACCTGACCAAGCCGTTGTGGAATAGCCTATTAATCAATTAATCCACGTGTTTACACTAAATCATATCAACTTATTATGGTTAAATAATTTAAGAGTAAATGCATCAGGACCCCCCTAAAGTTGGTCGACATTTGGAAGTAGACACCTAAACTTTACGGGGGTCCTATTACCCCACTCAACAATTTTAAACTGATATTATTGCATTCTTTTTTGGCCACATGTCATAGAGAGTGCATGCACTCTCTTAAGGAGAGTGAGGAACCGAAAAAAAGATTAAAATTTTATTTTTATAAATTTCTCTTTATAAAATATAATTTTTCCTTTTTTTGTTAATTTAATTGTTTTATTTTCTTTTTCTCTTTCTTCTTTAGCTTGTTGCCACCATTTTTTCATCTCCATTAGACACACTCCTCACCCCCACCCCCAGCCCCACCTTACCCCACCCCAGATTTTATTATTATTATTTTAATCATATTATATTCACTTTAAAATCTGAAAAATTTTCTTACATTTTGAACAATTTTATAAAATTTATTGAATTTCAAGATGATTAGGAGACAACATTTAATTTTTATTCGAAATTAAATTCAACTCCTTACAAATTTTGGGAAATTCGTTGATTCTTTTCAAGATCTTCATTTTCAATTTTGCTAAAGTTATATTAAAAAAAAATTAATGATATTCCATAACTTTGAATTTGTTCAAAACAAATAACGAAAGAATGTGGAAGAAAAGAAGAAGCATGTTCTATAAAAAGAATGAAGAAGAAGTCTTTATTTATATTTTAAAAAAAGGAAGGTTAGTTATTGTAGAAGAAAAAAGAATGGAGGAAAGAATATGGGGGAAAAGGGTTAGTGAAGAAGAAGCACATAGAGGGGGTGGGTGGGTTGTGGAATAGAAAAATTATAAAGTTAAAAGAGAGAAAAAGAAAAATAATTTTAAAAAAAAATTAAATTAACACGTGTCGATTGCTGATTGGGGCGTAACTAACACTTACTTTTAAAAATTGGGGCTGACCCGAAATGGATGTAATAATATCAATTTGAAATTGTTGAGTGGGGTAATAGGACTCCCGTAAAGTTTAGGTGTCTACTTCTAAATGTCGACCAACTTTAGGGGGGTCCTGATGCATTTACTCATAATTTAATGGGATGAGAATATATACACACACATACATATGTTGAACCCCTTCGATGAATTTTTTTGCTCCATGTGCAATTGTACAAACATATAGCATAAATCTATTGATTTAACGTAAATAATATGCGCAAGTAATTTTTTACCTCGATATAATAAATGGGGTTTAATTAAAACATCAAAGTCCTATTACTCCTAACGGTAAGGGGATTCAACTGGATTCTATTCACACATAAACTTTGTTGAGTATAAGTATGTTTTTTTTTTATGTTTTTAATATATAAATTTCAAAAAGAACTACTCGTCACACTAGAGTTATTTTTTTCAATTTTTGTTTAATGAAATTCCTGATTTCGTCATTGTTAAGGGGTGTGAATAAATAGGATTCTTGATGCCAAAAAAGTGCAACCAGGAAAATGGATCTTTGCTCCTTTTGATAAATAATAACTCAACATTCAATCAAGTACACCATTTAACTCTTTTAAAACATGGGAGTCGCCTAATAATATTAGTCTAGAAAATGTGTACATAAAATATTTAGCTTAGCGAAAAAATCATGAATTTACGTGCACCACAATTTCTATACTAAAATTTGCCCCTGAACACAGTTGTACATGAACTTTGTATCCCTTTTTGTTCCAATGTTTTTTTGAAAGATTTGATGTAATCGACTTAGTTTATCATCTCCATTTGAACAAAGACTCTTTATTGTTTTTCGGTTTTCATTCGGTGTCCGATATCTGCATTGGAGCCCGCCTAATTCGAATTCGCGCCGCGTAATGCTCATTCAGGAAAAGCGCCCCCTATCAAGAATTTTTTCATGTCCAAGACTAGAATTCGAGACCTGTAAGTAAGAGGAAAAGCAGCCACATCCACGACACCACCTCTAGAGACTCCACTCATTGTTTCAACCAAAAAAAGAATAGGCTAGACAATAGGAATGATAGCTCCCTAATAAAGATTTCTATGCCAGCTGCTGCCTCTAGTTTTTGGTTTTTGGCAAGCAAGCATGGGGAGACAATGCAGGGGGGATGTCTGCCTAATGTTTGTCAAATTGCCACTTTGTGCAAATTTCATATTTTAGCCATGCTTTGGCCTGCATGTTTACAAGTAGCTTTGAAATAGTCAAAAATAGTACAAGGTCATATTGGTTTTTAAGAATGAATCATTGCCCTTTTTCCGAGTTTGTATACTCGTAATGATTATATCATGAGCGCTTTAGGACGATCTCAAGATACATTTTCGAAATATTGATATACAAATTGTGATTTGTGAAGTTAGGAATTGGCATAATACATGAACATGCTCTTTAAGTTGGCCTCAACTGACATCTACTCCCTCCAACTTTGAATGTGTACAAGTAGACACTTAAACTTGCATAAAGTTGCACAAGTAGACACGCGCGTCCTATGTGATGTCTCACGCGAACTGTCATGTAGGACGTCTCGTAGGATGCGTGTATATACTTGTTCAACTTTATACAAGCTTAAGTGCATGCTTGTGCATACCCCAGTTGGAGCGCAGAGATGCCAACTGAGGCCAAGTTAAAAGACACATTTATGTATTGTGCCTTGGGAATTTCGTTAAAGTTGTTCAAAATATTGCCATACAATTACGATCTGGTTTTGCTCAATTGATCCAGAACACCTATGCGTTAAACTATAGGCATGTGATTCAGTGGAAAAGTCGGGAATTTCACTGAAGATGTTTAAGATTTAATTATATATTTGTAAAAAAATAATTGTTGATCTATATATATATGCAATATTATATTTTATATATACAATATAATTTTTCGACTACGAAAAAGATTGCTCCCTAGTAAAGATTTGTTTGTCAGCTTGCCTCTATAGTTTGGCTTTTGGCAAGCATGAGGAGGGCAAAACAGAGGATGTCTGCCTTGTGTTTGTCAAATTGCCCCTTTGTGCAAATTTCATATTTAGCTATGTGTTTGGCCTGCATGTCCACAAGAAGGGTTGAAATAGTATTGACATATTTAGAATTGAAGTTTACGAGTTCCTACATCGATTTCAAATTTATATTACAGTAATTATTGGATTCAGAGTTAAATATTTATAAATATTTAGTGAATTTTTTTAATGTATATACAAAGTTTAGATAATAACTACTAGATTCATGTGAACCCATAATTGACTCTTATAAATCGGCCTCTAGATATAGGGTCATTCTTAAGAATTCCGATTTTAAGAACGAATCATTGCCCTTCTCCGAGTTTCTATACTCATAGTGATATGATGAGCCTTTTAGGATGTTCTCCGGTTGTGTTTCAAATACCATTATATAATTGCTGATCATTTATGTTCAATCAATACAAACCAATTTCCATGCTTTAAATTATAGGCATGTGAACAATGATGAAACCAGAAATTTCGTAGCGGAAGCTCTAAATAGGCAAAAGAAAAAAAGAAAAGGTCCAATGAGAATTGAACGTTACACTTGCGGACAGTGATGAAGTCAGAAATTTCGCTAAATAAATCATAACTCTAATTTTTATCATATTTTTCAAATTGACATTGTTTTCTAGGTAAACAATTATACTCATTTAAATTTGGTTAACTAAAGTTGGTACAAGACCTCACAACCCTTGCAACATAGACTAGTCCAAGGATTTCTTTTTTCAGTTAATGATTTATAGGTGGTCCATATGTCATTGAGGCTCTCAATTACCAAATGAAAAATAAAAGCAAAAGTAGAGTTGGAAAAATTTTAATTACTCTACTAACCTATGAAATTGACTTGATGATTTTCAAGTGCTATTTTATTTAAATGGTATTTATTATGTATAAATGCACATAAAGTATGCGTATTTAGATGTTAAAAAATAAACAGTAATATTAATTATTCGGTATTCAAATTTAGAGATAATATTTTAATATTCAAATGTGTATTTCCATCGAGACATTTTAATCTTAATAAAAGTAAACGATAATTAGTTTTTATTACAATAATACAAATGCAATGACAATGATTTGTACTACTACTACTACTTGTTGTGGTTGACATTATTATTTAATTTTTAATAATTCTCTACTTGAATAAGCAATATACACGCATGGAAGAAGAAGAATAAAGTATGAAAAGTTGATTATGATAACTAGATATGTTAGATGAGCGGGTTGGATTGAATTTTAGTGAGTTAAAACAAATTTGATTGATAAATGAGCCGATCAATCCAAAAGTTAATTAGACTGAAATGGGCTAAAATACTGATCAAAATGAGGTTAAACTCGAGTACTCGAGACCTCGCAAAGAGATCTCAACCCTCTAAATTCGCCCGAGATTGACTAAATGTATATTTTAAGATATATGTATAAACTGCTTGATTGAGGTGAACCTCTAACTAACCCGCTAATTCCTCTTGACGAGGGTCAAACAGGAGATCTAGTGGAGAGATTTCAACCACCTCATTCTACTGGTGGTTAGGGGTGTACATGAATCGGGTTCGTTCGGTTTTTTTAAAAATCAAACCAAACCATTAGTGCCAGATTATTAAATTTATAAACCAAACCAAATCAATAAAAGTCGGGTTTTTCAACCTCGAATTTTGCGGGTCTTTCGGGTTTTTCGGGTTATTTCGGTAAAGTCTTCATATAAATATATAATTAATTTGTGATTTAAATATTTCTTTAGTTCTAGCAAGATACAACTATCTAAGATATTTCTTTAAAAAAAAAATAACACAATATATAAATGAGTGATGACATTAATAAAACATTCAACCAAAAAATAATGAAATCGCATAGAATAAATATTGCATATTAATAAGCCATTATAAAAATAATCATAATTTAAAAGTATCAAGTCATACTAAAATTAGTCTAATAAGTATTAACTACATGACTAAATATTAAACAAAAAAATAAAATTAGTTTATGTATTTATGTAAAATTAAAGAATAGATATCTAACATGATTGTCATTCCTAGTGTTGAATTGAATAATTTTTTGTTAGCATTAGTATTGATTTGAGCTTTATTTGAGTTACTAATATCTATGGGTTATAAAAACTTATTAGACCATTTAAAATTCTAACTTTAAACTTGAAATAATATGTTGAATGATAAAAACTATGAAAAATTTAAGAAATAATTATAAATTACATCACAATAAATATTTTTAAAAATAGTATATATATGTAATATCGGGTTGGTTCGGTTCGATTTGACTTTTTTTAGCTAAAGCCAAACCAAACCAATTATAGTCGTTTTATTTTCCAACACCAAACCAAGTCAAACCAAACCACTAGTCGGGTTTTTTTTGGCGGTTCGATTTGGTTTACGGTTTGGTTCGATTTGCGGTTAGATTTTGTTCACCCCTACTGGTGGTAATCATAGATATTATAGTGACCCGACGACTCGCGTAACGATTATATTGTTTATGTTATGAACTACTCGGTTAGCTAAGATATTTGTTGTAGGATTCTCTGGTCGTGGCCTTGCCGGTCGAGACTTTTGTTAAGCCAAGATATACTTGCTTGTTTTCGGTGTGCATGAATAGTGTGCACCAATAGCATACATGTCCAACAAGGTCGTCGTCTCAGGGTCCACTGTGGCACCAGGTGCCAGTCGCGCCTCACGAGGCTGAGGTGTGACATTTCTTCCCCCCAACAGAGTAGTTAGGATTGAACACGAGATCTAGTGAAGAGATTTCAACCATGTCCACTGTGACGGTCAAAAATCTACATTCTACTGTATAGACAAGTTGGCCAATATCTTATGTAATAATATAGGTAGGTGCCCCCACCTAGTATTCTTTTACAAGACGATTTGCCACAACCAAATGTACACAACAGACACTATACGCACGTAGTCTCATTCACGGGCCACTCCCTTCATCTACTTGTCTTACCTATTTATTTTAATTACTTTTTCATACTTTTTTCTATTTTTTTAAAAAACTTTTTTGCTTTTATTATCGAAAGTCCGTTTGACTTAACTGATTTAAAGTAGTTGATAAATATTAACAAGTGTTTGAAAAATATATTTATGTCTGGATGTAGACTTCTTAAAATTGGAGTGCTTATTTGCTAATCGAAGCAAAGTTTAAATATCTGTTTATGTATAATGCCAATTTAAAAGTATTTCTTCATAGAAAATGAATGATAAAAATAGAATAGATAAATAATATTAGGGATGAAATCATAAAAGTTCTGGTCAGACACAAGATGCTTATAAGCTGTAAAATCATAAATTGAGCGTGATCAACTTATAATTTCTGGTTGATTTTGACTTAGAAATACTTGATTTATAAGAAGGGACGAATCTAAAATTTGAAGTTTATGAATTTATACGACAATCTCAATTTAATAGACAATAACAAATGAATTCATAATGTAATATATACATGATATATACGATATATACTAGATCCATCATTGTTTGGACGCGCAAATAAACTAAAAATATACTTCTAAGCTAATTTAACCAGCTTATAAATTTAGCCGAACACCTCCTTAGTCTATTCAAGAATTTCAATTCCCTTCAATATATTTATCTATTTAATTTATATATATACAAAAAAGTGAAATAAAAAGAAGAGAGGGACATTTGGGAGAGAGAGGGGAAGAGAGGTAGAGGATGAGCACTCACATCCTCTGTTTTCACCTTATTCCAAAAATAATATTAATAATAATAACTAGTATATAGCTAATAGGCCTCTTTTTAGATCTCTGTTTATAGTTTCTAACCATTTCCCAATTTGGGTTTTTTTTTCTTGAAGAAAATGTTCAATCTTTACAAATGGTATGATAAGTTATTTGTGATTTGTTCCAATTTGGTTTTTTCTTGAAATTTGAGCTTGTGTTCTTGAATCTGATCTGTTAAAGTTTTGATTTTTTTCAGACACATTGGATTGTTTTTTGATTGATGGTACTAGGATCCATGTTCTTGGATTGAATCCAACACTTCCCACTTGCTGTCTGATCAGTATTTTTCCCACCTGGGGTCTGCCTGATTTGCTAGATAAGGTCTGTTTTTTCTTCTTTTTTTTGGTTAATTACTTTTGTTTATCCACATTTTTGGATCTTTTTATGTGTGTTTTATTAATTGGGGGTAGGGGAAGGGGAAATGGATGAGGGGATTATAAGGTGGGGGAATCGAACGCAACCTGAACGCTCACCAATAAATTGAAAGTTCAGGTAGCCAATTAACTAAGCTACTAAGATTCTCCGATTTTTTGTGTTTGTTTTTGATGTGGGGTCTTTTAAATTCCCAAGATTTTGTTATATCAAGTTGATAATCATCTGCCTATGTTAAATTTGATGGGAAATGGATGAGGGGATTATAAGGTGGGGAATGGAACCCTCACCAACGAGTTGAAAGTTCAGATAACCAATCAACTGAGCTACTAAGATTTCCCGATCTTTTTGGTGTTTGTTTTTGATGTGGGGTCTTTTAAATTCCCAAGATTTTGTTATATCAAGTTGGTAATCATCTGCCTATGTTAAATTGATGGGAAATGGATGAGGGGATTATAAGGTGGGGAATCGAACCCTCACTAATAAGTTGAAAGTTCAGATAGCCAATCAACTGACCTACTAAGATTCCCCGATCTTTTTTGTGTTTGTTTTTGATGTGGCGTCTTTTAAATTCCCAAGATTTTGTTTTATCAAGTTGGTAATCATCTGTCTGTGTTAAATTTTGATTAACGTGTAGGCAGACAATTTTGCTAATACAGATTCTTAGTGATTGAATTTGTCTAGTAGTAGTATTAATTTTTGCATTTTCTCGTGCAAGATGTGATTTTGTTATGTGGGGATATTGAACTTATGATTGCAGAAAAAAAAACTGTTTTTTATGTTGAGCGGAGGAATTTTGCTCAGATTTTTAGTGATTGTCTAGTACTATTAATTTTCTTGCATTATGTTGTGCAAGATGTGATTTTGTTATGTGGGTGAAGCTTATTTTTGTTGGATATTGAACTTATGATTGCAGAAATGATGGAGTCAGATCTTGGTAAGCTATTCATAGGTGGGATTTCTTGGGACACCGATGAGGATCGTCTTAAAGAATATTTCAGCTCATATGGAGAAGTGGTAGAAGCTGTGATCATGAGGGATCGTAATACTGGTCGTGCTCGTGGTTTTGGTTTCGTTGTCTTTGCTGATCCAGCTGTTGCTGAAAGAGTAGTTAAGGAGAAGCATATGATTGATGGGCGAACGGTAGTTGTTCTTTTGTTCATTTTTAATTCATTCTAATTTATCTTAGCTGAATTTAAATGGAGAAACAGGGTCACTGAGGATTAATATAGCCGAGCCTAACGTATTTTAGTTGAAGCATAGTTGTTGTTGTTCTTGTTGTTTATCTTAGATATTGGAGTAAAATGGACATCGAGGATTCATAAAGCCGATCCCAACTAGTTTGATATCAAGCCATAATAGTTGTTATTGTAGTATTTCATCTGAGAAATTAGAGTAGTGTGCTCAACTCTACAAGTTTAATAATCCTAGTTTACCTAAATGTGAACTGGCCCGGAAAGTTGTACAACAACAAGAACATACCCAGTGTAATCCCACAAGTGGAGTCTGGGAGGGTAGAATGTACGCAGACCTTACCCCTACCTTGGGAGGTAGAGAGGTTGTTTCCGGTAGACCCTTCCGGAAAGCTGTAATGGAAGGTTTATGCTAAATGATTGGTTGTACTTTCGCAACAGCTAATTGATAGAGACCTCTTGTTTACATAAAACTTATATACACTTCAAAGACTCTTTATCAAATGGATAATCATTTCTATTTCTGCTAGTAATAAGTTGCTTCCGATTTTCAGGTTGAGGCAAAGAAGGCTGTTCCTAGGGATGATCAACAAATAATAAATAGAAACAATAGCAGCATTCAAGGATCTCCAGGTCCTGGACGCACAAAAAAGATATTTGTAGGAGGCTTAGCATCTACTGTCACGGAGAGTGATTTTAAGACATACTTTGATCAGTTTGGTACAATTACAGATGTCGTAGTGATGTATGACCATAATACTCAGAGGCCAAGAGGGTTTGGATTTATAACTTATGATTCGGAGGATGCAGTTGATAGGACACTGTATAAGACTTTTCATGAACTAAATGGTAAAATGGTTGAAGTAAAGCGCGCTGTGCCAAAGGAGCTATCTCCAGCGCCCAGCCGCAGCCCTCTCATGGGATACAACTATGGTGGACTCAATAGAGCCAACAATTTCCTTAACAACTATGCTGCTCAGGGGTATAATCTAGCATCGGTTGGAGGATATGGGGTCAGGATGGATGGCAGGTTTAGTCCAGTTGCCGGTTCTCGTGCCGGTTTCTCTCAGTTTGCTTCTCCTGCTTATGGAATGGGTGTCAATTTGGACCCGGCTTTGAGCCCCACGTTTGCAGGAGCTTCCAACTTTAGCAATAATCTTGGTTATGGGCGAATACTAAACCCATATTTCAGTGCAAATTCAAGCAGATACACTACTCCTATTGGATATAGCACAAGCAGCAATAGAGGGGATTCTTTCCTAAGCTCCCCAACCAGGAATTTATGGGGAAATATTGGCCTCAACGCTTCAGCAAGTTCTGGTGGTCCAGGTTCATTTGTGGGCTCTGGAAGCGGAAATTATGGCGTCTTTGGGAATAACGGTGCTAATTGGGGCTCTCTTATTTCTGTTCCGGGTGGTAATTCTTCTGGATATGGTGGTGGGAATTTCAGGAATGGGGAAAATAATTATGGGTTGGGATCTGGAGGACTTGGAAGAAACAATGCAGCAGGTGCTGCTGCTACAACTTCATCGTTTACAGCATCAACTGGTGCTTACGAGGGGTCTTACGGAAATCAATTCCGTGGTGCTTCAGTGTATGGTGATCGAACTTGGCAAGGTGTGTCTTCTGATGCAGATGGTTCTGGTTCATTTGAATATGGTCTTGGAAATCCAGCAGATGTTTCCGCTAAAGATTCTGAGGATTATATCGCAAATTATAGTATTGCAAATAGACAATCTAATAGAGGTAACATTATACTTCCAATCGCCTCCCTTGGTACTTATTTGATACTAATTCTTTTTGCATCATTTCTTACTTTGATCACGAGCCTATCTTTTGAAGTATGTTGCTTTGAAATTCGAGATATATCTTGTTATATATCTTGTTATATATCCAAATATTGGTTATACAGATGCGTAAACTGTAGTCCTCTAAAGTCTAGATTTAATCTTATCAACAACAACATACCCGGTGTAGTCCCACAAAGTGGTGTCCTGGGAGGGTAGAATGTACACAGACCTTACCCCTACCTCAGAGAGAGGTTGTTTCCGTTAGACCTCTGGCTCAAGGAAAAACAGTCCAAAACAATCCCGAAAAGAAGTAACGTAAGTACAAGAAACAACAAATAATTACAAAAACAACAGATAGTAACATAACAGAAACTACAATCAAACAATACAATAGTCGAGGTACAAGGAACAACAGATAGTAATAAATCTAGATTTAATCTTATCATTTTATTAAAAAAAAACTATACAACAAGGAAATCAGACCTTTTCTTTGGCAGGATCCTAGCTTGAAAAAACATTAGAATATAGGCACAGTAGTGTACAAAAAGTCTACGTGTATCCTTTTCGATAATACTCTCTTTTAGGTTCAAAATTTAAGCTCGGTTTATAAGAAATGTAAAACCTTATTGTCAAAGTTTCTGAGTGGAAGATTTGAAGTTTGATGAGTCAAAATATAAAGAAAATGCCGTCTTACACCCCCACTTTTGTAGGTGAAATAACCTTCATTAAATTTCATATGAAATTTGAACAGTGCCTTGGCCCTTGGATCCCGGCCACTTACCTTTTCCTGCCAGAAGAAAGAAGAACAAGCTGTTCAAGCGTCTTCAGCCGAAATATTTGTAGATAGCGGGCATGTATTTTTTCTTTTCCATTTAGTTTTTTTGGCGACCTTGCATTTTATTCTCCTTCAGATGAGGCAATCTATGCCCAAAAAAAAAAGAACTGGGAAAATTGCCTAGACCAACCTGTCTAGAGTGGAAAAGGCCATCTTCACTATTCATCCACCCCGAATACGTGTGTGTATATACACGATGACATGGATGTGGGCGAATATTACCTTTCACCCTGAGCATATTTGTGGATGGGAAAAGGCCATCTACAACTTTTAACCCACCCAGAATTGTACGTGCAGGCGCACACATGCACACACATAGAGGAATGGGTGTGCACACACACACACGCGCGCGTGCACGCATTCATATATTATATATGTATATACAAAGGTATGGTGGGGGGGAGCCGGGATACATTTTTCCTCCCTGTTCAGATCCCATTTCCATCTATGACCATGAGACTCCTCTGTGGTCACGGGTTACTCGGACTAACCAATAAACACTAGTGAGTAAGAGGGCAGTACTGGATCCTGCATGGTATGGGGTCACTGTTTTCAGCTGACAGCAAAAGCAGCCTTGCTCGTATGTGGAGATTGTCGACAAAACTTGTTTTATCTCATGTATACAATGTTCAAGTATATACAAATAAAAAGATTGTCCTCAATTCGAGATATATGATACCGGTTTACCATCATTTCTGTTAAACTCGCGGTTGGATGCATAAAAGAAAACAATGTACATATATTATCTTTCAGCACAAGTTCATTCTTGAAAGAATGCTATTTGTTATTCAGAAATTGAGACAGCTCATCCTTTCTTTTTGACTCTTTCCAGGAATTGCAGCATAGGAGATTTCGTTATTTGGATATCTGAAGATACTTAGGAGAACAGAGTTAAGAGAAAGAAGTGGCAGTCGATGTTTATAGTACCCCTCACAATATATATAAATATATATTTCGGATATAAGAAAACTGATCTATAGAGCTAGCGAGGCGCTTGTCTGAAAGTAAACATATCCAGAGCGAGCAGTTCAAAGGTGTTTTGTGACAGTTTGAAGTATCAAATATAGTAAAAGCAATATGGGCTCTTTTTTCAGCACTCCATCGAGATGTATATCAGATTGCAAGGTATACATGATACCGTCTATTGTAGTTCATGTGTTTGTGCACCCCCACGATAAGACCAGTACCTCTGGTACTATGTTGAGAGTTAGAGTTGTCATTTTTTATATTCTTTTTTTCTCGTTTTAACGTTTTGTTCACTGTAGTACTGACCGGCAAAGTTGCTGGCGTTTGTTCTTATAGTTTCCCCTCTTTTTCTGGGATTTGCATTTCTTTTTCAGATTGTATGTGAGGTCATGTTTGATTTACTAGTGTGTTACAATTGGGAATACCAACTTAGGATCCCATCAAATAAGTACTGAATATTCTGATTCATTTGGTACTGCAGATTTTGTGTAAACAATATATTTGAAGCTTTATGTTTGTGTATGGGACATATTGCACATGAAATAGACTTTCCTCTTCTGTTTGCTTGTATGGCTTATCCATAAGTGCTTCATTCAAATCATCCATGTTGAAGTTTGTTTTGACTTGTATGGTGCTTATCGAGGACATGACCCTCTATAGGAAAACATGGAGGTCGAAGATTAGGGTAGAAGATTAGTAGGTACTTGAATCGTTGTCTAGTTCTCTTATCAGTATCTGTTGTTTCTTTTGCTTCAATTATCATATTATTTGTTGTACTTGTTTTCTTCTTAGTTGTTTTCAACATGGCTTCTTTGCTATTTTATTTGTTTTTCATACTTGAGTTTTGATATGCTTACTCGAGTCGAGAGTCTATCGGAAATAACTTCTCTACCTTCACAAGGTAGGGGTAAGCATGTGTGTGCACCACTCTGCCCAGACCCCACTTGCTCTAACAAGGTAGGGGTAAGGTTGTGCGCACACCACCCTCCCCATGCTCGACTTGTGGGATTAAACTAAGTATGTTGTTGTTGTTATTTGCTATGATGCTCAGACTTTTTAAAATGATGCAGTACTCGTGTCAGATTCTTCAAAAATGCACTACTTTTGAAGGTTCTGACATACCCGATGATATTTTGAAGAATTAGAGCAACATAGAAAGTATAGAAAAAAAAGTTATTCAAATGACATTTCATGTTGATAGTGTACTTCCACGTTGATACCAATTCCCATAGTCTAAGGTACCATAATCTAAGATGCTGCTAAAATGACTCATGTGGCCGTTAGTGATATAAATTGCATAATACGTAAACGTGCCATTTTAACTTGCTTTCAGCTAGTTTTTATGTCCTTCAATTTTGGGTCTACACGTATAAATAAGCATTTAAACTTGTATAAAATCGGACAAGTGATACACGTGTCTTACATGATAATTCACATGAGATGCACTCGAACTGATTTATATTATGCCATGTAAGACGCATATTGTATCATGTACAATGCGTGTGTCTACTTGTGCACATCCAAAGTATTGGAGGGTATAGATGTCAGCTAAGTTCAAGTTATATTCCTAGGAAAAATTGGATACCAATTTGAATTAATTATTGAAATATACTTGCTTGGTTTCATATTATTTGGCTCATATTGACTTGATACACCCTTTAAAAAATGTATATTTTACTAAATAAGTTTTATTAATAATGCTTTGAAACTTAAAATTTAACCATTAACGTTATGTAATTATTTAATAGTAAGGAAAAGAATATAATAAAAAAGTGTTAATTTGGTAGTAAATAGAAATAAGATAGTTTGCCGGTCGTGAACGTCGGTTTCTAGAATATAGATTTCTGAAGTAAAATTTGGAAAAAACTTTGACAAATAGTGTTTGTTCATATAATTTGTTATTATTTGACAATTTTTTTTGGCAAATAACTCAAATTTTCAAATACTAAAAAAAAACTAATATTTGGGTCAAATCTCATTACTTGGGAGCTTTTAAAAACTCAAATTCTACACCAAACTTTTATTTTTTACAAAAACACCTCTATTCTAACCAAAAGAATGACATAAAAATATAGATGTATTGAAAGTGTAAGTGCAAAATGCAAATAAAGCCTCGGGCTCTATTGTCTATATATTTGCTTAAAGGATTACTAGAGGTTATACAACAGAACTGTATATAAAGTCCTTGTAGGAATGCTTTCTCAAAATATAAGAAAGGCAATTGATTTCAGATGAAAGGAACAATAGCCGTGTTTCACTACTTGTTATTTGTTGCAACGAAGATCCAACAGACTTGTTGAGGAAGTCATGAATCTTGTTACGTCGACGTTTCTATCTTGCTATGTAATACAAACTTATAGTTAGTTTTGATAGTTTTTAAAACTTATGGGTATAAATCATATTTCTTTAAAAAATGAAATATGTTTCCCAAATATTATGGCCAAACACATGGTGAAATTTCACCTAAACCTTCACCCAAATAATATTTACCAAAAATATTTGGGAATCTATGGTCAAACGCTAGCTTAATTTATCGTGTTTAAAACCTATTCAATGTTATAATCACCCCTCCAAGTTATTACTTGATAAATATGTTTATTGTCGATTTGGGACAGTTAGATTTGTTGATGGGTCAAGAGTACGCATTACGGTCTTAGCTTCATTGTTAGGGGCAAGTTATTACTTGATAAATGTGTTTATTGTCGATTTGGGACAGTTAGATTTGTTGGCGGGTCAAGAGTACGCGTTACAGTCTTAGCTTTATTGTTAGGAGTGTAAGTTTGCAAAAAGTAAATAATGTAAAGGAAATACAAAATAAATAAGCAAGAAAACGATTAGAGACAAATTTGTAACGACAACAGAGTGCTCGGTCCTTCTAGCTATAAGCAGGTTGTGACCGTGAACGTAGCGTGGACAAGTGTAATAGCGAAAGAATAGTAAAAGCACTAAAGAAAACCAGAGAAATCTTAAGAATCAAGCTAAAGATATTTGATTACTTTTAGGATAAGGGCCAACAAAAAATCAATCCTTTACAATGGGAGAAGGAATGCCTATTTCTAGAGTACCCATAGTTCCTTATGGCAAATAAGATAGTGCTATTTCGTTAAGCCCATAGTATCGTGATCAATGGTTGACAACCACTTGTCCTTGAGCCGTTGGAGAATGTCAGCCCAGTACACCGCGTTAGACGCGATTCGGCCTAGAGCTGCCTACACACCTGAATAATTTGACACACTGTCTTTTTGTCTGTCCTTTGCATGCAGTCGCCATCAGTGATCCTCTCGGGCTACCCCATTTTTGCCTGAGAAGTTATTTCTTTATATCGGGCTTATTATCGAGATGATGTCATCATGGGTCGGCCCTTGCTACTCCGATCCGAATTGGCTCATTTTTACTAGAGCTATTGTACCTCATCCAAAATGATCATTATGTATTTGAACGATATAGTAGATCGAGTTTAGAATGATATAGATTTTAGTGATACTTCTCAAAAAATTATAATCCAAATAAAACAAATTTTCACTCATAACTACTTCTCAAAGTAACTTGCAGCCGTTTGTTTGATACTTACTGATTTTTGTCGTGTTTATTCTTTTATTGCCTAGTAATTTGTGTTGCTTAAAAGTGTGTAGGTAACCTTTAACTTTTTCGAAAGGGTTGGCCGACTCTTCTCTTCAGTTGAGAAAATAAACTTGAGCTATGCCTTGCGAGTCCATGAAACTTTTAATGAAATCATTTCAAACTAATTCACAATCCAAATGGGGACTAATTGTTTAGTGAGGGGTCTTACCATCCTTTTGAATCAAATATTTATACCAAATTGGAATAAATAAGAATCCAGGGACTGAAATCGAGTTAGAGAGTAAACAACAAGGACTAAAATGTAAGCAGAGGGCAAAACTGGTATTTCAACTCCAGCTAGGGTTTCAAAAGATGGTATAAAAGCCCAACGAATCTCATTTAGCCGTCCCGCTTGAAGAGCCCTTCTCCGTCGCAGTGCAAAAAAAATCACCGGAACCCTAAGGATCCTTCGTCGCCGGCAGCAACAATGGGTAACGAAATTGATCCTTTTAGCTTCCATTTCATCTTCGTATGTTTGTTTTTCTGTTATAGTGAAATTGCGTAGAAAAATAAGGTTTAAAAGAGTAATTTTTGATATGGTATGTGATAGGTATTTCTCGGGATTCGATGCACAAGAGACGTGCTACTGGAGGCAAGAAGAAGGCATGGAGGAAGAAGAGAAAGTAAGTGGAAATTATTGTTTTTATAGTATCAATGGATACATAAGATTCAAACTAATTTGGGATGAGTGTAGTTGATATATTGGATATTTATGCTATTTTGTAGCTGGATATAGTGGAATGGATGCAAATGTTTTATACTCTCCGTCCACTTTTACTTGTCCAGTTTAGAAGATCAGTAAGAGATTACTTGTCACCTAGTTTCTAATTTACCCTTTTCCCAATGCATTTCCCAAAACAACAACATACCCAGTGTAATTGGGGTCTGGTGGGTCTGGGAGTGTAGAGTGTATGCAGACCTTATCCCTACATCGTAGAGATAGATAGTATGTTTCAAATAACATTTTTTCCTAAACATTGAATTTGTTATATTCATAGGTTCATTCTATTTATTGCTCATTAAGGTGTGTGTCAAGTCAATACTGGACAAGTAAAAATGGACATAGGAAGTATAGCTTACTAAGACCAACTCGGGATTGAGCAATGAAATGTGTACATAAGATTGATATAGTCTAATGAGCTAATTTGGATGAGTGTAGTTGATATGTTTCTACTATTTTGGAGCTGAATACAATGGAATGGATACAAAGGATTTATATGGTTTACTAAAACTAACTCGGGTTTGAGCAATGTTGATTTATTGATGCTATTTTGGCCTGAATGTAGTGATTTGTGTACATAAGATTGAATTAGTCGACTGAACTAATTTAGGGATGATTTTTGTTGATATATTGGATATTTTCTACTAATTTGGAGCTGCTACAATGGAATGGATGTAAAGGATTTATATAGTTTACTAAAACTAACTTGAGGGTTGAGCAATGTTGATTTATTGATGCTATTTTGACCTGAATGTAGTGAAATGTGTACGTAAGACTGATATAGTCGACCAAACTTATTTGGGATGAGTACAACAACATACTCAGTGTAGTCCCACAGAGTAGGGGGTAGGATGTATGTAGACCTCACCCCTACCTCAGAGATAGAGAGATTGTTTTCGATAGACTCTCGTCTCAAGGAAAACAATCAAAAGTATCCAGAAAAAGAAGTAATGGAAGTGAAAGCTTATTTGGGATGACCGGATGAGTGTAGTTGATATATTGAATGTCTTCTGTTTTTGGAGCTGAATACAATTGGAATGGATGCAAAAGATTCATATGGTTCACTAAGAGTAACTTGGGATTTGAGCAAAATTGATTTATTGATTGTCTTACTATTTTGATCTGAATGTAGTGGAATGTGTACATAGACTGATATAGTAGACCAAACTAATTTGTGATTGAGTGTAGTTGATTTATTGGATGTCCTACCCTTTTACCTTAGTAGAGCAGAAATGGATGCTACATGAGGATTCATGTAGTTGATCCAAATTAATTTGGGGTTGAGTGTATATAATTTATTGAATGTCCTGTGTTTGATGAAGCTGGACCTTTTATAAAAGAAGAAATGTAGATTCATTAGGGTGTAGAGATTGGTGGCTTTTGTTATAAATTGTATTGAGTAGTCCTAATCTTTTTCTTTAGACTAGACCTTCTCAAATTCTTATTTTGGGCTGTCCATAGATATGATTTCAATTGAGTGTACATTATGACATTGACTTTTGATTTGATGTCTCTGTGAAGGTATGAGATGGGAAGGCAGTCTGCAAATACAAAGCTGGTGCCTAATGCTAAGACTGTTAGGAGGATAAGGGTCCGAGGAGGCAATGTGAAGTGGCGTGCTTTGAGGTTGGACACTGGAAACTACTCTTGGGGTAGTGAAGCTGTTACTAGGAAGACCCGTCTATTGGATGTGGTGTACAACGCCTCAAACAATGAGTTGGTTAGGACACAAACTCTAGTGAAGAGTGCTATTGTTCAAGTTGATGCAGCTCCATTTAAGCAGTGGTATCTCCAGCACTATGGTGTTGAAATTGGTCGCAAGAAGAAGAGTGCTGCCAAGAAGGAAGGAGAGGTATTTGCATGAATGCTTTTTCTTATCTTATGTGGGTTCTTTTGTTCTTGATGATCCACTTCTTTTGATTTGATAATCAATTTATAGTACAATTTATTGTCTTGAAATGCAATAGCGACACACTTAATTGCAAGAGGTTTTACTTGAGCATCTGCGAAGCTATAGTTTGTGCTGTATGTATGTGGTTTCTCATGCTAACGGAAATACATAATTAGTTGTGTTGAAGATTTTTTTTAAGACTTCTTCCCCTTCTTTTGTGAAGAATATTTTTATCTTTTTCAAATATCACTTCTGGTGAATTTTGTCCTAGTATAGGTTTTACATTATGGTGTTCCACTTATTTGGTTGGCATAGAGTCTCAGTGCATTATGTGAAGGTTTCTATCTGATTTCACAGGAGGCTCCTGAGGCTGCTGCAGAGGAGAAGAAAAGTAACCATGTTCAAAGAAAGCTGGAAAAGCGTCAACAGGATCGTAAGATTGACCCACATGTTGAAGAGCAATTTGCTAGTGGTCGTCTATTGGCTGCAATCTCATCACGACCTGGCCAATGTGGCCGTGCCGATGGGTATGGATTTTCTTTTCTATTTAATCTTTGTAGAAAACTGTCAAGCTCAAATCTGCAGTTCTTCATTTTCACTTTATGGACCTGCTAAAAACTAATGTTTTACCTTGATGTTATGCATTTAGTGACATAGATAGAAGTCCAAAATTATTTCCAAGTTCTCCTGGAATTCATAGACATTTTTTAAACTATGAAAACTTGTAGCCATGCTAACCTAAATTTGCCAGTCTTTGAACTGGAAGTATTATCTTACTTTCTTTTTTTGGCTACAAGAGTCTGAAATTTGCATCATTGCTGATTTTTTATGGCTAAACTAAATTCATATGTGATGTAATTAGTGATCGCGTAGCTTCCTTTCTTCAGTGTTTAGTGTTTATTACAATCAGTTGCTTCATTTGCTTTATATTCTGTTATTTTGCCGTCTTATATCCTTGCACCTTGCTATGATTTCTTCTTTTCCTTTCCGAGGGTCTATTGGAAACAACCTCCCTAACCCACAAAGGTAGGGGTAAGGTCTGCATGCATCCTACCTCCCCATACCCCACCTGTGAGATTACACTGGGATTTTGTTGAGAAGCTCTTATAGCGATACAAATGTTATAAAATGTTCAAGACAACAAGTCCCAAAGGTCTTGGAACTACAGAAATGTCGTGACATGTTTATGACCATAAGTTTCAAAGAAATTTTGCGCCTATTCAAACTTTTATGCTTGATTCTTGCAGCTGTCATTTCTTACATTTGTCATTTAACTTTTGACAGTTACATCTTGGAGGGTAAGGAACTCGAGTTTTACATGAAGAAGCTACAGAAAAAGAAAGGCAAGGGTGCAAGTGGTGCTACTGCCTAAGAGCTATAACTCATCTCTGTTGCATCATCAACAGTTCTATTTCAGATTGCCTCTGTTATTACTCTTCATAGAATGATAATTAAGACCATCTTTAGCTATTATTAGAGTTTAGAACAGACCAATCCTTTTTGTAATGTGATATCAAATGATTTTGAGGACTTGTTCATCTTACATCACTTGTTTTCTTCAAACTATATCATTAAGATTGTCTTGTGCTATTCAACTCACAGGTTTTACATTGTTGAGATTGTTGAAAATACCAAGAATTTGGGTTTCACACTGTCTTCATGAGTGTGGCAAAGTGTGTGTACTTCAATTTTTTTTTTTTTTAACTTTTGTATGTTTATGATCTAAAATAAAAGATACTATAAACATCTATAATAAGTAAAAAAAAACCACGTTATCAAGTGAAGCCATAAGTCCATATATAGGTGAGAGTAATAGATACGATATTTGTTTTTAGGTTTTGATGAATTCTGATATAAAATACTTTTTACTAAGATTTTTTTAGAGAAAATGCATAAAGTCTCCCTTAAAGTTGGACGCGATTTGGATGTAGACACCTAAATTTTACGGGAGTCTTATTACCCATTCAACAATTTCAAATTGATATTATTACATCCATTTCGGGTCAGCCCCAATTTTAAAAGTAAGTGTTAGTTACGCCCCAATCATTAATTGACACGTGTTAATTTTTTTTTTTAAATCATTTTTCTTTTTCTTTCTTTTAACTTTATAGTTTTTCTATTTCACAACCCACCCACCCCCTCTATGTGCTTCTTCTTCACTAACCCTTTTCCCCCATATTCTTTCCTCCATTTTTTTTCTTCTACAACAACTAATCTTCTGTTTTTTAAAATATAAATAAAGACTTCTTCTTCATTCTTTTTATAGAACGTGCTTCTTCTTTTCTTTCACATTCTTTCGTTATTTGTTTTGAACAAATTAAAAGTTATGGAATATCATTAATTATTATTTTTTTAATATAACTTTAGCAAAATTGAAAATGAAAATCTTGAAAAGAACCAAAGAATTTCCCAAAATTTGTAAGGAGTTGAATTTAATTTTGAATAAAAATTAAATGTTGTCTCCTAATCATCCTGAAATTCAATAAATTTTATAAAACTATTCAAAATGTAAGCAAATTTTTCAGATTTTAAAGTGAATATGATTAAAATAATAATAACAAAAGGTGAATGAAATTGTGAAGAAATGATGAAATCGGAAGTGGGTTTGGGGTGGGGTGAGGTGGGGGTGGGGGTGAGGGGTGTGCCTAATGGAGATGAAAAAATGGTGGCAACAAGCTAAAGAAGAAAGAGAAAAAGAAAATAAAAAAATTAAAATAACAAAAAAAGGAAAAAATATATTTTATAAAGAGAAATTTATAAAAATAAAATTTTAATCTTTTTTTCTGTTCCTCACTCTTTTTAAGAGCGTACATGCACTCTCTATGATAGGTGGCCAAAAAAGAATGCAATAATATCAGTTTAAAATTATTGAGTAAGGTAATAGGACCATTGTAAAGTTTAGGTGTCTAAATCCAAATCACGTTCGAATACATGAATGGCTAAAAAGATCCTATTCATCCACTACGAATCAACAATTAAGTCACCTTGCGGTTATGACGCTACCCATCAAAACTTAAAATGATGAAAAGATAGTTTATTTTCTTACGTTTGAATGGTCAAAATTTTTAAAAATTGTTTTTTCTAGGAAATAAATTCCTTAAAAATGAGAAAAATAACTTCTTCAATAAAAATAAAAATAACAAGTTTCACAAACAACATTTTATATTAATTTTGTCTTTACTAACCTTCAACACATCTCACTTTCACCCCTCTCAGTAATCCCCATTCAATAGTAACACCACATTCCCATTTTCTATAGTAATATTTATTTAAATTATATATAAATAATTTTAAAATAATTAATATTTTTAAGTAAGACACACCTAGAGGCTAGAAGAATAGGTTCTTACAATAATAAGATGTAGAGACAATATAAAGGAAAATAAGTAACACTTTGACACTTGTGTATTTTGTTGCATGATAATTTGGTCCTATTCCAAACGTGTCAATTTTCCCAGCCAGCACCACAATTTTTGTTTTCCACTTTCCAGCAGCTAACATTCATATATATATATATATATATATATCATGCAACAAAAATTGCGTAGAAAAACCCAAAAGGTGTAAATCTGCTTGGGAAAAAATGGCTCTGTTCGATTATGTGAGTGATATTGGGAATGGCGGCAGCCATAAGATGGTTGTTCCGATGACAGTTTTCGTAGCGATTTTGTGTCTGTGTTTAGTAATTGGTCATTTACTTGAAGAAAATCGATGGGTTAATGAGTCCATCACCGCCATTATCATTGTACGTATATACAATACAATACTTGATTTTCACCCCTTTTTCTTTGTTATGGATTTACTACTCTGTACACTGAATTTGAGGTGTTCATTTGTGTTTTAAGTGATACTCCCTCCGTCCAACAATACTTGTCCACTGTTGACTTTGCACAATTTTATAGTTGGGTAACTTTATCATATCACCCTTTGAATATTATAAATACAATGTCTTGGAAATGTAATAGGAAAATGATTATAATTAATGATAAGGGTAAATTAGGAATTAAGTGTAAAATTACCTCTTGATTTCATAAATTGGACAAGTATTGTTGGACATCTATTTTTAGTACAGTGGACAATTAAAAATTGATAAAGGGAGTAGTTTTAAGATTTTGCTTTGATGTAGAACCTTTTTCACACATTGGGATTTGATTAGTCAATTGAGTTAAATCCAGCCTAGACAAAATACTAGGTGAGTCAATTGAGTTAAATTCAGCAAGCTATCTGTTACTGGTTGCTGGTGGGAGTAGGTGGCAAGTATACGTGGAATTAGTAAAAGCTGGTCTTGAGGCCTAAGGTCTCAGGTTCCAATCCCAGTGGAGACAAAAAACACTAGGTGATTCTTCCCATCTGGCCCGGACACCTCGGTCATCAAAAAAAAAAGTAAGTTGGCTCCGACACCACCATTATGAAAATAAAAAATAAAAAAAAATTAATCAAATGAATTTGGATATTCAAATAATTCCACGTGATACTTGTCACCTCCCATCAGCAGCAACATGCAGCAACATGTATCATGTAATTAACTCTGTCCACCAAGGCTAGAAAATATAGAAAGAAATCACCTAATGTTTTTGTTTCTCCTTCTGCTAGGAATTGAACCTGAGACCTCAGGGTGGTCAACCCATGTTATTGACCACTAAGTCACACCATTGGGTGAAATACCCTTCGAAATGCTTTACTTGAGCGAGGTCTATTTGTAATCGTCTCTCTGTCAGGTTTACACACTACCATTAGCAAATCCAGTATCTTCACTAAGGTTTCAAAATATGAAATGTAACACATAAATAAGTGAAGGGGATTCAAAATGTACTATATATACATAAAAAGTAATTTAACTTGTATATACCGTGTAAGTTTGACCCTGCTCCCACTTGGCTCCGCCCCCCCACACCACCCTCTCCAGACCCCACTTGTGAGATTACACGGGATATGTTGTTGTTGTAATAGTATTACTTACTCTGTTCTAATTTACTTGACATAGTTTCTTTAAGAAAAAAAACTGAAGATTTTTGGGACTCAGTAGTCTTAAACATGTATGGCTATCTTTTTAAACTTGTGAGCTTCTCAATATGGGTAAAATGAGATATAATAATGAGAAATGTAAAGTTAATTGTTTTTGAATATATAAATTTGTCGCTGAACGAACTAACAAGGAACTAGTGACACGTAAATTGGAACTTAGACGGGAATGGGGAGCAAAGGTTAAGTGTCTAAAGGTGTAGTCTAGTGGTTCAACTGAGCGAATGGTACTCCCCGAAAATTATGGGAGTCGCATCCTAGAAGAGGCAAAAAGAAAAAGGTAGATGATTTGTTTCAGTTGGCCTAATTTTTTATGGACCAAATAACCGGATTTTTATGCTGATGAGGGATGATATGTACCTTGATGGGATAGCTCAGGAAGTCAGGTTAAGATGTGAATTTGATAGGGGAGATGAAAGGAGTTCCTGTCTTTAGAAGTAAATTCCACTAACTAGAGTCTCTGAACAACGTTCTAGCACCATGCCAAATGTTGTCGAAGAAGAAAAAATAAGCAAATGAAGTATGTCCAAAAGTAACCACCCCGTGGAATAGGCGAGCCGCTGAAGTGGGCTCGGACACCGTTGTCGAAAAGAATATTAGAAGTTATTATATATATAATATTAGTGAACTAGTGCCACTGCCATGGAGGGAGTATCTGTCGAGATTTTTGAAGAGTCCAAGCAACATAGCTTCTTTGTATTCACCTGGAATCAATGGTATAAGGTGGTTGATATATATATACACACACACACACACACACCCCACTGTGTAGAGGTGGTACTCATTCATCTTGGAGCAAAGGAGGGAGAAATTAATTGCTTATAATATTTTTCAGTCTTGTTCATCTTAAAAAACGCTTTTCTTGAGCCGAGGGTCCCTCTGTCGGTTATGTTAGAAGACGACCTACGGCGTCTGATGGTCAAATGCCTATGGTCGGTATAACTTTGTTAGCTCAGACGGAGAGAATAAACGGATACCCTCGGATTCTTCCCTCCAGATATTAGTGAGGTGGGCGGGAAGGATAGAGCCCAACTTATTATAAACAAATATTCCTTGTCATTCGAGAATGCCGACGAGTGTGTGTCGGATCCTCCAAAATTAGTGCATTTTTGAAGGTGGGTGCGGCAACATTTTTGGAGTCAACAATAGCCCACGAAAACCATCTCTCTAGCCACAAAGGTAGGGGTAAGGTCTGCGTACACCCCACCTCCCCAGACCCCACTTGTGGGATCACACGGGGTATGTTGTTGTTCATGTCAAGCTGGATATATGACCAGAAGACACAAAATATAGCTTTTGTTGTTCCAACAGGTCCTTTTAACCAGCTAGCCAACAAAGATAGGTGAAAGTTTTGAGGGGAACAGAATCATACCTCCTAAACACTTCAACACTCCTTTCATAGTTTCCCTGAATTATTTGGTTTGTCTGATTTCTTATTTTATTTTTACATTTATCTTAGAGAATTATGTGTTTAATTTTTCACTGGCTCCTCTGAGTGTAATAATCTACTCCTCTGGTGCACAGGGTCTCATATCAGGGACAATAATACTTCTGATAAGCAAGGGGACAAGTTCCCACATACTTAGGTTTAATGAAGAGGTGTTCTTCATTTATCTACTTCCACCAATAATATTTAATGCAGGGTAAGAAGTTTTATGTTAAATTATAATTCCATTAGTCTCGAGCATTTTACATTTTAAAATGACATGTTCTGTATACATATCTTATCCAGATTCCAGGTGAAGAAGAAGCAGTTCTTCCATAACTTCTTAACTATTATGTCGTTTGGAGTTATTGGGGTTTTCATATCATCAAGTATCATCACGGCTGGTAATCTATCATTCCAGTGCCTTGCCTTTTGTCTTATCTCTAATTATTTGGTTAACATTCATCTTCGGACTTCGATTGATATAGGTAGCTGGTGGCTGTTTCCCAAGTTTAATTTCAATGGATTGACTGTTCGTGACTACCTTGGTCTGTTCGTTCTATCTGAATTTGCTTGCTTGCTTTTTCATTATTGATATCAGCTAATTCACTGACATATTAACTGGTGTAACTGTTCTGATTAAGGTATTGGTGCAATATTTTCGTCGACGGATACTGTTTGCACATTGCAGGTTAGTTATAATGGCATGTGAGGTCGTGTGTCCTGTTTCATTAAGTTAACTAGTTACATCCGCATTGCTTGCAAATTTCATGTGTAGGTTCTTCATCAAGACGAGACTCCGTTGCTTTACAGCCTTGTCTTTGGGGAAGGAGTAGTGAATGATGCTACATCAGTTGTTCTCTTCAATGCAGTGCAGAAGATCGATGTCGATAGATTCAACGGCTGGTCGGCTTTCCATGTCTTTCTAGATTTTCTGTACCTGTTCTCCACAAGCACCGTTCTTGGAGTTTCTGTGAGTCCTGGACTCTTTTAATTCCGTACTATGTGGTAGAGACAGGATGTAGCTATTTCCAATTGATTAAGGATTCAATATTCGAAACATACTCTTGCACGTTCTATCTACAGCATAACTATTCATTTGTAATCCCTCTGAAGGTGATCCTGCACCTAACATAAGCACCCCCTCATAATGGATAGCACGGCTTTGTCAAACATATAAAGAAAGAAATACACCCTCACATATGCACATAGGACACTCCAAAAATATAATTCAATTGCATCTCACTGTTGCTCATGCATCTATTGAGGAAAGCCATACCTTTCCATGAAGAGACTCAAAAAAAATGAGAAGACTGTTTACGTTGTGTTCGAGGGTACGGGATGGTGTAATTGATGAATTACCGTCTTCTAAGAAAATATACTAGAAATTAACTATTAAGATGCCCATTTTATCAAGCATGTGGTTGAGCTTAGTTTCAAGATTTTCCTTGCCATTGATTTGGCTTCTAGCCGGATATTAACAACTATTTGTGTTTCACTGGGGCGGGAAAAAATCAAATACCATATTATTTTGGTTGCTAATTGATGCCTTTCCCATATGCTTTTACTCTAAGCTTAGTGAATTCTTTAGTAAGTTTAGTAAGTTAGTCCACTCAAGTGTATAGTTACTTATCTTAAAATATGTTCTGCTCCTTGGAGAACGAGTGCCACGAGCAAATAGCCTTGCTGAGTGTGTCTCGTTTCTGCATGCAGGCTGGACTTCTGACATCATACATTCTGAGGGGCTTATACTTTGGGAGGTAAAATTTGTGTTTGGTATTTCTGTAGGAACATATGGAAGTTTGAAATCTACATCATTCTATAAATTCTAATGTAGATGAGTGCTAGTGGTTATGCAATAGTCAGAACTTAGCTGTTCATATCTGTGCAGACATTCTTCCGTTCGTGAAGTATCCCTCATGCTTCTGATGGCATATCTGTCCTACATGTTGGCTGAGGTATAGCAATTACTTGTACTCAATTTTCAATTTTGCAGTAGTATGCTCACTAAATCTAATTCATTACTGTCACCTGTAAATTGTGGTAGACTGGGTAACTTCGTAAATCTATTTCAAGGGCGGATGTAGAGTGCAAGATATGGGTTCATCCGGACCTAGTAACTTTGGCTCGGAACCCTGTATGTGTTAAGAAATCACTAAATTAGTACAAATAATTGATTTCAAACCCCATAAATCAAATGGGACGTGGTAGAATCCCGAACTCAAACACCATAAAGTTCAAATCCTAGATTCGTGTCTGAATTCTATTTCATCAAGGAGCAAATGTATATGCAAATCTAACAGCTCTCCGTGGGGGTAGGAACTTAATCATACGTTTAGGACATAATGCATCACCATCGAACAAATTTCATGGACTGGTTACTAAAATATACTTTTTGAAGGATGAAACACACAGATTATTTCATCTTTCTGCAGCTGGGTGAGGGTTAAAACTTAAAACTGGTTTTGTTGTTTGGCCTTTGGTTAGGCTATGCTGTTTCAGTTCCCTTTTTTGGTGATCTTTTGGTCATGCTATCTTATTTGATCTTTTTGGGCTAAGCAAGCTCCTAGGAGCTTCTGATCTGTCCCTTTGCATGTTTATTTTCATATATATTCAGTTTCCATACCAAATTCATATTTTTTAAGTGTTCTCATGGTATTTACGTAGTGATTATGTTGTTTAAAGCTTTTCAGCCTCAGTGGGATTTTGACGGTCTTCTTTGCCGGAATCTTGATGTCTCACTATGCATGGCATAATGTGACTGATAGTTCAAGAATCACTACGAGGTATGCATGAAGGTGTCATTCATATATTTTCTGCAATTTCGATCTATCGTGAAATGCTCTTGTAGATGTATGAATATGTATTGAGATGGTAGATACGTTGGACCACAGGCATGCATTTGAAGCTATGTCTTTCATTGCTGAAACATTCATATTTTTGTACGTGGGGATGGATGCGCTGGACATTGAGAAGTGGAAAATGAGCAAACAGAGGTGAGATCTCCACTCAATGTTATGTCTTTTTTTTTTTCTCACACAATGTTAAGTCATTCAGCTATTATTGATTTTATATTTAGTTATCAATTCATCTTAGGACTTGGGTTGCGACCTTCAAAAAAATAAGATAGTAACATTATCATATGAAAACAAAGAACTATATAGCTGACTTCTCTTTGGGCTTTTGATTAAATAACATACATTTACTGCTTTTAACTTAATAGAGGTTGACTGAGTTGGTGAACAATGTCCTTGTGGGTCTGTTCTTACCATAAAACTCCACTTAGAATGTAGGATAAGTCATAGGGACTCCGCCCACTGGGCACGGCACCTCTTCGGGTTAATAACCAAATCCCCGTCTCAGAGCTAGTCGTCTGAATGATGGAATTCCCAATGGAATGGTTTGAAAATCTCTGCCTAAGGACTTCACTTTGTTTGTAATGAAAAGGAAAGAGAAGATCTTCGGATATTTTTTCCAGGGGAGAACTTTCCAGATCGCCTCATTCTGGTTAAGATGTGGCTAAAGTCTCTCCTATGAACACAAAGCTGACTCTTTTATACCTCGTTTTCCATTTAACACTTAATAGGGTCACTTGACTAGCTAGCCTCAGTGTGTGATTTGATGATCAAATGATGCAGCCATTTAACATCTTGCCTTCAAAGCTTAGTGGAAGTTGAACTGTTCTTACCATCGACTCTACTTAAATGTGAGAACCATTGGCACACTGCGGATCTCTCACTAGACCCTTAATAGAGACTCTACTCCAAGTCCTAGTTTATGATCTTGTTTTGTAGAATGATGTCTCTTCGAGGAACTTTCATGTGCTTTGCCACCAAAACTTAAGAAAATTTGGTGGTTACCATGAGGTGGCAAGGTTCCTCTTTTTATCAACTCGTTTGCAACATTTGCATTAAGTAGCTATTTGGCAAATGCATAACTTCTAATCACCTTCAATTTATTGGAATAGCCAGTGAGACATAAAAATGTAGAAGGTGAGTGGATTATCAACTTGGTCATTCGAGTAGAGACGTTGGATAGCATTCAGTTTGCGTTCGTTCATCTCAATTGTATATATGTTACTGCAGTCATGACAAAGCATACTTGGGTTTGCATCTGAACGTTTAATTACTACTCATTCTTGCTGGCAGTGTTTGGACTTCAATGGGAATATATGGTACCGTGCTCCTGTTGATAGCTATTGGGCGTGCTGCTTTTGTGTTCCCTCTCTCCGCTTTTTCCAATTTCATGAACCGACATGCTACACGAGCGCCGTCAATAACGTTCAAACATCAGGTAACAGTGTAGTTATTTCTCGAAATAATCATGTCATAAATATGGGCTCTTATGTTGTGTCATTTGTGATATTTATCAGATAGTAATTTGGTGGGCTGGTCTTATGAGAGGAGCAGTATCTATCGCCTTGGCGTTCAAGCAGGTACCTTAGCATTTCCCAAGATATGGGTCTTAGTTTCGAAATGAAGCGGAACGGATATCTTCAAATATGTCTGATTAATATTGAACGTATAAACTTTTGATGCAGTTCACTTATTCTGGTGTCACAGTTGATCCAGCGCATGCCGTAATGGTTACGACTACAGTAATTGTTGTGCTCTTCAGTACACTAGTAAGTTAATGGAAAATTGGATAAGATTTTGACATCTGGTACGGAAAATCTATTAGAACTGCAGAGATTTTGATATTTGTGGTCCTTAGAGGTAGCAAAACAACTCGTCTCTCAGTATTCCACCAACCAGTCCAAGCTTAAACGGGCTTGGGTCATTACACAGTTGTCGACCCAACAGGTTGAACCCGAAATCAAACGGGTCAAACTGGGATGCAAATCAAAACACAAATAAAAATTATGTAGATTTGGAAGAACTTTAGCTAATGATTTAAGAGAAATGTACTCCCTCCGTCCCAATTTTGCATTTTTCCGAAAAGAAGAATAAAAAGGGAAAGGAGGCTGGGTCATGTTGCAGGGTTGGGTTATGGTCAGTTAATTGATCCTTCTTGACCCAACTATGTTGCCCAAGCATTTGGGACCGTCGAGTGATGACTCATTTATTAATTCGACAGTTTTGGCCAGTCCAATTCGACCCAACTCGTCAATTTGCCACCTCTCCCTTTATTTGCTTTTGGTAACTCCAGAAATTCATTGGTTGCATTGCAGGTTTTTGGCTTCTTGACAAAGCCACTTATTAACTATCTGCTTCCGCATTACGACAATACGAGGAGAAGTATAGATAGAGAACCAACTATCTCAAAAGACACACTCCCTTTGCTTTCGTTTGAAGAATCTGCCTCAACCAACCTTCTACGTGCGAAGGATAGTTTGTCCATGCTATTTCAAAGACCTGTATATACAATCCATTCCTACTGGAGGAGGTTCGATGACACTTACATGAGACCGATATTTGGTGGGCCATCAAGAAACGAGGAGTGCGGATAGTATCCGAGTCTTGCCACTACATGAATGGTGGCAATCCTACTCTCTCTTGCTATGGAAGCGACTACACTGAAAATTCATCTGTGATGGATGATGTCTGATCGGCATCTTGAAATTTTGACATCGGAGCTGCTGCACGTTTGTTCTGACAAAGCAATGTTGCCTGGAATTTTGGCCTGTCTTGTTCCCTCGACTCTTCAAGAACGCGTTGAAGATTCGGTCTCTTAAAATTCTAATTATAAATTGGAGGATTTCTCTCTTTGTTGATGAAATGTGTTTTAACTTGTGTTTGTAATGCCTGCCTGCCAACATGGAGCTGGTGATTCAAAAAGCTGTTGTTTGCTTTGCCCAGTGACAACTTATAGACAAGCTTGTATAACTTATGGCACAGGCTTCTGTTGGAACTATTTACAGTAAATTACTTTTGGAAACGGCCTCTCTACCTCCACGAGGTAGTCGTACGGTTTGGGTACACTCTATCCTCCCCACCCAGACCTCACTTGTGGGATTTCACTGGGTATGATGTTGTTGTTGCTGGCTAGTAAATGAATCCATTGGGCCCGGACACCACAGTTATCAAAAAAAGAAAATCAATGGTGGTTCTACCATTTTCTGTTTGGCATATGTAAGTGAACAGGTGCACCTTTGTCCAAATAACCAAAATGCTTTGATTACCCACTGAAAATAGCTTGCTTGCCAAGTCGCCCACTTGAGAAGCTATTCTCCGGGAAGCAAGTGAGGAGGAAGCGAACTGTCTTTGAAGCTTAGGAGGAAGCGAAACTATGCACGAAGCTTTGTTTCTTCTCCTGTAGTCTTAATGCGGGTTTATCGGAAACAATTTTTTTTACAAACAACTTCTTTACAAGAAATTTTTGGATTGTACCGAAATTGATTCATCTAATACAACTACTCTATTAAAGTGTCTTATAAGAAAAAGCTTTGCTTAAAACATCTTTATTTGGTATGTTGCATAATTTTTTATTTCATTTTATAATTTCACATATTTTCTCTTTATAAGATTTTTTTTCTGGTTTGGTTTATTGATTAAGCAAATTGCAAAACAGAAAGCAAACAAGTGAAAAAAGATACATTTTGTAAATTTGATATTGTACTATAATTTAAAAATTAGCAATTTTACTATCCGTTTCACTCCTGATTCATTTTCCTTTAAAATAAAAATTACCCCATATTATCTTATTGGTATTACGATATAAGTTTCTTTTTTTTGTTTTGGTTTCCTATCTGGTGTTTGATGTCTGCAATAGAGTCTCGACTAATTCGAATCGCGCACTATAAGATCCATTTTGAGGGTAGTGCTCCTGCCAAAATTTCTTCGTATCCAGGACTCAAATCGAGATTCTTCGTATCTAGGACTCAAATCGAATCGAGAGCTTTGATTAAGGGCGAAAGATGCAATAGGTTAGCTACAAGTGCTTAAATTATTGGAGAGTTTTCCACCCGGTGTCCGATGTCTGCACTGAAGCTCCGACTAGTCCGACTTGCGCACTCTAGGATCCATTTCGGGGGACGCTTTTAACATGATTTTCTCCATATCCTGGGCTTGAACTCAAGACTTCTGATTCACGATATGAAATAAGTTAACTACACGTGCTTAAATTATTGGAGAGGAAAAAAAAATAATCAAAATTTACCTACTCAAAAGGAAAAAGGAAAAAGAAAAAAGAAAATAAAAAGACTAAATTAGCCATCATCAGTATCGATACGGTATATAAACCGCCCTCGTTAAAACTACGAAAGCGTTTTCTGCTATATCTGAGATTTTCTACATTTCACTCTCTACCACCTCACCGGTTACTCTTTATTAGGGTTTCTCCGTTGCACGCGCCACCGCACTTCTCCGCCGTCGTTTCTCTTTTGTTCTTTTCACAGGTAACGGTCATTGTATTTATTTTTTCGAATTTTATATACACAGCCCTAATTTTTTTTTTGTTGCTAATTTTCGGAACGAAGAATCGTGTTTGTGAATGCATTTGTGTTTTGATTATCTATTTTGAGAGTGTTGATTTTAGGTGAATCGTGTCGTTCGACAACGTTTTCTAGTGGTATGAGTTGTTTATTTTTCATTTATTAGGTAGTGTAGGGAACTAGTTTGAATTTGTGTTTTGGTTGTCTATTTAGAAAGAATGGGAGCCTTGCCATGTGATTAGGAGGTCACAGGTTCAAGCCGTGGAAACAACCTCTTGCAAGAATGCGGGGTAAGACTGTGCACGATAGACCCTTGTGGTCCGGCTCTTGTACCTTGCACATAGCGGGAGCTCTAATGCACCAGGCTGTTGTTGTCTATTTAATGTGTAGTTTGAATTTGTGATTTGTTTGTCTATTTAGAAAGTGATGATTTTGGTGAGTCACGTCGTTCTACAGCGTTTTCTGGTGGTATGACTTGTTTATTTTCCTTTATTAGGTAGTGTAGGGAAGTAGTTTGAATTTGTGTTTTGGTTGTCTATTTAGAAAGTGATGATTTTGGTGAATCACGATGTTCAACAACGTTTCCTGGTGGTGTGAGTTGTTTATTTTCCTTTATTAGGTAGTGTAGGGAACTAGTTTGAATTTGTGTTTTGGTTGTTATGTGCCAATTGTCCCTTATCGGATAAATAGAGAAATGCTAATGGGCTTATAAGCTAAATGGGTTCTTCCACACGACTCAGAGTGGTAGCTTGGACCCAAGAGGGGTGCCAGCCGTGACCAACGAGGTCGTTGGTTCTCAAGAGGCAGTGATTGTTATGTGCCATTTGTTCCTCATCGGACAAATAGATAAATGCTAATGGTTTTATAAGCTAAATGGGTTCCCCCACATATCATCCTAGTCTTTTGGGTTGGGCTTTCCCGTTTAGTCTATTACAGTTGTCTATTTAGAAAGTGATGATTTTGGTGAATCACATTGTTCTACAACGTTTCCTGGTGGTATGAGTTGTTTATTTTCCTTTATTAGGTAGTGTAGGGAACTAGTTTGAATTTGTGTTTTGGTTGTCTATTTAGAAAGAATGGGAGCCTTGCCATGTGATTAGGAGGTCACAGGTTCAAGCCGTGGAAACAGCCTCTTGCAGAAATGCAGGGTAAGACTGTGCACAATAGACTCTTGTGATGTGGCCCTTGTACGGATCCTGCGCATAGCGGGAACTTTAATGCACCGAGTTGCCGTTGTCTATTTAATGGCGTAGTTTGAATTTGTGATTTGTTTGTCTATTTAGAAAGTGAATGCTTTTGGTGAATCACGTCGACAACGTTTCCTGGTGGTATGAGTTGTTTATTTTTCATTTATTAGGTAGTGTAGGGAACTAGTTTGAATTTGTGTTTTGGTTGTCTATTTAGAAAGAATGGGAGCCTTGACATGTGACCAGGAGGTCACAGGTTCAAGCCGTGGAAACAGCCTCTTGCAGAAATGCAGGGTAAGACTGTGCATAATAGACCCTTGTGGTCCGCCCCTTGTACGGACCCTGCACATAGCGGAGCTTTAATGCACCGGGCTGCCGTTGTCTATTTAATGGCGTAGTTTGAATTTGTGTTTTGGTTGTCTATTTTGAAAGTGATGATTTTGGTGAGTTCACGTCGTTCTACAGCGTTTTCTAGTGGTATGATTTGTTTATTTTCCTTTATTAGGTAGTGTAGGGAACTAGTTTGAATTTGTGTTTTGGTTGTCTATTTAGAAAGAATGGCAGCCTTGCCATGTGATTAGGAAGTCACAGGTTCAAGCCGTGGAAACAGCCTCTTGCAGAAATGTAGGGCAAGACTGTGCACAATAGACCCTTGTGGTCCGGCCCTTGTACGGACCCTGCGCATAGCAGGAGCTACAATGCACCGGGTTGCCGTTGTCTATTTAATGCCTAGTTTGAATTTTTGTTTTGGTTGTCTATTTTGAAAGTGATGATTTTGGTGAGTTCACGTCGTTCTACAACGTTTTCTAGTGGTATGATTTGTTTATTTTCATTGTTTTTGCCTTTATTAGATAGTGTAGAGAAGTAGTTTGAATGTGTGTTTTGGTTGTGTATTTTGAAAGTGAATGCTTTTGGTGAATCACGTCGTTTTACAACGTTTCCTGGTAGTATGAGTTGTTTATTTTAGTTTATTAGGTAGTGTAGGGAACTAGTTTGAATTTGTGTTTTGGTTGTCTATTTAGAAAGTGATGATTTTGGTGAATCACGCCGTTCTACAATGTTTTCTAGTGGTATGAATTTGTGTTTTTGGTGAATCACGTCGTTCTACAACGTTTCCTGGTGGTATGAGTTGTTTATTTTCCTTTATCAGGTAGTGTAGGGTACTAGTTTGAATTTGTGTTTTGGTGATGATTTTGGTGAATCACGTCGTTCTACAACGTTTTCTAGTGGTATGAGTTGTTTATTTTCCTTTATTAGGTAGTGTAGGAACTAGTTTGAATTTGTGTTTTGGTTGTCTATTTTGAGAGTGATGATTTTGGTGAATCACGTCATTTTAGAACGTTTTCTGGTTGGTATGAGTTGTTTTTTTCCTTGTTTTTGCCTTTGTTTCAATCTGGGGAAGTAGTTTAGTTTTGTGTTTTGGTTGTCTATTTAGAAAGTGAATGCCTTTGGTGAATCAGGTTGTTCTACAACGTTTCCTGGTGGTATGAGTTGTTTGTATTCATTGTTTTTGCCTCTATTAGGCAGTGTAGGGAAGTAACAACAACAAAGTAGTACAGTATCTAAAACGAAAATGTATAAGGCCATTACTACGACAGGCACGGTGCTCCCTGGCCCCCCAAGCATAAATCTGTCAAAAAGCGAGTCAGAGTTCTACCCTAATTAGTGACCTCCATACCCTCCTATATAAGGTCATGTCCTCGGTAAGCTGAAGCTGTGCCATGTCCTGTCGAATCACCTCTCCCCAGTATTTCTTCGTTCTAACTCTACCTCTATTCATACTCCTTACTGGGGCATCTGCGCATCTCCTTTTGACATGTACAAACCATCTCAGCCTTGCTTCCCTTATCTTGTCCACCCCAAAGGTCACTCCCAGTATCCCACCAATTATTATACCCCAACGAGTAATTATCAATTGACACAAGGAAGTAACTCTGATTTGAGCTAATATTATTGCCAAATCAGTAGACACTGTTTGATTACAAGTTGAAATCAAATCAGCAACTTAAGTGGAAATGCTTCTATTATACTGGAACTGAAAATAAGCACCATTCTTGCAATTTCATACTTGACATTCAACAATATAATTGAAGAAGAACGTGAATTAGGAGTGAGAAAGGGATATCATATGTTCTTGTAGGGTTTTCTACTTTTTGGTATACTTCTTGTATACGGGCGTGTTTTGGTCCCTTCTTTTACCGATATCTTATTACATTATTGAAAAAAGGAATGAGAAAGGGAAGTCGCGTGAATCAGTATCAAAGTTTTGAGAGGGTAGAAGAGAGAGAAGGGTGATAAGAACACCAGAAAATTTGGTTTCAAAACTCTGAATCTCTCTTCGCTTGTCACATTTATTACAAGTCTGGGAGTAAAGACAAGCTCTACTTTAATGAAAGAAAATCTCAGCCATCCACGAGTCACGCTTTGTTACACTTAATCAGCCTTAGAGGGTGTTTGGATTGACTTATTTTAAGTGCTTTTGGCTTTTAATCTCTTTTTTTACTTTTTGGGGTGGTTGAGAAAGATAAAAAGTACTTTTAAGCACCTACTTTTAAGTTGAAAAAGTACAAAAATAAGCTAAAAGCCAAAAGTTGGTATTTCCAACTTATGACTTTTAGCTTTTAGCTTATAAGCTACTTTAAAAAAACCAATCCAAACACCCTCTTACTCTTAACCAATTTGAACTAACTTCTGAATATACTTTCCAGGCATAACAGGGTTGGATTCAAAAGTGGTGCAGAACTCCAATTTAGAAATATACCATGCCTGACAATCATAAATGTTCAGAGTGATGAAGGCTTCATTTTTGTCTAAAAAATGTTTTCTATTGTATAACTTTTAACTTGCAATTTTTTTTCCTACTATATGGAGCCATGTCTTAACTTTGTGCCTCTTAATCTTTGTATACTGACTGAATATCATTGGCAGGTAGTCAGGTATTGCCCCGGAGCATTTGTGGAAAGTGGGAATGGCATCTTCTGACGATGAAGCTGAAGCAGTCCCAAGTACTGTCTCTAACTATGAATTTGTGGATGATAAGGATGAGCCTGTTTCATTTGCGGAGCTAACATTTCAGTGGAATGATACTGAGAGACTGGATGGGAATAAAAGACATGTTTTCTTGCGTGGGACTGCTGATAATGGCCTTCAGAAGATTTATAAGCAGGTCACAACATGGAAGATTGATTTTTCGTGTATAGAGCCAGCAATTTCAGTTTTATCTAAAGAGAGCGATTGGATCAAACTTGAAAAACCAAGGAAGGCTTTCCAGGATACCATTAGGTCAATCTTGATCACTGTGCATTCCTTGCACTTCGTGAAAAGAAATCCAGAATCTTCTGCTAGAGCTTTGTGGGATCATTTATCTAAAGTTTTCAGGTTAACATATTGACATCTTGTGTATTAGCATATTCTGTTTTTTCCTCTAGAGAAATCTAGAATCTTACCCTACCCATGTTTTTGTAGTGTGTATGATCCCAGGCCCTCGGAGAATGATCTAGTGGATCACATGAATTTTATCAATGAAATTGTTAAGCGTGACAGAAAATTTGCTCAATCCAAGGTTTGTATGATTTCTTATTGTGATCAGACAGCACGTTGAAAGATCTCTAATTCTAATGGTTTTAAATTCACTTTTGTTTTCTGTTGGGTTTTCCCTCATCCTTTTTCCTTTTTTGACATACAATTGCATAACAGGTAAATCTGAATGTAAGTTGGCATGTCCTTTTGGCTGATATCACTATTAAATTTTCCACTTTGACCTACGCTTCAAATTGATTATGGGATGAGGTTGCTGGGAGGTACTTAGAATCCTTATTTGATATAAAAAGGGAATTATTTGAAGTGTGAAAAGTGGATTAGTTAGTTAAGAGATATCACATAACTAGAGCTTATTCGGTAGGCATTTGACCATGGAAATTGGGGCTCAAATTTGAAATTTTGATTTGAAATCAACTTTTGTTTATGAAATGGGAATGTATCTCCATCTTCAATTTCAAATCATGATTGATTTGAAATCCCTAATTCTCCAGAAAGTAGGATTTTCAATTTCTTTCTAATGTAAAAAATGACCCATAAGTTTATATTTTGCAAACCAAAGACCTCAAATCAATTTATTTTAATTAATGCTTTCAAATCATGGCTTGAAATCATGTCTAAACGGGCCCTTAATACTTGAATTGTTAGGCTAAGAAAAAATTGCTTTTCAAGGAAAAGCAGGCAAGGCCTTTTGCAAGAAAAGACTATTAACTAAAGGGGAGATCTAATATGTAAACCATGAGGTCTCAAGTTCAAATCCTCGCGGAGATAAAAACACTAGATCATTTCTTTCCATATGTTCGTGCCTAGACAGAGTTACCTGGTGCCTTTGCTAGTGCGAGGTAGCAGGTACCCCGTGGAATTAGTTGATGTGCGCACAAGCTGGCCCAGACACATGGTTATAAAAAAGAGAGTAATTTTTTCAGCTATTGCTGTTACATATTTGTGAATTTTCATATATGGCTTTAGTAGTACTTTTCACATACTTCCTAGAATGGGCCCCGTCCATTCCATTTTTACATGGCTCTATTTGAGTGTACACGAAGTTTAAGAGCTGATTTAATTTTTTTAAATGACTTTAAGGCTTGATTTATAGCTAATATATTATATTGTTGATGATAAAAAAATACCCACTAATGGTTGAATAGTTAGTTTGATAGAGAAGGCATCATATCAAATTTGCAGGTGGTGAACTTGAATTCTTGAAAATTGTGAATTTTACATAGGAATAGTATATGGTCGAACATTTTGGTATATCTCAAAATTGAAAGTGAGTCATATAAAATGAGACCGGGGAAGTATTCTTTTATGACGAGAGAGCCCATTTAATTTATTTAATTCTCATGTCCATGTTCGAAAGTGCTGATATATCCCATAAATATACATAATTCCTTTTTGCCAAGAATGAATTAACCAATGTCTGAATTGAAATGGAATTCAGTCAGGTCCTTTTTTTGAGCCTGAGTTCCCATTTTCTTTTTCTTTTTATTGTTGTCTTCTCAAGTATTTTGTATCTTTATAGCAAAAGGTCAAACTGATCTTGTTTTATGCAGGTTTTACTTAAATTTTTGGAGGAGAAGCCTAAGAAGAAGAAAATCTTTGACGAGGTTGTACATATGCTTTCCCTTGTTTTTCTAAGACATGAAAGCAGGATTTAGGGAACAGAACATCTGGCTTTCTTTTGAGCTTGTGCTTGTTTCTCTTGGCAGGTTGGATCAATATCTGAGTTTATAGTGGATGAGATCATAGCTGACAATGAAGAAGAAGAAGAAGATGATGACTCTGATTACAATCACTTTGAATCTCTCTGCGCAATATGTGATGATGGTGGTGAACTTCTTTGGTATGTTCTGACCCTTTACCATTCCACAAAGACAACTCTGATGTCTGGCTTGTGTTGCATCTTTCCTTGAATCTGCACTCGCATATTTGAATTATCAGTTCGCCAAATGCTTTATCTCATCTGATTTTCTTTGTTATATGTTCCATTGTTGATGTTGTGTTTGCACCCGATACAGATTTGTACATAGGTGTAGGCCATTGATTCGGCTTGTTTGGTCATCTTAGTTAAATAAACTCTAAAGAAGGGTTGATAACTCGGCGTTCCAGTGTCTACCTGAATGCATAGTGACATGCCCACCTCCTTTGTTGAGTATTTCACATATGGTTCTACTGGTGTCAGATTGGCATTTTTTGTGTGCACCTACTTCTCCTAAGAACTTCTGTAATTTCATGTTCAGTATGTACCTGATAGAAGCATGTAGTTAAATCCTGCTTCCCTTTTTAGAGGTGGTTAGTTTTGGTTCTGAATTGCTTATTATTATCTAGTGGCCTTTTTCTGCTTCTCCAAATAATATGCCTCCTGTGATCCCAACCAGCTGCGATGGAAAGTGCTTGAGGTCATTTCATGCTACTGTGGATGATGGTGATCAATCTCAATGTGAATCTCTTGGTTTTACAAAGGCGCAAGTTAGGGTATGTCAAAATTTGCCTGAATTTTGTTCCTTCTAGTGATGTCATTCTCATCTCTGGTTAGCATATTCCTACTAATACAGGTTTTCCCCTTCCAGGCAATGAAATATCAAGATTTCTACTGTAAGAATTGTGAATATCAGCAGCACCAGTGCTATGCTTGTGGGGAGTTGGGTTCTTCTGATCAATCGTCTCATGCGGAGGTACTGTGAGACCTGCTGTGGAATAGTACAATTTTTTGAAGATGTTTTTTTTTTTTTTTTGATAAAGTAATAAATTTCAAAGATGTTCTAGCCATCTGTATGAATGTTGACTGTTAAATCAATATAGTAAAGATTTCTGCATACGGAGGTAGCACGTGATTGTAGCGTATATCATATTTGCAAAGAACTCATTTATATTGGATTAAGACTTACAACTGGGTAATCCAACTGTGTAGCCTTGTCGATTTCTGTATATGTGTTCCTGCAATGTCACTGAAAATATTCTCTTTGGGTATGACCTTGTTCACTCTTTTAATACCTGCAAACAAGAAATAGAAATTACTACTAATAGATTGAATGAAATCTCTAAGAATCCCATGTTTAAAGTATTACTCAGTAAATACATATACTCCTATATCTTAACTTAAGATTGACTATTCTAGTTTACTAACTACGTTGTCCCCAGATGTGTTCTTCTGCTGGCCCTGTGTGTGATAGTTGGCTAGATTGATGCTTACTTAATATTGGTGCTTACTTCTTTCTGTGTGTAACAACTGGAGTCCTATCATATTTGTTCTTACTCGTGCACACTTGTCAGTTCTATTACACTTCTCTTTTCTCCACTCTCTTTTATGTTTTGGTTTGTTTGGTTGCTGTTTGCTCTTCTTCTTCTACCTAATTCTCCCTTTTTAACTGTAGGTTCGCCACCTCCTTTTTTCTTTAGTATTTTTATTTCTTTTTTATTCTATCTAATTCCTTCTTTATTCGTATTCAGTGGTCATTTCTCCTTTATGGTAGGAGTTATTAGCACCTATTCCCATGGAAGGAAAAAGCAAAAAATTTTTGCATAAAGGCTAGCAAAAGTACCTAATGCATTTAATTGTGTGTATGATGATTTTTTTGTTATAAGTGTCCATCCCCGTGTTAAAATTATCTTAGCTTGATATTTTTTTGAGTTGGTACTTTGAATTGCATTTTCCCCATGTATATATGGCTGTGTCGTAATTCAGGTATGGTTTTCAGGTCTTCCGTTGCGTCAATGCAACTTGCGGTCATTTTTACCATCCACATTGTGTTGCCAGACTGCTTCATCCTGATGCTCAGTCAAAGTTTGATGAACTTAAAAAGAAGATTGCTGCTGGTGAATCTTTTGCTTGTCCTCTGCATCATTGCTGTGTCTGTAAACAAAGAGAAGATAAAGATAAACCTGAGCTACAGTTTGCCATGTGTAGACGGTGTCCAACATCCTATCATCGGAAATGCTTGCCTAAGTACTTTATTTTCCCTTGATGTTTCCGTGGACAGTACCTTGTGTATAAATGTAACAGGTTTTATGTAAATTGCCAGGGAAATTGTTTTCGACAAGAGCAAGGATAAAGAAGAAAATGATGAGGAGGAGGAGGAAGAGGATGATGATGATGTTATGCCAAGGGCATGGGATGGTCTTATAAAACATCGAATTTTGATCTATTGTTTGTGAGTTCCTTACATCCAACTTGTGCTTTTACTCTTATCCATCCGAGCTGATATTTCTAGTGACCTTTAGTCTAATTTTTTTCAAGTGACTTATTCTAACAAATTCTTCAGAAAACACGAGATTGATGAAGAACTTGCTACACCTTTAAGAGATCACATCAAATTTCCGGGAGATCGTAGGAAGGAGAAGCAACCATTGGAACAATTGAGAAAATTTAAAGGAATGTCTGCAGAAGTAACTAATGGCAAGAGAGTGACTGCAGAAAAATCAGAAACCGTTGAAAAATTGTCCAAGGCAGTGAAAGTTGATTTGTCCAGAAAGAGAGAGAGACTGTCTCTACCTGATTCTTCGAAAAGACAAAAAGTTATCGATGCTACTAGAAAGAGTTTGAACAAGACTTCATCCGCAAAGCTCAACAAAGCTACCAAAAGTGAAAGTAAAACCTCTTTGGGTGATAAGTTATATGCACTCATTAGCAGGGAATCACAACCCGGTGAGTCTGGTGAAGAGGGGAAGCCCAAGATCGTGAAGTCTGACAAAAACGAGACAAGCAGTTCACAGATTTTAGATGCTGCATCAAAGAGCAGGTGAAGCACTTTAGCTCTGTCAATAACTATTGTTGCTTGAGGTCCCAGAGATATCCCAGCTTTTCCTTTTCCTTTGCTTAGGAGATGGGGTTTTCAATTCATAGCTACAAAATTTTGGCTCAGTGGACATGTGTGCTTATCTTAAAATGGTTTTTGAAAATTACTCCAGATGCAGGTTTAAATCAAAGTGGAATAATATTTTAAAGGTTCTTGGTTCTTTTTCTCGAGGAAAATAAAAAGAGATGAAGAAAAAGTAGTGAAGTGTAGTTTTGATACTAAGGCATTAAAGATTTAGCGCTAGGGATGTTAAATTAGTGTTGCAGATTCGGTTCAAACTCCATGAAAGGTACTCTATTGAGGTCAGGCTTTGTTAGTTGTTGTACGCATTAGTTATAGGAGCACTCTTTTCACTCTTTCTATATGTTAACAGCCAGTTGGAGGATTTGAAAGTGAGAGCAGATCTTGGACTAAGACCTTCCGGGTTAAGACTAAACAAATTTTAAGGAGCTGTTTGGCCGTGAATAGAGCTGTTTGGCCATGAAAATTATTCACTTTCTTCCCAAAATAGTTTTCCACTTAGATTTTAAAATCATTGTTTGGTTATAAAATTTCCAAATCCAATTTGGAGTTGGATTCCAAATTGGGAAAGTTCTCCAAACCTGTTTTCCAACTCCATCTGCATGAATTCCAAATAAAATGCTCTCTTCTCTCCTTAGCCAAAAATACAGCCAAACACAGCTCCATCTTCAACTCCAATTTCATAAATTCCAAATAAAGTGAAAAAAGTTTGGAATCTATGGCCAAACACCTACTAAATTTGCATCGTACAACATTAATGATACTCTCCTACTAGTAAACAACTTCAAGGGATTATTCATCATTATCTGTCAAACAAGAGTAAGTGGTGTGGGATCATGAATTTGGATTGAAAATGGTGTAGTTGAGTCTGCTAGTTCTTGGATGAATAACCCCCCCCCCCCCCCCCCCCCCCCAAAAAAAAAATAAAAAAAATAAAGTTAGTATGTTGTATGAACTATTTGTTGCTGTCTAGTTCTCCTGCTCTTTGTTTATTCTACTTCCACACTGCCGTACAGTAGGATGCTGTCTTTGTGCTTTTTCTCAAGGTCTGGCTATGGATTCGTTTCTGTTGTCTGACTGATAAGACACTGTTCTGTTTTCTTTTATATATGTCTGTCGTGCAGAATATTGTCTATGATGAAAGACGTTAAATCCTCCATAACTATGGAGAAAATAGTGAAGCAGACAGTACCCACAACACACGCGTACTCGTCAAAATTTGATAAGTCGATAACCTTGGGGAAAGTTGAGGGTTCCGTTGAGGTATTTCAGAAATAACTTTTCATGTTGGTTTTTGTTTAACCTTTCTTTAATCTGACCTATTTTATCAGATGTCCCGAATGGACCTCCCATTAAAAAACTGACCTATATCATGTTTTGCAGGCTATTCGTGCGGCTTTACAGATATTAGATGGAGGGGGCGAAGTCGAAGATGCAAAAGCTGTCTGTGAGCCTGGGCTTCTTGCTCAGATAATGAAGTGGAGGGTACTTGCTTCATTCTTCTTTTCAATTTGCTTATTCTAGTTTTGCCTTGAGGTACGAACAGTTAGTTGTCCATGCTAAACTTAAATAAGCCGTCTTTTGACCCTAACAAACAACAAAATGATATGAACTCATGAACAATGCCCCCCTCCCCCCTCTTCAAATCGAAGAAAGAAAGTGATATTCTTGAGGGATGTGTCTTTGTGGGAATACTGTAGTATATAATATGCTTACCACCCAGATCGGGCCAATCTTCAAGTGTCCAATTGCAAACCTTGAAGGTGATCCAATCCTGGTTCCCTTCCACCTAGTGGAGCAAAGAGTACAACAACAACATACCTTGTGTAATCCCACAGGTTGGATTTGGGATAGAGTGTACGCAGAACTTACCCCTGCCTCTTGGAGGTAGAGAAGCTATTTCCGAAAGACCCTTGACTCAGGTAACTCATATCAAAGCAGTTGGTAAAAGGAAATATAGAAGTAAATAAGACATAACAAATAATAGAGAAGGAAAAAGGGAACAATAACAACAACAAAATAATGTGATAAACGAAGCACAAGAAACAACATGTAGTATCAGAAATCCAAGGACAAGAAACTACGAGGATACTGTTAAATACTATTGGTATGAAAGGAGAAACAAGTACGGTGCACCAAACTACCACCAAGCCTATCTCGCAGGAAAGAGAGACAACACTTAACTACCTACTAACCTTCTACCTAATTTGTGACCTCTATATTCTCTTATCTAAGGTCATGTTCTTGGTAAGCGAAGATTTGTCATATCCTATCTAATCACCTCTTTACGTTGTCAGCCTACCTCTGCCTCTTCTTAAACCCATTCAGATTATGTAAAGTACCTTAGGGCGTAAGCCTTTCGGCTGGTTTAAGATGATGAGAAAGAAATGAAAGCCCATTTTGGTTGATTTGATTCCCCCGCTTTCCCAAGAAATGAGTTGCGGATGCAGTCTCTCCCTTGGCCTTTGGAGAGGAGAGGGCAGAGAAGAAAACGTCCGTGATCGGAGTCGTGGTTTGAAGATGATGATTTGAAGATTCATTCAACAGAGACGGGTGTCTTGGTTGCCGCGTTGAGGACTTTTTCAAAGATCCGGAGCCAAGTTGGCGTACCAAAGCGCTTGAAGATCAAGAATCAATCTTTTGTTGTTAAATAGACTGTGGAAGTCCTTGGCTAGTGCGCGGACCTACACCTCTCACACCTCCTCACTCGTACATCTGCGCATCTCCTTTTCACATGCCCAAACCATCTCAGTCTTGCTTCCATCTCTTGTTCACCACGGAGGCCACTCCCACCTTGTCCCGGATATCTGCATTCCTGGTCTTATCCCTTTTACTATGCCCACTTATCCACCTCAACATCCTCATTTCAACAACTCTCATCTTCTGAACATGAGGGTTCTTAGCTGTCCAACACTTTCTCCCATATAACATAGTCAGCCTAACCACCACTCTGTAGAACTTACCTTTAAGTTTAAGTGGTAAATTCTTATCGCACAACACTCTAGAGGTGAGCCTCCCTGCACCTATACGATGTGTGACTGTGGAGCAAAGATTACATTCTAATAACAATAACATTCCCAGTGTAATTTCACAAGTGGAAAGTGGGTCCGGGGAGGGTAAGACGTACACAGACCTTACCCACAATGTGGGATAGAGAGGTTGTTTCCGATAAATCCTCGACTTAAAAGGAAAAGGAAAGTTAACGAAGAGTACATCCTCCAAAAGTAAATATATGGTCACAACACGGTGACCCCTTGTGGGGAAACGGGTGAAGGTAGAGAGAGATGGAATAGGATACATATACGTCTCACTGAAGATCTTGTATCTCGCTCTACTATTAGTGTAAACATATCTGTAATTAAATTGGCATTTTCTCAAAGTAGTTTTGTTAATTGTAATTGGTGTTTGGTTGTCTTATCCAAATAATTAGTATTTGGTTATCTCTTGTGAAAATCACTTCTTAGACTAATGGCCAATCATTTCTTCCCGAATTAGTTTTGGTATATAAATTTCTTTAACACTTTTTCTCAAAAAAATTAAATTTTAGTAGCGCTTGTATAAGTAGACAATATCAATAACTGAATCAGATTCAATGTTGATAAATAAGGCTAAGGATAACAATATGGAACTGGTTGTTTGATTAACTCAAGTTTCTTCCGTTTTAAATGATTTAGATGTTTCGATATTAAGTTTGATTCTGGTCTTCCAATCAAATAGCTGGCTTTCTTTCAGTATATTTAGATGGCTGTTTTTTGTAGTGCTGAAGCATTAATCGATTCTGCACTACTAGGTCTAAGCATTTTATATTAGCTGTTCACGTGGGTTCAGGTGTTCTATATTGCACTTTCAACAGAACTAGGTGTCATTGATTGCTGAAATTTTTACCTCTCTTTGCTTTTTACATTGTTCCTCTCTGTCTTTTTGTCCATTGTGTCCCAAATTTTGAAATTTATGTTGAATGCCTTTTGGGCTCTTTCCTAATTGTATGAATTCTTCTTATTTTGTAGAGCAAGCTGAGAGTGTATCTTGCTCCCTTTCTATATGGCATGCGCTACACGTCCTATGGTCGCCACTTTACTAAAGTGGAGAAGCTGAGAGAGGTGAGCTTAAACTTTAATAATATTTGTCGTCAGAAGATATATGTGTCTTAATGAGTGATTTCACCCTATGTTGCTCGGACTCTTGAAAAATGTCGACAGGTGCGTGTCGGATCCTTCAAAAATAGTGTATTTTTGAAGGATCCGACATGGGTGCGGCAACATTTTTGGAGAGTCCGAGCAACTTAGAATTTTCACCCCTCTGCCTGGTGGCATCCGAAGGTCTGAATGCTCTGAAAAGAAGAGATGACTAAGGTCTGAGGTCTAGTGGTCAATGAAGTGAGTTAAAGAGCCTTCAGGCCTGAGGTCTCAGGTTCAAATCCCAGCGGAGACAAAAAACACTAGGTGATTCTTCCCATCTGTTCTAGCCTTGGTGGACAGAGTTACCTGGTACCTGTTGCTGGTGGCAGGTGGCAGGTATCCCGTGGATTTAGTCGAGGTGCGCGAAAGCTGGCCCGAACACCACGATTATCAAAAAAAAAAAAAAAAGAAGAGATGACTAGGGTCCAGTACCATGCCCAGGGAGCCATGGGATACTCTAGAATAGGCTCGCTAGTTGGAATAAAAACCTCAACAACAGCCTTCATTGAACCCCTTCTTCCTATCCTTCTATGAAACGAGTCCCTATGCTCATGTAAACGGCCGGGGCCGGCCGGCCCATAGATCTAAAAGGATCCATCCATAGGCCCGACCGGATATCGTTTGTCCACAAACAAAAACATTAAAAAATTCGAATCGCCTCAAAATAGCCAGAAAGAAGATTAAGTACCTTGAAGTTTAAGGGTTTTACATTTGGATTTTGGGGTGGGGGATGGGGAAGCTTCTCTTACTAATTCGTCATTCCTTTTAGCCCCTTTTCAAGGTAGTATATGTCCATTAGCTTTTCTCCATTTAATATCATTGCCTAGTGGCTCCATTTCCCATTTCTTGGTGATTGTTTTAAAACGTCCATTTCCTAAGGTACTTGATTGACATACGTGCTTTTTAGGGCATCATCGGGTGATGATATTCAGTGGGAGTTCAATTATGCAAGGTTTTTTTTTTGGCTCAACTTCTTTTGGGCAACATTACTTCTCTTGAAAAAAATAAGGTTTACACAGGAATGTTAAAAGAGGGGAACTCCTCCTTGTTCTTGTTTAGGAACTCTTGTTGTCTACTGGAGACTGAGTTACGATGAATCGCAGTGTTCAGAAGATCAAAACTGTGCATATCTAGATACGGCAGATTTGCAAGTACTTTCTTGTTTGTCTTCGAGGGAGTTTATGTTATCACCACTCTAGAATTTGCAGCCATAGTATAGTGCAGCATTTTCCCGTTCTATTTTATGTGAAGGAGCAGTGCATTATATAAGAATGCTATCTTCCCTCCTCTCCCAAAAGCGAAGAGAAGAAAAAAAAGGGGAAAATTTACGCTTTCTAGGTTAACGACACTTCTTCACTTTCTGGCTGGCAAAGTTTACCTTTTCTAGGTTAACGACACTTCTTCACTTTCTGGCTGGATCATTTTCAGCATTGATTTCACTTTGATCATGATCTGTTATATTTTCTAAGTGCATTATATTGCATGGCAATCATCAGATTGTAGAGTGTCATCACCACACAGGAATTTGCAAGAATGGTTAGAGTGCATCATTTTTTCCCTATTATTTTATTTAAACGTGCAGTGGATCACAGGAAATCTATCCTATTCTAAGTTGCTTGGACTCAGGTGCGGGTATCCGAGACGGGTGCGGATCCGAGAGTCGGGTTCGTTAAAATTTAAATTTTAAGATTCGGGGGTGCGAATCCGAGTATGGATTCGGGTGCGGGGATTCGGCTAAAGAAAATCAAATATTATAAAGATAGAGTTATAAAGATATTCTAAAAATCCACTATAAAACAAAAACAAGAAAGCATCTCAACTTAAGACATTAATTAATAACTAACATAACAAAAAACTAGTGTCAACTATCAAGTTACTTAAGTTAGCTACTATCAAATTCTCAATTTTCCCTCAAATTCGTTCTTGATTTTGGTCAAAGTGTCCGGATTCGTTTGACCGAATCCAAGACACACCCCGCACCCGCACCAGCGTCGGTGTCGCATCGAGACGGGTTCGGCGGCAAAATTGAAGAGTCCGCGCAACATAGATCCTATTCCCACCTCTTGCAAATGCTAAATAAAAGAAAAAAACGCACAATTAACCTCACTATCTTTCAACATTTTCACTTATGCACCTTCTTGCTGTATCATTTGATCTGTGATTTCTCCTTTAGGGAAATGGGGCAGGATACATGATATATCACACCTTCTGGCTGGATCACTTGAGCAGTGATTTCTCTTCGGGATGTAAACAGATCATTCACTAGGATTAGATGTAATGAATAATATCTTTAGAAATATTCCTCGTTCATTGCAATGAAACATCACTGTAATTCTATTTGAAAATAATAATAAATGACTTAAAAACACCGTCAATTGATTACTAAGAATTATATTGGCTCACCGTAAGAAAAGTAGTACTGACTTAACGGGGTTTTCATGAGAAGTACGCCAGTGGTTCCTAATAACTTTCGTCGGCTTGGGCCTGTTCTTTTTCAAAACCCACCCACCGCCCTGCCCCTTTGACCATAGTCTCTGTGATTTTCTTAAGTGCATCTTATTTCATGTCTACTTATCAGGCTCTAGTGTCTTTACCTGCCATATTTCACTCACTGAGTGTGATTCTAATGTGCAGATTGTCGATTTGCTTCATTGGTATGTTCGAGATGGTGATATGGTAGGAATCTGTACTGGCCTTATGCTTTATGAGTCGAAATCTTGTTACCAACTTTGAGTACAATAACTCTCACTGTGTAAAGTGGCTATAGTCCTCCAACTTTATTCATTGGTTTTCTGCTATACTAGCATTTTTACAGGGGAAGCACAATTATCTGTTTTGCTCCTGTTGTACTTTGGAAAATGGTTAATTGATGCCTAATACTTGTGACTTGTAAATCTGCCAGGATTTGTGAAGTTTCTAAGATTGGACAAGCTCCTTTTGTTTAGTGGGCAATGGATTAAAGTTTTTGTTGTTTGTTGTTTGTTGAGCAGATTGTGGATTTCTGTTGCGGTTCCAACGATTTCAGTTGCCTTACGAAAAAGAAGCTGGATGAAGTTGGGAAGAGTTGCTCATATAAAAATTATGATTTATTTTCACCAAAGGTGTGATTTTCTTTGTTTGTTAAGTGCATATTTGAGGTGGAGAATGCCCTAATAAATGATGATAGACGTACAAGCTTTGACGAATGGCTGTCTATATGCTTAGGTGTTTGGCTCATTACTTATTGCAGTTCCTTGTCCTTCTTGCAGAATGATTTTAATTTTGAGAAGAGGGACTGGATGACTGTCCGGACAGAGGAATTGCCTGTAGGATCGAAGTTGGTAAGAAGAAAAATTTCTTAAGAGCACAATATTCACAGAAATATACCAGCTCCAAAATTAATTAGTTTTCACCATACATTGCTTGGACTTACACTTTTTACCCCTTGTAGATCATGGGGCTGAACCCTCCTTTTGGGGTCAATGCTGCTCTCGCTAACAAATTTATCAACAAAGCACTTGAGTTTAAGCCAAAGCTGCTTATCCTCATTGTTCCAAAAGAGACGGAGCGGTATTTTGCATCTCTTTTATTTGTGTGAACTTCTCTTCTTTCTTTTCTCTCTCCCATTTTGATAAAACTCTTCTGTTTGAACCAGGTTAAATGTTAAGAAATCTCCATATGATCTTATTTGGGAGGACGATGCGTTGCTTGGTGGCAAGGTAAACTGTTTCTCCCCTTTCTTGTGAGTTGGTATTAAGGCAAAATGTATTATTAAGAACATAAGAAGTAAACTGTCTGGTGGCTCATCCTTATTCTTTTCCAGTCATTTTATCTGCCTGGATCTGTTGATCAAAATGACAAACAAATGGACGATTGGAATGTGAGTGCACCACCACTTTATCTTTGGAGTCGCCCTGATTGGACAGCCAAACATAAAATAATTGCTCAACAGCATGGCCACCCATCCAAGATAAAATTAGAAGAAAGTTGCTCACACACAGCTGCCCCTCGTTCACCGAAACATGAAGATGAGTCCACAAGGATCAATAATGACATTGGTTTCGAGGATAAGAAGCTGAATCAGCACGAAGAATACAAGGAGAGATCACAGAATAACAGTGGAAAAGAAGGTGGTGATAAACGGGACTATAGGAAGAAAAGATCTGATGATAAGTCAATGAAAGGGAGTCAGGATAAAAGCAAGAGTCAATCTGATAAGAAGCCGATGAGAGAGAGTCAGGATAGAAGCAAATATCAGAGAGATTTGGATGAAAAATCAAGACAGGACAAGTCCACAGTGAAACGTAAGAGAGATTTGGATGAAAAAGCAACAGAGGACAAGTCTAAAGGGAAAAGATCTCTATCCTCCTCCCCCAGTGTGACCAATCATAAGTCGGTTGATCGGCACACAATATCGTCTTCTAGGGCAGAAGAGAATGAAGGCTATCAACGTTTTGCAGGCCAGAGTGCTTCTGCATTACAGACAGAGCAAGAGAGAGGGTATGGGATACATCAGGACAGTGACTTGGAAAGAAGGCACATCTTGCGAACGGAGGAGCCTTATTCAGGTTTAGCACACCAATATCCTCGGTCTGCTAGTCCTGGTCCTGAATATATGGGCCACAGGGCACATCAGGATAGTGACGTGGCAAGAAGGAACGGCTTGCCAATGCAGGAGCCTTATTCGAGCTTAAATCACCAATATTCTGAGTCTTCTAGTCCTGGTCCTGAGTATTCATTCAGGGCCTCGGATGAACGATTTATGGGCTACCAGAGAGAGCATGCAGATATACCTGGTTATAGACCATACACCAGTCACCCGAATGGGGGAATATATGCAAGGGAGTCAGATGTACGGCCACAGGGTAATCTTTACGGGCAGCAGGGCGATAAGTATTTGACTCCCAGAGGCAACTACGTAGCAGCTGCCGTCCCTGGACATCCCCCCTATGGGCGGTTGAGTCCAGCAAATGGAAGGATCAATACGCCTCCAATGCAACCTTACCCTCCACATGATGCGTTATATCCCAGTGGTATGAGTAATATGGGATCTGAAGGCAGAAGCGACATCTATGGTGGTGGAATTGCTCGACCTGGGTTTCAAGGTAACCCATCGGGCTTTGCTCCAAGGCCGTACTACACCTATTCACAGCAAAATTCGTCAGGGTGGCTTAATGAGTAGGCAGAGGCCTGGTTGGTTAGTGGAGTGTTGAAGGTGTTCTATTTATGTCAGGGTCCTTGTTCTCTTCGTAGTTTCCGCTTATATTTCTTTTCTTTCAGTGGTGAAAAAGAAGGCATTACATGTATAAAGAAATGCGCAGACAACTATGCTCCTGTTATGTAATTTATGTTGTGTGCCTCCACTTTACCACCTCTTTAAGGGGTGTTGCTTTGGTCTGTTTATAGAGGTTGTTTTGGTTCATTGAACATGCGTTTGATATTGAAGTGAGACTTGGGTAAACTTTTATTTTCGATTTTAACCTCGATGTTCTTAATAACTCTTGGAACTTTTACTCTTGTTTCAATTTGTTCATCTTATTTTTTAACCCGTTTAGAAAAAGAATGTGTCTTTTCTAATTTGGCAACTCTTTAATTTCGATATTCCACATGACAGGACCACAAAGTAAAGGAAGTTTTGATAAACATTACGTGTATTTTTAGTTTAAGATCACTAGATTCAAGAGAATATTTTTTTAAACTCAGTGTGTACTTGTTTTAGTTATACCTACAAGAAAGATGCAACAAATTGAAGATAGATGAAATGAAACAGATGACTTGCTTTCTTCATCACAATTTTCTAAACAAAAGAACAAATGAAGAGCAAATTAGTTTTGAACTATAAACTATTTGGACTTAAATTCCCCTTGTCCATAGACTTGGTTTCAAAAATTTAAAATAATAGTTGAAAATTATTTCAAGTGTGTCTTCAAATGAGTTTTAATGTCTAAACACAATGTCAACTTCAAATTGATCAATCAATTCATGTGCTATTACACATGGAAAACTTCGATAATCATGATTTTGCATATTAGGACCCTAAAAACACGAAAAAAAGTAAAATCGATGTCAGTCATGACGAAACTCAGCCCGTTTGGGATGGATCCTATGGATTTCAGGGTAAACAAAGTCGGGTGACAATTGCTCAAAAAATTCATGTGCTAACACACAAAAAATTATAATATCCTTGATTCTTGTTTTTGGCTCATGTTTTAAAAAAGCTATGTTTGCTTTTCCAAAGCAACACACATCATTTAATAGGTCGTTATGGGCAGACCCAGGAAATTTCGGTTCAGACGAGTCGGTCGCAGAAATCTCAAAAAATTCATAAGCTAACACACACGGGAAAACTGAAATAATCCATAATTCCTGTTTTATGCCCATATGTTTTAAAAAAATATATGTCCGTCTTTCCAAAGCAACATGCATCATTAATTAGGTACTCACGGACGCTCTCAAAAATTTTTGGCAAAAAGATCGCCGGACGCACATATCCTAGAAAACTAATGGACTAACGCACATGAAAAAATTTGATAAATCCCATTTTCTGTTTCGGGCCTCATATCGACTGAAAAAATCTACGTTTGCCTCTACAAACCAACGGTGTGCATTGACCGAAATTTTTTGAGGGCGTCCCTGACGACCTATTAAATGGTGCGCGTTGGTTCGGAGGGGCAAATATAAGTTTTTTTGAGTCAAAATGAGGCCCGAAATCAGAAATGTCAATTTTTCTATTTTGTCGTGTGCTATAGTCCATGAATTTTGTGTGATATGTGTGTCTGGCGATTTTTTGGCCAAAATTTGTGGGCGGTGTCCGTGACGATCTATTAAATGGCGCGCGTTGGTTCGAAAGGGCAAATATAGATCTTTTTGAGTCATACGAGGCCCAGAACAAGAAATATCAATTTTTCTGTTTTTTCGTGTGCTATATAGTCCATGGATTTTGTACGATACGTGCGCCCAATTGTTTTGGCCGAAATATTTTGGGGGCGTCCGTGACGACCTACTAAATGGTGCACGTTGGTTCAGAGGGGCAAATGTAGGTTTTTTGAGTCAAAACTAGGCCCTAAATAGGAAATGTCGATTTTTCCATTTTTTCGTGTGCTATAGTTCATGCATTTTGTGTGATATGTGCGCCCGATAATTTTTAGATCAAATTTATTTTGGGGCGTCCATGAAGACCTATTCAATGACTCACGTTGGTTCGGAGGGGCAAATGTAAGTTTTTTCGATTACAAAAGAGGCCCGGAAGAGGAAATGAAGAATTTTCCATTTTTTCGTGTGCATAGTCCATGAATTTTGTGTGATATGTGCGCCTGATGGTTTTTTTACTGAATTTTTTTGTGGGAGTCCGTGACGATCTATTTAATGGCGCGCGTTGGTTTGAAGGAGAAAACGTAGATTTTTTCAAGTACAATCGAGGCCCGTAAGAGGAAATGAAGATTTTTCTATTTTTTCGTGTGCTATAGTCCATGAATTTTGTGTGATATGTGCGACCGATGATTTTTTGCCAAAAGTTCTTGTGGGAGTCCGCAATGAGATATTTAATGATGCGCGTTGGTTCGGAGAGGCAAATATAGATTTTTCGAGTACAAACGAGACCCAGAAAAGGAAATGGAGATTTTTTCATTTTCTCGTGTGCTATATAGTCCATGAATTTTGTGTGATATGTGCGCCCGATAGTTTTTTTGCCAAAATTTTTTGTGGGCGTCCGTGACAACCTATTTTATGGCGCGCATTAGTTCGGAGGGAAAAACATAGATTTTTTCGAGTACAAACGAAGACCGGAAGAGAAAATAATTTTTTTTCTATTTTTTCGTGTGCTATAGTCCATGAATTTTGTGTGATATGTGCGCCCGGTGGTTTTTTTGTTGAAATTTTTTGTGGGCGTCTGTGATGACCTATTTAATGGTGCGTGTTGGTTAACAAGGGAAAATGTAGGTTTTTTCGAGTACAAATGAGGCCCGGAAGAGGAAGTAGAGATACTTCTATTTTTTCGTGTGCTATAGTCCATGAATTTTGTGAGATATGTGCGTTCGGCGATTTTTTGGCAGAAAGTTTTTGTGGGCTTTCGTGATGACCTATTTAATGGCGCGTGTTGGTTCAGAGGGGAAAACGTGAGCTTTTTTTATTTTAAACATGACCCGGAACGAGAAATAAGGATTTTTTCATTTTTTCGTGTGTTATAATCCATGGATTTTGTGTGATATGTGCGTTCGGTGGTTTTTTGACCGAAATTTTTCGTGCGCATCCGTGACGACCTATTTAATGGCGCGCGTTGGTTTGAAAGGGAACACATGGAATTTTTCAATTTTCAACGTGGCCCAAAACAGGAAATTGGCATTTTTCTATTTTTTCGTGTGTTATATTTAATGGATTTTGTGTGATATGTGCGTCCGGCGATTTATTGGTTGAAAATTTTTGTGGGAGTCCATGACGACCTATTTGATGGCGTGTGTTGGTTCGGAGAGGCAAACGTGGGCTTTTTCGATTTCAAACGTGGCTCGAAACGAGAAATAGGAATTTTTCCATTTTTTCGTGTGTTATAGTCCATGAATTTTGTGTAATATGTGCGTCTGGTGGTTTTTTGGCCGAAATTTTTTGTGAGCGCCCGTGACGATAAATTTAATGGCGCGTGGTAGTTCGGAGGGGCAAACGTGGGCTTTTCAATTTCACACGTGGTCGGGAATGGGAAATAGAGATTTTTCTATTTTTCGTGTGTTATAATCTATGAATTTTGTGTGATATGTACGTCCAGCGTTTTTTTGGCCAAAATTTATCGTGGGGGTGCGTGACGACCTATTTAATGATGCGCGTTGGTTCGGAGGGGCAAACATGGGCTTTTTCTATTTCAAACGTGGCCCGAAATGGAAAATAGAGATTTTTCCACTTTTTCGTGTGTTATAGTCCATGAATTTTGTGTGATATGTGCGTCTGGCGGTTTTTTGGCTAAAATTTTTCGTGGACTTCCATGACAACCTATTTTATTGTGCGCATTGTTTCAGAGGGGAAAACGTCGGCTTTTTCGATTTCAAACGTGGCCCGAAATGGAAAATAGGGATATTTTTATTTTTTCGTGTGTTATAGTCAATTGATTTTGTGTGATATGTGCGTCTGGCGGTTTTTTGGCCAATATTTTTTGTGGGCATCCGAGACGACCTATTTAATGGCACACGTTTGTTCGGAGGGATAAACGTGGGCTTTTTCAATTTCAAACGTGGCCCGGAATGAAAAATAAGGATTTTTCTATTTTTTCGTGTGTTATAGTCCATGGATTTTGTGTGGTATGTGTGTCCGATGATTTTTTGGCTGAAATTTTTAGTGGGCGTCCGTGATGACTTATTTAATGGCGCGCGTTGGTTCGGAGGGACAAATATGGGCTTTTTCGATTTCAAACGTGGTCCGGAATGGAAAAAAGAGATTTTTTCATTTTTTCATGTGTTATAGTCCATGAATTTTGTGTGATATGTGCGTCCGGTGGTTTTTTGGCCGAAATTTATCTTGGGCGTCCGTGACGACCTATTTAATGGTGAGCATTGGTTCAGAGGGAAAAACGTGGAATTTTTCAATATCAAACGTGGCCCGAAATGAAAAATAGGGTTTTTTTCATTTTTCGTGTGTTATAGTATATGGATTTTGTGTGATATGTGCGTCCGACAGCTTTTTGGCTGAAATTTTTTGTGGGTGTCCGTGACGACCTATTTAATGGCGCGCGTTGATTTGGAGGAGTAAACATGGGCTTTTACGATTTCAAACGTGGTCCGAAACGGGAAAAAGAAATTTTCCATTTTTCGTGTGTATAGTTCACGAATTTTGTGTGATAAGTGCATCTGATGGTGTTTTGGCCGAATTTTTTTATGGGAGTTTGTGATGACTTATTTAATGGCGCGCATTGATTCGGAGGGGAAAATGTGGGTCTTTTCAATTTCAAACGTGGCTCGGAATGAAAAATAGGGAATTTTCTATTTTTTCGTGTGTTAGTCCAAGAATTTTGTGTGATATGTGTGTCCGGCGATTTTTTGGCCAAAATTTTTCATGGGCGTTTGTGAAGATCTATTTAATGGTGCGTGTTGGTTCGAGGGGCAACCGTGAGCTTATTCAATTTCAAACATGTCCTGAAATGAGAAAAAGTGATTTTTTTCATTTTTCGTGTGTTATAGTCCATGGATTTTGTGTAATATGTGCGTCCGGTGATATTTTGGCCAAAATTTTTCGTGGGTGTCCGTAACGACCTATTTAATGGCGCGCGTTGGTTTGGAGGGGGAAACATGGGCTTTTTCAGTTTGAAACGTGGCACAGAATAAAAGTTAGGGAATTTTTTATTTTTTCGTGTGTTATAGTCCATGGATTTTGTGTGATATGTGCGTCCGGCGGTATTTTGGCCAAAATTTTTTGTGGGCGTACGTGATGACTTATTTAATGGCGCGCATTGATTCGGAGGGAAAAATGTGGGCTTTTTCTATTTCAAACGTGGCCCGGAACAGAAAATAGAGATTTTTCTATTTTTTTCGTGTGTTATAGTCCATAGATTTTGTGTAATATGTGCGTCTGGTGATTTTTTGGCCAAAATTTTTCGTGAGCGTACGTGATGACCTATTTAATGGCGCGCATTGATTCAGAGGGGCAAATGTGGGCTTTTTCAATTTCAAACATGCCCGAAATAAAAAATAGAGAATTTTCTATTTTTTCGTGTGTTATAGTCCATGAATTTTGTGTAATATGTGCGTTTGGTGGTTTTTTGGCCGAAATTTGTCGTGGGCGTCCGTGATGACCTATTCAATGGTGCGCGCTGGTTCTGAGGGGAAAACGTAGGCTTTTTCAATATTAAACGTGGCTCGAAACGGGAAATAGGAATTTTTTCATTTTTTCGTGTGTTATAGTCAATGGATATTGTGTGATATGTAGGTTCGGCGATTTTTTCCCCAATATTTTTTGTGGGCGTACGTGATGACCTATTTAATGGCGCGCATTGATTCAGAGGGGCTAATGTGTGCTTTTTTCGATTCCAAACGTGGCCCAAAACGAAAAATAGAAATTTTTCTATTTTTTCGTGTGTTATAGTCCATGAATTTTGTGTGATATATGCGTCCGGTGGTTTTTTGGCCAAAATTTATCGTGGGCGTCCGTGATGACCTATTCAATGGAGCCCGTTGGTTCTGAGGGGCAAACGTGGACTTTTTCAATATCAAACCTGGCTCGGAACAGGAAATAGAGATTTTTTATTATTTTTTCTTGTGTTATAGTCCATGGATATTGTGTGATATATGCGTTCGGCGATTTTTTGGCCAAATGTTTTTGCGGGCGTACGTTATGACCTATTTAATGGCGCACATTGATTCGGAGGGGCAAATGTGGGCTTTCTCGATTTTAAACGTGGCCCGAAATGAAAAATAAGGATTTTTCTATTTTTTTCTTGTGTTAGTCCATGAATTTTGTGTGATATATGCGTCCGGTGTTTTTTTGGCCAAAATTTATCGTGGGTGTCCGTGATGACCTATTCAATGGCGCGCGTTGGTTCTCAGGGTCAAACAAGAGCTTTTTCAATATCAAATGTGGCTCGGAACGAAAAATAGAATTTTTTTTATTTTTTCGTGTGTTATAGTCCATGGATTTTGTGTGATATGTGCGTCCAACAGTTTTTTGGCTGAATTTTTTTATCGGCGTTCGTAACGACCTATTTAATGGCGCGCGTTGGTTCGGAGGGACAAATATGAGTTTTTTCGATTTCAAATGTGGCCCAGAATGGGAAAAAGGAATTTTTTCATTTTTTCGTGTGTTATAGTCCATGAATTTTTTGTGATATGTGCATCTAGTGATTTTTTGGTCAAAATTTTTTGTGGGCGTGCATGACGACTTTATTTAATGGCGTGTGTTGTTTCAGAGGGGCAAACATGGGCTTTTTCAATTTCAAACATGGTCCAGAACGGAAAATAGGGATTTTTCTGTTTTTTCGTGTGTTATAGTCCATGGATTTTGTGTGATATGTGCGTCCGGTGATTTTTTGTCAAAAATTTTTCGTGGGCATCTGTGACGACCGATTTAATGGTGCGCGTTGGATCGGAGGGGCAAACATGGGATTTTTCGATTTCAAACATGGCCGGAATGGGAAATAGGGATTTTTTCATTTTTTGTGTGTTATAGTGCATGAATTTTGTGTGATATGTGCATCCGACAGTTTTTTGGCTGAATTTTATTGTGGGTGTTCGTGACGACCTATTTAATGGCGCGCGTTGGTTCGGAGGGGTAAACGTGGGCATTTTTTATTTCAAACGTAGCCCGAAACGGAAAAAAGAGATTTTTCATTTTTTCGTGTGTTACGAATTTTGTGTGATATGTGCGTCCGATGGTTTTTTGGCCAAAATTTTTTGTGGGCGTCTATGATGACTTATTTAATGGCACGCGTTGATTCAGTTGGGCAAACGTGGTCTTTTACGATTTAGAACGTGGCCTGAAACGGGAAATAGGAATTTATTTATTTTTTCGTGTGTTATAGTCCATGGATTTTTTGTGATATATGCGTCAGGCGGTTTTTTGTCCGAAATTTTTCGTGGGCGTCTGTGACGATCTATTTAATGGTGCGTGTTGGTTCGGAGGGGCAAACGTGAGCTTTTTCAATTTCAAACATGTCCTGAAATGAGAAAAAGTGATTTTTCCATTTTTCGTGTGTTATAGTCCATAGATTTTGTGTAATATGTGTGTCCGGTGATGACCTATTCAATGGAGCGCGTTGGTTCTGAGAGGCAAACGTGAACTTTTTCAATATCAAACGTGGCTCGGAATAGGAAATAGGGATTTTTTTATTTTTTCATGTGTTATAGTCCATGGATTTTGTGTGATATGTGCGCCCGGTGATTTTTTGGCCGAAATATTTTGTTGGCGTCTTTGACGATCTATTTAATGGCTCGCGTTGGTTCGGAGGGGCAAACGTAGATTTTTTGGATCTTAAACGTGGCCCGGAATGAAAAATATGAATTTTTTCATCTTTTTTGTGTATTATAGTCTATAAATTTTGTGTGATATGTGCGCCCGGCGATTTTTTTTGCAGAATTTTTTCGCGGGTGTTCGTGACGACCTATTTAATGGTGCGCGTTTATCTGGAGGGGCAAACGTAGGTTTTTTGGATTTCAAACGTGGCCCGGAATGGATAATAGGGATGTTTTTGATTTTTCGTGTGTTATAGTCCATGGATTTTGTGTGATATGTGTGCCCGGCGATTTTTGGCCAATTTTTTTTGTGGGCATCCATGACGACCTATTTAATGGCGCGTGTTGGTTTGGAGGAGTAAATGTAGGTTTTTTGTATTTCAAACGTGGCCCGGAACGAAAATTAGGATTTTTCTGATTTTTCATGTGTTATAGTCCATGGATTTTGTGTGATATGTGCGCCCTGCTTTTTTTGGCCAAATTTTTTCGTGGTCGTCCGTGACGACCTATTTAATGGCGTGTGTTGGCCCGGTGGGGCAAACGTTGATTTTTTGAATTTCAAAATACAAATTTAAAGCTTCGATAATCATGAATTCACTTTTGAAGACCCCGAATGAATGAAAAATAAAAGCTAAATTAGTCATGGCGAAACCTAAGCCATTTGATGGACCCTCTGGATTTATTGGAAAACGAGGTTCGATGACAATTTTTCGACAAAGCAATGTGCTAATACACATTGAGAGCTCCGATAATCATGATTTCGCATTTTGAGACCCCGCCACTCGAAAAAAATAAAAACGATGTCAGTCATGGCGAAGTCTAGGAAGTTTGCAGTGGACCTTCCAAATTCCAGGGCAAATAGAGTTCAAGGACAATTTTACAAAAAAATAAATGTGCTAATACACACCAAAGGTTCCGATAATCATGATTTCGCATTTCAAAACCCCCAAAATGCAAAGAAAATAAAAGCTACGCTAGTCATTGCAAAGCCTAGGCCATTTGAGATGATCCCTTCAAATTTCAGGGCAAACAGAATTCAACGATAAGTATTCAAAAAAGCTCCGATAATCATGATTTTGCGTTTCAAGACCCCATAACTCAAAAAAAGTAAAAGCGACATCAGTCATGGCAAAGCCTAGACCGTTTGGGATGGACCCTCCGAATTACAGGGCAAATGGAGTCCGGCAATAATTTTTAGAAAAATTCATATGCTAATAATTAAAAACCGAAATGCTTCAATAATCATGAATTCACGTTTTAAGACTTCGAAACGCAAAAAAAATGAAAACGACGTCAGTCACGACGAATCCCGGGCCATTTGGGGCGAACCCTTCGGAGCCTATTCCTGCAGGCCAGAATTTGTCAAACATGCACATGGTCTAAAAGAGTCATACAAATGTAAGACAGCATTGCACTGGCAGATTTCATATTTCTACAGCACAGTCAAAGCTATTTCAACACCACACTTGATGCATCTCAAGGAGAAGATGCAACATATATTACATAAATAGTAATGTATTACCCAAAAAAGGTGAACAAATGCTGTTGATATTCACTCCCACTGTCCCATTCACAAGGATCACAAAAAGAAAGACAACTCAGGTGAAGGGGTAAAGGAAAACATCCTTTCACCAAAACATTCAAACAGAGATGGCAACAAACGTGCGGCATCCAGATCTTCCTTCCAGGCCTGATCAAGAGCAAGAGACTTTTTTTGACCTTGACCAGCAGTCATCTCCCTTCTACCGCTGGTTCTCAGCATATTCTCATTGTGCTGCAAACCATGTGGTGCTGACGATACACCAGTTTCTGTAACCCCCAGGGTTACAGCATATCCAGCAGCTGGTCCTTGTGTGCTTACTGGCAGAGAATTTGTCGTCATTGAACCAGTTGGACCATCTGTCATTAATCTCTTTGGTGCAGGCTGCGTCATCATATTATCCAGGCTTGGTTTGCGTTTGCCTAGACATTTTCTTTTTGTAAGTGTTTGTCAAGACAAAATCAAGAGACAATATGATAGAAGTGATACATTCAAAGATGAAGAGATAAGACCACACAGAACTAGCAGGACAAACATATGTGGCAGACTCATGAGTTCCTAATAGATCAGTATGCACTGTTAACATAAAGAGCGATTTGGCCTCCAACATGTAGCATGAACTTTCTCCACATTATTCTGCAAGTAGAAGGCTCAACATATAATCCAGAAAGAAAATGAGAATAATTTAAGAAATCTATTTTTGAGATAAAAAAAAAATTCTTACATTATTTTCATTTTCTTTCCGCGTTATGCCAGATCATATCTATCTAGAACCATTTCAATATTGACACTCCAAGAGGCAGAACATATTTAACAAACAGCATTACACAAAAGTGTTCTAGTTATAGATTCCTCTTCGGGACAGAATAGAATAAGTAAAACAAAGACCAGGACATACTCGACAATGTAGTTGAGACTTTCCATTTACTCTTCAGGAATGTGCGAGTAGATGGAGATAGTGAAGCAGGAAGCAACTTGAAGCGCTCATAGATGCATAAACCAGCAGCACACTGCAGACCCATTACATAATTAGGAGAGTAATTGCAGTAATGCCAAAATATCTAACAATAAAAGTTAGAGAAGTCACATTTTGCTAGAATCAATATCACATCGAAATGATTGGACAAAATAATGAAGAAAGACTCATTAAACATTCAAGACAACTAACCATCAAGGCTCCATATACACGCCATGCTTCAAGCCTCTTCATTTCATTTTTTTGCTTCTCGAGCTGCATTTCGGGCTCCAGCAATTGTAAATAAGCCTCAAGATTTGGCAGCACAAGTAGGCGAACCTATACAAAATTATAATACATCACCAATTGCTGCTTACACTTCAAAATTTAGTAGCATCAAAGAAGATGGATAGGGAGTACAGAGAGAACAAGGAGATACCACACCAGGTCCAAGAGCTGCTAGCCCTTGAATTGCTCCATAATGTTGTGGCAGCGCCTTAGTTGGATCCAGAAAAGCATGCAGCAAAGTCCTGGTGACACGTGGCTGGAGATTGTGGTACACACGACCATATCTGCACAGCTTTTACCCGTAAACAAGACGGCACCAGTAGATAAAGGGAAATATTACCAACATCATGGAACTGAAAAATAAGTTCAATACAGTCTATAAAACACAAAAGTAGAAAGACATGTGTTGAAATTGCCAACAACTATACAGAGCATGCACTAGCAATCACTAACAACCCCCTTCTCATGGGGCAGCAAAAAGAAAAAGGGAAAAGAAGTCAAACAAGTAACGGGATAATCCAGTTAATAGCTTGATCAACTTAGAAGCAACAGCAGGTAAAGCAGATGCATTCTTTCTGTAGCTTCCACATGTGAGAATTGGGTGGTCCTTACCTCTTGCATATTAAAGCAACCAACTTTGCTGAGAAGTCCCTAAGTTCCCAATGATTGTCAGATAATCTGTTTCCCAACCTTTTTGCAACAAGGCATGTCACTATAGAAGGCATCAACTGGTGCAGCTGGAGATGAACTCGGCAAAATAAATAAATTAATGAAAAAAAGAATAAAAAGTGACATGAAGGAGAAAATTATCAGATCAGCCACGGGAAAATTAGACAATACCAAGAATCAAAGCTGCATGGTTGAAGCCAAAGCCTAGTTTTCCATTATATATATATAAAAATAACATTGCTTTAATTAATGCAACTAAACCCCCTCTATTTTTTCAAATGATATATACTCCTCTTTTCCACGGTCATTTTTAAGTCATTTCAGAAACAATAAAGTTTAACCAGGCCAATCATCAACAGAAAATTTTATACATTATCCTAAACCTACTTTCCAAAGTAAGAAGTATGTGACACCAAGACATCAGCAATAGACTCACATATGGTTCAATATGTATTTGTGTATTCTGGAGAAGGCTCCAGACTAGCCGCATCAAAGCGAAAAGGAGAGGAAAATTGTTCAAATTCCGAGCAACCTGACATGTAACAGACTATCATTAGATCATTTGTCCATCACCCACAAATGTTACATGAACTGGGCTAAAATTGGCTACAATTACCTCATCAGAAACAAAATATGTAAAGTAAGGAACTAAAGGATGAATCCCTGAATCTGTTGCTAAGCTTTGTAGAGCTTCTTTAAAGAGAAGGGGATTAGATCTATTCACAGTAAGCTCTGTAACTTTGTCATAATAGAGCTGCAGAAAAAACAGCCGATGCATAAGGATAAATCTTTTTGGATGGGCAAAAAGGATACAAACATTTTGGTACAGTTATACCTGGAGCTCACGCGATAGGACATGCTTAACAGGTACTTTAATATCAACAGGAACTCCATCCTCCTTATACTCGGTATTTCTATTATCAGACGGCATAGCTAAGGCTGCGATAAATTAATATGTTAGTCTGGAATATTGAAAGTAAATACAAATTTTAACTAGTACTAATACTACAAGAATACTCCTCATTTCTTAGCAATCATGGGGAAAAGAAAATTATTCAAATCAGGAGGAAAACTAAGACAACAGGAATCAGTAGGAAAGAACACTACGCATGACAAAAAAAAATCAGATGGCTAGAGTAAAATCAAATACTAAACATCCGGACAAGCTAATTGCAGCTAAGGTTGTAACAAGATACGAACCTTCAGGCAGAGGGTTTTCAGGAATAACAGGTTGTACTCCTTCTATAGCTAACCAATGGGCAACAACAGCAGTGTCTAGCGGTGCTTTCGGCAAAGGAGCTTCGATCACCTAAACCACAAAACACGGCAACTTACTATGAGCATCACTTCAATAAATTCACAAACTAAATCTGGCATTTAAACCTCAGACATCAAAGTTCTTTACATCTTTGAATTCTACATCCTTCTCTTCAATGTAGAACAAATCCTTATGTCCAGCTGCTCTCCTGAATCTTAACGGATCTCGTGATGCAGCAAAACCGTATATTGGCTGCCCAAGGCAACATAGACATAAAAAACAATCAATTACACCCCATCTTCAAACTTAGATCCATCAGCTATAGCCCGTGTTGCTCAGACTCTTCAAAATATTGCCACTCCCAAGTTGACTCCTCCAAAAATGCACTACCTTTGGAGGATCCGACACACAATCATCGACATTTATTAAAGATTCCGAGCAACATAGGCCATATCTAGTATCATATATTCACTAACACACAAATTGGCCAAGTATAAAACAAAAGATGTACCTCTACACCTCTCAAACTCAGTGCAGCATCCACATCATCAGTAGATAAAGTAGTTCTCTTCGAATGATGCATACATTTAATAGCTTCCTAAAGTATCAAACAAAAATGTATGCTAAATTACATGCTCAATAACCTCCAAAAAAAAAAAGAAGAGTCAAAACTACACCATAATTTTGCTACTCACTATGTCCCAACTTATATGGAACAGTTAGAATTTCTAGATTCAAACTTCTAAACTTTGACCATGAATTCGGACATAGAAATTTAAGTTTTTCGAAATAAAATTTATATATTTAGAAATTAAGTAAAAAAATACTATAAATTAATAACTTAAAATATCTAAGAAGGCATATAAAGAAATTTCGATCAAATAAATGTGTATTATTGTTTGTATAAACAGTGTGTGTGTGTGTGTGTAAAAGGAGGTACCTGCATAATCTCTCGAATACGGTATTCGACATCGACGGCGAGAGCAGGCAATACATCTGGTGATAAGTTGCTTACACCTATACTTTGTGATATCACTTCTATTGTCTCTTTCGGTACTATGCTCATCTTTTTTACTTGCTCCTTTTACTCTAGGGTTAAATTCAGCTGCGAACTCAGAGATTCGGCGATTCCGGTCAGTTTTTTTAGCCGAGAAGGAGTAAATGCTACCACAGATACGGCGGAGGAACTCTAAAGCAGCGGCGGACGTCGGCGGATTACAGCGGTTGACGGTGGCGGCGGCGGAGAAAAGATTGAAAGCGAAGCGGTGAGTAGAGAGAGAAAATTTGTAAGAAAGTGTAAAAGCTACAATGCTGGGTCTCTCGAGGTGGAAAGTGACCCGACGGGTCGTTGCAATCGGGTCAAGTGCTAAGATATGGGCTTGGAGCACCACTATTTAAAATCTAGACAAAATATTAGAAACTATTTAACTTTTAGCCGATTTGAAATTGCAAATTTCAGATATATAGGAACATGATAAATTTGATGGATCCGTCGGAAACGGTCTGGAGATCAATACTCATCATGATAAATGTTATTTTCTGACGTTTTGGGGTTAGAAAATACAAATTCGTGATTATGAACCTTTTTTATGTATTAGTAGTACATGCTGATTTTCTGAATTTGTTTGACGGATTCCGATTTGCCTGAAATTTGATTTGTCCATCAGAAACGACCTCTGAGTCATAAAATACAAAGTTATGATTATGGGGTTTATTTAGTGTGTATTTGCACATGGTGATTTTCCGCCATTTGATTGACGAACTCCGATTGGCCTGAAATTTGATTGATACTCACAATGACAAATGTCTTTTTTTTTTGGCATTTCAAGGTCATGAAATATAAATTTATGACTATGGTCTTTTTTTGTGTGTATTAGTACATGTTAATTTTCCTGCATTTGATTGACGAACCTCGAATGGTCTAAAATTTGGTCGATCCATCAGAATCCGCCTGGTGATCGACACTAATCATGAGTAACGGCCAGGTGATCAATACTCATCATGAAACAATGTGTAACAACGCGATACGATACATTATGAAACAATACGTAACAACCATCATAAACGGCTTGGTGACCGACACCAACCATGATTAACGGGCTGGTGATCCACACCAACCATAATTAATGGCCTGGTGGTCAATGCTCATCATGAAATAATACGTAACAACACGATACGATACGATACAATACATTACATTATGAAACAATACGTAACAACAGTACGGGGGAGGCATCTATGAACAGCGTATTTCAGTTTGAACAAGCATGGTAACAACCATGACATCTCCACAAACGAAACCATACGAGTAAACAAACCCGAAAGAGAAGCACAGAACTGGAATAATCCAGCTGAGGTAGGATGGATGCTCTTCATTGATCAGCTGAAGGTTTTGTCAACAATTCAAGTGATTTCTTGAGGTAGTCTACAGCAGTATCAATATCATCAAATGACAGAGCCCCGATAGCAAACTTCGCGGCCTTGAGTGCTTCAGCAATTTTATCTGATGGTTGGTCATTGAGATGTTTTGGCCGGAGGAACTTCAGCTTCCGCTGCACTTCGGTTTCTGTCACTTGGGTTGTATTGTCTGGCTGATGGATAATTAGCTGAGCTATTATAGGAAGTATCAGGCCCTTGATAGTACGAAGGGAAGGTAGGCTGCTCTCTGTAAAGCCAGGATACGACTGGAAATTGGGATATGAAGAGGGAATAACGTCATAAGAAGAGTAGTTCATTGACAAGTGTTGTTGGGGTTCTTGCAGAGAAGGTTGTTCGTGCAACTGCTGAGAGTATGAAGAACTTCCGTGTCCGCTAATTGGTGGAGGTGGATGGAAATCATGAGAAGGATAACTAGCAGCAGGATATGAAGGAAGAGATGGAGGGGTGTCTGAAGAATGTGCTGAATCTGACGGTCTATTTGCAGGGTCGTCTAACCGAGAGGAAGAATCTGATTTCAGCGCAAAATGCCTGAAATTATCACTAGCTCCAATATCCTGATATACCTGCATAAATGCTATAGTCAGATTTTCCATGATAGCCAACAACTACTAAATCCTCCGATGGTGTAAGAAACGAACTGATTATAAGCGTTTCAAGCACTATCTTAGCCTGCATGTAAAAAGGTTTAGCTCCTGATCTACTGAAACACAGCCAAGGAGAAACTACAAACCAAAAATAGCATCCAAATTCTTAACGACAAACAAACTGCTAAACACCATTCGTGGCATTCTTGCCTTGGCTCAAGACTGATTTTCGTTTAACATTTACCTAGAAGCATGGTCTGTCCTTATAATGGAAAAGTTACGCAGATCCACTGGACGATCATGCTGATACACCTCCCACAATTTTAAGTGAAGAGTACGTGTTTAATCACCTAAGTATACATCGTTGCACGCTCGTGAGTTTATATACTTGAGGGAAAGTTTAGTTTTCACTTAACTAATTGAAAATGGGATCATACTTTTAAATTATTGGTTTTTGCAAGAAATAGAAAAAATTCGATGAAAATGAAACATGACGTACTAAAAAGTGAGATAGTAGAGATACCAAGGGCTGTGAAGGAGGTGGTGATTCTGGCGCAGATTTGATGGCTAGATCAGCTCGAGTAGGTTCAACATCCTGCATAAATGCTATAGTCAGATTTGCCATGATAGCCAACAACTACTAAATCCTCTGATGGTGTAAGAAACGAACTGATTATTAGCGTTTCAAGCACTATCTTAGCTTGCATGTAAAAAAGTTTAGCTCCTGATCTACTGAAACGTAGCCAAGGAAAATTTCCAAGAAAGAGAAAAAACTCGATGAAAATGAAACATGACGTACTAAAAAGTGAGATAGTAGAGATACCAAAGGGAATTAACCAGAATTCTTAAGTTATGGCATGAACACAAGAAATTTTGGGTTCTTTAGAGTGCGGAATCTATCAGTTTTTGAGTAAATTATGCTGAGCATGAGCCATACAAGTTCACCACTTTGTGCTGTGGAGAACTCCGAAAAATCACTTTCACCAGCAGGAGGGCCTGGATCAGGCTTCCGTCCTTCTTTTAAAGCTTTCCGTATATCTGCTGCCTTCAAAGCTGCATACTTCTGTTTCTTCTTGTAAAGATATGGAATCTGGGCCTAACTCAAGGGGAGGATTACCCAAGTCCATATAAACAAACCACCAGTCCATTCCCCAACCAATGTGGAACTTTTACCCACTCTAACACCCCCTTGCCCAAACCTGGCTCTGATACCATGTGAAGATATGGCATCTGGCCTAACTCAACCCCAAAAGCTAGCTCATGAGGGGAGGATTGTCCAAGTCCATATAAGCAGACCGTCAGTCCATTCCCCAACCAATGTGGGACTTTTACCCACTCTAACATGTGATGATATGGCACCTGGGCCTAACTCAACTTCAAAAGCTAGCTCATGAGGGGAGGATTGCCCAAGTTCATATAAGCAGACCGCCAGGCCATTCCCCAACCAATGTGAGACATTTACCCACTCTAACACCCCCCTTCACGCCCAGGACCCAACTGGAGCGTGGACCGGGAACCCAAACGGGGATGGACCTGTGGGTTATGGGCCCACCACGCTTCCGCTGGGTGTGCCATGGTGGTTTGCTTATATGGACTTGGGAAATTCTCCCCTCATGAGCTAGCTTTTGGGGTTGAATTAGACCCAGGTGCCATATCTTCACATGGTATCAGAGCCAGGTCCATCCCCGTTTGGGCTCCCGGTCCACGCTCCAGTTGGGCCCTGGGCGTGAAGGGGGGTGTTAGAGTGGGTAAAAGTCCCACATTGGTTGGGGAATGAACTGGTGGTTTGCTTATATGGACTTGGGCAATCCTCCCCTCATGAGCTAGCTTTTGGGGTTGAGTTAGGCCCAGATGTCATATCTTCACACTTCTCAAGCTGTTGACAAATAAAGAGGTCAACAAACAGCAGTAACAGATGGAAACAACAAACAGGTTAAGCAGATGGGGGGGAAAATCAGGGTAAACAGAGGATACACGGATGTAAAGACATGTTTATTCAAACTTACAAGACCCACAATCATGCCGGGACGGGGGGGGGGGGGGGGGGGGGGATTGTTGTGGTATGATGAAAACTCACATCAGGCTGGAGTTCACCGAACTGATTAAGGATCTCGAAAAAGATACTTGCAGCATAATACGTCTTTGCAGTACTCCTGTAAAACAGACAGTTAATGTGAAGAAATTCCTAATGCATGCAAGAGATGGATCAAGTTTATGCAGCAAGAGGATAAAACTGACAGAACAGATGGAGTGCTTTCTTTACAAAAGACAAGAAAAGTGTAAATTTTTGGAGGATCCAACACGGGTGAGGCAACAATGTTGGAGAGTCCGAGCAACACAGGTTTAAGTGACTCTTACAAGTCTGCTTTTCCAGCTTGATCTTGTTTGTCTGCCTTTGCAAAAACATTCAACGCAAATCCCTCCAAATGCAACTGATCTTCAGGCCCCAACTTCAATGACTTCTTATCCTATAGAGAGCCAAAAAAAAAAATGATTCAAGAGAATAGAAAGAAGACACATATAACATTAACACTTAGGTAAATCCCCAGCTACGAGCTCATGATAACCATTACGAAAGATATTTTCTTGACAAGTATAACCATTACGAAGATCTACTTTAATTTAGCCTGATCAATTGATTGATCACTCTATAAAAGGAACACTTGCCCGTCCCTGACCTTGAGCCGGAACATGTTAAAAACGATAGGTAATTTTATGTAGACATCAAAATTCTCTATTACATCACAACAAAAATGTCCTACCTAAACAAGTTTTCTGGTGTCTAATTCCCGGAAACAAACTGTTTATCGTATGGCAAGCAAGAATAATATATCCCTATGTTTATTAAGACAAGAAATGTCTATGCCCATTATATGTCAACATTCCTCAATTTCTACTGATGGAAAATATTGAAGAATCACGGAAAATCTCTAGCTTGAAGCGTGCCTGATTAATATTATTATTTTTAAGATACAAAATAATTATTTTTCTAACATCTACTACTTGCAAAAATGGCTAGATATTCTTCAAACTGTTATCGTATTCTTCTTTAACCTTTCTTTTACAGCTGACATACCAAAAGTTTCTAATCATTTAATCTTACACACAAGTGCAAAAAAAGTCAATCAACTACAACTCGATTCCAACCTAGTTGCGATCAGATACATGAATTCTTTATATCCATCCTGCCTTACTCAAACCTATTTACATACGAACAATCTGTTTATTATGGCCCAACCAATGCAAAGAGAAAATGAAAATATAAGAAAAGGAAGAAGGAACCTTTTCGAGTTGCTTCATAAGGGACACAAGGAGGGCACTCGTGGTCTTTGTACGATCACTTTGAGGAATCTTCAATCCTCGTTCCATCGCATACAATCTACCTGCAAAGTATTCGCATTCATAGTCCTTAGCATACAGATTTGAATCAATCAATCAATCACAAACTAGTTGGTTCAACTGTATAACTTCTCTGTAATTATTCTTTTCGTATAACCTTCTCGGCTAGCTTGCCATCACCTCAACTATTTCACCTAGTACCTGCTTTAATTTCTCTATAATCACTCATGTAACATACATATGCATAGATAATTCTAAGCATACAACTTTGAACTAATCAATCAATCACAAACTAGTTGATTAGTTCTTATATAATCAATCAATCACAAACTAGTAAGCTCTACTATAAAAATTCTCTGTAATTACTTTATTTTATAACCATCTCGGTTAGTTTGCTCGCACCTCAACTATTCCACCTAGTACCTGCTATAACTTTTCTCTATCAATCACACACAGTCAACCTACATAATATTTGAGAAAATAGTCCTTGTCTAATCAATCAATCACAAACTAGTAAGCTCAACTATATAAATTCTCTGTAGTTACTTTTATATTATAATCGTCACTGCCAGTTTGCTCGCACCTCAACTATTCCACCTAGAACCTGCTATAACTTCTCTCTATCACTCACATTCAATTGACCGGCGCAACATTTAAGTAAATAGTCCCTATATAATCAATCAATCACAAACTAGTTGGTTCAACTATATAAATTCTTTGTAATTACTTTTATTTTATAACCGTCTCGGACAGTTTGCTCGCACCTCAACTATTCCACCTAGTATCTGCTAAAACTTTTCTCTATCAATCACATACAATTGACATGCACAATATTGGAATAGATAGTCCTTATATAATCACTCTTATATAATCAATCAATCACAAATTAGTTGCCTCAAATATCTAAATTCTCTTTAATTATTATTTTTCTTATAACAGTCTCGATCAGTTTGCTCGCACCTCAACTATTCCACCTTGTACCTGCTACAACTTTTCTCTATAATCATTTTGCTCGATTATAGGCATACACACCAATCAGAGCGAAATTGGTGCTATATAACATGATTTTCCATCTCATTTCTCACTCAATCAGCTCAGTGAAAAAATGCATGGTGGAAAACAGATTCTCACTCAAATAGTAGGAAGTTTCCTAATTTTTCTGTACGAAAACATTACTATTTTTTCTTGTCTCACCGATTCAATCAAAATATGTGCCAGATCAATATGCACTATGTATGCATGAGTTCTCAAGTTCAAATCTCATTGGATTCAAAAACATCTATTCAAGTTGGACAGAGTTATTCGGTACATGTGCTTATGGTAGGTTGCAGGTACTCCTGCACAGGTACCGAGATGCACGCAAAGTGGCACGAATACAACAGTTATATAAGTAAAGAAAAGAAGTACAGTAATAGGCAACATGGGGTTCGTGCTTCTGTAACTCATCAGCGCGTTGAAGGTAAGGTTGGAATTTTTTTTTCAGAGTGTGGTATTCATTGAGGAAAATATCCTCTATTTATACAAGTGTTTTGTAGTACAATTAAAGTAAAGAATTATTCCTATTCAATTTGTCTACTTTCTATTGGCTACAACAAATATATCCTAACTAACTAGTGAATTTTAAAACCACTCAGCTGACCTCTAATCCTATGTTCAATGGATTTAAAATTTATATATATACATAAAAGATTTAGCCCCCATTTGGCTATGAGAATCAAAAGAAAAATTCACTTTTTTGAAATTTTCAAAGTTAGAGTTGGAGTTGGAGTTGGAGTTGGAGTTGTATTTGACCATAACTTCTGCAATAATTATCTAGATTTTAAATATATATTTTAAAAAAACATAAAATATGATTTGAAAATGAAATATAGTTTAAATGAGGTTATTTTATAAAAATAAAAAAATTAGGATTTTTTCAAAAAAAAAAAATTTAAAAAGTGAAAACACCATTTGGAATTTTTATGGCCAAACACCATTTTCAGAAAAAAGTGAAATAATTTTCTGGAAAATAGTGAAAAATTCTCATGGTCAAACGCCTACTTAAAAAATATTTTATATATACAGTGTATTTTTTTTATCCTTGTAACCCTCTAGATCCGACCCTACTTCCTATCACTTTTTGGTAGAGTGCATTAAAAAAAATAATGCATGCATTTGCTTTGTGTATTACTACTATTTTAATTTATTTGGTACACTTTTTCAACTCATATATAACTAATGTTATTTGGTATTAAGGTGTGTATAACTAATGCATGGAAATCTATGGTATTACTAATGCAATGGGTTCTAATGCATGTGTTAGCATGGTTAAAGACACAATTGTCTCTCAAAATATTTTTCACATCCTTTTTCATTATATTTGTGGAAGATATTTTTGTAAACAAATATTTCTTTTAAAAATTATGCAATGTCTGTTATTTTTAATACACTAAACCAAACATTGCATAAGAAAAAATCTCAGCATAACTAATGCAAGCATAACTAATACTAGCATTACTAATGCAAGCATTACTAAATTGTCATCTTTATTAATAATAGATGGTCTGAAATAATTATCATTTTAAAAATTAAAATGTAATTGAGTATATTTTTCTCATTTTTCCCTTAATAGTAATTAAAAGTCCATAAAGGTGTACTCTTTTATTTAAAAAGAGAAAAAAGTCAAAAATATTTCTCTAGTTTTGTTTAGGGAAAATTACATATAACACACCAACATTAGAGGCCTAATTACGTTCCATGTCTATAGTTTAAATCAATTACGCTCCTTGACAATTAGTCAAAACTATTGGTATATAGCCTCTCCTTCTCCCATCTCTCTCTCTCGCCACTCTCCTCCCTCTCTCTCAATCTCGCTAGTCACTCTCCTCCCTCTCTCCCCAATCTCGCTCCCCTCTCTCCTCTCTCCCTCCCTCTCGCTGCCTCTCTTCCTTCCTCCATCTCTTTCTCTCATTTTCTCTAAATACAATTCTCAAATGATATATTTGTGTTTGTATATAACATATATGTATAACACAAAGAGGAGAGAAAGAGAAATTGTATTCGTTGATACGAATTGTATTTTCTATTTATTGATACAAATTGTATTTGTATTCGTCGATACTATTCAATACAAATTCTATTTGTAGATACGAATTGTATTTGTATTCGTTGATACAATTGAATACAAATTGTATTTCGTTTGAAACGAATTGTATTTGTATTTCGTCGTTGATAAGAATGGTATTTTCTATTTGTAGATACAAATCGTTGATAATATTCCTCCCATGAAGGAGCTTTCTTACCATTACAACTATTTTGTTGATCAGATTTGTGTGGTGGCAAGATCAAGGTGAAGAGGTGCTTTTGTGGATCTTCAGATTGTTCTGGTAGGAGTACTAGGATTTAGAAAATTTAGCTATTGAAGTTTAATAGATGAGTTACATCCTCTGGAATTAGTAATGCTTCTTCTTCTTGTTTAGTCTGATATGCTAAATAGTGTAGAGTGTTTGTTCATGGAAACATAAGCTCGTACGGGTTGACTCGTATGATCCTATAATCAGATCTGAGAATTTTACACCAGTACTCAGCCTTTTTGTGTTATCTTAAATGTGTTTGAACAAGTTAATTTGCTTTCCCATCTCCTTGCATGAGTTTAGTTGCATTACTTTTGTCTTTTCAGTTGCTAATAGTAGCACGATGGTAATATATACATTTGATCTTCCATTATGGCAAGCCCTTTGTCGAATGCTGACCTTGTAGTGAAGCTCATATGCCCCATTATGAGAGGAATTGGTATGAATTATAATTAGCAAAGTGTTGATATAAAAGTGCTATTAGTTTCAATTGGACTGGTATTTTTAAAATTTGCTCTTTTGTTTATTATGTAGTTAAGTTTGTCCTTAGTTATACTATAAGGTCAAATAAATCTTGTCAGTTATGAAACTTAACAAAAATATCTTTATTTTAACAGTTTTCCACCATGACAAGTTAAAATCTCATAATATTTAGATGACGCGAATGTCATATGGCATATCATCTCATCGCTAGATTTTTATTCCTTTTTTATTTCAGATTTTCATTCTTTTTTTCTTTTTCACATTCTTACTTTTTCTTCTTCAAAAACCTTTTTTTTTTCTTTTTCTCTTTTTTCAATGACATCCACTACTTTTTCATAATTATATCTTAGTAACATCTTCTCCAATAGCCCATAAAATTTAATAAAGGGCAACTCAATACACTAAAGTTTCTGTTATACATATGATTTGAAAAAAAAATGAACTATAAAAATTTATTATACGTAACCTTAAAAAAAACTCTCTAATTCCCTTTAATCTCCTCAATTGATTGCAAGAATAGTCCACAAAAATCAAAGCTGCATTCACTTGTGAAATCCAAAATGCTCAAAAATTAAAACCATATAGGACCCAATTAAATATTCATCACAATCTTTCACAGACATGACTCTCTACCTACCAATCAATAATGTTATACATACATAGACATTAATGTTACACACTTCTCAATTTTCAATGTACAAGTAATTACCCCTTCATTAACTTTTAATTATTATATTTGAATTTGGTATGACCATTAAGAAAATAATAATTAATATAGTTATTTTACTAAATTATTTTTATTAATTGATGTTTTGTATTAGCTACTTTCTTCGTTCAATAATATTTGTCCACTATTTACTTTGCACGCTTCTTAAGAAATCATAAATAGAAGGGTAATTTTATCATATCACCCTTTAAATATAATAAATACAATGTCTTGAAAAATGTAATAGGGAAATGATTATAATTAATGATAAGGGTAAATTAGAAACTAAGTGTAAAATTATCTCTTGATTTCATAAATTGGACAAGTATTGTTAGACATCTATTTTTAGTATCGTGGACAAGTAAAGATGGACGGAGGGAGTATTGAAAAATAATTTGAAGAATAAATAACTAATGTTAAGGATAAAATATGAAAAAAATTAATTAATATTTTCTTGATATATATTAAAAGTGATAAGTAAAAGTAAAAAATTATTTTTAAACCAATGAACAAGTAAAAGTGAATGGAAAGAATATTATTATTTTTCATTAAAGAAAATCCAACAAATTCATATGATCTTTTCTTTTTAGTCGGTTTTAAAAAAGTAACATATTTTTTATTTGATAAATATTTAGTGACACAAGCAATATTTTATCTAGGTTGTGTTTCACTTATTTGATAAAAAGTTCACAAAGTTATACTCTTCTATTTGAAATTTTTATTTATTTTTAAAGTAATTTTGAAATATTATAAAGTCTTTTTATATTTTTTAAATTTTGTGTTCACTTAAAATATATCACATAAATTACGATAAAAAATAAAATATACATAACTCATACAAGTTGATAACCACCATTTGAACATGTGGCCCCAGCATTTACTTATAGAAGAAAGGAGAAACTCAATCATGAAACTGAATTTTCAAGTGTACTAATAGATATTAAATTTTCTTTAGCTTCTTAATTTACCTTACGAGCAGAGTCAAGTAAGATCAAGAAGGTATACCAATAAACGTTGAACCATTTTTGGCTTCTTTGTCAGTTTACTTACAGGTGGAGCCAGGTAAAGTTAAGAGGTAGACCAGTAGATATTGAATATTTTTTGGCTTTTTTGTCAGTTTACCTTAGGACGGAGTCAGATAAGATAGAGTTATGCAAATATTAATAATGTAGAGATTATTTATACAAGGATTAGTTATGCGAGATTCTAAAATTGCTAACCAAATATCATATTTAGTGTGTTGAATTTTATACATAGCAAAAGAATATTAACAAACATGATATAAATTATGCAGGATCTATTACATGAATAAATCAGCTCCTAACCAACATCCAAACGACCCTTGAAGAGTTTTTGTTGTCTTGGTAGGGAGTGATCTATTCTTTTTCAACAATAATGCAATACATGAATAAATTAAAATGTCACTTGTGGAATCACACTGGATACATGAAAATACAAGCAAATATACATGCTAATAAAAGAAATTAAAGCTTCTCTACACCATAATCACCAATTAATTAATATTATTAATTTAATAATCAGTTATCAACCAAAAATACTCAAGGAAAGTCTCAATATGAACAAGAATACAACCACATTCCATATTATACACCTAAAGGGAAGCGAAAAGGGCTAAATTGAATCCCCTTCATCGGAAAATCATACTGCACAAATAGCACAAAAACAAGTTATTTTGGTTATATACGAATTGTTGAATCCCTTTGACATAAGAAAAGATCGTAGTGGTAAATGGGATGCAAAAATTGCCTCCAGTCACAAGTTCAAATCCTATGTACGATTAATATTATTTGAATCCCCTTGTATGAATTTTTGGCTCCGTCACTGTAGATGTGACTTGTTAGTCATATGGATTCTTGAAATTATTTAGAAGTTCAGGGATGTCATAACCAAGCATGTCATCAACAGCTTGTATCAACTTGGGTTTCAATTTCTCAAACTTGTCAATGTTATAACCACTTAGAATTTCTTTGAAATGTTCAACATCTGGAAAATCCCCAGCTGGTAGATGGTGTTCTTTTTGAATCTATTTACAAGAATGAAAACATTAAGACATATTACTCCATATATACGTTGCTCGTACTCCTCAAAAATGTTGTCCCACCTGTGTCAGATCCTCCAAAAATACACTACTTCTGGAGGATTCGGCACACACCCGTCAGCATTTTTGAAGAGTCTGAGCAATATAGTGCGTAATAAGTTCATAGAGAGTTAGTGAATAAGGGGGGTGATAGATACCTTTACGAATTCATCTGCTAAGTTATCGACCAGTCTTTTCTGTGTCTTCGCTTTGCCCATCATTGCAGGCATCTCCTTTTTCAGGTGACTTATGATATGAGCGTGTATCTTTGCAGCTCTAGCACGTTTTACGAATTCATTTATCTGTACACAACAAAACCCGACTTTCATCCTTGTTTGAAGTAAATCAGAAGCATAGTTTACAACAATAACTACGCCTCAGTCCCAAATAAGTTGGGGTCGGCTATATAAACCTCACTGACGTTATCTCCTCGTTTAAGCTCAACTCAAATCGGAAGCATAGTTTACGAGCAACAACAACAACATACCCAGTGTAATCCTATAAGTGAGGTTTGGGGAGGGTGGTGTGCACGCAGACCTTACTCCTACCTCTATGGGTAGAGAGGTTGTTTCTGATAGATCCTCCGCTCAAGTAAAGCATATCAAAGCAGGTTTGAAAAGGAAACACAGTAGTGAAAAAGTCATGTTGAAGATAACAGAGGAAAGAACAGTAGCAACAACAAATAATACGATAACTGAAGCAAAAAAACAATAGGTAACACTGAAGTCGAAGAATAATATAGTAGGAGACTAATAATAACAATATTAATAAAGAAAACTGGACAACGCTCGACTAGCTACAAACCTTCTACCCTAATCCTAGACCTCCATACAACTAAGCACAGTGTATGAGCAAAAAACATAAATTAGGACCACATTCAGAGATTGTGAACTTACACGGCGATCACAAGCCTTTTTCGGTATGTTTTTCAGGTCTGTAAGGAGATCATCTTGTTCCTTTTCAAAAAGTTCTTTCCCCAGAGGCCCTGTGAGATCCTCATTTATAGGTCTGTCATTAAATGATCTGTAAAAGACAAAACATCCATAGAGTTTATGCAAAACGCTGAACTCCGAAAAGAAAAGAATGTCTTATTTTTTCCATATAAAAATGAAACATTTTGGATGACCTTATAATTGTGCAATCAAATAGACAGAACAGAACTATGAAATGAACATGTATATTTAGATATTTGCAAACACTATCTCTGCACTGAGGCTAGAGTGTCTTAAACACAAGGTAGTAAGAAATGTGCTAGATCCATGAAGTCTCATAAGCTAAGTTGCTTGGGCTCTCCAAAAATGTTTCCGCACCTCTATCAGATCCTCCGAACTGCACTAGTTTTGGAGAATTTGACACGCACGTGTCAACATTTTTGAAGAGTCCGAGCAACATAGCTCACAAGGTGTGTGAAACCTACTGGCAGATCTATATAGAAATCCAAATGAGTAGTCCAGATTTCATATCTCAGCAATAGTTAAGACCTAAAATGAAGAGTTGGTTCACTATATTTTCGATCCATCATTGGTACAACATGTATATTTCTATTCTCACACTGTCATTTTGTGCCGCTTAATCATATTTAGTTTGCTATAATACTCCCATCCAAATTAATTATGAACTAATTGAAAATATAATGATCATACCCTATGTATACACGTGAAACTTCAGGGGTATTCTGAACTTTCCCCAAAGACCACATCAACGCTCCATAAACCCTCATAAGCTGCAACGCGGACCAATTAAGAAAATAAATTTAGCATAGTCTATAAAGAGGTCGTAAACATGAATGAAAGCAAAAATAATATGGCTTACTTGTTGGGTATCAACTTGGTCAGCCTTGTTCAACACCACCCGAATCTTATCATCATGTCCTTGAAGAGATGCAATCACACGTTTGAACTCATCGCTAATATCAAGTTTGTGGGGATCAAACAATAGCAGAATGAGGTCACACTTTGCAGCAAACCAGGACGTCACCCCCGTAAATTCATAGCTCCTCTGTGTTCGTTGCTTTTCCCCTGATAAAACTCCGGGCGTATCAACAAGTGTGATATTCTCTAACAGCTTTTTCGACATGAGAGAGAAGGAAAGCGTTCAGTTTTTATAAACAAAAAAAATTGTTTTCATTATATGGTATGAGTAACGAAGAGTCATACTCACAGGATGCGGCATTTGAGAACATTCAAACTTTGACAAAAATGCTGTTCCAAAAGTTGTCAGACCACTAAACGGCATATCTGCTTGAACGGCAATTGTATTCCCTGGGATACTTCTTTCATCAGGTCCGTTCTGTATAATACACAACGAAAGTTAGAGAAGGATCTTATATGAGTTCACGTGAACCCAACAGCTTTTCCCCAGATCCTATATATGCATTAAAAATTTCACTAAATATCTGTAAACATTAGACAGCGAATCTAGTTATTATTGTATATTAACTTGAGATCGTTGTAGGAGAACATAAATTACAGATCCTGGAGCCACCTGTGGTTAAAGTGAGCGATTGTCTAAACAGATATATTTTCAAAAATGGTTATGTGATCCTCCTTCCCTACTGAATGTCTCTGTTAACTGGCAAAACTAACAAAAAGCATTCAAGTGTTAACTCCTTAATGTGATAAAACAGGATTATATGGTAGACCGGATAGTTAAACATAGTAGGTTATATATATCGAAAAGTGAACTGTTGTAGAATCCTAAAACTTCGTCTAAAGTAAGCGTATACTATTTTTCCGGGACAACTTTTAACAAAAAGGTTTCAACCATAGACAGTAAAAAATCAGATAGGTGAAAGTACCATGACGACAACGAATCTGTCTGTTGTAGGTTCTGGTCCAATATGAGCACCTATAGACATAACAGAACCATAAATGTAAATGGAAACACGTCAAATGCATGGACAAAAGCATATACACAAGCAAAAAAAATCGTTTTTGCTAACCTGGATAACTGGTTCTGAGTAAATGCTTAATAAAGGTTGTTTTACCAGTGGAGTATTGACCCAAAAGCATTACCATTGGTTTGGCATCAAAATCACTATTTGCCTACCAACATAGAAGAATAAAGAAGTTAATTCAGCTATGCGTATCTCCGTCTCCATGACTACTGATAAGAAATATAACGTAGTTGAAGGGGAAGAAATGAAATTAAGTTATTTTCCTTTTTTTTTGTTTAATAAGCATAGCTAAACTGAAATGCTACACCTACTAATAAAGGAGAGACAAAATCACTGAAGTGATATGTAACTTCCAGTGGCTTTAGTTTCTTGGCGTACAACTTCTTCAGTCCATCGATTATTGATGTGACATAGTTTGAAGGGACCTGAAAGGCAAATGAAAAGGACCGAGCATCACATACCATTGGACTGCTACAGGATGTGTTCGGGACAAGTGGAAAAGGACATTCCCCATGCAATAATTTCGACAGATAGTTTATGACATCAAAGCAAACTACACTTTTCATTGACAGACGAGGACCATGATAATTGTTCACTAGCTAGATTCATAGGGAGTACATGCCATCATGCTTAAATTATAATTATCAAATGAAGTCCCACTTGTACACTGTGAAAGTTATAGAGAATATAGTAATAGTTTATAAGTTTGTCGATCATCTTAAGACATCGCATAACAGAAGTCTGTCACGTAATTTGGAATGAAGATAGTGTAGAGAGGTACTCCTTCTAGAGAAGGATACCATTTAGACAGCTAAACTATGAAAGCATTGCATCTGATGCAAAACAAACGGAATCATTTGAATAGAGTTAATATTTGGAATTTACAACGGGCAAGCATCAGAAAAGTGCATTACTTAAGCAAGAACGTGCAATATTTGAGAGTTATAGGCTTATAGCACACATAGACAAATTGAGAGAAGGTCCTTGAGATGGTTTGGCCACATCCTATGTCGACCTCTGGACGCACTTGTCATGTGAAACTATGGTAATTAAAGTTGTTAAAATAGGACGAGTAAACCTAAAATCACGAGGAAGAAAGTTGTCTCAAAAGACTTACAATCTCTTGGAATTCATGCAGATTTAGTGCAAAATCGGCACGATGGAATAAATAGATTCGTAATAGTGGTACCAATGAGTATGATCGAAGGTTTACTCAAGTTGGTACATGTACATTAATCCTAACGTTCATTAGGAGTATTCTGGTATTGTTAGGGGTTTGTATGCTATTAGAAATGTCGAGAATTTTTAGTGTTAGAGAACCTATTGAATTGATATGTATCTAAATGGAGCAACATGGCTAGTGAATATCCATATAGCCGACCCCACTATCTTGATATTGAGGCGTAGTAGCAAAGATAAAAGACAATAACCACACTCACCTTCTTTGCAGATTTTGACGATGAAAACCAATTAGCTCGTGAAGATAGCGTAAGACTGCCTGCTTATCAATTCAATTAGTTAGATGCAGAGACTCCATCCACTTCCCCTTCCCAATTTCCCAAGAACGTAAACAAATAAAATAAAATTTTTATTGTATGTACTGAAGTAACATTACCATTACTGTCAGGTACCCATTTGGCCACACGCTTCTTCTTCTGTAAAACATTTTAACAGTTGAGCAATGGAAGGTAAAAGAAAAAAGTGAATCTAGCTGGCATACTTACAGCGAGAAGTCCATCCAGACCTTCCATTGTAGGCAGCTGCAAATTCTCGAAGTCAACTGCATTGGATTGAAATCGTTTTAATTATAAGACCAGTATAAGAGAACAAATTCTGCTTGCTAAAGAAAGCCAATACAAGACATGACAAACAATCAACTAAGTTTTAGATTAAAAATTGACCATATTCGCCAGAAGGTGCAATTGTAGCACGCATTTAGTATACAATAAGAGAAGGTCGCTTGAGATGGTTTGATCATATCGTACGTCGACCTACAGATGTACTGGCCCATAGGTGTGAAACTATGGTGAAGGCGTAAAAGGGGACGCATAGACCTAAAATCACATGGAAGAAAGTTGTTGTGAAAGACCTCTAATGCACAAAGATAGAAAAAGATCAAAATAGGTGATATTTACTAGTTGGGATTTGGGAATAGGCATTAGTCTATTAGGAAACTCCAAATATTATTATTACTACTAACAATGTACATATTAACTTATTTTCACTTTTACTTTTATTTGGTACGATAATGCCATGAGTTGAGCTTAAATGGAGAAGTGAGGATTCATATAGCCGATCTCAACTTGTTTGGGACTGAGCCGTAGTTATTTTTGTAGTAGCAGTCATGTGACAACTGACATTACTAGCATACTGTTTGGTTATAGTTGAAGCTACACTACTTACCTTCAGCATTTGAGAAATCACTTGTCACTGCATGGCCAGCTTGAGCCAACGAGACCAACTACATAGTGAAACACAAAGAATGATCTGCAGTTTATAGGGAAGAAAATTAACTATAAAAGGTGAAATAAGAGTCCACGTAAAGAGCTAGTACCTGCATTGCAGTTATAAACTCTTTGAAACCAATATATCCTTGCCGTTTGGAATCTGCAATTGCCCACACCTTAGGAAAAACAGAGAAGTAAAAAATTATAAGAGTTATAGAAGTGCAACAATTAATAGTACTAAATTTTTTTACAAAGAAATACCAAAGAAGCACAGAAAAATGAACCTGCTTGAGATCTTCACGAGGTAAGTTTGACATCGCAAGGAAGCTGGTGGCATCCTTTCCGATGAGACGTCCATCTCCATCTGCAATACCATCAAATTCAACAGATGTTAAACTTAAAGTATTTTAAGCGCATGATTTCAAAATTACACTGTTCCAATTCTAAAAACTCTTGAAAGCCGAACCTTTAAAATTTAAATCATGGATTCATCTCAACATGCACATATTTAAATAAGAATGATGATGAGAGCAAACCCGAATCAGCAGAACTAAACCATTCTTGATAAATCTTCTCGTTCCTTTTGGAGCAGCGATTGATGGGACAAGTATCAAACTCCATTCTTCACAGAAGCCAAGTTGTTTGTTCTGCTTTTGTACAAGCTAGCACCTTCTTCTTTGTTAGAGCTCGCCCACTATACTTTTCATTTTTTAAGGGGAAATTCCAACTTAGTTTGTTCTACCATTGTTGTAAACATAATTAAGTTAAAAAAAACTATCAACACACAGATAATGAAAAGAAATGTCTATATTATTAGGTTATATCACAACAGGTAATGTGACTTGATAGTATAAGAGTTCTTTATGTTATCGTGAGTGTATAAGTTAAACTCTAAATCAAAATATGGTATCACAACAAGAGGATGTATTGAAAACATAAGAAAGCAAATTAACAAAACATACTTTCTTCTAAAAAATTATAACTTTTAGATGGAATGGTCACACGAGCCTAATCAAGTATGATAGCTTTTCTGAAATGTAGATTGAAGAGTGTAAAACAATTAGCACGTTGAATGAACCACTAGTTTGTAAGAAAATTTTAAGCAACAATGTATTTGGATATTGATGTTTTTGCATGAATCATAGGATGAAATCATGCATGCATTTTTTAGCCGGAGGCCAGTCGGAAACAACCTCTCTACCCCTACAAAGGTAGGTAAGGTCTACGTCCATCCTACCCTCCCCACTCTCCTCAGACCCCACTTGTGAGATTACACTGAATATGTTGTTGTTGTTGGAATCATACATGCATTTTGTGCTGGGGTGAATGAAATTCCACCACCCTTAACAGTGTTGAATTCAAGTCCAAGAAATGGAATGAAGGAAATATATTTATGCATAGACTCAATAAATCTCTTTGAACGATCTCTACAATTCTCCACAACTCTCTACCACATGAAAATAGCTAGCAACACCGCCCAATTCATAGCAGTACGAAACCTGCTTTGACTAGAAACTATAAAACCTATTTCTATATAACTTTAGCTACAAATCCTATTTTAAAAAAAAGGGCAGCCTGCTGCACTAAAGCTCCCGCTATGCGCAGGGACCGCGAAAGGGTCTGACCACAAGGGTCTATTGTATGCAGTCTTACCTTGCATTTCTGCAAGAGGTTGTTTTCCCGTGACCTTCTGGTCACATGGCAGCTACAAATCCTAGTCCTCTAGCTAAATAACTCAACATTTAACCTTCTTGTAGCATGAGCGTAAGCGGATAATATTATACCAATTTTAGAAAATATATACATAAGTTACCTAGTTTTACGAAGAGACCACGAGTTCACGTGTCCCATATTTTAGCCTATAAATTCGCTTCTGACAACAACATGCCCGGTATAATCCCACAAATAGGGTCTGAAAAGGGCTGATGCATACCCCACCTTACCCCTATCTTGTGAAGGCAGAGAGACTATTTCCCATATACACTCGAATCTAAATTGATTAAGCTTATGAATTTTGAATATCAAATGATTAAATAAAAAAAGAAATCATACACACAATGGATTAAATACTTACAAAGATGAAGCCTTTAGGGTTTCAATATGAAATAATTGGGTTAAAATTGGCTTATTCTGAGCGTTGTTCTCTAATTTCTCTGTGTTTTCTCCTCTCCCATTGTGTATAATTTTTTTTTTTGTGGATAACAAATTAATTGAGATCAACAAGGAGAGGAAAAAAACACAGTTTATAAAAAAAAAAAAAAACGAAGGCTATAATGAAGATATGAAAGGAGAGAAATGTGCATGGCTGAACTTACTGGAAGAGATGAAGGCACAAAGCGAAAAGAAAGGAGGGAAATTATTAAAAAAATAATAATAGGAAAATAGTCAAAAAAAAAAAAAAAAAGAGCTTGTTTAACTTGGTCTCAGCTGACATATATGTCGTCCAACTTTGGGTATGCATAAATAAACACTTAAATTTGTGCATCCTACGTGACTTCCTATATGGCAATTCGCGTGAGACGCCACGTACAACGCGTTTGTCTACTTGTTCGACTTTATACAAGTTTACGTATTTATTTGTGCACACCTAGAAGGACATAAAAACCAGCTGATATCAAGTCAAAAGACACGTGTATGTATTATTATTTAAATTATTTGAGTCCAGTCGAAGATCGATGGGATAACACCTAAGTTGTTATTGTTGTAAAATAAATACAATAAATTATGGGATGTTTGCCCTACATATGTCCACTAGACCATTTAAAAATCCTTTTAAGAGTTTAAACTTTTAGAATTTTTACTCTTTGAGGTCATTACAAGTAATTATTCACAATAAGTGATTTATACTTCAAAAATTAATCAGTAACTTGTTAAAAAAACGGAATCATATTCATCCCATCACAATCTTTAGTTCTTGTATACGAGTACTGTATCTTAATTCCTTTTGTATACCTTACATCCAAAAGGTGTTTTTTTTGGTTGTCACCATTTGTCTTAATGGAAATAAGTCATGGACTAGAAGTAAATTTTAAATCATGTTTACATTATACAAAAGCCAGAAAAAACATGACATAACAACATATTTCCTCAAATAACTCATCCTAATAAGTTATTTAGCAAAGCACAAAACCAATAATAGAAAGAATATGATATCAGAAATGATACAACAATTGATCAATCAACGAATAGCTCGCTCCCTATGGACACTCGCCTTCTAAGAAGGGGTCGGACCTATGAACAGAACAACACAACAAAATGATGAAACGAAGAAGAATGAACCAGAGGCCAGCACCGGGAGGAAAAGGGATGGACAAGCTTGTAATTGTGTTTGGTTAACTTCCTCCATATTTCTGTCATTTGGTATCTTTGAACTCCCAACAATTGCACAAGTCAAAAAGTCCATTTTCAACTGACTATGTTGCTCGGATTCTTCAGAAGTAGTGCATTTTTGGAGGATCAGACACGGGTGCGGCTACATTTTTGGAGAATCCAAGTAACACAATGTGTAGCTAATAATTCAAGAAATGCCAATGGTTTTCCCAAGCAACCAGAGCACTAGTGACAATTCTATCCCAAATATAGTGTGAATAGAACTTCTATCCAGCATGAATCCATAAATTGTTACTCCTGCTCTGTTGTTCTCAAAATATGTCACTGCAAAGTAAAGTACCATTAGAGTAATCCTAGCTATGCAGTATTACAAAACTTAATACTAGTAAAAAAAAAAGCATTTTGGTGCACTAAGCTCCCGCTATGCGCGGTGTCCAAGAAAGGCCCAGACCACAAGGGTCTATTGTACGTAGCCTTACCCTGCATTTCTGCAAGAGGCTGATTTCATAGCTCGAACCCGTGACTTGCTGGTCACATGGCAGCAACTTTACCAGTTACGCCAAAACTTTATAGTAATAGGATAAAACTTATATACACCGACAATGTGAAGATTTTAACACAGTTGTTATGAATAGTTGTCTGCTGTTGTAGGTAATTTTAACTTGAGGGTGCAAAATTCTAATATACTGTCGGCATGGGCGGAGTTAGGGAGCGCAAGGAGTTCATCTAACCTCCTTCATTGGAAAATTACACTGAATATACAAGGGTCAAACTTATTTTTACGATCCCCTTGGATTTTCCGTGTGTTTACTTCTATATATTTTGCATCCTGTAGTGAAAATTCTAGCTTCACCACTGATTGCCGATGCATAGAATAAGAAAACTATTTTAACCAGTAAATCATATTCATACCTAGTGCCTGTCTTTTCTGGAATGAAATTGTGCTATAAGCATATGCAGGGACGAATTTCGTATTATCTAACTCGTCTTCTTCATCTCCGACATCATCAGCATCAGATGATCCTTCAGATACAGGAAAAACTTGGTCACAGGCCGCTCGAGTAATTGGAGTGTCAGCCTCAGTCGAATCAAATGAGTCTATCGTTGCACATACGTGCCACTTGGCTGCAAGGCACGTTACGGATTGAGCCTTGTGTGTAATTCTCGTTGCACTTCGCAACAGTATCATGAGACCAGCGAGAAGGCTGACAGAGCAGAGCTGCATATTAAGACGACAACATTTAATCACGAGTAACAGCAATAAAACTGTGATTCAGGATGAGGATCGGCTGGAAGAACTAGGTGTCAATCATCTAGATAAGAATCATAATAGGTACTCTCTTGGTTTCATTTTATATGACAGTATTTGACTAAGCACGAATTTTAAAAAAGAAAGACCGACTTTAACCACAATCATGACGTACCCTTAGAACGCTAAAAGAGCATGTCTTTACAGTAAAATGAGAAGTTTAACTTTAAAGATGTACCAAATATAGAAAGGAATTGTTCTTTTTGGAACAGATTAAGAACGAAAAAGTGTCATATAAAATATGGACATGAGAATTTCCACATATCATCTTGCTGCCACTCTCACTAATTTCTCAAACTATTTCTGCTGAATATAAGCAGCAATGAGAAATAAGAACGCTAGTAAGGCATACCGCGAGTTCACCACTTTTGTAGATATGAAGATCTGCAGTTGAGCGTGTTGTCATGAGAAGGGACGCGAATTGACTAGCTGTAACAAACATCAATGCCCACAAGATGAACGATCGATACCTATGGCTAATAATCCTCAAGTGTCTCCTGATCCTGAGGTGCTCCCTCAACACTGATTCAACATCAGAATCTACATGAAAGACCTGAGCAAAGTCTTGTAGTCGGAGGATTTGGAGGTAACATATTAACCGGAAAAGTATACAGACTAGGAAGAACACGACCGTTCTGTAAAGCCAAGAACTCAGCTCTAGAATGCACGCGACAGTGTCACTCACAACAACGTTGCCCAAGAAGGGGATTCGAGTACCACCCAAGCTGTACCACCAAATCTTGTACGCGCATTCAACAGCAAAACATGGCAGGACAAATATGAATAGGATCTTTAGTGAGCTCTGCATATTGAGAAGAAGTTATTATTACATCAAAGTTGATCAATACTCTATCCTTTCGACTTATATATCGCGACAGTGTAAAAGAATTTTTACACTATCAAGTCACTTAAAATGATATTACACAAAACCATATATAACAAGCGGGATTAGTAATTTAAAACAAAAGAGATAGTCATATCTAAATCAAGCCATGAATTGACCAATAATTAAGCAAAAGTGGAAGTGAGAGGAGAAAAAAAGGATTCAAGTTATATGAACGGATAGTGGAGAAGCCAAAACTTTCATCGAGGGGATTCGGCATTTAAAATATATACATAAAAAAAGTAATTTTGACCTCCTATATATGGTGTAAATTTCCAACAAAGGGGATTCGGATGAACTCCTCGCGCCCCTAGCTCTGCACTAGTACACGCAATGGAGCCAAAATTTTCATCAAAGAGATATAAAATATAGAGAGTATACACATGAAGAAGCAAGGAGATTCAACATCTACTATATATACATAAAAATAATAATAAGAAAAATAAATAAAAAACTCCTATATACAAAGTAATTTTTCAGCAATAGTGATTCAAATGAACCCCTTATGCGCCCCTAGTTTCACCACATTGTAAAAATTCCTTAACTGCTAATTACCATCTTAACGAGATTATCAATTACTCCCTCTGTCCATTTTTATTTATCCAGTTTACAAAATCAAGAGATAATTTATCACTAAGTTCCTACTTTACCCTTATTGTTAACTGCAGTCATTTTTCAAAACATTGAATTCACTATATTTAAAGGGTGATATAGTAAAATCGCCATTCTATTTATTGTTCCTTAAGGAGTGAACCAAGTCAATACTAGACAAGTAAAAATGGACAGAAGTAGTAATAACTATCAAGAGATTTACATCTAATTACCGAACAAGTGAGTTTGTTTACTGTCAGTGCATAAAACTTAAACTCGGAAAAAAATTAAGCAAAGAGAAGACTTACATTGAGTTGTTCAGTGTAGCCTCTTCTAACAGTTTCACTCTCATCACAAAGTTTATCAAGGAACAAAAACCTCCTCAGTCCATATTTCTTAACAAATCCAGAAAGACAAACAAATGACAGTGCAGCAACACAGCTAAGCGACAGCTGCACAACGTCGTCATATGGACGACTGTGTGCAGCGTCATTGTAACCGTCTCTTGCCAGCATAAAATGCGAAAGGCAAGGGACGATTACGGTTAATAGTATGAAAATGAACCATGATAGACAGGCGGAAAACGGGTCGGATTGATCCACACACATCCATTTCAACCATGTTCTAAAGCTTCGTAATTCGTCGTAAGCGTTTGATACTGTTCTCTCTATTTCCTTGCTCTTGTTCAGTAAAGTTTCCTTCTTGATGTCACCCATTTGTGCAAGCCTTTTGGCTAAGATTTGTGGTTCCTCTGTGTGTGTTTTTTCTTCTGAAGAAAATTAAACTGTGTTTCATACAAATTTATGGTGTATGAGATAAATTATGGAGCTAGAAATTCATACGAGGAAATTCAAAAAATATATAAGAGGGTCATACCTGTTTAAATTATGGGCGGACAGAGTTAATGGTACCTGTTTCATGATGAGAGGTACAATAACTTCGAGTTAATATACAATAATAATCAAAAATTATAGTCAAATATTTATTAATGTTAATTTCTTTATATATATAATAACTATTTAATAAGAGGCTACAAGCACACAGCTCTTGAATAGCATGTGTGTTTGAGCTGTGTGCTTGCAGCCAAAGGTGATTTGCTCGAAATGTGTGGGGCCCACTTCGGCTAGAAATAGGCAGTTGTTAGTCGACATGCCTGCTTCTAGCCAAGGGTATTTCTAAAAAATTTAGTACTCTCTTTGTTTCAATTTATTTGTCTTATTTTTTTTTTTAATTTGTTATACAATAAGTACCTTATAAAATGCCTTGATAGATATAGTTATCTGATATTTGTGGTGGTGGGAGATAACAAATATCTTATAAAAATTAATCGTGATGCACGCAAGCTGAAGGCTATGGTTATAAAAGGAATTAGAGTGTCATACCTGACATTTGAGTGTGTGATCTAAAGCAAATTTTTTGAATTCCTTTGCTGCTGCACTAGAACTTTTGCTTCAACAGTTTATATTTTTTTTCTTATTTATATAGTATAATTTCTCGTCGAAGAAAATGTATATACTTCCAGAAATGACAGTAAAATTGATGTGCAGGATTGGCAGAAAAAGCAAATGGTTGCTTTATGTGGGGAGAGGAAAAGGAATAAATGTTTTTCAAAAGCCAAAAGAAGAAGAAAAAAGCAATGGAAACTTGGAGAGGACAATGACAACTATGAAGTGTATAGTATCCTTTTTATAATGGAAAGATAAATACTATGCATAATGGTTCTGGATTCTTCCAATCAATGAGATTTACTTCTTAATTTAGTTTGGTATCTATTTAATAATAGTACTGTTAACAAGATTAGTTGTATCAAAAATTTTAGAAAAAATGTATTCAATATTAACATATACATTTTACTTTGTTAAGTAAAGAATAGACTATTAGGGTCATTGACCCAATCTGTCTAGAACTTGTTTGAGTTAAAAATGAGTTGCGTCAAGATGAGTCAAATAATGTAAAAATAACGTCAATTGCTCATTAGCCATTTCATGATAGTGTTTGCTTCCAATTGTAAAAAATGCTGAGGTGATTAAAGTTTTAAAATCTACAAGTAGTCCTTCCGTGGTAAATAGTGTCTTGAAGTGAAGCGGTGACATTATTAAAAGAAAGAAATAGTGGACCAGTCAATTGCATTAGGTAAAAGATGCAGGACCTGTTTTAATCACAATTAAGTGTATTTGCTATTCAATTCTATTCTAAATTCTACCAATTCTGATGTGTATTTCGTCTTTACTTTTAAGTGACAAGGGGGTAGGATATTTGAAGAAGTAGGGGTTTGAAACCCTATACCCATACACGGGGCTAGTCCCGATCTTGCTTGGTGATACCCCTCTCAATGATTGTTGACTCGGCATTAATTTCATGCTTGAGTTGAAGGACTCTCCCTCCATTTATTGAGTCAAGTAATTTGCTTTAAAAAATGTATTCATTGCCTATCTCATGACATGCTTCTTCTTTTTCCAAATCAGTTCCTAGTGTCAGTCAATCAAGATTCGTCATCAAGAAAAAAAGAATTTTGTCTCATTATTCATACAATTCCCCCGTCCATCTATTGACCATGTCCTAAAATTTTATGTAGTGTTTGAAAAATAGCCATTTCGTCTGGTGTTTGATTCCAATTGCACAAAATGATGAGGTGATTGTCGGGTAAATCCTTATTCTCACCTGGTGTTTTAATAAATCAATGGAATTTACTATAGTTAAGTGAAGATATACATTAATTAATTACTCGTGATAAGATTATAGTTATTTATGTTTCAACATATATTATGCATTCATTAATTTGGTATAAATATTCTGTACTGTTAATTCTCTCACTGCTTTTGCTCGGCGGGGAATCTTAGGCAAGTCCTCGTGTCAACATATCCTAGCTAACCAAAGCTGTAAATTTAACACTAAATTAAACTTGATTTGTTAGTTAGTTAATTTTGTCTATATATTTGTATTATATTACTACCATATATAAGAGGTTGACAGCTAAATCTAAAGCAGGGAGCTCTTGGACAACGTGTCTATTTGAGTTGTTTGTTTGCAGGATTTCTCTTCGAAAAATTTAATATTTTTCTTTGTTTTAATTTATTTGTCTTACTTTTCATTTTAATATGTTATATATTTGATCAAAATATTCTGTTATGTATTTGATAATTACGTAAAAGATATTATAAATCACAATATAAAATTTTTGTTGACTCTCAAAATTGTATTAGTGCCACATAAAGGGATAAAAATGACATAAAAAGTATTATAAATCACAATAGTTATAAAAAAACGTATAATAAATTTAAAAATTCTATCTATGTAACATATATTGTGCCCGTACTGGTACGAAATTTTATGTATATTCTTATATGAATTTCATTGATCTAAATAAAAGAATGTATGCGTATCTAAAAAACTAAATAAAATAATAATGCATACATATCTAAATTAAGCATATCTTATAATTTTCAAGTATTAACATTGGACCCGTGCATAGCACGAAATTTTGTATCTAGTGAAGCAAATAAAAGAGACATTTTCCAAATGACAAGGCTTTAATAAAATGACAAAATGAGATCATATGCAGATCATCAGCAACAACAGGTGTATTAACCTTATAGAGCAAACATGCGATTATGCAGATTTGCCAACCTGCCCATTATTATCACCACATGTGGTGTCTTGTCCACCTTTTCTTCTTTTTATAAAATCCTCTTTGGCATCTGAGGTTGTGGCATACCCGTTAATAAAGTGGGTGAAAATCTTAAAAAACTTAATAAAAACAAAAAATACTAATTTATTCTTATTTGTTTAAGTCTTGATGAGTCTGATATTCATTGACAGAGGCGAACTCAAAATTTGAAGATAGTAAGACACCATTAAAAAGAGTTAGGAATCAAACTCGAGTCATCTAATACAAGAAGCACTTAAGCAACAGACTCGACCAAAGCTATAAATCTGAGATTATCGGTGTCCGATGACCGACCTCCCTACCTTCTATATAGGTCTATCTTTGTATATTGATGAGAGGTAACAAGTATCAAATGAAATATTCGATGAGTGCATGAGTTGGCTTAAATCGTACACTAACTTCCCTTTTGCCTTAGAAAGAGTTCAACCTACTTGAAAGAGGAAAGGGTCGCCGACTGCTACAGAAGAGTCTGGCTGGCTGAAAAACAACTTTTAATTTGTGAATATAACTTCAACTTAGACCAATCACATTTCACCATTTTCTTGCAATAATGTTTGATTTGTTTGACAAGTATATGTTGTCTTGACTCTTAATATTTCAATTAATTTTGAAGCAGAAACGTGTTTGTAAAACTTCTCATAAACTTCTGTTGATCCACCAAAATTTGTAAGCATCTTGTTGCAAAATTACAACACAATTTGTACTAAAATCTTGGTAAATTCGTGATCCGCCAGAATTTATGAATAGTCCGTAACAAGGCATCCGTTTACGACGTGGGTGGGATTAGCAGTTTTCTATATTTTCCTCAATGGTAGAAAATCGACAACCAGTCTGCAGTAATTCAAATTGCTCCTTTGAATTATTAAGTAAAATCTTCACTCACATATCAAGGTGCATTGTTGTCAACTCACATAGTCGCATCTACCAGCAACGACGACTACTCCCTGCATGCCACTAAATGGCGCTATTTAATGTTTGAGTTCGCCAATACAAGAACTACATTCCAAAAAACTAGATTAAGGCTAAAGCCATAGACTACACCGCCGTGAGGTCCCTCTATTTAACTAACATACTCCCTTTTGATCTCCCCCAATACCTTCACATCAAAGCTGGGAATGATTGAGTTTCGAAATAAAATAATAGATCCAAATTTACAACACAATTTGTGCCAAAACTTGGTAATTCGTCAACAACCAAGGGAAGTTCATCCATTAAAACCCCTGGTGATCTGCCTATGCTAGATGAATTGTGGTAAGACAGATCTTTTGATAATTTACCAAGAATAGAACTCCAAACTTTTGGTGTGAAGGTTACTTTTCACAACTTTTAAAATGGAATTAAAAATTAAATAACGACACAAAATGATTCTATTTGTATAAATCTTCCCAAGCAAAAAAAAACACATCACCAACATGGATTGGGGTGGAATAATTGGGAATTTGGTATCCCTCCACCTTTAACCACAGGTCTCAGGTTTGAACCCTTGGTTGAGAGCGCCCCCCTAAAAATGGGTCATGCAAATGAGCGAACCGAATTTAATCGGGTTCCAATGTGGTTTGCAGGCCCCGGTGAGAAACCAAAAAAAAAAAAAAAACTTCTTGCACAATGCTTCTCATAAATTCCGACCAATATATGATAACCAGCTTTGTTGCAATATAACAGAGTTAAATGTCATGAGCAGAGACTTGACATAACTGCAATCAAGTAAATTATATAAGAAGTAAATAAGATCATATCAATCACGTGTAGAAACTAATCTTAAAAGGACAGTCTGGCGCACAAAGCATCATGCGTTAGCAAGGTTCAAAGAAAGACCGCACTCGGCACTCCAAGGAGTGTGATGTAGACAACCTACCCTAATGCAGGTATTAGTGGTTGCTCCCAGAATACGGGTAATTCCATCCATAATGTCTGCATAATGACTAATATCTCATCTCACTATTGTTTAGTGCCCTCATTTTGTTCAAGACACAGCTCATAGATTAGCTAGTTGACTGGTTTTCCCTAAATGCATTGACACCTTCACTGAAGCGTAGCCAAAGCGACGGATATGTATAACATATTCTTAAACATACCTCAAGCCAGTAGTCAAGCCGGGATTTTCACAAAGGGGTGTCAAATATAAAGAAGTAAACACATAAGAAGCCAAAGAGATTCAACATATAGTATATATACGTAAAAGAGAATTTACCTATCCACATTGTAATTTTGCAGTGAAGGGGTGTTCCTTGGACAAGGGTCGCTCCGCCACAGCCTCAAGCAAGCCTTTGACATTTCTGCTCCAAGCATAGAAACTTGACTCAACATTCACTGCATATAGGGAGGAAAGCAGAGAAACACTGGGGAATAGATGCAGGCACACAAATGACGGATCGAGGAAATACTCGCAAAAGGATGAGTATAGCTATCAAATGACTGAATGATGTTTCCTTACTCTACAACAACATTTGGTTGCATATATAAGAAGTATCTATTCACTATTTGACAGAAGACGGAAGATACATCTTTTTCTCAAACAATCACTACTTCACAAACTTCCTTCCTCACTATCAAAACAACCACAATTCCACAAACATAACAGGGCAACTAGGTTCCTTTTAGCATCTCATAGAAAACCTTTTGGACCCACCTACGCTTATCCCCAAGAGAATGAACACCACTAAGCCATGTCAAAATGCTCAAGACTTTTATTTATTTGAAAAGGTAAGATGCATATTAAAAAGGAACAACTTTGCACTCAGACGATATAAATATCAGGAACCCCTCTGTACAAAAACAAAAAGAAGGATTCCTACTGTGAAGGTCTTATCCTTGTAAAGATTCTATGAAATCTATCATATTATCTTCATCCTGTAGATTACACCAAAAAGTCAAAATCCATAAAACATTTGTAATTAAGCTGTTGTAAGCTATTCATCTTACCCTTCGAAACATCTGACATTCTTTATATTCCAAACACTGAATGACCATTGTCATCAAATGATTGGATGCTTCTAACTTTTACTCCATACTACACTTGATTTTTATATAAGAAGTATCTATTTGGCTGACAGCAGATATTTCTAGCTTACTATCATCCAATCTAATCACACTCCCTTGTTTTTTTCCCCTAAAAGATCACAAAGCTAAGGGTTCTATTTTAAACCTCAAGCAAAATCCTGTCTGATGCACTTGGGATTATCCCGTTGCCTCAAGAATGAACACCTGTAAGTCATGTCAAAATACTATACTCCAGAAAATTATGGAATTTGATGAAACATTTAATATCTTCAACTTCTATCACATTGCTAACAAAGACTATTGAACCTTCGACAAACATACAAGAACTCGACCTATGCATAACTTGTAAAAACACACTCATACTGGAAAATTAAAATGATAGCTGGATTAACAAAACAATCAAAACAATAAATAAGCATATATGATAGGAAACAGATGGAAACTACAACAAAACAATACAATAATCGAGGTACAAGAAACAACAAATAGTAACTGTATATTATAGCTGATCGGGAACATTCACAAAGAAGCACTAGGTTGAAAACTAACTCATGGTGATTACTCGCAAAAGGATGATTATGGCTATCACATGACTGAATGCTGTTTCCTTACTCTACAACAACATTTGGTTGACATACACAAGAAGTATCTATTCACTATTTGGCAGAAGACGGAAGATAAATTCTCAAACAATCACTACTTCACAAGCTTCCTTGCTCACAATCAGAACAACCACAATTCCACAAACATCACAGGGCAACTAGTTTCCTTTTAGCATCTCATAGAAAACCTTTTGGAGGACCCACCTAAGTTTATCCCCAAGAGAATGAACACCACTGAGCCATGTCAAAATAAGATATATATTAAAAAGGAACAACTTTGCACTAAGACGGTATAAATATCAGGAACCCGTCTGTACAAAAACAAAAAGAAGGATTCCTACTGTGAAGGTCCTATCCTTGTAAAGATTCTATGAAATCTATCATACTATCTTCATCCTATACATCCTGCAGATTAAACCAAAAAGTCAAAATCCATACAACATTTGTATTTAAGCTGTTGTATGCTATTCATCACCCTTCGAAACATCTGGCATTCCTTACATTCCAAAACATTGAATGAACGTTGTCATCAAATGATTGAATGCTTCTAACTTTTACTCCATACTATACTTGATTTTTATGTAAGAAGTGTCTGTTTGGCTGACAGCAGATATTTCTAGCTTACTGATATCAATCCAATCACATATTTCTTTGTTTTTTTTCCCCTAAAAGATCACAAAGCTAAGAGTTTTATTTTAAAAGCTCAAGCGAAATCCTCTCTGATGCACTTGGACTTATCCCGTTGCCTCAAGATGAACACTTGTAAGTCATGTCAAAAGACTATACTCCAGCAAATTATGGAATTTAATGAAACATGTAATATCTTCAACTTCTACCACATCGCTAACAAAGAACTAATTAAACCTTCGACAAACATACAAGAACTCAACCTATGCATAAATTATAAAAACGCACTCATACTGGAAAATTAAAATGATAGCTGGATTAACACAACAATCAAAACACTAAATAAGCATACACGACAATGAACACATGTAAACTAATATTTGATTAGATGACGTCTTGATTTCTTACATAAGAGAGTATATATCGTCTTACATCAATGACACTAGAACTCTCGTCATAATAGTACAACATAGAACTTAAAGTTCCCTCTAATTTTACATGCCAATGTATATAAATCCGGCTTCAACTGACAATAAAAGACTACATTATCCCAGAACTCATATATAGTTGAAGGACAAATAATCAGATCGATAATCAGATACACTGATCCATCTATCATGAAATACCATGACATTAAATAGGATAAGTAAAGCGAAGAGTTATATTCTCTTCCAGCAACAGATCACAACAATCAAAACACTAAACAAGCATATACAACAATAAACACATTTAAGCTAATATTTGATTAGATGAAGTCTTGATTCTTACATAAAGTGATGGGAGAGTACATACTGTCTTACATCAACGACACTAGAACTCTCGTCATAATAGTACAACACAGAACTTAAAGTTCCCTCTAATTTTACATGTCAATGTATATAAATCTGGCTTCAACTAACAATAAAAGACTACATTATCCCAAAACTCATATATAGTTGAAGGACACATAATCAGATCAGTTATCAGACACACTAATCCATCTATCATGAAATACCATGACATTAAATAGGATAAGTAAATCGAAGAGTTAAAATCTCTTCGAACAATAGCCTTAAAGCTGTGATTTTTTCTCTTTCGACCCCATTTTTCCCCCCTCAGCCATAATTGCAAAGATCAATAATGTCTTTGAAACTATTTTTCCTCAAAGACATAGTGCTGTGCAGTAAAGATCGTTTGAATTAGCATAAACATCATCCATCGGCGGAGGAAAGTTAAGATCGAAAGGCAATGGATTTCTAAAAGACGAAGAAACAATGTTATCATTTTCCCCTTCACCTACACCATCACCATCTTCAACAACAGAAGACGACGAATCACAATCACTCCTGCAATCATCCGGCACAACCGGAGGCGATCGTGGATGTTTCCTCAACGTCGCCCCCGTTTGCTGACGTGGCAGCCGCCTCGGCCCGCTGAAGGATTCCACCGTACTACTCATACTACTCGATGTAGGTCTTTGACAAACAATCGAAGCTCCTCCTCCTCCTTGCGTCGTGTACAATAATCTCGAGTTCGGATTAATTAACGGGTCATTATTAGGATTTGAAATTTGATTGAATTGATGAAGAGCATACGGAGCAGGAGCTAAAGGAAAATTAGTTTTAGCTTTAGGTCCACGAAGTGTAACAGCTGCAGTATCATAAGCTTTAGCTGCTTCTTCAGCTGAATCAAAAGTACCTAACCAAACCCTAGTTTTCTTCCATGGATCTCTTATCTCTGCAGCAAATCTCCCCCATGGACGCTTTCTAACTCCACGAAACCTAATCTCTTTCAATACTCCAGATCCATTCGGCTTCACCGCCGCCGCCGCCGCCGCCGCCGGAGCCGCCGCCGGAGCCGCCGCCGGAGTTGCTCTACCTCTCCCCATCCCAAAAAAAACTACACAAAAACGACCGATCGGAGAGAGATCGGAGCTGCAATAGAGGATTTTCTCTCTCTAGAATTCTGATTTCTTCGATTTTCTCTCTCTAGAATACTCTCATTCTTCTTCTCTTTTGGATGAGAAAATTTTTGAGAGAGAAAGAGAGGCTCTTTTTTTCTTATTTTTTGTTTTAGTTTAATTTTTGGCTTTATATAAAAAAAAATTGTTTTTGAGAGGGAGGAATTGGGGAGGAAAGAGGGAAAAATAACGCGAGGAACTTTGGGGTGGATTTTTCTCAAATTTGCCCCTATAATAAGTTCATGTACCAAACAAAGGTTTAATATTTTGCTTCTTTCTTTCTTGCTTCCTTTTTTTTTTCTTTTCTCCATGCTTAGTGGAATGACAAAATTACCCCTTACATATGCTTTTATCTTTTTTTCGATGATTTATTGAAAACAGTTTCTTGATCTTCCGAGGTATCGTAGGAGTAAGATTTTAGTGCGCACTATCCTTTACAAATTTTGCTTATCAAAAATTACACTAGATATGTTGCTATGAAGAGAATGATGTTTAGGACACGTTTGACATGATGGATAAAGGGAGATAATGTTGGGATAAATTTTTAATACTCCTTAATCCTTTGTTTGGTTACAAAGTTTGAATAACTTATCGAGGGATTACTAATTAGTACTGTGATAAGTTATCCCTACCTCTAGATAGAATAATAATCCTGGGATAACTTATCTCGAAATAAAATAGTTAAAATAACAAAAATACTTCCTCAAATTCTTTTTATACCATCACTGATATAAAAAAAAGCTAAATAAGGTGAAGGGTATTTTTGTAAACAAATAACTTATTCTTAAAATTTATGCGATGCATGTTATTTTAATACAAAAAACCAAACAACCAATAAAAAAAAATACCAATATAATTAATCTCAATATAATTAATCTCATCACAATTAATTCCATCATAACTTGTTTTCAAACCAAACGACCCCTTAGATTATAATTAACTACAATTAGTAGTCTTGATTATGTTCCCTTAGTTCAAATGATTTTGCTAGTTGGCTTTATGTGAGATATTAAACCTATTCACGTGAAAGAAAAGAACTAGTAGATGGGATGTGTGTAGTTGGAGAAATAAATTGAGGATAGGGCTCTTTCTCTTTAAGCAATTGCCTTACCCTTCAATACTTCTATGGTACATGAAGTCAATTACATATTGATTCTTAATCAAAGATTTTGTGTTCGAGTTTGTAATACAAAATCATTTTGATAAAAAAAATTACTTTTAAAGTGAGATTTTTCAATACGGATCAAATTAATCAGGTCCTACAATAAATATCGAACGTCAAACAAGAAATCAAAAAAAAAATTATTGAAAGTATTCATTGAAATCGTACCTAATTATAAGATCGGAGCTCTACCAAATTACCAACGGAGTCATATTCCCTTGAATCAAGTGGAGCATGTATGAGATAGTCAACACTTCTTCTGATCTATTCATTTTTTTGGTGCAGTAAAATGAGAAGCGCATTATTGGATTTAAACCAAAGACCTCATCGGTAAAGTAAATCATGGCATTTATGGCCCAACTAATTGAAAGAAAATCAATAGATTTTGTTCTCCTTTTCCTTTTTGTTTCAATTAATATTCCATTTTTTGACATTTTTGTTTATCGAGTGTTAACTTGATTAATTTTCGAAACAAAAATAAATTATTAAAATATTTGAATTTATCAAATATTCTCAAAACTAAACTAGCTCACAAGTTTGAATATATAATAGTATACCACATTACATGTGAGCAATAAATCGACAAATACCTTAATACATTTACATGTGAGCACATTACATTAATTAATACCAAAGGGTCGTTCGGTGGTCGGTTAAGTTATGTATGTATGAATAATATATAGGGTAAAATTGGCACGAAAATACGTGGAATAAATCGAGTAATTAATTCGGGCGGGTGGACATCACATCAAAAGTAACTCTCTACAGAGGCACGATTCTGCTCTCGTAGCTCTCGTAGACAGCATTGGATAGCTTAATTCGTTTGTTTTTACTTACTCTCTATTGTCTTTTTACTGTTTTCGTTTTCCCTTAATCATTGAACGCTCTACAGAGGCGGAGCCAGGAATTCAATTAAGGGGGTTCAAAATCTGAAGAAGTAAACACACAAACTAGCTGAAGGGGTTCAACATCTACTATATATGCATAAAAAATAATTTTAACCATATATACATAGTATTTTTTTTTCGTCGAAGGGGGTTCGGATGAACCCCCTGGCCAAAGGCGCTCCGCCCCTGACGCTCTAATCGCTAACAAACCGATAACTTAAGTGAGATTAAATCATAACGCGTGCTCTTGACTCACCAACACATTCAACTGTATCAAATCTACGGTAAGCAAATAATGCGAAAATTAGTTGGTTTATGCATGAAATGATTTATATGGTTTAATTATTTATCTATTAGTTATTTAATTTTTTTACCCTACATAAAATTATATGAATTGTCTCAAAATTTATACATTAGAAAAAAAAAAACAAAAAAAAACAGGAGTATGTGAACCAAACATTGAATATTTCCTATTGATGCCCATTCACACGTATATTGTATAGGACCATATAATTGATTTCATATTACTCTTTATTTATAGCACGCTGTCGCCGGCCATCATAATGACTACACATTACAACCGTTCGATTCGGATATATTATTTTTTTTGGTTTCTCACTCGGTGTTCAATATCTATATGGAGTTTGATTAATTTAAATTCACACCAAAAAACCTACTATGAGGGTAAAGCATTCGTGCTCCTTGTCAAATGCGACTCCATATTCAAAGTTCGAACTCTAAACATCTGATTAAGGATGAATGCGTATTTACCACTCGAAACCACGTATGATTTCAGTCTTGTCAAAAAAAATAAAAATTGTTTCAACCAACAAGACCAAACCACTTATGTTTTTGGAGTCTTATCAAAAAGTTCCTTTTTCATTCAACAAAACTTTATTGAAAAGAAATTAAATTAAAAGGACAAATTAAAGAAGCTTAATTGCTGTCTAATGCCAACCAGCCTGTTGATTAGTGATTGATAATAATGCAAAAAAGGAAGAAAAACACACACGTTATTGTTAGCTATTCCATTCGTTTTATATTACTTCACCGTTGTTGATTTGATATACTCCTTAAAAAAAATTAAATTAAAAATGTATTTTACTAAACTGACCTTATTAATAATGCTTTGAAACTTCAAGAACCTGTTTGGATTGACTTTTGACTTATGACTTATAGGGGCGTCTCAATCATATCGGGGGCCTAAAGCCAAACTCTAACGAGGGACCTTAACTTAATTTTTATATATATATATATATATATATTTACTTATCTAAAACTTATTTTTCTAGCTTTTTGAGACATAAAATTACTAATAACTTTTTGAGACAGAAATTAGATGATTCGAGGGGTTAGCAAAACACTATCGTCTGTTCTAAAAATAAAAGCCTTTTAGCATCCCAAGAGGGGGATGGGGGACGGCTCTACACGCAAGCAACAACAGCATCGACTCTACGAAGTCGAAATCGAATCTTTTTGCCGGCTTTTTCAATTTATTCGTGAATAATAATTCAAAGGCGTGAAACAAGTACTTGTGAATTTAATAACTTTATTTAAATTTTGGATTTAGATTTAAAAAATTATTAATATATGTAAATATTTAATTATGAATTCAATAATTTTTCATGTGTTTATTTCTTTATATTTCAAATCTCTTAGGGGTCGTTTGGTAGATTGCACTAGAAAAAATAATGCATGTAATAACTTTATATATCAGTAATCCTTGTTTGGTATTAAAGTATATATAACTAATACATGAAAATTCATGGTATTAGTAATGCATGCATTAGCATGATTAAAGACACAATTATCCCTCAAAAGTCAAAACATTTTTTACATCCTTTTTTCGGTATTTATGAAGGGTACTTTTGTAAACAAATAGTATATTTTTTAGAAATTATGTGATGCATGTCATTTTTGAAACATCAAACAAAACATTGCATAAGAAATAATCTCAGTATAACTAATATAAGCATAACTAATATTAACATTACTATTTCTACCAAACGACCCCTTAGTGATAAAAATCTTGCCTCCGATGCTAATAGAGAATGTTTTTTCCTTTAATGAATGTACCGCTATATAAATATAGATTAGTTGGTTCAGTAAATTTCTTATATCTCAAGATTATACTAAAGAAAAATAAATTGACCTTTGGTCTTTTAAAGCATGCTAAATATGCTAAATATTATTTCCTTATTAAAATTTGGGAGTCATAAACAATTTGACCACTCCTAAAAGGAACCTTCATATATTTTGATTAGTGTGTTAGTCAATTCTCCTTTGATTAACTGGTACTTTGACTAGCAAACTAATTAAGGGTAAAATTGTCATAACGAATTGTGTGAATGGGACCCACCGCGGTTTGACTTGGCCCCACATCACCATTCACGTGCTTAATGACTCATTGTCTATAGTCAATTTTCTGCCTTTGATAGACAATGGGTAGTGGGTCCCATTTTTCCAAAGTCATCTGACACCTGTCAGTAAATACCACCCTCAAGATCTTCCCACCTAAAAAAAATTAATTCTTATTTTTATTCTTTTACAAAATTTAATTAGTATGCAATGTATCTACTTTCTTGGTATGAAAGTGTATCGGCAGGGGCACACTCTTATCCTTCGTATATATCCTTAATCTCTTATCTCGTACATACATGCTTGAAAAATTATCGTATTTGGTAAAGTCGGTGTGTGCAAAATCTAAGGGTGCTTATCGAGTGATTCGATTCGACTTATCAGTTATACCTAATCTAGGCGTGATTATTATTTGGTATACTCAGTTTCTAATAGTGATAGAAGTTCTTGGTGCGTAATTGTGATTTTCTCTTTTTAAGTGAAGTGTTAATATAAAATTAGTTAGGAGACCACAAGTCTCTCCTTTTCGAGGCAGATTAATGAGGTTACTAATTAAGTAAGATTATTATCTCCTACTGTTGATAAGCATGCCATCGAAGAATCTAAACTGACAAGATATGAAAAGGACATGTTTGAACCAAATCACATCTCGATTTTGATTATTCGATGATGTAATTTAGTTATCAATGAAGTGAAAGAAAAAAAGTATTAGCTTCAAATGTTATGGAGGGAAAGAAGATCCTTTTAGATAATTTCTTCTCATCCGCTTAGATCTTGCCATTTGTCATATTTTAGAAGATAAGTATAAATGAGGTGAGTGTAATAACACAAAGCACAAGATAAAATGTTCTAAGAACAATTTTGAAGAGAGATGAACGAAGGTAAAATACCAAATCTCAAAGGCAATACTATTGGTTGTTACTTCCTTCAGATCATTTACTTGTCGTATTTTTAGTTTACACATTCTTTAAAAAAATATTAAGTAAATGATAATTTAATTAAATTATTTTTATTTATTATTATATAAAATTTTGACTTTCATAATTGTTATATCTGCCAGAATTAGATATATTTTAATTTTTCAAGATAAATTTCTTTTTTTCATGTAATTTTAGGTGTACATTTTCCTCTTTTAAAATGATAGAGCATACTCATTGAATTTTATCACCTACCCAAACTACAATGGCAGAAAGAATGTGTATCCAATAGCTTGGTCCCCTTGTGCAGGAAAGATTTAGTTGAACATTAATGGTAGTAGGAGGTGGAGCTATCCTTGTCTGAGGGGTGTCGAGTGACACTTCTAGTAAAAATTATACGATATATATTAATTAAAATTTAATTATATAAGTATATATATCAATGTTGATATCTCTTAATATAAGTTGAAGGTTTAACGCAGTGATTAAAAAATTGCAAACAAATAAACAAATTAATCTTCAACTGAAAATGAACAACTATGAGCTCAACTCTTTGCAACATTAATTCATTATTCAGATGCAAACCTTTAAAAGTTTACCGATTTTCTTTTTTCCTCTCCCCCTCCCCCCTCCCCTAATTTTCTAGAGACTTTCTTTGCACTATTTTTGTCATTTTTACTTGGTAGACTTGAATCTATATCATACTCAATTTCTTTTTCTAATTTGATTGACTTATTTTTACTCTATTTTAAAGAAAGAAAAACCATTGGATTTTGCCAGTTTCCCTTTGAAAACTAAGTTGTTTGTGTATGAAAATTTGGTAACGAAGTTTATTAAGAATGACCTGCAAAATCGAATGAATAATAAACTTTTGAGTAGTTTCTTGGTGCCCTATATAAAAAAATGTGTTTATTCATATTTTTAGTGATGTTATTGTAAAAATAATTCAAATAGATGAAACCTCATCGAGTACGGTAATGATAATACAATTAGTCCTGTTTTCAATAGTAGAATTTATTTTGTTAATTTTTCCGTGTGTTTACTTTCTTATATTTTGATATCTCACCACTAAATGATAGTGTCAAGATACACTCTGAAGAGCCTTTGGATGAATCTTTAGAGATGCTCAAGTAAAATGACGTTCAACATTATCCACTTAATATTATTAAAAATTATAAATACTTTTTATAGGTCAACAAAAACATAATTAGACATATTTGGAGGGAGACAAATAAGTGCGCTAATTTTTTAGCAAATGAAGGCCACAAGCACGAAGATCCATTGATACTCTACAATCATGCATTATGCATTTAAAAACATGAAGTTTCTTCTCCTGACGGACTAAACTGTGTTGCTTGTGAACGATTTTAAGTTTTAAGTTAGTTTGTTATTTTCCACTATACCCAAAAAAAAAAAAAAAACTCAAAAAAATAAATATAAAAAAACAAGTTGGAGATAGCCCAAGGCTATAAGGAAACTGGGTCCCACCAAATTGTATATCCCATTCCCCATATACGCCATTTCTTTTTTGTGAGAATACCCGTTTTATACACAAAGTTGTCATCTTTAACAAGCCCCGTGTGGGTCCCACCACCGACTCCTTCGCCGTCCACATTTACCCAATCACAGGTAACCTAACAAAAATCACAACAAAACTCCGATCAACGACGACGACGCCGGCCGACGGCGACGGCGGAGTCGTACCTTCATCCTATAGATCCACCAACCACAACCTCCTCCGGCACCAGTCGGAAGAAATTTCCGGTTCTAGATTCTAGAAGCTTCCGGTAAATTATCAATCTCCGAGTCTAGAAGCTGCCGGTAATAATCAATCTCCGAGTATAGATTCTAGAAGCTGCCGGTGATTATCAATCTCCGAGTATAGATTCTAAAAGCTTCCGGCAAATTATCAATCTCCGAATCTAGAATCTAGAAGCTTCCGGGTAAATTATCAATCTCGGAATCTAGGAGCTGCCGGTAATTATGAATCTCCGACTATAGATTCGAGAACCTTCCGGCATTATCAATCTCAGAGTCTAGATTCTAAAAGCTTCCGGTAAATTATCAATCTCCGGGGAGTCTAGATTCTAGAAGCTTCCGGTAAATTATCAATCTCCGTCCGCCGTCCGTTCGTTTATTTCGTAATTATCTCGTCGAATGAACGAAGTGCTTACAGCTTCCGGTAAATAATCAATCTCCGAGTCTAGATTCTAGAAAGCTTCCGGCAAATTATCAATCTCCGATTCTAGATTCTAGAAGCTTCCGGTAAATTATCAATCTCCGAGGAGTCTAGATTCTAGAAGCTTCCGGTAAATTATCAATCTCCGTCCGCCGTCCATCAATCCGTTCGTTTATTTCGCAATTTATCTCATCAAATGAACGAAGTGCTAACAGCTTCCGATGCATCTTCAAGTGCGCGGTCGTATTCATCGTCGATTTCACCTGCCAATGTTCCTCTCATTTCTGCATTCCTAGCTTGTGCTATTGCTCAGTTCCTCAAGCTATTCACCACCTGGTAAACGCCTGTTTCTATTTTGTATGTGTTTTTAGTCTTTAGCTGCTTAGCCTTTTTGATTTGGTGTAATGACTGGTATTTTGTACAGTTGAATTGTTAGTATATGAAGTTTCATTGGGAAAAAAAAGTAAGAAAGATGATTGCTTTGGTATTGTTGTCTGTGAATATTTGGAAGTTTTTGTTGTTGATAGTACAGCAGTCATTATAATGTTTATATGGCTTTTGGAACTGGGTGTTTCTGCAATTTTCGCGCATACTGAGCGAGAAATTGAGGTTTAGATTGTTGAATTTCAAGAGAAAGTAGCATATAGGAAATACTAAAGTGAAAATACTGATCCTCAGGAAAGCTAAGAGATATTTGATTGATCGATAAGATTGAAGTGAAATATATAGGAAGGTCTTGTAACCATCCACAACAACATACCCAGTATAGAGTGTAGGCAGATCTTACCCCTGCCTTAGAGAGGCTAGGAAGGTCTTGTAACCGTCTAACTCAATCACCAGTTCAGACAGGGAAGTTAGACATTTGGTCATCACCTAGAAGAATGGTAGATAAAAGGATAATGCCCTCCAGATCTTTTTCTCTTACCATTTCTTTCTACTTTCTTGGTTAATTTTTGAATATGTCATGTTAGATTTTGCAGGTACAAGGAGAAGAGATGGGATTCAAAAAGGATGCTTAGCTCAGGTGGAATGCCATCATCACATTCAGCAACTGTTACTTCGCTGATAATGGCAATTTATCTACAAGAAGGAGCTGGAGGATCTGCCTTTGCGATTGCCGTGGTTTTGGCATGTGTTGTGAGTAATTTCTTCACCAATTTTTGTCCTTTTTAAAAAAAAAATCCTCCATTGATGTTTGGCTTAGTGCTTGAACCAATGTAATCCCAACACGAGAACAACAAAGGAGAAAACGAAGTAGGCAACCAGCTGTTTTTCTGTTTATCCTAGGAAAAGTTCCTGGTGATGCTCAGTTTGGCATAATTGTTGTTACATTTTTGGCAACAGGTCCTTTTCTTTATTAGCTTCTTTGCATCTGAATGTTAAATTTTTTGATGTATGAACCGGAGAAAGAAGCCTTAGACCCCACTTATGGGATTACACTGGGTATGTTCTTGTTGGTAACGGTAGAAAAAGATGCAATGTCATACATCCTGATTAGTTTTTCTTCTTTGGAAGATACCATCTAACCTGGGGATACATATGCATGCACATTCATTCATATATGATATATCTATCAACATACATACATCTTTCGAAGAGAGGCTAGCCAATTTTTTCGTTTCTTGAGCTGAGGGTCTTAATCGGATACAACCTCTCTACCTCTTTCAAGGTAGAGGTAAGGTCTGCATACATCCCACCCTCCCCAGACTCCACTTGTTCAGTTTCCTTGATCAACTTTCTTATTTATATTTTGCATAATGAATCTTTATTCTCCTCCTCATTTTCTAATGGATTTCCTTTATTACAGGTAATGTATGATGCTACTGGTGTTAGGCTTCATGCTGGTCGCCAAGCTGAAGTACTTTTTCTTTCCCACCCTTCTTCACTCGTTTTTATCATGTTACTGTGATGGATGATTTATGCAATTAGAAAGAACATTGCCTTTAAATCTCTTAGTTTGATTACGCACGAAGCTTAAGAAAGTGATGAAGACTTTTGAATCTTGTGGTCTTAAACTAAAAAAATGTGTGTATTATAATAAAATGCCCTTTGAATCTTCTGGGTTTAAATATGTCATTTAGGATGTTGGGTTTAAAGAGTTATTTAATATACAAATTGGTTTTTTAAATGTAAGTAAAACGCATTAATTGAAACGGAGGGAGCATTTCTTTTTGTCATATTTGATTGATCTATGCATCAGAAGCAAGTTCTTTTGTGTCTCATCTTTTTAAACTAAGAAATCCCTGAGACAAGTTTTGCAAGGTTCGAAACTTAACGGATAATGGGCTCACCCATCTACCCTTTTTCACTTAAAATGCCATGTTTTTTTATAGAGGAGAGTCTGATAACATGACATGTGCCTAAACCACACATGACATGTTGCGCTCCCACCACTTGATCAAAGTCACGTGGGTTGGTTTCTTTTGTGTCTCATTATCATTTGAATGTTATGAAATAAGTTTAATGACTTTTTAATATATTTTGGCTTTAGATCACCAAGTTTGTTGAGTTGCCCCTACTAGTTTTCTGTAAAAATTGCTTTGAAGTTTGTATGTATGTATAATAAGTGATAGAATTTGCTGTTTGTTGCAGTTGTTGAATCAGATAGTGTGTGAATTACCTCCTGAGCATCCTGTTGCCAATGTTAGACCTTTGCGAGATTCCCTTGGTCACACTCCCCTTCAGGTATGATTGCAATGATTTTGTAGTTTATGGTTTTTTTAATTTTTCTTTTTTTTACCATTCTTCATTTCCTTTTGGTGACAACAATAGTCTTAGAAAAGATAGCATTTCTTTGACTCATTTTTTACACATTTACACCTATGCAATCGTTTAATGTTGTGGGAGAAACTAATACAACAACAACTACGTGTCATCCCAAACAAGTTGGGGTAGACTATATGAATCTATGCTGCTTCATTTAAGCTTAACTCATATCATCATCATACCAAATAAAACAAGAGTAAAAAATAAGTTATATGCTTTTACTTGAGTAGAGGATCTATCCGAAACAACCTCTCTACCTTCACAAGGCAGGGGTAAGGTTGCGTACACCACCTTCCCACTGGGTATGTTGTTGTATGTATATATACACAAAATATAATAGTGACAATAATAATACTAGAAATTCTCGAATAAGTCTAAAAACTTATTCCCAACTAGTAGATCCACGTATATGGATCCTTTTTCCCCACTGTGTCCTATCTTTTAGCTAAGTCCTCATGATTCCAATGATTTGTAGGCCTTTAGAGACAAAGTCCTTCCTTCCATGTGATTTTAGGTTTACCTTGTTCTCATTTAACACCTTCACTCATCACACCCCTATAACTAATATGATACAAATATTAAAAAAAGGAACTAGTGTGATAACAAAGTAAATTATGTTTTCCTTAACTGGAAGTTAATGTCATTGAGGTGAATGCAGGTTCTTGCCGGTGCATTGCTGGGATGTGTAGTGCCATTTCTGCTGAGAAGCTCAATCTAAAGTTTAACTTTATCATCTCCCTTCAAATAGTAAATATCGAAACGTTTTCCAAGCTTTAAAAGCTGGAATCAACGTCACTACCAAGCCACACCAGGTAACAAGGGAGAGTTTCATGTGAATTTATAAGGTGAAGAAAGGAGGGAGGGTGGTGGTGGTGGAGGAAATGGTGTGTATTGTTCATGATTGTGAATCAATTACCTGTACTTGTTTAGTTTATCTCCAATTTTCAAGCCATTTATTTTTTATAATTGGTGAATACTAGCTTGGTAACTTATTGCATCAATCATCAAAATGAATGAGAATCTGAGACGAATACGACTGTACTGTTGATACATGTTACAACTTTCATTTTTCATAGTATGGAGAATTGTTTTCATGAACAAGGTAAAGCAAGTTAACTCAAATTTGCCACAAGTGAGGAAAGTTTGAGATTTTGCAACTTTTTTTGGTATGTCTTAGCAAGTTGGGTACCTCACCTCTGAGGTAGAGGTACGGATTGCGTACACTCTACCCTCCCCAGACTGCACGTTGTGGGAATACACTGGGTATGTTGTTGTATTAGCAAGTTGGGCGACCACAAAAAGGAAATGGACATGGTTTATCTTTTAACTTTATCCAACTAATAATCAGAACCCCTACTCACCTGATTAAATCAGTTCGTGTTGCACCAAGAAATTTAACATTTTTAGTGGCTCGAACCCGAGACATTTGGTTAAGAGTGAAGAGATTTTAATCATCCTACCGTACTCTCTATTGTGGTAATGATCATAATTACTCAAAAGCAAGTGACTCGAGCCGAGGGTCTATTGGAACAACTTTGTTACTTTCTTAAGGTGAGATAAATATGCGTACACACTATCCTCTCCGACTTCCAAGTGTTGTTGCAAGTGACGTGGAACCTTTACGACCTTTGAAACAAAAGTGATTTCCATGCATCTATTTCACTTGGACTTTCTATTATCCAAAACTAAACCCATGATCAAGTGAGTCGGGTAAATCTTGAACTTGATAAGAATTGAGAATTCTACAAGATGACAAACTAGAAAAAGAAAAAAAGAGCGAAAGAATGGTAGTTGACTAGTTGTAGTATGTATTTGTAACCCGCTTTAGGTTAGATCTGCACGGCTTCAAAACACGTTATTACGATGTAAGATCTGCTTACTTATATACTCAACATTCTCTTTTGTGTTGCTAATGTGGGACTCTTATCCTAAGCCAGGATGTTACATAGACCAGTACCAACTCAGTCAAACAGCGATGACTATTGTCTTCTGATGAAAACTACCATGCATAAAAAAGTGAAAGTGAAGGGACGTGGAAAGGAACATGGATTAGGAGGGAATTAGCTGTAACGCAGGAAAAAATTGGAGAAGGAAACAAAGAGAAGAAGAGGATATTCTCAAGCGTGACGTGAAACATATCTATCACAACCAAGATTTCTCTTAGCAGTTGGTTGGAGATTTTATTTTGTAAATCATTCAAGATGTTGCTTTAAGTTATGACGTGACTATTTTCATGAGAGATAAGTAAAAAATAATACAGAAAAATCTACATGTAGAGTCATTTTCAAATTGTAAGTGGATGTAAGAGATTATTCCTTCCAAAGGTTTTTCCTCGGGGAAAAATTAAGGACACAACTCCTTATTACTATTTCGCTTTCTATAAAGCATGGTGTCAGTCTCCCTTACTTTATAGGGTAGGAGAAGGTATCTCAAATCTTTCCACTAGAGAATCTAATCAGGACTGGGTTAGGGGCCTTGAAAAAAAATTGACGTGATGGATAAGGTTCGGAAGTGAGTTGAGGTGAAATGGTTGAGATTCCTTCACCCTTAACCAGAGGTCTCGAGTTCAAACCCCTAAGAATGGAAAAAATCTCGTAGGGAACAACACCCCAAAAATGGATCATGTAATGCGCGAATCCAAATTTAGTCGGCCGCAAATATCTTCATAGCCAGCCCCACCACACCACCAAATTTGGGCCAAGAGTCCTAGACAAAGATTGCCTTCACTGGGCCTACATTTCCAGTAGCAGTAACATTCCTAAAAGGAAGCAGCCACAGGAAGATTGAATAGATTTTCTCCACCGACCTTATCACTACTTGTCCAATTAAAATTTATCTAAATTCACTCTTTTATTTTATTTTGTATTTATAATTAATATCCAAAATCCTTTTTTTGGCCAGACCTTTATTTGTACTTTATGACTGAATTGTCATGCTTCGAAAATTTCTCTATGAATAAACCTTTTCTTGACAAAATAATATGCAAGTAGAGAATGTCCAATTTAACAATAGTAATTTTCTGAATGAAATTGTATACTATTCGAGGGTATGGTGGGGATTGGGATGAATGAGGTCTTTTTATCTTTAATCACAGATTTCAGGTTCCGAATTTGGAAATGGAGAAATTCCTAGTCGAGAGGGCTTCCTCCCTTAAATGGCCTCTGCACAACATGAATTTGAATTAGTCGAGTCAATTAATGTGACAATTTCTCTCTTTTCGACCGTTACTTTAATATTCTTCCATCAGCACTAATATACTACTATAATATAAGTCAAAATTAACATCTTATATGTCGTGATCAGTTAAAAACCATCAAATAAATATAACAAAGGAGTATTCTCCTAATCTCTTTTGTTAAGTGTCCACATCGGTTTGAACAATTCTCACATCATGTGCTAGTGTCTGAGGTTGAGTCAGACATAATATCCATTTTTCACATGGTATTAGAGCTAGGTCACTGTTGTTATGGTATGTCCTAACATTCGAGCCCATGCTGTCCTGTCCAAACTCCAAATGGATGGGTTGGGCGGTAAAGTATGGCACGTTGAATTGAGGGATGATTTACTTGTCTCCTTATATGGTCTTGGACATCTCTGCCAGGAAAAGAATGCAAACTCCTGCTCAGCAAACTAATTATGTCAAAGCCTAACACTCACTGCATGAGTTAACTTCTCAACTTGAGTTAAGGTCGAAGTTCCATTTCTGTGAGAGACGACCAACTTAATTTCCATTTTTCTCTCACTTCAATATCTTCCTTATAAATATGAAGTTGTCCCCTACATATTTTTCTTAAGCTCCACACAATCACTGTCTAACTGAAAAACCACACTTCTATTCCTAGCAGCAACATCTTTACATTCATCAAACTGCATAGAAAAACAATTTCCATGGACATGATCAAGATATCACAAGTTCTAAAGCTTTTACTCATCATAGCTGCCCTTCTTATCATCACCCCTCTATTATCCACTTCACTAAGAACAACTTACCTCTATTTCATTGTTCACCTTCTCATCATTTCACTAGGAGCTGAAGCTGGCCTCATTTCCCTCTTCTCCAAATCTCCACATGACAAGAAATTACCTTCAACAAACTGCATCGTCACCCAAGCACAACATAACATTACTACTCCAGTGTTAGCTTTTCCCCCATCTCCTAAAACTAGTGAATATGATCATATAGCGAGCTTAGAGAGCTCACTTCCGATTACTGCAAAGAATAATACCGATAAAGTGGTTGAAAAATGTGCTTCGGAGAAAATTATTGGTGTTGCAAAAGTACATGAGTAGGTAGCACTAGTGAAGAAATGCCCTTCAATGCCAAGCTTGTTTTTCATAGGGGGTACTGGTGAGGAGATTAATGAAGTTGAAGAGATCTTAAAGGAAGAAAAATATACTGAAAGGGAGGAAGTTGGGGATCAGCTGATCAGTAAGCAGGAACTATTTAATAAAGCAGAGATATTCATTGGTGACTTCTACAAGCAATTGAAGATACAGAGAGAAGACTCATGGAAGAGGCTTCATGATTTCTATCACAAAGCAGCTTTTTAATTAAGGCAATCCATGTTCTTTATAAATATGCCAAATTCAATTTGTAATTCTTAGGATACACCATATTTTTCTTTTGATATGCTTTTCCTTGAGCCGAGGGTCTACCTGAAACAACTTCTCTATCTCCCGAGGAAGGGGTAAGGTCTGCGTACACTCTATTGGGTAAGGTCTGCGTACACTCTATCTTCCCCAGAACCCACTTGTGGGATTACACTGGGTATGTTGTTGTTTTGCTAGAAGAAGGGCTGGATCTAGCTAGGAGAGGATCTAGAGTCACTGCATTCCCACTATTCTTTTATGACAGTGAGTGCAAATTTAATATAAATAAAATTATATATATGTATAGTTGGTGCAGTTGAACATGTAATTATATAATAAAAGTATGCTCTCTAAAATTATATATTCTATATACACTTATGACCACGATGGAAAATCATTCTTGAAAAGTTGGCCAAACTTTTGCAACTTGTATTCATGTTTCATTTTGCTAATTTTTCTGAAGATATTTATTATCAGGTCTTTTAAGGCATTGAGTGTGATTCTTCATAAGTTGATTGACAAAATCTACAACTCTATATTAGTACGATAAGATGAGGTATCTATTACAAATTGTAAACTGATAATGATCCAAATACTGATAGCAACAGAACATCGTCAACTTTGGGTAGTAATATCATCATATCAATGATAGCCCCACCTGTGCTTGGACTCATGCACTTGGAATGTTCTTGTCATATTTCTCTAAGGGTATCTCACAACATGTTTCTCAATGTTATTTTCAACGTGAAAGTTGAAAAACCTTTTCCTGCGTTAGACAAAAGCACTTGTAGACAAGGAACATAGATATATAGGTAATTATTAACTATGTCGGAAGATATGGAATGATCATGTCTTACTTGTGCACTTAATAGGTCATGAATCCTACAAATATAGTGTTAAAGAGTCCCATATCAGTTGTGGGAAGGGAAATTAGTCTCCTAATATGGTATTGGGGAATCCTCACCTCATGAGCTAGATTTTGTGGTTGCTCTAGGCCCAAGGTTCATTTTCTTTATGTGGTATTTATACAGAGCTTCAGGGTAAAATTCTAATCTGAAATGGCCAGAGCTCAGTTTGCTATGATATAGGTCCTGGTGTCTTTTACACTATCACGTAGTAACTGGTGCACTCTCTTTTGCTATCTATTTTTCTTAAGTGGAGCTATGACATTGTATTCCAATATTCACTTTGCAGCAACTAAAGATGATTATTGCACGAATCGAGAGAGAACCTGAGTAAGCTTTACTTCCAAGTTGCACTGTCCCCTGCTGTCTGCTTCGTCCTGGAATTGGAACGTGGAACTATGTATAAATCAACTCAACTTGGATTGCTGCAAACTCCGAATCATTGCTAAAGCTGCTGAATTCTCTGCATCTTTTACTCGTGACTTCTCGTCCCCCATCAATAAAAGCATGCCTTCAGCAATCACAATTTGCACAGAGCATATAAACCTCCTATCATGAGCAGGACCTATCTCTTTCTCTACTCTGCAAACATCAGAAAGCAAACAATAATGAAACCAAATTCATACATTTAATGTGACTGCAACAGAAACAGAAAAAACTTGGCAGAATCTGGATATTAAGACAAACAAACTCAGAAAGAATTACCAAATGAAAATCTTTCCCGTAAAAGACACATGCATTCACCATGTTGCTAGTCCAGAAAATCCATTTTATATGGAGTGCGCTCAAGAGAAAATAATTCTTAACATATTAAACCAGACATTTCAAAATATTTTTAAAAATAATACTTAAATAAGTTCATTTTACGCTGTCTGTCCAGGATGTCTAAGTCAGCAATGTATGTTAGTATGTCTTCTTTTTTTTTACAACCGTGGTGTCCGGGCCAGCCTGCGTGTACCTTGACTAATTCCACGGGATACTTGCCACTTCCCACCTGCGTGTACCTTGACTAATTCCACGGGATACTTGCCACTTCCCACCAGCAACATGTACAGGTACCAGGTAACTCTATCCACCAAGGCTAGGATAGATGGGAAGAAATCACCTAGTGTTTTTTGTCTCCACTGAGACTTGAACCTGAGACCTCACAGTTCTCATCCATTTCATTGACCACTAGGCCACATCCTTGGGTGCATGTATGTTAGTATGTCGATGGAAGATATAATTCTAAATCTGTCTTTGTGCTCCTATATATTTCTATGAACCCATTCCATGCAATCAAACCTTAAAGCTACTTCTAGTAGAGAAAAAAATTGTAGTTTCATTGCTCAGTATTGAGTCAATGTTTGATCATATTTGCAACAATTTCTTGCCCTACTTTCCTGTACTGGATTGACAAGGAGATATACAGCAAAGATTAAGAATATAATACTAGGACTCCCTTGATAATATAATTTGTGCTTGCAGCTACAGATTGAGTACAAGTGAAACAAGTAATAACTTTATCCACCGGACAGATATCTGACAAAAATGGCACTAAGTTCAGTCAAGAGAACAACTACACTCAAAAGAAAAAGGTTAACCTGTAAGTTGGTTTTGGCCATTTCTCTCTTTGACAAAGCTCATTCAGCTTCTGCTTTGCTCCTTCACTCTCTTTTGTTGGGTCAAATTCAACATCCATCTTTTTTTTCTGAAATGGAATAGATTCAACATCCCTCTTTTTTCTCTGGAATGGAACAGATTCAACGTCCATCTTATCATAAGGGTTATAGAACAACTCTTTAAGAGCAGCCTTTGCCACTTGAAGCTTTGCATTTTCTTTGTGCTCAGAAGAAGCTGATGCAATAAATTGACCATCAAGATAGACGCTAGCTATGTTCTTATCTCCCTCTTTCCGATGTTCTACATCAACTTGTTTTCCATCCTTTTTGCAAAGTCCAAACAGCATTGTTACAGGCTGTGGTTGTTCTTCCAACATATTCAGCATGACAATAGGCTCTAGTAGGCCTCTAAAGATCTAAAACAAAAAGGCAACTAGATAATCTAAACATCAGAAAATCATTTCTATTTGCAAAACAAGAATGTCCTATTTATAGGTCAAGAAAATAATTGTATTCGTAAGACCTTGATGAAATCTCTGTAATAAATCAATGATTGGAGCAAAGAAAGAAATGCTAACATCTGTCTACTGGTGTGTGGGCAGTTGGAAGCTCAACGTGTCAACCACCCAAAGTTCAAAATGGCTCTCATGGTCTTTCTCATTGAGTCAATCACCAATTTTCTGCAATTGTAATACCTCATCATTTCTTCCATTCCCAATTTGATTTCCAATGATACGAAACCCAATTATGAGAATCCCTTCTTCTTCATGTAAACTCACTTTTATTTCTCAATATCTGAACAAATTCAAATTTCAGATGCTGAGAAATAAATTCAATTTCTCTCTTCTCTCTCACTCTCACACACACACACAGAGAGCCTTTTTCTATAAAGGTAAATTTTATAAAAGGATTGTGGAAGCACTAACCTAGTGTGTCAAAATTAAAATTGTGCAAATCCCTAATCATGTCCAGCATGGAATCTATTACCTAGATCAGGTTGCACGAAAAGGCTAGCAAAAATGCATGTGCTTAAAGTGACATTCTAAAGACCAGCACACAATTTAATTGCAAGAAAAAGAGCTTTAGTAAAATACCAAAAGAATCACAATTGAAATTCTTCTTTTTGGAATACATCTTAATCATTTCTTTCAACAACCGGAGAATAACACATAAAAAGCCTTTCTAGAGGAAAAAAGATTTACCTCTGAAAATTAACAAGCATACATAATGACTACTCAGACATCACTTTTTTTTTTCAACACTCAGACATAACTTGGCTTGCAGCAAAAGTCACCAAAACATGAAACAGGGATATGGCTTAAGTCAGTTTGATGCAAAACTTTACAAGGATAACTAGCTTTGCATGAAAACAGGTTCGATAAATAACAGTTAAAGCCCCTTGTACACTAACACTGAGGCTGTAAATTATAAGCACTTACAAATAGCCAATTAGCCTGCGAGACTCAAATCTTTAATTCCAAATAATTACATTTTCAAGTTATAATAGAAATCCAGAGAAATAAGTATAGAGAATTCGTATAGCCAACCTAACTAGTTGGGATTGAGGCGTAGTTGATTGATACATTGGTACTCTAAATCCAGAAAGGAAAAAGAAATAGAGTTTTTATAAGATCCTTTGGCCAGCACAAACTTAAATAGTAAGAAAGAAACTGACCACCCAGAAAGCATTCACATCAAAGCCACAATCCAAATATACAGCCCCCATTACTGACTCCACAATGTCTGCAAGAACCTTTGGGGCTTTTATCATTCCTCCATAGAACTCCATCTCCTCCTCCTGTTGCACTGCTATCATGAATTCCTTCACCTACGCACAAATTCAAAGTCTCTTCTATTATAATTCCACTAAGGAACTATTGTAATCAATTCGACAATCTTGTGCCAAGGAAATACGCAATGACACACTGTTACCAAAGGCAAATGAAGTGATACATGCGAATGGCTAACTGGAATCTTCACTATCTGAAACAAGTACGGCCTTAAAAGTTTGGATACTTACAGAAGGAAGCAAAAGGGACATACATATTGGATAAGATGCAACTGCCGGATTCAGAACTAGACATGCCAAACCAAAGGACTTTTTAGATTAATTCATTTTGTAATTTTTGGAAACTTGCTTATATGATCAATCCATATAGTAATTGGGAGGAGTTCTCCCAAGTTCATATTTCTACCTTGTTTACTTTTATAAATCTAGGTACTCTCTAACATGGAGGAGTCCCCCACAACTTAGATGGTCAAACTGTACTTTGAGCATTCGTCTAGTTATACATACTTTTTTAAAGACCTTAAAGTGTAAAAAGGGAAGGCATGTCTACCCTTCTTTTATGATATTAGGAGGTAAATTGCCATTTCCCTTCCTTCATGTATTTGACAGTTGAATGGGAAATACACAAACTACCCTCCTAAACTTATCAGGAAAAGCCTATTACACACTTTAACTTTACGGTCATTCCTTTACCCTACTCTCGAGGGGTTATTTATGTATTTTCCCATTTTTTGGAACACGAGGCAGAGGTCAATATCTGACCAGTACCATCACAAGGTGGATTTGTCTTAATTTTTAAAATATTTACTATTGTACACTCTCTATTAGATGCTTAACAGATACCTCTTTTCTTGACAGATACTCCCTCTGTCCCAAAATACTTGTCACGGTTTGCTTCTCGAGAGTTAAACTATACGAACTTTCACCAACATTTTAATATGTATCTTTTCTCCATATTGATATGAGAAGAATTACAACTTATAGTACTTTTCGTATATTTTTGAATATCCAATTTTTAACTTCAAAATATTGAATTAATCTAATCCAATTTAGCTCCGACGATCAGTCAAAAATTGACTCTCGTCGATGAATGAGCCGCTGGTAATTTCTAGAAGATGAATTAGGAAAGGAAGAGTGAGTAAGAGCTTCTTCTAGAAGCTTCGTGTTCTTAAATCGATACTTCAATAACTCTTCTACTGCCTTTACTGATGTCGCCGCGTTTGAAATTTCTACCTCCGGCATCGGCAACAATTCCGTATAGTTTTTAATTTTAAAATATTGTATTTAATCTAATCCAATTTAGCTCACATTAGTGAATTTGACTCTCGAGAAGCGAAAACTGACAACTACAAGTAACTCTAACAAAACTTAAACTACATAACAAATGTGAAGTAGATGCATATAATAATGTACCTTTTCATCGAGTATTACGGAATCGCGGCGGAGATAATTGTAGAGGCCGTGCCGGACGGCAACTCTAGCAAGTTTTTCCGTACTGATATTAGCAGCACGGAGGTCAGTAAGCTTACCACAGTCAACATCAGGGTAAATCACGAAGAAAAAACTCGAAATCGCTAAGCCGAGAGCAGGTAATTTCTGGAAGATGAACTAGGAAAGGAAGAGTGAGTAAGAGCTTCTTCTAGAAACTTCGTGTTAATAAATCGATACTTCAATAGCTCTTCCATTGCCTTTACTGATGTCGCCGTGTTTGAAATTTCTACCTCCGGCGACTGCAACCTTCTTATATAGTGAATTTAGCTCAGATTAGGGAATTTGACTCTCGAGAAGCAAAAAATGACAACTATTTTGGGACGTACGGAGTAACTACAAGTAACTCTTAACAAAACTTAAACTACATAACAATGTGAAGTAGATGCATATAATAATGTACCTTTTCATCAAGTATTACGGAATCGCGGCGGAGATAGTTGTAGAGGCCGTGCCGGACGGCAACTCTAGCAAGCTTTTCCGTACTGACATTAGCAGCACGGAGGTCAGTAAGCTTACCACAATCAACGTCAGGGTAAATCACGAAGAAAAAACTCGAAATCGCTAAACCGAGAGCGGCGTCGCCGATGAACGCGAGCCGCAGATAATTTGTAGAAGATGAATTAGGAAAGGAAGAGTGAGTAAGAGCTTCTTCTAGAAGCTTCGTGTTCTTAAATCGATACTTCAATAGCTCTTCCATTGCCGCGGTGTTTGTAGTTTCTTCCTCCGCCGCCGCCGGCAGAAACCTATTTGCTTCGGTCATCGTGACGCAATTTTCCGGCGACTGCATTGGATTTTGATGATTGTTTTTGAATGGAAAAATCGGCGCGCACGGAGACGGTGCTTTCCCGGGGAAAAACTGAGCTGTATCAGATAAGTGCAAATGAATTGCTACATTCCAGAATTTAGGCATACTATTTATATTTATATTTTGATAGAATTGCCCAATACCCCGTTTCAATTTATTTGGCATATTTTTTACTCTGACACAGAATTTTTAAAAATACAATTTAAGATATATCAAATTTATTAAAATATCTTTTAATCTTGTGGACTTAAATATGCCACATGAAAAATTAAAATTAAAGAGTTGTTAAAAAAAAGGATACGTCAAACAAATTGAAATAAATGGAATACATCTTTTCGTCTTTTTTCTTTATAATGGTATTTGAGCCAACAATAAAAAAAAAATCCTTTTTTCACGCCAGATATATCTCATTGAGTCTCGGTTAAATTCAATTTTTTCCATTCTCAAGAGTTTAAATTCGAACTCTCTCAGTGAGAATAGAAATATCTCAATCATCCGACCAACAAGTCTCTATATACTGAGTATATATAAATTCTTGTTACAGAAAAAAAAAATCTCATTAATATAAGTATTGAAATCAAATAATTTTATCGAACGAAAGTTAGATAGACGTAATGTATGGTGAAACAATAGGTAAAATTACCCAAAAATGACTATGGAAGTTAATTAAGTAGAGTTGAATGACTTTTGGAAGACAAAACAAAGTTGAGAGACTAAAATGACCGAATACCAAAAGTTGAGTGACTTTTAAAAGACAAAATAAAGTTAAGTGACTATGATGACCAATTAACCAAATTTGAGTGACCATCCAAGCTTCTAACACTGTCACCTGGTTTACGAACTAACTATACAAATTATACTATAGGGGATAATTACTATACAAACTATATTGTTTACTGTCATGTAGTAAGTACTCATTCATCCTTTGGAGGGCTCGAACCCATTAGAGAGCATGTTACCTTCAATGGTGAGACTTCCCGACGTGAAACGATTTTACTCGAGCCCCAATATGGGTACCGGACACTGGGTGGGAAACCACAAAAAGATGTTTGCCAGAATGTCCTAATATCAAATATAATCTTCATAATGATCCACATAATACACACTACATAAACAAATATGAACACAGAAATGCATTCCTAAATATGCCATGAGTACAGGAATGCATTCCAAATATGAAACCTTAAATACATCAACAAGATATCCTAATTTAAGTCTTAGTTGAATCAATTCAGTTCACCAGCATATTGATCAAATCCTCCATCCTGCCTGTAGAGCAACCCGATTCCCGTTAACATTATGGAGCAATTGTTGCAGCCAACTCCTCGTCATTGGATCCTCCTGATAACGTAACACGAAAAATCACTCATGTCAGAGGAAATAACAAGGGTCTAATGCCAGAAAAGGGATGCGCTTCTTATATAGCCAAGTATTACGCACACGAAGACAACTGCTGAAAGTGGTGTCTCTAAGCATATCGGGAAGACAACTTCTCAGTGCATCACATGCCCTGCCATAAGCCACGGACATCGCTTTTAGCCTCACATAAATGAGAAATACCAAAGAGGGCTGTGATATATCACAAATAAAAAGCTGAAAGGAAAACCGGGATGGTGATATACAGAAAACTAACCTTGGATTATCTGACAAACGAAGATAGCACCTAATTATGTGTTTCAGCAATCTAGATGAAGGTTGTTCAGCAAGTGCACCAACCATATTCCCTAAAATTCGGGCTAAATCATAAAACCTATCCGCTGTGGTACAGACGTAATCCAGACCCTCATCATCTAAAAGGATTTTTTGCACAATGAAAGTTGCAACCTGTCAGCATGAATAAATTAGATGCATGAAAACCTATTTAAGTCGGGGCAGGATGTAACTGGAAACTGGCCTTGGGGAAGCACTAACTGTTTTTGATAGTTCACTTCCGATATTTATCGTGCGCAAGCACAGTGACATTATCTCTGTTGAAAGAAGAACCTTGATAACTTCAGTGTCATCTACCTGTACAGAGAAAATCAAAAGAAACAAAGTACCTTTTAAAGCTTTATAATAACAATTAAGGTAGGTTGAGAATACCATAAACAACATCTTTAGCTCTTGAAATTATAACTAATCATGGTTTCCTTCTCATGCCATACCTAGTAGATATGATCATGAATGAAATCTTTTTACTAACAATGGAAGTAGAAAAAGAGACGCATGAAATACAGTAGACTTATTACCTTCACGAGGGCACCAATGACACCTAAGCTTGTAAGCCTCAAATATTCAAAAGGTCTAGATGTGCTTGTTGTTTCAAGAAAAGGGTACAGATACATAGGAATTTTTGCTGCAAAGTAGAAAACTGTCAGACGGATTTATTCAAGGGAAACCAAATATCAGAATAATGATGGTCCACAATTACAATTATCATCACACAAAAGTCTATCCAGATGCCGAGAACACATATGATTATGATGTCCATTTATTTGGTTCTTTTTTTTAAGATGTAATAAGTTTTTGAAGGTTACACAGAATTTTACATGAATAATATGGGGCTGGGGTAGTTATCTAAGACTACATGTTTGTGTTCTTGCACCCGCCAGTGCTTCAATGAACCTAAGACCACAAACATGTAATCTTCATTTCTTCCACTTTATGGACATCAATGACTGCAAAGGAAGGACACTTGACAGTTGTGAATTCCGAGGAAAACAAAATCCAAGTAGTATAATTTTCTTTTTTTCTATAAGTAATGGATAAGATAAATCCAAGTATAATGTCTTCATATGTAAATCAAATTCCAATCCTCCAAAGATTTATCAAAGAATGCAAAGTGGCATTAATTTGATACTATTTGGATCTTATTCTTTGACTTGTGTCTGTAGAATTCTTTTTGACAAGTAAATAAGAGTTTTATTAAGTGAAAAGCACTAAAGCAAGTGCCTGTGGTATAAGAGATGTAACTACGAAAAGTGCTGAGATTTTTGTGTCTGCGTTATTGTTATGCAAAAGAATTTGCATCCACAAGCAACTTCAAATCAACATAGGCAACAATTTTCTAGCTTTCCACGACATTCCACCTAACAGCACAGTCAGAAAAGGCTTTTTTGGTATATCAGAAAGGCCAAGCTTATTGCCATTGACAAACAGATAAGAGAACTTAAAAAAAAGGAAGAGAACCTTTACCATTGAAGAACAACATTCTGGTGTCAGGATGAGAGGCAACACACTGCAAAATAGAAAGCAATCAGAAACTATTTCAATAGGAAGGATAGAAGATTTGACCTTGACCAGCAAAAAACCTACTAAATAACAGAGGCAAATTGTGAACATAATTAAATCTCAAAGCACTTGTACTATGATAACAATAGATATTTGGAAGTGATACTTGCCATGCTCAAAGAAAGAAATAAAACTTAAAAACTACTTCACTACTAACAGGTATTTTTCTACAAGGAAAAAAAAATTAAAAATTTGAGCACCACCTCTCTTGATACATATAACACAACCGCAAACATATCCAACTTTCTACACCTAATGCTGAACATTTAATCATTATAAAGAAATCATATAGTGAAAACAACTAATTGCTTTAAAGATCACAAACAACAATGAATAACAGAAACAGTATCAATAATCACTGAGAAAAAGTCCATATGGAAAGAAGTTTATATACCTGAAAAAGTGCTAGAGCATTACAAACTCTATTGGATTGTGCAGGAGTCAGGTTTGGCGGCGACAAAACAGGGTAGATAGAAATTATCTCCTGTAAACAGGAAAATTACCGTTTACAGACTTATAGATACAGCTAGTAACTTCCACACTATAAGTCTAAGAGATAAGAATCAAATAGTTGAACAGAAAATGGCTAAAATAGAAGTTCAAGAAATACATCTCATCATGGTAGAAAGAGTTATTTTAACTGAACCAATAATATTGGTTCTGATAAAGCATACAACCACCTATATATAGAAGCTTCTGTTTACCATCTAAGTTGGGCCAAGGTACAAAAATAGTTAAATTGAGATTAGATTTAAATGACAGAATAGTATCTCCTCCTAGTGGTAATTTTTTTTTGGGAGGTTAATGTCTCCTCGAAGTGGGATTTTGGCTCCATCATCTGTTTCATCTACATCCAACATATACTAAAAAGCACATCGCGATTCTATTTTGTGAATTTCCCTGTATATTTATTTCCAATTTTTACTCCAAATCATTTTATTCCATTTTTGTTCCAGCCAATGATAAAGCAACCCAACATATACAACGAAAATGTAATACATTGTCTAGTTTCCATTATTAGGAAAACAACCTTGCTATGAGCTGAGTACAAAAAATTACAACAAGGGACACATGCACCCCATGGACCAATGTGGGACTAGCTCCCACTCCCTCCCCAGCCAGAAATTTCAAAAAAATCTTTTATCATCCTAAGACTCTACAAGATGTTTAAAAGAAAACTAGGACTCTACAAGACATTTTCAATTTTCAACAACAACAACATACCCAGTATACTCCCACAAAGTGGGGGTCTGGGAGGGTAGAGTGTACGCAATCCGTACCACTACCTCAGAGGTGAGGTAGAGAGGTTGTTTCCAATAGGCTCCCGACTCAAGACAAAGAAATAATAAAAGAACAAGAAACAATAGGTAGTAACAGAATAACAGATAGTAACAGAAACAAGACTACCACAAAATAATACTACAAGTGATCTACCCGAGACCACAAACATCATCAAAACTTCAATGTATCTACAAGACATTTTCAATTTTAACCAATTGAATTCCTCACTAAGATCAAAAGGTCATTAAGATGTTTCCTTGACAGTTTTGTTGTAAAGGTCATTCAATGCTTCCTTTATTCCTCACTTTTAATGGTGCAGTGTGAAGCATCTGTATCACTGAAGAAATGTGTGTATAAAGAAACAGAAGAATTACAGTGTGGAGTGGTACTTTAGCATTCATGTGCATATGGGAGATGAGATTTTTTATTTTATTTTTAAAAAAAAGGGCAGTCCAGTGTACATCTGAGAGATAAGAGATGAGATACACTCTAGAATTATAATGAAACATTTCTCAAAATACCTGTAGGAGTGCAGCGATAGTACCAAATGAGTTCCACAACAAGGGGGCCAAATCCTGGAAAAGTTCCCTCTTCTGGAAAAGGAAAACAAAGGCAATAAGTCGTCAGCTTCGTTTTTCATCTTAATTTTCGGGGAATCCAATAACAATTCAACTCTCTGAAGTGATAATCATCAAAACCTAGTATCTGCATTGTTATAGTATTCTCAAACTTTAGCCCTAAGACATAAAAGAAACCCTAAGTCCTAAACTCTAAATTATACAGAAACTTCACCGTAATCCAGAATCGAATTATACAAAATCATGCCCGAGTAGTCCATAGAAATATTAAAACAATACGACAGTAAAACCAAACAGGGAAGTGAACCTCTTTTTGCTCCTACTATTCTTAACAAGCATTCGATAGGTACATTCGACAGTCATCAGCATCATTTTCCATCTCAATTTTCTGTGAATCCAATTACAATTTAACTCTCTGAAGTGACATGCGCCCAATAGTCATCAAAACCTAGTATCTCCATCTTTTACTATTCTCAAACTTTAGCCCTAACACATAGAAGAAACCCTAAGTCCTAAACTCTCAATTATACAGAACTTTACCATAATTTCAGAATTGAATTATACAAAATCATGCCCGAGGAGTCTACAGAAAAACGGAACATCAAAGTAAACCGTTGAAGTGAGAAGAATAAACCTTAGAAAGTTTTAGAAGAGCGTTTTCACGAAGAACAGGGTTGCTCAGATTAAGCACAAGCTGTTCAGCAGATCGCATTTTGCGATCCTTAGCTCCGGCACCGGGAGACGACGACGATGCTCCTCTTCCTCCACCGCCACCAAAGCCTCTGCCGCCGATGCCGACTGAGAGAGATTGAGGTAAGTTTGCCATTCTTAAGGCCTCAATCGAATGCTTTTATCTCTCTTTTTCCCCTTTCGCTTTCTGTACTGTTTCTCTTCATTTATGTTTCTTCTGTTTTCGAACAAAACAAAACAAAGACGAAATTCACGTGAAGCTCGATCGGTTACTTTTAGAAACCACGGCACCTTTTTAGAAATTTTAGAAACCGCGGCACCGTTTGTGTTCCTAGGCAGCGAGGTTAGAAATTTTGTTATTTATACTTATGATTATATTAATTTTTGCATACGTGCGTTATACGTATCTATTGCATCAACTAATAAAAAGCTATGTATAAAAAATACAAATTATGTGAAATAGTATTTCAATGTTAAAATAGATACAGCATTCATTTAAATGACAAAATAAATGTAACTACCTGACATAGTACTTGAATTCATAATAATTGAATAGCTTCTGAACTTGTAATTTAGCGTATGAGGTAATACTATGTTATATTGTTGTATCTCTCCAGACATCTCTTCATGGACGAAGCTCTTGATTTATGTACTTTATCGCTTCCGGTAAATTTTATAAAAGGATTGTGGAAGCACTAACCTAGTGTGTCAAAATTAAAATTGTGCAAATCCCAATCATGTCCAGCATGGAATCTATTACATAGTTCAGGTTGCACGAAAAGGCTAGCAAAAAATACATGTGCTTAAAGTGACATTCTAAAGACCAGCACACAATTTAATTGCAAGAATAAGAGTTTTAGTAAAATACCAAAAGAATCACAATTGAAATTCTTTTTTTTGGGAATACATCTAAATCATTTCTTTCAACGATGGGAGAATAACACATACAAAACATTTCTAGAGGAAAAAAGTTTTAAGAATAACACATGCAAAACATTTCTAGAGGAAACAAGTTTTACCACTGAAAATTAACAAGCATACGTAATGACTACTCAGACATCACTCGGCTTGCAGCAAAAGTCACCAAAACATGAAACATGTGTATGGCTTGAGTCAATTTGATGCAAAGTTTACAAGGATAACTAGCTATGCATGAAAACGGGTTCAATAAATAACAGTTAAAGGATTAAAGCCCCTTGTATACTAACACCGAGGCTGTAAATTATAAGCACTTACTAGTTGCCAATAAGCCCGCGAGACTCAACTCTTTAATTCCACATAATTACATTTCAAGTTATAATAGAAATCCAGAGAAACAAACATAGAGAATTCATATAACCAACCTAACTAGTTGGGATTGAGGTGTAGTTGATTGATCGTTGGTAATCTAAATCCAGAAAGGAAAGAGAAAATAGAGTTCTTATAAGATCCTTGGCGAGCACAAACTTAAATAGTAAGAAAGAAACTGACCACCCAGAAAGCATTCACATCAAAGCCACAATCCAAATATACAGCCCCCATTACTGACTCCACATTCCGCAATGTCTGCAAGAACCTTTGCTCTTTTATCACTCCTCCATAGAACTCCATCTCCTCCTCCTGTTGCATTGTTATCACGAATTCCTTTACCTATGCACAAATTCAAAGTCTCCTCTATTACAATTCCACAAAGGAACTATTGTAATCAGTTTGACAATCTTATACCAAGGAAATACGCAATGACACACTGTTACCAATGTCTAATGAAGTGCCCTATGCAATGGCTAACTGGAATCTTCACAATCTGAAGCAAGTACGGCCTTACAAGTTTGAAGACTTACAGAAGGAAGCAAAAGGGACATACATATTGGATAAGATGCAACTGCCGGATTTCAGAACTAGACAAGCCAAACCAAAGAACTTTTTAAATTAATTCATCTCGTAATTTTTGGAAACTTGCTTATATGATCAATCCATATAGTAATTGGGAGGAGTTCTCCCAAGTTCAGATTTTCTACTTTGTTTATTTTTATAAAGCTAGTTACTCTCTTTAGATAGCCAAACTGTACTTTGAGCATTCATCTCCTTAAAGTGTAAAAAGGGAAGGCATGTCTACACTTCTTTTATGATATCAGGAGGTAAATTGTCATTTCCCTTCATTCATGTATTTAATATTTGAAGGGAAAATACACAGATTACCCTCTTAAACTTATCTGGAAAAGCCTATTACACGCTTTAACTTTACGGGCATTCCTTTACACCCTATTCTCAAGGGATTATTTATGTTTTTTCCCAATTTTTGAACATTAATATATGAGGCAGAGATCAATATCTGACCAGTGCTATCACTAGGTGGATTTGCCTTAATTTTTTTTAAATGTTTACTTCTTCTATACACTCTCTATTTGATGCTTAATAGATACCTCTTTGCTTGATAGATAATCCCTTCCCCCGTCCCAAAAAACTTGTCACTATTCGCTTCTCGAGAGTTAAACTATATGAACTTTGACCAACATTTTAAGATATATCACTTCACCATATTGATACAAAATATTTGCAACTTATTGTACTTTTTGTATAGCTTTTGAATAGGCATAACACATAAATGTGCTCTTTTCGCTTGGCCTCAGCTGGCATCTATATATGCCCTCCAACTTTGGGTGTGTACAAATAGGCACTTAAACTTGTATAAAGTTGAACAAGTAGACACACGTGTACTATGTGGCGTCCTACGTGGTAATTCACGTACTATGTGGCATCCTACGTGTATTATGCCACGTAGGACGCATGTGTCTACTTGTTCAACTTTATACAAGGTTAAGTGTCTACTTGTGCACACTCAAAGTTGGATGGCATAAATGTCAGTTGAGGCCAAGTTAAAGGGCATGTCATGTATTATGCCTTTTGAATATTAATACATAAATATGCCCTGTAACTTAGCCTCAACTGGCATTTATGCCCTCTACCTTGGGCATGCACAATTAGGCACTTAAACTTGCATAAAGTTGAACAAATAAACATACGCCCCTACGTGGCATCTACAGGGCAATCTCACGCAAACTGCCAAGTAAATATCATGTAGGACGTGTGTGTCTATTTGTTCAACTTTCTACAAGTTTAAGTGCCTTGGAGGGTATAAATGACGGTTGATGCCAAGTTAAAGGGAACAATTATGTATTATACCTTTCAAAATATTGTATTGATCTAATCCAATTTAGCTTCGAATATTAGTGAAACTGACTCTCGAGAAATGAAAAGTGACAACTAATTTTGGAACGGAGGGAGTAACTGCAACAAAACTTAAACTACGTAACAATGTGAAGTAGATGCATATATAAGTTAAATACTTACAAAAGAGAAGAATTAGGATAGGAAGAGTGAGTAAGAGCTTCTTCTAGAAGCTTCGTTTTCTTAAAATCGATACTTCAATAGCTCTTTCCACTGCCTTTACGGATGTCGCCGCCGTGTTTGTAGTTTCTTCCTCCGCCGGCGACGGCGGAAACCTATTTGCGTCGGTCATCGTGACGTAATTTTCCGGCGATTGCATGGATTTTGAATGTAAAAATGCGGTGGAGCGCGCGCGCACGAAGGCGGTGCTTTCCCGGGGGAAGAAAATGCCTATAGAATTGCTATTATATATTTTTTGAGACTCAATTAAATTTAGATTGTTTTCATTTTTAAATGTTTGAAATTGAGATCTCTAATTAAGTGTGAAATAATCTCAATCATCTCACCAACAAATTCACAATTTACTCCTATTACTGAAAAATATATATATTTTATTAATATAAGCAATAAAATTAAATAATTTCGTCCATCAAAATTTAGGTAAGTAGGACTAAACTATCCAACATATTTTTTCTCTTCACAAAAATTTAAACATGAAACTTACGTAAGTTACCTTACTATTGCTAGATCACACCCTTAAATGCTAGAAGGGGTCTCCTCTATCAATATTTAATATGTATGCAAAGATTATAATGTGTCTAATAATGACAAAAGTGTTCTTTTGGTTTAATGAGTGATGGAGTTTCAAACCACTCTTACCTTTGCTTTCTCAGTTTTCCTGAATAATTCAACAATAGCATATCCAATATAATTTCAAAAATGAATCTGAAGTAAAGAAGGTAGAGAGACGGTTTCTCGTAAACCTGCCCCTACCTTAAGAAGTTCGGAAGGTAGAGCGGAGTAACTACTCCTTCATCCTTAATTAGAAAGTTTTGAACCTGTAAAGACGCGCTTCACACCCAATGTGAGACTTCGCAGCGCGAATCCAGATTTAATCGAACCCCCATATGGATACCGAACACCAGGTAGAAAACCAAAAAAGAAAAATGCTTCCTAAAGGGTCCAATAATATTCTTAAACTCCTAATAATTATCTTCACAATAATTCACATAATGCACTACATAAATAAATATGAGTGCAGAAATGCATTCCCAAGTATGAGCCTTAAAATACTCCAACGAAAACAACGTCCTGTGAGTACAGAAATGTACTCCTAAATAGGCACCTTAAATACTCCAACAAATTAACCTAGAAAGTCTTAATATAAGTTCACAGCATATGATCAAATCCTCCAGCTTCGATTCCCGTTAACGTTACAGAGCAATTGTTGCAGCCACCTCCTCGTTGTTGGATCCTCCTGATAACATAATGCGAAAAAACACTCATAATCAGAAAAAATAACAAGGGTCTAGTGCCAGAAAAGAATTGCGTCATGATCACTAATGGAAAAGCCTGAGTGGGGGTGGGGGTGGGAGCTACTTATATTGCCAAGTATTACGTACACGAAGACAATTGCTGAAGGTGGTATCTCTAAGCGTATGGGGAAGACAACCGCTCAGTGCATCACATGCCCTGCCATAAGCCATGCACATCGCCTTTAGCCTCACAGAAATGAGAAAGACTGAAGAGGGCTGTGATATAGTACACATAAGCAAGCTGAAAGGAAAACCGGGATGGAGATAAACAGAAAACTAACCTGGGATTATCTGACAAACGAAGATAGCACCTGATTATGTGTTTCAGCAATCTTAATGAAGGTTGTTCAGCAAGTGCACCGACCATTCTCCCTAAAACTCGGGCTACTGGATAAAAACTTTCCACCGTGTTACAGACGTAATTCAGACCCACATCATCTAGAAGGATTTTTTGCAGAATGAAAGTTGCAACCTGTCAGCATGAATAAATTAGATGCATGAAAATATAAAAAAATCAAAGGAGGATGTAATTGGAAAATGGCTTTAGGTAAGCACTAACTGTTTTTGATAGTTCACTCCCAATCTCCATCGAGCCCAAGCACCGCGGAATTATCTCTGTTGGAAGAAGAAAACTGATAACTTCAGTGTCATCTACCTGCGCAGAGAAAATCAAAAGGAACAAAGTGCATCATTAACTCCTGAAATTATAACTAATCATGGTTTCCTTCTCATGGCATTTCCAGTAGATAAGGTCATGAATGAATTTTTTATACTAACAATTGAAGTAGAAAAAGAGACGCATGAAATACAGTAGACATATTACCTTCACGAGAGCACCAATGACACCTAGGCTTGTAAGCCTCAAATATTCAAAAGGTCTTGACTTGCTTGTTGTACTAAGAAAAGGGTACAGATACAAAGGAATATGTGCTGCAAAGTAGAAAAAAGTCAGACGGATTTATTCAAGGGAAACCAAATATCACAACTATGATGGATCACAATTACAATTATCATAACACAAAAGTCTATCCAGATCTCGAGAACACATCATGATTATGTAGTCCATTTACTTGCTTCTTTTTTTTTAAAGATGTACTTAAAAAGTTTTTGAAGGTTACAAAGCCTTTTACATGAATAATATGGGGCTGGGATAGTAATCTAAGACGACACCGGTCAGCGCTTCAATGAACCTAAGGACACAAACATGTAATCTTCATTTCTTCCTCTTTATGGACATCAGTGACTGCCAGAAGGGCGGTCTTTATTACTTGACAGTTGTGAATTCCGAGGAAAAGAAAATCCAAGTATAATTTTCTTTTTTCTACAAGTAATGGAAACAGCCTCTCTACCTCACTTCTGAGGTAGTGGTACGGACTGCGTACACTCTACCCTCCCCAGACCCCATTTTGTGGGAATACACTGGGTATGTTGTTGTTGTAAAAGTAATGGATAAGATAAAACCAAGTATAATGTCTTCATACATAAATCAAATCCAATTCTCCTCCAAAGATTTATCAAACGAATGCAAAGTGGCATTAGTTTGATACTATTTGGATCTTCTTCTCTGACTTGTCTCTGTGGAATTCTTTTTGACAAGTAAATAAGAGTTTTATTTAAGTGAAAAGCACTAAGCAAGTGCCTGTGGTATAAGAGATGTAACTATGAGGAGTGTCGAGACTTTTGTGTCCGTGTCATAGTTATGGAAAAGAATTTGCATCCACAAGCAACTGCAACTGCAAATCAATATAGGCAACAATTTTCTAGCTTTCCGACGACATTCTACCTAAAAGTACAGTCAGAAAAGGCTTTTTTTGTATATCAAAAAGGCCAAGCTTATTGCCATCGACAAACAGATAAGAGAACTTTAAAAAAAAAAGGAAGAGAATCTTTACCATTGATGAACAACATTCTGATGTCAGGATGAGAGGCGACACACTGCAAAATAGAAAGCAATGAGAAGTTATTTCAAAAGGAAGGATAGAAGTTTTGAACTTGACCAGCAAAAAACCTAAATAACAGAGGCATAGGGGGAATACAATTACATCTTAAAGCACTTATACTATGATAACAACAGATATTTGGAAGTGATACTTGCCATGCTCCAAGAAAGAAATAAAACTTAAAACCACTTCACTACTGACGGGTATTTTTTTACAAGAAAAAATAAAAATAAAAATTTGAACACCTTCCAGTCTGTTGCATTCACCTTCCACCTCTCTTGATACATTTAACACAACCCCAAACATACCTCTCTTGACGATAACTCATTACTTTAAGATCACCAACAAGAATGAATAATAGAAACAGTTTCAAGAATAACTGAGAAAAAGTCCACAAGGAAAAGAAGTTAATATACCTGAAGAAGTGCTAGTGCATTACAAACTCTATTGGATTGTGCAGGAGTCAGGTTTGGCGGCGACAAAAAAGGGTAGATAGAAACTATCTCCTGCAAACGTGCAAATTAACGTTTACAAACTTATAAAAACAGCTAGTAACTTCCACACTATAAGTTTAAGAAATAAGAAACAAATAGTTGGACAGAAAATGTCTACAATAGAAGTTCAAGAAATACGAATGAAATAGTTGAGAGAATAGAAGCCCAGAATCTCATCATGGTAGAAAGAGTAATTACGGCTGAACCAATAATATTGGTTCTGATAAACCATACAACCACCTACATATAGTAGCTTCTGTTTACCATCTAAGTTGGGCCAAGGCACAAAAACAGTTAAATTGAGATTAGATTTAAATGACAGAAACGTTTCTCCTCCTAGTGGTGATATTTTCTTTTTTTGGGTTAATGTCTCCTCGAAGTGGGGTTTTGGCTCCATCTGTTTCATCTACATCCAACATATACGGAAAAGCACATCGGGATTCTATTTTGTGAATTTCCCTGTATATTTATTTCCAATTTTTACCCCAAATCATTTTATTCCATTTTTATTCCAGCCAATGATAAAGCAATCCAACATATAAAATGAAAAAATGGCATACATTGTCTAGTTTCCATTATTGGAAACACATTACAACAAGGAAGCACCCCATGGGCCAATGTGAGACTAGCTCCCACTCCCTCCTTAGACAGAAATTTCACAAACAACTTTTATCATCCTAAGACTCTAAAAGATGTCAAGGAAAAAAAACTAGAACTCTAACAAGACGTTTTCAATTTTAACCATTTGAATTCCTCAGTAACCTCAATCCAAAGGTCATTAAGATGTTTCCTTGACAGCTAAAAGGTCATTCAGATGCTTCCTTTTATTCCTCGCTTTTAATGGTGCAGTGTGAAGCATAGGTAATCAATAATCACTGAAGAAATGTGTGTACAAACAGACAGAAGAAATGCTGGAATTACAGTGTGGATCTGAGAGATGAGATGAGATAAACTCTAGAATTATAATGAAACACTTCTCAAAATACCTGTAAGAGTGCAGCGATAGTACCAAATGAGTTCCACAACAAGGGGGCCAAATCCTGGAAAAGTTCCCTCTTCTGGAAAAGGAAAACAAAGGCAAATGAATTCCACAGCAGTCAGCAAATTTTCTACTTGCTAATTATGAAGCTATAATTTCGACATCGATTGTTTTTCTTTCTCCAATAATTGAAGATTCTTCATAATGAAACAGATCGATCCCAGATGAGATAACTGAATCATTCAGATTATAATAGGACATGGAAGTGAACCTCTTTTTTCTCCTGCTATTCTCAACAAGCATCTAATAGGTACATTTGGCAGTCGACAGCATCACTTTCCATCTCAATTTTCGGTGAATCCAATTACAATTCAACTCTCCGAAGAGACAAGCGTCTAATAGTCATCAAAACCCTCAATTATAAAGAACTTCACCGTAATCCAGAATTGAATTATACAAAATCATGCACCGAGGAGTCGATAGAAAGCATAATACGATACGTAAGTAAACGAAACATGAAAATAACCTCTAAAGTGAGAAGAATAAACCTTGGAAAGTTCTAGAAGAGCATTTTCACGACGATCAGGCTTCCTGAGATCAAGCACAAGCTGTTCGGCGGATTGCATTTTCTGATCCTTATTGGACGGTGCTCCGGCACCGGAAGACGACGAAGACACACCTCCTCCTTCTCCTCCTCCTCCGACACCGACTGTTGAAGAGAAGCCTCCCATTTCAGCTTTCTTTACTCTCTCCATTGTTGATTCTCACAGAGCAGAAGATGAAATGTTGAAGAAGACAGATGAAATGAAGAAGACAGAAACTGACTTCGGAGTCTTCTAGGAATACACGAAAGGAGCCACGTGGATTACATCTCAGACGTCCAAAGCAATTTGTTGATGGATGAAATATGGACCATCTGATCATAGCTTGTACAGTTGGTAAATAGCGAAGCTTCTATTTGCTTCCAAGCACGTGAAAAGCACATGAGGGAAAATTAGTTAGTTATTCTTTCTTATAGCATTAGCCAATAGCTGTAGGACAAGTGTACAAATTCTTTTTGCTTCTCTTTTCTTTTCTGTACAGAATGCATGTATAAATACAGCTTTAGAACTCAAGGATAAGGTGGTACGAGCCTATAGAACAGATCTTGTTCAAGTAATACAGCTTTCAACAATGAATAAAATCCCAGAAAATTTCCCAATATAGTCCATCAATTCTTACATGGTATCAGAGTAGTAGCTCGATCCAAATTCAATCATCTTCCTAGATCTATAACTCCGGACACAAAACTATGACTCGAGAAACCAATGCAACAGTTACTATCACTGAAGGTTCTGGGAACACCTCCAGTGTCAATCCCAATCATCCTTATCACCTCAATGCATCTGATTCTCCTGGAATGAACTTGGTAAACTCTGTTTTTGATGGAAGGGATTTTCCAGGATGAAGGAGATCAGTCTTGATAGCCTTATCTGCGAAGAAGAAGCTGGCTTCATCAATGGAGCATGCAGAACTCCAGATCTGACTGCTCCTGAGTTTGAGCAGTGGAGTTGTTGCAATGACATGGTCAATGGTCACATCTTGGCTATTGAACTCACTGTCAAAGGAAATAGGTGACAATGTCATCTACCCTAAAACTGCAAAGGAACTTTGGGAAATCTTGGAGCACTGATTTGGAAAATTCAATGGTGCAAAACTCTATCACCTGCAAAAGGAGCTTTCAGGCTTAGTGCAGGGTAATAGTGACATAGCAGGTTATTTCACTAAACTAAAGAGATTGTGGGATGAGTTAGAATTCCTGAATCTGAATATATGTTGCAGCTGTGTTTGCGCTTGTGAAGGTAAAAACAAGCTGATTAAGTCGCAAGAGGATCAAAAACTAGTTGATTCAATGATGCTTATGCACAAGCTAGGGGAAACATTTTGACGATGAATCCCTGCCTAGTATAGACCATGCAAACTCATTCTTGTTGCAGGATGAGAATCAAAGAGAAATCAGTATGAATGCACAAATTTTCACAGATTCTTCTTCATTTATGGTGACTAATCAGGGAAGGCCTATTCTCAAGACAGGAAATCAACCATTCAGGGGTGGAAACAGTTTTCAAAAAACTGGAAATCAGTTTAACAGATCCGCAGGCATGCAATCAAGGAACAAAGTTAAAGAAGCAAGTACAATCCTAATGTGAGTTGCACACATTGTTCCAAAGTGGGACACATCAAAGAGGATTGTTACAGGCTAATTGGATTCCCAGAAGATTTTGAGTTCAATAAAGGAAAAAACTATCAGAATCCTATCAAAGGGAATGCAGCAGTTGCAGGGGATGAAATTCATGAAAACAATGAGCCTATTGTTGAGTCAAACCCCATTAGCAATTTTCAGCATTTTAACAAGGAACAGAGAACATAAATAGCACAAATGTTTAGACAAATGCAGATGGGACAGCAAGTTTTATTCATGATCAGATACAAATGCAATAGCTGGTACCATTCTTAAGTACTCAGGGACATGTTTCTCAGTTTTTAACTCTAGCACCTGGATAATTGATTCAGGTGCAACAGAGCATATGTGTTTTAATGTTGATTCCTTTTCTTGTCTTACTCCTCTGCATTTGACTTTGAACATAAGCTTACCTAATTCCTTCAAGCTGACTGTTACACATACATGGAGTTTTACTATTCTGCCCAATCTTACTCTTAAGAATGTGCTTCATGTGTCAGCTTTCACATACAATTTACGTTCAGTAAATAGACTGTGTTTACAAATCAGCTGCAATGTCTTATTTACTTCTGTGCGGTGTCTATTGCAGGACCTTTTAATGAAGAGGGTAGAAGCTTTTGGTGAAGTTAAGGAGGGTCTCTACTTATTGCAACCTTCAAGTCAAAAATCTAAGTAGTTTCTTTTCAAAAAGGAAGTCATTCCAGTGTCATTAGTGATGTCAAGCTAGTTTCTAATTCTGTTTCTTTTCCTATTGTTGCTAATGTTGTTTCAGATGTAACACTTCGGCATTTCAGACTTGGGCATTTTCCATTTTCAGCAATGAAACATTTAAGTTTTGTCATGTTTCCTTCAAATTATGACTGCATGTGTCCTATCTGTTCCCAAGCTAGGCAAACAAGAACTCCTTTTCCCATCAGTGAAGTTAAATTTAAAAGCATTTTTTATTTAATTCATATTGACACTTGGGGTCCATATAAGCAATCCACTTATAATGGTTTCAAATATTTCCTAACTATAGTTGATGATTATAGCAGAGGAACTTGAACTTTTTTTACTAAGTACCAAGAGCAATGCATTTCCTACTTTGAAGTGTTTCTTGAACATGGTAGAGAGACAATTCAATAAAAGGGTAAAGTGTATCAGATCAGACAATGCATTAGAATTGGGCTCAGGGACTCAAGAAGCAGGTTTCTTGAGAGAACAGGGAATTCTACATCAGTAAAGTTGTGTAGCTACACCCCAACAGAATGGGGTAGTGGAAAGGAAAACATAGGCATTTATTGGACATGAAGAAGGAAATGATGAAAACATGACATTCACGTGAAGCTTCCATGAACAAAGAAATTGAGGCTTTTCAACTTAATCATACATGGGACATTGTTGAGTTACCTACAGGAAAGAAGGCATTACCTTGTAAATGGGTGTACAAGGTGAAGCACAACTTGGATGGCACTATTGAAAGGCTTAAAGCTAGGCTAGTAGTGGGGGGGACATTCAGAAACAAGGAATTGATTATATTGAGACATGTTCACCAGTTGTGAAAATGATCACAATCAAATGCTTGTTGGCTGTGGCAGTGAAGAAAGGGTGGAAAGCCTCTCGATTGGATGTAAATAATGCTTTTTTACATGGGTCTCTAGAAGAAGAAGTGTTTATGAGATTTCCGCAGGTCTTAATCCTCCTTCTCCTAATCATATTTGTCTTCTCAGGAAATCCCTCTATGGCTTAAAGCAAGTTTCACAGCAGTGGTATGCTCGGCTTGTTGGTGCCCTTTGCTACAAAGGGTACACTGCTTCACTGAATGATTATTCACTATTTTTCAAGAGGACAGGACATTTGATATCCTCTGGCAGTCTATGTAGACGACATTCTACTAACAGGGGATGATAGTATTGAAATTGCTCATATTACTGATTTTCTTCACTCAGATTTCAGAGTAAAGAACTTAGGAGATATTCACTCTTTCCTAGGCATCGAAGTTCTACGGGAAAAACAGGGTTTCATTGTAAGTAAATTTATCTTGTATTTACTATTGTACTCATCTTCCTCAAGTTTCCTCACCTCTTGATCCTAGCACAAAATTGAAGGGTGATAGTGATGAGCCGTTAGCAGATCCTACTATTTTCAGGCATATGGTAGGAAAATTGAATTACCTGACTCATACGCGTCCAGATTTGGCTTTTCCAGTTCTGAAGCTCAGTCAATTTCTGCAAAGACCCTGCCTTTCTCATTACTCAGCGGGGTCTCAGCGTCCTCCTGTATCTTCATTTGGATCCTGGACAAGGAATTCTTTTAACTGCTGATCCTTCTTTCTCTTTAATGGCATTTTGCAATGCACAGACACGCGAAGATGGTTTCTTCATCACTTTTGGAGGGCTCTCCCATTTCTTGGAAATCAATACTTCAATAGCTCTTCCATTGCTCTTACCTCCGCCGGAGCCTAATTTGCGTGTATTTTGAATATCTAAATTTTAATTTTTAAAATATGAAATTAATCTAAAACAATTTATTAGATCCAAACATTAATAAAATTGACTCTCGAGAAGGAAAAAATGAAAACTATTTTGGGACAAAAGTAAATGCAACAAAACTTAAACTAACATAACAATTTCTAGAAGCTGAAATCAGAGAAGGAAGAGTGAGTATAAGAGCTTCTTCTAGAAGCTTCGTGTTCTTAAAATCGATACTTCAATAGCTCTTCTATTGCTCTTACCGATGTCGCCGTCTTTGTAATTTCTTCCTCCGCCGGCGGCGGAAACCTATTTGCGTCGGCGCAATTTTCCGGCGATTGCATGGATTTCGAATATTGCTTTCCCGGGAAAAGTGCAAATGCCTTGATAGAATTGCTACGTTCCAGAATTTGGGCATACTATTTATATCTTCTTTTCTCTCTTTTGTATTTATAGTAAATACTAATTTCACGAAATATCTGTCATAGTATTTGAGCCAACAACAAATTCTCTTCTTTCTGTTTTTTGGGTTTCACGCCCGACACACTTTATTAGGCACAAATTAAATTTAAAAAGTTTCATTTTTAAGAGTTTGAACTCGAGATCTTTAAGAATAGAAATATTTCAACCATCCCACTAACAAATTCACTATTCTATAGGTAATTTTCTGATTTTCTCCATCAAATTTAGGTAGTTAGGACGAAATTACCTAGTGACACATTATCTCACTAAAATAAGAAATCACTTTTGTAGTTGTCAATGAAGTGGTGAGAACCATGAAGTCTCACGTCCATATCCTAGCCTTGGTAGACAGAATACCTAAATGTTCCACAGGGCACCTGTTCAATAAATCAGGACAAAGCGATTAATCCAGTTAAGAGCGTCGCATAGAAGACAAGTAAGATGACCGTCAACACCCGCCTTTTCTATATAGCCGCATAACCATAACAAGTTTTCTCTAATGTCATACCAAACCAAGACCATTCCTACAAGGAAAGAAAGAACACCTTGTCGCTGGTGAGAGGTATCTCGTGGAATCAGTGAAAGTGCACGCAAGCTGACCCGGACACCACGGTTATCAAAAAAGGAAAAAAAATTGATCCCTAATAACACGAAGGACACCATTAAACGGGGGAAGTCGACTCATTAAATGCAGTCATCTTTCTGGCATTTATATATGCCATTGACGAGGATTGCATTCATATCTGCTTCACACCTGTAAAGAAGCAGTTCACTCCCAATGTGGAACTTCACGGCGCAAATCCAGATTTAGTGGAGCCTCAACGTAGGCATCGGTCACCGAATGGGAAACCAAAAAAGAAAAAGGCTTGCTACAGGGTCCAATAATATTCTTAATTTCCTAATATAATAATCTTCATAATAATTTACATAATGCACTACATAAATAAATATGAGTGCAGATAATGCATTCCCAAGTATGAGTCTTAAATACTCCAACGAAAGATCCTAGTAAGTCTTAATTTAAGCCATATTTGTATGAATTCAGTTCACAGCATATGATCAAATCCTCCAGCCTGTAGAGCAACCCGACTCCCATTAATGTTATGGAGCAATTGTTGCAGCCACCTCCTCGTTGTTGGATCCTCCTGATAACATAACGCGACAAAACCAGTCATGGTCAGAAAAAATAACAAGGGTCCAATTCCCAAAAAGGAATGATCACTAACGTAGGAGTGTGTGTGTGTGGGGGGGGGGGGGTAAAGACAGCAGGGAGCTACTTATATTGCCAAGTATTACGTACACGAAGACAGCTGCTGAAGGTGGTATCTCGAAGCATATCGGGAAGACAGCTTCTCAGTGCATCACATGCCCTGCCATAAACCATGCAAATCGCCTTTAGCCTCAGAGAAATGAGAAAGACCGAAGAGGGCTGAGATATATCACACATAAGCAAAAAAAAGCTGAAAGGAAAACCAGGATGGTGATATACAGAAAACTGACCTTGGATTATCTGACAAACGAAGATAGCACCTGATTATGTGTTTCAGCAACCTTGATGAAGGTTGTTCAGCAAGTGCACCAACCATATTCCCTAAAACTCGGGCTACTGCAAAAAACCTTTCTGCTGTGGTACAGATGTAATCCAGACCCACATCATCAAGAAGGATCTTTTGCACAATGAAAGTTGCAACCTGTCATGAATAAATTAGATGCATGAAAATCTAAGTAAGTCAACGGAGGATGTAATAGGAAACTGGCTTTGGGGAAGCACTAACTGTTTTTGATAGTTCACTCCCCATCTCCATCGTTCGCAAGCACAGCGGAATTATCTCTGTTGAAAGCAGAAAGCTGATAACTTCAGTGTCATCTACCTGCGCAGAGAAAAGCAAAACAAAAAAAGTACCTTAAAGCTTTAGAGTAACAATTGATTAAGGTAGGTTAAGAAAACCATAAATAGCATCTTTAGCTCCTGAAATTATAACTAATCATAGTTTCCTTCTCATAATTGGTCATTCCCATATATGATCATGAATGAAATCTTTATACTAACAATGGAAGTAGAAAAAGAGACGCATGAAATACAGTACCTTCACGAGAGCACCAATGACACCTAGGCTAGTAAGCCTCAAATATTCAAAAGGTCTTGACTTGCTTGTTGTATTAAGAAAAGGGTACAGATACAAAGGAATATGTGCTGCAAAGTAGACAATTGTCAGAAGCATTTGCATCCACAATCAACTGCAAATCAACATAGGCAACAATTTTCTAGGTTTCCAACAACATTCAACCTAAAAGCACAGTCAGTAAAGGCTTTTTTTTGTATATCAAAAAGGCCAAGCTTATTTGACATTGACAAACAGATAAGATAATTTTTAAAAAAAGGAATAGAATCTTTACCATTGAGGAACAACATTCTGGTGTCAGGATGAGAGGCCACGCACTGCAAAATAGAAAGCAATGAGAAACTCTTTCAATAGGAAGGATAGAAGATTTGACCTTGACCAGCAAAAAAAACTAAATAACGGAGGCATAGTGGGAACACAATTGCATCTTAAAGCACTTCAACAACAAGAACGTACCCAATGTAATCCCACAAAGTGGGATCTGGGAAGGAGTGTACGGAGACCTTACCCCTACCTTGGAGGTAGAGAGGTTTTCGGTAGACCCTCGGCTCAAAGAAAAACAATTTAAAACAGTACAGAGAAAAAAATAACAGAAGTGGAGAAGCCATGGCAAAAAACTATAGAAAACATGAAAAATCATTCTGAACAGTAACAACAACAAAATAATATAATAATCGAAGTACAAGACGCAACAAATAGTAATAGAAATCAAAGGACAATAAACTACCGGAGTAATGCTACGACTACTAGTCTACTAGTATGGAAGGATAAGCAAGACAACGCTCTACTACCTACTAACCTTCTATTCTAATGTGTGTCCTCCACAACCTCTTATTTATGGTCGATGTCCTTGGTAAGCTGAAACAGTCTCATGTCCTGTCTAATCACCTCTAAAAAATACTCCTTCGGCCTACCTCTACCTCTCCTTAGATCATCCATAGCCAACCTCCCACACCTCCGTACTGGGACATGCCCAAACCATCTCGGTCTCGCTTCCCGCATCTTATCCTCCACCAAAGCCACTCCCATCTTAAAGCACATATACTATGATAACAATAGATATTTGGAAGTGATACTTACCAGCTCCAAGAAAAAAATAAAACTTAAAACTACTTCACTATTAACAGGTATTTTTTTACAAGGAAAAAAAATTAAAAATTTGAACACCTTCCAGTCTGTTGCATTCACCCTCCACCTCTCTTGATACATATTACACAACCGCAAACATATCCAATTTTCTCCACCTAATGGTGAACACTATTTAATCATTATAAAGAAGCCATATAATAACAATAACTCATTACTTTAAGATCACCAACAAGAATGAATAATAGAAACAATATCAAGAATCACTGAGAAAAAATCCACATGGAAAAGAAGTTAATATACCTGAAGAAGTGCTAGTGCATTACAAACTCTGTTGGATTGTGCAGGGGTCAGGTTTGGTGGCGACAAAACAGGGTAGATAGAAACTATCTCCTGCAACCATGCAAGTTAACGTTTACAAACTTATAGAAACACCTAGTAACTTCCACACTATAAGTTTAAGAAATAAGAAACAAATAGTTGGACAGAAAATGTCTACAATAGAAGTTCAAGAAATATGAATGAAATAGTTGAGAGAATAGAAGTCCAGAATCTCATCATGGTACGAATTACTTTAACTGAACCAATAATATTGATTCTGATAAAGCATACAACCACCTACATATAGTAGCTTTTTTGTTTACCATCTAAGTTGGTCAAGGTATAAACGCAGTTAAATTGAGATTAGATTTAAATGACAGAACAGTTTCTCCTCCTAGTGGTGATCTTTTCTTCTTTTTGTTGGGGGGTTAATGTCTCCTCGAAGTGGGGTTTTGGCTCCATCATCTGTTTCATCTACGTCCAACAAATACGAAAAAGCATATCGGGGTTTTATTTTGAGACTTTCCCTGTATATTTATTTCCAATTTTTACCCCAAACATGTTATTCCACTTTTGTTCCAGCCAATGATAAAGCAATCCAACATATACAATGAAAATGACACACATTGTCTAGTTTCCATTATTGGAAAATCAACCTTGCTATGAGCTGAGTACAAATTACAACAAGGGACGCACCCCATGGGCCAATGTGGGACTAACTCCCACTCCCTCCCCAGCCAGAAATTTCACAAACATATTTTATCATCCTAAGACTCTACAAGATGTTAAGGGGAAAAAGAATAGGACTCTAACAAGACATTTTCAATTTTAACCATTTGAATTCGTCAGTAACCCCAATCAAAAGGTCATTAAGATGTTTCCTTGACACCTTTGCTGTAAAAAGTCATTCAGATGCTTCCTTTTATTCCTCGCTTTTATGGTGCAGTGTGAAGCATCTGTATCACTGAAGAAATGTGTGTATACAGAAACAGAAGAAATGCTGGAATTACAGTGTGGCGTGGTACTTTAGCACTCATGAGCATCTGAGAGATGAGATGAAGTCTAGAATTATAATGAAACACTTCTGAAAATACCTGTAAGAGTGCAGCGATAGTACCAAATGAGTTCCACAACAAGGGGGCCAAATCCTGGAAAAGTTCCCTCTTCTGGAAAAGGAAAACAAAGGCAATAAGTCTTTTTAGGTAAATTTGAATACTATTTAGCAGAACAACAAAATGGTAACCAATCCAAATTATTTGGTGTTCCACATATACACAAATATGAGCACATCGCTGAAGATGGGTGAGCAGCAAAATAGGAGTATTGGGGCAGACACCAACTGTTCAACTATTGCTCCAACAACAACATACCCGGTGTAATCCCACAAAGTGGGGTCTGGAGAGAGTAAAGTGTACGGACCTTACCACTACCTTGGAGGTAGAGAGGTTGTTTCCGATAGACCCCAGCTTAAGGAAAAAACAGTCCAAAGCAATATAGAGGAAGAAATAACGCAAATGAAGAAAGTCATGGCAAAATACTATAGACAACGTGACAGATCATCCTAAACAGTAGTCATAAGACTCATAACAAGATAAAACGATAATCGAAGTGCAAAAGACCCACAGATAATAACAAAACTCAAAGGACAAGAGACTACAAGAGTAAATACTACGACTAATAGTACGGCTAATAGTATAGAAGAATAAGTGGGACAACGGAGTTAAAAAGTCCCATTAGTCCGGTTTTATCAAGTAGAATACCACTGCTGCTCTACTAAATCAGTTATGCAACCTGAGGTAGAGACAGGAGTTGAAAACCAGGAACTAATGCTGTCTGCTAGGATTCATCAACACGTAGAAGTAGCAAAGAAACAATGTTGTCTTTGTAAGCACGTGTGCGTCACTATGTCACCAGAAGTGTGATCGTAGAAATAAGATGGTTCCGAGTTTATTTACTATACAGCAGTCAGCATCTACTTGCTAATTATGAAGCTATAATTTCGACATTGATTGTGCTTTTTTTTCTCCCAGAATTGAAGCTTCTCCATAATGAAACAGATCGTTCCCAGATGAGATAACTTGAACCATTCAGATTATAAAATGAATGACCACTATATCACTAACTAGCCAGCTAGCCACTTAAACTGTAAATACAACAAATGGGATTGCTCAAAACCATTGTGGGAAAAGTAATGGAATAGAGTACTTTATCTCTTTTTATTGGAAGCACATACATAAATGGAATTATTTTCTTGTACGATACATAAAGAATTTCACTCAATCAACATTACCCTTAGGAATACTTTCCCAGATTCAACTTTTTTCCTTTTCTGGCTTCGATTCTGTGTGATCTCCACTATTAAAATTTTGAATTTGAATGATATATCTCACTTAAATTCACGCTAAGCTTTTGATATAGGTGTCCAAGTACTAATCCAAGGAAGGAGGGAATTCAAAAAATCAAACTGTAAGTATAATAAAAGGAATTGCTCAAAACCGTCACAGAAAAGGTAGCATACAATAGATGATTCTGTGTTTGTGACTATGTTTGCACGATTAAAATTTTCTTTCCCTTTTTTATTGGACAATGCAATTTTTGCCTACAGTTCTTAGTTCTCTTTAAATTGACATCTTTTAAATACTAGCATACTACTATACTTTATCCTATCGCTTACTAGTTGCATGCGTTATATACCTACTGCTTCTATCGATGGAAGAATTGTTACAAATAAAGGGCTTGAAGGACGCCCTCTCATACTTTCTCAACCAATGAAGCGAGCGAGGTTTGAGGGGAATCAGAAAGAGAAGGACACCACCGGAGGCAGGCGCTAGGTCAGAAAAGCGATAACTAAAAAATCTCCCCAAGTAGGATTCGAACCTACGACCAATCGGTTAATAGCCGACCGCTAAAGAATAATTAAATATCCAAGAAAAATATTAAGGAGAAAATTAACTAGAGCCTTATCCCTAGCACGACATCAGTTCCTATCCCAAATTTCCAGAATCCAAAGGACCAATGGCTCATTTTATAATTCGATTCTCTGAAGTGACAAGCGTCTCTAGTTACCAAAAATTTATATCCTCCTTCAGCTACTATTATTAACAGGAATCTAATAGGTACAGTTGGCAGTGACATCATTTCCCATCCCAAATTTCCGAAATTCAACTACTTAAATACCAATTCCCACGTTTTACAATTGAACTGTATGAAGCAACAAGCATCTACACTAATCAAAGCGACAAAACCTACATCTTTTTGCCCCTACTATTCTCAACAAGCATCAAATAGGTACATTCGGCAGTCATCAGCATCATTTCCCATCCCAATTTTTGGCAACAAGCATCTACACTCATCAAAATCCACATCTTTTTGCTCCTACTATTCTCAACAACCATCTAATAGGTACATTCGGCAGTCGACAGCATCATTTTCCATCTCAATTTTTGATAAATCCAATTACAATTCAACTCTCTGAAGTGACAAGCTTCTAATAGGCATCAAAACCTAGTATCTCCATTCTTCTACTATTCTCAAACTTTAGCCCTAAGATATAGAATAAACCCTAAGGCCTAAACTCTCAATTATACAGAACTTTACCGTTAACCAGAATACAATTATATTAATCATGCCCAAGGAGTCCATAGAAAGAATAAAACGGTACGACAGTACAACGAAACATGGAAGTAAACCTCTGAACCTCTATTTTCTCCTACTATTATCAACAAGCATCTAATAGGTACATTCGACAGTCTCCAGCATCTTTTTCCATCTCAATTTTGAGTGAATCCAATTACAATCCAACTCTCTGAAGTGACAAGGGTCTAATAGTCATCAAAACCTAAGTCCTAAACTCTCAATTACACAGAACTTTACCGTAATCCAGAATTGAATGATACAAAATCATGCCCGAAGAGTCTATAGAAAGAATAAAACTATAGGACGGTAAAAGGAAAAATGGAAGTTAATCTCTCCTCTTTTTTCTCCTACTATTCTCAACAAGCATCTAAATTTTCCATCTCAGTTTTCAGTGAATCCAATTACAACTCAACTCTCTGAAGTGACACGTGTATAATAGTCATCAAAACCTAGTATCTCCATTCTTCTACTACTATTCTCAAACTTTAGCCCTAAGACATAAAAGAAACCCTAAGTCCTAAACTCTTAATTATACAGAACTTTACCGTAATCCATAATTAAATTATACAAAATCATGCCCCGAGGAGTCGATAAAAAGAATAAAACGATACAACAGTACAAATGAAACATGAAAGTAGACCTTTGAACCTCTTTTTTCTCCTACTGTTCTCAACAAGCATCTAAATTTTCCATCTCAATTTTCAGTGAATCCAATTACAATTCAACTCTCTGATGTGACAAGCGTATAATAGTTATCAAAACCTAGTATTTCCATTCTTCTACTATTCTCAAACTTTAGCCCTAAGACATTGAAACCCTAAGTCAAAACCTAGTATTCCCATTCTTCTACTCTTCTCAAACTTTAGCCCTAAGACATAAAAGAAACCCCAAGTCCTAAACTCTCAATTATACAGAACTTCATCCTAATCCAGAATCGAATTATACAAAATCACGCCCAAGATAGAAAGAATAAAACGATACGACAGTAAAACGAAACATGGAAGTGAACCTCTGGACCTCTTTTTTCTCCTACTATTCTCAACAAGCATCTAGTAGGTACACTCAGGAGTCGATAGCATCATTTGTCATCTCAATTTTCAGTGAATCCAATTACAATTCAACTCTCTGAAGTGACAAGATCTAATAGTCATTAAAACCTAGTACCTCCATCGCAGGTACGCCGTGGAATTAGTCGAGGTACGCGAAAGCTGGCCCAATACCATGGTCATAAAATTGAAAAAAAAAAAAAAAAAATTGAACCTATTATCTCCATTCTTCTACTATTCACAAACATTAGCCCTGAGACAAAAGAGAAACCCTAACGCCTAAACTCTTAATTATATAGAACTTCATCGTAATCCAGAACTGAATTATACAAAATTATTCCCCGAGGAGTCGATAGAAAGAATAAAACGATACAACAATACAAATGAAACATGAAAGTAAACCTTTGAACCTCTTTTTTCTCCTACTATTCTCAACAAGCATCTAAATTTTCCATCTCTCTAAAGTGACAAGCGTATAATACTTATCAAAACCTAGTATTTCCATCCTTCTACTATTCTCAAACTTTAGCCCTAAGACATAAAAGAAACCATAATTCCTTAACTCTCGATTATACAGAAATTCATCGAAATCCAGAATTGAATTATACAAAATCACACCCGAGATAGAAAGATTAAAATGATACGACAGTAAAAACGAAACATGGAAGTGAACCTCTGAACCTCCTTTTTCTCCTACTATTCTCAACAAGCATCTAAATTTTCCATCTCAATTTTCAGTGAATCAACTTTCTGAAGTGACAAGCTCTAATAGTCATCAAAACCTAGTATCTCCATTGCATGTATACCATGGAATTAGTCGAGGTGCACGAAAGCTAGCCCGGACACCGCGGCCATAAAATTAAAAAACAGAACAAAACAAAAAACAAAAAAAAAACTAGTATCTCCATTCTTCCACTATCCTCAAACTTTAGCCCTAACACATAGGTCCTAAACTCTCGATTATACAGAAATTCATCATAATCCAGAATTGAATTATACAAAAATCATGCCGTATGAGTCGATAAAAACAACAAAAACGAATACAAACAGTTCAAACGAAACACGAAAAATAATAAACCTTAGAAAGTTCTAGAAGAGCGTTTTCACGAAGATCAGGATTGCTTAGATCAAGCACAAGCTGCTCAGCTGATTGCATTTTGCGATCCTTATTACCCGGAGCTCCGGCACCGGAAGACGACGATGCTCCGCCTCCACCTCCACCTCCTCCGCCGCCGACGCCGACGATGCCACCGAAACCTCCGCCGCCGATGCCGACTGAGAGAGACTGAGGTAAATTTGCCATTTTTATGGCTTCAACCGAATGCTTTTGTCTCCTTTTATAGTATTTTCGTCTTTTTTTCGAACTGCGAACTAAACGAGGACGAAATTCCACCGTTTTATTTAAAACCGTAGCACTAAAAAACGTGATATTCACGTGAAGCTTGATAACTTTGCGTAAGCTATTTGTGTTCTTACGGGGCGAAATTAGAAATTTTGTTATTTATTTTGTTTGTTTTTTATGATTTTAATACTCGGGTTAATTTACACATATATCGACTAAATTCATGAGATGTCCTCCATTAACAACAAGTATCAGGTAACTCTATCACAAAGGCTAAAACAGATGAGAATAATTACCTAGTATTTTTTATCTTTGCTGAAATTTTCGTTATTTATATTTATAATTGTATTATACTAATATTAGTGTATGTGTGTTGGCGCTATCAACGATAAAAATGTGACTTCTACGTGAAACTTGATACCTCTGATAAAGATATTTTTATGTGATAAAGTTAGAAATTTTATTATTTATATTTATGATTTTATTATACTATTTTTGGTATACATGTATTGGTGTCATCAATAATGAAAATGTGATATTTTTACGTGAAGCTTGATAACTCTGTTAAAGATATTTCTACGTAATGAAGTTAGAAATTTTGTTATCTATATTTATGATTATATTATACTAATTTTCGTGTACGTGTGTTGATACCATCTGGGAAATTTGCTTCTCTGTAAACATGGTTGCACTTAAAACTGTCCTGCAGAGAAATTAGCTCTTGAAGCTCACTAATGCTCCATGAGGGCTTGAAATCAAATGATGAGAACGTGATATTTACATAAAGCTTGATAACTTTGCTAAAGATATTTTTATGTGACGAAGTTAGAAATTTTATTATCTATATATATGATTATAGTATTATACTAATTTTAGTGTACGTACATTGGCATACCATTGATGATGAAAACGTGATATTTACGCGAAGGTTGATAACTCTGCTAAAGATACTTTTATGTGACGAAGTTAGAAATTTTATTATTTATATTTATGATTATATTATACTAATTTTGGTGTACGTGCATTGGTGCCATCAATAATGAAAATGTGACATTTTACGTGAAATTTGATAACTCTGTTAAAAATATTTTTATGTGAAAAAATTAAATATTTTGTTATTTATTTTTATAATTATATTATATTAATTTTAATATACGTGTGTTGATACTATCATTAATAAAAACGTGATATTTACGTGAGACTTGATAATTTTGCGTAAGCCATTTGTGTTTTTATGTGGCGAAAGTTGAAAAAATTGTTATTCATATTTATGATTATATTATACTACTAATTTAGTGTACTTGTATTGGTGTCATCAATGATGAAAACGTGACATTTCATGTGAAGCTTGATGACTCTGTTAAAGATATTTTTATGTGATAAAATTAAAAAAAAAATATTTCTATTTATGATTATATTATACTAATTTTAGTGTAAATGTGTTAGTGCCATCAAATATCAATGATGAAATGGTGATATTTACATGAAGCTTGATAACTTTGCTAAAGATATTTGTGTTTCTACATAACGAAGTTAGAAATTTCGTTATTTATATTTATATTTATAAGTACATTATGTTAATTTTAGTGTATGTGCGTTGGTGCCATCAATAATAAAAATGTGACATTTACGTGAAGCTTGATAACTCTGCGAAAGATATTTTTATGTGGTAAAGTTAGAAATTTCGTTATTTATATTTATGACTATATATATTATATTAGTTTTGATACGTGCATTGCATCATGAATAACGAAAATGTGACATTCAGATAAAGCTTGATATCTTTGCTTAAGTTATTTGTATTCCCATGCAGCGAAGTTAAAATTTTTATTTGATTTAAAATTGTAGCACAATTGATAATGAAAATTTGACATTCACGTGTGTTACTTGATAACTTTATTTATGCCATTTTTGTTCCTACGTAGCAAATTTAAAAATATCGTTATTTATATTTATGATTATATAAATTTTGCCTTACGTGTATTGTATGTATTTATTGCATCCATTAATAAAAAATTATGTATGAATAGAATAAATTATGTGAAGTAGCATTTTAATGTTAAAATTGATACAGCATTCATTTAAATGATAAAAATAAATGTAATTACATGATACAATAATTAAATTTAAAATAATTGAATAAATTTTGAACAAGGATAATCATAATAAATTTTATAAGTCATTTTTTGATGTAAGTAAAAGTAAAAATAAAAAATCTATGTGACTGTTGAATGATATCGCTTTTTTTTTCAAAATTGATTTGATATTTAATTTTTTTTGGGAGGGGAGGGGGGGGGGGGGTAAAACCTAATTAAAATGATAGTTTTTGTGTTTATTTTTTATTAATCATAATTAAATTTGATCTTTAATCTATTTTTAAGAAATTAAAGTCTTTATAATGACACTGGCGAATAATTAATGAAGACGATTATAATAAAATTTAAAGTCAATTCTGATGTAATTGAAGGCAAGAAGGGGAGATTTCATGAGATCGTATTAAATGATATTTTCTTCTTTTATCGAAATTGGCTTGGAATTAAATTTCTTCAAAGTAAAACCTAGTTAAAATGATAGTTTCTGTGTTATTCTCTATTACTTATGATTAGATTTGCTCTTTAATGTATTTTGAAGAAATTAAATATATAAATATATATATATAATGAAACTTGTGGATAATTAATTAATAAGAGGGATCATGGTAAAATCTACAAGTAATTTTTTGATGTAATTTCGCGCTCTCTCTCACTGATCGAAAATATATATATAAATTATAATTTTTTCAGAGTCGACCGACAGATCGAGCGTATCAGAATTGTCAAAGAAGTGTCTCAATGCACTACAACCAGTACTTTAACTTCTTTTATGTAATTATAAACTCCACATAACTTATATTTTTTTTTAGGTCCTTATACTCATTAAAAATAATAATTGTGAGACTATATTGAATGATATCTTTTTCTTTTTTCGAGATTAACTTGATATTTTCAGGATAAAACCTAATTAAAATAATAGTTTTCAGCTTGTTTCTAGTAATTGTGATTAGATTTGTTCGATAATTTATTCTGAAGAAATTAATTTTTTATAATAGAACATGTGGATAATTAATTAATAAGGGCGATCATAATAAAATTTAAAAGTAATTTATTGAGGTAACTAAAGGCGAATAAGAAAGATTTTATGAGACTGTATTGAATAATATTTTTTTTTCTTTTAAAACTGACGTGGTGTTCAGCTTTTTTGGGATAAAATCTAATTAAAATAATATTTTTTATGTTGTTTCTATTAACCATGACTAGATTTGATCTTCAATCTATTTCGAAGATCTTTTTTTATAATGAAACTCATGAATAATTAATGAAGGCTGTCATAATAAAAATTAGTCATTGTTTGACGAATTAAAGATAAAAAAGGAAGATTTCGTGAGATTGTGTTGACTAACAACTTCTTCTATTTTCGAGATTAATTCAGTATTCAATTTCACTTGAATAAAATCTAAAATGACATTTTATAAAATCATATTCTATTAATCTAGATCAGATTATGAAATGTAAAATGATATTTTAAAAATTTGGCATAATATATAGATAGATAAATTTGATCTCAACTATGGCAAGTAATCCCTCCAATTTTAAGAGTGCATATCTAAACACATCAACTTAATCGCAAATGACAACTAAACACTTCATAAGATTAGTCTTAATTTTTCATTTAACATATTTAAAATTATAAAATTAAAGGGTATTTTGGTACATTTCACATACTTTTAATTTATGATCATAAGATTTAAGAATCTTCTTTGTTTTGTTAGACTTTGTATCAAATCAAAATCAGATAAATAAATTAAAAAGATAGAGGGATAACGATTACTCCCTCTTTTATCTTTACTTATCCAATATACTAAAAATAGTTGTTCAACTTTACTTGTCCAGTTTAAAAAATCAAGAAATAATTTATCATTTTGTATATATTTTATCTTTGCTATTAAATATTATTTCTTTTACCAACATTTAGATGACTTATAATTAACAAAAGCAATATAATAAAATTATCCTTTTATCGTACTTTTTTCGTTCTATTTATGTGCTACCCTTTCCTTTTTAGTCCGTCTAAAAAAATATCACTTTATTATAATTAGAAACAAGTTAACTTTAATTAATTTTTTTTACCCTTATAAAATAATTTGCAGCCACACAAATATCTAAGGGTTGTTTTAGATCACAAATTTCAAAAGTCTTTCTTTTTCTCTTAATCACCGTGCCAAGTCCAACGGTGTCATATAAAATGAGACTGAAAGAGTATTTTATAAGAGGTGTCTCAAGTCAAACATACACAAGTAAAGATAGACGGAAGGAGTAGAAAGAACATGATGAGTGAGAGGTATAGAAAAAGCATAAGAGCCAAAAAGCATAGTGTACATCTAGTCACTTCAACTTGATCTCAACTGTCAACTAAGAAACTCGTTCTCACTGTGTCTTATGGACAACCCAACGCTGACGTGATATATAAATTTTGGAGGTATTTAACTAGATAATCATTTTATAAATTGAAGTATTCAGCATTTCAACTGATATAGTGGAGACGAGTTGAGGTGTCTAGATGTGCATACTCACTGTTGGAGTGTTTACTTGCCAGCTGAGGCCAAACTTGAGTGTCTCTATTATGTTTTCTTCTTTTTTGATAACTCTTTAATTTCAACTTTTCACGTGTCATGTTTAAAATCATAAGATTAAAGAGCATTTTAGTATCTTACATATATCATCAATTTAAGACTATAAAATTCAAAAAAATTCTTCATTTTTTCTAAATTTTGTGTTAAGTTAAAATCAGACAAATAAATTAAAACAAAAGGAGGAATCACAATTAGAAAGAACATGATGAGTGAGAGAGTAGAAAAAGCATAAGAACCACAATATTAGATTGTGGTTGCCACATGGTAATTGAAGTAGCCAATCACAGATTGAATCTTCTATCCATCAAGATAAGGCCCCCACTCTCATATTATAAAAAATACCACAATCTCATTGTCTTAGTATCTCTCATCATAATCACACACACAGTTTGAAGAATTTGTCGACATGGCCTCTGCTTGTGCTTCATCCACCATTGCTGCTGTTGCCTTTTCTTCTCCAAGGCAAGTTCTCTCTTCAATTCCCCTCTCACTGTCTTAAAATCAAGTGTAGCATTCTAATATATTACTCCCCTCGAACTCCGCTCTAATTTATGTGACAAAGTCGAAATTTCAAAAGTTAATCAACTTCTTTTCGATTGGAAGGGGAGTCTTGGAGTAACTGGTAAAGTTGCTGCCATGTGACCAGGAGGTCACGGGTTCAAGTCGTGGAAACAGCCCTTTGCAGAAATGTAAGGTGAGGCTGCGTACAATAGACCCTCGTGGTCCGGCCCTTCCCCGGACCCCGCGCATAGCGGGAGCTTTAGTGCACCGGGCTGCCCTTTTTTAATCAACTTCTTTTCGATCAAAGTTTCTTTATATGACTTTTAAATATTTTAAAGTACTTTCTCTGTTGCCATTTAGTTGTCACGTGTATTAAAAATAGTTATTCCTAGATACTTGTAAATTTAAAAAATCAAGAGGGAATCAATTATATTGTTTCGTCTATAAGTGACACGTAATAGACAAAGATTAAAGAATTAATAAGAGATATATTAGTCAACTTGCACTCTTAATTAATTTTTTCTTAAGGATTGTGTAAAACTTTGTCCTGACAATTAAATGGGAATAGAGAGAGTACTTTTAATGTATTTTTCAAATACATAGATGAATATTTACAAGTTTAAATCTCGAAATTATAATTGTGCTACATAGAGTGGGACAGAATGAATAAAGTTTTAGCATGGAAAGGCATATGTTTAAATAGTAACAAGCCAAAGTTTTCAAGAAGTTGACATAGGAAGAAGCCAAAGGAGATTCAAATCTACTATATCACTACTAGAAACAAAAAGTTTTTTCCTCTGCGAATCAGTGGAAAATTTGTGTTATAGAACATGATCTCACTGAGAAAATGCATGGTAGGAAATAGATTCTCAGCGAAATAGTGGAAAACTTCCTAATTTTTCCATATGTAGTAGTGTATATACATAAAAATGTAAACAATGTGATTTTCTGTTGAAGAGGTTCGGATGAACCCCTTGACCCTGCCTGAATTCGACCCCGCGTTTAAGTTCAATGCTGATTTGCTTGGTGCAGTTCGAGGAGAAATGGATCAATTGTAGGAGCAACAAAAGCTTCATTCCTTGGAGGGACAAAAGTGAGATCAGTAAGCAAATACAGTACTGCACCTGCTGCACGAGCTTTGACTACAGTGTGTGTTGCTGCAGACCCTGATAGACCCCTCTGGTTCCCCGGCAGTACTCCTCCTGAATGGCTCGATGGCAGGTCAGTCAACTAACTGAGCTATTAAGATTCCTTGATCTAGCTAGTATTTTTTTTTAAAAAGGGAACAAGGGAAGTTAGCTAACCAAGTGAGCTACTAAGATTCTCCGATCTAGCTAGTTTTCCTTTTAAAAAAATTGGGAACAAGAGAAGAAGATTACAAGATTCCTCGATCTAGCTAGTATATATACATTCAAAATAGGGAGTATGGAAGAAGATTATAAGGTGAAAAACTGAATAATCACTGATAAGGTGAAAGTTTAGGTAGTCAACCAATATTAAGATTCTCCGATTTAGCTAGTACTCTTCCTTAAAAAAATTTGGGAGTAGGGGAAGAGAATTACGAGGTGGAAAATCGGAACCTCAACAATAAAAGTTGAATAACTCAATCAACTGAGCTACTAAAAATTGGGAGTAGAGGAAGAGTATTACAAGGTAGAAAATTGAATCCTCAGTAATAAGATGAAAGTTCAGATAACCAACCAACTGAGCTAGCTAGTACTTTTTCTCCTTTTAAATTGAGAGCAGAGGAAGAAGAAAAGATGAGACATTGAATCCTCATCAATAAGGTGAAAGTTTAAGTAAGCCGACCAATTGAACTACTAAGATTTCTCGATCTAGCTAGTATTACTTTCAACTTGTAGTGAATTTTATGCTGAAATTGTTTTATTTCCTTTTCGCCTTGCAGCCTTCCTGGAGATTTCGGTTTCGATCCTCTTGGCCTCGGTATATATCTGTTTAATTCTTGCATCTCAAAAATTCAATTTGTTACCTTCACGTAGTATGTTAGCATGATATATAAAATGCAAGCATTAGTGACTAGTTCGAGCCGTGGAAGCAACCACTAATGCTTGACTAGGTTAAACTGTCTATTTCACTCTTTGTGCGGCCCTTCCTGGGACACTGCTAGGACATGATACTTTGTGCACCGGGCTGCCCCTCTATATATAACATTAATTAATTATCATTTTGTGAATATATCATTTGAGTACAGGATCTGACCCAGAGAGCTTGAGATGGAACCAACAGGCAGAAATTGTCCACTGCAGATGGGCAATGTTGGGAGCTGCAGGAATTTTCATTCCAGAACTCCTCACGAAACTCGGAATCCTTAACACACCTTCATGGTACACTGCTGGTGAACAAGAATATTTCACGGACACAACCACTCTCTTCATCGTTGAGTTGGTACTTATCGGTTGGGCCGAGGGAAGAAGGTGGGCAGATATCATCAAGCCTGGTTGCGTAAACACAGACCCCATCTTCCCTAACAACAAGCTCACGGGGACAGACGTTGGTTATCCAGGAGGTTTATGGTTTGACCCCTTGGGTTGGGGTTCTGGTTCCCCTGCAAAGATAAAGGAGTTGAGGACAAAGGAGATCAAGAACGGTAGACTGGCTATGTTAGCCGTGATGGGTGCATGGTTCCAACACATTTACACCGGAACAGGCCCTATTGACAACCTCTTTGCTCACCTTGCTGATCCTGGTCACGCCACTATTTTTGCTGTAAGTATAACCTCATCAACCTAGATAGCCGTTCACCTAACTAATTAAACAAAAAATAACCATCTATAATCCATGTATAAATATGTGTATGATTGTGTATAATCTTATATATACTGGCTAGAAAAAGTGAACAGTAGATCTGCTCGGCTATTCATATAAAGATCCCCCGCAATTCGAGTTACTGAAGTTGTTTTCTGATTGTGTTTCAGGCATTCAGTCCCAAGTGAGAAGCAGAAGCAGAAGCAGAACATCTTTTGCTGTATTGATGTGTAAAAGTAAACATTTGAAGTAGATTTGTGCAAAGAAAGCTTTGATGTTTCTTTTGCCACTCAATGTAGTATCCCTACATTTGGTTTGCCCGTCTGTAGAAAAAGACTAAGCAGTGTACAAACACCTTTCGAGAACTCGTATCAGATCAAAAACAAATCTATTTTTATATGTTCGTTCATCCATTTTCACGAGAGAAGATTTTTACTGCAATAGTTGACTAAGATAATACACAGGAAGTGGATGATTATCACTCACCACACTGTGGTGCATGTAAACACCAGGCACGAGTAAGTTTTTCCAACAGTAGATGATCAAAGATCAAGTATACAACTAATTGATGCTTCCCATCTTTAACCAGCAATAACAAGGCGGCAAAAAAAGAAAACTAGATGAACATGCCTGTGCTATGCACGGATGCCTGATGTCATTTTTTTTTTCGCTATTAAAATGTTTCATTATGGAATTACAACACCATTACATATCTTCAAGTAAAGTAGCAATTGCATCACAATTAAAGCAACAGTTCACTCAAATTTCAAACTTGAAGTTCTGCTGAGGGACTAACCTTGACGTATACAAAATTGGCTTGACACAGAGAGCAAGATTTCCTGGAAGGATCCAAGGATTCGTTGTTTATGCAACAAAGGATGCTAACTTTAACTTTGATCCATCGATCTTTACTCTCTTCACCCGATTTGGCCGTTTCTTCTTCTTCTCCCTCAGTCTCTGTTTCTATTTCATTCATTCTCTGTATTGTTTCTTCTTCCTTTCACTTATGGTCATGTCTCAATTCATGTCGTGTCACATTTTATAGTGATCAAGCATCACAACATGGAAAACCTGCTTGTTTTTGGTCACCAACATTGCCTAATCCAAGGGCAAAGTAGCTTTTGTCCACTATCCAACTTCAAGCTGAATACCAAGGTTGCTTTGTCAACTGTCACCCGCGTGTTACAACCCGTTTTCAAACTCACGTTGAAAACGTTCCATAACTTGGCTATTTGTGAAAAGACACAAAGTCGCCACCTAATTCTCCATCCTGAAGTCTCTGACCTTTGTAAATCTGTCCAAGTAATTCATTTGGTGTCCTTTTCTCACTGTAGTCATTTCAGACAAGTTAACATATGTAAAACAAATAGTTATATCTAAGTTTAGTCAGAAACTCACATCTCACTAATATAAATGTAATGCATTGGCTTATGAAGGATACTAACCACAGACATGTGGGTTTATTACTTGTCAACAATCCACCAGCTTCTACCCAAGATAGAAAGTGAACCAAAAATTCATATGCAACATATAGCAAACATCTACACAACACATAATAAAATAAGGCAATAAGTTACTGGACATTACAAATCTTGTAAATATTCTAATAAAGTGATTATGTATGTGTGTGTGGCAAGTGGCAACTAAAGTACAAAATAAAAGGACAAAAAATGAAGTAAGAACAGTAACATCTTCATTTTTCTCCATCTTAATTCTCTCTATCAAGAATGGTAGTTTATGTATTATGTAACAGATACAAAGTCTTCAAAAAAAAAAAAAAAACAGACTAAGTGAATCAAGGCTAGGCAAGGCAAGAGTGGCACTTAGTTCTGTTCATAAAGTATACAATAATTCAACAGTAAAAACAATTTTGACATAAATTTCTGGTATAGGACGGGAGTTCAGGTTTGAAGCAGCAGCATCCTTCTCTTGTCATAGCTGCTTCATTTTTCTCCCTGATTGTGCGTAAATTCAGGAAGGCCTCACCCACTAGCTCCGTATTGCTTTTGTGAATGGTTCTATGTGATGAAGTTCATACTGTCTTCATTGTCTCTTCGGATACTCCCTCGGTCCAAATATGGTGGATCCAATTCTCACGTTGGTGCTGCCCATTTCTATCTGCAATATTACGACAGAGAATCAACACACAACATGTCTACTTCTCTTGACGAGCAGTTTCCAATGCAGCTTATATATTTTCTTTAAATGAGCAAATTAGAACCAGCTCATATTTTTCATCTGCTTACTTTGGGAACAACACAGACTATACAAATAGTCAACAAAATATATTAGGAAATCCATCGGCAGAAAAGCGAAAAATGAATTACATGGCCATTTCGAACAATTGCAACTGATTCATAAACTTCTTTTGGTTCACAATACGAGGAAAATAAGTCTAGGAAAATATATTTTTGTATTAGCACGCTAGAGGCCTTAAATTAAACTTGAAGGGAATCAATAGATTGATGGACTGTCTGCTTTCACAAGATAAAAGCAGCAGTAAAATGAAACTAGCTAAGGAAATTAATCGGTATCAATTTTTTGGATGAAAAAGATCAGATTTTTATGGAAAAGGTAAGAAAATATCAGCTTACCGCTAACTCAAAGTCACTAGACATGCCCATTGATAACTCACATCGAGACTCCGCCATACCAAGCACCTTGCAAACTTCAGTTCTACAATTCAGTAGTGTCTATTGCATTACAACAAGAAAAATGGAGATCAGCAATTTGGAGAAATTGGGAAATTTGATGGAGTTAATATGAACATTTTTTGTCATGAAGCTCCCAATATGCATGACTAATATCTATTCATTCGATAACAAACTTCTCAAGGATTCCATATACAAAAAATATTTAGCACAAGAAAAACATCCCTCTAATATACATGAAAGTCCAAAATATGGAAGAAAACTCCCCATAACTATGAAGAAAATTGTTATGGAGACTATTACCATTGACGAAAAAGATATGCTTTCAACACTAGGTGATTTCTTCCAATTTGTCCAAGCCTTGATGGATAAAGAACAGTACCTATGATGGTGGGAGATAGCAGGTACCTCATGGAATTAGTCGAGGTGCGCACAAGCTCACCTGGACACCACGGTTATCAAGAAAAAATGTCTGCTTTAAGTAGTTTACAAATATTCTTCCTTTGCATCTTTTATTAGTAAAGGGTGGGACATCTTCAAACAGTTGAGAGAACTTAGAATTCTTTTATGTCATGTACAACTAAATTATAAACTTAGAATTCTTATATGTCATGTACAACTAAATTATAGATTCATTAAAGAATATCACCTTGAAGTTCTCTGGGGTTGAAGTGTAGTCAGGCCTTCCAATTGTCATTAGGCCAGAGAACTCAAGGTTTGGGCAATCCAGCTTGACATGTTTGGCAAGCTCTATACAATTTGATGGATCAATACCAGATTTTGCTGCATATAGTTAAATTAACGAATTTGTCAGTTCCTTCGGAAGTAGAAAGATTGGAGTCCTTTGGCCTTGAGCGTTATAAAACAAGCATTGTATAATTCGATCAAACATTCATTACTAGCAGTGAGAAAAAAAATCTAACAACTCAAATTCAAAATTGGAGAGATTTTATCTGCAGGTTAACCAGTAATCTGAGGACTTGAAGCAATGGGATAGAAACCTTTCATAACCTAAAGCATACTGCTCCGGAAATACTAACAACCTAATAGCTTGCAGATCCTAATCACTAGAGTTGTCGTCAAACCCAAATAGTCTCTCTCAGGATCTACAAGCAAGAATGAGGAGAAAATACACTCACACTCTTCTCCGCTGGTATTAACTTGAACCAAAACCTTCAAGGGCTGCCTGTCAATGCTTGAAACAGCACGATCAAGATGATTTGCAAGCTGTAGATTAGAAAAAAGTGTTGTATGATTGATCAACTTTGTTCAATTCAAACAATAATATGCATTCAAAGAGACTATAATCTAAAAAAACGAACTTATTAAAGCTTCAAGGTGTGTTTGACAATGACCAGATCCAGAAGGAACTCAGGAGAGAAAAGAATGAAGTAGCACATTCCTCCGCACTCAGTTATGATAACCATGTGGAGCTAAGTATGATATAGCTAAGTTTATAAACTGAGTTCAGCTATATAGCTATATCATAACATTCCTCTGCACTCAGTCAAGCTATATAGCTATTGATGTTATGATAACCATGTGGAGCTAAGTTATATTGATCTCATTTCTTGTTATCCTGCTGAACTTTGAAAGTAAATTAAAACTCATACTGCTGCTGGCTTAGTGGAAATAGAAGCAGCATATGATATTTTCAAGATTAAACAGAGAGACTACTCCGTAAGTTCATCAAGTGTTAAGAAACAGGTAAATCTTTACCTTCGGGTTATCAACACCGTGAACCATGGCTAGATTGGGAACAGCAGCTGCAATGATGTAGGTAAACTTTAGACAACTTTAAGATTGATATACTTATCCTGTTATCCAATTTACACATAAAGCAGAAATGCTTCCCGAGAATAAGGAAAGCTTTTATACTCTAGTTAGACACTTCTACTCTCACCTTTCAGGTCCTTAGCACTACATAACAAATTCTTAGTTGAAATGGTAAGAGTGAATTAGAAGATAATACATCCAAGAGAAAATACGCAGGCTTGTCGTTCACCACCAACTTAAGCATCTGACAGGTGATTTTGGCCTAGTTTGGATACTAAAAAGAAAGGCTTATGCACTCTACTTAGACACTTCAGCCTTATCTTCTAGGTCCTTACAACAAAATAACAAACTTTTAGTTGGAAAAAAGTTAAAAGATAATACATTGAGGAAAAATATGCAGACTTGTATTTGAGCAACATCACAACTGGAGAAGAATCAAATTAACAAAATATAAGATCCTAAACAGAGGCTACCAACAAGAGGTGAATCCAAAAAATTTGAAGTCTGTGTTGAATACCATTGAACCCACTAGTCGTGCAATTATATCAATACATAAAAGTAGAGGGAGAAAAGTGATTGTCGATTGACATATAATTTAGTGAAGTCGGATAATAACAAAACTAAATCATATATTTGGATAATTGGACGAGCTCGTACTCAGGAGTTGCTTCACTTTATTGCTCTGCAAATGCCCGATGTAATGCCATTCTATGTCCTCAGGAAGCTGCATATCAACAACAAATAATCAATATTGCACCAACGAGAAAAATCTGTCCACAACTATCAACTACTCCCTCTGGTCCAATTTACGTGGCACTTTTCCCTTCTAGAGATTCAATTATTGTGAACTTCGATCAACATTTTGAAGTGTATACTTTCATCATATTAACATGAATAATTGCAGCTTATAATACATAGTATAGTTTTTGAATATCTATATTTCAATTTTAAAATATCGAGTTGATCTAATATTAGTAAAATTGACTCGAGAAGAGGACGGATAGATTATCATTTATGTATCAATCCCAACTAAATTCGGCTATAGGAATCCTTTACATCTAGAGCTAATGGTCAAAAAACACACCCGAAGTATCACGTTTTTGCGAGTTTTCTACCTGAACTATTAGTTGTTTCCTTTTCCTACGTGAACTACCACCAAGTATTTATCAAAACACACCCGAACTATCAGTTATTCCCTTTTCCTACTTGAGCTATCACCGAGTATTTATCAAAAACATACCTAAACTGTTAGTTGTTTCCTATTCCTGCGTGAACTATCACCAAGTATTTATCAAACACACCCGAACTGTCAGTTATTCCCTTTTCCTACTAGAACCATCACCGAGCATTTATCAAACACACCTGAACTATTAGTTGTTCCTTTTTCCTACGCAAACTATCACCAAGTATTTATCAAACACACCTGAACTATCAGTTGTTCCCTTTTCCTACCTGAACTATCACTATCGTTCAGGTAGGAAAAGGGAACAACTATAGATGAGGTGTGTTTTGATAAATAATTGGTGATGGTTCAATTAGGAAACTCGTAAAAAATTGATACTTCAGTATGTTCTTTTAGCATTATCTCTTATACTTATTCAGCTCTATTTATGCACATTATTAAAAAAAAAAAAAAAAAAATTCTCTCTTTTGCCAACAATTTGTCACAACCTAAAGCTCAATTAACGTTACAGATGAGTACCTCAGGAGCTTTCTGGATAATCTCTTGTACATAATTTTCACCGAAACATCGATGACCAGCTTCATAAACTTGGGTAATAAGAGAAATAGGCTTCGTCTTGCTCACCGCCACCACTCTCACGTCATCAGCACGGCGGCCGGACCTCTCTGCAGCCTGCCGCACACGGTGGTACACTGACCGGAGCGCCGTCACAGCCAGGCCCTCGGCAGCCGGAGCAGCCATTTCTCTGACCAGCTATTTGTTTGGTCGCTGATTATTTTACGTCAGGAAATAGAAGCCACAAAATAGATTTGAATTTCTTTCCCTAAAATAAAAGAGATGCATTCACTTGTGTGGAAATAAAAATACTCTCCCCGTTCACCTTTACTTGTCACGTATAACTTGTTCAGAGTCAAATTATATGCATTTTGACTAATACTTTTACATTATATTCACATGCGAAGAATTGCAACTTATAATATTTTTTTAATATGATTTTCGAATATTAAAATTTTAAATATTGGATTCATTTAATCAAATTTAGCTCCAAAAATTAGTCCAATTACCTCTCGTAAAGTGAAAAATGACAAGTAAAAATGAACGAAAGGAGTAACAATTTCATATAATGTATCTAATCTTAATCATTAAAAAATAAAATAAAATGAGAATATATAACACTAATGGAGTCTATAACGCGAATTTGAATTAATTGGTACTGCAATGGTAAAAAATCATGTACACTCAAAACGTGATGGACCAGACAATCTTCGAATCGAATCGAAGAAAAAAGTGTGAGCCTATCTCGATCTATACATGACGTCTCCTAGCCTATGGCCCGTTATGTATATCCAACCAAATCTAGACTTCTAGCCCAAGGCTATGTGGCGCATGGATCATGCCTCCGCAACATTGGCTTCACACGATCCATGCCCTGCCTCGCCTCTATCTCGTGTCAATTTTCTTTGATCGAGTCTAAGGGGATAAGACGCACGTCCAACAACTACCACAACAACCTCGTGTCAAAATATGTACATAATATATATAGGTAGTACATACTTTATATTACATAAACTTATACTATATATACATATACATATAATATATATACATATACATATATATATATATATATTTATTGTAACACCCCAAACTTTTGAGTTAGGATTCCAATCATTTTTCACGTGTAATTAGAGCTGAACCGAGAATATTTCATTGTAACTAGGTGTTATGGTCAAGCATTATGTGTGGGAAGAGTGTTGGATGTGAATTAAGGTCTTACGGAACCTCTAGCACAAGTTAAGTTGAAAGCTTCTCTACCGACTAAGTTTTCGTATAACTTTCTAACTTGGATCATCTTCAAATGATTATTACTCCTAGAATATAAAGAGTTAGGTAGCCTATTACCCACCAAATTAAAGGTCTTCGAGTCTTCTTTTCAACGCCACCAACCGCGCATCAATCCGAGCCCGGAGTAAAAAGTTATGCTAAGTTGACCAAGAAGACGTCTGTCTGCCTAAGCGTGACGACTCGGCTGACGAATCGTCAGCCTTAAACAGTAGGACCAAAATTTTGGTCATTCTTGACGGTTCGAGTGACGACTCGTCAAGGGTCTGACGGTTCGTCACCTGAACCGTGAGACAGACCCGTTCTGCACTGTTAACGCGTTTTTAAAGGGTCTTTTGGTCCATTCCTTACTCAAAACGATCCCCCACCTATTCTAAATATTCCTAAGTCCTTAAGACTCAAATTATTCAGTCAAAAATACGTTACTCTTCTCCTCAAAGTTCCAAGAAACAAGAACGATTAGGGTTCAAGATTCAAAGGTCAATCTCAAGCTTTTCTCAAATTTCTCTCCGTCAAAAAGTATGTTGAACAATCCTCTTTCAACTAAATCTATTATTGGTTGATTTATTAACTATGAAAGCGACTTTATACGAGTTTTGAATATGGGTTGTTGAATGGTTTTTTTAAAAGGAAGATTTGCTTAAAGTTTGCAAACCCATGACTATGAAATTACTCTTTGGATATAAATTTCTTTGAGAGTAGAGATTATTATTTGAAGTACCAAACCCTAATTACATGAAAAGCTTTTTGGGGAAGATTTAAGTCATGAAGTCATGAACCTTTTGTAAATTGTTTTACTATTTAAATCTTGGCTTTTGATGAATAAGAAAAGGATTTTTACATCCCTTAGTTTTGAAAGTATTGTTAGAGATTATGAAATCTTCAATCTTTAAGAAATTTGTTAAATGTTTTTAAATCCTCTAAATGAAGGGACTAATGATGTAAGAATGTATGAAAATGGATACGGCATGATATGTATGACTTGCAAGTCTTGGTATGACGATACCAATTTAATGGATGCCTTATGAATGATAAATGTCCCTTAAAGAATGGTTTACGTATTATTTTGAGAAGATTAAAAGATGAGCTTAAAGATAATTAGATGGTTAACCGAGAAGGTGTGAGTCTAACGTCTCAACACCCGAAACCTGTGTTTTGCCGACATAGGGATGGTTTGATCCTTAAGTGGACGACCTTATCTTTTCCTTATGAGGATGATAGTGCTAGCCAAAATGATGTAATCTCGATTCATGCAACAAACGTGGATTGAGGCTTAGCCGGTCGGGCGTTGATCGGACCCACATAACCTGTGGTGTTTAAATGGAAGTCGGTGATACCATCTAGTTCAGAAGTAATGTTAATAAATAATTTTTGAGAAATATTTTGAGTACTTGCCCCATATTTTGTTTACAATTATGATTTATGTCACGATTCTTATGACTTGCTTTATAAATTGTATTGTTCCTTCCCCTGGGTTGCATGCCAGTACTCATCGTACTGACCGTCCTCTGACGCTATATCATTTTATGATGTAGGTTCCAAGACACTTTCTTATGGTACTGTGCAGCATTAGGATCGTTCGGGAGAACGTCACCAAGTGGTGAGCCCTCCATATTTCGGAAGGCAATTTACATCTTTATTTTGACTCTGATTTTCAGTTATGATATTGTCGGGATCATGTCCCAGCATTGATATTTTATTCTTATGTCAGAGACTTCGTGGACTTATGTAGATGTTATTTTGATCATTTTATTCCCAACACTTGGTAAGCTCTTAAATTATATTATTAAATATTTTTCTCATATGGGTCTTTCTTCCACAAATATTTTATTGAATATGCTCATGATGTTATGCTAAGGGGTCTTCTTGAGCCTTTATTGGTCTGGAGTGCCCATTACGTTCAGGGACTGGTCTCGGGGCGTGACATTTATACACAATATATACATTCAAAGTATATCAATAAGGTATACTTCAGTCATATTGATAAATTAGATGGATGAAGTTCTACTATTAAGATATTTAATATTAATAAGAAATATTCAGTGTTGTAGTTGTAGAACAGAATGCCATTCGCCCTTACTTTGACTTTCTGAGAAGGGTATATTTACGTGAGTTCCCCTGTAACCAAGCAACAACACAATTCCGGTCCATTACTTTACAACCCAGTACGATATCAAAAACTACAAATCACAAAGAAACCAATCCTATGTGAATGATGAGATGAATACGAAATGATGCATTTGACATGCTACAATATACACCCGCTGCTGTATATAGCTAGCTAACACCCATGAAGGATTCGCGAGGTCCATATACCCGCCCAAAACAGTTTCCCATTAGGTAGACATTGGCCCAACACCTGACCCACTTGCCTAATTCAACAGGCCCAAATCCACTAGAAACAGAACACACACTCAAAATCCCCCAATATGGACTCATAACACAGCTTATTTTGCTCCATTAATTCCCAATTCTCTCTAGGGTTTTCTAACTCCGGCGATGGATCTAGGGGTGGTAGGCCGCCATGCCCTCCTCTTCGACGACGACTCCATGGCGGCGTTCGTCAACTCCGGCGACGCTCTTGTCGATTGGAAGTCTCTTCAGATTGATCGTTACGATGTTCGCCACCTTCTCTCAGCTCCTCCACCTTCCCGGAGGCGGTCTCAATCTTCTTCTTCCTCGTCTTCGTCTAACCTCGTTGATGCTTCGATTCAGCTCGAGCTCGATCATGAACGTTACCTCGATCTTCCTTCGCCTTCAGATGAACCAGGTAAATTTACCTCTTGCTGCCTTAATTTTATTTTCGAACGTCGCGTGGATGTTTTCTCGTGTAATTATGGTTGATTTTAGCACAAAGTGTTTAGAAGTTAATAATCCGATAAGCAATAATGAGTCTCTAGCTGATGTTAATATTTGTTGATTTTAGCATAAAATGTTTAGAAGTTAACGATTGGATAAACGATAATGAGTGGCTAGCTGATGTTAATATTTGTTTATATTGTTGATTTTAGCATAAAATGTTTAGAAGTTATGTTAAAGATTGGATAAATGATAATGAGTGGCTAGCTGATGTTAATATTTGTTGTATATATGTTTGGTATAGAGAATAATCTTATCCTTTGAGAATAATAAAAAATGGACAGTGTTCAATTGGAACATTCAAAGGTATGCACCCAAGGGTGTGGCCTTGTGGTCAATGAAGTGGGTTAAAGAACCATGAGGTCTAAGGTCTCAGGTTCAAATCCCAGCAAAGACAAAAAACACTAGGTGATTCTTCTCATCTGTTCTAGCCTAGGTGGACAGAGTTACCTGGTACCTATTGCTGGTGGGAGGTGGCAGGTATCCCGTGGATTTAGGCGAGGTGCGTGAAAGCTGGCCCCGACAGCACGGTCATCAAAATAAATAAATATTTGTTGTATATATTGTTGATTTTAGCATAAAATGTTTAGAAAGTTTTCCTTCCCATTTGTTCTAGCCTTGGTGAACAGAGTCACCTGGTACCCTGTTGCTGGTGGGAGGTGGTAGGTATCCCGTGGATTTAGTCGAGGTGCGCGAAAGCTAGCCCGGACACCACAGTCATAAAAAAAAATGTTTAGAAAGTTAACAATCCGATAAACGATAAAGAGTGTATAGCTGATGTTTATATTTGTTGTATATATTGTTGATTTTAGCATAAAGTGTTTAGAAGTTAACAATGGATAAACAATAATGAGTGGTTAGCTGATGTTAATATTTGTTGTATATATTGTTGATTTTAGCATAAAATATTTACAAGTTAACAATCAGATAAACAATAATGAGTGGCTAGCTGATGTTAATATTTGTGGTATATATTGTTGATTTTAGCATATAATGTTTACAAGTTAACAATCCTATAAACGATAATGAGTGCTAGCTACAACAACAACAACAACATACCCAGTGTAATCTCACAAAGTGGGGTCTGGGGAGGGTAGAGTGTACGCAGGCCTTACCCCTACTTTCGAGGTAGAGAGGCAGAAATGAGTGGCTAGCTGATGTTAATATTTGTTGTATATGTTGTTGATTTTAGCGTAAAACATTTAGAAGTTAACAATCCAATAAACGGTAATGAGTGTCTAGCTGATGTTAATATTTGTTAAGTGGTTCTTTCTGCTAGTTAAGTTTCATTTCTAATGTGAAACACACACACACACATGTGTGTGTATATATATATATATATATGTATGTATGTAATGGCATTGCTTCAAATTAGATATATTTATGCCAAGTTTACAGACTTAATGTTAGGGATAATTGTATCTGGTTTGTAATTATCTGTATTTAGTTTGTAGTTATCTCTTAACTCTACACTATTTATGTTGAACACATCTATAAGTACATAATGCACGGTAGATTTTCTATCCATGGACTTGCCCTCCAGAAAAGTATCTGCTATCCATCAGGTGCATTTGCAAACAGACTTGATTGACATTGCAAAACGTTTTAAATAATATATTGAACAATCCTGGGGCATAGATGAGGGTCCATTCTGCAGCTGTCTTTGGTACTCTGTTTGTTGTGTCCTCTGATGGTATCATTTTCTATTAAAATTATATTGTTGTATATTCCCCTAGATATCCTTCAACTAACAATGCTGCGTACCTCACCTAGATGGTTATTAGAGGTTTATTTCTTATTCATCTTTCAAGGGGGCAACTGAGAATAATGATTTATTATTATGGAAGTGGCGTTGATAGCAAATGTTCTTATAGGCAGGCAGTGCCTTCTGGAGAGAATAATTTGGTGTTGGAGTATCTTAAGATAATGTAGTCTGTGGAAATGTAGCATGCTGGCTGCCTAGTTAGTGGCTGTAGCATTTTTTTAAGCTTCACAATAGGACCTTTTATACACATTTCTGTATCTCACAACTCACAAGAGTCCCAACTAGTAAGATCGTTATTGCTTATCAATAAAAGTATCATTATTTTAACCTCATCTCATTCTGTCTGAAGTCTTTTTCCTGTTGTTTCTGTGTATGTCACACTGCTACTGGATAGTATGTCAATATGATTATATGAATATGATTCTATGATTTCTTCCCTCAGAAGTAGAAGAAGGTGAAGAGTTGGCGGATGCTAGTGCCTATCGTGCTGTTGGTTTCTCATATGGAAACACTGATGATTTTGTTGACAGAAAAAGTTCTGAGGCCCAGGAAAGCTCCTTCCGTCCCTCCTTTCCAGTGCCGGAAAGCCTTCTTCAGTGCTTGGTAAGCTTGTGCTCTTTTTTTTTTTTTTTTTTTTTTTTTTGCTTTCATAAAGCTTGGATATTGGTGTTTATATGCTAACAAGGTTTCCCCATGTGGCCAATGCTACAAGTTGTCTAAACCATATGTTATTCTAAGGCTCACCATGTCTAAGTTTTCAGATGCTCGGAGCAGGGATGGAGTTCCTTTGATCTAAGGTTGTCACTCACAGGCACCTTGTTCCCTTTTGATGCATGACCAAGGGGCAGTGCAGGTGGGATTAGGAATATAAAATGTTTTCTTTGTAAGGACAATTTGTTGCTAGTTGAGAGGGATCTTCCCTTAATTCACTTGATATTGCTCTTTTACTTTCACTAATGGACACACATACTTGTGGATTGGTATGTTTGAAGCTTCAGATTATATCTCTGGTTCTAGCTTATTTTTATCCAGAATTGTGAATTCTACATTTTAATGAAGTCTTTGTTGCTTTTGGTTTTCTATCTTTTTGCAGCCACCAACAGAAAAGTTACATCAGATAATTGCAAGGACTGCTCTGTTTGTGAGCAAACATGGTGGGCAGTCAGAAATTGTTCTCAGGGTAAAGCAGGGAGACAATCCAACATTTGGGTTCTTAATGCCTGACCACGATCTTCATGCATACTTTAGGTTTCTTGTTGATCATCCCGAACTTCTACAGTCTGATAGTGATTTGAATGCTCAAAGTGAAGGAAAAAAGACGTCTAATGAGCAAAAGGAACATGATGGTGTTGGAGGTGCTTTATCTATGCTTGGTTCTGTATATGGGTTTGGGGAGGATGAGGAGGCTGCAAATGGGGATGATCCTGGATCCAGAGTTTCTACTGCAGCAATTGATGCCTTGGATACCTCTAACATTTCCCGTCCGCTTGAAAGGGCTGAATCTAGTTCTAAGGCATTTGAAAATGGTGAGAAAGAAAAAGATGTGAAAGTTTCTACTCATTCACTTCGTTCTAGTAAAGATAAAGAAAAGGCTCCTGCACTGAAAAAGAATAATTTGATTAATGCTTCCAAGAGCGGAAGTAGAAGTAGCATGCGGAAGGAAGATGACTTTAGTTCTTCTGCATCAGAAAAAAGAAAGGCAGACATTTCTGGTCTAGGAGCAGTGTCTAAGACTGGACCTTTGGTGGAGCCTCCATCTGAACTGAAGAAATTGATTGATAAGATTGTGGAGTTCATTCTGAAGAATGGGAAGCAGTTTGAGTCAACTCTTATGGAACAGGACAGTAAACATGGGAGATTCCCATTTCTCCTTCCGTCCAACCAATATCATCCTTACTATCTAAAAGTACTCCTGAAAGCTCAAGAGGTGAAAGCTCTTTCTGTCTGGGAAACAGCATATGGGTTCCTCTGCATTCACATGGCTGAAGTCTTTTTAGTTAACTTAAATTTGAGCATATTATTTTAGTTTCTTGAACTTAGCATTTGTTTCTTTGACAAATTATTAACACAAAAACCAATAGCAGCATTTTTCTCTTTTGTTCTGGATTATTGGTGTAGCTAATGCATGTGAACCTGGTTATACTACTTTCCCTTCGGAGACAAGTGTGTAGAATTACTTTTAACATTGCGTCTTTTTCTCCTCTTTGTTGTGCAGTCAAAAGTCCATGGATCAGAAAAGAGATCTTCTTTGAAGGAAAGTGATTCTACCTCTTTGAGATCTGCGGAGTATGATCTGCCATATGTATTTGACAAGAAAGAGAAATTTAAGATGGTGATTGGCAAATCCAAGAAGGAAACACAAGACTCTCTGACCAGAACGTCACAGCAAGAGGTAGGGGTCAATGTGGACGCTGCTGCAGCCGCTGCTATCCTTCAGGCAGCCACTAGAGGTATTAAGAATCCCAATTTGAGTATCATCTCAGGCTCATCTAAGAACGGCGATAGTCAGGGCCACAGCAGTGAGGGTGCCCAAGCCTCGAGCTTCCTCAATGTCCCTCCGTCTGGTCCCAGTATAGTTGGTCAGAAATCTGACAAGAGGATGGGACATAGTGTTTCGATTCCAAAGGTGAAGGAAATTGCAAAGTCTGCTGCTGCAGAAGTTGCAAGTGAAGCAGACTCCGCTGAAGCACACTTGAGCAAAGAGCAGAAGCTAAAAGCAGAGAGGCTGAGAAGGGCAAAGATGTTTGTTGCCCTGCTAAAAGGTGGAGCAGCTCCTGCCAAAAGAGATTCTCTTGGAGGGTCAGTTGAACCACGAGAATCTGCTTTATCAGGTTCCGTTACAGAGGGTAATGTTGCTACAAAAGAAAGAGAAGGCAGTGCAGCTCTGCCAGAACTGACTGCTGTGGAGAGAGAAGGCAGTACAACTCCATTAAATAACAACGTATCGAACGAAAATGACATATGTGAAATGAAACATACTGCTGAAGAGCATGAGCGGCGATCAAGAAGGAAATACAGGTCAAGATCTGGTATACACGAAGACGAGGATGAAGAGGAAGAGGGACAGGAAGAAGAGGAGGAGGAACAGCGCTCTAGGAAGAAGCGCATCTCTTCAAGAAAAGATGAAGAGGAAGAAAGTGGAGAGGTAAGGGATGATAAGCGATCCAGAAAAAAGAGGCGATCACGCCGTCATAGACACAAAGATGGTGAGAATGCAGGCGAGGGTGAAGATGATGAAGATAATAGGCGATCTAGAAAGAAGCACCACAGACGGCATTCATCCCCTGAAGATGATGATGATAATAGGCGATCAAGAAAGAAGCACCACAGACGGCATTCATCCCCTGAAGAAGATGATGAGCAAAAAGATGCAGAGAGACATCATAAGCATGGAAGGAAAAAGCATTCAAGTCATCGGTCTTCACGTGAAAATAGGAAAGATGATTATGAGGGGGATCATAAGCATTCCAAGAAGAAACATAGATCTCATAGAACCTCCCACCGCAGTAGAGACGGACATGAACACAGGACAAAGGATTCTAGTGATGACGAGTCTGATAGATCTCATAGAACTTCCCATCTGAGTAAAGATAGGCACAAGCGCAGGACCAAACATTCTAGCGATGATGAACCTGAACGCAAGCATAAGCATGCTAGCTCTTCTGATGATGAACCTGAACGCAAACATAAGCATGCTAGCTCTTCTGATGATGAAGAGCAGCGCTATGACAGGGCTGATAAGAATGAGAAAGGTACCAAAGAAAGAGAAGAACTGGAAGAAGGTGAGATCCTTACCAAAGTGTCAGATCAATCAAGAGCAAGTTTAGGAGGTTCTGTAAGCAGAGAAGCTTCAGTGGATGTATCTAGTTCCCAGCAAAGAGCCCCGTCTCAGCCGTCTGAATCTACTGAGATATCAGATGATCTTAGGGCCAAAATCCGCGCAATGTTGATGGCGACTAGGACATAGTCTTGGTAAATTACCTGAGAATCCCTTGCCAGTGCAAAGGGCATTGTAAAGTCCTTGTTGAATCTTGATTCACTATTCGATAATTCTGATTTTCATCTTCCTGTTTCTCTCTGCTATTTAAGTGTTTTGTGCCCCTTCAGTTGTAAAATGCATTGTCGACTGTTTCATTGTTGATTGGTAAAGGAGTTGTGTCATATACTATCGACCAATTACTGCGCGAAGTGTGCTTTTGAGAAGTGTTTTTTAGTATTTGATAAAGATTGTTTGGAAAATCTTTCAGAAAGTGTTGTTATAGTATTAAGGTTTATTTACAATTAATATTATTTAACTTGAGAAATGATTTTAAGTCTTTATGGAAGACTTGAATTTGGCTAATATGAAACTCTGATGAAATTTAGCTAATATAAGAAGAAAAAAAGAAGGATGATCAATGGTGTGATATTGATGATTGGAAGTACAATAAGTTGCTGAGTAAGAGATTGAATGTGTCCAATAGTTTATGTCCAACTTTTCACCCTCAGTTATTACTAGGTAATTTCAGCAACCTTGATAGTAGTGGCTTAGTCACATAGAGCAAACGCCAGTCAGTCGAACATCCTTCTTTAATATTTTTTTAGTATATTTACACTCTCTTTGTCTTATTTATTTGTCTGGTTTTGACTTGACACAAAATTTAAGAAAATAAATAAGACTTTTGAATATTGTAGTCTTAAGCTAAAGATACATAGAATATTTATCAAAATATCTTTTAATCTTGTGGTCTTAAACATGTCATTTGAAAAGTTGAAACTAAAGAGTTGCCAAAAAGAAAAAGAGACATTTTTTTTAAACGGACTACAAAGGAACTCTCTACCTCACATAAGGTGTAGATAAGGTTTGCTACGATCTACCCTCCCAGATTTCACCTATGAGATCGCATTAGGTATGTATATAATAAAAATAATAATTAAATAACTTTAGCTAAATTACGACCGAGAGTTTCTTTGAAGCGCCAGTCGTGCAGGGCGACCGGGCCAGACCGAGTCAGAAAGACTTTGATGACTCAAGGTTCATATTAGGGAAAGGAGAGTGAGGGGAAGAGGGGGCAGCCCTCGGCCCGATCATCCAATTCGCTCCAACAGACAGGCATGGTTCTGTAGTCAAAGCAACTTCGTCACTTTCGTGTACCCATCGGACGGCAGCCCTTTCAGGGGTTCCTTAGGGACTTCCAGCGAAATAGAAGATCTACGTGACCAAATTTTCCTGTTAAAAAGAAGTGAATCAACAAATGCATGCAAGGAGGGATGTAATTCAGGAGGTGTAGTTCATCTAAATATTCATCTATAACATGAACAATAGATGCAGTGGTAGCTGGATCCATATCTCCCTTTGCTTTGCCAAATAGAGAAAGGGTTCGCTCATGCTGGAGGGAGCATCCCCACTTAGTGATCGGTACGCTAGTTCACACAAATCCGAAGAAGTTATCACGGACGAGCCACATGCAGGGAAACTTGCTTTACAACACCATTGAGAATTGCTCCTTCTAGGACAACATAAAGGTATAAAGTCAATGATAATTCAAATGTATAACAACAGCGGGGATAGCTCAGTTGGGAGAGCGTCAGACTGAAGATCTGAAGGTCACGTGTTCGATCCACGTTCACCGCATTTCTTTTTTATTTTTCTTTCATTTTTAGTGCAAAGCAATTTATATATCATATTTCCTCTTTGTTTGTATCAACTTCTTTAATTTCTTGTATTTTCTAACCCAAAATAATATATTCCAAAAATATCCAAAGAAAAAAAAACATAATATGTGCAAAATTTATAATGTTATATACTGAGTTTGCAGTATGTAATTCGTGTAGTACTAGTAAAGGTATATAAACAAGCAAAAAAAAAAAAAGGTAAATTCTTTTCATTTTATTTATCTAATTTTTAATGGACAAAGTTATCCAATATTTGTGTTGATAGGAAGTAGTTAGTATCCAATAAAATAGTCAAAAAACGCACGAGCAGAGACGAGGTTCAGAACTTGAAATGTATGAGTTCGGGATATATTCTAGAACAACAACCTCATCAAATGATAATAACTAGGTACCATTTTGGTGGATTTTCTAACACAAACAGGGGTTTGAACCGAAGTTATTTGAGTTCTACTAAATTCGTAACTTATCTTCTATATAGCTTTCATGATATGAGTTCGGCTAAATCCAATAGCTTTGTATACCAAACCATGTGTATGTGTTAAGAGAAATTCATTAAATATGTATACAAATTAAATTCAGAACTCAATTGCTAATATTTGAGATGGCCGTAAAAGAATCTAAAACTCACAAATTTCGATTTTTGAATCCCTTTTATTCGCTACTATGTACAAGCTGACCTGAACACATTGGAAATGCATAAGATAACTTTTTTACTTGTCCGTTTTAGCAACTCAGGAAATATTTAGTATTATTTTTCCCAATATTAGGCCTATCGTTAAATAACTAAATAAAATAATAGTAGACAAATTTAGACATTCAAAAAACAAATAATAAAGGGTAATTTAGTACTTAACGTTTGAGAGAGATGAAATCCAAATTTGTATTGGAAAAGACTTTAGTTTTTTATATTTATGGAAATTTTAAATCCTAATTGTAGAAGGTTTAGACTTAAATTTTATTGAAATTTTAAATCCTAATTCTATAAGGTTTAGACTTAAATTTTATGGAAACTTTAAATCCTAATTCTATAAGGTTTAGAGAAAATATAATCTATAAATAAGGTAGTGTTATAGTTTCTTAAATATAATGCAGTTCAATTATTTGGTGATTTCGTAGAGTTTTCGAATTACTTTCATTCCGGTCTTATTTTGGTACGAAGAAAATGGCTGTCTATTACGTCCCGATTCATTTCCCCGTTATCGAAAACGTTTGTCGCATTCTATCAGCACCCCGATAGAGGGATGTACCGGTCTATATCAGCTGGACATTTCCTCCGTCGGGGTTCATCAAGATCAACACGGACGGGAGTTTCATGCCGAACTCGGGATTGGCGGGATTCGGGGGTGTTGCACGGGATGACAAGGGTAGATGGGTAGGAGGATTCTTCGGTCGACTCGGTGTGGTAGTGACGTCGTGCCTCACGGATGAATTGTGGGCCATACACGGCGGTCTGACTCTAGCGAAGAACTATGGTTTGAAGAAGGTCATCATCGAGACCGACTCGAGTGATGCCTTGATGTTGCTGAGCGTGGGAGACGCCGTCGACAATCACCCTGATCGCGCCGTGACAGAGGGGTGCCGACGTCTCCTGGCCGAGCTCGGGATCTCCATGATACATACTCTGAGACAAGGAAACAACTGTGCGGATCACCTGGCGAAACTGGGAAGAATGCAACAAGATGAAGACCTAGTAATACTACATCGTCCGCCACATTCCCTGCACCAACTTCTTCTCGCGGACATGGCTCACGTAGCGTACCCTAGGTACCCCAAACATGTACGGTAGTATAGTATATACCACTCAAAAAAAATAATATCTAGTGGTAAAATATGTAAATGTTAAAAAGCATAATAATGATATTGAAATACATTTTTTGTTACTGTCTGAAGATTCAGGACATGGCTCACGTAGCCTTTTCGAGTTTCACGATTTCTGGAAAATCTTGAAATTCAACTTGAAATTGAATTCTAGAAAATTATAACAGTTTTCTGTTTAAATAATTTTTCGAAATAATATTCCGAAAAAGTGAAAACTATCTGTGGCTAAACGGGTCATTAATGTCTATTGTCTTGTATGATTTTATCTCTAATTATTTGAGTTTCGAAAATCATAACGATCCAAAGTTTATATATATGCATCCTATAAAAGATAATCGAACGATGAAAAATGAATATAGACAATAGAGAATTCATATAATCAAGGATAGAGCAACAATCGACGAAGGGCAAAAAAATTGAATAATCTTCGTCGAAAAACTATAAATATTACATAAATCAAATATTACTTTTTTGTATGTATTTATTAGATTCCGCAAAATTTCTGTATTTTAGAATCACAAGAAATAAATGACTTCTCCGAAAATATATAGTATAATGCAAGAAAAGGACGAGAGCAAAAATGTTGATTTACACAATACTTGTGCTAGTGGAAGACAGTAGGTACCCAATGAAATAATCGAGATACGTACAAACATCGAATATAATTAGTTCGGGATTCTAGAACAAGAACAAGAACAAGTCAACAACATGATCAAATGTTAATAAATAGATTCTAAATTTAATATCTATACATATTTTTTTTAAAATCTTAAACATAAATACAAGGTAAACTGTGGGCCCAAAGTCACTGAGTTCTACAGAACCCATAACTTACTTTCTGTATCTTCCCTGTACACAAGCTGACCCGAACAATATATGTATATTGTATGAATCAACAAGATTTTGCTGAACTTGTACCTAGCTTCAGAATACGGTTTCAACAGAATTCAGTAGTTTCAACTCAAATAATGTGTATGTGTTAAGAAATTCATTAAATACTTGCATTCGAAATCGCCGTCTTAGAATTCAAAAACCATAAAATTCTAAAATCGTTTATGTTCTTTCCTGCGCACAAGCTGACCCAAACATCACCGTCGTATTCATCATGACTTGCACAAAGAAATCATAGGAAATGAGATCTTAAAGCTTCTTTTATGCTTATTCTTGTTCTTATTGGAATCTTGTAAAACACAAACATCACCATTGCACACCAATTTGCTTGAGTTTGAGGACTTGGAGAAGCAACTACAAAAATTGAACAAAGCCATATGAAAGAAAGAACATATAAAATTTACCTCAAATTTTGGGGTACTTTTTGGTGAATGATAAATTAAGCACTATATATAAATAAGATGCAACAATGAACAAAAATGGGAAAAACATAGAATAGTTCCAGCTATATGCAATTTCCATCTGAAAATGACATTTTGTAGTCAATTTATAGGTGCCATGACCTACCAAATACTCCCACTGTTTATTTTATTTGTTTACTTTGGACTTTGCACGTCCCTTATGAAATAAAAATTGATATGAGTATGCTATCACAATACTCATATTAATTGATGTTTAATCTTACGTCTAGGGGAATAAGTAATTAATGTTGTGAGTAAAACATGAAGAAGAAAAAAGATTTTCTCTTGATATGCTAAAAGTGACAAGTAAAAGTAAAAACGTATTTTTAGTATAATGGACAAATAAGTGTAAACGGAGAGAGTAAGTATCAGGAAAATTTCTTCGTATTCGATGTTTATATCAAGACTAATTAAATGGTTAGTTGCAACTACAAAACGGTGTTGAAATATAGCAGCGTCTCATATCAACGTGAGTTATGATAGGATGATGGGATCCCTCCACTCTTAACTAGATGTTTTGGATTCAGATTCTTTGAGAATGAAAAAGATGTTGTTGGAAACGTCACTTTCAAAAATGGACTCTGCAATATGTAAATCCGAATTTAATCGTGCTTCAATATGAATATCGAACGCCGAGTGAAAATCCGAAAAAAAAGTCATCTTATTGAATTAGGGGCGAAAAATCCAATGCATTATCGAGGACAGATGCATGGATATGATGAATACAAATATGGCAAACATTAGAATAACTATTGGAAATGTACAAAATTTGTACGTGATTTGCATCATGAATTTTGACTTTTCACCCATTTTTATTTGTTTTTCTTTCTTTGTTGTAGTAAAGGTGAATTTAAAATTTTAATTTGATGTGTTCAATTTATATAATTTTACCATTATACTTTTAGAATAATGAGTTCGATATATATATTTTTTGAGAATTTGATGATTTTTATATGTATATTTAAGCTTCATAGAAGATATCGAATTCAGTTGAACACGTAATTCGTCCAGGTACGACTATGAAATAGTGCTAATGCAATATTTGTTGGTTTCATGGTTCATTAATTAGTACACTAAACTTTATACGTCATGCTTTTGTAAATCAGCTAGTATATATTACCTCTGGTATTTCATAAGATCGGGATCGTGGTCGTCTTTGATTTGTCAGTTAATAAGATCTTTGAGATTGACCAGACAACTACTGGGTTGGCAATTGTTAGCAAGAGTGTAAGCACTGAATGTGTCCAGTTTTATACTTCTTCCATTCAAATACATGTTTTTGTTCAAGTTGATGTCCAAGTCGACTTACGCTCATCTCGACTATTCCATCGGTACTAACTACCTCCCAATAGCATAGGTATCAGATGTTATCTGTCCTCGACAAGTATAACAAAATTCAACAACAATATACCCAGTGTGTCTCACAAGTGGAGTTCGGGGAGGGTGGTGCCTACACAACCTTACTCCTGCCTTGTGAAGGTAGAGAGGTTGGACCAGCTCAAATAAAGCACATCAAAGTCAAGTACGAAAAGAAAATACAACGTTGAAGCAAGTCATGCTGGCAATAATATAGACGAGAGCAGTAGCAACAACAAAAGTATAACAAATTCCAAATGATATTATTTCTAACATTCAGTCAACAACAACATACCCAGGGTAATCCCACAAATGGAGTCTGGGGAGAGTAGAGTGTATGCAGACCTTGTAGAGAAAGAAATATTGTTCCGATAGACCCTCGGCATTTCTAACATTCAGTCATTTGCAAGAGGGGGGGAGGGAAATCAAAACATTTGTGATTATAAAGGGAAAAGATGAGGAAAAGAAACCAACAAGATCACACAACAGCAGAGGGAAAATGAGTTTCTTCATAGAGTAGATATATATACTTGAAACCAGTTGATGTTAACCGAAGTTAAACAAGTACACGACAGACAGAAGATTCCGTGTTTTGGAAGAAAGATAACGCGAGATAGAGAATGAATTTACAAGTTTTTTCTAATAAGACTTATTTACACAGGCGGAGAAGTTTGAGTTTGACTGCATTTTCAGAAGGATCCAAATGTATTCTCTCCACTGTAGGTCATGTACAGGAAGCCGTCCTCGTCTTTGTGTTCCTCATAAATGGCGGACATCATGGCAGCTGTAAAAGGACGGGAAAAGAGGCAATCAGAAGAGAAATGAGTTGCACAAAGCATAACGACAACTGTGCCACCGGGCCTTGGTCTAGTGGCAAGAAAGCAACATCACGGGTTTGAACCCTGTCGCTTGTCTGCCCTGTATATAAGTGGATAGAGGTACAGGGGTGGGCGCATTATCCACAGAGTTTCAAACCGTGCACCACTGGCCCTCAGGGATTTTCAGTTATCCGAAAAGAGACAAAAAAATACTGACGATTGTGCTCACCTGTGGGAGGAAGGATATTTTTCACAAAGATAAAAATAGCCTTCTCAGCACTAAGCTTTATTCTCTTACGAACGACATAAACAAATTGGCCCACAGTTAGATCAGCAGGAACCAAGTACCTGCGATAATTGTGATTAACAGACATTTCAAAATGGAAATACTTTGTGAGAGGGGAGGGACGTATAGATCCACTCCGGTCGAAGTGTCACAAAAAGGCTGTTGCATTATAAAGATAAATGTGAAATAGCTGGAAGATAAGCGACACTGCTCACTGGAGAATTCAGATGGAAAGTAAAAGCAATCAGCAGAACATGTCCACATTTTGAAGCATTTTCTTCAGTTGCTAAATACCACTTTCAAACGAAGAAGAAAATTTTTAAAAATTCTTGCACTACATTTATACGCTTTAGAACAGAGAACAACACCTATCTTGTTCTCCAATAATCTCCTTCCGAGTGCAAATTAGTCCTCTATCAACTCGAACAATAACCGCTACATCTTACAATTTTAACCAAATGATCTGATTCCCAACACAATACTTTTGATATTTCATTATTCTTTACAAAGATGTATAAGAAACGTATATTAGTCACGTCATAGCTCAAAAAAGTACAGTAGCCACCTCAACACTCTCAAGAAAACAAAAACTTACTATCGAACAAATCAGCTTTAGCAACAAGGATAATCAACGGGAACATAATAAAGGAACAAGCAGAGAAGAATATCAAGAAAACTAACTTTTTCTTGTCAATGTCAGGAATGTCACTTCTTTCAGCCTTCTCCACAATAACCTAAACGGCAGGAGGAGAACAACGAAAAACAGATTGAGAAAAGACACATAAAATGTCTACAATGAAAAAATAATAATTAAAAAGCATTGCAAGATAACAGATAAAAATGCATTAGTACCGGTATTCTATCAGGGTACTTCTCCCTGATACGAGCAGCTTCAGCCTGTCGCCTTTCTGGAACAATGTAACACCAAAATAATAAGATAGGAGATCATGATGTTAGACGAGAAGAAAGACACAATTGACGTAGGATGGCTATAAAAAATCTAAAAAAGAGCCACATAAATTTGGAAGAGAGAACACAAACAGGAACCTACGGCAAGTTTGATGGCAACCACTATGAAGTGATTTACACATGCACCAAGAACCAAGTACTTCTACCAAATTGAGGACACTGTCTCTTAGTATTACGTCATCCCGTTAATCTTGTATACAAGTTTGCATCTATTTACTTCCTTCGATAAATACAACTTTGCACCGAAATCATGGACGGATCTAGGTAGACCATAGGGGGTTCATCGGAAAATCATATTGTGTATTTAGGGTCAAATTTTTGTTTTATGCATATATATTAGATGGAGAATCCCCTTGACACAAACCAAAAGCTTAGCTCCGCGGCAAAGGGAGTTCAAATTCTCTTATAGACGACACAGGTTCAATTCCCCCAAGCCACAGTTTCTAATGCTTTTAGCTCTTCACGTGTTTGTTTCGTTAATTTTTTTAATCCCCTTGGCAAAATCCTGCCTCGACCACTGCCATGTCACGCCCCATTGCCATCCCTAAGAAAATTACTTCTTCAACTTTTGAATCCCCACACAAAATCCTGCCTCCGCCATGGACTGAAATTTCATAAATTCTGTGGAAGTGCAATAATATCGTAGCTTCCACACAATAGACACATAAACAGAAGCAGCTCAACAGCAGTTTATAGAAGAAACAAACATGCAATTTATAGAGATCTAAATTCATACACTACAATTGAACAAAATAAACTGTAAACTTTACAAGGGCAGATAACAAAATCCCAAAAGAAAAGGATAGTAGCTTATTTTAAGAGTTAATGGCAAATAACACACCTAAATTATTACCTTTTCGTGAGTTTCATACCTCAACTATACATTGTTCAAAAACACACCTAAAGTACTTCGGTTTTTTGAGTTTCATACTTGAACTATCACGTGTGCGAGTTTCTTACTTGAACTATCACCAACTATTTATCAAAACGCACCTAAACTATGTACGAGTTTCCTACCTGAAATATCACTATCGTTCAGGTAGGAATTGATAGTTGATGTGTATTTTGATAAATAACTGGTGATAGTTCAGGTAGGAATTGATATTTGAGGTGTATTTTGATAAATAATTGGTGATAGTTCAAGTAGGAAACTTCACATATCTACACCTGATAGTTCAAGTATGAAACTCAAAAACCAGGATACTTTTGTGTGTTTTTGACCTTTCTCTATCCTATTTACCTACCTAAGCTACCACCTTTTTGCCAGTTTCATACCTCAATTATCACTCTTTTGCATATGAAACTCGCGAAAAAAGTGATATTTTAGGTGTTCTTTTTAACATATGAAACTCGCGAAAAACTGATATTTTATGTATAATTTTTAACATTAACTTTTTTCAGGAAGCTCAAGCATATGGAAAGCCCCCCACCCCTCCCCCCCCCCAAAAAAAAAAAACCATCAAAAAAGAGCACAAAAAAGGAAAAGAATTGGCTAGTGGATCAAATTCTTGAGCCAAAAAAAAGTTAAAAGATTGGATCTTTGAACAAAAAATACAATATTAACACAAATGGAATGGATATATAGGAGAATATACCAAGAGGGTGTTCCAATTTGAAGGAGCTTTTGGCCATGGTGATGGATTAGCTACAATTAGAAAAATCACAAAGTAAAATTAGGGTTTTGCAGCAAAAGGGGAAATCTTAAAAAAAAAAAAAAAAATTATAGAAGAGGAAGATGAAAAGGATCTTACAGAGGAAATAGTCAATTGAGAGTTTTGATTGAATAAAAATCTTTTTATCAATTTGAGGAGAAAATGACAAGAATGGTCCATTATGTTTAGGAGTAGTTTAAAATAGTCCTTAAAGTATGTTTGGAGACAGTTTTCATCTTTTAAGTTTGCCAATATTTTTGGTCTCGGTCAAACATTTAACAAATTATGTCTGTTGGATTTGATGAAATGGTAGAAAAAAAAAGGAGTATTTAGTGAGAGGACTCACATTTAAAGGAATAATTTTTGCGGTTTCGGTTAGTTATGGTCTTTTTTCTAAAGTCTAGTGTAACAAAATAGAGGTAAAGTTTGCGTACACATTCTCCTCCTCAAATCTTACTTTATGGGATTACACTCGGTATATTTTGTTGTTTTAGAGTTTAGAGTAGCTTTCAAGTGCAAATTCGCTATTTTTAATCTATATTTTGGTGTATACTATAATTTTTTGTATTGCAATTTTTAGGATTTGATAATTTTTCTAGTATGTTTGATAAACTTTTTCTACAATTTACGTCAAATCTAATCGATAAAATTTCTTAAATGTTTAAAAGTACAAAAGTGTTAATTTTAGAGAAACTTGAATGACCAAAGTTATTCAAAGTATACTTTAAGGATTATTTTAAACCTACTTCCAAATATGAAAGACTATTTTTGTCATTTTCTAATCAATTGGGTAATCGAAAGAAAGGCCAAATTTTATCACTATCTCGTGACGATATTGTTTTGATCTATTAATAGATGTTTAGTTGGTGAATAAGTTATACTAAAGTTATAATATCAAATTATAATTAGGAGGTTAGTTTCTGGTCAAACCTTTTTTTCTTATTAGTGTCATTCAACAGAATTATTGACGGAGATTAGAAAATATAAAAGTAATTATATAATAAAAATTCTATTTTTGGATCAAAGACAAACATATTATAGATTTTGATTTGTATCTATTAGATCATGACTTCATGTATTAAATATTTCAATATCGTTATATTTGATGTTTATGTTTTGTTATAATAGTATGATGAATAATAGATTCGCGATCGAGAAACAAACTTTCATTTCAAGTCTTCTATTTATTTGTTTTTATTGAATTTCTTGACTTTTCCCCCTATAGAAGCTAGAGCTAAGCTTAATTGAAAATGAAGTAAATTATTGATTGTATCATACTTATGACCTTATTATGCCCATGCCCCGATCGCTTTCGGAGGAATATGTGTATCTAAAAAATCTTTTTATATATTAAACTACATGCTTCATCGCTTGTATGGATCGTCGTCAATTTTTTTCAATTTCATTCTTGCGAAAGCATTTCTCAGACGGGATACCTAACTATAATATTGCATGGATCGAACATAATGAAAATAATTATTCAATATAGATCGATCTCAAATTTGATTCAAATCCAATATAGTACCACCCAAAATTTGCATGTAATGTTGACTCTATGTTATTGTCTTTCTTTACAATGAGCAAAAAAATATATATTACAAGTTTACATTTTATATACTTAACATCTTAATTAATTATGATTACTTACAAGTCAAATAAATAAAATAGAATTAGGCCATTTACTAAAAGCCTAGAGAACGTGCTAATCACGTCTTTTTAGCAGAATCTCTTGGAGAAATACCAATTATCAAACACCTTTTTAATAAATAAATAGATAAATAAATAAATAAATAAAATCTGAAAGTTTGTCTATATATATAAAGTTAATTAGGGTGATTAGATTATTTTGACCAAGCAAATTAATTAAAGTCGTTGCTATCAAAGCTTCATCGAAGTCACTTTGGAATTTTGGATCTTTTTTATTTGTAATTTAACCAATAAACGAGATATAATAGTTAATTTTGTCAAATCCTAGTACCAAGATCATACAACGAACCATTAATGTATTTTCTATCGTGGAGCTCAAGTAGAAATTTCATAGGACTTATATTTAAAAATAAATTCCAATGTAATATCCATTCAATATTCAGAATTTACTATCTCGATTCGTATAGGATCGACAAGCTCGTTAAAATGGTAAAGTTCTTCTTATCAAGAAGTTTTGTGTTATACCAACAAGTGTTGTGGTGGAGTGGTAACTATTCTTTCATTCTTAATTAAAGGTTTCGGATTCGAGTTCTCCTAGGTACAGAGTTCTCCAATGTGGGACTTTCTAGGTCGAATTCAAATTTAGTCGAACTCTAATATGAATATCGGATATCGAATAGGAAACCAAAAGGAAAAAATCTGCATTATTACATGCTTAACCTTCCCCTATCACATCATCAAGTTTTTATTAATTAAGACAAAAATAAAATAATGAATAAAATACAAAACAATTCTATTACTTAAGACATCTCTAGGATAAATTTTTTGGTCTTTCTCTCTCCCCTTTGATTACTTACACATTTTTCTCTCTATGTATAGAGTTCTTCATAGGATTTAAAGTAAGATAATTTTTTTCTTCATGTTGTTGATATTTTTATTGAAGAAAATAATATTTTTCATCTCTTTATATGTAGTTCTTTGTTTTTCTCTTTAATTCTTTCTATGAGCTAAACTTATTTATTTATCCTATATATGCAGATATTAAATCTCAAGTAATAAGCTATCTCTGTTGCAAGTTTCAATTGAAGAATAAAGAGTACATTCTGGTAAGTTTGCTTAATTATGCATCATTATATTATAGTGTTTGGTTTCCTACCAGATGTCTGACTATGTTGCTCGGATTCTCCAAAAATATTGAAGTACTTGTGTCAGATTCGTCAAAAATGTACTACTTTTGGAGGATCTCTTGTCGATATTTTTAAGAGTTCAAGCAACATAAGTGTCTTGTATCCGCACCGGGACTCGACTAATCCGGATTAGTGTTGTTTAAGACCCATTTAAGGGGGGAGGAGCTTCCTATAGTCAGGGGCGAAGCCAGGTAGCGCTGAGGGGTTCATCCGAGCCCCATTCGACGGAAAATTACACTGTTTTATATATCATTAAAATTATATTTTATGTATATATAGTAGATGTTGAACCCCTTAATTAGCTTCTTTGTATGTTTACACTTCATATTTTGAGCACCATTAGTGAAAATTATGGCATCGCTATTCTTCCTACTAAAAAAACTCATGACCTCTGGTTACGGAGTAGGAATTTAATTCATCCCACCATAACTCTCGATTGTATTTTGGAATGATCTTGACAATTTCTCAATCTCTCTATTTTTGAAAGAAAAAAAAAGATTCAATTTTGAACCTCTTAGTGAAAATCATAACTCCATCATATCACTAGCATAAGGTCCATTTAGGGGGAATCACATCCTGCCGTGATTTTTTTCATACCCAAGACTCGAATAGTTGACTTGGTTGAAATTTGTGTTTTTCATCCTACCACAATTTTCCCCTTTTCTTTATTTTTGAAAGAAAAAAAAAAGATTCAATATTTACTTGGTTGACTGACTTGATTGAAATTTTGTGTTTTTTTTTTCTTCAGAAAATGGCATCAATCAAGAATGAAGAATTTCAAGAAGACGACATTTGGGGTTATGATAATAATAACAAGAATAATGATGACATTGTTAATGAAAAAAAACAAATTACTTTGAATCCAAGAAGGCTAATTATTCCCACTTCATCCTATATGATCATACCAAAGTCAAAAAACAAGAATTCACTTCAAGATTTCAAGATTCATCCTCATTCTGCCCCAATAAAAATACCTGATTGGTCAAAGATTCATGGTACAACAAGTTCAAAAAAAGATGTTGGTAATTTTGTGATAAATAATAGTATTAGTAATTTTGGAATTGATGATGATGATGATGATGAAGAAATTGATGAAGGAAATGTGATGCCACCACATAAATGGCTTGCTAAAAGGCTTGGGAGAAGGCAAATTTCTTCTTTTTCAGTGTGTGAAGGTGTTGGAAGAACATTAAAAGGGAGAGATCTAAGTAGGGTAAGAAATGCTGTTTTAACAAAAACTGGATTTCTTGAATGACATGCCAATGATCATTGGAGGGTGTCTGAAAAAAAGTTGAGAGTTGGGTCCCAATTCAATCTTTGCTGGAGTGGTCTTATAAAGTTACGTGGTTTCTTTTTATCTGTACGTGAATCTTGAAAATTTGTAAATATTTGTGCTTTTATTGATAGCTGCATTTTTTTTAATCTTTTGCTTCAATCCGTATTTTTTGGATAGTGAGGATTCAATGTTGATATTCGATTTGAATGTCAGCTCCAAATTTGAGACAACCCATCTGATTAGTTCAGCTATCACTACGAGAAACTCTCTTGATTGTCTGGCTGCATACTTGTAGTAATCTTGAAAGTTTGTAAATATTTGTGCTTTCATTGGTAGCTGAATCTTGGAAGTTAGTCGATACTTGTGCTGATAAAAGACAGTGCTCAGTGAAATAAGACAGGTCATGCCAGATGAGCCCCGGTGCATGGTCTTAGAAGTAAAAAGTAACGTGGTTTCTTTTGTATGTTTCATGTCTCAATTCTGATTGAGTAGCTTCTTCCTTCGCGCAAGAGCTTGGTTCATTCCTTGGTTGTGTTGCATTTGTTTTGATCTTTCGCTTTAGACTGTATTTTTTGGATAGCGGGGATCCGATATTAATTTTCGATTTGAATGTCAGCTCCAGGTTTATAGCGACACATCTAATTAGTTCAGCTATTACTATTGGAAACTCTCCAAATTGTTCGGCTGCATACTCCCATAGAATTTTTTTTACATCTTCTTTCATTTACCTTTCCTATATATGTACATGAAGTTAGGAATTCGATACTTATGTTGATGAAAGATATTAAGTATCAATGAAATAATCAAGACTCGTACAAGCTGGCCATGTGGCCTTAGAAATTGTGTGTACTATTATAATTTTAAAATAGATATTTATACAATTGATTTGGTTCGGGGATTTTTTTGTTTATAATCGAAATCAAACTAATATTAATTGGTTTTCAAAATTAAAAGCATAAGCAAATCAAATAAAAAAAATCAATTTTTTCATTTGATTTCAATTTGATTCGATTTTTCAATTTCTCGCACTCCTTTAATTGACATATGTTGCCAATGAGATAAAATAATTTATTTTCTTATATAATCATTTAATATTATATTTACTAATTTGAATAATGAAAATTCGTGTCATATAAACCTTACCAAAAAAAAATTCCTATATAAAAAAAGTTTCCTTGTCAAATTAAAATTGGAATTCTTTTTTTATTAGGACAAAAAAAGAGTCAAATCCATATTTGACTAGGATAAAGAAAACCGCCATAATTCTACCTATATATATCCTATAAATAATCGAAACTTTATTAATTGATTCTCCATCTAAGTCTTCGTTAATTCTTTTATTGGTGTTTCTAAGGTGAGCTCTCGACTTATTCGATTACGAATAAATTATTTATACATATTACGTGAATGTATTAACGTTTTTGTTGAATCTTTATATTCTTGATCTCTAGTTTCGCCCCGTCTAATATGAATTATGTTTCTTTTCATAAGGTTTTTAGGTTTGTTATGATCAATTGGTCTTATTTTGGGGGTTGGCTGTTTTACTAGTGTTTGTGGCTCGACTAGGCTAGAGTCAAGTCTCGAACCCGAAACTTTTTTTTTTTTAAGGATGAAGGAGTATTTATCGTTCTACCACAACCTTTGGTGATAGTTTTAGTATTAAACCAAAATAAAATGAGAAAAACGCGCTTAATGTATTGTTTCTGGATCCAAACTTAGCTTGTGATTTTGGAATATCGTACGAGTTTAAGTTTTATGCAGGGATATGTAAACAAGTTTTACACAATGTAGGTCACATAGAACTTCAAAAGTTAATTGATATAACTCTTTTGGTAACAACTCTATTTAAAAGCTATGTTGCCAGACTCTCCAAATATGTGTTGCCACACGTGTCGGATCCTCCAAAAGTAAGCAACATAGTTTTAAAAAATAAAAGGTACTAATCGATTGCCAATTTAAAAGGGGGTGTTATAAGATCATTACAAATTGTTTGTACACTAATTTAAAGATTGAATCTTTTTTGTTTGTAACAATTTGATTCTTGATGTTTCACTATTTTATTGAGTATGTGACTTACAAATTTGTTTTTTTTTTTTCCTTTTCAGCTCTCTAGTTGTTCAATTATCAAACGCAGATTTCTCTTCGGATTATAAAGTTCTCTCATACAACAACGTACATGTTCAATACATTCTTTGAAATCCCATCTTCTTTTGATCCATTCGACGAGTCCTTGGACTCAGGATCCCCGAGTACCAAGGACTCAGGCTCCCCTGGTACCAAGGGCTCGCGTGCCCCTGGTGCCAAGTACAGGGGCTCCTCTGGCCCCAAGGACTCGGGTGTCCTTGGATCCAAGGATGAGGAGATCCCAGTGTCATTTGATCCATTCGCGGAGTGCAAGAACGTGGGTGCCCCTGGAACAAAGGAATACGTGCACATTCGCATACAACAGAGGAATAGCAAGAAAAGCTTGACGACCATACAAGGGCTGAAGAAAGACTTCAGTTACGAAAAGATACTTAAAGACCTCAAGAAAGAGTTTTGCTGCAATGGAAACGTCGTGCAAGACAAGGAGCTCGGGAAGGTGATACAGTTACAGGGCGATCAACGCAAGAATGTTTCACAGTTTCTTGTGAATTCTGATATTGTTAAGAAGGAACAGATCAAGATTCATGGTTTCTAAGTTTTGGAACACATAGTATTAGTAGTAGTTGGTGTTTGATTTTTGAGAGTTTGGTTAAGTTTTTATTGTGTTGGCTGTGTTTTTTTACTTTGTGAATTTGAACATCTCATTGAGATCTTATGATGGTTTTTTTTTTTTCTGAATTATGAATGGCACTTTCTTTTCCAGTTTTATCCACACAAGCCTTAGTAGCCGGAAGGTTGCCATGAGTAAGTAAGTTTGGGGGACCGAAGACACTTCTCCATGCACTTGACAGGTAGCTTATGTTACATATTAAGAGACACTTTTTGTGTTGCAGAGAACACAATCCAAACTAAGGCAATCTTTTCGGATTCGTTTCGCCTTATAATTATATCTTAATGCCCTACTGTTAGGCAACATATAGCACATTAAGAGATACTTCTCGAGTTGCAAAGAATAATCTGATGTATGACAATCTTTCCGGATTCGTTTCACCTTATAACCAGTGGCGGAGCCATATGTATTCAAAGGGTATCAATTGAGTTTACAATCAAATATTTATAGATATTTAGTAAATGTTTTAATACATATACATAGAGTTTGAGCAAAAGTTATTGAGTTTCCATGAACCGACATGAGACATGCTAGATTGCCTGGGCATTTGTGATTCCATCATATTAAGGAAGGCAATAGTCTTTTATGGCGAATGCTAAATGCTATTACTATATATTGTTATCGTACCATGGACATTCCTACTGTTAGGTAGCTCTCTCGAGTTGCAGAGAACAATCTGAATTGAGATATGTAATCTTTTCAGATTCGTTTGGCCTTGTAATTATATCTTATCATGCCATGATATTCCTACTTTTAGACAACATATAACTTCGTTTTGGTCATAGCTCGGTCTCTAAGAAACTTCACTCGTCACTAGTCACTATAACTAATATGAGGCTTTTCGAGTTGTGGAGAACAATCGCAACAAAGACAATCTCTTTGAATTTGTTTCACCATACAATTATATCTTACTATATCATGACATCCCTAATGCCCTCCTTATATGGAGTTCGGAACCCAAAGGCAATCGTTCAGTGAAATGTATCTTTTTTATGTTAGTTGACCTAAGCCGCACCCTTACTGCTGGGGTGGAGCTCGACCTCCGAACTGTTAAGTAGCATATAACATATTACGAGAGACTTTCCAAGTTGACGAGAATAATTTGAACTGAAGCAATCTTTTCAGATTCGTTTTGTCTTATAACCAGTGGCAGAACCACATGTATTGACACCCCTTTTGTCACAAAATTGTATTGTGTAGAAAAGTAGTACTCTCTCCATTTCAATTTGTTTGACCTATTTTGACTTGACACGGAGTTTAAAAAAGTAAAGAAGACTTTTAAATCTTGTGGTTAAAAATTAAAGATATGTCAAATGTACCAAAATGTCCTTTAATCTTGTGGTCTTAAACATGTCATGTGGAAAATTAAAATTGAAAAGTTGCTAAAAAGAAAATAGACATTCTTTTTGAAACGTACTAAAAAGGAAAATATGTCAAACAAATTGAAACGGAGGGAGTATTATATTGACTTCTCTTGACTTCTTTCACGAGTTTATTTCTTTATATTTTGACACTTTTTAGTGAAAATCTTGGTCCTCGCACTACTTATAGCTTAGACTTTCCATTTTAATTGCCATCCCAATGTAACACACAATAAATGGGCCTTAAATACTGGCCTGCAATTTGTTTGGGCCTATATGGGCCATAGGAAGTGTAGCCCATACCAAATATTCCTAAAATATGCCGCCATAATTAAATAAAAAGGAAAGCGAAATAAGCCAATAAGGTCACAGAAGAAGGAGAAAAAAAAACCATTTTAGCAAGTCGGAAAATGACGTGGGCCGCCGCCGCCGCCGCGAGTCGTTTCCAAATTCCGGCAATGGACGTCGCCGCCCTACGCAGCCGAGCTCCGGTAGTGTTCGGAGTTGGCTGTGTATCACTTGCTGGTGCAAAGTTTTGTGGCTCTTCATCATCTCGATCAAAAAAACCCTTTGCTTGCTTAAGCATTTCCACTGATGCTAGTGAGTGCCCCCAACCACCATAAAATGGAACTTTTTTATGTGTTTTTTTTTTTTACTCTAGGTAATTTTGTACTTGCTCTGTCTCAGTTTATGTGATGTAGTTTGACTGGACACGGAGTTTAAGAAATATGAGAAGAACTTGCAATGTTCCAGAGCTACCTTTAAAATGAATGAATTTTTAATACTCGTAAAATGTTTATAGTGTAATTAAATATTTGTTTGTGAAGGATCCAAATAGTTTGGATTGAGACTGAGTTGATTGATGTCAATATTAGTAAAATAGAAATAAAAAGCATCCAGGGGTGTGGCGTGACGGCCAATGAAGTGGGTTGGAAACCATGAAGTTTCACGTTCGAATCCCGAGACAAAAACACTAGGTGATTTTTTCTCATCTGGCCTATTACCTTGTACTTGCTGCTGGTGGGAGGTGATAGATATCGCATGGAACTAGTCGAGGAACCACGGTTATAAAAAAATAGAAATAAAAAAACATTTATCTTGCCTTATCCAAAAATAAAAAGTGATATCACCTATGACATGAAAGTTTGATGCTGCAATGCTGAAAAATTGATGCTTAATTGCTTTCCGGAGATGAATGCTCTTAAGTTATATAAGTTGAGTGTGTAATTAGCTGGTTGATAGATGTTTACTCTATCAATATAGCTGGTTGATTGCTGCTACTTTTTATGTTGCCAATCCACTTATTATAGAAGATTATCTGTAATTAGCCTTTAATGAAATTTCAGTGAATAAAACTTATAGTCTTAAACCGTAACCACTTAATTTGTTTGTCTAGTGCAAATTAAGTCCTTGAGATTCAGAGTTATTATTGATAAGGCATCATTATATCTACAATTATACAAGGTTCAGAGAAATTGCTCTCTCTCACACATTATCAAATTTCCGATTTTCTAACTTATTTCTCAATGAGTTCTTTACCTTATTAATGAAAGTTTGTATGTCACTAGGTATAAAGGAGGCTGTTCACACTGAGAAGGCTCCAGCAGCATTGGGGCCATACTCTCAAGCCATCAAAGCTAATAATTTTGTTTTCGTCTCTGGATGTCTGGGTCTTATTCCAGAGGTTTGTGCTATTATCGCATCAGTATTGAAAATGCTTATTGTCATAAGCTTGAAGCAGTCTGTGTACTAATTCCATCAGGTGGCTTTGCTTTCTGCTATCTTTAACTAACTTATGATTGAATGCAGACTGGGAAATTTGTCTCAGAAAGTGTGGAGGATCAAACAGAGCAGGTATTTTGGTAGTTGGTCATGATTAGAATGCTCATGTCAGTACTTGAAAGTTGTGGCTCCACTTAGTCGTTATTTGATAAATATTCTGATGTAAACTTATCTAGGAAGCCTATGTGTTGTAATGTTGTGGTATGGATTTTTTCTCTTGGGCTGTAGGGTATGCGTTAGCATCTTGTAGAAGATCCATCTTATCTACAGATGCAAAACCTGTGAAGAAATGTGCCGCGTAAAAATAGACTTCTTTGCTTAATCCTAATTAGTGATAGTTCAAAACTTGAGAATGGAACTCTTTCTCCAGCTTTAACAATGTATCTGAACTCTGAAGATATTATTCCCATGTATCACCAATTGTCTGGTTCTAAATTTACGTGAGATGAAGAGGTAGTCAAAGTCATCATCAAGTTGAATAATTTGATCTTTGCATTTCTCGGGATAAGACATAATGTAGAGTTTGTTTTGAAAAGCTTAACAGAAAAGAAAAGCAGATAGCCGGGCAGGTGCAGACCCAACTTCACATATTATTCTCTGTATCTGCTTGTAAATTCTCAATTTTCTCCACTAGAAAAAGGTAGAGTAGATAGCCGACGAGTAACAGATCTTAATTTTAGCTTTATATTTAGTTGTCAATACGTTGTCTTTTTGGTTCAAAGTGCTGATTCTAAGATATTTGACTTTAATATTGATATCCAGGTTCTCAAGAATATGGGGGAGATACTTAAAGCAAGTGGCGTTAGCTACTCCTCAGTTGTTAAGACAACTATCTTGTATGATCTTTTGTTATTTCTTCTTTCACCCCCTTAAGTTTTTGCTCTCTTTATAGTCTTGATTATCTTTTTGAATACTTCTCTTTCTACAGGTTAGCTGATCTGAACGACTTCAAGAAAGTGAATGAGATTTATGCTAAATGTGAGTCATGATACTGGGAGTTACAATTTCTGTGTACTGTTTTGCTTTGCAACATTCCATCAATATGAGATTCTTCCCTCTGTTTCTCACTAATAAGATCATCTTGAAAACTTGAATGCTGAACTAAAAAAAACAAAGGATAAACCTGAACAAATTTAAGAACAATAAAAGTGGATGTATTGCATAGCGTACTTCTTATTTGGTTGCGTGAAGGCTCATTCTACATCCTGCCTAGTTTACTTTTGGGATATCAGAGAGATTTTGTCTGAAACAATCAAAGGTCTACTGTTGTGCTCATGCATATGATAAGCATGACTACGGCATGGGGAGGTACATTCTTATTTTTTGGAAGAAACCATGAGCACGCTTGTAATGAACCATATGTACACTGATGGCGTAATAAAAACTTTTTAGTCAACAATAATTGTGACATTTGTATTCAGCACTTGAATGCTACTTTTTCATTTGTGCTAGTCCCCTGCTAGTAACAAGACTATGTTAGAGACCTCAAATTCATGTGCTATAGAATAGGAAACCATTCATATAATGTTCTAAACTCTTGGAGTCAAAATACACGTAGAGTATGGTCACTTTTGTCGTCAGTGATAGTTTGAATTGCTAATTTGCGAGACAAAAACTGTACTGAAGCAAGAAAGAGCAGAAAATACTCGAAGCCTGTTTTGCATGTAAGAGAGAAATTCAGTGTTAAATATTTGCCCACTTTATACTAGAACTAGCCACTTCATAAAGAATGTCTACTTTAGCATGCTGCTTCATGTACTCAATGCGATGTGATGATGTAAATCTAACTTTGCTATCTTGCAGATTTTCAAGCTCCTGCACCAGCTCGGGCAACTTATCAGGTGGCAGCCCTGCCAATGAATGCAAGGATTGAAGTCGAGTGCATAGCAGCATTATGATAACTCCTTAACTATGGCATTCAACTTCTTATTAGACCTCGAAAGGAGAAAAGTCTTTTGACTTCCTAGCCTAAATTCCTAGATTTAATAAGCCGGGGAATTAGCTACTAGTTCACGAGCTCTTGTCTACCTTCTTTCAGCTCCAACTTCCCGGAGCTTAAAATAAACTTTATTTAAGCATGTATTGTAACTCAGCGGTCATGAATATTACATGCGATTGTGCTAGACCATTGTGAAGAAGAAACTTGGTTATATTTTGGACCTACTGTATCCTGTTTAGTCTTTGCAGAGAGCCTGATTACAGTAAGGACTGTGTTAAAGAAGGAACAGAAAAACACAAGGTACATAACCCATTAGAGAAAAAAGAGTGCCACATTGATTGAGGCTCTTACTGTTTTCGACTTGAGTCGAGGGTCTATCAAAAACAGCCTCTCTACCTTTGAGGTAGAGGTAAGGTCTGCGTATACTCTACCCTTTCCAGACTTTACTTTGTGGGATTATGGGTATGTTGTTGTTGTATTGATAGAGGCTCTTATGATTTGACTCATAACTGGTATGATTGTCAAATCCTGGTTTAGAAAAGTAAAACAAAAAGGGTGTCCCCCAAACATGAGATACAGTGGGTGTTTATACCAAACCAACCAATTGATGGACAATGTGTTTTGCACGGAGACTTCTCTCATGTATTGTCGTACTCATGTTGGGTTCTTTGTAAATATATAGCTTTTGAAGAACCGACATTATTTTTAAGGTATAATACATAACCATAACTTGACCTTAGTTGATATCTACGTCCTCCAATTTTGGATGTGCACAAGTAAACACTTAAACTATCATAAAGTTGAACAAGTAGACACACATCCTACATGGCAAATCACGTCAAAGTTGGAGGATATAGATGCTAGTTGAGGTCAAGTTACGTTTATGTATTATGCCTATTTTTAAAGAGTAAGAGCAACATAGTTGCTTAGATCAACTTCTAAGTTTTATCTCTCTAATACACGAAAGAGTTCATGTTGCAAGCCTAATCATGTGACTTTCTTGTTCTAACAAACTTGTTAGCCTAATTTTCAACAGAGAAAAGAAGTTCATATGTCCTTATTGTTTTGAAGTGACTAAATGCATTGTCTCCTATATGATTAGATTTGTGTGAACATTTTTGGGCGCTATCCTTTCTCGAACCCGGCTAACGCGGATGTTACGTGCATCGGACTGACTTTTTTTTTTTTTTTTTTTTTTTTTTTTTTTATGAACATCCTATTTGTTGATGCAATTAAATTTGATAAAAATTAGCCTAAATTTCAGCTCTTCAAACAATAGAAAAAAGATAAAATTAAAAATTAATTTATTAAAGGCTATAGTACCATTGTTCCTTATTTATGTTTTACATGAACTTCCCATTCATTCTTAATGATAAATTGATAATATACTCTATTACGTCTTTGTCCCATGTGATGCAATACATTTTAAAAATAAAATTTATATATTTAAAAATTACGTAAAAAGTACTATAAATCATAATAATTGATAATTCAAAGTATTTAAAAGATATATGAAAAAATTACTGTAAAAAAAAATAAAAAAATTATTTGAATCTGAAAATCCAAAAGACACCACATAAATTAGAACGTAAAATCACATTTTTTTAAATTTAAATATTATTTGAAATTCCGTTTATAACCAAACTACTTTATCATATAGTCCTATAAAATAGTACTTATAATAATTGAAATCAAAGTTTGGTATATTGTATTTGTATATACATATACACTTCCCAGTACGGAATCAGTCAATTGGTATTCAACGATGAAGATATTGATATACATTTTGACAGCTATTTTGTTCATCGCCGGAACTGTATTCGCCGCCGGCGACTATGTCCGGCCGCCGCCGCGCAAAACGTTCAATTTTCCATGGGATCCGAAACCTTCTTCGCAACCTCAGCAGGTAAAAATATATACACAAAGTTCAATTTTCTGTGTTTACTCTGATTTTAGCTCGAATTTGTTGGAAAATGAATCGGGTCAGTATTTGAATCCATTTTGCTGTAACCGGCCAGCTTCAACTAACTTATGGAACCAACCACAGGCGAATCTAGGATTTTTAGAACACGGGTGCATTATTAAAGATAAGTTGAAAAAAAATGCATAAAGTGGATTTATCCTTTAGATAAATGACTTAACTTTCGACCAAGTGCACAATTAAGCCTTTTTGTGACGTGGGTGTTAGCAAGTACCCCTCCGGACCACTTTACTTGTCATTGCTAAAAATAGTTATCCGTAATACTTGTCATTTCAGAAAATTAGTTGTTTGTTTTCATATTTACCCTCTCTCATAAATATGGAGAGATAATTAATATGATGTAAAAGAAAAAAATATTAAATAGAGAGGAGTAATAAATAAGGATAATTTAGTCAAATTACCTTTTATTTAATGCTTTTCTTAAGGGGTATGAAAAAAACACATGACAAGTAAAGTGGTCCAGAGGGATTAGATCTATTCTAGAAAATATGTACATATAATACCTAGTTTTGCGGGAAGATCATGGGTTCACGTGCACCGTAAAATACGTAGTAAATTTGCCCCTGGAACCAACTATCCTTTGTGGAGGTCACATAGGCGGAGTTGGTCCTATTTTGTTGTTGTGAATAAACGAAAATGGAACATTATGTTGTCAGTCTGTTGTAAAATTTGTCTTTGTTAGTAGGGGAAATGTTCAAATTTGTTGTTGTACTCTCTGTAATTGAGCAACTTTAACATTCGTTAGACTTTTGGTCTAATCTTACCTGGTCCTTAGGGAAGGGTCTCGTTTTTGCCCCGCCCCTCACAGAACTCCGACACTCCAATCCGGAGTAATTTTATCTTACTCAAACACTACAAACGTGCTTCGAAGGTTTTTTTTCTTTAAAGCACCTAAAATAAGTTAATCCGACCAGGGTTTAAGTCCTGAGCCGAGCAAACAAATCTTGGTGGTTTTATCATTTGTCCAAGCCTTGGTAGACAGAGCTACTAGTGGTGTATTGGTAGGAGTCGGGAGGTAGCAAGTGTGTGCACAAGCCGACCTGGACACTATCATTATCACAAAAGAAAAAGAGAAAGAAAGTTAACTTTTGATCATCATTTTTTATTTTGTTTCGTTAAGGCTTCCACAGAATGCTTAGACGGAGCATTCTGTTGAAGCTTTAGCGACAGTTACGCCTTTACGATCAGTTTAAATCTGCTTATATAAATTCCACCATCTTTGGGTTCCTTAAGATACTCAATACTGATATTTCTTCACAGAAAGTTACATTATCAATTACTAGTATGGACTATATGTGTTTCTTTGTACGACAAGTATAATTAAATTAGCCCTGGTGTGCTCTAGGTCATTTGATAACACCAGTAAAGCTTGTAAGCTGCCTAAAACTATATAGTTTTTGTGGCATTTATGTTTGTTCAAATATGTTATTAATGTTATTTTAAGTTGTTAAAAGACCTGTTGATTTAATCAGTAAAATGATTACTTTGCATTTGGGTTCATGATTTGAGCATGTGGACTTCATCAAGGGGAATTGATTTTCCCATTGCAGGTTCACATCTCATTAGCTGGAGACAAACACATGCGGATCACATGGGTCACCAATGCTGGATCTTCTCCTTCTATTGTTGAATATGGAACATCCCCCGGAAAATATAGTGCTATAGCTCAAGGAGAAAGTACCAAGTATAGTTATCTATTATATAGTTCGGGGAAGATACATCACACTGTCATTGGACCATTGCAAGAAAATACCACTTACTTCTATAGATGTGGAGGAGAAGGTCCTGAATTCCAGCTGAAAACTCCACCGTCTAAGTTTCCAGTTACTTTTGCTGTCGCCGGTGATTTGGGCCAGACTGGATGGACTAAGTCGACTTTGGACCACATAGACCAATGCAAATACGATGTTCATTTGCTCCCTGGTGACCTTTCTTATGCTGATTATTTACAATATAGGTGGGACACATTTGGTAAACTCGTTCAGCCGCTCGCTAGTTCTAGGCCATGGATGGTGACACAAGGGAATCATGAAAAAGAAAGCATACTATTTCTAGAGGATGGGTTTGTGTCTTATAACTCAAGGTGGAAGATGCCATTTAAGGAGAGTGGATCCACTTCAAATCTATACTATTCATTTGATGTTGCTGGGGTTCATATCGTTATGCTCGGTTCTTATACTCCTTATGATGAGTACTCTGATCAATATAGCTGGCTGAAGGTTAGATGAGCTCTCTCCTAAAACTCTCTATGTTTGAAGAGAATTTATAATCATGTAGAAGTTGCTTTTGTTTTATAGTTTCACATATGACATTTCAGGAAATTTCCAATCCTTAGGAAGTGCCAAAGAGCTCTCATTTATTCCTAAAACTCTTGTTTTATAGTTTATTTGTGTCCATTGTCATATTAAGAAACTTTGGAGCTTACATGTAAAGAGGGCCTAGTAGATGTGGTGATGAGTGAATGACCTGAGGCATGTAGCTTTTTAAGCAGTTAGACTAAGGGGCCGTTTGGACGTGAATTTTTCCCCTTTTTTAAAAAAAAAATCAAAAAAGAGTTTAGTTATACATTGGACTGATTTTTTGAAAAAATATTTTGAAGATGAATTTCATGTTTGAAAAGTGGTTTTAACCAGTTTTTCAAGTAATTTTTTTTTCCACTCACATCTTCTATTTTTTCAAGTCACTGTTTGGAGAGTCGAACCGTTTTCTCTTTGACTATAATTTTCTCATTTTTTTCAAAAATATTTTGAATCAGTAGCTATGTCGACTTGTAGTACTTTTCGTGTAGTTTTCATATATGTAAATTTTATTTTTAAGAAATTGGAGAATCTATATCCGATTTATATTCAAAGTTAAGTGTTTTGACTCTCGGACTCCGAACCCCTTCATATAAATTGGGAAGAGGGAGTATTATTAATGGAGAAAACTAAGAATCTCTTCTCATTCCATACTTCTTTGAAACTTACCGTGACCTACTTCACTAATTAGTTCAATTATGGATTGTGATCTGCAGGCTGATCTTCTAAAAGTGGATCGTAAAATAACACCTTGGTTAGTTGTGCTATTCCATGTGCCATGGTATAATAGTAACAGAGCCCATCAAGGTGAAGGTGATGACATGATGGCATCTATGGAGCCTTTGTTGTATGCTGCTGGTGCAGATATAGTGCTCACTGGGCATGTTCATGCTTATGAGCGCACGGTATGCCTGCATTGCTTATACTGTTTCTCTTTGATTATTCTTTTACCTAACTAATTGAGTGTTTTCTTTGACAACAGAAACGAGTTTACAATGGTAAATCTGATCGTTGTGGTGCTGTCCACATTACAATTGGCGATGGAGGAAATAGAGAAGGTTTAGCTCACAGGTAAATGTTCTTGTAGTAATTTTTCCCGTCATATTGAGCACATTAACTAACTATTTAATGACAAGAACTGTAGCATCAAATAGTTGTATTCCTTAATGGTATGTATATTTTCTGTTCCTGGATTTAGCTCTAAGAATTTTTCCATTGTAGTTGAGTGACTTTGACAACAAGGAGAAAGTAAAAACGTAAAACGGCAAGCACTTAGGGTGTGTTTGGTATATGAAAGAAACCATCTTCCGGAAAAAGTTCTTCAATTTGGTCAAATTTAGAAAAACAAGTTCCTTAAAAATCAAGAAAATGACTTTTTTTGTGGGAATGGAGAAAACAAGTTCCATAAGTGGCATTACAAGCTCATTTACCTTGTCTCCTCATCCCCATGCCCCCAACCCCCACCACTCCCCGCCATCCACGACCTCCCACTCCCTACCCCTTCCCCCACCCTCATAGTGCTCTCCTAGATTACATATAAATGCTCTTGAGACTTTCTTTTTTTTTACTTATCAAACACCAAATAAGTAAGAAGGTCACTTATTTTTCAAGAAAATATTTTTGAGGGGAAATATTTTCCTTCATTCACTCTTATTCCACGCTTTGTGAAGCCGAAAGCTCAAGTTAAACTGTTCTGGAAACTTAATCAAGTACTATTCCATAGGAAAGAGAGGTTTCCTACCTCCCCCTTCATTTTGAGTGACCGAAGTTTTAACGTGCCACTAGTCCTAAGCTATAAGATAGGGGTAAGGTCTGCGTATATACTATCATCTCTAGATCCCACTCATGGGATTACACTGAGTATGTTGTTTTGTTGTTACTAGTCCTAGCTATAAGATTCTCTTTTCCTGTTCTTTTTGTTGATGACTCTAGTTAAACTAGACGCGTTAGTTAAAATATGAAATGAAGTTTACTTGACTTGGCGCCTTTGACAGGTACAAACAGCCCCCACCAGAATGGTCAGTCTTTCGCGAAGCAAGCTTTGGTCATGGTGAACTTAAGATGGTTAATTCAACTCATGCTTTTTGGAGTTGGCATAGGAACGAGGACGATGAACCAGTGCGATCCGATCAGGTTTGGATAACCTCATTGATTGGTTCAGGCTGCAATACTGGTGGTGTTAGCCATGAAATGAGAAGGATTCTTATGGCCTCCTAGTCCCTGCGCTCGATCGACTGACTTTATAGGCATGTACAGAGGCAGAGCTCGTGGGGCGCAAGGGGTTCATCTGAACTCCCTTGGCCGGAAAATTACACTAAATGTACAATGTTAAAATTATTTTTTATGTATGTAAAGTAGATGGGGAAAGTTACATTCCGTACAGAGAAAAAGATTCAAAATTTCAAGTAGCATTAGTTTTTGTATATGTATTTTATTTGAAGAATTACTTAATTAGTGTACTATTTTTCATGGTGAAAGTAGTTGAATACTTTGATGTGAACTCCAATTTCCCTTTTACTACTGTCACGAGTTATTACTATACAAACTCAGTCGAATATTTTTGGACGTGGAACATTAACTTATGGGTGTGTTTGGTACGGAGGAAAATGTTTTTCTAATTTTCTCATGATTGGTTGGCTTAAATGTTTTGGAAAATGTTTTTCAGATAGACTTAAATTTTCTTCAAATTTAAGGAAAATGACTTCCCTTCACGAAGTAAAGAAAACGTTTTCCAAAATTCTCTTTTAATGTCACCACACGACTCCTGACCCCGACTCCTGGTCCTGACTCTGGACCTCGACTCGTGATTCTGACCCTGTCCAGGGTCCCGACTCTTGACACCGACCTTGATTTAAGTCCCGACATCGACCCCAATCTGACTCCCGATCCGAACTCGGGGTCAGGGTCGGGTCCCGGGCTGACGTCAAGGTCGAGAGTTGAGTCTTGAGTCGAGGTCTCGAGTCGAAGTCGAGTCGGGTCAAGAGTCGGTTCCGGGGTCAGGGTTGAGAGTTGGGGTCGGAATTCGAGTCTCGAGTCGAGGTTGGATCCTGGGTCTCAGGTCGGGTACAAAGTCGGGGTCTCGTGTCGGGGTTATGTTTATTGTGAAAGTATTTGCCTAGATTATACCTAAATGCTCTTGGGACAATATTTACTTCACCAAAAAATAAGTAAGAATCAAGATGACACCCTATATCGAGAGAAACCCTAACAAGTATCTCCAAAACTTTATCCTATCAATTATCAAGATGACACCAGAGAAGAAGAAGAAGTCGAATCTTTTCAAAGACTAACAGAAGAAGAAGAGAGAATTGATTTCAAATACAAAGCAGATGGATGTTGATTAGCCAACTCATGATCTCTTCCAAGCGGAAATACTTATGGACATCCTCAGCAGGTTACCCGTGCGGTCTCTTCTTCGATTCAAATGTATTTCAAAATTTTGGGAAACATTGACCACCGATCCTTACTTTAAGATGACACATCTCAATCATGCCAAGAATGACCAGAATTCCCAAAAATTTCTTATTTCCCAATGTCACCGTGAAGACATTTATTGTTGTCCTTTATCGTCGGTTCAACCAGTTGAGAAAGTACAAAGACATGATTTCCCTTTAATCTATAGACCATATAGATGCGCAATCCGTTGTTGTTACGATGGCTTGGTTATTATCCATGTTAATGATAATATTGACGTTAGACGAAACATACATTTGCTATGGAACCCCTCGACAAGAGAATCAACAGTACTTCCCACTCCAGAGCTTCCACCTAAGGAAGGTTCTCGTTTGGGATTGGGTTATGACTCAACTTCTGGTGACTATAAGATCCTTAATGTTCACACTAACACACATAGTCCTAGTGAAATTCACGCGTTGATAAGTGGTTCCAACTGGAGAAATATTGATAAACATCCTCGCGACATTCACAATGAGATTGATTGTACATCTTCTTTGCCATTTGTAAACGAGGCATTTCATTGGATCGGTATTCTTGGAAATTATACTGTGATTTCATTTAGTATCTCCCGGGGAAGGGAACTTTAAAGTTATGGGTATTGAAAGACTATGGTGCTAAGGAATCTTGGATTGCATTGTTAACTATCGAAGATTCTTATATTATTTATAAGGCCATTCCGAAATATAGATTTACGGATGGTGAACTGCTATTTTGGTGCATAAGTTATAAATGTGACGGGCATGCTTTTAGGACATCCAAAAGACCATTTCGATTGTGGCCTCGATGTGACACCTTTCAGATTGGTATCGCTTTTACAAAAAGCTTGATCACTTACTCTTATTAGTTTATCTATTATTCGCCAGATTTTAAGTTTCAAAATGAATGTCTTAAAGAGAATGTTAGTTTATTTATAATTAGAAATAATTTAACGTTAGAATTTCTATTTTACTTTTATCAATATGATTTATAGTCACACAAGTATTTACTAGTTATTTTAGATTATAAATTTTAAAAGTCTTCTTTTTTCTTTAAGTTCATGCCTAGTCATTAGTCAAACAATACCACAAGAATTGGGATGGAGAGAGTTCCTTCTTATTTAAAAAAAAATAATTTTAAACTTTTTGTATCACCCGTAATACAATATTTATAGCCACACAAGTATGTACGATTTATTTCAGACTACAAAATACAAATTTTAAAATTCTTATTATTTTCTTAAACTTGGTCAAATATATCACATAGATCTATGACAAGAGGGAGTAATATTTAAAGGTGTTACCTAACACATACCAATTTTTTCCCTCTAAATAACAAAAACAATACACAAAAAGACAAAAAAATGTTCAAATTGGCTTGTGGACTGCCCACAAAGTCACAAGCACACTGGGTCAAATGGCTACCAGCTCCATTTTTATACAATATATTTTTCCTAATTTTATAATCGTGGAGTTCGGATCAATTTTCGACATCTCGATTAATTGCACGAGATATTTGTCATCTTTCACCAGTAATAAGTACGAGGTAACTCTTTCGATCAAGCCTAACATAAATGGAAAGAAATCACCTAAGTAGCATTTTTGTCTCAACCGAAATTTGAATTTGAGACCTCCTGATTCTCAAACCACTTCATTGACTATTAGGCGACGCTCTTAGATTTTTTTTGACAATATTACCCTCACACACTTCTTCTTTTCAGCTGAAAAATAACCAGATATGGATGGAATTTAACCAAAAAACAGAGGACAACTTTGACCAGTAAAACAAACAAGATGGAAGTTAGGTAATAAGGTAACATGGAGACTTTTGGCCTTTTGACCAAATTGATTTTCACATGTATATGCCAATTCCCACCTCCAAAAATTAGAACTTTCCAAGTTTTAGCCACCAAGATCCTTTCAAAATTGTGTTCGACAGCTTTCGCGTATCTCGATTAATTCTATGAAATATCCGTTACATCACACTAGCAACAGTTACCAGATAACTCTGTCCATCAAAAATAGGACAGGACGTATTCGCCTTGTATTTTTGTGTCAGCTCGGATTTGAACTGGGACTTCATGATTCTCGACTCACTTAGCTGACCAGGCCACACCCTTGGACTTTTTGACAATATTACCCTCACACACTTCTTCTTTTCAGCTGTAAATTAACCAGATATGGATGGAATTTAACAGAAAAGTAAAGGACAATTTTGACCCTAAAACAAACAAGATGGAGGTTAGGGAATAACATGTTTTCATGAGACTCTTGGCCTTTTGACCAATTGATAATCATATGTCAATTCCCACCTCCAAAAATTAGCACATTTCAAGTTTTACCCACCAAGATCCTTTAAAAATTGAGTCTTTTTGCTTTCTTGATCTCTCAAATTTTGGCCAAATTCATCAATATATCAATTTTTCTTGAAACCCCATTTGGTAAAAATGCATGATTTTTGCTTTACAATCCCATATGGATTGATTCTTGTGTGTGGTGGAATTATTGGATATGTCAAGAGAGGAAGCTTAGCTTCACTGGGTGGAGGTTTGGGTACTGGTTTTTTGCTTATTTTAGCTGCTTATTTGAGTCTCCAGGCATTTCACAAGCGCAAAAACTCTTACTTTGCTTTGATTCTTGAAACAGGTATATAGTATTTCTGTTTCCTTAAATATTATTTGCTGGTATAGAAGAAATTCAAAAAATTTAAAGTTGAAATATTGTACCCTTTACTCTTTTGTAAGTGTAAATGTTATAAAAGTTGATGTTATATGAAAATTTTCAATCATATAAATATCACTAGAATTGATGGTAGTGGGCCACCAAAGGGTGTATAGTAGGATGATTGGGATTCCTACGCCCTTAATCAGAGGTCTCGGTTACAAGCCTTCAGGATGGAGACCGCTTAGTCAGAGTCGGATCCAAAATTTGAAGTTTATGTTTTCCTTTGAAGTTATTTCGTTGTTGCTACAGCTCTCATTTCTGCATTTCCTTTTCCTAACTGCTTGGATATGCTTTATTTTAAGATGAGGCTCTATCAGAAACAACCTCTCTATCTCTATGAGGTAGGAGTAAGGTTGCGTGCGCTCCACCCTCCCCAGACTCCACTTGTGGGATTACATTGGGTTTTTTGTTGTTATATACGATAATAACTTGGTTCACAGTCAAATACTTATAGATATTTAGTAAATATTTTAATGCATATACAGAGTTTGAGCAAAAGCTATTGGCTCCCTTGAACCCATAAACGACATGCTAGATCCGCCCCTGCCCTTAGTAGGCCTACTCGGTGAGAAATCCAGATTAGTTGCGCCAGCAGATTTTAGATACCGCATGGTCAAACTAAAAAAAAAGGATAGTGGGTTCATCAGAACTTGCAGCCTATAATTTGATCTGCATATGGGTTTTGTTTCCGTGATATGTTGATGCAGTAGTGAGGTCTGATTCTATATTACTATATAAAGGATTGATTTTTGCTGCTCCGCTTTAGATCTAAAGAGGAGAAAGCTTTTCTTCTTGATTGTTTATTATCTGTTTTATAAAGTTTATGTGAGCTGTATGGTTTGCAGCAGAGGATAAGATATTGGGACTGGATTGTTTTTATTCCTTTTCTGATACTTTTATAGGATGTTTTAGTTGTGTAGCAACTTGTTGTGGTAGCTTTACTTATGTTTCATGTTGTATTTCCTTTTCTGTTTGTTTGGTAGCATTAAAATTGGACCTTTCTCGAAAAGAGAAATTCTTGGTTGTTAGGCTATTGGAAGTGATGGGTAGATTTCGTTCTAATAAGTATTGGATCATGTAGGATATATCAATTCTAGTTCTGAACTAACCAGATCAAGTAGAAAGAAAATGATTATCTACCCGGACTTTGTCTCCGTGTACCCTTATCTCGTACTTCTTATTTGTCGAAATGATAATGTTTAGGTAATGTGCAATGCCATTCATGCTACAGCCATGGTAGAAGTAAATGAAGAGATCCCTCTCATATAGTCTTGGTTGTTTTCCGCAGTCAGAAGTATCAAGTTCAATCCTAATATGTCGTGAAACTTGAAGCTTATCATGCGTTAGGTTTAAGACTTCAATCAACTGTTTCTACATACGATTTAAAAGAAGTGTAGACAAATAACTCAATATTTCTGAGGGTTGAAAAGAAAACTTGTTTGCCATGTCCAGATTTCTGAAAATTTCCTCCCTATGCTGTAGCTTATTATGCTGTTTCTGAAAATTTTACTTTATAAAAATGGACAGTGTGGGGAAATATGTGTTATGTTTTTCTTTTTGTTGTTGTCAGCAAGATCATATTTAGATTCAGAAAGGTAAAAATGAAAGCTTCATTCGTTTTCGCGCAATCACATTGAATTTCCTTTGTTATTTTGGCTGGAAAAAGTATCCCCGCTCACTTTTATTTGGTGTGGAACAGTTTGTGCTGCTGTGTTAACATGGGTCATGGGACAGCGGTACATGCAAACTTCAAAGATAATGCCAGCTGGCATTGTTGCTGGTATCAGGTAACTCCAAATAGAAAGCATGCCATACAAGTTATGTTATTAACTTACTTAGCAGTAGTATTTCATTTATCTGTTCTGTTTCGTTCATAAATGTATCAGATTTGTGTGGCGTGATTCACTTGATACATATTACATATAATATGTCAAGTTGCTTTATCGTGGTCTCTATATCTATGGACTACTTTAGACGCGAACTAAACATTAGGTTGCTATGCCTAGTGATGTCAACTATCCTAGAGCGTCATACGTTACGTTTCATTTTGTATTTCTTTCTTCATTTTATGGGGACTCACATCTAAAGTTTGAATTGGTAGTTAAACTATCCAATTAGTAAATTAATGTTTTTCTTTGACCGCTTGATCGATTTAACCTTTTCGATGCAAGTTCACAAGTTTTGTCTAGATTAGAAAAGTATTTCTCCCATTTCGTCTATGGCAGATAGTCGGAAAGAAACCTTCCCTTCTCTAACTACCTATCATTAACATGAGGGAACACTGAACAGCTTCACAAATTCAGGCGGTTCGTTAGATATTCTAAGGATCATCCAACTATTTTATTTGTAGGTTGAGTAAGTAAAATAGACTTATAGTAGCTTCAACCATCACCTTCCCCTTTATGCTCTCCCGTGGTGGTACGCGGATTCTCGAGGGCTCAAGCTCCTCGTCCTAGCCAATTTCCTTCTTGATCAAGGCCAGACATGACCCTGAAAATACGGACCTTGACCTCAGGCTGCAATGTGTCTGTTTTTCATTTTTAGGTGAGTACAGGGGATCATAGGTTCACAGTCTAGGGAGGAATACTGCTATTAAATGATCAAATATGAAATGCACCAAATCGGTGAAGGGGTGGTGCGAATTTGGATATCCCCTATGTTGCTCGGACTCTTTAAAAATGTCAACAGGTGCATGTTGGATTCTCCAAAAGTAGTGTATATTTGGAGAATCCAACACAGGTGTGGCATCAAAAGTGAAGAGTCTGTGCAACTTAGGATATCCCAACGAAACCGCAAGGGTGGTCATAATATAATTGATTGTGGATTGCACCTAAGAGTTCGACCTAGTGGTCAGTGAAGTGTGTGCAAGCCTTAGGGACCAGGGATTAAATTCCAACAAAGACCCCCAAAAAAAATACTAGGTGATTCCTTCCCATCTGCCTAAATCGTGGTGGACGGAGCTACCCGATGGGAGGTAGCAGGTATTCAGTGGAAAGGTCGAGGTGACACCATTGTTATCAAAATACATGTATATGTTAAAAAAATTCTTGTGGATTACAGAAGTTGGAACACGCACCAAATTGTCATGCTTAGTTTCCTTTTCGTTACTGGTTCGTGTGTAATCTGTTTATTCATATCTTGCGAAAAATATTGTCTGGAAAATCGATAATGCTGACCTGATTTCTTCTTTTGCAGTGTGGTAATGACTGGATTTTACCTTTATAAGATCGCCAGGGGTGGAAACCATTTCCCGTCTAAAGCTGAGTAATGGCATTTCACTATAACCGCGGTTCCAGCTCCAAACTGTTTGTACTGAGAAGAGCTGGATTCTTATCGCGAATTACTGTATACGGCCACACTTACACAGTTTATTTTGTTTTGTTTTGAACTGAACAGCATTGTATCAATGAGTAAAATTTGAGTTTGTTACTTTTCATGGCATTGCGTCTTTGATTCGGCATTTGAATTTGCAAAGCTAAGGTGTAATTTCTGACTGTTAAAATTAATCATAACAAACTTCTTGCACCGTGAGGTTTCCTGTTCAAATTTTAGAGATAGCAGGTACCCAGTGGAATAGTCAGGTTGCGAGCTAACTAGCCCAAACAACACGTTTTAGACTTCCCTTTACACATTGACTTGCAAATTTGCAGTATGAGGAGTTAAGTACTGCAATAATCTACTTATGATGAACTTGCTGATCCATACAAAGAGTCCCAACGTAGAACTTCCCAACGCGACAACAAATTTATCAGGCTCCAATGCAGATACCAAAAATCAAAAAAAAGGATTCAAGTAGAGCCATAGTTGATAGAGAGATCATATACAGTTCCAACTTATCATTCATCACTCCTCAGACTACTCGGTTAACAAATGAAAGCTCAGTCAGCACGCGAGCAGGATCAGACATATGAAACTAGATACATACAACAACGAATGATTCAACGCTATGATTCCACTGTACGGATAACACAAATAGGGTAACACACTTAACATATGCAATATCTGCAAATCAAAAGCTTGTTGGACCATGGAAACAGATTAAAAAAGAAAGTAGCATCTCTATTTGAAATCAATCCTCCAAGTTCGTGGTGCAAAGCGACATATTTTCATATCTGAACAAGGAAAACGCTAAAGAGTGTCTGCCCCTACATAGGTGGAGACAGAGGATACACAAGGGAACCAGTATCGACGTTTTCCATCTCTATGTCCATCATCGATCATTGCAAGTCCTTCCTGTTGGATGCACGACAGCCATATTTGTTAGTTCCAATCACAAGAAAATCTAGAAGGAAATATTTAGAGCCTTGATGGAAAAAGAAGGGAGGAAAGAAGTAGAAGGAATGACATCAACAACTTACCTCTAACAGTGTCTCAAGCGCATCAGTTGCACGACCTGAAGACCAGTTTAGGCGTCTTTGCACCTCATCAACGGTCACAAAGCCTTGAGCCTGCAGTAAGGGCACCAGAAACAGTCACACAAGGTTTCTTTTTTTAATATTTTTTCTTTTGATAACCAAGAAATCCTCAAGGGACAATGGCGCATGGTGTGAAACTTGGTGGATAATGAACTTGCCCCTCTGCCCTTCCTCTTTTAATATATATAATAATAAAGCAAGCTCAGCTGCACCTAATACAATCAGGAGAAAACTTTCTAATCTAATGTAAGCCTTTTGGTAACATTCATGGATCCAAAAGGAAAATTGGATCCAAAAGGAAAATTGGATGGCCAAAATAACAGATTTCCTTTAAGTGGCTAAAATAGAGTTGAGGACTGGTTGAAGAAACCAAATTTATGAATACTACAAGTGGGGGAAATGAATGCGTCAAGTGAAAGTGACGTTTTTTGCTGCATGGCAATTACCTAACTACAAAATTATCCGAGGAGAGAATTACCTACCGACATCACTGATCAATTTGAAGGAAAATAAAGAACAAAGGTTATACCTGGGCCAGCTCTAAAATTTCATTGTGATCCTTATTCAGTTCGGTAGGGACAGATCTAACAAGCTTTCTCTTTCCCACTGTAATCACCTCAAAACCACTACCTAATACCTGAAAGATGCAATTAGATGTTAGCTTATAGTGCGAGCAACAGTAGCAAAACATACCAGTCCAAAAAGAATGAATGGTTACTACACGTTCAAGAGAAATGAGTCAAATGACGAATTAAATCATGTTTATAGACAGCTTTGTATTTCTCCTATCTTCCATCTAAATGAGGAGGACTGAATGAACAATAATGACCTGCAACATATATGTTCACCATTATCTTGGGTGCTTCGTGTGCCAAGGACCTATAAAAACTTAAGGAAACAGACAGTACTCGTTCTTTTTTATCGTGCAGTTTACCATTTTTTTGGTAACGGGGTGGTTTTGTAGTACAGATTTTTTTCTACTTTATTTTGCTTAATGGAGCAAAATCAAATTTCCTGTATCCAAGGGTGAAACATGAAGAAGCTTCATAATTAAATGCGCAAAGCATTAATTAAAATGCGAAATATCCTCTTCAGAGTATACGAAAAAGAGGATCCGGTATATTTAGCATCAATTGCTCAATCAATCATTCAGTTACTACCAACTGAAACATAAAAGCTTGAGCCAATACCTTCAGCTTGCTTATAGCACGCAAGCAGTCATCTTCAGATATTGTCTCGCGAACAGCTTTCCGTCTCTGACCAAGCAGTTTACAAAGATCATCCAAGCTTATCAAACCTCCATTGTGGGGTCGAGTAGCCAGGCATACCTCAATTATCTGTACCCCTGCCTAGACAGGTGGTTTCATTTAAGTACAGTTCTTGGAGATGTATCAACAAAATGATAATACTCAAGTATTATGGATATTCAACAGAAAAAAGACAAAATTGAGCATCATCTACACAAAATAACAGGTGCGAGCTACTAGATAGAATACTGCTCAAAGTTTGATGTCATATAACAACTGGAATTAGAACAGCTGAGTTGCAATTCATATCTCAAACTGCAGTGTGAAATAATATGCAATGTTCATCCCATGCACCATTAAAAAGAAGTCCTTAAACATGCCTTGCAATAACTAAAATTATGGAGGAGATTGATACCAACCAAGCTCATAATAGAAGTCACCAATCCCCAATAGTTCTGCCCAGAAACCCTTGTTTGATGCTAGAGGATCTACTCCGACTTTAGCACACATCTCGTGGAACTGTGCCCTGAATGCAGGATTTTTGCGAATGTCATTCTGCAAAATAAAACAAGGAGTAACCAAAACTTTCTTCTTTTCTTTTAAATATTTTGTTAAACAAGTAAAAGCATGTAGATAAATTTCAAAGAGAAGTACCAAAGAAGTAGAATGCACAACGGAAACCTCTTTTACAAAACTCCAGTCAGAAAGGAAAAAGGAAAATATCCATCAAGCTCAACCGGCCTGATAGCTGCCCAAACTTTAAAAACATCACGAATACTATCCCAAAACCATTATCTCCGAGAAAAATACAAATGGTGGAGTTCAATTGCGATCCCTTTGCTAAGATAACCACACATAAATCCAAGTTGACCATAAATAAGCTGAAATATGTATTTCCGGAATAATCAACGGGTGGCAAGTTAAGATAATTAGAGTTACATGTATCCTCAGAACATATCTCTAACGAGCATATATAAATGAGACCGTTACTATTCGAATCATCAAGTTCTTTCTTTAGCTATTTTTTTCCAAGTATTTACAAATGACAAGTACTTCTAATTACAAGAGTATTTTTTTTTTGACAAAGAATTACAAAAGTATTTTTTTTTTGACAAAGAGTTACAAAAGTATTTATGATCCACAGTACTCTTCTTTCTGTAGTTTATCAATACATTAATATAAAAAAAATGGATGTCTTATTTTCACAAAATAAGATGCTTTAATCATCATACTCTTACCAGATCATTTAACTAAAGACCAAGGTAGCAGGGGCAGAGCTAGAGTAACGGCAATAGGTTCACCCATCAGCTTTGATTCAAACTTTGTACTTGTCGTAAAATTCATCGAATATGTACATATTATCAAGAGTTAATGGTCAAAAACACTGAAGTATCCCCATTTTTCGAGTTTCATAATTGAACTATCACTGCGAGGAGTTTCCTACTTGAACTATCACCAAATGCTTATAGAAACACACTTCAACTAAAAGTTGTTCCCTTTTCCCACCTGAAATATCACCATCATTCGGGTAGGAAAAGGGAACAACTAATAGTTAAAACATGTTTCGGTAAACATTTGGTGATAGTTAAAGTAGCAAACTCACACATAGGATAGTTGAGCTATGAAACTCGAAAAATCAGTAATTTTGACCCTTCACTCTATTATTGACTTAGAATCCAGTATATATCCAGAACTCATTAGCTTCAAATTTTGGCTCCGACTCTAAACACAGGAACTAATTAGGTAAAAACTAAAAGTAACTTAAATAATAATTAAGAAAATCCTGAACTATCAGTGCGAGTTTCCTACCTGAACTATCACCAAATGCTTATCAAAACACACTTCAACTATAAGTTGTTCCCTTTTTCCACCTGAAATATCACCATCATTCGGGTAGTAAAAGGGAACAACTGATAATTAAGGTGTGCTTCGATAAACGTTGGTGATAGTTCAAAAAAATGGATACTTTAGGTACCTTTCATTCTATTATTATCTTAGAATCCAGTATATCCGGAACTCATTAGTCTCAAATTTTGACTCCGCCTCTAGAACACACACAGGAACTAATTAAGTAAAAACTAAAACTACCTTAAATAATATTTTTTTTAAAATACTCGATCACTAAAAGAACAAAATAATGAAAAAACCTTGTGTTTGCGAGCGAAGTCTTCTAGCTGAGATCGAAAAGTAGCTAGCTGCTCTTTCATAAGATCCGTTCTCAATTTCGCCACATTTTCTCCTAGCAATCGATATTGATCCTTCAAATGAACAACACAAAAAAAATAAAAAATAAACAACAACAACAAAAAATACTAAAAATTTTGGAAAAAAGTGAAATTAAATAAACTTAGTTCTGCAAACTAAAAATCGATACTGATCCTTCAATTAAATCGAAAAAAAAAAGGATTATTAACCAAAAAAAATACTAAAAATTGTGGGGAAAAAAGTGAAAATAAATAAATTTAGTTCTGCAAACTAAAAATCGATACTGATCCTTCAATTTAATCGGAAAAAAAAGGATTATTAACCAAAAAAAATACTAAAAATTGTGAAAAAAAAGTGAAAATAAATAAATTTAGTTCACGAACCCTAGCAGCGGCGGCGTTTTGCAAACCTCCTATGCCCGGTCTCCGCCTCATCGTTCGTCGGTCGTCGGCGTTCTGGTCCTCTTTACCTTGTTTAGCTGTTGCTTTTGTTTGTGGAAAGTCAAAAAAGAGAAATAGCCATAAGTGGTCCACTATTTTGGGGATTTTAACTTAGAGTGATCTTATATCTTTTATATGGAGCGTTAATAGTCCACAATCTTTGATAAAGTGGTGCCTTTTCAGTCCCTATCCAAAGTATGCGATGTCTGCCCCTGAAAAACAATTAGTATCATGTCGTCACGGATGGACTCACAAAATTTGAGGAGAAACAGATTCGATCGCACATATTCTGAAAAATTCATGGACTAGTACACACGAAAGGTCAAGAGAATCACGAATTTTTGTGTCGTGGCATAAAAAATTCAAAGTAAGCGACGTCTGCCCCTGAAAAGCAACTAGTATCATTTACCAGGTCATCACAGATGGACTTACAAAATTTGAGGTCAAACAGAGTCGTTCACACATATTCCAGAATATTCATGGACTAACGCACACGAAATGCCAAGAGAAGCATAAATTCGTGTTTTGTGGCCTAAAAAATACAAAATAAGCGATGTATGCCCCTAAAAAATAACTAGTATCATTTGCTAGATCATCACGGATGGATTCACAAAATTTGAGGTCAAACAAAGCTAGTCACACATATTTTAGAAAATTTATAGACTAATACATACGAAAAGCTAAGAGAATCATGAATTTCTGTTTGGTCGCCAAAAAATCTAAAATAAGCAACGTTTACCCCTGAAAATCAACTATTATCATTTACTAGGTTATCACGGATGGATCCATAAAATTTGAGGTCAAACAAAGTCAGACGCTTATATTGCACAAAATTCATGGACTAATACACACAAGAAATCAAGAGAATAATGATTTTTTTTGTGGCCAAAACAAGCGACGTCTACCCCTGAAAACAACTACGATCATTTACTAGGTCGTCACAGATGGACCCACAAAATTTGAGGTCAAATAGAGCTGGTAGCACATATTTCATAAAATTCATAGGCTAATACATACGAAAAATCAAAAGAATCATGAAATCATGTTTTGTGGCACAAATAATCCAAAATAAGTGACGCATGTCCCTGAAAAACAACTAGTATCATTCACAAGATCGTCGCAAATGGACCGATAAAAAATGAGGTCAAACAAAGCCGATTGCACATATTCCGAAAAAAATCATGAACATTACACATGAAAATCTAATGGAATTACATTGAATATGTTTTTGTTGTTGTTGTGAGTCAATCGATCAAAATAATTATATTCACTAGTTAAATATATTAAATATGTATATGATTTTGTATTAGAAAGAGTGTGAATATAAAAAGGGCAAACATTAGTAGCCTTTCCTTGTAAAGTTATGACCATAATATATGGGCACCATTTAAATATATTTTTTTCTTTTAGATATTCGTACTTGAATTTTACTATGTCATGATATTAATGATGATTATCATGAATATTTTAGTATTTTATTTTATACATAATATATTTATTATAAAATGTTATTACACAGTTATTTAGTATGATTGTTATAGAAGGGTAATTTTACAAAGACTGTACTGCTATAACGAATGTTATTATTGTTTATAGGTAGAATAATATTATAGAGAAGTAAAATATAACATGAAAAAATGTTTTCTTGGAGAAAAAATCAGGCCAGCCATAGTGAAATGCCATTATAACGGGAAAAATCAGGCCAACTCTAGTGTTAGCTTGAAGCCCAAAAAATATGTTGGGCCTCGATTGGAATTTGGGCTTAATGGCCCATTATATTCTCTATATATAACAGAAACCCTATACTCCATAATAGCTGCCGCCGCCCGCCGGCCTTCTTTTCATTTCTCCTTCTACATTTTCTGCAAAATTTCACTTTGCTTAATTAGTAATTCTTCAGTTCTGATATTTATTTGCATACTTAGATTTCCATTTTCTGTTTAGTAAAAATTTATACGCACCGAGTGTTTACACCAATTAAAGTAAGACACGTGTATTGCATTTTTCACTTTGATTTGTTGATTCTTCATGTTAATTTGTTTGATTTGGTGTATACACTCGATATTGATAAGTATTTATCGTAAAATACAGCTCAACTATTGTTTTTTTCGTGAATTTTACATCCTAACTATTAGTTGTTGTTTTTTCCTATTTGAATTATCACTATTTATGTATTAAAGGGAACAACTTATAGTTGAGGTATTTATCGTTCTGTTTTTGGATAGTTATATTTTGTTTGTGGTGTAAAAAAGTATTATTTTTTGAATAGTTAATGGTCAAAAACACAACTCTAAGTATTATCTTTTGTGAATTTCATGCTCCAATTATCTTTTGTCTCCTTTTCGTACCTGAACTATAATTATTTGTGTATTAAAGGAATAACGGATAGTTGAGTTGTGAAAGTCACGAAAAAGTAATAGTTCCGATGTGGTTTTTGACCATTATCTCTTGTTGAAGTACTTCGATTTTTTTTATTGCTATGATGAGTAAAAATATAAAAGTAGTGGACTGAAAAATCCATTGATGAGTAAATTAATTCTAAGCAATGCTTATTTGAGTTATCTTTTATCTTTTGTTTTTGTTTTGTAAATTTTTTCGCTTTTCATGTTACATCCCTGTGATGAGTTCTTTCTAGATTTAACGTTAAAAGTAGGCTGACCTTTAAATGAAGACAAAATCAATTCTGAGGGATGCATTATTTTTTTTAGTTGGATATTTTTCAAATTAAGATTGAATAATGTTGCTGATCAATAAAAAAAATGATTTTTTTAGTATTTTTCCCCTCAACTAGTTGATAGACAAGTTAAGATTCTAATTATTTGCTGCTATTTGAAAATTTCTGAACTCTTTTGTTCTAATCTTCATGACTAGTTATGAAAATCGAAGTTAGTGGAATGAAGCCAATTTTAACTTTTTCTTATTGCTGTGATTTGTTATAAATGATAAATTGTGTTGTTTTCCGAATATTTGAATCTCTGTGATGAACTAGCTGAATAATTTAAAAGTAGTGGCCTGATGTTCATTGATGAAAAGCTTTGTTCTGAGGGATTTCTGCTTCATTTGTGCTGAAGGTTGGTTCGGCGAAAGGGTTTGCCACATATGTAGTGTCGATTTGCACGTAGAGTGGCACTTGATATTACATTTAAACAATGTTTTTGCTTAAAGATGGTGCCTTTTTGTTGTTAGACATCATCCATCTGGAGTACTATTGTTTTATTGCCTTTTTGATAGTACATTTAAACAATGTAAGACACTTGATATGGTCATGTACCTCATCATATAAAGTAATTTATTGCTGTGATATGTTATAATGTGTCTTGTTTTTTCAGAAGTATTTCAATCCCTGTGATGAATTAGCTGAATAATTTGAAAGTAGTGGCCTGATCATCATTGATGAAAAGCTCTGCTCTGAGGGATTCTTTGCAACTTATTCAGTCTCTTCTACTTAACATAGTGACTTGATATGGTAAAAGCTAGTGTTCGCTTTGATTATACCATATCTTTAGTGTTGATTTACATGTACAATGGCACTCAATATTATGTTTAAATGATTTTTTTCTTAAAAATTGTCTTTTTTCTTGTTAGGCATCCTGCTCCTGGAGTATATTGTTTTCTTAGTCAGTAATGTGTCGTAAAAAATTATTTATTGCTGTGATATGTTTTAATGTGTCTTGTTTTCCAGAAGTATTTGAATCCTGTGATGAATTAGCTGAATAATTTAAAAGTAGTGGCCTGATGACCATTGATGATAAGCTTTGTTCTGAGGGATTCTTTGTTTACTTATTCAGCTCTTCTACCTAACAGTTTGAGTTGATATGGTAAAAGCTAGTTGTTGCTTTGATTATACCATATCTTTAGTGTTGATTTGCATGTACAGTGGCTCTCAATATTACGTTTAAACGATTTTTTGCTTTAAAATGGTGCCCTTTTCTTGTTAGACATCATCCTTTTGGAGTACTATTGCTTTTTTATTCAGTAATATGGTGATGTACCTCATCTTAGAAAATTATTTATTGATGTGATATGTTATAATGTGTCTTGTTTTTCAGAAATATTTCAACCCCTGTGATGAACTAGCTGAATAATTTAAAAGTAGTGGCCTGATCACCACTGATGAAAAGCTTTGTTCTGAGGGATTCTATTGTTTACTTATTCAGTCTCTTCTGCTTAACAGCAGAGGGACTTGATATGGTAAAAGCTATTTTTTGCTTTTATTTTACCGCATCTGTAATGTTGCATTGTACGATAGCACTCAATATATTTGAACCATCTTTTGCCAAAAAATGGTTTATTTTTCCTTGTTAGGCATCATCCTTCTGGAGTACTATTGTTTTCTTTGTCAATAATCAATAATATGGTGATTTACCTCATCTTAGAGTATTATTTATTTCTGTGATATGTTATAAAAGTCTTGTTTTTTCAGAAGTATTTGAATCCCTGTGATGAACTAGCTGAATAATTTAAAAGTAGTGGCCTGATGACCATTGATGAAAAGCTTTACTCTGAGGGATTTCTTGTTTCTTTATTTTGTTTCTTCTACTTCACAAAGGGACTTGATATGGTAAAAACTAGTCTTTGTTTTGATTACAGTTGTATCAATTTGCATGTACATTGTCACACGATGTTACGTTTAAGCTGTCTTTTTCTTTTTGCCTAAACATTGTGTCTTTTTCCTGCCAGCCATCATCCTTCTGGTGTATTATTGTTTTCTTAGTCAGTAATATAGTAATTTACCTCATCTTAAAATACTTTCTAGTATTTATACATATGATGCTTAATAAGATACTTTCAACTGTCATTGTGTAGTACCATATTCTAGTTTTATTAGTTGGATATAGTAAATAGATATTGTCAAAGATACTTATTCAGATCCTTGCTTTGTTTGATAAACGCTATCCCCCAAGACTTCGCTTGTGGGTCGCACTTGTGGGATTACAATGGCTATGTTATTGTTGTAGTACTTGTCTTGTTGAGTAGATAGCTGAGATTTATTATGAAATGTAACTCAATACTTTCAACTGTCAATTCTGTATAGTACCATATTCTAGTTTTATTAGTTGGATGTGATGAATAGATACTGTCAAAGGTACTTATTCAGATCCTTACAGCTATTATGAAATATAACTCAATACTTTCAACTGTCAATTCTGTATAGTACCATATTCTAGTTTTATTAGTTGGATGTGATGAATAGATACTGTCAAAGGTACTTATTCAGATCCTTACTTTGTTTGATATGCTTGTCCCATCTTTGTGTTAGATTGTACCTTTTTCTCCTCTACTTTAGTTGAAACAAAAAGGAATACTTTGCATTTGTAAGAATCTTGATGGTGTGCACCCTTTGGTTTGGTGTAGTGGTCAATGAAGTGGGAAGTCTCACTTTCAAATCACAAGGGAAACAAAAAGCACTAGGTGATTTGTTCTCGTCCGTTTAAGCATTGGCGGATAGAGTAAACTAGTATTTGTGCGGACGGGAATGGTAAGTACGCGATGCAATAGTCTAGGTGCATGCAAGTTGGCCGGAACATCTAAAAAGGGATTGTGATTGTGTAGATGATATAGGGTTGTGAAATACCTTTGGAGGTTCAAATTCTATAGTTGTGTACTTTGTGTAGGTATGGTAATGCACAGTTAAGAATTGCAAAGAAGACACCATGTGGAGTTAGTCGAGGTGCGCAAAAGTTGGCCCGGACACCATGGTAAAAAAAAAAAAGGAATTGCAAATAAGATGCTGAATGCAGTCTATGCCAATTTACAACAATGCTCAAGTTTTATTCAAGTTAAAACTAAGATGTATACTAACAAGGAATTCATTATGTTACAATCTTTAAAATGACAAAAATATGTTTAGATACACTTCGACTTTAAATTTTTCATTTTATTCTTGATAAAATAATATATAAGCACTTCAATATTTTTGATATTTTTCTTTTTAGTCTGTTCCAAAAATAACATCACATTTCTAGAATTAAAAATAACTTAACTTCAAAATTGTTCTTTTACCCTTAATAAATGATTTTATAGTCACACAAATGTTTTAAATTTATTTTAGACCAGAAATTTTAGTAGTTTCTTTTTTGGACTTTGTATCTAGTTAAACAATGTCATATAAATTAGAACTGAATTAACCACGATTAGGTGATAAAAGTTTGCACCCAAACACATATTTCCTCCGTTCCTAAATACTTGTCATGCTTTTTTCGCACTCCCCTTAAGAAAAACATTAAATAGAGGATAATCTGACTAAGTTATCCTTATTTATTACTTTCATCAATTTAATACTTTTTTTTTTCACCACATTAATATAATGGAGGAAGTATTTAGTAAGGATGACAAGTATTTAAAAACGGAGGGAGTATCATATATTTTATGATTTGGTGTAAACTTCTGATACGAGTAAGTTTTCATCGATTACTGAATTTTGTCGTACTTGTAACTAATGGTGGACCTTGGCCCCTACTTGAGGTGGGGGTTAGATAGAGAGACAAAAACGTTCTTGCCTTATCCATCACATACAAAACCCATGCAAATACCTGGTTCAAAAAGCACCAAGTAATCCACATCCCATACAGAATTTTCCAGTCCTCAAATGCCCACATCAATATTCTCACCTAAAAAAACAACCCCTCATATCTCTTCCACCAATTTCTAGCCAACCAATCATCTTACTACATTTGCAAAATCCCAAAAAAAAATTAAAAAAATCTTGCTTTTCTTCTTTTGGTGAACTTCTAAGCATAATTCACTCGCGTTGATCAATCAGGAGGGTTGGTTACGTTACGTTATCTGTTGTATCATACACTTCTTGCATTCCAAATGGCGGATTACTCAACTAATAGAAGGAATTCCAATACACAGCTATTGCAAGAACTCGAGGCGCTTAGTGAAACACTCTATCAACCACCTACAACAACAACAACCCGAAGAACCGCGTCCCTTGTCTTGCCTCGAAATTCCCTCCCTCCAATTGAGTCCCTAACCAAAAATGATGACGACAGTACTAATACTGTCGTCATCAATCCTAAGCCGAGATCCAGGCGAATGTCATTATCCCCCTGGCGTTCTCGGCCTAGTGAAGACAATAACATACAACAACAGACCAATACCAGCACCAGCACCAGCACCAGCAACACGAGCAACACGAAGTTGATTAAGAAATTGGACAGCAAGGGTGGTGAGACGAACTCCGATAAGAAAGGCTTGTGGAACTGGAAACCAATTCGCGCTCTTGCTCACATTGGTAAGCAAAAACTGAGTTGTTTATTCTCTGTTGAAGTCGTGACCGTTCAGGGACTACCCGCGTCCATGAACGGTCTACGACTATCTGTTTGTGTAAGAAAGAAAGAAACTAAAGATGGTGCAGTACAAACTATGCCATCTAGAGTTTCACAAGGAGCAGCAGATTTTGAAGAAACACTTTTTATCAGGTGTCATATTTACTATACCCCTGCTACTGGTGGTAGTGGAGCTCGATTTAAGTTCGAGCCACGTCCATTTTCGATATATGTCTTTGCTGTTGATGCAGATGAACTTGATTTTGGTAAAAACATGGTTGATTTGAGTGAAATGATTGAGGAGTCAGTTCAGAAGAGTTTTGAAGGAAGCCGGATTCGCCAATGGGACATGAGTTATACTCTTTCTGGGAAGGCGAAAGGAGGAGAGTTAGTACTCAAATTGGGATTTCAGATCATGGAGAAAGATGGTGGTGTTGGGATTTATAGTCAGGCTGAAGGGGGAACGAAAAACGCCAAGAGTTACTCGTCTTCATCTTCGTCTTCATTTGCTAGAAAGCAATCGAAAACGTCTTTTAGTGTCCCTAGTCCAAGAATGTCTAGCTTAAGTTCAGCTAATTGGACTCCTTCACAAACAGGAACAGCAGCAAATCTTCAAGGGATTGATGAGCTGAATCTAGACGACGAGCCTGTAAAGGAGGAGCCAGAGTCGAAGGCAGAGGATCTTGATCTCCCCGATTTTGATATTGTTGATAAAGGAGTTGAAATTCAAGAGAAAAATGAAGCAACAAAAGACGTTGAGGAAGAGGAAGAAGAGGGATCAGAAGGAAATTCTGATAAAAGATCGGTATCATCAAGTCACGAGGTTGTCAAGGAAGTCGTGGTGCACGATCAGATGCATTTGACAAGATTATCTGCACTTGATTCCATTGCTCAGCAAATCAAGGCACTTGAATCCATGTTTAAAGACGAAAACCAAGTCAAGACGGAGGAGGATGACTCTGAATCCCAAAGGTTGGATGCGGATGAGGAAACCGTGACAAGGGAATTCCTCCAAATGCTCGAAGATCCAGGCGTTAATCAGTTGAAGACGGATAATCAAGAAACCCCCGCGTTGAAGCTGCAAGGAGGAGGAGGAAATGAAGACAACGAAAAGGGAGAATCAGGCATATTTATACCGGATCTTGCAAAGGGGTTAGGCTGTGTTGTTCAAACAAGAAATGGCGGTTTCTTGGCAGCTATGAATCCTCTTAATGCTGCTGTTTTGAGAAAAGACACTCCGAAACTTGCAATGCAGCTATCAAAACCATTTGTTCTTCCATCAATTCCGTCGTCTGTGAATGGATTTGAGTTGTTCCAGAGGATGGCAGCTATCGGGCTGGAGGAATTTACGTCCAAGATCTTATCGATGATGCCAATGGAAGAACTCGTGGGCAAAACAGCGGAGCAGATAGCGTTTGAAGGCATTGCTTCAGCAATTATTCAAGGGAGGAACAAAGAAGGAGGCGCCAGCTCTAGAGCTGCTCAGACAGTTGCAGCAGTGAAATCGATGGCAACAGCGATGAACACAAGCTGGAACGAGAGGATCTCTACGGGGATATGGAACATCAGTGACAAACCGTTGACAGTGGACGAGATTCTTGCGTTCACACTGCAGAAAATGGAGGCAATGACAGTCGAAGCATTGAAAATTCAGGCAGATATCCCGGAAGAAGAGGCCCCTTTCGACGTTTCTGCTAACAAGAAAGATGAATCAGGTCACCTGCTCGACTCTGCAGTTCCACTCGAAGACTGGACAAAAGATGACAAAAGTGATAGTATAATGATCTTGGTTGTGGTTCAACTGAGGGATCCGTTGAGGCAGTTCGAGGCAGTTGGAGGACCAATGATAGCACTGGTTCAAGCAGTTCCTACCGATGAGGAAGCCAACGACTTTGATGATGAGGAAAAGAAGTTTGAAATCGCATCTCTGGTGATTGGCGGATTGAAAGTCAGGAGCGGAGGGAGGAAGAACGCGTGGGACACAGAAAAGCAGAAATTGACAGCAATGCAGTGGCTAGTAGCTTATGGACTTGGTAAAATGGGCAAGAAAGTAAAGAAAGCTTCACCACTAAAAGGACAAGATTTGCTATGGAGCATATCATCGCGTGTAATGGCAGATATGTGGCTGAAATCGATAAGAAATCCCGATATCAAGTTCATCATGTAGACAGACAGCAGCAAAGGTGGTGTAAATCATTTTTTCGTCATTCTTTCCACATTCTTAAGAAATAAGCAACAAAAAAGGGGAAAACTGTATAATGTTTGCATTTGTTCATGGTTGTGTAGAATCTATTCCATTTCTAGTAGGAAAATATTGAAATGCTGCATCAGGTTTCTTCAGCAACTAGATGGGAGAGTGGCCGTGCTATGCACAGGGCGTGTGCACGACATCATTGTTTGTGTGTTTTTTCATAGAATTTCGAAAGGTTCTTCAAGATTGTAAATGAGACAAATTGTGTTTTTTTACAAGTAATAGCATTGCTGTAAGTTTATAATTTGACGTTTGTCGTTAATTTTTTGCTCCTTCGGAAACAGCCTCTGTACCTCCTTGAGGTAGGGGTAGGTCTTCGTACATTCTACCCTCTCCAGACTCCACTTGTGGGATTTCACTAGGTATGTTGTTGTTGTTGAATAGTCATTTAGTGATAAAGGCTAGCAGTTTAGTAATAGGAAAGAAGACAAACAAGTACTAAAGACAGAGCAACATATATATATACACATATGCAAAAAGTTAGCTCATAGACAGACAACATAAATATACACATTTGCATTCCACATATCAAAACAAAATCACACAAAAAATGACAATAGTGATAGTAAAACTGCGCGAGACTGGTTTCACAAATCAACGAATAGTTCCCGCTCTATGCAGTGGAAGGATAACAGGTCGGTGCTTACCAAGTCCAGTAACGCCTGATGGGCTGCTCCATATGAACCTCCATCTTTATAGAAAGACGAAAAATAGAAAACAGTAAAACTCGATCAATAGTCAATACAGAGAAACTTTTAAAAATAGAAAGTGTTGCACGATCCAGTGCTTGAAACAACCAAAATATCCGTTGAGTGACTTGATAGCGTAAAAAAGTCCTTATACTGACAGTGTATATATAACTTAAACTCTTGTTCTTAATAATCGGTGTCCGCCAAGCAGTATTGTTCAGAATTTAAATTACCGGGAATATGGAAATGTGTCATTTTTTTGGACAAACTAAAAAGGAAAGTGCGCCACATAAAACACGACTGAGGGAGTAATTAGTATCAGATTCTGGTAGTAATTAAATTGTTGATTTTGAGTCAAAGATGATCAATTGAAGAATTGCACATCAATTGTATTGTAAAAATGCATATGTAAAAATGTCTATTTACACAACATGCTCTAATGACTAAGGAATCCATTTTCAGAAAAGTTTCGGGTTCGAATCTTGAAAATGAAAATATTTCTTAATAGGGAATGTTTCCTCCTTCCTTCACCACACGAATCTAAAATTAGTCAGGCTAGTGGGTGCCGAATACCAGATAACTTAAGAAAAAAAAGCAAAGACATACAGTCAAACCTCTTTATAACGGCATCGTTTGTTCTAATACTTTTTGGCTGCTATAGCGAAATGTTGTTATAAGGAACATATAATATAACATAATATAAAAGATCGGTTCCACAAAAAAACATGAATATTATAGTGAAATGTTGTTATAGAGGATGATCGTTATAGAGAGGTATAACTGTATTTCAAAGAGACGATCGTTATAGAGTGGTCTGACTGTATTTCAAAGACCCTACTCATAATTGTTTGGTAAGATTTGGATTTTGTTTTTCTCCAAAGAAAAAGAATATAGAAGAGTTTACAAAGATGTTTTTACCTGTTTTTTTTAGTTATAGAAAAGTCATACAAAGATGTTTTCACCTGTTTTTTTCAGATAAATATTTTTCTGACAAGTGTAATAATCTCCAATGAAGGAATAAAATGTATTTAATACATTCCTTTGATACCAAACAAATTGTTGTGTCTGAAGGGAAAGGAAACAAAACAAACATTTTTGCAAACAGAAAAGGAAAAAAAAAAACACAAAAAAAATAAAAATTGATTCCCTGGAAGACCAGAAAACTGGTTCTTTCTGGGATCAAAGGGGTTCCATTTTTTTTTTAAATCTTCATGTGGATTATAAATTTTGTTAATTTATTCCTATTTATGTCCTATCTTGAAATTTCCATCGTTAAATTCGACAATAATAAGGGCATATTTGGACCAATCTCGAAGAACATTAACCCCAGAAAGACGAATATTGTGGTGTTCTGACAACGGTTGATCAAACAAGAACTTGATGAGCGAAATCCGTTAGACGGAAAAAAGAATAGGAATTCATTCTTGATGATTGTTGTGAATATTAGGAGGTATGACATTGGGTAGCATGAAGAAAATGAAGATGAATTGCTTTACATGTTGTGTTTCAAATGAGGAAAAACTTCATAAAAAGGCTTTGAAAAAGAGTAATCAAGAACACAAAAACAACAAATCTCAATCTTCCTATGACAATCTTTCTTTTAGAACTGGTAAATTTTTCTGCCCTTTTTTTTGTTTCATCTATTTTTGTTGGAATTGCATTGTCTTTAAATTTTTATAATTTTTGCATGATTTCATATTATCAAGAAAAAGATTTTGCCTTTCAATACAAGCATTCGTAGCCAGTATAAAAGTAGTTGAACCACCATACGAATGCTCGTATTGAAAAGGGTTGCGATAGGTTAGAAGCCAACGTAAAAATAGTTGAACCACCATATGAAATGCTTGTGTTGGTAGTTCATCGTGAAGGGTTGTGATAGGTTAACAACCAGCATAAAAATAGTCGACTTGTGTTGGAAGTTCATTGGAAAGGGTTGCGATAGGTTGACAACTAGCATAAAATAAGCCTAACCACTTACCACCATATGAAATGCTTGTGTTGGAAGTTCATTGAATAAGGTTGCGATATGTTAACAACCAACATAAAAGTAGTTGAACCACAAATATGAAATGCTCCTTTTTGGAAGTTCATTGAAGAAGGTTGTGGTATGTTAGCAGCCAATAGAAAAATAGTCGAACCACCATATGAAATGCTTGGTTGGAAGTTCATCGAATAACCCGAGTTTTCTCTAGTTTTCACATAATAAACACAATTTTACAAATCAAGAATGTAAACCTGGTGTCTGCAGATAGCAACAGAAGGAGGTACATAGCAGAAGAAATAGCAAAACTTGGAAAAGGCAACATATCTGCTGAAATCTTCTCATACCTGGAGTTGAAAATTGCTACTCAAAACTTCGACAACGATCGTTTGCTTGGTGAAGGTGGCTTTGGAAGAGTGTACAAGGGCCACATTGAAAGCAAGAATCTAGTACTTCCCTCTCATCTCTTTTATCTTTCTCCCTCGTTTGTCTGGATACTTTTTGGTTGCTATAGTGAAATGTTGTTATAAAGAATATACAATATAACATAACATGAAAACTCGGTTCCAAAAGAGAATCCAACTTGTTTGGGAGTGAGGTGTAGTTGTTGTTGTTTCAAACGCCACAAAAACAAGAAAATTTTCAGAATCGAAACGTTTTGTGGTGACTATAGGTTTAACTTCTTTTATTGTTCTGTTTTAGGATGTTGCTGTGAAGCAACTTGACAGGAATGGTTTCCAAGGAACTAGAGAGTTTCTTGTGGAGGTTCTCATATTGAGTCTTCTTCATCATCCTAATCTTGTCAATTTGGTTGGATATTGTTCTGATGGTGACCAGAGAATTTTAGTATATGAATACATGGCAAATGGTTCACTAGAAGATCACCTTCTTGGTAATGTACTAATATGTCTTGTACAAAACTTGAAAATATGTGTCCATCAAGTAGTTGACATCTATGTTGCTCAGACTCGTAAGAAATGTCGACAGGTGCATGTTGGATCCTCCAAAGGTAGTGCATTTTTGGAGAATCCGAGCAACATAGATTTACATTGTTAAATCATATATAGTCTCAAAGAACATATTTGAGCATTGAGAATAACAATGTCACTAACATGAGGCTGAACTTTACACTGTCAGCGTATAGAAGTTAAGACGTTTTGATTAATGACAGACTATAATCACCTTGTTTGGCAGAATTTGGTCCAGGTAAAAAGCCACTTGATTGGGATACAAGGATGAAAATTGCAGAAGGAGCAGCAAAAGGACTTGAATACTTGCATGAAACAGCTAATCCTCCGGTGATTTATCGCGATTTTAAAGCATCTAACATACTTTTAGATGAGAACTTCAATCCAAAGCTCTCTGATTTTGGACTTGCCAAGCTAGGTCCAACTGGTGATAAAAGTCATGTGTCCACGAGGGTCATGGGAACCTATGGTTATTGTGCTCCTGAGTATGCTTCCACTGGACAATTGACCGCGAAATCCGACGTTTATAGCTTTGGAGTTGTATTTTTGGAGATGATCACAGGAAGAAGAGTCATTGACACCTCAAAACCAAGTGAAGAACAGAATCTTGTTCTGTGGGTAAGTTACCAGAATTTAATGTCACTAAGAAATGAGCTTCCACTTCTTTTCCACTTATTAACTTTGTTGCAACTTTATGAACCATGCCAAACTATATCTACTGAAAAGAGTGGCCCAGTGCACAGAACTCCCGCGGCATAATACATAGATAGACACCTTAACTTAGCCCCAACTGGCAACTAAATATCCCACCTTTGAAAATGCACATTTAGACAACTTAAATTGGTTTAAGTTGGCCTCATAAACACCCAATTTTAAGAACACGTATCTAGAATGCACCCCTTTAAAGGTGTCTAGATGTTTTCAAAGTTAAAGTTGTTCGCGAGTCAAGTTGAAATGTCTAGATGGTCACAATAAAAGTTGGGGTGTTCAATTGCCGGTGGAGACCAAGTTAAAGTGTCTATCTATGTGTTATGGCAAACTCCTGTTGTGCGCGGGTACAAGAGACTGTTTCCACAGATTAAGCATACCTCCTTGTCACATAGCAACAACTCTTACCGTCAGAGGCGGATCCTGAATTTAAAGTTAACCGAGTTCAGGAATCTAGCCCTTTCGAGTTACTTATGGTATCTAAATTAATAATCTGTACATATCAAATGGATTTCTTAAGACAAATACAAAATTTAGGCCAAAACTATTAGGTTCAACCAAACTCGTAGCCGGAACTGTACACCCACCCCCTTGCTTACCGTTTCGCCAAACTTATACACATTGATTGTCAATGTATGTTAACCCATTGCAGTAGGCAACTTGCCTGACTTTTTACGGACAGTTTACCTGTATTTATCTTTTAAGTGACCTGATAATCTCGGGGGAAAACCCGCTATCAGTGTGTGGATGTTAAACTCTTATACAAATTGCTTTGCAGGCACAACCATTGTTCAGAAACAAGAAAAAGTTCCACTTAATGGTGGATCCATTGCTTGAAGAGAACTATCCAAGGAAGGGACTGTATCAAGCATTAGCAATAGCAGCAATGTGCCTGCAAAAGGAAGCCAGTGTTCGTCCGTTGATCAGTGATGTAGTGACTGCTTTGGCGTTTCTATCGGGGAACAAGAAAAAGGGAAGGGACGAGGACGAGGATGAAGCTACCACTCCAAAAACCCCATTGCAAAGAAATACAGATAACATTGACACTAATGAAGCTAATGTTGATACATAACAAAACTAAAGCCTTCTAAGCATAATCAAACACTTTTTTCTTGTGAAGTTTCTTCAGATTTTGAACATTGTGTTAAAAAGTTTTAGAAGGCTAATGTACATATAATGCATATAGATGAACAAAGTCATGTAGCTTTTCAAGTTTATTCAAAGATAGTACATGACCAAAGTTCAACCTATCAATGTTAAATGGACAACTTATCTATATATGAGAAATATGTGTCTTATTTAACTTTCACGGACCACTTCACTATTGAGCTGTGACAACAATTCGTGATTAGGAGTACAATAACAGCACAATTGTGAGTTGCAAGAGAAATAGACTTGCCAAGTACACGAATTCAAAGAATAAAGCATTGCAATTTACATTAAATCTCGAAATATCAATCAAAGCAGAAATGTTTCCGAACTGAACTAGTAAACTGGCAAAAGAGTTGCTTCCAAGTAAATTGAGCAAGCTACCGAGAAAATTCATGACACTAACTTCATGCAACAGATGAATAATTGGGAAAAGAATTGCTTCCAAGTAAATGAGCTTGCCCAGGAGAGAATTCACGAGACACTAACTTCATGTAACGGGTGAATTAGTAGCACGCATCTACTTCTCTAGCTCTTGCAGATCAATATCCCAAGCAGATGCTAACTGTAACAGCAGTTGTTCTGGTGTTGCACCTTCCCAATCCTCGGGCAAGTCTACTGATGATGAAATTTCGTTCAAATTTAACAGCAGCTCTTTTTTCACTTCCATAGGAATGTCCACCACCTCAGGTCCATTTTCTATGACAATTTCTAGCAACTGAAAATACAATTGGAAGAAAAAGGACATGATAAAGTCAGTATAAAAACTTAATTCCATATATCAAACTTCAGCTTAAGTGGTTCGCACTTCATAGATGCAACAGAGGAGTTCAACACAGTTTATGAGGGGCGTGTGAGTGTGAGAAAGAGAGAGAAGACGAAGCAGAAACAATAAAGGGCAGCCCGGGGCACTAAGATCCAGCTACGTGCGAGTTCTGGGGAAGGGATGTGGGAAATAATCAAACTTAAGGCTTGCTCTATTAAAGAAAAGGGAAAACTACACATTACTTTGATGCCCCTCTTAAACAATTACTAGAATTGTCATTTTCTTTCTTTTTCTCGGGCTAACGTCAGCACTCCAGCCAAAAATTTTTTTTGTCTTGTATGCTTTGTCTTTATTGTTTTATTTTGAGAAAGGCTTAGCCTTTCTTTTCTTTTCTACTCTTCTTATTCCCATTTTTTTTCTTTCTTCTCCTTTATTAGTCATATATTTTGCACCCAAATCATGTTATTTTCTATTTTCACCATAATTAATTTTGGTTTATTTTTCTCTTTCCTATTTGTTATTTATTTCTTGTTCCCTTTCTTTCTTTATTTATTTTTTCTATTTTCTCCTTTATTGTTCATTTATTTTGTTCCAAAATCATGTTATTTTCTACACCATAATCAATTTTGGCTTCTTTATTTGTGTTTTTTATTTTTCTGTTTCCTATTTGTTTTTCAATTTATTTATTTCTTGTTCTCTTTCTAATTTTTCTTTTTCCTTTATTCCTCTGCAATCTAATTTTATTGATGTTTTTCTGCTCTTTTTCTTTATTTTTTTCTCCATAATCTAATTTCGTTCATCTTTTTGCTCTCTTTTCTTTATTCTTCTTTTTTATTTCTGTTGATTTTCATTGAGGTCTACTTCAGTCCTTCAGTGAAATACTCTTCAGTCCTCCATGATACCATGTTAATATACAGATATACTGTGATGGTATCACGGAGAACTGCTTCAGTCATTCAATGAGACACTCCTCAGTCCTCCATGATACCATCACAATATATATATACTAACATATCGTCACAATATATCTATATATTATCATGTCATCATTGAGGTTTGTTTCAATCCTCAATGATATCATCACAATATATCTATATGTTAATATACCATGACAGTATATTTATATACTAACATGGCATCATGAAGGACCGCTTCAGTTTTCAATAAGACACTCCTCAATCCTCCATGATACCATCACAATATATCTATATACTAGCATCGTCTCACTGAGATTTGCTTCAATCCTTCACATATACCATCACAGTATATCTATATACTGGCATGGTATCATTGAGGTCTGCTTCAATCCTTCAATGAGATAGCTCAATAATCCATGATACCATCACAGTATATCCATACACTAACATGGTATCATGGAGGACTGCTTCAGTCCTTCAATAAGACACTATTCCGTCCTCCATGATACCATCACAGTATATCCATATTTATATACAGGCATGGTATCAAAGGCTAAACCTTTCTCAAAATAAAACAAAAAAGACAAAATATAAAAGACAAAATTGGCTGGAGCGCTGACATCATGTTGACGTCAGCCCGAGAAAAAGGAAGAAAATGACAGATCTAGTAATTGTTTAAGAGGGGCATCAAAGTAATGGGGTATGAGCCTGTAAATATTTTGCTCCTTGTGGACAAATATGTAGTTTTCCCAAATTACTTTGGGATGGGACATGCTCACATAAATAGTTATGGATTTGGTCCAATTTGTGTACTTTTCCCTAAAGAAAACAATAGTTTTCTGTAAAATAGTTGTTTTGTTTTCTGGAAGAAACATATAATCCGGAAAATTGTTTCTTCAAAATCATTTAAAAGCCTAAGTGGATGAAAGAAGGTTTAGGTTTAGATTTTAAGTGGTTAAGTACCGGAATGGTAATACTTGAAGTATTATGTAATCTGCATCCCCCTTCCTAGATATTAATGTGAAATATTAATCATGTCTGTTTTACAGTAAAGATGCAGTTCACGTTATCTTTTGGTTGCATAACATTGAAAAGGAAATGGCACAGTTAGAGGAACACTTTTCCATTAGAGTAAATAGAAAAAACAAAGTGGCAAACTAAAAGTAAAACTGACAGATTGCATCCTATTTATCAGCATGTCACAGAAAAGTGAAGATTTACTTGAGCTCAATCTGTAGGAAATCGATAACATTGAGCAAGGAAGCAAAAAGACACTGGCCAGAGCCCATTACCTAATTGATAACATTGAACACACAATACCACAAAAATAAGTAAATGTAATGAAAGCAAAGAAAATAAGCCACGCTGTCAAGAGAGCTAAATAAGCAAGAAACTCCGTCTCTAGGCTGTGCAAGAGAAAAGCATTTCAAAACAAGAGACAACTTTTACAACAAAAAAAAATAAAATAAATAGAAGAATTTTAGAACACACCCCCACCCACCCACCCCCACCCCCCACCCCCAATAAAAAGAGAAACTGTAAGCCTCCCAAATTTTTTATTTATAGTTATCCTTGAGAAATATACAAGCTTTCATGACTTCATTAATGTAAGAAAATATAATAAAATGTCCATGATTAGATAGCACAGTTCTGAAAGGATCGGTTGGGGAGTGCATAAGCCCTGAAGCTAGGTGAAATTCAGGTTGTGCGCTTCGCCAGCTTAAGTGGCGTTTTAGGTGAAGGCATAAGGCATGGTCTCATAGCCCATGGATTTTATCTTTACTAGGACAACACTAGACAACAAATATAAGTGACATACTAACTTTTAAAAATGTTGTGAACTCTTTTTGTGATTATGGATACGAAATTAAAATTTTATAAAGAAACTAAGGACAGACAAATAAAGCTGCCTTTTTGTATCTAACTCAGAAATCCTTTCTGATTTTTATTAGATCTTTTCGGCAAAACCCGTGTTTTAATTGCTTAATGTGCTTAAAGCCACAACAAACCTTAGTGCTTTTATTTGCTTTTGCCTTTGACAACTCTGTAGATAGTTCCATTTTCCATTGACTTATGGTGAACTCGTGCAACGGTATTGAGCAGTTTGTTGATGTATCATATTCAACTCTTTCATAGGATGCATTCTCATACATGGGAGATGGAATCAGATATGTGGTAGTTCAATCAGTAACCGTGTCCTTAACTTCTTAAGTTTTGGTAAAATCAATAGAGCATAACATTCATTGCATACCCACTACGTAGTCTTTTCTAGAGTTTAAGAAACTATACACTACACCAAGTTTTTTTGCTCTATGTGGTCTTGGAGTGCAGAATGAACAGATTCTGTATAGTCCAGCTTTGAGAGTGCACATCTAGACACCTCAACTTGATCTCAATTTGCAACTAAACTCTCCAACTCGTCCCCACTGTGTCTCATGGACACCCGACGCTGACGTGACACATAAATTTTGGAGGTGTCTAGATGATCATCTTGTAAGTTGGGAGTGTTCAGCTGACACAGTGAAGACGAGTTAAAGTGTCTAGATGTGCATATCCAAAATTGGAGTGTTTAGTTGCCAGTTGAGGCCAAGTTAAAGTGTCTATCTATGTATTATGCCTTTTTTCAATGGTTCCACAAGGTAGCAGCAGGTTCCAAACAAAATATAAATGTTAATGCATGCAATCGATATAGTTATTCTCACATATTCCATGACTGTTAGACAAGAGCAAAAAGCATGACATTTCTACCCATAGATTTAGTTCCTTCAGTCATGACAAATTAATAGTCTCTTGGAAGAATTAGAAAGGCAGTGCTGCAATATGTCCAAAATGATTTTACCTCAAACCAACAAAAGGATACCAATCAATATAGGTTATTAGGCACAGTAAATCATACTACTTGTTTCTCAGAGAAACTCTATGACGTCTATTCTCTTACCCTAAAAGAACAACTAAAACTACATGAAATTTTTAGTAATCATCTGTACAGATTCTCTACCTTCACAACTTACTCTGGGAGAAGAAAACTATAATAACACAACGTCAAAATAGCTGCTACCAGGGCATTAGAGAATTTGTACCTGTTGGACCCAAGATAAACAGATGTCTGTCAAGTTTGGCTCCAAAAGAAACTGGGCAACAGCATGCAATGACTCACTTGCCACCTCATTTGACAGTTGATCAATCACTGGGCCTGATCTATCCATCAGCTTCACAAGCAAGAAATCATCTCCAGTAGACAAAACTTCAGAAAAAGCTGAATCCATATCACCCACAGAAAATGCATCCATCGCATTGGTCCAGGAAGTCCAAACTGGATCACGCTCTTGCATATTATTGTCATCTGTTAGTGCTTCAGCCTCTAATTCTGGAATAGCTACTCTAGTACCTCGAGCGGTTCCATTGTCATCACCAGCCACACGGATTGCCTCCAAGGTTGCTTCATCCTTTGAAGCTTGCCAGATACTTCTGGCAGAAGGTCCCTCCCCAAACCTAACAGGTCCTGCGCCTTTGGCCCATCCCCTCCTGGTGCCAACCTGATCTATCTCGTTTTCTGGTTTAGATGACCTAGCATCCATGGGACCACCACCTATACCTCTCCTAGAGCCTGATTGGCCATTCTTACCATATGAATGGAAGTCCCAAGCATCAGGATTATCAGATCTACGTGGTGGGCTCCTTCCCCTCATACCCGATGAATTACCGTCAGATGGTATAAATCTCTCTCCAAATGGGATGCTCGCTTCACTGCCTCTGCCTAGCTTGTTACTAGAGTAATCGTGGAAGCCATTATACTTTCCAAGAGGCCTATTAAGAGACTCATCAAATCTCGCCGTAAAAGTACCACCTCTTCGACCTGCTGAAAGAGATAAATCACGTGCCATGTCTTCAACGACTCTTTCGAGGCCACGTACTCTGTTCTCGAGAGCCACCATGCTACCGTGAGATCCACCCATGAAATCCTGCAATTTGGGAGAATTGTTGGTAGAAAAGTAGCTACTGAAACCATGTTTTGAAGAAAATAACTAATTAGGCAAACCTGCAACATATTCGTCAGATGAGCCTGTTGTCTCTCCAGAAGTAACAGTTGTCTTTGAATAGCAAGCCAGTTTCCTTTGTTAGCCATAAACCCCTCAGGTGGACCAGCATTTTTTGCAAAACCAGCACGGTAACTGGATTGTTCCCTCTGATTCAAATCTCCCTCATCAACAGTATCATGTTCTCTGCCACTTACCCCAGAAGTTTGACTCTCCGTGTTACTATACCTAGCATCAAGCTGGCTTTTCCTCACTATTCTCTGTCCTGTTTCTGCTTTGTCTGGCTCAGACTCTACTTCAGTTGATGCATTCGATGCATTAAGACATTGACGAGGGACAACCACTTCCACAGGCAAATCACTTGAACTCCTTTCTTCAAGTTTCTGAAAGAATTCTGGGTTCAATTTTCTGTCTGACAAAGCAGGAGCTCTCTTCTTTAATATGCCCACTGTTTTATCAGAAAAGTTGTTATCCTTAGTTTTGGAAATGAAATCATTTGAAAAAGTTTTAGATGAATCCTATACCAAAGTCTCATTCCACTCACCAGCATTTCGGAGGTCCTTCTTTTCTGACGATCCGGCAGATTCAGAAGATTCACCATCTGAAAGGATACTCCCATTAGATCAGGAAAGAAATCCTTAGATTTAAAAGCATATAAAAGTTCATGCTTCCCCTCTCTTACCAAGACATGAAGCTTTCTGATCATTTGTGGCTCCATCTTCTTTCCCTGCAATTTTCTTCCAGTGCTGCAAAGCCTCCAACATACTATCTCTCACAGGTTTTATCTGGAAAACCCAAATACATTTTAGATTTGCAAGAACAAAATTACCTCTAGTGACAAACAAATAACATATATTTGCTGAGATGAATGTAGCCACAAAATTAACATTTAGCATATTGTTGCCGTCTGTTTGCAAACTTCAAGTTCAAGGATATGGATAAATCTAATCCCGTCCACGTTTTCATTTTGGTTCGTCACAATTCAGTTTATTTTTTAGATTCAAGTTTGGAGATGCTCCATGATAACCGTGTCAACAGAGGTGTTATTATTGCATTACATGACATAAATAGGTACAATCATTTACAGATCATCCACCAACTTTAGCACTTTCTACTTTCACCTTCAGCACAAAACTTATACCAGATCTAAATCATTCCAACTATCTTAAGGGCGACACTGGCTAGACATGATCTCATTATTGTTTACCAAGCTTTTACCAAACTAGGATTATAGTTACCCCTAAAACTAATTTAAGAAATTAGCCTAACAGTACATTACATAATTACTACAGGAAGGTACCTTGTCAAACCGAGAAGCTTCAAGCACGGTTAAAGTGGAAGTGGCTCCTCCTGCTACCAAGTTGCTTGAATTCAACGCCAAGGCGCTTAATGTATCAGCTGCAGCCTTACGAGTTGCCCAGTCTGTATTGCTAAGGCATTCGTGAATGGTCTGCAATAAAGGTTCCAAATTTTGCGGTGCTATGGCCCCTACCTGCAATAATATGTTATCTGCAGGTTTTAAATATCGCACAACCACTTTGAAGATGACACGTAGTTTCCGTTATATGTGATGCCAAATGTTATGCACAAGTATTCTAGAATGGCCCTTGAGGTCATGCATCAAGAGCTTTGGAACAGCCGAGAGTTCACAAGTAGAGAAGTCCTTGCTGTGGTGGGATGAATAAAGCAGTCTTTGAACATAACTTGATCGAATTGATTCATGCATCAGCGAAACATTTCTTTTCTTGTTTGATAATGCATCAGCAGAGTGTTTGAATTTATTCTAAAGAAATTCACAAATCTAGGCCCTCTCTTTATTTTCACACCATCATATTAATTTTAGCCTTTAGGGGTATATTTTTAGGGAACTATGGGACATTCTTCCTCTCAAAGTTGGACCTCAAATCCTTCTTCCCACTTCAAGAAATCTTATCCTAGAAAGCACAGCCCTTTCCAAAAGTACCACTTAACTAACAACAAAAACAAATGTTTCTCCCTGTGTTTTTGCCTTTTTAGACCCTATTCAGCCCTCTAGTTACTTTAGATCTATCTGTACTCACACTTATGCCTGATCATCACCTACATGTTCAAATTATGCTAATTGCACTTCATAATTGAATGCACTCCTAAAAATACATGCAACTTGGAGAACGACTAAATCACTAGTAATCATTTTTGTGAAACAAGGTCAGAGAGGTATAAGTGCTTCGAGAACCAAGAAAGATGCAGAAATGCTATCTTAATTATGCAGAATACATATAAAAGGTTACTATATGTAACAACTGACTAGAGGCTGCTCCCTCATAAAAAGAGACATTGGACATCAAATGATAATGACAGTAACAGTTCCAGAAGCATAAAATATTCAAGCAGAAACATTTGGCATTTCAATCACCATTTCCTCATGGAGCACTACATGCACTTTACATAGTAAATGCCATATAACCTTGATGTCCTTCACAAGATCCAGTTTGGCTTTCATTATTTCCTTCCAGAAATCCTATAGTCAATCCCTCAATATTGTACAGAAGGCAAGGACTAATGGTATTTGATTCTCATTTTGTAGCTAAACATCACTAAGCAAAACTAGAATGTTTTAATGTATTACTCACTTTGAGTGTTGAAAATAACATACAACAAATAGGTACTCCCTCCATCCCAATTTATGTGGCACCGTTTGACTAGCATGGAGTTTAAGAAAGAAAGAAAGAAAAAAAATTGAAACTTGTGGTCTAAAACAAGCTTTAGACATTTATGTGGCATCTCATTAAGGATAAAATGTGAATATTAAAGTTAAATTATTCCTAAACATAGAAAAATGACATTCTTTTTGGAACAAACTACAAATGAAAGTATGCCCAATAAATACGTTACTGATGCTTTTGGACCAAACATGCGAAAATATTTTGTTGATGGGCGGCGTTGAGATATAATACGTTGAATTACGCAAGCTGTCTCATATAAAGCTTAAGCTTTTACAAAAGGAACACTTCTATTTATCTGTTACTCCATATTAGAGCTGCAACACCAGCACAAAAGTTCACTTGGCTTCAACTTAATATCAAAGAGTAAAAAAGGGGCAGCCCGGTGCATTAAAGCTCCCGCTATGCCCCCGTCAGGAGAAGGGCCGAACCACAAGGGCCTATTATACACAGCCTTACCCTGCATTCTTGCAAGGGGAAAGGCCGAACCACAAGGCTGCAACTTTACCAGTTATGCCAAGGCTCCCTTTCTTAATATCAAGAGTATAAACACTAACATTTCATAAATGAATAAAGCATGTAGACTTAATGTTAAGGTAAACAATTACTAGCTTGCATTGAAGAACCTGTGATAAGCTTGAAACAACGGGCAACAAAGAAGCTTTCGCCATGAAATTCGGATTGTTAAGGTACTTGCAAATCCTCGGACACAGCTTTTGAAAAGCCAATACAGGATGCTCCAAAGCACATTCCACCATTTTCGCCATACACAATGCAGCACCACTCTGCACAGTCTTGCTATTCTCATTCATTGCCTCAAACAATGGCTTCACAAACAACGCAACAACAGACCCAATTCCCCCACCACCACTCTCACCTTCTCCACTCCTCAAGTACAATGAAGCCAACGAACCAATCGCATCGCGACACGCGTCCCTAACACCCGAATCCGAATCCTTCAACCTCTTAACAACATTACCAATGATTTTCGTCAAATGGGTCGCTGTAAAATCGCAATGCGAAGCACATACAGTAGGTAGAAGCCGTATAGTTTCCTTCTTGACGGAGGGTTTGGGGTCGTTTGTGGCGTCGTAGAGACAGTTGAGGAGCATTGAAACGCCGTCGTTTGAGAGTGTTTGGATGATTTTCTCGAGATCTTCAACAGCGATCTGATGGGTATCCCTGTCTGATAGCTTAGAGATTGATGTAAGGATTCTTTGCTTAAGCTCAATCATAGCTAAATGGGTCGAAAGCGATGAAGATGAAGAGGGTAATGATGATGATGACCTTGGCACGGTTCCCGAGGATGATTGGGTTGTGGGTTTTGAGGGTTTTGAAGATTTGGGTATTTGAGAAGCCATTTTTGTACAATGTGGGTTGATTTTTGTGGAGATTAGTGAGGCATTGTTGAAGAAGAAGGAGATTTTTGAAAATTGTGAAAGGGAAGGAAGAAAGATTTTGGGGTTAACTGAAAAAGGAAGCAACAAATATACAGAGGAGAAGGAGATGGAGGAAAAAATTTTGAAAGGAAAAGGAGATCTGCTTGATGAGTGAAGAGTGAAGAGTGGGGTGGTGGGGGTAGGGGTAGGGGGGTAGGGACATGAGTGGGTAAGAAAAAAGTTTTGAAGTTTTTTTAAAAAATAAATTTAAATTTTTTAGTAATTTTATTTTTTTGGGAGGGGGGAGGGGGAGGGGGTAGGAGTAGGGAGTGGGTAAGAAAAAAGTTTTGAAATTTTTTATTGGGGAAATGTCCGCTTCAACCACTCTTTCACCTCCCGAAGAGCAAAATTGGCTTGATGAGCGCAGATGAGGAAGCGGGAGCAAGAAAACCAATAATCTCTTTCTTGTCCTTCTACTTAAGATTAAGGGGCAAAGAGAAGCGCTTTTGCTACTGAGAAAGCGAACGGTCAGCGCGAAGGTTCAAGACTTAGCCGAGCATTAGCGAAGCTAGATTCTCACAGCGAAACGCTTCGAGTTAGCGAAGCGTTGTAGTAGCGCCGAAGCCCTATGTGCTATAATGCTGAGCTAAGGATGCTCCGCCTTCTCTATAGAAGTCGTCAACTGAGTTCTGAACGAATTAGTTGGGTCAGGGTTGGGGGGAGCCAAATTTTTTGGGGGGGGTTATTTTACCAAAACTCTTTTTTACTCCATAGTTTGGTTCAATTATTAACAAGAAAAAAACAATGTGAAGAATTACGTAGTACCTGTTGATGGTGGATACTATATGATAGGTATCTAATGAAAGTCGAGATGTAAATAAGCTGGTTCGGACATTATGATTATAAGAATAAAGTTAATATTTCTTTATCACATGAATGTTGAGTTGATTGATCTCTCAGATATTATCAAATATCTCTATAATAACAATGATTATTTCGATGTTATTTTTATTGTTATAGCGGAAATGTAGAATGGAAATATGATTGTTATAGTTAAACATTGACGACGAAGGTTATAGAAAGGTCTCCTTATAGTAAAAACATAAACAAACCAATCTTTTGATGACGAGGACATCCCATAAGTTGATTAAGGGTATATTAAGATAAATGGATTCGATCCTGACAATTTAGGACCTTTTTCCTTTGAAAAAATGGGCTCAGAAGATAACCGAACATCCTTGCCTAGATGAGGTCTATGGGCGACCCCAAAAGGTTCATAGCTTAGGTGGATGACCTCGTTAAAATTGTATGAATTGTCTTTACAATGAGTTGATCTTTAATTTTTGTTCTTCAACAACTGAACTTATGTCTAATGAGGCATAAGTTCTTTAAAAACTATGTCATGTGGGGTATACAGTAGTAGACCCAGGATTTAGGGGTCGTGGGAGCCTGAAAGGTTCGAACACACATATTATCACTCAAAGCTTCAAGGTTCCGCCTGAAAATCAAGGCACCCAGTTATCTTCTTGGTTTCGGGGATGCTTCTTTCAATCATATACCAATTTTTATACATTTCTCATATAATTATACCCAATCTGCGTCGAATTTAACGAGTGTCGGAGCACCACAAATTTGCACATAGGTCCGCCCCTGGGGTTATAACTTAAAAATATTTTGATACAAAAATATATACTTATGCCCGTAATTTTTTTTTATTATTTTTGTTTTGTTACGAGGGCCATAAGTTACCAACACAAAACGAGGTCATAAGTGCCAATGACTCGATGATCTCCGCGACACTTTGAAAAGGCGTTCGCTTAAGATCGACCTAAGTAGTAGAGCTTACGTCATAATTTGTGATACCGGAATTTGCATTCGCACGGACCTATCAAATTCTAAGTCCAATTATTGCTCTTTGTGGGCTAATTAACAACCTAGGTCACAGCCCATCACTAAGCCCAAAGTTAAGCACTTTGAGGCACCTGTTTATTGCAGCTCAAGTGCATAAAATAGCCATTATGACCCATATTTAAATAATAGCCTAAATTTGTCAATTTGACATTTTCAAATTGCCAAATAAAAATACAAAAAAGATTAAAAAGAAGTCACATTCAAGAACCTGGAAATGAATAAAATAAGCCTACACAAAAACAAACAAACAAAAAATCAAAGGGGAGCTTCACCTGTCAGATGTGACATGTCTCCTAGTTTAAATATAATATTTAATTTAATTGTTACTTAAATTTTATTATATCGTATTGTTAAATTCATCAGTACATAACAAAAAGTCACATTTTATGTAACAATCAATTTAATGTGATCGGCAATTACTTTTCTTTTTTTTTCATTTTATCTTTGCTTATTAGTTAATAATCTTATAGTACAATACTATACAATACTACGCATTATGCCACTATACATAACAACCATCCAAATAAAGTGTGAAATTTTCTTTGGTATAATGCATAAACGTATTCTTAACTTGGGCTCAATTGATATTTATGCCCTCCAACTTTGTGTGTACACAAGGAGACACTTAAACTTATATAAAATTGAACAAACAGATACACGCATCTTATGTGGCATCTCAGACAAATTGCTACATAAGACGTGTGTATTATGCCAATTTTCATACATTAACAAGCCAAAAGCATCACTAGATTACGCTCCAGAGTTGGCCCCATCAGAACATAGAGATTGATGCTGTCATGTAACACAAGATACCTTGAAATTGACACAAAAATTTGAAAATTTGAAGTCAATTGAGAGTTTCCGTGAAGACTGGATGGAGTATATTATTATCCTGCTTTTGCTGATGCCATGGTCGGTTTTGCATCTTTTTTCAACTCTCTCTTCTTGTTTTGGCAATATTTCTTAATGACCCTTTTCTCATAACACTTTGAAGAGCTCAATTTGCTACTTCATCTGGTAAATTTTGAATCATAAACTTATTATGAACTTTGTTTATCACCAATCTTTTGAATAGTTTTTTGTGCATTGTAATTATGATTAAGAACTTTGTTTATCACCAATCTTTTTCTATAGTTTCTTGTTGGGGTCACTCAGTTTAGATCTGTCTATTCATTTGACTTTATAAAGTTTCAAATTTTATGTGTTTTTTGCAATTTTGGGTGCCTCTTAATATCTTGAATACTATTTGTGATATGGTTCTTTACATTGCTTTGATGATATCTATAGTTGTCTAATATTCGAGTTGGGGGCATGACTAAATTCGAAATCGCGCCGCAAAGTTTCCCTTTGAGGCCTGACTACATATTCTGAGCTCGAACCCGAGACATCTATGCTTGTGGGGTTTGTTTGACAATCTCTCTTTGTGACCCTTTTCTCATAACACTTTGAAGAGCTCAATTTGCTACTTCTCCTGGTAAATTTTGAATCATAATCTTGTTATGAACTTTGTTTATCACCAATCTTTTCAATAGTTTCTTGTTGGGGTTCCCAAGTTTAGTGCATTGTGGTCACTCAGTTTAGATCTGTCTGTTCATTTGACTTCATAAAGTATCAATTTTTATGTGTTTTTGCAATTTTGGGTGCCTCTTAAAATCTTGAATACTATTTGGGATATGGTTCTTTACATTGCTTTTGATGATAATCTATAGTTGTTTTTGTTTCCCACCAGATCTCTAGTATTCATATTGGGGCTTGACTAAATTCAAAATCGCGCGAAAGTTCCACTTTTCGTGTTGGGGCTTGACTAAATTCAAATTTGCGCCAGAAAGTTCCACTTTGGGGCCTGACTTCATATCCTGAGCTCGAACCTCGAACTTGAGACCTCTATTCTTGTGGGGTTTTGTTTGACAATCTTTCTTTGTGACCCTTTTCTCGTAACACTTTGAAGAGCTCAATTTGCTACTTCCTCCTGGTAAATTTTGAATCATAACCTTATTATGAACTTTGTTTATCACCAATCTTTTGAATAGTTTCTTGTTGGGGTTCCCAAGTTTAGTGCATTGTGGTCACTCAATTTAGATTAAGAACTTTGTTTATCACCAATCTTTTTTTCATAGTTTCTTGTTGGGGTCACTCAGTTTAAATCTGTCTATTCGTTTGACTTTATAAAGTTCCAATTTTTATGTGTTTTTGCAATTTTGGGTGCCTCTTACAATCTTGAATACTATTTGGTATATGGGTCGTAACATTGTTGTAACAGTACCTATAGTTTTCTTGTTTCCCAACTCGTGTCCGGTATTCGTATTGGGGCGAACTAAATTTGAATTTGCGCCAGGAAGTCCCACGTTAGGGTAAAGGCTACTCCATGCCCAGAGCTCAAACTCGAGACCTCTGTACTTGTGGGGTTTGTTTGACAATCTTTCTTAATGACCCATTTCTCATAACACTTTGAAGAGCTCAATTTGCTACTTCTCCTGGTAAATTTTGAATCATAAACTTATTATGAACTTTGTTTATCACTAATCTTTCCAATAGTTTCTTGTTGGGGTTCCCAAGTTTTGTGCATTGTGGTCACTCAGTGTAGATCTGTCTGTTCATTTGACTTCATAAAGTTTCAATTTTTATATGTTTTTGCAATTTTAGGTTGCTCTTACAATCTTGAATACTATTTGGGATATGGTTCTTTACATTGCTTTGATGATATCTGTAGTTGTTTTTGTTTACCACCAGATATCCAGTATCCAGGCCACTTTGGGGCCTGACTTCATATCCTGAGTTCGAACCCGAGACCTCTATTCTTGTGGGGTTTGTTTAACAATCTTTCTTTGTGACAAGCTGTAGTTCCGCCCCTAACTCAGTGTAGATCTTTCTATTCATTTGACTTTGAAAAGTTCCAATTTTGCTGTGTTTTTTTTCCTATTTTGTGTTCCTCTTATAATCTTGAATACTATTTGGGATATGAGTCTTTATGGTGCTCATAATCTTATTAGGAACTTTGTTATCACTAATCTCTTTTCATAGTTTGTTGTTAGGGTTCTCTAGTTATTCATTGAGATTTTCGTTTAGTGCATCGTGGTCACTCAGTTTAGATCTGTCTATTCATTTGACTTTAGAAAGTTCCAATTTTTATGTGTTCCTTTTTTCCAATTTTGGGTTCCTCTTATAATCTTGAATACGATTTGGGATATGGATCGTGGCGATATCTATAGTTGATAAACTACCACCAAAGGTTGTGGACTTGTGGTAGAACGGATCCAAAACAAGTGCTGCAACATTTTTCGAGAGTCCAAGCAACATAGGTTTTATTACTGCTCGCCTTTTCATTGTAGATAATACAGCTCTCTGGGTGTGTGTTTGATCTAAGATAACATTAAGATATTGACATTTTTCTAGAGTAACCGTGTTCTTAATCTCCAGTGTCTAGATGAAAAATCATAAATTCGAAGAAGCAAATGAAATTTATGCCAACCGTGATTTCATGACAATCTTGTCTTTGTAGCTCATCCCGTCATACAAACGTATTTATTCATGCTCTGATTGCTACTTCCCTGCAGGGTCAACTAAATATCTGCTAGATCAATCGAGAAAATTTGAAAAATCATGGCTCAAACGTTAGAAGCCACCAAGGTCGGTGGAGGTTCGATTAAAGTGGGAACTACCGGTAAAGTCAGTGCCTTGATGTCAAGAGAATTAAATTCCAAGAAACCGTCTTCTCAGACACCAGCATCGTCTAGGAATAAATCTCCTTCCGTTTGTGGTTTCATTGCTGGTAGTGCGACCAGTCCAAAGAGAATGAAGCCGAGAACATCAAGTGACGAAGCAAGCAGCAGCGGAACAACATCTAAGCATCATAACAATAAAAGCCCTGAATCGTTCAGGAAGACGAAGCACAACAGCAGTAAAACGCATCAAATTCCAATACTAGAATCAGAAAACATTTCAGTAGATGGAACTCCTATTAGCCAGAAACCTGACAGAAAGGGACCTTACATGGTGGAAATCGTGGACGTAAAATGCAGAAGTATGGACAGAACTTGGGCAATCCCTATAAAAAACAGCCTAAAGAAGCTCCGTTTCACAAAGCTATCCGACAGCTCGGTCTAAGTACACAACAAGCTTCAAACATCAGCCTTTAGATTCCTGTAAGTGAATCTTGAAATAGCAGCTGGTGGATTACATTCTGCAACTTCAACCATTGAACACATGCTAGGCATCATCAGCTTACTGCTCCTCCTTTTCTTTTTGGTACTCGTGACCAACGAAACTTGACGTGGCTTGTGAACTATGTTACTCAGACTCTTCAAAAGTGTTGGCGGATGTTGCAACATTTTTGGAGAGTCTGAGCAACATACCTTGTGAGTGCTGTTGTGATGGTTTAGTTGTGGCTTATTGAAGTACTCGATTTCTCGTAACACGAGGGATCCGACGGTTCCTCTGCTGCCTATCTCAACAAGAGGATTATTTGCAGCAATCTGATCAGATCTTTGCATTATATGAGGGGAAAATTATAGTATGAAGTTGAAAAGATGTGTTTGTTTTGATATGAGATGGCTATTTTGGTTATAAAGTGAAAACTATAGGCTTGAATGAAGATAGGGAGGGCCTATGATCACCTTATTCATGTGAAAAAAAAACTTTAAATTTGCTCAACTTCCAACTACTTGTGCATTCATTTTGTTTTAGAATAGGATGGTGATAAATTTGTTCCTTTTAACCTTTTTGTTTGACAAGTTGTGTTTTTGCTATTGAATTTAACATCCAATGAGAGTGTCAGAGCCGGGATTTTCACTTAGAGGGGCCAGAATATAAAGAAACAAACACACAAAGAAGCTAAGGTTAACTTTTCTTTGAAAAGTTGTGTTTTTGCTGTTGAACCTAAAATTTTGTGGCGGAGGCAGAATTTTCACTGAGCGGAGTCAAAATATAAAGAATAAACACATAAAGAAGCCGAGGTAACCTTTTGTTTGCTATTGAACCTACCATCCTATGTTAGTGGCAGAATCGGGATCTTCACTGAAGGAAATCAAAATATAAAAGAGTAAACACACGAAGAAGTCAATATCACTTTTTGGTTTGACAAGTTGTAGTTTTGCTGTTGAACCTAACATTCAATGACAAGTTATCGGACATGTTCTACCCTCAACCTCCATCCTCATGAGTAATCTTAATTCGCTTTTCAGAATTTTTAGAATTTTTTTTAAGAGATATCAAAATATATAAAAAAAAAATATATGAAAAAGTCAATATCACTTTTTGTTTGAAAAACTGTTGAACCTAACATCCTTATGGGCTATGGCTAGTGACGGAGTTAAGGTTTCACTAAAGAAAGTTAAAATATAAATAAGTAAATAAAAGTAAAAGACAAGAAAATTTAACATATAATATATACATAACTTTTTTTTTTACCTATAATTAATACAACTTGCCATAGGCATATGTGTAGCATGTAGGCATTAAACTGCCTATGGCTCTAGCCCTTTATATTACAACTTGATCTAATTATCAATAATGGCAAATGAGCTGTTTTCTCTGAGCCATTAAAACAAATTCTATAGGTTCAATCGATCTCATTACTTTGTGTATATAATAAAATTATATTTATTCTAAACCGATAAACTTTGTGATAATACACTGAGTATGTTGTTGTTGACTTGTTGTTGTTGTCTAAACCGATTAACATTAAATTCTGAATTTGTCGAGTACTTTTACTTATTAACTCAAACTTTAGTATAATCATGGAATTAATACTTGTAATTCTTGCTTTTTTAAAATTTATTTTAACAAAAAAAAAAGTACTTATTGACACCTTATTTTTAAATATCAAACATACTAGTTGTTTATTATCAGTTTTAATGACGGAATTAACACTAATAAGGAGGCCAAAAACATAGCTAGTGACCATCAAGTTATGCATATCAAATTAGTTTCAACATCTAAAAGTGCTTCTCAACACTTGATACTTATCTCGCGACTCTAATAAAAATAAAATACAAGCTCTCTGCTTCATTTTCTTGCGATGTTATGCCTATCAAAGTTGGCAAAGGCTTCTGTAACCTTAGACTTGTTACACAGTTTAACTAAACTCGTTGATTCTGCATCTATCAAACCTGATAACCTTTGTTACCGTCATTGAGCATTTGGTACCCTCTCAATAGCTTCAATAGTTCACTATAGCCTTTTGCAATTGCTATCAATCAATTAATCTACTTAATCATCTAAATGTATTGGACCTTTGGTTCTGAGTTCTGACCATTACACTTATTAGAGTTATTAAATAAATTGCCATGAATACAATTTAAATTGTGTTGCCCACCATTTAAATGCTACACAAATATCATCCACCAATTGCTTGACCACCTATTTATTGGTTAGTTTTACGTTGATTGTCAGCCTATCACAATGATATTTCGTTTTTGAATTTGAAACGCGCAAATCTTGATTATTTTTTTTTACTGTAAACATGAACAATTTACTTTCTCATTAGACTATTTTAACTAAAAGAAAGTGTTTATGTCGATCATACGCTACAATTCTTCTTCTCTTATAAAATTTCTAGTTAAATGAACATTATCCTCGTTTTTATTATTGATTCCAAGTATCAAACTCTTGTTTGGTTATATATTGAACTTTTCTTTCTTTCTTTCAAGAACTAGTCTTTTAAGTGAAGATATTCTTTTACCACTCATAAAACATCAAATGTTTTTTAAATAAAATACATTTGAAACAGTTTTCTTGAAGTTGAAGGTCTATCGAAAATAACTTTTTTACCTTCACGAGGTAGAAATAAGTTACTATTTTCTTTGGGATATTTACATAAATAGCCGCCCATATAAGTTTTAAACTCAAAATAGTCATACTTCATTTTGACAATCGCATTATAACCAACTTTCACATGTTATTTACTTTTATTAGTCAGTTTACACATAAATGATTATAGGCCTATAGTTAGTATGTAATAAGTGTATAATTAATGTATAAGGTATACATATAAATTATACATAGATTATGTAGTGATTATTCATCAATTATACACTAGTGTATATATCTATGTTAACAGTGATGGAGCCAGAATTTTCATTAAGGGGGTTCAGAATTGAAGAAGTAAACACACGAACTAGTCGAAGGAGGTTCAACATCTACTGTATATTCATAAAAACATAATTTTGACCATGTATAAATAGTATAATTTTTCGCAAGCTAGCTCCGCCCCTGTCTATGTATAATGTTTACAAGTAACATCGATATGTGAACGACTATTTGTGTTTTTCTGCATTTTTGAATTACTCAAATAATGCAGATTTACTAATAAAAGTAAATAACATGTGCAAGTTGGTTATAATGGGATTGTCAAAATATATAATCGCTATTTTGAGTTTAAAACTTATATGGATTCTTATTCGTACGGGAAAATTGAGAGAGAGAGAAAAAGTGGTTGGGAAGCTTGCGCTCTTTTTCACACATATATATAGATTATGTAGTGATTATTAATCAATTATACACTATATATTTATGCATAATGTTTACAAGTGACATAGATACGTGGATAACTATTTGTGTTTTTTCATCTTTTTGAATTACTCAAACTATGCAAACTGACTAATAAAAGTAAATAACACGTGCAAGTTGGTTATAACGAGGTTGTCAAAATATATTATCGCTATTTTGAGTTTAAAACTTATTCCTGCGGAAAAGAAAAAGAAAAAGTGGTTTGAAAGCTTGCTCTCTTTTTCACACAATATATCAGAGCCAGGTTTCGATCCTGGGACCTGTGGGTTATGGGCCCACCACGCTTCCGCTGCGCCACTCTGATTTTGTTGTTCCTCTATCACATTCCAATAAATTTATACCAAAAAATGTAAACACATTTTTATCCAACAAAAATCAACAACATAGTTGATAAGGTAGTTGATATATTCAGCTTCAGAAAAAATCACTTTTTTAACAACAACAATGGCTTCAATTCCTTGTACTCTTCACTTAACTTTCTCTTCATCAAGACCCAATTTTTCTTCTTCTTCATCATCATGTTCAGTAAAGTTGGATTCTTGTTTTATGGGTGTTTCAAAATTGAGAAGAATAGGAGGATGGTGTAGACAAAGTGGAATATTGGGACCAAGTTGTGGTTCAAGAACTACTTGTTGGTTTAATTTCAGACAGAATGCTGAAACTGCTGGTGTTTATGGTAGTCAATCTCGTGATGATTTTGATAGAGATGATGTTGAGCAGGTGGGGTTTTCTTGATTTTGAGCTAAATGCTAAATCTTGATGTGTTTGTGGTATTAAGAGTTTACTGCTTCCGTTTTAATTTATTTGTTCTATTTTGACTTGACACGCAATTTAAGAAAGTAAAGAAACACTTTTGAGTCTTGTGGTCTTAAATTTTTATGCATGCAGGTGGGGTTTCTTTAGTTTTTCTAGTAAATGTTAATCTTGATGTGTTGGGGTATTAAAGTTTTTAGATTTGAATTTGTTGCAGTTTTTGTGTATTGGGATTATGGGTTTAGAATTTAATATTTGTTGAAAAATTTTGTGATTTTTTTGCATAGAGCTGTCTAAAATCTACATGACACAGTTGGGATGCTTTGTGCACCGAGTTGTCCTTTTTTTACTCGAGTTCAAGATTTAAGCTTTATGTGTTCTAGTTCAAGATTTAAGCTTTACGTGTTTTTGACCTTAGAAGTCTTTTGGAATCTAGTACATTCTACATAGATGATATATGAAAGGAAGCCTTGGCGTAACTGGTGAAGTTGTTGCTATGTGATTAAGGGGACATGGGTTCAAGTCGTGGAAATAGCCTCTTGCAGAAATGCAGGGTAAGACTGAGCATAATAGACCCTTGAGTTCAAGATTTAAGCTTTATGGTCGAAGATTTAAGCTTTATGTGTTCGACCATAAAAAAGTTGGTCTTTGGGAATCATGGTACATTCTACATAGATGATATATATACTTTGTTGGAAATGTTGGGTAGTGGGTTGAGAACCAAGAGGTCTCAGGTTCGAATCCTAGTAGAGACAATTTTTCTTCTTCATGTTCAGTAAAGTTGAATTCTTGTTTTATGGGTGTTTCAAAATTGAGAAGAATAGGAGGATGGTGTAGGCAAAGTGGAATATTGGGGCCAAGTTGTGGTTCAAGAACTACTTGTTGGTTTAATATCAGACAGAATGCTGAAACTGCCGGAGTTTATGGTAGTCAATCTCGTGATAATTTTGATAGAGATGATGTTGAGCAGGTGGGGTTTTCTTTAATTCTGAGCTAAATGCTAATCTTGATGTATTGGAGCATTGAATTTGTTGCAATTTTTGTGTTTTGGAATTATGGGTTGGGACTTTGATATTTGTTGAAAATTTTAGTAATTTCTATACAACAATAACAACATACCAAGTATAATCCGATAAAGTGGGATCTTGGGAGGGTAGAGTTGATAGCAGAATCTCAGGAATTGAATTGAATTCGAGAAATTCTAGGTCAAATTGAGGAATTCTACGGAGGAATTCGAACAACTATGACTATGGGATGGGGGGAAAGAGATGAGTAAAAAAGATGAAGAGCAATTACTGCACAACTGAATATATTTCTGAATGAATATCAAATGAGGAGTATACAAGCATTATAAAGGAAATGAAATCATAAGGAATCTAGTCCTAACTGCCGCTAACTAACTTTCCCGCCAAAAGCTGGTTCTCAACAACTTTAACTAACTCTAACCAACTAACGATGATGTGTCATTATCTAGTCCTTCGTCTACATTTCTTGTATCAGTACTCCCCTCCGCAAGAGATCCTTGACCTCAAGGATCATAGTTGGGAAATCTTGTCTGAAGTACAGTGGTGTACTCCCAAGTGGCTGCATCTGCAGAAAGACCTAGCCATTGGACTAACACTTGTGCAACAGCTTTATTACCCATCTTCACTATCCTCCTTTGTAGAACAACCTCGGGTTCAGGACAATGGGGACTAGAAACATCAGTAACAAGGGGGTAAGCAATGTGGGGAGGAACCTCATAACATCTCTTCAACAATGAAACATGTACAGTGGGATGGATTTTGACTGAAGCTGGGAACAATAGTGTACAAGCCACAACTTTATTCCCTTTCTTAACCATCCTTCTTTGTGGTATAGCTTCTGGATCCAGGCAATGGGAACTTGCAGCATCAGCAGTAGGAGGAAAAGTAATTCCTATGAAAATTCTATCAAGCATGTCATAATTTCTAGCAATGTCAAAATTCACCATTGGTTTAACTGACTTGATGCTAAACTCGTGGGTAGCAATCAAGAATTCTTCAATGTTGATATTATTTTGTTTCTTGATCTCAACTTCAAATGCTTCACACTTTTCTTCCATCCAAGTAAAGAAATTCTCATATTCCAGAGTGATGTTTAATTCGGCCAAGCTCATAACTTGTAAATGAAGCATTTTACCAGCTCCACCAAAGTCAAATTCATTTTCACCATATTCACCTGTCTGTCCCAAGCTATTGATGACTGCAAATGGTCGTCCATTTTTCCCAGAAGATGCGGTTCCTTCAACTGTCGGATTCATCTTTCTAAATGAAGGCGCAAAAGGCTGGAATACCAGAAACAACTGATTGCATTTCCTGTTTTCAACCCCCACTCTTGCTCCTTCCTCTGAAATTAAATTTGTTCTTTCTTCTGTTATTAGGAAGAGTAATTTCTCAATCTCTTCCCATGGCCAGATTTTGCCCCCAGTTTTCATATCACTCTCAAAGTCGAACCATAAATCGCTGGAAGTCATGACCTTGGAAATGATTAAATCAAAATGAGCTTGCCATGTTAGAGCTTCTTTCCAATCACTATCTAAAGATTTTGTATTCATATCACTCTCATCATCCGAGAAAGCCCAACCAAGGTGCATATTTGCAGAAACCATAAATTGCAGGAAGACATGACCTGGGAGAGAACTAAATCAAAATCAGCTTGCCATGAGAGAACTTCTTTCCAAGCAGCTCTTGAATAAGCATCACAAGTTCTGCTGTTGATTGTATTTTTCACCCCCGGAAACCTACTTGAATCAGATTTGAGTTCAGAGAATTGTTGATGCCCTTTATTATCAACAAACTTATCCAACTCCCATTGCTTTGCACCAACTCCATTACGTTTCGCCTTCTCATTATCCAAAATCATATTTTCATATTCTAACGTGTAAGCATTACAAGAGTTCACAAAAAAATAACCAACCAAAATAGGGTACCAAGAAGCCAAAGATACAAAATCAGATATCATATTATTTCTTGACATTCCATTTCTCTCAGGCAATTGATCGAACATGTAAGGAGCGATTGCTTCTCTTCCAAATTTAGAATATACATCAAGAACGAGCAGATCAAAATCTACCTCATGATCTTCTCGAACTCGAGAAGGAGAGAACTGGGTATGCATGAAGAGTCCGACCCTTCCAGCGTCTATATCGTTCTTGTTTCTTGTTCTCACTAACTCATCATCATTAGAATTAGCTTCTTCACTGTTTAAAGAAGTTGTAAACACTTTGTTCCCATTTTCTATGAGAAGAACATCGAGAACACAACTTTCAACATCTCCTATATCACTCTTATCTTCCACAGAAGGTGCATCAAGAGAACAATCTTCAAAACCCTCTACATCACCTTCATTTTCCGTAAAAAGTGTTGCCAGAAGCATGTCTTCCAGAAGTTCAGATTCTGTTGCTGAAGAATCTGTATCCAGAGAAGAAATTTCAATATTTTCATCAAGAGATTGTTCCTCCAATTGTTGCTTCAAGCTCCATCTATCCAACAACTCCAATGTACATTTCAAGCGTTCTTCCATACTTTGGAGTGTTACTTTAATGCTTACGAAATGACTTTCAAGTGTTGACATTCTTCTATAGTCCAAGAACCGTAAGGCTCTGATACCACTGATAGCAGAATCTCAGGAATTGAATTGAATTCGAGAAATTCTAGGTCAAATTGAGGAATTCTACGGAGGAATTCGAACAACTATGACTATGGGATGGGGGGAAAGAGATGAGTAAAAAAGATGAAGAGCAATTACTGCACAACTGAATATATTTCTGAATGAATATCAAATGAGGAGTATACAAGCATTATAAAGGAAATGAAATCATAAGGAATCTAGTCCTAACTGCCGCTAACTAACTTTCCCGCCAAAAGCTGGTTCTCAACAACTTTAACTAACTCTAACCAACTAACGATGATGTGTCATTATCTAGTCCTTCGTCTACATTTCTTGTATGAAGAGTGTACCCTGACCTTACTCTTACCTCAGAGGTAAAGAGGCTATTTCTGATAGACCCTCGGCTCTAGGAAGTTTAGTAATTTCTATACAACAATAACAACATACCCATCTCACAAAGTGGGGTCTGGGAGGGTAGAGTATACGCAGACCTTACCCATACCTTGGAGGTATAGTGGTTGTTTCCGATAGACCCTCGACTCAAGGAAGTTTAGTAATTTCTATATAGATGATATATAAACTACGTGCAAGAAATGCTGGATCAGTTAAAGTCTGCATCTGTGTGTTGGAGTTTAGACTAGTTCAGAAGATTTAAACTTGATGTGTTCCAAGCATTGGACTGATTGAACTTTTTGTCTTTTGGAATTATGGGTTTGGAATTTAAGTATTTGCTGAAAAATTTAATGACTTTTACATAGATGATATATATACTCTCTGTTGGAAATGCTGGGTTAGTTGAACCTATAGCATACATGCTATGCTTGCCTCTCTAGTCTGTATTGAGCATAGTCGAGTTCAAGATTTCAACTGATGTGCTCGACTATCAAAACTTTAGCATTGATTTTATTGCAGTTTGTCTTCTGGAATTATGGGTTTGGAATTGAAGTAATTGTTGAAAATGTTGGTAAATTTTTACATAGACGACATATATACCCTGTGTCGGAAATGCTGGGGCATTTGAACCCATAGCAAACATGCTTACATCTGACTCTGTTCATAGGAGCATAGTCGAATTCAATTTAGAGTTTGTGATTCAAGTGCTAGACTGGTAGTTTGTTGAGCAAACTGCAAAATCATGAGCTTTATGAATAACAAAACTACATAACTTACTGTGAAATATCGTTCAACAAACTCTAATTGACAAAACGATTGTCTGATAACTTTTTCTTCTTTTCAATGATTCATGAGCTTTATGAATAACAAAACTACATAACTTACTGTGAAATATCGTTCAACAAACTCTAATTGACAAAACGATTGTCTGATAACTTTTTCTTCTTTTCAATGATTCAAATACTAAATGTATTATATGTTACTGAATTTAACGAGTTAAATTTAAAGTGAAGTAGAAAAGAAACAATGATCCATATGGTGCAACATTTCAGTATTGAGTGCCTGGTTGGTATCTTCAGTAGATGAGTCCTTGAACCCGTTGATCAGTGTGTATAATCTATGGGCCAAATACACGGATAGCCCCTCAAACTTGGCACCAGTTCTCGGTTAGACACCTCAACTTTCCTAGTGACCATTTGAATACCTCCACTTGACAGAGGTGTGTCTCGTGAACCCTGTGTATGTCATGGAAAAACGTGTCTCTTTACCCAAATTTTGAGCACGTGTATGACACTTTGAGCCCGTGTGTTTCTCTGAAAGTAATATTTGTTGATCATCTGTAGGTCAGGGACAGAGCTAGTAAGAGGGAAAGGAGTTCAATTGAATCATTTTCATCGGAAATATAATGTGCAACATAAGAAAATTTTCTTCTCTAGTGGTAAATGGGGTAAGGCTGCGTACAATAGACCCTTGTAGTTCCGCCCTTCCCTGGACCCCGCGCAAAGCGGGAGCTTAGTGCAACGGGCTGCCCTTTTTTTTAGTGGTAAAGGGGGTTCAAAAGTTACTCTTGGTCACAAGTTCAAATCTCAACTTTTTACGTTTTGAATCCTCTTAAATAAATTCCTGGTTCCGCCACTGTTGTATATAGTGCCAATGTTTCACCATAATTTTGCGAGGAGTGCTAATTTCATAAAGATATTCTGTTTAACATGGAAACGACTCACTGAATTTCGTGTTACTTCTTGCAGTACTTCAACTACATGGGCATGCTTGCAGTTGAAGGAACATATGATAAGATGGAGGCTCTTTTGAGCCAAAACATACATCCAGTCGATATTTTACTGCTGATGGCTTCCACTGAAGGCGACTTGCCAAAAATCGAAGAGTTATTGAGAGCCGGAGCAGATTACACAGTCAAAGATGCAGACGGACGTACTGCCCTTGACAGGGCTGCTAACGATGAAGTCAAAGACTTCATCGTTAACTATAAAGCCCAGAAGGCGTAAGAGTATCAAGTTTTTTTGTTAGCATTAGTTTTGTTCATCTTCTCGTTTTCGTCATATTTTTTTATCAACGCCATTTTACCATATGTGAGCTCTGTTATGTATCTGTTTTGAGAGATTTGCATGCTTCAGAATTGTAGGTCACGGACGGGCATTTTACTAGAGGTTTCTAATCTACCCTTGTGTGATTTGTAACGTTCGTCCGAGTACTTATAAAGTTTGATTTGCTGGTGAAGTATTAGTTTCTTGTTTCCTAGTTGCTAACAAAATGAACCTTGAGGGGTAGTTCGGCTGGTAAAAGCCTGGGGACAAAGTCCTTTAGGTCGCCAGTTCGAGCCCCAGCAAGGCCACTGGGGGCATTACAAACCGGCCTTGTCTCCAGGGGCCCGTGGAACTAACCGTGGTGGCCGTCTGAAACGCGGGACCTGGTGGGTACAGCTAGTCGGGTTCGACAAAGTCGGCGCCCGGAAACCACGGTAAAATAAAAAAAAAAAGTTGCTAACAAAATGGTTTATTGTCATAGTTTGAAGACTATGTTGCTCGGACTTTTCAAAAATTATCATTTGATCCTTCAACAATGCACTTTTTTTAGAGGATCTGATACACATTTTGAAGAATCCGAGCAACAAAGGTCGAAGATGCAATAACTTTTCTCATAAGAACACTTAATTTATCCCATGTCCAAGGTTGAAGATTTCCCTATCATTGTTTATTATAACAAGATAATTATGAGAATACTAGATGTAGAACTCGTGCTAGCACGGGTTCAATACATGTTACATAGATGGAATTTGAAACAAGCACTGACTTAAAAAATGGTTACTAGTAAATGCCTTATATTTTTTGATTACTCATCGCTATTTTCGATCACTAAATTTATTATACATTTTTTTAATTGTTGTGATTTATAACACTTTTTGTGTCATTTTCAAATAATATATGTTACTCCCTTTGTTCCAATTTACATGGCACAAATGAAATTTGAATAGTGAATCAAATTTCTTATATGGTTTTTAAATATTTTCAGTTATTAATTATTGTGTTATTCTCTTGGTTCCAATTTATGTGGCAATAATACAATTTCGAGAGTCAATAAATTTATATTGTGATATATAATATTTTTTACGTAATTGTCAAATACATAACAGAATATCATATATTATTAAAAGTAAGAAGCTCCAGAGTGAAAAGTTGAATTACCATTTTATTCCTACACTAAATAAAAATATTATTAAAAAGTAATTATATTTCAAACAACCTAATTAACTATTTTATGCTAATGTAAGAAATGTAATTTTAATTGATTGTTTTCTTATTTTAAAAATAATTTTTTGATAGAAAATTATAATTGCAGTAGTAATTTTTAATGTTTTAATGCTCAATTTTAATGTTTTAACGTTTCTCCCTCCCTTATTCCCAAAAACGTTTTACATTAAATAATGGAAATAAATAGAAAGAATTTGAACAGTTGGATAGAATAACTAAAGGTATAGAAATTCAATTAGCTTTCAGTAAACAAACAAATAAATTACTACATTAACTAATAGTTAATTGTTTTGTAGATACGGAAATTCTAAAGAATTTGATGTTTTTTGAGTTGCTCCTAATTACTTATGAAAATTTCATGTGATTTTTTTTTTCTCCATATAAAGGTTACAAACAAGAGCTATATAGACAAATCACGTATGATTTTGTCCCCTCATGTGCATTATTCAAAGGAAAGAAAGTTAAGAAGTTAAAAGTAGATGGTTTAAATTTTTAAGTTTAGATGACATTGACTCACCAATGCTTTTTCAAATTGAGTTTTTGATTTTGACAGTTACGTTTTATGTTACTCATTATACACATGTTTAAATATAATTCTTATCGTTCTAATTGAACGATAATAACTTATGCAACACCACGACTATTCTGCAAATAGATCTTCTAATTTTCATAATAACATTATTATTAACTCATAAGAAGAGGGTTTTAGAAAATATATATATCATTATAACGACACTACATAATTTAGCAGGGGACACACGTGCAACCCACGTGTCCAGAACTAGTTTTAATCAAATATATAAGTAAGACAAATAAATTAAAACGGAGAAAATATTAAATTTTTCAAAGTGGCACCCTGCAAGCAGACAACTCAAGCAAATTATTATTATTATTATTATTATTATTATTATTATTATTATTATTATTATTATTATTATTATTATTATTATTATTATTATTATTATTATTATTATTATTATTATTATTATTATTATTATTATTATTATTATTATTATTATTATCCTTGTGAGATTGTGGCGAAATGGATAAGATCGAAATAAATAAGATTTCTCAATCTTTGACCAAACTTGAGCCTCGGGAATTGATTTTTTTTTGATAGGGAGCACTTCTACTTAATGAATATCGAATGAGATAACATCGTGATTCATGACACAAATATTTATTATTGTATAATACAAAATTTAGGTGAGAGTATGTGAATTGACCTAAATACCCTAGCTATATCGAAATCGAAAAAGTCAGAGTAGGACTTTTTGGTCATTCAAAACTTTAACAGAACAACTATGGATTCTCATCCTCGAGTCAGAAGCTCGCTTTCAATCTCTAAGAGCCGATTCAATGGCATCTTCTCTTATGATCTTTCTAGTTAGCACGTAGTGGGAATAGTCCCTCGTCAATTTTTTTCACAGTAGCAGGATCACTATAACTGACGCCGTTGAGTTCACCGCCGTAGAACTCAACAGTTACACCTACTTGTTCAACACTATACTTCGATTCTGCCCTTCTAAAAGGAACATCGGCTCTAACAATTCCATATTCGATTAGTGTGCAAACAAAAAAGGAATAAGTTTCTAATTTTCGAAATCGTCTTAACTAAACCTATAGAATTTCACTTTTTTTTCCTTGCGATTAAAAATGAAGAGATATTTACTACCTGATATAACTTTAGGTAATGTCCAAAGCACTTCACTTCATTCATTAGTGCTTTGTTTCTTTTTGAAAAACACATAAATGAATGTTATAACTTGTTATTTCCTCTTTTTCTCTATTCCTAGGTATTGATCTCTAGTATTAAAGTTGATAATTATAAACAACATAAATTTTTGTCAACCAAATACTACATATTAATAAACTTACTTTAAAAAAAATAATGACCATGTGTTTATATTTTTTTGTTAAATCACAAGTTCAAACCTTTAAAATATAAAAGATTTCTGGTAGGAAGCATTTTCTCAATTATATGACAAAAATTTAAATTATTGAACTCCAACACGAGTATCAGACATCAAATGAAAACAATAATATTTTTTTTATTTTTTTCTAGTATTTTACTAAAAAAAATGATAACATCGTGATATAAAGATGTTCTTATCGTGTAATATAAATTTTAGGTAGAATAATGTGAACTGACGAAAATATCCAACATCGAAACCAAGAAAGAAAGCTAATAGGACTTTTTCGTCATTTGACAATTGTACAGCTCAGTCCTCCCCATCCCCCTTCGCGATAAAAACTTAGTTACACCAGGTGTTTACATCAAACCTCACTTCCCCTTGTCCTCTTTTTCTTTGTCCTCCTCCGCCTCTTCCTCTTTTTACATAAAGAGGAAGTGGTACCGTATCAAAAGTTCTCCAATCTCAGGACTCGTATATATACTTCTTCTTCTTATTCTTTCTAAAAAAAGATCCATGAAAAATTAATCAATAGAAAGATGACTCATCTCCTTTTTTGGTTTATTTAATCATCCGATTCAGTATTCAATTGCAGGATTAATCCATCTTTGTGCATAACGCCTATATAAGGGAGTCGCTTTACAACGAAAATTCTCCGATTTGTGAATTCTAATTTAGTTTGATTAAAACCTCTTATTAAGAATGATGAGTCATCGACTTTGCCACATTAAAGAAATTCAAGTCAACACTAAAAAGTGGGAAATAGTTGAAAAGGCATCAATCTTCAAAGAAAAGATTAGATCAATTTGGGAAAGAATTCGAGTTTGGTCAAGTGGGGATTTTAAAAAGTATGAGAGGTTATCTATGAAAGAAGCTTCTGAAGAATTAAAAGTTATAGATTCAGATACTGCAAAAATACTTAATGATGATGAATCAGACTTAGTTCCATTGAAGATTAGTATTTTTGGTGATTGCCACATTGGCAAAACAAGTTTTGTGGTAAGTTTTATGATATTTAATTAATTAATCTCTTCTTTTATAACCTGATTTTTTGTTTAATCATTTGGTGTCTACCTATCTATTTTCTCGATTAATTCAGGTTTGTACTGCACAGAATGCTCTTTACTATAAATTTCTCTATTTTTCAAGCTCGAATTCAATATTTTTGATGATTTTTTTATTTGTTTATTTATTTATTTAATTATTCAGTATTTGTTACCTACTTCACCGACTAATTCGGATTTTTGCCACTAATTGATTAGCACATCATAGGGCCTTTTTAGGGCAATAGCTTCCTATTATGAATTTTCAATGATTCCAACTCGAATTTGAGATTTTTAATTAATGATTCTTTTATTTATTTATTTAACCATTTAGTATTTGATACCTACTTTACCAACTAATTCAGATTCTTGCCCACTAATTAATTTGTGCCACATATGGGCCTTTTTAGGGCAATCGCTTCTTATCATGAATTTCGTAATAGTTCTTTTATAACTTATTTAATTCTTGATATATGTGGAAATTAATAATTTACTTCTTTTTTCTTGAAATTTTTTTAAAATTATTTTTAGGTAAAATATGTGGGTGATGAACAAGAAAATAAGTGCTTGCAAATGGAGGGAATGAATTTAATGGATAAAACATTGGCCATAAAAGGTGCAAGAATTGCAGTTAATATTTGGGATGTTGGAGGTATGTTCCATTAACATTTTATTCTTTTTTTAGTTAATATATATAATAATTATTATTAATAATAATAATCTATTATTATTAATAATAATATATTTATTATTTTCGTTTATTGTTATTTTTTTGTACTTTTATTACGATTTTTTCTGGTCATTTTTTGTCTTGAACGAGGGGCTCTATCGAAAATAGCCTCTTTAGCCCACATCTGAGGTAAAGGTATGGTTTACGTACATTTTACTCTCCCCAGACCCTATTTTATGGGAATACACTGAGTATGTTATTATTGTATTTTTTTTAATTAATATGCATAAACCAATTATGTTAATTTTTTATTTGGTTATTATTAATTTGATTTATTTAAAAAAAATTATACAGGTGATCATAGTTCATATGATCAAATTCCAGTTGCTTGTAAAGATGCAGTTGCAATTCTCTTCATGTTTGATCTCAATAGTAGAAGTACATTAAACAAGTATGTTCTTCATCTTTATTTTCTAATTATTTTTTTTGGAATTATTGTATTTTTTTAATTGCTTAATTATTGATAAATTTTGATTTTCGTTCTTATGATATATGATTGATTGAGCACGTTTAATTTTAGTTAATTAAAATGTATGATTTGGATATTTTTATCAAGTTTATTTTAGTTTTTCTGTTTCAATATATGTGATATTATTTGATTGAACACGAAATTTAAGATGGAAAAGAAATTTTTTGAAACTTGTATAGCTTATAATTACAGTTAACCGACTTAATAAAAGAATGGAATAGGTGGGATCAGAGAAGGAAGTGACATCTAACTTGAAAAGTTCGGTACCACTAGGATACTCTAAACTCAGAGGTCAAAGAGTTTTAGTAAACGAGTACGGAAAAAAAATAATTTTTTTCTTTATTTGATCGGATTAAAAAGAGAACATGATATAATATTTGTGTGATTATAAAACTCTTGATAGTTATGCTTAAATCATACCATGATATTTGTCTGGCTATATAAGCTTCTCATTAAGGATAAATGAGAAGTGTAAAATTAATTATTCCAAATTATAGAAATGTGTTATTTCATTTTAACGGGCTAATAAATAAATAAATAAATAAATAAATGAAAAAACAATTCACTGCACTAAAACTCCTGCTATGCGCGGATCCGAGAAAGCGATGGACCATAAAGGTCTATAGTACGCAACCTTATTCTACATTTCTGCAATAGACTATTTTCACGGTTTGACCCTGTGACCTCTTGGTTACTAAAAAAATAGTATCACATAAATTAAAACGGAGGTCGCATATATTAGATTATTTTTCATTATGAAATGATGTGCAGATGGATTATAAGTGTACATTATTTAAATTAATTAAAAATTAAATGTGTTTAGCCAGATATCACAAGAATTAAAAATCGTTATTTGTTGATATTTGAAGGATTAAAAATGCAATTTTTTAGTAATATCACTTTTTTTTATTCTGATTAATTAAATACTCCACCTTTTTCCTCCTTAATTAACTTTTTTTCTCTTTTTTTTTTAAATTTTTTTTCTTTTTTTGGTAATTGCAGTGTTATAGATTGGTACATGGAAGCAAGAAAGTGGAATAAGGTGAGAAATTTGGCTTCTATTTCACATTAGTATTGTAGTTTTCGTGAAAAGAGGAAAACTTTGAAATTCCTAATACGTTTCGTATTCGAGCTTTAAGAATGGAGAAATTTCTCGTTAAAAAAGCTATACATATCGTGAATTTGGATAAGTGGAGCTTGAAATATTAAGTTTCGGATACAATATGGTTAAATTATATTCTTCTATTTTTAATTAGAGGTCTCAAATTCGAGTTCTGGAAAGGGAGAAATCTCTGGTAAGCCGGTTACACATCTCTTACTTGGTAGTTGGCTTGTGTGCGAGCTTAGTTTTGCGAATCTAAATTAGTCGAGCTCGAGCAAGTGAGTTTTTGATACCAAATAGTTAAAACAAAATCCTTATATCTTTAATAAAATGCCTCAATTTGTGTCCTAAGAATGGAGAATTCCCTGGTGGAGAGTCTTACCCCTCGCGAACCTGAATTAGTTAGGCTCGATTTAGTACGTTTCGAATATTGGATGGTTAAACGAAAAAATATTACTAGGTAATTTCTTTTCTATTTTCTAAGTCTTGATAGACGGAATTATTCGTTTGATGATTTTTTATTTTTTATATGACTTTTTTTTTTTTTGCAGACTGCTATTCCCATACTAATTGGGACCAAATTTGATGATTTTGCTCAACTTCCTTTAGATATTCAATGGATTGTTGTCACTCAGGTACCACCTTTTATTACGTTTCCGCTTCGGTGTTCGGTATTCGTGTTGAGGCATCAACTAATCAAAATTCGGGTTGATAAGTCTCGTTAAAAGAAAAGGCGTCCCTATGAAAAAAATTTATTCACCTCAATCTCGAGACTTCTGATTAAGGATGTAATGATCATATTACCTCATCATAACTCTTGATGGATAAGATGTACAACATCCATTGTTTAATCAGAAGTCTCGAATTCGAGAATGAAATTCTTTAACGGGAAACAATTTTCTCTTAACGAATCTATCATTAAACTTTTGGTTCGTTAATACTCTTATTATTAATGAAACTTCAACGTGAAATTGTGGACTTTATGTGTCCAAATATTTAGTAAAGTTCTACATATTTACCCTCATATTGGAGTTTCGTTAGCGATCAAGGCAAAAAATGAGATTTTTCTCTAACCTGAAATATTGGTTCTGAAGAAAATTTGATCGTTACGATGAAATGTTGAATGGTGTTTTGCAGGCAAGGGCATATGCAAAGGCAATGAAAGCAACTCTATTTTTCTCAAGTGCAACTCATAACATCAATGTGCATAAGATCTTCAAATTCATTGTGGCCAAGCTCTTTAACTTGCCTTGGAATGTCCAGAAAAATCTCACCATTGGTGAGCCCATTATTGACTTCTCAGAGATCCAAGAAGACACTGATGTGTGAGTTATGCGTATGTTACGAGTTTGAATCTTGTAGCTGACGAAAGCTTGATATTTAAGTGGAAAAGAGTAGAGGAGCGGGACCATGTTATCGCCATCTCAAACTGTGGTTTGGTTGTTTTGCTGTAAAAGTCTGATATCTAAGTGGAGAAGGGTAGAGTCACAGAGTGACAAGATCATTATCTATCAAACTTCAAATCGTGGTTTAGTTGTTGTGTTATGTCTTGAGTTCGAATCTTGCAGCTGATAAAAACTTGATATTTGAGTAGAGAAATGTAAAGGGACAACCCCTATTATCTATTGAATTTCAAATCATGGTCTAGTTGTTATGTGTACGTCATGAGTTCGAATCTTGCACCGATACAAACCTATATTTAGTAGAGAAATGTAAAGGGATAGACTCATTATCTATTGAATTTCAAACCATGGTCTAGTTGTTATGTGTACGTCATGAGTTCGAATCTTGCAACTGATAAAAACATGATGTTTAAGTAGAGAAATGTAAAGGAACGGCGGTGCCCATTATCTATTGAATTTCAAATCATGATCTAGTTGCTACATGTATGCTACGAGTTTGGAAACCTATAATTTAGTGGAGAAGGATAAAAGACAAGCCCCTTGTCTACCGAGTTTCGAAGTGTGCACCACTGGCTCTAGGAAAAAAATCGATTATTAAAAATAGTAATAGTTGTGTTGTGTTGTCTCTAAAATACAAGCTCACATTTAATTGCATGATTTATCCTTTAAATGGACTGGTCTTTAATTTGTCCTTAATTAGAAATCGAACTTATAACTAGCGGAGCATTAATTCTTTAAGAGCGTGAGATATACTTGTGGGTTATTATGATGCAAAAATATAAACTTACATTCTAAGAGAAAATTACTTACCTTGAGGGACAAAAATTGAAGACCGACACAAAATAGAGGGAAATTATCTGATTAATTTCAGAAAAAGTTAAATTACCTTATAATTACTGTTATTTTATAATGGTGGTGTCTTAATTTGAGTGCACCTTGACTATTCCACAGGTACTTCGCTACTTCCCACCAGCACAAGTACCAGGTAACTCTACCTAATAAGGCTTAGGCAGATGGGAAGAAATCACCTAGTGCCTTTTATCTCCATGGTTTGCAACCCACTTGGTTGACCACAAGGCCACAACCTTGATGTAATCCATACAATTATATAGAGGTAAACACTCTCTATGCTCTCATGATTGGGTTAGACAAGAAGAATTCAAGCTACCTTAGCTTCCGTGCACAGCTTCACAGAAAGGCGCAAAAATTATAAACAAATTAAACCCACACAAATGTTCATGGCAGTCTAACAAGTCCAAAGTATGTGTCATGCCATTTACGAAATTTCCCCGACAACAACAATTTAACTTTTCTATACACCTGGATTTCACATACGAAATATGGTTATTTTTCCCTTCAAAACATCTGTTGTTCCTCTCTAGGCAGACTGTCCATATAACATATAAAGGTTTCCCTTTTCCACGGATCTTAATAACTTTAAACTAAAAAAAGTTAATGTGTCAGTGGATCCAGGATCAAATAAAACTATAACAGACCGATGGCACACAAAAATTGTACTTGTAATCACAACATCCGAGGCCTCTACCTCTGGTCTCCCAGGGACCGCATAGAACTGATGATGACCTCTATATGCTCGATCGCCATCCCTACTACCTGCTCTGCCATATGGAGCACCACCTCTACCCTGACTACCACCTCCTCAAGCTAGTGTTTGAACTGAGCGAATAGGCTGAGTCGGCGGAACGGCTAGCTAAACTGTGCCCTACTGGGGGCAATCTCTAAAAAAATAACCAACAATACCACAGGTAAAACAAGCCCGTGAAGACCTATCGGTCAGGATGAACAAGCCGAACCCGTATGGCCACCACGGCCTAATGCCCCAAAAGTTGTACCCATCAAAGACTGACTGTTGTAGCCCTGATAACTACTCTGACCCTGCTCAAACTAGGTACTACCGAAAATCTGAAGTGAAGCCTGAACTGGTCTGTTGGACTGACCCTGGTGCTGCTGTGGCTGATAACCCCGGCCCCACTGGCCTGAACCTCTACCACGATGTCTGGAACCACACTATAGCCTCCCTGATGTCGAGGCCTCTTATCTCTGGCCCCGGTGTCATAACGATGCGAATCCTCTACAGTACGGTCATAGTTTGTAATAGCCTAGAAAGACTGACCACTAGCAACCAATATCTCTGCAGGCTCTCTAAACTCTCTCTGTAGCCCCCAAACAAATCTATGGACCCTGTCAGCCTCAGTAGGCATAATCATGGCCCCAAATGGAGCAAGCTGATGGAAACGGGTCTCGTACTCCAAGACGGTCATAGTGTCTTGAGCAAGTCTAGTGAACTCATCCCTCCGACGCTCTTTGTTGCTCTATCGCAAGAACTTGGCCATAAAGGCCTCATAAAACTCGAACCAGGTCAAAGAAGTTGATGACGATGGTCTGCAAGCAACCTGGTCCCTCCACCATAACTTTGTTGGGCCCTCTAACTGATATGTAGTATAACCGACCCCGTGAGTCTCCTACAACCCCAAATGATGCAACATCTCCTCACAGGTAGTAAAGAAATCATGCGGGTCCTGTCCAGATGTACCAGCAAATCTCTGTGGTGCCAACCTCAGAAACCTACCCAACGCCTTCTGCTCCATTTCTATCATAATTGGGCAAGGAGAAAGAGGCTGTGCAACTGAGGGGACCGGAATAACCTCGGCATGGGGAGCCGCAGTGGCAGGCTATGCTCCTGAACTCTGAACACCCAGGGCTGCCCCCTGAGCGAAAGTAGGTGCTACCTCAGAAGGTCTCTCCCCAATCATACCAAAAAGCTGAATAAGTAATCTCCTAATATTCAAAGACTGAGCTGGGGCTGAAGCTGGCACAGACACTAGTGCTGGAACTGGTACAGGAGCTGATGGTACCTGATTTATCCCCGGATCTACGTGTTGCTGCTTAGGAATGAACTCGGGCTCATAGTCATACTCGGGCTCTACCTCAACTCTAGCAGGTACCACTGCTCTGGGGCATCCACGACCCCTACCTCTACCCCTACGACCACCCTGGCCCCTAGCAGAAGTCAGAGGTTCAGGGGCAGGTGGCTCTCCTCCGCCAGAAGTTGAAGATCTCATATGAACCATCTGTGGAAGAGTGAACCAGAACAAGTGAGATTTCCAGAAACTTTCAAGGGTACTACACACGAGATAGAAACAAGAAAAGTCCAATTTTCCTAAGATGTCACTATAGCCTCCCAAAGATTGAGTACGCACGTCTCCACCCCGATCTGCAAGACTCTACTAGATATTGGCTCCTATACCGATGATACCGATGAACCTCAAGCTCTGATACCAAGCTATCACGACCTGATTTCTCGGTCATGATGGCACCTAAAAAAAAACCTGTAGGCTAACCAATCCCCATAGCCCAGAACGGTCAGTAATGGGCTACTATCTGACAATCTAAGCGGAAGAAATGATTTAATAGGTGGAAGCAAGGGAACGAGATAAAGGGAATAGATAACAGGAGTATATACATACATATGTGAAAGCTAAACCAAACCCAAAACCTGGTATCATAGTATAGAGCCGGAACTATAACCAAAGAGTACGAAGCATCCAGAATAATATATACATAAATGTCTCCGAGTAGTAATAGAGTACACAAGCAAAAGATAAACTAAAAGATAAGGTCCAATCGCCAAGAGCTCACCCTCAATCTGTAGTATCACAAAAGCAGCTCCTCGCACGAGTCTTCCACGAGCTAATGGCGATGGCCCACACTAGGATCTGCACCAGAAGATGCAGAGTGTAGTATGAGCACCAAATGCGAAGCATAAGGTACCCAGTAGGTATCATAGGCTGACTGGGCACATATAAGATAAAAGCATAGTAATAGACAGAATAGAAAAACAAGTAGTCACAGAATTCTACGAAAAAGTCACACAGGAACTAGCCCAGAGGGAAGGCAATAGAAACAACATACAAGGCTAGCAAGTAGAATATATAAACAACAGGCACAGGTGAAAGTAAGAAATGATGCACCTGGGATCCTTGCAATAATGGTATATACATAATAGGTTTTAGAAGTGGACGGTATACCGGTAACCTCAAGTACAAGGGAAGGAAGAGGAGAGTAAAGATAGATATGCTCAGAAACAAGAATCAATAACCCAACTAATCATACCAATCTCGAATCTAACAAGTAATAACTTAGCCGTATATAATCTTATAAGTATAATCATAACAGGGGATAACACCGCGATAAAGTAACAATAGTCTACCTACAGTCCCCCGGCTGCCCATACAACCGAGGAACGCAAACAAGTGAAATCAAACCCTCCGACCGCCCATACAACTGGAGCGTACACTCAACAAACAGCAAACAAGGGTGGAGCCTCAAACAATGAATGATATGATGCATGAAGATCTCAAGGTGAAATGGTAACTCTGTATGTACCCCCTCTGGTGCCGATCGGGACCAGCAGGTAGGTTCCATGGAAGGACACTGCCCATATACCTCTACTCCGCCATATACCCTCCCTCTGGCACACGCAACCCTAGGCTCTAGGTCCAGAATGGCAAGGTCCATGGAGGTCCCGGACCCCATACCAAAACTCAGTATCAAAATATGTCATCTGAAAGCAAGTTCGGGTTCAAGATAGAGACCCAGTCTCGAATATGCATGCCCAGACCCTGTCCAGGACTAAAGTAGTGGGAAAAATGTCTCAAAAACCCCTCCAAGGGTGCCCGGGCGTAATCGAATCTAAAACAGTAGAAAGTCATCTCAGGTGCTCGATCCGACCGAGGCTAAAGTCATCCCACATCAGTAAGAAAACTCAACTAGCACCCCGGCCTTGCCAAGTCTAGCGTTAATAGTAAAACTGGTGATAGAAATCATAATTTAAATTTCTTTTACCCCAAGAAGATCCACATGTTAAGTCAAGCCATTTCCCCATACAATCGGCTCTTTTTTTTTTTTTTTGAATTTTACTCTTACCAACTCCTCTGTCAAGTTTTCACAATTTCAACTGCAACTTTATGGTGAACTTTAAAAAGGGTCTGTCTTTAACTTTTTTCCCAGATAAGCCTAGGACATGTCTTGTGAAAAAAAGAGAAGTATTCCTGGCCCATGATCTGCTCTTGCTCTTCCTGTTGAATGTACTCCACTTGACAACTTTCTATTGATCAATGTCAATGCTAATTAATTTAATTTACTATTTGTTCACTCATTTATGCCATTGCCTTCTGATTTGCAGGTGTGAAGTTGAATATTTTGCTGTTGTGGTTCATTATTTTACTTTTAAGGCCTAATGTCACGGACTTAGACTTCGACTAAGCACACCGCGCGGCACTTGACAACTCGCTCACGAATCAAGCAAATTCTTCCAATTTTTTAGCAATATAAAAGTCTTCTTTAGAAATTCTTGTGTCTTTCTTCAAATTAGCATTCCCCTAGCGATCTAGTGCTAAAAAGGCTTACTTGAGCTTGCAAGATCATGAAAGATGGAGTTGTCAAGTGCCGCACGGGATGCTTCGTCGAAGTCTAAGTCCGTGACACTAAGCTCTTTAGTGGGTTGAGTGACCACTATTCAGATTTGTAGCCTGAGCTTTGAATTATATCATGAGCTCTGAACAATGCCGTTGGGGAAACTGTGAAAGTTGAAGGTGAAGAATTAAATAAATATGCTATTTTGAAGCTGTTTTTCATCAACCTTCAAATGGATCTACTACCGCTTCCACGACCTTGAGCTTAGATGGAAGTGGTGATATATTTTAGTAGTATATTCAAGGAAATGAAATCATTAAATGTTCTTTCTCAATTTGGTTGAATTAGTCCAGTTTCATTTATTACTGGTGCTATTTTATACTTGTTTTACATCAATAAAATTGTAGCTTTTATGTTTTTCATGTGCAACTTTACCGTTCGTGTTAATTAACTCTATATTGCTATCATCCACCAAATATTTGCAAAGCATTCAGCAGTTTAAAATGTAAGATGAGCACGGGCCATGTCCTTCTAGTAGATATAGACACGAGATATGTAGGCGACTTGAAACTGAAGTCTCGGCCACATTATTTTCCATAACTCCCTCTTGTTTCTTCTGATTATATAGATTACTTGCACCATTTAAGTTCTGAAATGACGATTAATCAAATGCAAATTTGTACTTTAAGTTCTAACTCTCTAGCACATTATTCATACCGCTGCTTCTTTTCCTCGGACAATCTGAGGTTTTAAGAGAAGAACCTATTTGTTCATGGTCTCTGCCTCGAATTTCAGAATAGCAAGATAGAAACCAGGTTTATCTACAAATTTGACTACTTCAAATGAATGGTCCGCAGCAACATTTTGCAGCAGCATCTTCTCTGGCAAGTTAGAGACAACCACATCAGGATATTGTTTCTGTTGCTCTTCAACCACTTGCCTGCCTTGTGGATGACTAATCACAACTCTTGCACCTGAACATATAAAAGCAACTTTCAGAGCATTTAAACACCATTAAGCAATCCCCTCTTATATTTATGCAAAGATGATCATTTTGTCTTGATGAAAACATAAGATCAAATGAAGTATTACACAGTACATAAGTTTCGTAATCTGACTGAATTTCACCTGGCAAACAACGTTTCCTTAGTGCTTCCAGAATTTGACCAAGTTCAAAGGGCAATGCAGGAAGGAAGTAGAGAAAAACAACATCAAAAGGTGTCCACTTCTCTGGTACGTATATCAATTCTCCTTGCCAACACTTAACCTTGTCATATTTTTCCTTGATGCATGCTAACATGAAAAGAGAGTCATGAACGACAAGTAATTGCCTGCAATTCGATGAATCAACTACTCTATCAACAAATTCATCAGAACTAATTGCAATCAGAACCTTAGAAGTCTCCGTGATCTCTCCTGCTGATATGATCTCATCAAGTTTTTGTTTATGTTCTTCATTGGAATCTGGATACTCAAGAAATGACCAGTCTTTTTCCATGACATCTTCAAAATTAATCATAGATATTGTTCCATCATTTGATGAAGCAATAGCACTACAGCAGGATTGCAAATTACTGGACTGATGAGGGGATGCTGATTGGACATGGATTGAAAGGGTAATGTTACCATGACTATTGGAAGCATATCGTTGATAGCAACTACCAGCGGGCTGTAAACTAAGACATTGTCTTGATAAAAGAAGAGGTGATGTAAGTGCGAGGAAAGACAAGGATGATGAGATAGAGCTCATTGGGCCAACACTCTCTGCAAATGTCTTATTTCAGACAACTGATATTTGGGGAGATAAAGATAAAAATCCTGGTTATAAATATGTCTTTGGCCTACAATTTGCACAGATATTCTTCTATGTGTGAGCCCTTCAGAATTGTTTTTTCATCTGCCCTGGAGCGAATACTTCTGAGTTTTTGTGCCCTTCCATTAGATTGAAAAAAAATGCTTAATGAAGATGAAAGAGGCCAAACAGTCTTTATTTAAAAAGAAAGAAAAACATAAAAGTAGTTCAATAAGACATGTAATGTCTTCTCAATCAGCATTAGTACTTCAAGTACTTTATGATGGTGTCTAGCACAGCGATCAATGGGCAAGAGCTCCATAACCGGTTAAGATAGGTATAGATTAGTTCAAATGTAGCAAAAAAGGATGGCAACAATATCAATTAGCAGAAGCAATCTTAGAGTTGGTCAGTTGCCCTATCTTTAAAAGATGAAGGTAATGGAGAAGGCTTGACAAGAAGAGGAAGAAATGCAGATCAACTAGTAGCAATGAAGCCCAAAAACTCAAGCTATACAAAGATCTCTTTTCGACCTCCACTCTTAACAAGTGAAAGTTGTTGGCACACACCAATCTTGCTTTAGGGCCTATCTCTTGTACTGAGGAAAAAGTATGATGATTCTTTAACATCCGGATGGGAAAAGGATCTCTTAGTCTCTATACTTAATATCAATGAAGAAATCATAGGAAGCTTACACAAAAATGCTTAAACACAAAGGGAAAGGAAGAAAGATTAATTTTTACTAGTACATTCACCAGTAATCTACTACATACACTATATTAATAACATGTAACGCTTGAAATTCTCTGGTTGAGTACGAACAAAAGTTTGTTAAATCAACTAACTCACTATTCTTTCCTGAGAAAATGACAAAAATGGTCCTTTATGTTTGAGGGTAGGTTCAAAATAGTCCCTTAACTATGCACTTACCAGTTTTGGTCCTTTAAGTTTACCACAAATTAACAAGAATGGTCCCTTAAGTATGCACTTAACAGTTTCGGTCCTTCAAGTTTGCCAAAAATTAACACTTTTAGTCTCTGGCAAAATATTCATCGAACTCTATTTATTAAATTTGACGAGAACTATGAAAAAGATTAGCAAGAAATCACATTTAGAGATACACCCTACTAGAAAAGGACAAATACTAAGAGATAAAATTGACGAACGTCTATCAATTATAGGACAAAATTGAGAAAAAATTTGACAAGATAAATATACTAATCTCAATTTTTATTGAAAAATCGATATAAAATAATTATTTTCATCATTTTTATTTATACTCTTCAACTACAGTTTAGCACTTTAAAAAATAACACCCGTCCATCAGAATTTCATAAAATAAACTGATGGACTCCTCTATTTTATTTTCAAAAATAAAAAATAATCATAGTTATTGCGCTAAATTAGCCAACGAACGTCCGTAGGTTTTTCCTTTAAAAAGTTATAGTTTACACGCATTTTTGCACGGAAAAAATTGATAGGTTCGTCCGTCGATTTTCATAAAATAAAATTTTAAAAAATCATTGGCTTTCCTATAGTGTTCCTCGGTTTTTGTCTGTTAGTTTTTCTCTTGTTTTAGTAGTGAATTTTTAAATAGTTTCTACTATTTCTAAATTATTTGTAAAGTCTGGTATTAATTTTTTGAGGTGTAATTTCTGATTATTTTTTAAACATTTTGTTAGTGTCTTCTAGTTTTTGTGTTGCATATTTTAGGATTTGATGTGACTTTCTTAGTTTTATAATTAATTTTTTTTTTCATAGTTTCCGTCAAATTTAATAGATAGTTTGATGAATATTTTGCCAGAGACTAAAAGTGTTAACTTCTGGTAAACTTGAAGGACCAAAACTGTTAAGTGCATATTTAAGGGACCATTCTTGTTAACTTATGGTAAACTTAAAGGACCAAAATTGGTAAATATATAGTTAAGGGACTATTTTGAACCAACCCTCAAAGATAAGGGACCATTTTTGTCATCTCATTCTTTCCACTATAGCCCCAACTTGGGAAAATTGTTCATAATCGAAATATAGAGACAGAAACCCGAACATAGCACAAAACAATATTCAACTTCATCTATACATATCTAGCAGAAAGAGTGAACTTTTCGGTGAAAAAGAGGAAATATGGAAAGGGCACACCTTTTATCTAACTTTAGACTAAAAAGAAACATCCGTGTCCATCTCTTTCAAGTAACAAATAGATTCTTTCACAGATTAAAAAAAAAGAAAAAGAAAAAGAAAAAGAGCAGAGCTAACCTCGAAATGCTTTGAATAGGGGAGCTGCTAAGCGAGCAAGAAACTGAAATTCTATCCTTTTGCAGATGGAAGAAAGTTGACAACTGACAAGGAATAATTGGGCATCGTTAGAAGCAATTAAAGCCCAGTTAAAAGGTCAGGCCCATGGCACAATATGTGCACAAATAACCAATTTTGTTGCCCCATCCAAAGTTAATAAATTTTTATAAGTTTAGCCACTATAGAAATAACTTACCACATACGTAATCAAAATTGCAAAATTTCGCTTTCGAAACTACAAATTTTGCTTAAAGCTTGGCATATTTTCTTATACAAGAAAACTTCGGACATATGTGTGTAAAGTGTGGCTTGTCAAGACCAAACTTTTGACATTCGTGCTTGAAGTTTGTCTTTGCGCCTGAAGTTCTGAATTTGACTTGCCAAGGACAAACTTTCGACATTAATATTACAGATTTCTAACAAACGATATTAATACACTCCTATAGTCATAATTTCTAACAAATGATATCAACAGAAATCCTATAGGCATAATTTCTACGGTTTACAATTAAGCAAGTAGCACGTAGTTTGCCCCTTCCCCGTTGCACCCCCTAGTGTATCTTATTATTTATCGAAGTTTATACAAAATATTACAGACCAAATAAATGAATGAGAAATAAAATAAACAGATCTAAATCTTGGAGACTCTCGAATCCTGGCAACTCTTCAAGGTCTCAACCAAATGCTAGTAAAGAACCTGTTAAAGACAAATATACAAAAATGCAAGGGAGCCTATAACGATTCCTAATACTAGTCCCTGACATCGCAAAGTTTCATGAGACCTCAAGGGTTCTAGGCATTGCCCATGTCAAGGTTTAGGATATGTTAAGGCCCTCTCTATTCCACACAACATATTCCAGAACAATAGCAAGAAAGAATAATGGCAGTAACATATACAACTAATACATGATCTACAAGTAGTGGCAGTTTAGATCACATAATCAAGTAGGCAATAAGTTATTAGCTTTAAACTCCTATAGTCATGCTTTCTATCACTCTCATAAATTATGTATGCGAATTGAGAGACATACCGGTTTGCAGTAAACAATAAGAGAAATTTGAAGTCCAACACTTAGCAATCAACAATTTTGTTCACAGTAGAGAGCGAAGCCGGAGAATCGGTCATGAATCCCAAAACTTGAAATATGGAGACAGCCGGAGGCGGGAAATTTTCCTTTGCCTTAGAAAATGCTATCCTATTACTGATGGGCCCTCGACATTCTTTCCCGAAGCTTGTCTCGTCGGAGTTTCTCAGATTTCATCAGAGGAGGGAGAATTTTGGACGGGTTCGGACGAAACTGTGGAGGCGTGGGCGATGGGAGAAAAGAAAAGAGAAAGTAAAGGAGGGGCGGCGTTGCTTACTGGACGGAGATGGCCAGAAGTGGGAGCAACAGAGGCGGCGTGGTGGTTGCGATGGGGTTTTGACGGTGGCTGTTTCACCGGTGATGGTGGAGCGGGTGGAGATGGTGACTGTGGGCTGAGAGAGAAGAGGACCGCCGAGGCTCAGCGGCGACGGTGGTGGCGGTGAGGAGGGAGAAAGAGAGGAGTATAGGGGTGGAGGGTGAGGGCTGAGTGGAGAAGTGGATAATGAAGGTTAGGATTTGGGAGGGGTTATAATTAAAAAAGGAAATATAAAGGGGGTTTAATCTCGACCGTTGAACTAGATTAGATCAACGGTTGAGATCGAAAAAAGGATTATGGGTCGGGTCAGGCGGGTTAAAAGAATTGGGCAATTGAAATTGGATTTGGGATTGAGCTACATTGACTCAATTTAGGCTAGAATTGAAAGAAATTGAATAAAAGGAGGCTATAATTTAAATAAATTGGGAAGAAAATTGAAATTGGGCTGCTATTTAATAAATAAAATACTACGTATATATAATTTAATAGATAAAATAATAACTGACGATAATTATCGAGCAAAGAATTTTATTTAAAATTAATTACGTATATATATTGTACGTAAAATAAATGACATGTAATATTATACACAATTTATGGTAAAATAGTAATAATTAAGAAATAAATTATATATTTGTAAATTGCATAGGAATTTAAAAACTGTCAAGACGACGATAAAATACATGATTTATTTAGTAAATAAAAGCAATACGCGAGGAAAATTAAGCTTAAAAAATAAGAATAACTAATAAAATAACATCTCGTGAGAGGTGTACGGAGGTCAAAATTGGGTGTCAACAGCTCCTTCCTTGCTCGGGAATGAAGGATGAATTATCGGGCAAGGAACGTTGACTTAGTAGCCAATTTTGTCCGATCGGAGGCGTAGTTCTTCGAAATCGGAGAAACAAGGGGAGATTATAAAAGAGTTGCGGCCGAGACTTCGATTTTCAAGTCGCCTACATATCCCTGTTTTTACGGGAATCAGGCCATGTGTAGTTCTAGATTTAGAAAAGAACAAGGCTTCTAGAGAAGATATACAATCGAACTTCTGGACGAAGACGTAGTTGGCACGAGTTGACAAGGTTAGAGTATGAGCAAAATGGAATGCGAATATGATTTACGAATAAAGAATTATGCTTTGAAGAATTGCTCTTAGCCGTTTCTTGTCTTGCCTGCAGCTTTTAACACAACTAGATAAAATTGTTAGCTCATTAATATAGAGAAGTATTGACTAATGTGGCGCAAAATAGTAATAAATAATAATAATGAAGAAAGGAGGTGAGAGAGCTTATCAATTTAATGTTGTTGCAGTATTTTTGAGGAACCTCAAAAATTCTGCCCCAGTTTAAATCTTTGAAGAGAAATCATCAGTTGTTAAACCTGTGGATGTTAGTACGTAAGGATTTTATAAAAAAATAATTTATATATTTTGTAGGGCCAAAAGAAGATGTCTTATTGTAAGGCGAACGAGCCTAAGTGTACGTTTGTAAGGCGAACGAGCCTGAATGTTCATTTGTAAGGCGAACAAGCCTAAGTGTCCCTTTGTAAGACGAACGAGCCTGAATGTTCATTTGTAAGGCGAACAAGCCTGAATGTCTCTTTGTAAGGCGAACGAGCCTGAATGTTCATTTGTAAGGCGAACAAGCCTGAATGTTCATTTGTAAGGCGAACAAGCCTGAATGTCCTTTTGTAAGGCGAACGAGCCTACAGTGTTCCTTTGTAAGGCGAACGAGCCTGAATGTTCATTTGTAAGGCGAACGAACCTACAAATTAGTAGCTCGGTAATAACACAATTTAATTACTTAGTAGCAATAATAATCTGATTTCCATATTTAATGGATCAAAAGTAGCTTAACTAAATGTTAGTGGCTCAATAGCATAATTCAAAAGTATAAGGATAGAACATCTTAGCCTTTTCGTCAGATGCGAGAGGAAGCAGAGCATCTCTTGGTGGCGATTTTTCTTGATTGCGAAAATAATGTTGTGATTTACACTTGTTATTCCTGCATTCAAAGAAAAGCTGTAAGTTTTAAAAAGGTGAGATTGACACGTACCTTAACTTGTCTTTGCCTCTTTGCATTGTTTTGATTCTGTGAATTCGAGCTCGCCATGTATTTTGGTAAAATTTTTGAGGACTTCTCAAAAATTTCTGCCCCAGTTTAAAATAAAATACTTTATGCAGGTCTTCCCATATCGAAAGATTGCCTCCGGTTTGCAGAAATTTTTAAGGTTTCTCAAAACTCAGACAATATTTTCGTGTAAAGAGTCTTGTATTCCTGCTTCACTCAAAGAAGAATATTAGCACAAAAGATATGGTTGCCTTGCGCTTGACCATCACGATCCTAATTTTGAATATGCATTATGATATTATTGACCACTTGACAGATTAAAAGAATTTAGGCTTAATGAGTGGATAGCTTGGTCAAGGCCAATTCGATTTGAAAGTGAAAGGAGAAGAAATTTTTATTAGATTAAGACCGAACACAATAATGAGCTGCCTACATATCCAAATGGAAATCAGGTCAAATGTAGTTCAGGAATACAAAAGAAGAGTGAATAAAAGCAGAAAAAGTTTATTGATCATAAGACGGACAAATAGAGGATAATAACACTTTGCATATGAGAGTCTTGTTCTCGTCAATTCCTTTGATGTAGCTTGCGCTTTCTTGTTAAATGTCTTGGAAATATTTTTGTTGGATCACCTTGAACAATGACTGCATTTATCATGACAGGATTACTGTTTAGTGATCTTTGCACTTTTATTTTGCCCTTCTCAATCAGAATCTGAATTTTGTGTCTCAATGCTGAGCATTCCTCGATATCATAACCTTGAACATTTGAGTGATAAACACAACTTTTGAATGGATCAAAACACGGAGATGAGTACCTAGGAATCCATCCTCTTATTGGTTTCAACACTCCTTGAGCCCACAATCTTTGAAATATACTCGACAAAGTTTTCATTAAAGGAGTAAAGATACGAGGTTTTCTCCCTTTTTGTGGAGAAGAATCGAGTGCATGATACACCTCTGGAGAACTTTGTGGGTTATACGACTGGGGCCGCTCATAAAAAATGGCATGGACTTGTTCAGAATTTTGATGATATTGTGTTTGAGGTATAGGGGTCGATATCTTATTTCCTCTTTCATCCTGTGAGCTCTTCGGTGTTTGAAAGGCGGCTTGTATTGTAGAAACATCATTGATTCTTCCCGTCTGAATGCCATATTCTAATTCTTTCCCAATTCGAATCAGATTATATCAAAGCTTTGAATACTTGCAAAGTATAATGATTCATAATATACACCATCGAGTGATCTTATGAAGGTTTGTACCAATTCTTCTTCAGGTACTGAAGGACGCACTTTAGAAGCTTCTAATCTCCATCGTGTTACATATTCCTCAAAAGACTCGTGATCCAATTTTCTTAATTCGAGCAGATTTAGCATAGTTGCATCGGCTTTAATGTTGAACTTATATTGTTCTACAAAGTCTCGAGCCATATCTTCCCACGAATACCATTTGTCAAAGTCTTGTTTGACATACCATGTGAGTGCTATTCCCGATAAACTCTGAATAAATAATCTCATAAGAAGAGCCTCGTTATGTCCTGTTCCAACTAATCTGCTGCAATAATCCTTAAGATGTGTGATTGGATCTTCATGCCCATCAAACACATTGAATCTTGGAACTTTGTACCCTAGCGGCAATTCAATTCCTGGATGTAGACATAATTTCTTATATCTCAGGTCATAAACATTTTCTGAGCGTAATTTTTGATCCACCCTTTCCTCTAAATCATGAATCCTTTTTTGCAATGCACCTAGCTTGTTGTTCTTATTTTCGCCAGATATAATCATGCTTGGTAAAGTACCACGATCAATGTGGGCGGAAGACATTTGTTCATGGAGTGTATGAGTAGGAACGGAGAGAGGAGATATAGTCCAAAAAGTATTTTGCCTGAAACTAGCAGGAAGAAGACTAGCTTTTTTTCGAATACTGAGCATATTTGTCATATTGCAGATTCTTAGTCGAATCGATGTTCAAACGCTAGACAACCTTTGAGCAAAAAATAAATTAAACACAAATAAAATTATCATGTAGCATACATAAGCTTGAAACATTGAATAATAATAATGATGATGATACTTAAAAATAAAGGACGCCCAAAACGGACGAGAATTAAAATTTAAAGAGTGATTTAAACGCAGAGATTTGAGCTTTGCACGAAATTTATGATAGCAACAAAACTTATGATTTCAAAGGTTCGGCACGATACTAGGATGCAAACTTAAGAGACAAGGGAGTCGTAGGATGAACAAGGTCGATTATTGTTGAACACTAGAGCTCTTTCCACATTATTCTTTTTCATCTAACGTTCAACTTTAGTCAACATTAGGAGAAGTAGATTCATGATGCACGAAAGAAAATATCTTATGAAGAACAATATTATGGAGCCATAGAGTGGAATGCCTTATTTATCTGAGTAACAGATTACGATTTATTCAGAATTGAATTAAGGTTATGAGGGATCTATACAACTCAAAAGTTGCGAGAGTTGAAAGATGATACAAACATCGAATGTTGACGATTGAAAGTCAAACTTACGATGAAATATGGACCCAAATAAATAGGATTTTGACAGAGAAAATAATATGTCCATGTAGAACGCGAGGAGTCAAGGATATTCTAAAGGTAACCAATTACCCCAAGAGGTTAGAAAGGGGTCTAGGATATCCTATCAAGGATTAGATCAAATCAAGAGATGATTTGCATGTCAAAAGAAGATTTCTAGAGGACAAGCTCAAATCATAACGTTAGAATAAAGGAGGATTTGACTAGGCCCTAAGATTGTATGATTTGGGCCTAAAGGAAAAAGGTACGGTACTATAAAATTACTTGCATTAAGTGCAAATAAATGAATTTTGACGTCGCCTAAAGCTTGAAATTCTAAGAGTAAGGGATAGGCTAAGACAAGAATGATAACGTAAACATAAAAGATTAACACATAGCAAATAAATATATGCATCATTCTGGTGTCACGAACACGCATTTATAGTTAATACATGCATGAGTTAAGTATAAGGGGTGGACACAACACTATCTTAGGTTTCCAAGATTTGGATAGACACAGACTCAAGGTTTTCCTATGCGAGGAGGCACGTGGTCACACGGTAGCAAAACTATCCGCTCACCCCACGTCTATGCCAACTCTTTAAAATGGGTGTTGAAAGAATTTTGGAGAAATGCAAAGGCACAACTCACGTGTATGGTGTGTGAAAGTGTGAAGCTCCCAAGTGGGGGAAGTATGAACGGAATGCCAGTTATGAAAAGCGATAACATGTAGCATATAAAAAAGGAAATTAACATATTGAACCGTTAATAAAAGCAGTAAAGAAAAAAAGCAAGTAAATAAATTAATAAAGAATCACAAGTAATTTGACAAAAGAGCAAGCTAAACATGAAAAAATAAAAATAACGAAATTAATTAGGAAGAGAAAACATTTTTTTTTAAATAAAATAAGGTAACACAAATTCCCACATAACATAAAATCCGTAATGGTTAGAACCTAAGTATCCCCAGCAGAGTCGCCATTCTGTCGCGCCCCATTTTTCTCGCGAAAAGCGGGATTCGACGTGACAACTCTCTTTTAGGAAAAGAGGGTGAAGAGTCGCCACCTACCGAATTTAAGGCTCGTTAGGGCACCGTTCTAACTAATTACAATTAAATTAAGTTTTAAGTCTATAGGCATGGTTTCTAGGTAAATAATATTATATTTAACATGTTGAAACAAAAATATCATATAAGCACGATTTCTGATTTTTTAAAGCGGATTTTAAAACCTAAAACATGATTTCTAACAAACGATATTAATACACTCCTATAGGCATAATTTCTAACAAATGATATCAACAGAAATCCTATAGGCATAATTTCTACGGTTTACAATTAAGCAAGTAGCACGTAATTGATCTTTTATGATCACTTAGACATGTCTTTGTGTGAGTTGTCTGGCGGAGAATCCCTGTTTAATCAGTGACAAGGCCATCCTTACCTAGAAGTGTCATTTGAGACCTCTTTGTTAGAAAGTTACACTACATAGATATGTAAATTATCATGGTTTTACTTCTTTGTATATTTATTTTTTATATAATTTGAATTCTTCTTAGTAAAAATCTTAACTCTGCCACTATATATATATATATATATATATATATATATATATATATATATATATATTGAATCTGTTATGAACAAAATACAAAGATAATAAGAAAGGAACAATACATAAGACGCAAACAAAAATGTACTCTGTATTAGTGGTCCACTCTCAACAACTACAAGTAAAAATAAACCAAGCAAACTTTTGAGTTTGTGTCAGAGTAAGACCTATTTAAAGGGAAAAGTACGTTCTAAGAATGGGACAATACATAAGATAAAAATAAAGAGTTTAACTAATATCCACCGATAATGTTAATTTTTTTTACACGGTCAGGTAACATTAACATGATCAGTTACCATTTTAAATTTTAATTTATGATTTATTTTTTAAGAAAAAGGATCAAAAATACCCCTTTACTTTTTTCTATTAGCTAACTTTATCCCTAGTTATACTATAGGGTCAAATATGTTATCGATACCAAAGTATGCAAAAATATTTCTATTTTGAATGGAATTCCTCAAATCAAACAAAATTACTCAATTTTTCCTAAATAATCCACTCTCCTATTTTAACACAAACAGATCCACTAAATTGGATTTTGTTATAAAATGTAAAGGTAAAGTCAATTTATTTGCAGAATATGAAAAAAAATATTAGTTAATCGACTTCTTGGAGACTTTTCGATTTAAATTACCATAAATCTTCAAGGCTTTTGACTTTGTGTTTACAAACTCAGTTCCATTTTTTTTTGGAGCAAAATCTTTTTTAATTATGGCCAAAATCACCATAATTGTTGACTTTATTAACATGGTTTAATTTGACATATGAGTTACAACTTTTTTTTTATAATCTAGATAAGTTGTGTGAACTTGTGTGATGGAGAATTCCTGTTCAATCAGTGGCGGAGTCACTCTTGCCTAGGAGTGTAATTTGGGACCCTTTGGTTAGCAAGTTACACTTGAATTTCCCCTCCCTAGGATCTAGTTTAAACAGGTACAAGAGCTACTACAAGATTTATACAAGAAAGAAAAGACACAACTTCCATCATGGAATCGAAGGACAGAAGCTGCTGGAGATCCTCATCTCCGTGAACATATGAAACATCACCAACCCTGCAACCAGATTATACCCAAAAAGGTATAACAAGAGTAGAATCAGTACAAACACGCGTACTGGTAGGCATCATCGATCGACCCGAATCCACTCCTACCATCATATAACAAAACAGGGAAAAACATGACTGCAAATAATGTAATTTAATTTCCATCCTCCAACCCCCTCCTCATTTTATTCAATACCAACCAACCCTTCCTACTTCTTATGCTGCCAACTCCCTCAATTCTCAGACTACTCAAGTCATACTAACCTTAGACTTTCCAAGTCTTATCAACCTTAGACTTCTCAAGCCTTATCAACCTTAGACTTCCCAAGTCTCACTACTAGTCTAACCCCTAAGTCCTGACCCGGACTACCACCCTGTTTACTCTACAAATCTCAAGGACTGCACATTCTGGAAACCATCCCAACTACTGTCAGTCTAGACCCATCACCCTTATAGTACCCTCTATAACAATCCGGACTCCCCAAGGGTTTCTAAGAATCTCTCTTATGATAATATCCACTAGTGATGCAACGCCCGACTCTCAACCATCTCCCCAGCCTAGTTCTCACGTGCAACCCGACCAATCATATGACCATGAACAACTACAACCGATTAACCACACAAATATAGCCCAAACCCACCCAGGGATCCCCTCTAGACAACACCTAAGTGTTATGCAGACAACCCGGCCTAATCCAAAATCAACTCAATATATATAACAGGGTTCCCGATCACTCAAGGATCACCAACAAATATCACATTTCAATAAAATAACCCGGTCCACTCACGGAACCAATAACAGTCAATGTCATATAATAATATCAATGCAATGATGTAGTAAAATAAATTCGTACCAGGCGTGGTACCCGAGCCAACCGTTAGTAACCCGTACTAGGCGTGGTACTCGAGCCAACCATTTGTTATAGGCGTACCAGACGTGGTACCCGAGCCAACCATTAGTATTCCCATACCAGGCGTGGTACCCGAGCCAACCGATTGTCAATTAGTGGAGCACTAACAAATGACCCATCGTTGTGTGCTTGTTTTGTGCACCGACACAGCAGAATTCGAAGCTGCTCGACGTACTAGCTCTATAACGGAGTCGGAACCCAACCACACTCTCTTAGTATAAAATTCAAATTCAAAAATGAAATAGAAAAGATACAAAATCAAATAAAAACACATTACAAATTTTCATGATGAGAAATGATAGAAAAAGAGAAAAATATCCATTACTTGAGGGAAATGAGAGTTCATAATTCACTAGTTTATGACCTAAATCAACAATTTTACATAATCCTATTCATAGGAAAACTTAGAGCTTATAAACAAACAGGAGCAAAGAAACCAAAATTTCCATAAGCATTGAAAAACTATGAAAACAATGCCCAAATCTCGAGCACATTACACGATTTCAGCTGACCACTTGCAATGGATGTCGCGCTGGTAGACTTGGCATAACAAATATTTGATCGTCTGTGAATAAAAGCGTCCAACATCAAGCCAATCCAGGCAAATGACACCTCCATCGAGCATTTTAGCGAGACTTTCATCATGCTGAATTCTCGTGAAGTAGCACATACTCTCGGCTGCAAATTTTCCCATCAACACATTAATGCAAAATGTTCTAGGAGTATTTTACAAACAATCCACTTAAAAACACTTTAAACTTTGAGATACAGAGTTAATTCAGAAGTATCAAGCGCAAACTCCATCAGGTGAAGCAAGTATAAATGAAAGAATATAACAGAAAACAAGCTAATTCAAACTGGTATAATCAACTCCAAAGTCATGTTAAGTTGTGTGAGAAATTGCATTTATGATAAAATTAGGAAAAACTAGAAGTATATCCCACGGAATAGACTTATTTAAACTATCATAAAATTTTGCAACACGTGTGTAAATTCAAGCAATTGATACCGTTGATGAAAGCAACTTACCTACTATTACCAAACTTAAGGGTATCCTTTTCAAATAGCTCATAGTATCTCTCGGATTCAATCCGATTTTCCTGCACACAAGAAAATGAGTCATCAAACCATAGAGAAACCAATCATAGCCTCTACACAACCATATACACGAAGAGACTAGAAATGCAAATCATGACTCACATTAATGAAAGTACCATTAGTGCTTCCAAGATCCATTACGTATGGCCTATAGACCCATTAAACGCGCAATTGTCAGTAAGGTATAAATAGAGTAACAGAGATATATGTCACAAACTTGTACCAAACAACTGAGAGCCACAGTCGCACCTAACTTGCTTCGATGAAGTACCATCAGGATTGTCCTTCTCAACTTGCCTATTAATCCAAATAACCAAAAAAAAAATTAAAATCAAATAAACTGTCAAATACTGAAGCTACATGAATTAGTACTTGAGATTATATTGTACCTGTACTGGAGGACAGCATGTTGCTTGCTGCAAGATGGGTGATCCGTGGGAATGTCTGCAACCCTCCTTTCTCTCCCAAAAAGATAACAACTTTGGCGATGAACATATAGAGGCTCTATAACACAAGGAAAATACATCAGATTGGTCATTTTCCATTACCATTAAATATCCAGGAGGAAAGTGAGATCAGAGTAAAGGACAGTAACCCAATGGAGGGAACTCAGTGATGCCACCACAATTACAATATTGATACAGAAGTTGATTTCCTTTGTTTTTTTCTTGGAGAGAGGGGGTGGGGGTGTTGAAGCCAATCGAATATGCAGACAGACTGAAGGAAGATAAACAAAAATACAATAGAAGATCTATAAAAGAAAGTCATCAGGGTGATTGGGTCAAATTATTCTCAAAAAGCATACCATCCTATGCGACTCTTAGCAAATACAGGTTTCTGGATATTTACAAACTACGAGGAGGATCATTTAGTTTCATTAAACTGCTGGGAATCTCATGTAGTTCTGCCATATCTCATCTTTAAAGGCAAGAAAAAGTCAGATAGGATGTTGAACTTGAGATAAGTCTACCATAGATTATGGATCTACCGACCATATTACAATGAACAAAGACATAACAGTAGGCAGTCTGCCAAAAAGCAGGAATGCATGTGTATTTGGTAGGTTTACATGATACTCAAAATGCATCTCAATAAGCAGGTTTCCCACCACTATATTAAATAAATAAAAAGGAAGCACATGTAGTCAAATTCGCACGAGTACAATTTGCTAGTTATTGGTGCAGTGACACTACAACTTGTGAATGCACATAGAAGACATTTGTTGTATTTTAATATTACAAGCTATACTAAAATAAAATTATAAAAACAAATGGAGCCACGTATGGGGAAATTCAAAAGAAACATACACTATGACGTAAGAATGAATAAATAGAAGGATCCAGAAAATGTACCATTAAGGACTTCACCACCTTTAAAAACATACAAGCGCCATCTTATGTCGGGTTTTCTAGCATCTGGTGGCTCATTGAAGAGAAGTGTTATGCCTGGCATGAAACAACATACAATGAGGAAAGGCAGATATAATACAGACGTGTATTCTCTTTGCTAGTTGACAAACATGAAACCAAGATATGCTCTATATCCTCTCATGCTCGAACATAGGGCAAAATCTCCACCATTTCTCTTTAAAGATATCCATAGCGAATGGTAACAGTTAAGATCATGTTACCAGTAATATGAACAATCATTAAACCTTATTACATTTGTGAGGGGATCAAGCTTGCAAAGTTCCAAGTTGATGAGGCTTAGAGCAACCCACACTCGAAAGCCTCATGGGTCTAGTTGATCGAGTTTCACTAATTTGTTGGAAGCAAGGCATATACATCAAAGGTTTTGCAAGTTTAGTTCCAAAACCCACTTCAAAATCAATATGTATGGTCTTTCCATACCATGCAGCAAATAATGATTTTGTGGAATATAAATGAACTTTGCTCTTATAATAAAATGAATAGACTAAATAACTTCCCTTTAGTCCAGAACATATTCTCCGAAGCCATGAAGCTCATTAAGGTGGAGTGGTTTACTGGCGGCAATAATAGAATGATGAACTTGAAGATCTTTTTATAAGATTACAGAAATTGGCAGATTACTCAAAAATCCACTGAAAGTTTGAATGTACTAACTCTCCGGAGAGAAATGCAATATAACTTGCAAAAGAAGTGACTGCAATAAGAATGTAAACCCATTCATCAATTTAAAGCCTTAAGCAACTTTAGTTACTAGTCATTACCTCTTACTCGATTAGTTTCTGCTGCAAGCTTTCCAGAGAGCTCAAACGAAGGCTTGTCCTGTACATCACAGCACCAATAAATAATGTTACTACAATCATCTAGTAAAGTAACTATCAGAAGGCAGTAAGATCCACATATCTGCATAATAACAATCAGTTAAAGTGAGAATGACACAGGTCATCTTCACCCCAACATCAGGAAGTACATCCATTTTCCTTGTAATTTAAAACAAAAATAAAGGAAACTGCAGGTCTAAAATAATGGAATGAAACTCAAGGTAATTTGGGAGGAAATAATACTTTATTTTTAGCTTCCAAGGCTTCCTCAGCTTCCTTCATTTTAGATAAGGAGTCATCTTCACCATTCCTGCCAAGCAAAGAAATACTTATTAGCTAACAAGCTTGTATGCTTTTCACAAAAAGATCAAGTGACGTTAACAGCCCTGAGATTTACTGCCCAAATTCCATTGTTTAACAGCCTAGTACAAATACCTAATCTCCTTTTAACTAAGATTCATGTTAAGTTTTCTACAAAAGAACCACTCTAGTATATTTGGAATATCTGTACCGATGATGTTATTCGATGCACCATTTACCAGGATCAAAAGTTAAACTCATTAGATAATGCAAATTTAATACATGTAATTGTGGTGCTTTCTCCTCTAGACTAACCATTGCAGACACACTAACAATTAATTTAACCTTTTTCCTATTAAAATAAACGTAAAGGTAGTCAAGCTAACTCCTTGATTTCCAAGTACAATTTAACCTATTCATAAAAGGGACTAGAGGGAGCAAAGTCTAAACCATCTTGCTCAAACAAGCAGGAGAAAGATGGCAATTACCCCAGAATGTTCAAAATTCATCAAAGTGTGTGTTTGTACCTTCATATGACCTCATCACAGCAAGAAAAAGAAGTATGATCAGCTAAATCTACTAAATTAATACTCTGATCGAGAGATAAGGCAGCACTCACCTGTGTTCACCTCTCCTTGAGTTTGTCGCCTGCAAAACAGAAGCACCCAATAAGAGCTCAACTTTAAAACTACAGCTAAGTGTAAGCTATTCAGTTACATGGATGCAACAATTAAATGACAAATCTCTCCTGAAGTTGCATAGGGGATCTACTGCAAATTAAATTTACCAATGTTCTTTGCTATTTCGTTCAGGTGGATATGTACAGCCAATTTTAGTTTTTTAAACATTCATCCAATTTGAATGGACTTGGCTGACCATCAAATTAATAGGTTAAAACTATTTTTAGGGTTGTTCTGCAACTTGTGATAAAAGGATCTTATGCAAGGATTTCCATAAGAAACAACGAGAGAAATAAGCAGAATCCATGTTTACTTAAGTACTCAAGAAAAGGAAAACAAAAAAGACCCAAATCAATTGTTCAAGAGTGAAACAATTTGCTGGAACCTCATGAAGATTAAGTACAAGAGGATATTAGATTGACATCAACCATATTTTCTTGCTTTACATCTTTCAATATTACCCTGCTTCCCCGGTCTAAAATGGGAAATAAATAGAAGGCAAGGAAATCTCAGTGGTGAATTTGTCAAATGAGCATTTTAAGTATTAAGGTTTGTCATAGGCAAATGAAATGCAGACATCATTTGTTTCATATACTGGTAAAGGTTACTTAATGTGATCGAATATCACCAGACACCTCAGCATGTGCTCTACTATCCGCTCCTGCAGGTGATCTCGATCTGTGCCGACTCCTATGCTGACGTTCTGATGGTGAAGCTGATCGACCATTTCTTGACTTATAAGATCCATTATCTGTTGCGTCCTTTCCTGATTTCTTCTCTCTCCTTTCACTTTGCATTATTCTGTCAGAATCCTTTTCCCTGTGTGTATCCCTATCACTAGCTCTCCCATGATTTTTCTCAGGCACCCGCTCCCTCGACTTTTCTTCAGCCTCCCGTTCTGCTCTCCTTAGTCTTTTTGTTCGTGGTGAGGGTGAGCGAGATCCAGTCACCATTCTGTCAGAATCCTTTTCCCTGTGTGTGGCCCTATCACTAGATCTCCCATGATTCTTCTCAGGCTCCCGCTCCCTTGACTTTTCTTCAGCCTCTCGTTCTGCTCTCCTTAGTCTTTTTGTTCGTGGTGAGGGTGAGCGAGATTCAGGCACCATTCTGTCAGAATCCTTTTCCCTGTGTGTAGCACTATCACTAGCTCTCCCATGATTCTTCTCAGGGTCCCGCTCCCTCGACTTTTCTTCAGCCTCTCGTTCTGCTCTCCTTAGTCTTTTTGTTCGTGGTGAGGGTGAGCGAGGTTCAGGAGATGGCAATTTGGCACGTCTAGGAGACCTGGCTCGGCCTGAAGACTTCTCTCCCTCTAACAACTTCAAATCCGGAGACCTTGACTTAGCTAGTTTGGGAGACTTCATGCGACTTGAGGGTTTCTCTAGAATTGGGGAGTGAGATGCAGGGGAGATTGATTTTCTGCACTTTGGGGATTTATTGCGACTAGAAGGCCTCTCTTGAGCAGGTGAAAGAGGAACAGGAGATCTTGACCTTGCACGTCTTGAAGGCTTCTCCGCTACAGCTGAATTTGCAGCATGTGAACTCCTTTTACGAGCAGGTGACTTTTCCCTGCGTGAAGGGCTCCTCTTGCGAGGAGATCCACGACCCCTGGCAGGTGATCTAGAGTCACTGCGACCCATTATAGAGGTCGAATGGGCGGATGAATCTTCTGAGGCAAAAAATAAAATATATGAGATTAATCCTCCAGAAACACCCATAAGCAAAATCAAATCAAAATTATTTGAAAAGAAGTACAACATCCATCACTTTTTTAGACACCCTATCCATTTCAAGCAATTAAACAACAAAAAAGACTACTACTTTAACAATACTTAAGTTTTAACACACATACACAAAGTACATTTTGCACAATATGCTTTCATATTCTGAACAAATATAATACTCCCTTTGTTTTGATCTACATGATACTCTTCATACTTTATGTAACTTTCACTACTTTTCAAGCTTCAATTTTTATATTTTGATGCAACCTCTTCCCTGACAAACTACATTACACCAATATTCTAATAAGTTCTTCTACAACTACTTGATAAAACAACAACACAACGATATTGCCAGTGTAATCCCACAAGTGGGGTCTTGGGAGGGTAGGATGTACACAAACCTTACCCCTACCTTTTGGGTAAAGAGATTGTTTTCGATAGACCCTCAGCTCAAAAGAGCTTAACCACTTGATAAAACAACAACAACAGCATGCCCAGTGTAATCCCACAAGTAGGGTATGGGGAGGGTAGGAGGTATGCTAACCTTAATAGAGAGGTTGTTTCCGACAGACCCTCAACTCAAAGGAGAGCAACCACTTGATAAAACAACAATAACATCATGCCCAATGTAATCCCAACGCAGACCTTACCCCTACCTTTTGGGTAGAGTGGCAATTTCCGATAGACCCTCAGCTCAAAGGAGCTTAACCACTTGATAAAACAACAACAACAACAATATGCTCTACAATTGGAACCTGGGGAGGGTAGGATGTACACAGACCTTGCCCCTACCTTTTGGGTAGAGAGGTTGTTTCCTATAGACCCTCAGCTCAAGAGAGCTTAACCACTTGATAAAACAACAACAACATGTCTAATATAATCACACAAGTGCAGTCCGGTGAGGGTAGGATGTACGCAGAACTTACCTCTGCCAAAACTTTTGGGTAAAGAAGTTGTTTCCAATAGACCCTAAGCTCAAAGGAGCTTACCCACTGGATAAAACAAACAAAACCATTAATTTAAACGTAATTCCACAACATTAACCTTGTTCTTGCTAGTTGACAAAATTACAACCTCACAGCTCCAACAATAAGTGAATAGCAAATAGTACACACATTGTTACAACACAGCATTTACTACTCCAAACAGAATATATTGCAAATTCAACCAACAAAATTATCCATTAAAACGCAAAATTGCATCGAAGTTAATAAAAATAAAATCGTAAAAAATAATTTATTTGCTAACGAAGAGTTAGTGGAGTTTTACCTAAACCTGAGGAGAAAATTAGGGTTTGCCTCGCATTGGGAAGTTGTAAAAAAACTGAGAAACCAGAAGAGAAAAATGATAGTGATGAATTGAGAGTTTTCGGATCTTCGAGGGTTTTTTTTGGGCTTAGCTTGTAATGGGCTTCTGGGCCAGTTTCTTCAGAAAACATGTTGGGCTTCTAACTATATGTTTATTAATGGAAAAGATTAGATAACGTATCAAACATTTATGCCTAATTACGCTCCATACCAACAGTTTAATTCAATTACATTTCATAATAGAAGGTTTAAAACTATTGGTACACTTAACTGTGTTTGTATTTGTATAATTGTATTTATATTTGTATGCCGAGATTCTACAAAATATATAATACAGATTTGTATTTGTATGCCGAGATTTATGAAGCTGTATGTTTATATCGAGATTTATGAATTTTTATGTCTAGATTACTCTATTTGTATTTGTGTCTGTATTTGTATTGTATGTCGAGATTTTACGAAATATACAATACAAATTTGTATTTATATGCCGAGATTTTATGGAGTTGTATGTGTATGTCGAGATTTATGGATTTGTATGCCGAGATTACTCTATTTGTATTTGTATTTCTAATTTTGTATTTTTATGCTGAGATTATACCATTGGTATAGAAAATATTTGTACGGATTGTATTTAGGCAAAAGTGTTGATATAGAGGCCTCATTAAGTTTCTATTAGTTGGTGTTTATGTAAGTTACTCATTATTATTAGCAGAACTTTACACAAATTCAATAAAGAGAATTTTTTTGTAAATAGGGTTATTAACGTCCATTTTTGCAAAATAGCGAGATTTTGCACTATTTTAAACCATAACAATACTTTAAGTTTAAAACGTAGTAGAATACATGTGTATATCTTTAAGTTAGGGTGTTTCTTTGACTACGACATCATTACACCAGATACATTCAAGGTCGAACGGATCAATAATAAAATTTAATTTTGTTACATTATTACATGAGTATTACCTCCTAATATAACCATATTCCATACGGGCGGATTATCGGTGTTTCTTTGAATACTATATTACTACACGAGATATTCATTAAAGGTTGGGCGGACCAATAATAGAACTTGATTTGTTACATTACTACACGAGTATTACCTCCTAATATCTACGTATTCTATATTCAGATGAATTATCAGTGTTTCTTTGACTACTACGTGTGTATATCTCGCGCGTACAATATCTTATTCTAACTGAAAATAACTATATATGTAATCAATTGTTATGCGGTTTAAAAGTAGAAGTTGGATGTATGTGTGGCCAACTTTACGTGTGTGTATGTTTAGGTAGTGACATTTATGATTTTTAGATACACAAATGAGTATAGTAAAAACACTTTATCACATGTTCAATTGAAATAGATCATAATTTAAATATTTTAATAAAATTTACTAACAAATTTAATAGGCTTGATATATTCAATCATAAAATTTACTAAAGTCAAATAAGCTATCAAGATTCAAGAATAGTATATGAACTTAAAGAGCGGGTTGAAGCTATAAATTATTAAGATATAGTAAGCAACTAAATATTTGTACTATCACAAAAAATTATTATACAAAAATAGTATTTCAAATGCCCCACATGATTAAAACGTTATTTACTTGAAAATTATTATAAATGTGACCTTTTTACTGTTTAAATTATTATAAATATATAATAATTATTATAATCATCTCGATTATTATTATCATTTCAGGTATCTTAAGCATAATTACCGCCATTGATTACTTATGCAGTCATCTAGCGTTCGATAATTATTATTGCTTTCTATATTCACTATTAATCATTTTATTGTACTTATAATCACCATCAATAATTTTCATCTTCTAAATTTTTATAACTAACCACCTTTCAACATATCAATTAGACGCTTTTACTGTCGACTATTATCACCAAATTTTCATTTCTATAACCAGCTAGCTATTCATTACTTCCACCTTTATCATCAGTCTTCATCACCATCATTAATCGCTATCATTGTTAACTTTTACTATTGTAACCAATCAATTTGTTGTCATCCTTCACTAACCAACTAGACAACTAATTTCATCACAACCAATCATCTTTATCATCACCTTACAACGCATGTCATTATCATATTATAATTACTATATTTGGCAATTACTATAAAATCTCTGATATTACGGTATAATCATCGTCACTCATCACTTCAACCAACCATAACACTATCAATCATTATATTACTATTGACATTATTGACTATTATAATTTTGATCAATCAAATATGAGAAAATTGAACAATAATTGTTGAAAAATATTTTCCTCCATACTAAGCACACCCTTGCCTAGTATTTGGTCATAAATTTGGGAATAGATTTTGAAAATTTATCTTCAAATATTTATTTGATCATAAAATTTGATCATTAAAATCTGATCTTCAAATATTTTCAAGTTCCTAAAATCTGGCTCAGATCAGTTTTTGGATTTTCATGATTTCCACTCATAAAACTTCAAATTTTAATTTGTCTTCATAGTGAAAAATATTTTCAAGAATTTTGACCGAACGAACATAAGAAAATTGAACAATAATTTTTGAAAAATATTTTCTTCCATACCAAACACACTCTTACACATTTGGCCATAAATTTGAGAATAAATTTTGAAAATTTATCTCAAATATTTATTTAACCATGAATTTTGATCACATTTTTAAGAATATAATCTTCAAATATTTTCAAGTTCCTACAATCCTGCTCAGATCAGTTTTTGAATTTTTAAGACTTTCACTCACAAAACTTTAAATTTTAATTTGTCTCCACAGAGAAAAATATTTTTCAAATTTTTTGACCAAACGAACATGAGAAATTTGAACAATAATTTATGAGAAATATTTTTTTCCATACCAAACACACCCTTATCTAGCAATTGGCCAAAATATTTATTTGACCATGAATTTTGATTAGATTTTAAAAATCTAATCTTCAAATATTTTCAAGTTTTCAAAGTTTAACTCAAATCAGTTTTGAGATTCTTGAACTTCCACTCACAAAATTTCAATTGTTTCCCAACTAAAAAACATATCCAAACACAACTTCAAATCTCATAATCACAACTCAAAAAGTTCGATTTCTAATTTTTAAGTTTCAACATCAGAATATACCGCCAAACACGAGCTCAATATAAACAAATCTAAAAGTCCAACTAGCATTGAATCAAAATCAGCCACGTATTCACAAAATTCCATGGTACCACCCCACCCCACCCCCACCCCCCACCTATTTAAAACACCCCCAAAAAAGTGAAATTCAACTTTATTCCCTGTTTTTCTTAAAACTGTCCATCCAAACATGGCCTTCTCCTCCACGGTATCTCCCAAACACTGCCGCCTCTCTTCCTCCTCATACTTCCCTAACAATTTCCAAATACCCCTCAAATTCAACAAAATTACACCTTGCCATTCTTCCTCCTCATCATCAAAGCTCTTTCCTTCTATTGCTTGTGTCCTTACAGAAAAACAATCAATGGCGGCTCAGTCGGTTGATGATGAACCGGCGCCGGTTCATCTACGTCCCGATTCGTTCGGCCGGTTCGGTAAATTTGGCGGGAAATACGTACCGGAAACTCTAATGCACGCTCTTGATGAGCTCGAGACAGCTTTCAATTCACTCGCTACCGATGATGCTTTTCAGGTTCTCGCCGCTGAACATTTTTTTTTTTTTTTTTTTTTAAAATAGTTTGCTTAGATTTTCAAATTGATGATCTGATTTTATGGGCTTTACAAGTCAAATTGTTTAGTAGTATTGAAATGTGGACTTTCAGGTTCTAGCAGTTTTTTTTTTTAAAATTGTTGTAATTTGCATAAGTTTTCAACTTGATGATTTGATTTCATTTGCTTTACTAGTCAACTTGTTTAGTAGTATTGAAATGTGGAGTTTCAGTTTTTTTTTTTCTGTATTAATTTTCAGGGTAGTATAAGTTTTCGAATTGGTGATTTGATTTCATTTGCTTTAAAAGGCGAATTGCTTAGTAGTATTGAAATGAAATGGATCAAACAAGAGTGGAAATGTGGAATGGAATAAGTGTAGTTTAATATTGATTGGTGATATTTGATTTCATTTCCTAGGTCGTTATTGTTGTCAATTGAGTGAAGGGTTGAAAACACACCCAAAGTATCCCGATTCTTGAGTTTTTATACCTGAACTTATTGGGTGTGCGAGTTTCTTACCTGAATTAACACCAAATGTTTATCGAAGCACACCTCAACTATTAGTTGTTCCCTTTTTCTACCTGAATGATAGTGATATATCAGGTAGGAAAAGAGAACCACTGATAGTTGATGTGTGTTTTGATAAATAGTTGATGATAGTTCAGCTAGGAAAGGGAACTTGCAAAAACGTGATACCTGAGGCTATTTTGACCATTAACTCTTGTAAATTCTATTATACTTAACCCTGCATTCTATTAGTGCATATGCTAGAGAAATTGAACAGGAGAAGTCTGATTGATTATGCTACGACTGGTAATAGTTTAAGGGATTAGTGTTTCAATATAAAAAAATAATTTTAGGAATTAGTGTTGTACCGTTGGATCTTCCCCCTTTTTCTAGATAGGGGATCTTTAACTAGATTGGGATTGGGAGAGAGTAGGCATATACCACAAGATGTCTTTTTCTTGCATTTTTGCAAAGAGTCTGCTTTCACACCTTGAACAAAGACCTATAAAAGAGAAACTTTGCCATTGTGCCAAAGCTTCCCCTCACTACTGTTCAGTGTGCAAACGAAGTCCCACATTGATTGCTTAAAAGAAAAATAAGTTACATATAAGTTGTAAGGATTCTCTTAAGTTACGAGTCCTTTTAGAAAAAATCATGCGGGCTTGGCCCAATGAGTATCTTTAGGCTGGTTTAGCCCAACAACTATCAAGACCGATAACCGGGACAATGGGTGCCGTATATTCCTCTTAAACATTCAGTTCATTGAGTCATCAACCTTGATTGACAAAGTAAGCCGGTAATGTAAAATATATGTCTTTTTACACTTGAATATATGGACCCAAGTAAGGCTGAGCACTCAACTAGCAATTGCAATTTCTTTTCTTGAATAGTCTGTTGCCTGAACTGGTATTTTATATGAGCTTGAAACAGAAAGTTATTCAGCTGGGGAAAGAAAAGCTTCTCAAACATAGTACATATAGATATCAAATCACAGGAGTGGAACCTTTGTTGGACTCTTAGAACAATTTAAGTCTTCTGAAAATTCAATTTTAGCTATGACCTTTTCTTTTTGTTAACACCTTTCTTTTGTTCTTTTTTGTTGTTGTGATGTCCCTTTTAAAGCGTCTAAATCTTTTAACTGATTTATGCTTTCTGCAGAAAGAGCTAGATGGAATATTAAAAGATTATGTAGGCAGAGAGAGCCCTCTTTATTTTGCAGAGCGACTTACTGAGCACTACAAACGTCCAGACGGCAAAGGGCCACTGATCTACCTGAAAAGGGAAGATCTTAACCACACTGGTGCCCACAAAATCAATAATGCCGTTGCCCAAGCTTTGCTTGCCAAGCGCTTGGGCAAGAAACGTATCATTGCTGAGACTGGGGCAGGTCAGCATGGTGTTGCCACCGCCACTGTTTGTGCTCGTTTTGGTTTGGAATGCATTATCTATATGGGTGCCCAAGATATGGAGAGACAAGCATTAAACGTCTTCAGAATGCGCCTGCTTGGAGCTGAGGTTTGTTTCCTACATTATGAGTTATGTGATTGTTCTTAGCTTGCTTAATAGAGAATTTGAGAAGTATTCAAAGAATTTATGGACTGACTTTGTTGTTCCATGGTATTCACCAGTGTCAATTTGCCGTTTAAATTGTGTGATAGCTTCTATATGCTCGCTTAGATGCATTTTCTCTATAAATAATGTGTATGTATACCCAATTGAATGACAACCTTCCTTTTTAGTCTGTCCCACACTAATGTTCATTTTCCTCATAAAAAGTATTTTTCTAACATATTATACTAATAAAAAAGAAGGAAAAAAAGCTAGAAGGGACATTGTTTGCTCTTTCAAAAGCTACTCTCTCGTATTTCCTTAAAAAAAGGGAAGGTCTGACGTCTTCTCCCAGTGAATATAAAACAATTCGATTTTACAACTCCTCTAATCAATAGTCAACCGTGTAAATTGAACTAGAAAATTCAATTTGGTTTGAAGGGAGTAAGTTTTTTGTTGCATTTGATGCTTATTGGAGTTCTGATGTGGTGAATGCACTCCATAGTTTCAGCGACCAAAGGCTCAAGTTCCTAATACAGTTAATTGGAGAATTAGTATACAATGAATTCCGAGTTCGATGTAGAGCATATCATGTGGGTATATCTATATAGATAAGGAGATGGAGCCGTTTTTAAAATCCATGAATGAGCCTAATGGGTACAAATGCAAGGAAGAAGTCTCCCTGGAAATTGCATTCTGCAACACTTGTGGAATCCTAAGTGCGTTAACTGTGACTCATCTGAAGGATGTACATTTACATAGTATCAATAAAGATGAAAAGAAGTATTTTATTAGATGGTTACTTTTGGCTTCATCTTCTTCCACGCACGTCAAATTGCTAACTATGGCTTTTCTATTTAACAAGGATGATGACAGTCTCAAAGGGTACCAGACCAGTTTTTATAATTTGATAAAAGATAGTATTGAACCATTTTTTTTCTCGAGTTGCTAGCATTTCTTGACTTCATTTTCCATAATTTACATGCAGGTTAGAGCAGTCCACTCTGGGACTGCTACACTCAAGGATGCCACTTCAGAGGCTATAAGGGATTGGGTTACAAATGTTGAGACAACTCATTACATACTTGGATCTGTTGCAGGACCACATCCATACCCCATGATGGTAAGAGAGTTCCACGCGGTGATTGGTAAAGAAACAAGGAAGCAAGCTTTGGAAAAATGGGGTGGGAAACCAGAAGTGCTTGTTGCATGTGTTGGTGGAGGATCAAATGCTATGGGACTGTTCCATGAATTTGTTGATGATAAAGATGTTAGGTTGATTGGGGTCGAAGCTGCCGGTTTTGGTATAGATAGTGGAAAACATGCTGCAACTCTTACAAAGGGAGAGGTTGGAGTACTGCATGGAGCTATGAGCTATCTGCTGCAAGATGAAGATGGACAAATAGTTGAGCCCCATTCTATCAGTGCCGGGTAACAACTTCTTTTTTCGGTCATGAAAGTGGTTATTTTGTTAGAATGAAAGTTTTAGCAGGTCATTCTATAGCAGATCTTTACATCTACTCACCGGTCCATTTTCATTTTTCTTTTCTCCTCCTCCTTATGGCTTACCAGACTGGATTACCCTGGAGTTGGACCAGAGCACAGCTTTTTGAAAGATTTAGGACGAGCAGAGTATTATAGCATTACAGATGAGGAGGCTTTAGAAGGTGACTGTTGACTTCTCTTATAGTTCCTGATTCTAATCTTGGTTTCTGCTTCGATTCCATTTGAACTCGCTCTTTTTTTAGTGTTTCTATGAGAATTAAGCCAAAAGAACGCAAAATGGCTTGCACATGGTTTTAGCCTATGTTGCTCGGACCCTCCAAAAAAATACATAGCTTTTGGAAGATCTGACACATACCTGACGTTATTTTTGAAGAGTCCGAGCAACATAGGTTTTAGCTTACATCATTGCATCTTCCTGTAACGTTTTTAAGTTTCACTAATGTTCTCTTTCCTGTGTCAATGTTCGTTTGCAGCCTTCAAGCGATTGTCTCGGTTAGAGGGCATTATTCCGGCGCTAGAAACATCTCATGCACTGGCTTACTTGGAGAAGTTGTGTCCTACACTACCCCATGGAACAAGGGTGGTGCTTAACTGCAGTGGCAGAGGAGATAAAGATGTTCAGACAGCTATTAAGTATTTGAAGGTTTAATTTGAATCCCCTCTTTTGGATTCATTTTGTACTTTAGGAAAACTTGAGTGAAACAAGTTTGTTGTATTGGTTACAAAAAAATGTCATTCTGATGAATAAAAGATTTTTCTTGAAAGTTTTTGTTGAAACTGCTCCTCCTTAATCCAGGCTAAGAATATGAACAACTCTCACTAGCAGAGTTTTTCAATATCTGCCTATTGGTTTTCTGACTCATCTGTAAACTTCTGTTTTGTTGTATACAAGTTGAAGAAACTTCTTTTGGTACAAAAGTTGTGCAAGTTCAAGAGCCAAAACTTTAATGGTAATTGGCCTAAAACTTTGTGTGAATCAGCGAGGGCCATCTTGCAAGGCTAAATACTCATGGGTGATCGATAGATATTTAGTACCCTGATAGCAATGTAGTAATGTGGGAGAAAGGTGGAAGGAATTGAAGTACCGTGAGCGAAGGGGAGAGAAGTGTACAAAGAGTATACGACAACAACATACCTAATAAATTTCACAAGTGGGGTCTGGAGAGGGTAGGGAGTACGCAGACCTTACCACTCCCTCGTGGAGGTAGAGAGTCTGTCTTCGTGAAAACATAGCAGTTAATAAGGAAAGCAGTGAAGAACATAAAAATCTTAGAAGGTTGAAGCCATCGAGTTAAATTTTGATTCGGCCTTTGAATCGAAGTTTAATACATCGAGCTACCTTTTTATTAATTGGCTTAATACATAAATAAACACTTAAACTTGGCTTCTTCTGGCAAGTAAACACTTTAACTTTGAAAATACACATTTAAATACCTCAACTCATCTCCACTGCTTCAATCGAACACTCCAACTTACAAATTGATCATCTAGACACCTCCAAAATTGTGTTACGTCAGCGTCGAGTGTTCATGACACGCAATAGGGATAAGTTAGAATGTTTAGTTATTGAGATCAAGTTAAAATGTTTAAATGTGCACTCTTACATGCCAACTGAGCCAAGTTTAAATGTCCATTTATGGATTATTCCTTGTTAATTTCATACAATTCTAATTTGTACAAGATATTACTCTCATATAAGTTGTTTCTAATTATTTTCCATCATGCCTCTTACTTCCATAATAATTTTTTCATTTTTCTAATTTCCAAAAAGTTACTCCCAAACGCCTTTTCCCTAATATTATCAATTAATTGGGCGTTTGATCATGAGAATTTTTCGCTATTTTTAAAAAAAATTATTTCACTTTATTCATAAAATGGTGTTTGACCATAAAAATTCCAAATATAATTTAAAGTTGTATTTGAAAAAAGTGAAAACACCTAAAAAATTATTTTCACTTTTTTTCATCTTATTATTTCACTTTTTAGTAATCACATTAAATTCTAAAAAGTCTTTCGAAAAAAGTATCGCCAAACAAAACTCCAAAAATTCCATTTTTTTTTTTAGGAAAAACGACACTTTTGATCCCTGTGTTAATGCTATATTCTGATTTTAGTTCTTGTGTTATTTAACTTGGCACTCTTAACCTTCAATTATTTTCATGGCCAAACAAAGAAAAAAAAAATCAGCTTTAAAAAAACAACAAGTAAGAGGTGAAGGACGAAGATATTAATCTGGAAAAAGTATCAGTAGCAGCAAATTCAGCCATTGATGCTCTGCTTCGATAAATAAATGGGGGGCGGAGAAGACAAATTCAAAGAGTTCGATTTTCATTTGAGATCTTTATCTTCGAGTGCTAGAGACTCCAATTTCGCTAACGACCCTGCCTCCGATCCTTCTCTCCTCAATTCCGTAAAGTTTTTTTTTCTCTCTCTCTCTTTCTCCGCACACACACACAGAGTCGTATACATTGTTCAATTGATACAGTTGATATTAGCTTATTTGGATTTGAGGTGTATAGCTGTTGAATTGTTGATTTTGTTGTTCAATTTTCAGGTCAAAAGTCTTTGTGATTTATGTAGAAGTGAGAAATTAGAAGATTGTTGATATAGATGATTTATATAGCCAATATCAGCTCATTGGTGATATTTTAGGTAGGAAAAGGGAACAACCGATAATTGAGGTGTGTTCTGATAACTAGTTGTTGATAGTTCAGGTTGGAAACTACACACCTGATAGTTCAAGTAAGAAACTCGAAAAACGGGGATACTTATTTGGATTTGATGTCTAGCAGTTGAATTGTTAATTGTGTTGTTCATTTTCAGGTCAAAAGTCTTATGTAGAAGTGAGAAATTGGAAGGTTGTTGATATAGATGATTTGTATAGCCAATGTTAACTTATTTGGAATTGAGGTGTAGTAGTTTGATTGTTGATTATGTTGTCATTTTCAGGTCATAAGTCTTTTATGTAGAAGTGAGAAATTAGAAGAATTTAGAAGATTGTTGATATAGATGATTTATATAGCCAATATTAGCTCATTGAGGTGTAGCAGTTGATTGTTTGATTGTGTTGTTCATTTTCAGGTCATAAGTCTTATGTAGAAGTGAAAAATGAGATGATTATTGATATAGATGATTTATAGCCAATGTTAACTTATTATCAGGTGAGCGAGTTTCCTACTTGAACAATGGTGATATTTCTGGTAGGAAAAGGGAACACCTATAGTTGAGGTGTTTTTTGATAACTAATTGTTGATATTTCAGGTAGGAAAAGAGAACAACCGATATTCGAGGTGTGTTTTTGATAACTAGTTGTTGATAGTTCAGGTAGGAAATCGCACACCTGATAATTCAAGTATGAAACTCGAAAAACTGGGATACTTATTTTGATTTGAGGCGTATAGCAGTTGAACTGTTGATTGTGTTGTTCATTTTCAGGTTTAAAAGACTTTGTGATTTGTGTAGAAGTGAGAAATTAGAAGAAACTAGAAGATTGTGGATATAGATGATTCTAGATGATTTATGTAGCCAATGTTAACTCATTTGTGTAGAAGTGAGAAGTTAGAAGAAATTAGAAGATTGTTGATCTAGATGATTTAGATAGCCAATATTAGTTCATTGACGTGTAGCAGTTGATTGTTTGATTGTGTTGTTCATTTTCAGGTCACAAGTCTTATGTAGAAGTGAAAAATGAGATGATTATTGATATAGATGATTTATAGCCAATGTTAACTTATTATCAGGTGAGCGAGTTTCCTACTTGAACAATGGTGATATTTCTGGTAGGAAAAGGGAACACCTGATAGTTGAGGTGTCTTTTGATAACTAATTGTTGATATTTCGGGTAGGAAAAGAGAACAACGGATAGTTGAGGTGTGTTTTCCATAACTAGTTGTTGATAGTTCAGGTAGGAAATCGCACACCTGATAATTCAAGTATGAAACTCGAAAAACTGGGATACTTATTTTGATTTGAGGCGTATAGCAGTTGAATTGTTGATTGTGTTGTTCATTTTCAGGTTTAAAAGACTTTGTGATTTGTGTAGAAGTGAGAAATTAGAAGAAACTAGAAGATTGTGGATATAGATGATTCTAGATGATTTATGTAGCCAATGTTAACTCATTTGTGTAGAAGTGAGAAGTTAGAAGAAATTAGAAGATTGTTGATCTAGATGATTTAGATAGCCAATATTAGTTCATTGACGTGTAGCAGTTGATTGTTTGATTGTGTTGTTCATTTTCAGGTTAAAAAGTCTTTGTGATTTACGATTAGAAGTGAGAAATTAGAAGATTGTTGATATAGATGATTTATATAGCCAATATTAGCTCATTGAGGTGTGGCAGTTGAAGTGTTGTTCATTTTCAGGTCAAAAGGCTTTGCGATTTATGTAGAAGTGAGAAATTAGAAGATTATTGATATAGATGATTTATGTAGCCAATATTAACTCATTTGCGATTGAGGTGTAGCAGTTGATTGTTGATTGTGTTGTTCATTTTCAGGTCAAAAGTCTTTTATGTAGAAGTGAGAATAGATGATTTTTGTAAGCAATATTAACTCATTTGCAATTGAGGAGTAGCAGTTGAGTGTTGACTGTGTTGTCACAGGCCAAAAGTCTTTCTGATTTATGTAGAAGTGAGAAATCAGAAGATTGTTGATATAGATGATTTATTTTTGAAAAGGATGATTTTAGATGAGTTATGTTGGCAATATTAACCCATTTGGAATTGAGGCTTAGCAGTTGATTGTGTTTATATTTTCAGGTTGAAAAGTCTTTGTGATTTATGTAGAAGCGAGAAATTAGAAGATTGTTGATATAGATGATTTATATAGCCAATATTAGCTCGCTGAGGAGTAGTAGTTGATTATTGATTGTGTTGTTCATTTTCAGGTCAAAAGTCTTTGTGATTTATGTAGAAGCGAGAAATTAGAAGATTGTTGGTATAGATGATTTATATAGCCAATATTAGCTCACTGAGGAATAGTAGTTGATTATTGATTGTGTTGTTCATTTTCAGGTCAAAAGTCTTTGCGATTTATGTAGAAGTGAGAAATCAGAAGATTTGATTGCTAGGGTTTATCCTCATCTGAATAGGATATTTCAGCGATGTCTTTCTTCAATTTCGCAGTCTCAAACCTCCAATGGCCTTCTTCTATTGGTACTCTTTCCACGTGCTTTCACTTTTATGCTTGTGCTATTTTAAACTTAACCTCTAACCTTTTGCATATTAGTAAGTTTAAAATGTTAGAACTTTCAGTTTTTTTTGATATATGGATTATCAGATACTTGTTTCTATAGGAAGAAGGTTAAGTATATCCTTTTTTACTGGTTGTTTAAATCAAATAATTTCGTTTACTGGAAAGTGGCAGTTAATTATGCATAATATCAGTGTATCTCATAATAGCAAGACAATGAGATTATGAGAGATTAAAAAAGGACTATTGCTGCTGCTATTATCTAATGGGATGACTGTGTCACGAGCAACCTGGGACGTAAAAAAGCAGTCTTTTCTGATAGTTCTGAAAAAGGTCTGGAATTTGAGTCTTGGCCTGTAGAACTATTTCAGTTAAAATTGTTAGAACTTTGAACTTTTTCTAATTATATCGATTATCGGATGCTTGTTTCTATAAGAAGAAGGTACAGATTTTCCCTTTTTACTGCTTGTTTAATTAAATAATTTAGTTTGCCGGAAAGAGAGTTAATTATGCATAATTTCGGTGGTGCTTACAATAGCAAGACAATGAGAGAGATTAAAAAGGACTAGTGTTGCTATTATTAAAAGGGATAACTGTGTCACGAGCAACCTTGGAGGTAAAAAAGCAGTCTGTTCAGATAGTTCTGAAAAGGTTCTGGAATCCGAGTCTTGGCTGTAGAACTATTTCAGTTAGATTTTAACTTCTTGTGCACTAGCTTTATCTGTGGTGAAGGAGGATATGTGGTACACTCGATAGGCACTCATGTATACATGTATCTCCATATACCTATGTTTGCACACTTGGACATAAACCTTTGGTTGGACGTGAAGGGCACACTAATATGTGAAAGAGAATTTCTGAACTGTCTATAGTGAACTTCTTTTATGCAAAGTGCTTCTTCTACACTTCTTTGAGGAAGTCATGCCGATGGCTTTGAATTTACCTCGTATTCTGATAGATGATAAATATTCAGCCACTTTATGGCTGTATTCTTCCAAAGTAAGCATTTATTTCCACTATCGTGTTTCCTTCTTTTTTTTCTTCCTGGGACAAGGTATATACTAATTCTAAAGATGTCTTTTTACGTTGTTATATAGGCTATACTTCAGTTTTTTCTTGACTTTGGAGATGTGGTCCTGCATGATGCTGATCCTAATTTACGGACCTTTTTTAAGTCATGCTTGAGCCGGTAGGGAGAATATCACTCCTTTTCTTTGTTAAAAGTTTGAAGATTTTCATTTGAGCCGAACCTTTCATAAATGTGGTAATATGTTATAAGTATGCAATTAGAAGTTCCTCTTTTTTCAATGTAGTAGATTGATATATTTTTATTTTACCAGACATAAAGTAATTAAGTCACTCTACTTCGTGGATTTGTTAAGCAATTCCTAATGCTTACTGCAGTGAGTTTGCAGACCCCATTGTTGCAGAAGCAACCCTTGACTTTCTGAATGCAAACAAGAAAAAGTTTTCAAGTTCGTTTCCTACGTTGCTTCCCCAGGTACATATTCAAGTTAAGTTTCTGTTAATTAATTCTAATTTCTGGGGGTTAATGCTCAAGACATCAATTGTAACAAAGAGTGGAATAGCATCTTTGAAAGAGTGCAATTTTTTTTATCTTCATGTGGTACTGTAATTTCTTTTGTCTTGACACAGTGCATGTGAAGTGAATATCCTCTCCCCTCTCCTTTATTTCTGTATTTAGTACCCCTAAAAAATGTAACTAGTGTAATAGATATAACTGTTCTACAACCCTTTGCGTGTGTAAGAAATTTACGATTAAAAAAATAGATGTAACAGTTCTTCATGTTAGTATAGACCATCTGTAGCTTTAACACATTGCTCTACCCTGATTATATAAATCATATTGCTGTAACCTGATGATGGGTTGAATATGCTAACACTATTGATCAGTCTAACAAATATTGATATATGCTAATCCCTCTATTCTAGTATGTGACAACATTTCTTTTTTAGTCCGTTTCATAAGAAATTAAGAATGACAACTTTCTTAAGTTGAAAAATATTTAATCTAAACTTCTCAATTTACCCTGCCGAGCCTTTATAGCCACACAAATGTTATAGCATGTTTAAGATCACATGTTTCAGAAGTATTATAGCCACTCTGATGTTATGACATGTTTAAGACCACAAGTTTCAAAAATATTTCTTTCTCAACTTCGTACCGGTTCAAAGTATGCGACGTAAATTGAAATAGGGGGAGTACACTTTTGCTAAACATGCAAATTCGTACGAGTCCTGCATATCATGCTGGCCTTTACCTAAAATGCACATGTTAGCCTGCTGTTTCATCTTAAGCTGAACTAGTTTTATTTCTTCTCTTAGTCGTGGTCGTGTAGTGCAAGTTGTTTCTAATTTTAGACAAGATATTTCCATGAAATGTACTCACAAAAAGATGCTTGCATAAAAAAGTTTTGATACCTATGAAATGTTTCTGATTCTTCCTTTTCGAGAGAAAAAAAGTAAGAAGCATAAGAACATTTTCCCAGAACAAAGGGCTTTAAATTGCCCCATGGTAGTGAAGATGGACCTTACCTTATGTAATCTTAAGGCAGTGTGACAGTTACAATGCCTTTGACATACTACGAGAAAATAACAGAAATGGCGCCTCATGTTTTTGGGTAGATTCAAAGTAGTCTCTTAAATATATTTCTGAGCAGTTAGGGCCTCTAATTTTGCTTAAATTGAGCTCTTTTGGTCTCCGTAAGATATTTAACAAATTCTGACCGTTAGATTTAACGAAAACTGTGAAAAGAAAAGATTTAACCAGAAATACTAAGGAAGACCGGTCAACTCTTAGAAATTGCGACACCAAAAATTGCCCAGACATCTAGAAATAGGAAAAGAGAAGAAGCAGAAATTGCACGAGACTCCAGAAATAGATCACAAATAGCAAAAATTGCACCTTCAGATGTGACTTCATGCTAAATCTTTTTTTTATTTTTTTATTATTATAGTTCCCATTTGAATCTAACAACCAAAGTTCGATAAATATTTGACGGAGATCTTAAGTGTTCACTCTTGACAAACTTAAAGGACCAAAACTGCTCTGGAGTATATGTAAGGGACCATTTCGTAGCTACCCCAAAATATAAGGGGCAATTTTTGTCATTTTCTGAACATAGTGCTATGGGTGAAACGATTTTTAGATTAAGATCTCTATAATCATTTGAATGAATTATGACCTAAGTAGAGCACCATGAACGCAAAGATACATATAGCTGGCTCTGACTGATTTGGGACTAAGATGTAACTGATTGAACTCTGTAATCATTTAAAATCAAGCATAATGTGCACCTCACGCATATTTCACACGCTTATGTAAGAATGGAATATACTGGCCATTTTTGTCTATATATTTGTTGGATGTTTATATGCACTTGGAAGCATGCAAATGCAGTAATCTGATCTCTCATGACATTGCAGTTTTTCCCGTTATTGCTGAAGCTAATTGCATGGAATGGGGAGAAGTAAGTCCTATTGTCATATCTCATTTATTAATAAAAGATGGGGAATTCTGTAGTGGAGAGGATAATGTATAGCGCCTTTTCTCAGCTAGTTTCTCCTCAACATTATTTTATTTTCCTGTTTATCCAATGACTAACAGAATTTTCTGTATGGAGTACTTAATCTTATACAGTATGATAGACTTAATTCTCCTAATGTTTATGGAACTGCACTTAATGAACACTTTTGGTCATCCATGCAGATTGGAAAAAGCATTTCGTAGGGTATTTCCTGGTTTGATTTCCCAGGGGTCATTTCTTCCACTATTTCCATCAATCGTAGACTTGCCTAGTGAGTGTGTTTCTTTATGTCTTTCTTGCTCATCCTTACTTCCAAAGGAGAAGAAAAGTAAAACAATAAGATCAGGGGTTGTGATTTTACTCTTTGAATTGTTCCAGAAAAACTTGTTTGATCTTGCAAAGTGATATCTGACCAAAAAATAGCCGAAAGAGTTGGTATATTTGTACTTGAAGCTGCTGTTCTATCAAGTTGCCATAACAATCCATTAGTGGTGCATTCTAGTTGTTCCTCTTTTTATGCTAGTATAAGACCTTCTCTTCATTTTTGCCAGTATTGGTTGTGGCACTGGAAAAGGTGGAGAAGAGTTCAGGATCACTAGTTGGCAGTAGCATAGCTTCAATTCAGAAGAGTACAGCTCCAGAGGTTATTATTTACTCATCTGAATTATGAATTACTGAAATTTCCAAATTTTGGATATGATTGAGGAGATTCCTCTTGGTGACAGATGTTGCTAGCACTCATGGATGAAGCATATACTGGATCAACCATAGGCGATGGAGGGGCGGACTCTGAATCTGAGGATAGCTCTACAATGGCAGTAGCTGATCCATTCTTTCTTGAGCTTCTCAAGGATGAGAATGATGGTCTAGCTGTATGGTCTTTTCTATGTCGTAAGCTCTAGATTGCTGCAGGTTTGCATGCTATTAAAAGAAAGATTAGACTTCCGAGTAAAACCACTAGCATTTATTTAGCTAGAAAAAGTGCAAATAACAATGCCACACTTCCAATTTGTTAATCCATGCTTCTTTTGATGATATCATCTTCTAGATCATCCTATAGTTAGTTCTCTTACAAAGTTTTTCTAATCTGAATCTTTCACGGTTCTCTTGATCTTTAGGAACGCCATTGGGCTTCTCCTGCAGTAGCTGCGGCTCTACAAGCAGCAGTTAGCACGCCTATGTCTGATAGGTTGAAACAAGCACTGAGAATGACACCTCGGCTGCTTGATATGTATACTGCTATAGCGATCCGTGAAGTCAATGATTGTAAGTTCCATCCATTTTATGCAGGGGAGATTTTTGTCTTAATAAACGGAAAGCAACTTTATGAAGAGCTTGATTCATAACGTTTCTGTTGCAGCTCTTATTTGTGCTCTGGTTCCCCTACTTATGGCAAGATATTCCAATCTATTTCCAGAAAAGTTATTCTTGTACGAGGTATCTAAGTTCATGTTGATAAATTGAAGAGTGCTTTTTCAAATGTATTTTCATGTTGATAAGACAATATGCTATTGGAGAAATCCACTAGGCTAGCTCTATAAATTAGCATTATCATTTTTCTATTTTGCTATGTAATTTTAAGGTGCTTGGATTAGTGTTCCCTTTATGTAGAGCAGAGGTACACTACAAGTGGTTCCTTCCAGTGGAGCAGATTGTCCTGCTTCTTCTTTTCATGAAATGAAGTTTGGTTTTCTTTGAGCCTAAAAATTGTTCCGAGGCATTGAAGTTTATACTCAAAACTGAATGCTATCCGTGCAATGAACCATGGTGTCTAGTTATGGAAATATAATTCCGACCTTGTTTATAGAACTTAATTAAGAGGAGAATTTGATACAAAAAAGAAAAGGAAGGAAAGAAAGAAAGGAAGAGAGGAGCATTTTTGAACGGGATAGTTACTGTTCATCTCTTATAGAAGGATCCTTCTCCTAATGTTGGGGCCCTTTGGATTGACGCCACCTTTGCACAATATCAGATTAGTGCTTTTTACTGTCCGAGTGTACTTGATTTTAATTAGTGATATATTCCTAAACATATTTGTAGGTTCAAAAGAGGATCGTAGAGCTCATGCTTGCTGCCTTTAATCGATCTCCCAGTTTCATTGCACTTCTGAAGGTATTGTCTTAATTACGCCTAGTAAATTCCTCACTCTTAATCTTGTATAGTAATTCAAAGTCGAGATTGGTTAGAATGGTAATAAAGTGCATGACCAACGCATCTTCTGTCTCTTTGATTTTCCATATCTCATCTCATAACTTTTTATATCCCTTTTCTTTCCTTTTTACTTTCCCTTTTCCTCGATTTCATGTACTTATATCCACCCTTATGTTTGTGCAGAAGCCTATAGTGGACAGACTTGGAGAAGCTTATGATAGTCCGACAAAGGTGACTGTGGACCTTTGTTCCCAAGTTACAATAAGACATATTTTCTATCTCATTTAACCTGCAAGAATTGACTGAAGGTAAAATTTTCTCCAGACTGAATTGGCATTACAATTATGCTGGGCAATCGGGGAGCACGGAGGTGGTGGTGAAGCCCACAAAGATGCTGCTCGTGAACTCTTTGAGAGCTTGGAATTACTTCTCTATGAAAACCTTTCATCAAGGTAGACTGATTGACTGCTTTGCACAACATCAGAGATTCATTTTAAGATGCCACTCTTTACTGATATTTTTTGTTTTCCTTCTGCTCATAAGCCGTCTGGGTCTTCGCGAATCAGCTCTTGTGTCTGATTCTGTAAAATCCAGAAAATTATCACAATCAAGGCTATTATGTTTCGTTGTGACTGCCATTGCAAAGCTTGCCACTTATCACCGTGAACTGTTGCCCAGGGCCCGTGTATCCTTGACAAAGGTTAGTGTAAGCTATCACCTTCCTTAGAAAATAGGCTTTCATGGCAGCAGTTTGATCATGGTGGTAAAATGGCTCTGAGATTTTGGGTTACTAAGCTTAATTTGGTCAATCTGGTTGACAGGTAGCACGTTCGCGAATCTCAGATGCAAGGGTCTGGAAGCGTGCACGTGATTATTTGGGTCTGATGAATGAACCTGCTATATGTTTGTCTATCTTGGGCCCATGTGAATCTCCAAGTAAAGGGATGCAGAAACCTGGCACAGTGAATTGGAGTGAAGGGGGAACTAAAATGATTTCTCACCTTCCGTTTTACCTCTTGGGTGCACAAGAAGGTAAGCTGTGCGTAACATTTTCATTTTCCTTCATTTTTGTTTGGATTACCGAGAAATCCATCTGCAACCAACTCTTTGGGACAACCACATCCTTTGAAACTCGAGGATGATGGGCCCGTCGCTCTACCTTTCTCCACTTAAATACTGGACTTAGTTCACTTGGGGCAGTGCTCAAACTTGTGATCTAAGATACAAGTTCCTCAATCTTTGCCAATTTTTTTTTTTGGTTTCCCACCCAGTGTATGGTACCCGCATTGGGGCCTGACTAAATCCGGACTCGTACTCCCACATTGGGAGGGTGTGTGTGTGTGTTTGTGTAAAGCTCTCCATAACAAAGGCAAATGAAGGAGTACTTTCACTCCACCACACCCCTTGTTGGTAATCTTCGCCAATTGAGCTAACTCCTATCTAAATATGATCTTGAATCGTTATTAATGATGTATAAAACATGATACGCAGGTCCGCCCCATGATTTCTCATTTAGGGATGTTCTTCCTGGAAGATAGTTTATCGTCAGCAAGTGCTCGTGATTCATTACACATTCTCGTTGACTACAGAAAACAACGAACACTGTGTTTGAGCAAAGAAGATTTGATAATCTGAGAGGTGCCGTTCAAGGAAATGGAGTTTCTTCTCCTTGTTGATTCAAGCCATGTAGCTTATGAGAGATTTTAAGTAATTGATTTAGTTTTTCCGACGTACCAAAATAAGAAAGATGTAAAGTAGTCCATTTGTATCCACACTTTTTTTTTTGGTATTTGATCAGAAGGGTGTTTTTGCTTAATGCTGGAGCATTAGAATATCGAAAATAGCTTCTCTATCTTTACGTGGTAGGGGTGAGGTCTGCGTACACTCTACCCTCCTTAAACCTTACTTGTGGGATTACACTGGGTATGGTGTTGTTGTTGCTGGAGCATTAGAATAAAAATGTATATAAACTATATTTTTGTGTGTATTGTTTTGGTTCTTAAATGCAAACTATATTTTTGTGTATTATTTTGGTTCTTAAATGCCTTTATGTGAAGGTGTTTGGTTGGGCACGGAATTTAAGAAAGAAAAAAATAGTAACTTTGAATCTTGTGGTCTAAAACATTCATACAATTCTATACAACTTTGAATCATGTCATTAAGGGTAAAATGATAAACTTTAAGTTAAAACTACTAATAGAAAAGGCGGAAAATTGTCATGTGAGACATTTATATGTGAAGATGGTACTTCCCCTGATCCATATTAGTTGTCCACTTTTCCTTTTATACCCTTCTTAAGAAATAACAAATATGAAGGTAATTTTGCTTATTTACTCCTTAAGAAACTTTTTTGGAACTAATTTTCAAACTTGTTTACACTTTCAAAAAGAAGTTATAAGGGTAAAATGAGAAAAATATAGTAATTAGTTCTGTCTTGGTTTTGTAAATTGACAAGTAATTTGGGACAACTACTTATAGTAAGGTGGATAACTAATATGAGACGGAGGGAGTATATTGCTTATGCAGTTTGAACTTTTATACACTTAGGTTTGAAGTTAGACTTGACAGTTCCAAACTTCAGACTTGAATGTTTGAAGTTGGCACGACTCCAACATTCCGAGTCTTCACGATTGAAGGTGACCCCACTTTTCAACAACATACCGAATGTAATGTGTACGCAGACCTTACCCCTACCTTAGGAGGTAGAGAGACTGTTTCCAATAGCCCTCGATTCAGGTGATCCCATTTTTCGTTGAACCAAAAACAACTGATCTTGCCACTAAACAGAAAACATAGAGTTGCTATAATGCTATGCGGAGCAAGCAACAACGCATGCCAACACTAGCTACAAGTTAAATACTTCGCAAAAACTGAACATAACTCCAAATAACACATGTAAAATCGTCTACTAAACTCATGATTGTCGCGCTCCATCATTATAGGGCGCGACAATGTCTGCTATAATGCTATGCGGAGCAGCAACAATGCATGCCAACAGTAGCCACAAGTTAATACTTCGGAAAAAACTGAACATAACTTGAAATAATACATGTAAAATCGGCTACTAAACTCATGATTGTCGCGTCCCATTGAAGCTTTTCTATTCTCTACTAACAAAACAATGTCTCAAAATGCAGAGTTGAACATCAATGAAGCCTTGATGAGGGAGAATGTTTCCGATACAAGTCGATTTGCTGTAAACACTGAGTGCGGGGGGAGATACTCCGGGGTCGATAACTCTTCATCCATCAACTGAAATGCCATTGTTACAACACTTCCTTGAGGAGTACAAGGAAGGACAGCAAATCCTGAAGCCAACATAGCTACACCATCTGAGTCTTTGCCTTCCATAATATATTGCACAGCTGAGGTATCAACTGGTGCATAGATTATGTACATTGCTGTTGAATCTGTGAAGTTCTCTTGTAGGTAAAACATTTCTGACTTGTCTGTTCTTCCATTGGGAGGCTATTGATCAACAACACTATTAGAAACTTTGCTTTATTCCTCATATATAGTTCTAAATCGAAAAACGTTAAGTGATTTCTTCTCATCTGTCTAAGTATTGATAGTCATGGTTAGTAAAAGTTATCCGGTACCTTTTTTTTTTGGATGACAGTGGTGTTCGGATCAGATTACGCGCACCTCGACTTATTCCACCGGGTACTCGCTACCTCCCACCAGCACAAGTACCGAGTGACTTTGCCCATCAAGACTTGGGCAGATGGGAAGAAATTACCTAGTGTTTTTCCTTCCCATTTGCCTAAGTTTTGATTGGTTGAGTTATCCGGTACCAGTACTAGTAGAAGTAGTAGGTATCTCGTGAGACAGGATTTTCATCAAGGGGTTCATCATTTACTGTATATATATAGAAAATGTTTTTGATTTGTATATGCAGTGTGGTTTTTCGACAAAGAGGGTTTGGATGAACCCCTTCCACCCATCTAGCTTCGGTCTGCTCGGTGGAACAGTCGAGGTGGGCGCAAGCTGGCTCGGACATCACTGTTTCAAGAAAATAATAATAATTCTAAATCGAAACCTACTACATACTACTCCCTTCATTCCAATTTATGTGATGAACTTTGACTGGACATGAAATTTAAGAAAGATTTCTGAAACTTGTAGTCTAAAACATACCGTAGATATTTTGTGATTATTAAAACTTCTCATTAAGGGTAAAATGGGAAGTGTAAAGTCGGCCATTCCTAAATACAGAAATAGTGCCACATAAACTGGAACGGAGGGATTACTTATACTAATATAAGTTACTAACTGACTTACCTCCGCTATGACTAGTGAAACAGAGTTTGTAGGGTCTCTTTCTGAAGAAATATGTATTGCATCTCTTGTCATACATCCATAGGAGAGTAAATCCCACTACAAAAATATGAAAAAGTATAACTAAGAAATATGAAAGTGCAACCCGGTGTATGAAACATCCCACGTTCACATAGGGTCCGGGGAAGGGCGCTACACGAAGGGAAGGTGTAATGTAGGCAGCCCTACCCTGACACAAGCATCATAAGTAAGAAACATTATATGAGCAAATATGAAATATGTTGTTGTTGTTGTTGTTGTACACTACTAAAATGTACTAGCATGACTGTATTATATTGAGAAAACTCTGTAGAAGAGTACCTTCCAGCGATTTTCCCCTGCACGAAGGAACTTAAAAACATCGTTCTGTGGGATTGGTAGCCACACGGAAGTTGAAATCATTACTGCAACACCACGAGGGGTTCCCGGAGCATCTAAATTCATGCTTGTTTTGACAAAGATATGCTCACCACCATGTATACTTAAAGGCATCCACTGGTTTTCACTACATGAGGTAAAAATAGCATTGTAACTTTTGATCATTCGTTCTGCCAGCTTCATTAAATTCTTCTGTCCTTGCCCTACGTCTAAAGATATAGAAGATAACGCGATAAACACCAATAATCAGTACTAGATCAAGTTTTTTTTCTCTTCACAAATAGACATCTTGAAAACTGTAAAGGGAAATGTCCTTTAATATACGAAATATCTTAATTTTGTCCTCTGTTACACTTTGGGGCTATTCATGCCCTTTGCTATTAGAAAATCGTCTCATAGTTATCCTTTACTTTACAGTAGCTCCGTCATGGTCTAAAATTGTCCTCCGAACTTCAGGTTGAAGCTTTGTTAGGATCAAGGGCAAATACGAGATGATCTGCCAACGACATAGGTATGAATGGCTCCAAACTATAACTGAGGGGGAAATTAAGATATATCATATAGTCAAGAGATATTTTTGACCCTTTTTCCGAATGAAAAGGTTACATTTTGAGAAAAAGCAAACCATCTTACTGTTGTGTTGCAAATGTTGTCCCAACAGTTGATTATGTTGTTTCTGTAAAATTGCTTGTCTGTCATAATGTTTCTCCATGGTCAGCAACCAGCGTTTCGCGCTGAATGCAACGCCTGATTTAAACGTCTGCCTGAACATTTCGGGAACTGAACCATCACAAGCTACATTATTCTCCACCCAAGTCACCTGAAATTTGACACAAAAATCTTTATGATTAGTGCACACTGATTAATTAGGAACTTAAAATTTTGATGATTAAGACCAGATGTATTCATTTTACCAATGATAGTTCACTTTGAAGTCCTTGGATTAGGCATCCTGATGGTCTTCTTTTGTACTGGACTAACTGATTAGGAAAAACACTCTCTAAGGAGACATCAACTACTAGCCAAGTGTTGTAATTGAGTTGTCGACACTGCCTCGCGAAATAGACCTCCCGGGGCCTAACAATTGGAGAAGGAAGATGAAATTGTGCTGTCATCTGGTCAAAACAACAACAACAACAAACTACGCCTCAGTCCCAAACAAGGTGGAGTCGGCTATATGAATCCTCAACTGACCATGTTTACTCATTTAAGCTTGACTCATATCATCCGCAAAAAAATTCTCTTATTTGCTTAGATAGACCAACAAGATTTGTGTGTGGTTGCTATGAATCTATGATTTAGAGTCAGCGAGTTCAGAATAAGTACTTTCTGCGTATGTATACATAGTTCGAGCTGAAAGCAACGTGCAACCTGTGTCTACCCGATGTACTATAGCTAGAGAGTACTAACTACACATGATTCAAAATGGATTAGTAGATCAACAAAGATCAGACAAAGTGCTAAGTTTAGATTACCACTTGTAAAGCTCCATTAAGATTTCCATCTCTTCCTGTCAATAGAAGTCCAAGATTTGTTGCTTTTGAAACAATGTTGGAGAACACACATGACCAATTCTCCTGTTTTCACAAAAAAAAAACTTCATATTTTCAAATGATTGACAAAACTCATAACAACAAAGTTAATAGTACAATGATTATCTACGATATTGTTGCACCCGTGTCAGATCCTCCAAAAATGCACTACTTTTGATGATCCGAGACACATCTTAGGCAGCATTTACGAAGAGTACGAGCAACATAGATTATCTGTAACTTACAACATCCATCAGCATATGCACAAGGTTGATTGGATCCACAAGTACAATCCCAATAGCTCTAGACGCTTCGATATCAGAGGGGGTTGCTGAATTTCCCATCTCAATTTCGACGTTTCCATTCAAGTTTGGCATGTCAATAGGTCCTCCATTTGCAAGGAATTTGATAATTTCCTCTAAAGCTGGATCAAGATGAACGAATCGTCGTTTATACTCTGCTTCATTGAGTACCTCAGTTTGCTTATTTGTGTCAAATAGCCATAATGGTTCTTGTTGTTGAGTCATTTGTCTTAGTTCTTCACTTGCTGTTAAGGCAAGATCAACAATTTTGGTTTTGTATGCTTCAGCACATACTGAAACTGATAAAAGGAGATCACTTGCTCTAGGCATATTGTCCCTTTCCAATACTTGCATTGACTGAGAAAATCAAAGTTTAAATTTCTAAGTAAAGAGAAATTTGTGTATCAAAAGGGCAGCTCGGTGCACTAAAGCTTTCGCTATGTGCAGGGTCCGGGGAAGGGCGCGACCACAAGGGTCTATTGTAGGCAGCCTTACCTTGCATTTCTGCAAGAGGTTGTTTCGAAGGCTTGAACCCGTGGGTCGTGGCCTCTGGTCACATGACAACAACTTTACAAGATTTTAAATTAATCCTATGTTCTATTTTGCCTAAACACTCATGATATTGATGTTTAGAGATAGATAATATTCATTATTTGCCGGCACTTATGTTGCTCGGACCCTCCAAAAATGTTGGCGCCTCTTGTCAGATGGCACAAACAAGACGATATTTTTGAAGAGTCAGAGCAATATAGGCCAATACTGAAGTTTAGTATTTAATTTTGCAAGTTATGATCTAAACTTCAGCATCTGAAAGAGATAATCGTCAAAAAAATACACCTAAAGTATCACGTTTTCGCGAGTTTCCTGCTTGAACTATCAGGTATTCAATTTTCCTACCTTGGACTATCACCAACTATTTAGTTCACGTAGGAAAAGTGAACACCTAATAGTTCAGGTAGAAAACTCGCGAAAACGTGATATTTGAGGTTTTTTTTTTCAACTTTAACTAAATATTGTCCAAATGCATATCCATAGTATATAATTTGGTGAATGTACCTCTAAATATCCATAGTTCTCCAACGCTGGTTTGTCTTCAGGGGACATCTTGTGTAATTTGGCAAACCTGTTTAACAATCTCTATCCTACACGACGTGAATTTGAATTAATCAGGCCAGTAAGTTTCGAATACCAAATGAATATACAACAACAAAAAAAAATAACAACGAGAACTATTATACTTAAAGGGCTTGTTAAATTCTAAAACCCCAATTAATGCCATTATTACCATACAAATAATCATGAGGAAAAAATATACATCACTACTAGAAATTAAATCTGCGAATTTCCAACGGACGTTTCTATCAGAACGCGATTAAATTTGCGAAATTCCTTGGAAATAGCCTCCGACGAGCACATTTCCAATGAATTTTATGAGATATACGCGTGTTTTTGATAGTGATAACGTGATAATAAAACGTAAAAAAAAATAAAAAAAAATAAAAATTTAATAATGATTCGAACTATAATGAGGGAGGATTGTGATTAAATGTAGAACACATATTTAAAGAAAAAATCAAAATGAAAAGTTTACTTGAAACTGAACAACTATATATTAACAACAACAACAAATTCAGTGTTAGAGTGTACGCAGACGTTACCTTTAATTCGTAGTGATAGAGATAGAGAGACAACTTTTTCGATAAACCCTCGACTTAAAAGAAAGCATATACAACCAGGATTTATGTAAATGATGTGGAAAGGATTAATGAGAAGAGAATACTCTATAATAGGCATTTTGGTTAACAAAATCTTTAATACTCCATAATATGCATTTTGGTTAACAAAATCTTTTCCCTATAAAGACTCTCTTTATATTTTATTTATTGATTTTTTTGTTATTGTTATTTCTGTTTTTTTACTGATGTAAAAAGAGTCATGTAACTAAAATAACATTTGTGATGGATTATAAAATCGAATCTCCAAATATTTTGGATTTGTGGGCGACTACAAAAGTTATTTCAATTGATTTATACAATTAAACGGCTTATCTATAATAACAATCATCTTTTATAACAATATTTGACTATAAAGTAGGGGAAGGGGTTAAATTAAATGAGGTTGAGTAGTGAGGTTGTTATACAACATGTCATCCACCTCAGCGAAATGTCAAGCCACATCGGATGGTATTGGCCATGGTGGACAGGGGGCAATTACTAACACTTGAAATTATCGTTTTAGAATTTAGAATCCATAAAATTAAAATCTTGGCACTGGTCTAATAGTGAAGGGCCCTACCCGCGAAACAACATTTTTTTACCAATTCTGCAACGTCGAGGGTTGTGGTTGACAAATAATATAACGGAGGGATATGTTGCTCAGACTCTTTAAAAATACTGACGGATACGTGTCAAATCCTTCAAAAATGGTACAATTTTGGAGGATCCGATATGAGTGCGATAACAATTTCGAAGAGCCGAGTAACATAGACAGAGGGTATATATGATCCTTTTCTCATAGTAAAATGGTATCTTAATTTTTTTTTTAATATATATTATATGTTTTACAGTATATAATAACAATTCACTAATAGCTAAAAAAATATTTCAATAATGTCGTTATAGAGAGGTTTAATTTTATGACCCTTTTTCAGGGAAGATCAGTAAAATAAAAAGTAGTAGTTATCCTTAAAGGGAGAACAAATTAGCTCATGATTAAGTGTATCTCGTCCGATTCATATTAATTAATGACTCGTTTACTTATCAACTCAGTTCATATGTAGTAAAAAAATTTAGTTATGTTTGATAATTAAAAAAATTATAAAAAAAATGAAAGTAGAAAATAAAATTTAGTATGATTTGACAAATTGAGTTATGATTAGGGGTGTGCAAAAATCGGTTTAACTAATAAATCGAATCGATAAAAATGTTATTGGTTTATCAGTATTGGGTTATTGGATTAACAACTTTTAAACAGTTTACTAATTTTTTTTATTAAGGGCAAGTTAGTAAAAGTACTCTTTATTTTCTAGAAATGAGTAGTTTCTTAAGGGGTGTGTCCAAGCTAAAAAAATCACTTATTTAGGAACGAAGAGAGTATGGGATTAGAAAAATCATTTTTATCTTTTTGGTTGATAAAAAAAGTAAAAGTAGTTACTATCTCACGCGCCTTGAATACGTGGTACATGTAATTTTATGAAAATGAGATTTTGTCTACAAAGTATTTTTTTTGAAAATTTTATGAAAAAAAGCTGGTGTGTTGATTTAGGAAGCAACAAATTTTATTTGTTACAAACTTTTCTTTGAAATGAAAAAGAAAAGTTTAAAGTAAAAATAACTATTTATCTTCTAACTTTTCAATAAACTATAGTATATAATCCAATTTAGGTATAAAGTGTATTTGTTGCATTTTGGTTGAAGCATAGAACTAACCTTCGAAACATTTCTCAAGTACGGAGGGAGTAGTACATAAGGTATTTTGCATCAACAATTTATTATGAGATTAGAAAAATCATTTTTTATCTTTTTGGTTGATGAGAAAAGTAAAAATAGTTGTCATCTCACGCGTTTTGAATACGTGTGGTACATTTAATTTTATGAAAATGAGACTTTGTGGATTTTATCCACAAAGTTTTTTTTTTAAAATTTTATGGAAAAATTCTTGGGTCTGGGCTGAGTTGATAAGTAAACGAGTCATTAATTAATACAAGAAAAAAATAGTAATGTTTTCATATGGAAAAATTAAGAAATTTTCCTATATTTCAATAAGAATTTGTTTAACACCATGCATTTTCCGAGTGAGGTTGTTGGATGAAAACGGGGTAGAAAATCATGTTTTATAACACAAATTTCTCATTAATTCACGGTGAGAAAAACTTTTGTTTTTTATTAGTGAAGTCATACATATATGTCAAACTTCCACTACTTAAGCTAAATTTTTAATCAATTATCTTTGAATTATGGACAAATTTTAAATACATTTTTTCAAATTATTCTACAATCTCTAAAAAAAATTTAAAAAAATCAATCAAATTGTTTTAAAAAATAGTAGATACTTTAGGATGAGGAATGGATTATTATAATAAGAGGCCTTTTTAAGCAGGCAAGCTATATAGTCCAACTTAAAAAGCATGGATAATGCCATTTTCCTAATTTGTAAATGGAGTTAAAATATTGATAGACACAATTTTAATTTTAATTTTTCGTTTAATATCTAGTATCTGTTTTTATTAGCTTGAAAAAATATTTTTATTTTACTAGGTGCTAAATATCTAGCTTCGAAAAATTACCATGAGGTATATTTGTAACTAAGTATATTAAATTATAATTATAAAAAATAAATATATCATTATATTTGTGTAGAATTTTTATATTCCATATAAAGGGTGCAAATCTTGATTTCAAGAAATAAATAACCATACCAATTATTTCAAGAAAAAAAATTCTTGATGGAGGATTTTATGTGAAGAGCAATGGTTTGGACTCATTAATCATTATCATGAGATTGCTTAATCAATATTCCTTAATTAGCTAATGATTGAAACTTTGAAAACTCCCTTTTTCTAAGTATTCTTAACATTTGGACCTTCAATAAATATGCATCTAACTATCTTTAATCAGATATCTCGAGTTCAAATATTGGATATGAAAAAATTATGTTAAAAAGTGTTTTCCCCTAAATAGGTTTTACTCGACGTCAATTCAAATTAATCGAGGCTCTAATACAAATATAAAACACAAATAGACATATTCAACCTTAATTATATTCTAGCAATAAATCAAGTCTGGAATCATTTTTGTAATATCATATGATATCCGAAATTCATTGCTACGGCTAATTTAGATTCTCATTGCATAGAGTCTCTATTTAAGGAAAAGTACTATCTACCATGATTTTCTCTTTTTCCGAGAGCTCGAACTCAATTTTTTTTATTTAGAAGGAAGGAATTACATTCATTGCTATGCGTGTTAAGTTGAAGCTTTCCTTGAAAATGAATCTCATTATACTTAAATGAAAATCCCTAAGGGATAGTGACATATGATTTTGAAACTCGGTGGATAATGGACTCATTCCTCTATCGCATTTTACTTAAATATCATACTTTTATCTATGTTAAAGTTCAAACCCGTGATGTGCGCCTAACCCAAAATCATGAGACTACATAACACTCAATTTTATTTAATTTATTAAAAATTAAATTTTCAAATAAAAAAGAAAAGGTGCCGTCACCCACATTTTAGGCACAACATGGAGTGGGTATGCATCCCTTTCTCATTTGTCTCATATTTTGAAATGTTTATTTATTTATGTGAATAATATTTGGAAAAAAAATTATAATAATATTATGAATAATATAATAAAATAAATTTGGGAATGGGGATCATGAAGGGTTGGTGTAAGACTGAGGACACCCCCACCCCCCACCCCCCACCCCCACCCCCACCTATATATATATATATATATATATCTTCTTGTGGTTCGGTCCTTCTCTAGATTTCGCACATAGAGAGAGTTTACTGTACTGAGCTGTCATTTTTATACAAGTGCACAATTTTAATAATTTGTACTTTCTTGTCTCATATTATTTATCGTGTTTCTCTTTTACACGCTTCTTAAAAAATATTAATTAAAAGTTTATTTATTACTATTTTACTCTTATTTATGTCTTAAAATATAATCTCAAGTTCACTGAATATTTACTCTATTTGTGTGACATCTCTCAGTAGTTGGGGGTGTTTGTAGCCTTCAAGAACAATTAAATATAAACGAGAAAAATAGTTAATTTTATCTTGAACTTCAAAAATAATAAATAATTTGATAAATTTATTTTTAGAAATCACGACAGATAATTAGAGACTGAGAAAATAATTTGTAATCCCTCCGTCTCAAATTATTTGTCGTGTTTCTCTTTTATACGCTCCTTAAAAAAATTATTCAAGAGGTGTTTTTGACTATTGTACCCTTATTTATGTCTTTAAGAACAATTACTGCTAAGGGTAAAATAGAAAAAAATAATTAATTTTATTTTGAATTTCTAAAATGACAAATAATTTAATACAAATATTTTTAGAAATTAGACAAATGATTTGAGACGGAGGGATAATATATCCAGGGGTGTTCATGGTTTGGTTTGGATAAGTTTTGATTAAAACAAAAATCAAACCAATTAGTCAATTTTAAAATTTCTAAAATCAAGCTAAACTAAATAAAATAAAAATCATCGATTTGATTTGGTTATTCGATTATAACTAGCTAATGATAAATTGGTAATAGTAAAATAATAGAAACATGAGACAACTATTTCAAATGAAAATCAGGAATCAACAAATTTCTCTCTACTATCACAAGATGAACGTATCTGAATCTTCAATTATTTTTCAACATTATCCCGAAGCTTTAGCATGTTTAAGTTGCATAATTGTGGAGGTTACTCCACTTCATATATCTAACATCCACATAAGCAATATACAGTTTTAAATAAAATAATCAACCATTCAAAAATCGATGGATGTCTTAGCAAAGAAAATTAGAACTCGGTAATATGTCACACCACATATAGATAACTAGACTTAGAATGTTGAGTTTGGAAATATTTTTAAGAAATAAAATTTAACAGTGTAGTGCATGTGAAAGAGGTGGACTAAAATCAAATTAGTGATTAAAAAGTATACAATATTTATGATTAATTATAAAAAACTAATATCATATATTCAAATAATTATAAAATTTATATATTTAATTTCTCGGTTCGATTTGGTAATTTTTTTAGTAAAATCAAAATCAAACCAAATATTATCAATTTTAGAAATTTAAAATCAAACCAAACTAAACCAAACCAAACCGAATGTCAATTTTTTTTAATCAATTTGGTTTCATTTGAAATTTGATTTGATTTTTAACCAAATTGTGAATACCCCCAAGTATATCCACAATAATGGAAAATTTTGGAAGGTAACTTATCAAGACTTTTTAAATCTTGCACATTTTTTTTTATGAAAATAATGAAGGGAGTTGTACACGATTTAAATTTAAATGTATAAAGACAATGGGAAACATAATGAAGAAGATGTTTGCACACAAAAATTCTAAAATGGAAAGTGATAAATACTTGACCTTCTAATTTTGATGTTTATTTTTTGTTCTACAATAATGTGAGCTAGGATGGAGACAACATGAATTGATTCATGAACCTTTGTGTGGATAGTTTTAAGTATAAATGATATCTTCAATTTCTAATCAATAGACATCATTATCATCATCGATCACCATCGCTACATTCATTATGTATAATTACTATCATCGCACAATTAACATCGGCCACGACTACACAATCGCCATTTGTGAGCGGCCTCCTCCATCAATCATTACTTACAAATATCACCATCGACAATGGATATACCTTGCCCAATCGATTTCAGCCTCTCTCTTGAATGCATAATTAGTTAGGTAGGGCAAGACGTGAAATATTTGATATTTGTACTGGGGCTGCGATTAATTTAAAAATGCGCCACGTAAGGCCCATTTACGAAGGAAAAATGCTTCCTATCAAAAAAAAAAATCACACTCAAAACTCGAATTCAAGATCTCTGATTAAGGATCGTTAGAGAGATCCTATCAATCTCACCACAACTCTTGATGACGGACAAGTGCAACTAGTATAAATTAATTATTTTCCTTCTTAATTTTCTAAAATGACAAATATTTTAGGATAAAATGCCAAATAAAAAGGATAAGAGAGAGTATTAATTAAGAATGGATAATGACATGTTTATAAAACAAATGACAGTCATTAGAATGAAACTTTTTGTTGATACGTCATCTCACATGTACTAAAATAATTAATTAATGGTGATTATAAATTCAATTAGTCATAAGCTTCTTAAATATTTATTTTAAATTAGAAAAAAATGTTATGTCAAAGAATTATTATACACTTGTCTCTTTCTGAAGTCAAGAATATAATTCCTATCCAATTATAAGGTCTCATGAGTTGACAATCACTAACTATATAATTAAATCATTAATTTTGTGATGATAATCACCAATCAAGCTTTTGAACCATTGACTTACGGTAATTCTGGTAGTTTTTAAATATGTAAATTTTATTTTTAAGAATATTAAAAAATTTATGTGCAAATTTATATTAGAGATCAAATATTTTGATCCTTATACTCCAGACTCTCCCTCGTTCGTTTTAAATTGTCATAATAACGTTTTGCATAATCTTTAAGAAAAAATAACAAGGAGTATAATTTGATTAATATATTCCTTATTAATTCTTTAATCTTTGTCTATTTACGTGCCTTTAATTCTAGAATAATTAATACTAAAGGCAAAGTTGAAAAACTAATAATTCATTTTCTCATAATTTTTTAAATTAAAAAGTATTTAAGAACAATTATTATTTAGAATATATGACAACTAAAAAGGAACGGAGGGATTAATGCATTGAGTTTCTTAGAAATTTGTACAAAATAAATAAAATCTCAAGAAAGAAGGAAGAAAATGACTAATGAAAAAGCCTAAGTCATAAAATGACCTAATTAATGACCATTTCAATATATTAAATTGAGATTAGCAAATACAACATAGAAAATAAGATTTGGCAAATCTTTGTTCCACTAATCTAATCCTAAAATCATAAAAGGTCAAATCTAAGTTTTTGTGTTGCATCTTCTAAACTTCAACTCTCCCTATGGCCCACAATCAAGATTCCATAACCCCCCACCCCCTACATACACCCCCACCCCAAGCCTGCAAGTCTTTTAAACTATTTTGTGACATTCTTGAGAAATAAACAAAAAATATCCCTTATGTTTGGAGTAGGATTAAAATAGTCCAGCAAATATATATTATTGTGCAATTTAGTTTATAAGTTCGTTAAAAATGAGAAATTTTAATCTCTGTTAAATATTTACAAACTCTATCCATTAGATTAACGAGAATTGATTTTCGAAATGAAGGATTGAGGAGCTGGTGAAAATGCAGCCAAAGGATAGTTTTGGTAAGAGAGACAAAGTTTGATTGATAAGGGCATTTTATGAATGAAGGAATTGAAATCTGATCTGAAGTAATGTGTTATCACGAATCGACTGAAAGAATTTCAATAGGCTAGGAAACCATCAAGAATAAAAAAATATATTTAACCATAAACACCAATAAAGTATCGACAATTCCAAGAAAATTGCAATATCAAAAACTGCATCAGACACAAAAGATCAATAAACTAAATATAGCAGAAAAGACACATAAAAGCTGCACTAGACACCAGAAATTAATAGACCAAAAATAGCAAAAAGTACACTAGACACTTGATAATGAAAAAAATAACAAGCATGCACCTAAAAAAACTGCACTAGACGCCAAATATCAATAGACTAAAAATAGCCAAAACTGCACCTCCAAATGTGAATTTTCGTTAAATCTAACAATCACAGTTCGTTAAGTATTTGATAATCGTCCAAATATAAACCCCTACAAGCTTCTTCAGTTTCTCAGTATAATCTCTATCATCATCTCCATTATTCTTATCCATTCTCCTATCTTATTAAAAATGCTCTAGGACCAAAACTGCTCAAAAGTAAATTTAAGAAACTTTTTTGACTTTATCCCAAAAATAAAGGACCATTTATGTTATTTTTTCTTACATTCTTTTATCTATATTCATTTCTCCCCCTATATATAATTCCAACATCTCTCTATTGAGAGTGACCAAAAAACTAAACTTATAATTCATCTTCTTCTTCTTCTTCTTTAACCAAATGGATAATTCTTCTACATGTAATAGTTTTTCTAAGTATAGTGCAAAAAACTCAGATTATGATGATTCCCAAGAAGAAAGTAGTTGGACATTTTATTTCCAAGATTTCATGTCCAACAACAGCAATAATTATAATGAACAAAATTCTTTGTGTTCTGATGAAATACTCATCAATAAAAATAATGGTGTTTTAGATATTAATGAAACTAGTAATAATAATAATAATAATAATAGTAATAAATTTGTTTTCAAGAAGAGAATGATGAAAGGAGGAGCAAGAGAAGTTGATGATGATCTTGAAGATACAGCATGTTCACCTGTCAATAGCCCCAAGGTTAGTCAAGCATATATTTTTTTTTTTGTTTTCGATGTTCGGTATCTGTTTTGGGTCTCGATTATTTAGACTTGCGTCGAGAGGTCTTACTTTAGCTTCTTTCCTATGACTTGAGCTCGAGATCTCTGGTTAAGGATGGAGGAGTACTTATCACTTCACCATAACTTGCTGGTGGTGTTTTTTTTTTTTTTTTAGTTTCCTATCCATTGGTGTCTGTTTTGAGGTTTGACTAATCTGGATTCATGTCGGCCAGGTTCTACTTTAGCTTCGTTCCTAAGACAGGAACTCGAGACCTCTGGTTAAGGATGGAGGAGTACTTACAACTTCACCATAATTTTTTGTGATTCCTTTATTTTCTTTAGTTTCCTACTAAACAGTGTCCGGTATCTTGTTTGAGGTTTGACTAATCTGGATTCGCATCGAGAAGACCAACTTTGGCTTCATTCCGAGGACTCGAATTTAAAACCTCTAATTAAAGATAAAAGATTATTATCATCACTTCGCCACAACCTTTGGTGGTGACTTTATGAATTAGCATTTACCTTCTTTAGTTTCCTATTGGTTGGTGTCCGATATCTCTGAATAATTCGAAATTGCATAAGAAAATCCTATATTTGGTCGATTTTCACGACTCAAATCCAAAACCTCTACTTACGAATGAAGAAATACCTATCACTTTATCATAATCTTTGATAATGACTTTATTAGTAAAACAAGCTAGCTAGCTAGTAATTTTATTAATTTTCATTTGCCTTCCATTTAGGATTTTTATTTATCTTTCTCACTCTTTTTTTCTTATTGCTTTTAATTTGCAGGTGTCCTATATGAATGAGTTGTGCATTAATAGTCAAAAAGGGAAGAATTCTTCAAGTATTTTAGAGGTAAGAGAGAGAGATAAAGGAATCATTTTGAATTTGATACGACGAAAGTCATTTTTCATGAAAATTATATATATGCATATATATATATTCAAAAAATTTAGAGGTAAAATAAAGAAAAAGAACCAGCATTATTTCAATTTTTTTTTCATTTTTCTCCCCATGTCCGACATCCATATTAGGTCCCTCGACTAGTTCAGATTCACGAAAGCTCTTTGTACCACAATTTTTTCATATATATATAGATCTCGAACCCGAGACTTTTGATTAAAAGGTGGAGAAATCGTATATATTCCATCACAACCGTTGTTAATGCATTAATAATTCAATTAATACTTCACTTTGCGTCACAATATTATTACTATTTGGAGAGTCAACAAGATTTTGTATCGAACATATATAATTTCTTCAAATACATGTGAATTAATAACTAATGTAACATATAACACCTTTACGTAGTTTTTAAATACATACATTTCATTCCAAAAAATAAATAAATTAAAGATTCTATGTACAGTCAAAGTTATGTTGATAATTAAGTAGTTTAACCCTCGTACTCTGAATTCCGCTACTTAAAATTCTTTTGGAATTTGTTTTCAACAGGCAAAAGGAAATAGTACTTCTGGCCAGCAAATGATGACTAGTGGATTGAATATTTCTACAAAGGAAAATGATTGTACAGAATTGAAGAAAAAAGGATTATGTTTAGTACCTATATCTATGTTCACAAAGTGATGCATGGATAACTAAATTTGGTATTCCTACATAAAATGTATATATTTCTCTATTTTTTCGGTTTTTACTTGGTGTTTGGTACCTGTATTAGGTCCGAGTAAGTTTAGATTCACTTCGAAAAGTTCCATGTTGAGAGGTAAATCGCTCCTTAACAAAGATGCGACTTCATACTTGAGGCTGGAACCGATATGTAACATATATATGTCTATATCACTCTCATTAGTTGGAATTGAAGTTGACATTTGCTATATATATGTGTTAATTATAATTTTGACAAATTAAATTGTTCTAAAATATATGTCGTTTTAGAAAAACAAGACATATTTATTACCTTTCTTCTAAAATTCATCTACTTAAGTGATTAGAAATATTGATAATAATAAAAAAAATACTCTTGCAAATTAATATTAATATATTATATTATATATTTTTCTTAAAAGGTGTACAAAATCTAGAAAAAAATCGATCATACAAATAGGTTAATCACACTACTAAAGACAAATGAATTATTGATTGAAAAATCCCGAGGGAAATCAGTCAGAAATATGGGATTTTGAATGGATTCTCACTGGAAAAACTTTCGACGAGCCAGTTTCTGACTGACCCTCCAAAAGTTATTATATATTTGTTAATAAATTAAGGGATTCTTGGATAATTCATATGTTCCTCATAAGAAAGAAAAGTTCTCATTGATACTAAATATGTTTAATTAATTATAACACATTACTCTTGTTTGGAGATATCATTAATTAGTTCTCTAAAACATAAAAAAGAAATTAAATGTAGATGTGATATGAAGGAATAAATTAATTTGACTTCTAATATGAAAGGGCAGAGTTGACATTTTCCTAAGATCTGATTAATTACAAAGAAAATCAGAAATTATGGATATATTAGATGTTGACCTCCAAAGTCCACAATGATCCATTCCCTATAAACTATATTAATCAATAAATATTTATATTAATGTTTGTAAAAAAAAAGGATCATAATTAATTTGTTTTCATAAAGTTAGGTGGAACATAGCATTCTAGCAAAATACCTAAACTACCCCTTTAGTTGCAAAACTGTTGAAAAAAATAAAAATAATACATATATATATAAGTCCACTAGCTATAAATTCTAGGTCCAATAAGAATTTTATGGATCGAACACTTTCCTTTCTCGTATTATTAAAGTCGGATGGAAGAGAATCAATTCTCTTGAGAATAAAGAAAACAAGTAGAATCTAATTCATGCTTATGTTAATATCAGAGCTGGTCCATCTTGTCCTCTTTCTCCTTGAGTTGGATGAATCGAGAATTTTGGACCTTCTAAAAATAATACATACGATATATATTATTTTTTGACATTTTCTTAGATTTTTGTAACGATTTCCACGTTGGAATCGCCATGGAAAGGACAATCGGAAGAAAACACAGAAAGAGAAAAGAGAATAAAAGAAAAAATTCAGATTTTCATTTAAGATGTCACCCAAAATGCAATTACAAGGTATTTAACAAGATCCAAAATAACCTAACCGACCTAACACGTGGCAACTACAACTGTGACCAGTTTTCGGGACTAAAAAGTAAATAAAAAAGACCTAAACAACATTAGACAAACTTAGAACACTAAATTCATAAAGCAGAATAAAATAGGAATATAAAATTGATTAAGCTTCTACTTTAAACCCGATCCAAACCTTCCTCAATTGTTACAATTTTTTTTATCTCGAAGTACTTAATTGAGTAATAAAATATTTTTACTTTTTTCCTTAATTTATACTACATAGTATGTACCATGAGATTCTTGTTCTATATTAGCTTGTGCAAATATATCTTATACATTTGTTGATTTAACATAATATCGAGTACGAATAAGTTAATTTCAGTAATACAGTTACACATATCCGATAGTCTAGTCAAGCGATCAAGGTGAAGATTTATATTTGGCTCCTGATCGAATCTATCATGTGAGAGTTAAGCGTATGTCCCAAATTCGAATTCGTCATGGATAAAAACTTGGTATTCAGGAGAAAAAAGGTAAGGAGTGAGTTCATTATCCACGAATTTTAAACTGTACGACACGAGAAATAGTTATAGGAGGAAAATTTTATTTTATTTGGTCAAATATAACCTAGACATGGACTCAATGTGGTATCTCCTTTTCTTTTTATTTTCATTGAGTTTAATTGCCTTTTTTTACATATTAACCCCATATATAGCAATAAGAAAAGGCGATTTGTATTATATTCATGTGATTGATCTTTTTTCATTCAAGACACATAAACTCTCATCGTGCTATAAATTCGAGTTTCAATAATAGTGAATAAAGCGCTCTCTTTTCACCTACTATTAAAATGAAGTTATGAATCCTCTTAAAAGTAAAGAAAACAAGAAGAATCTAATTCATGTCTTGTTGATTAACAAGACTCTTGAGTGGGATGAATTGAAGATTCCAAACCTTGTGATAGTATGTGTTATTTTTTGGCATTCTCTTAGACTGTCAATATCTCACCATCATTTTTGCAATACTATAGATTTTAGTCACAAACGAATTTATGATTTAATGTCAATATATAGGTTTAAAACAATTTAATTTAATATCAATATATGGCACATCTCCTTGCGGAGGTAATCAAGATATGCGCAAGCTGATACAGACACATATATTATACAAAAAATATGATAAAATAATATTTGTATTGATTAAAAAGTAACAAATACCTCATAAAAATTCAAAGTTGTTTACCCTTAAAAAGGTACAGTTAAATTTATGCGAAGTAGTTTAAAGGCATGCGAATTGAATTGACCTTTATAATGAAATAATAATGCGATATAAACAACAATTGAATGACAATAAGCGTAAGAGCTATAATGAAATAAATAGAATGCGAAGTCTGTATTATAATATAGTCGTGGACTTGATGATAGCCTTCGAAGAGTCAAAAGAATAATGAGCTTTTGAAGCTTAAGAGATCGTAAGTAAATAGTGCTAATCAGAAATTATGGAACCCCTAATACAAATGGCTAAATCAGAAATTGTGGAACTCCTTCCTAAACTGAGTTACATCTACTGATTTTGTTCCGAAGATATTTACTCAATGCTTCTTATCAGATCGTTGTAACCGGTCATACTCATCACGTATCACTACATTATTCGTCCACCTATTCAAGACCGTTTTCACTCCAAAAGAAAAAATATTTATTTGCACCGAATGTGTATATCAAACCAATTCAAATCACTATTAGTGAAACTCATGACACGGGTAAGTTTTTACCATAATTGAGGTGCGTCCAAATTGAGCAAAACACTATAAAAAATAAATAAAGAGTTAATGGTCAAAAACACACCTTAAGTATCTCAATTTTTTTTAGTTTCATACTTGATCTATCAAATTTTGTAAGTTTCTTACCTGAATTATCACCAAATATTTATCGAAACACACATCAACTATCACATATGCAACTCAAAAAATTGAGATACTTTAAATGTGTCTTCGACTCTTTGCTCGTAAAAAAAGAAGAATGAAAATAGACCATTTCTATTTCGACTTTTTGAGTTTCCTATCTCGATCTTTTGAGTTTCATAGCCAAACTATCAACAAATATTTATCAAAACACACATCAACTATATGAAACTCAAAACGTCGAAATAATTTAGATGTGTTTTTGACCCTTTACGCTTGCAAAAAGAAAGTAGGTGAAATTGACCATTTCCATTTCCTTCAAAGTCAAATTGACCTTACAATGACCATTCAATTGAATACTACTCATGTATGGAGGGAAATTTGGTGTACCAAGTCCTTTGATCCCCCGTCTTCCTCGCTAAATTTTCTTCTACAGGAAAACACACACAATGGGTAGAAAAACAAAGACCCAAAAAAAAGTAAGGCCACAAAGACACAAATTTATAAGTTTTCAAAGCATTAAACAGCCAATTTTTGTGTGTGTGGATGTGTTGGGGGTTGCCATTACAGAGAAAAAATAATAATCAAAGAGAGTGTGATAAATAAAGCAGAAATTTCACAAGAAAAAGAAGAAGAAGAAAAAAAAAGAAATCTTTTTGAAAAAAAAAAAAAGCCTTCCCCCACACCACATTGCCACCCCCAGCAAGAACAGCAAAAACAAAATCAAGAAAGCCCATTTTCTTGTTTTTTTTCTCTTCAAGTTTTGGTTTTTTGGTGGTTTTTGTTGTTTTGGAGGCACCAACAGAGCAAAGGGTTATTTGGGTCACATTTGTTTCTTGGTAAGGAGCTGCAGCTAGTTTTTTGAGATTGAATTTTGGATTGATTTTAGTTCTTCATAAAAAAGAATTGTTTTTTATGGTTTTTGTTGTTTTGGAGGCATCAGTAGAGCAAAGGGTTATTTGGGTCATATTTGTTTTTTAAGGATTGTAGCTGGGTTTTTTAGATTGAATTTTGGGTTGACTTAGTGCTTCATAAAAGAATATATATTTTTTTTTTATGGTTTTTATTGTTTGGAGGCACCAGCAGATCAAAAGATTATGTGGGCCACATTTGTTTTTTTGTTAAAAGTTTTGATCTTGTTAAGAAGCTGCATCCCTTTTTCGAGATTGAATTTTGGATTGATTTAGTTCTTTATGGATTTTATTGTTTTGAAGCTACCAGCAGAGAAAAGGGTTATTTGGGTCACATTTGTTTCTTGTTAAAAGTTTGATCTTGGTAAGGAGCTGTAGCTGTTTTTTTGAGATTGAATTAGTTCTTCATAATAAAAAGATTGTTTTCTTTTAATGGTTTTTGTTATTTTGGAGCTACCAGCAGAGCAAAGGGTTATTTGGGTCACATTTGTTTTTTGTTAAAAATTTGATCTTGGTAAGGATTGTAGCTGGTTTTTGGAGATTGAATTTTGGGTTGATTTAGTTCTTCATAAAAAAAAAAGTTTTCTTTAATGGATTTTGTTGTTGAAGCTACCAGCAGAGCAAAGGATTATTTGGGTCACATTTGTTTCTTGTTAAAAGTTTGATCTTGGTAGCTGGTTTATTGAGATTGAATTTTGGGGTGATTTAGTTCTTCATAAAAAAAAGTTTTTTTAATGGATTTTGTTGTTGAACGTACCAACAGAGCAAAGGGTTATTTGGGTCACATTTGTTTCTTGTTGAAATTTTGAGATTGAATTTTGAATTTTTTGTTGTTTTGAAGGCACCAGCAGAGTAAAGGGTTGTCTTGGTCATATTTTGTTTCTTGTTGAAACTTTTGATCTTGGTAAGGAGCTGCAGCTGGTGGGGTGCTGGTTTTTTTGAGATTGAATTTTTTGGATTGATTTGAGTGGAATTATATTATATCAAAGATGTCAGCTTTAGATATTACAAAAATGTGGAGGGACCCTGGTGCTCCGGCTGATTCATTCTATCAGGTTCGTCCTGAATGTAAGGATGTTCCCAAGTCCAAATTTAGAATCAAGGTTGGTATTTTCCCTCCGTTCTAATTTATGTGATGTAGTTTGATTCGGTATGTAGTATTGAGTAAAAAAGACACTTTTGAAACTTGTGTTTGCTGACATAACAATTGTGTGCCTATAATAGTTTTGAACTCGTGGTATTAAAAATGTCATAACATTTGTGGAACTATAAAAGCTTTTGATTAGGTACAATGGAAAGTTTAAAGTTAAATTGTTTCTAAAAATAAAAGAGACTAACAAGGAATTAGTGTTTACTGAGGTGGTATTCGTTTACTTTCCTTGTTTTTTCTTCTTTTTGTGTTGAGATTTACGCGTGATATTTCGGCTTGTAACACATACTTATTGAGCCGTATAAAGCTTGGATAGTTAACACTCTCGTGGTTATTGAAGAATGATGTACTTCCTTCTTTTTTTAGGAGTATGTAGTCTGATTACACATCCCCCATTAAATTATCGGTATGCATTCTAGGTTTTATAAAATGATTTATGGAGTAGCTTATGTCTCACGTAGTATAGATACATTGACGCTTGGAAGAATGATGTGCTTATTGGGGATAAAAAAAGGGGTTTCAGTACATTATGGAGGTTGGGTTAGAGAAGCAAGAGTGAACCATAAACCCCTTTTCATATCTTGGTTACATGTAGTAGTAGGATATTCTCAAAAAAAATGTAGTAGGAACTAGGAAGTCATAGAGGACTGTGCTTTAAGAAATTCTACGATGAAAAAGGTAAAAGTGGCCTCTTGTTCTGGTCATAGCCTCGTAGGTAGGTATATATGTCCTAATTCTGTGTTGTCCGGAGGTTGGACGAGCATTTGAGGACACAGAGGAGATGATAACTGTTGACTATCTCTGTTGTTGTTAGCTCTCAAGAAATTGCTCTAATTTGTCTGTTTTCCGCTACAATTCAAGATCTGATACAGTGTCAAATCTTATAAGATTGGTTTGAAATTGTGATGATATTTTTCTGGCAATAAGTTGTATGCCTTGCTGCATATCCCTGCTCCCCTTGCTTTCACATGTTCTACTCATGTTTACTATCTAACAATCTACTTATTCAGAATGGGAAGACCCTAAGTGCAAGAAAATGGCGTGCTGCGTTTTCTCCAGAAGGTATTCTTGATATAGGCAAGACACTCGGTCGAATTCATCGAGGGGTAAGCTTGACTTCATGACTTAAAAGTTTCTGGAGGCTTATGTGGCATATGATTCAAAAATATTGCTCTTCAAATTTATTGTCATGTTGACTTTTGTATATTGCTCTTTTTATAAACTAATTCAATTCGAGATGATTATTATAGTAAATTGGTAACCATCGCGTATTTGGACATTTTAGGGAATTCATCCATCAATTAGAGGTGAAGTTTGGGAATTCTTACTTGGTTGCTATGATCCAAAGAGCACATATGCGGAGCGAGAGGATATACGACAGCAACGGAGGTACTTTACTTTCTTTTCAACGAAAGTATAAATTGCTTATTTTCTTATCAAAAAGGAAAAAGTATAGATTGTTTATGTGTTGCCTAACTCCTTGTAATGCTTAATCATCATGGAGTCGTGGCTTTACTGCCTTCAAGATCTTGGTTGATAGAATTGTCGCACATTGTATTGTCCAATGACGTTATTAATGAACTCATCAGCTTATCAAATAATGAAAACATATACATATACAATTATTACTGTTAAAATGTTAAATACTTAGGTTCAATTTTGATAAGTACCTACTATTCAGAGTGTCAAGTCCCACATTGGTCTAGAGAATGCGTTGTGGTCTCCTGATATAATCTTGGACAATCCTCCCCTCATGAGCTAGCTTTTGAGATTAGGCCGAAAGTTCATTTCTTTTTATGGTATCATAGCCAGACCCACCGGTTCTTGTTGTTATGTTTCTCAATGTTGTGCCCCGTGTCATTTCATCCACGCTCCAGTTGTCCACTCCTGGGTGTGTGGGGAATGTCAAGTCCCATATTGGTTGTGGTCTCCTTATATGGTCTAGGCAATCCTCCCCTCATGAGCTAGTTTTGTGGTTAAGTCAGGTGTTGATTAGGCTCTTGACCCCTCGATTCCTGAGAAACTCAGTGATCTCGAAGTAAAAAAAAAAAAAGAGTACGAGGGGGGCATAGGTTTTGTCCAAGGTCCATTTTCTTACAAGTAGGAATGCTCTTTTCATCACAAAGGATGCACAATGCTATCTCATCTTTATTGCTAGTGTCTAGAAAATGTTCTACTTGTTGCATTTCGGGGAGACAGTTAGTCTATCTTGCATGGGATTCTGAATCTCGTCGGTTTTTGAAGATGCAAGTCCTATAGACCTCATCTTGCTTTACTACTATGAAAATACTACTCTCAAATTATCTTCCTATGCAAATCTGATGAGAATTTGACATTGCGCTGTCAAAATGGAACTTATCCGTGTTCTAAATGATAATCTGGACATGCATTTCTTGTGTACATTCAGGACACAATATGCTATACTAAAAGAAGAATGCCGCACAATGTTTCCGGTGATTGGAAGTGGTCGATATATTACTGCACCTGTAATAACAGAAGACGGCGATCCTATTCTAGATCCTTTAGTACTTCAAGAGGCAAAAGCAGCAAAAGAGGCCAAAGAAGCGACTTCAGCCGGTCAAGGAAATGGTAATCATGATGTAGAGTTCTCAACTTGTGTCCTTTTCATTTTATTTTTCTCTCTGTTTTTTCCTTCTATATGGCTGTTGGGTTGTTGAATGCTTTATGCCATTGAGATTTAATCCTCTATTTTCCATGCAAACAACAGGTGCTTCCGATGATTTTGAAATGGTAAAGGAGCATGACAAAAGAGTGATAGAGTGGAAACTTTCGTTACACCAGATAGGTTGGTTATATATATAAATTTCACTTTATCTATTTTCCTAGTCAATCTGCAAAAGTATGGATTTGATAGATGCGCTAGAGATTTATCTTATCAATATGAGAATACTTGTCGGTTTCCTTTCTCTTCATACTGATAATTTCCTTTTTTATGTCTTGTAACCTTTAATTCTTGGAGTCGTTCTTTTTCTAGGACTCGATGTGGCTCGAACCGACAGGTCACTTGTCTTTTATGAGAAACAAGAGAATCTATCAAAGCTTTGGGATATCCTGTCTGTTTATGCTTGGTTTGACAAAGATGTTAATTATTGTCAAGGTGGGTTATCACAATATCTTCTTGAAATTAATTTTTTTTCACTATCTTGGTTTCTCGTTGATTCTACAATTACCGAGCCACAATGAATTATCTATTACTTTTTCTTCTTGATTGTTCTGAAACTACAAAGATCTGTTTATCTCTTTTTAAGTAACGTGATGATATGCTTATCTATTACTTTTATCTTCTTGTTTGTTCTAAAACTATAAAGATCTTGACTTTGCTGTACAGGGATGAGTGATCTTTGCTCTCCAATGATTATTCTTCTCGACGATGAAGCAGATGCATTTTGGTGCTTTGAACGTTTAATGAGAAGACTGGTACATATTTATAATCTTTACTCAAATAGCATTGTTATATCATACCTGATGATGTAAAGTACTTCCCAATTATGTGCTTTCCAAGTATCACTTATCGACTGTGATACTCTTTGTTCCCCAAATTTTCCTGGATGCCCACATTATCATTTTGCATAACATCTCTTTTGGCCTCATCTTTACCTGAATTTTAATAACACTTGTGCGCTTTCTCAAGATACTCTTTCTGTGGGGCACGTTTACCATGAAAAGGACATAACTATAAGAATATAGGACTATACTTTTGGCATGTATCATAAATGCATATAGTAGTTAGAGAAATTGCATCCTATGGTGTCTGCTACGATGCAACACACACATTGCAACAACATGGACTTTATCGAGGCTGAGAATGGACCAGCTATAGGTCTTGGGTGGAAATCTCTTTTACCTATTTCTCTAATATGCCATCCATCCTAAATTTGACCATCCACCACTATTAATATCTTGCCGCAGTTGTCCTGTTTGTGCACATGCTTTGCTTCCATATTAAATCAGAGTTACCTTAATTGGCATCCTAATTTAAACTGATGTTGAGATGCTAATATTGTCATGCAACCATATTCTCATGTTATGATATCGTGAGAAAAGCAGCATATGATATGGTACATTTAGGAAAATTCTTCAGCCTTTCTAGTTGAAGTGGAGTATATTTATGATATCAACATACCTAGTGTAATCCCGCAAGTGGAGTCTGGAGACCATAATATTAGTTGAAATGATATAGCAGGAGCGATCATAAGCTAATAAGTTTCTTGTCTAGCCGATTTACTGGCTGTTATTTCATTTGCATTATAAACTTTTGTTCTTATTTCTTCACATACACATGCACAGCACTCACCATATATTGAGCAACATCTTCAATTATTTGCGTTACCATATGTTTATACTTTTGCAATTATTGTGACTGATACCAACTATTGTGTCTTTCAAAGAGAGGAAATTTCAGATACACCGAGAGTTCTGTTGGAGTAGAATCGCAGCTAAATAATCTAGCTTCAGTAACTCAAGTTATTGATCCCAAACTTCACCAACACTTGGGTAAATCTACTTTAATATTTAAATACTGAGCATTAAGCAAACAGTTATAACTTCCTTTCTATTAAGTAATGATGCTCTGGTATAAGTTTTTAAATATGACGTCCTCTTTCCTTTCTTTTTTGAGTTGATGATCAAAAACACACCTGAACTATCACTTTTTCGCGAGTTTCACACCCCATCTATGAGTTTCTCCCTTTTTCTACTTGAACTATCACCATCTATACATTAAAACACACCTCGAAGCTGATTAGGCTAACTATACGATGTTCCCTTTTCTACGTGAATTATCACTATCTACTCAACTAGGTGTGTTTTAATACATAGATGGTGATAATTCAGGTAGGAAAATGGAACAACTAGTGATAGTTCAGGTAGGAAAAAGGAACAACTGATAGTTGTGGTGTGAAACTCGCGAAAAAGTGATAGATCAGATGTGTTCTTGACCATTATCTCTTTTTGTTTAAAAAAATATTCCTCATATCTCCTTGTGAAAAAAGTAACATAGTACATTCCTTCTGATCTTGGTTCACAGATAAATTAGGTGGAGGTGATTACCTGTTTGCTGTACGGATGCTAATGGTTTTGTTCCGTCGAGAGTTTTCTTTTTGTGATTCATTATATCTTTGGGAGGTAAGGTTTCTCTACTGGAAAAACTTTTCCTGGTCCGGACCTGTTATTCAGATTGCTTTTCCATTTGGCTATCCGATGTATGTTTATTCGATGATCTAGTCATGTGCTTATTGTTCCTGGTTTTCTTTGCTTTGTCTTGACCTTTTTCGAACAGATGATGTGGGCGCTGGAATATGATCCAGACTTGTTTCTTACATATGAAGACCCTGAATTAGTTGCGGAAAAATCTGAAGAATCTAAAGCGAAAGCAAAGTCACGCCAGGTTGGGAAATATGAGCGAGAAAACATGAAAAATGCTGGCAAAGCTGCAGAAGCTCCCCTCCCTATTTCCGTTTTCCTAGTAGCCAGCGTCCTGAAAGACAAGAGTGATAAATTGCTGACAGAAGCAAGAGGACTGGACGACGTTGTTAAGGTTTTTCAACTACATAAATTTTAAGTGTTATTTCTTAAGTTTAACTTGTATATACACCGACAATGTGAAGAATTTTGTACATTGTCAAGTCACCCAAAGGTACCTGTTGCTACAACGGGTAAAGGTGACCTGATAGTGTAAAAATTCCTCGGTGGATATTAGTTAAACACCTTTTTAGGAAGGTTCATTGTTTTCTGGATCCATACTTTAATCGTCTGCTTATTATTTCCAGATACTGAATGACGTTAATGGAAACCTGGACGCTAAAAAGGCTTGCACCGGTGCAATGAAACTTCACAAGAAGTATCTTAAAAAGGTAATCTCTGAATCCTGTTGATGGCTACTAGTAAATGTCATTCCAAGTTTCCAACAATAATTCTAAAGCAATACATAGCAGTGTGGTGTAGGCCAGGGGCGGAGCTAGGGGCCTCAAGGGGGTTCATCCGAACTCCCCTTTTGCGGAAAAATTATATTGTACATATATAGAAGGTCAAAATTATTTTTTATGTACATATAGTATATGTTACATCCCTTAGTTTCTTCGTGTATTTACTTCCTTATATTTTGAATCTCCTTAGTGAAAATTCTGGCTCTGCCACTGGTGCATGCAAACATCTATCTATCAGAAACTGTCGTTTATTAGTATTAGCATATTACCGAATACATTATATTAGCAATATATGCAAGACTGATTCTGCAAGAAGCTATTACCTTTCGAAATACTAACGTTTGGTTAAAACAGGCGGCCAACACCAACAGGTAGCCGAGCCAAAAGAAACTGCTAGGTGATTCATAAATCATGGAGCTCATGTAAGTAGCCTTTGTTACCCTCCTCTTTTAACCTTGTGTCTATCCTTCGGATCTAGGACGAGTTCTGAGGGTTCAATTCAGCTCGACCTATGTATACATATGCAAAAAAAAAAGCCTACAAAATGTATACATATAATAAGATCAAACTGATTTTGTACTTACTGACTCTAAATTTTGGATTCGCCTCTATTCTACCCCGACTTTGCAGACCAAGAAGGCTCTAACAAGTTTGATATTCGGATTTTTCGGCCATGTCAAGGGACAATGGCTGCTTTTGTATACTGTACTATTGATTTAGTAAAGAGAAATATGTAAATTGTCAATTCTTTTTGGTTCCATATTTGGAACTACCATCATGTACATGTAATTTTTTTTCCAAGTAGTAAAATATGCCCTCAGGGTTGATGTATACGAAAACACACTTCCAAAGCTTGTATGATATGAATTTTACTAGTAGAGAGCCATGTTTAACAGAATGCTGCTACTTATATGAAGAAGAAGAAGAAGAAGAAAAGAACAGATATAGTCAAACCTCTCTGTAGTAGTCGCGTTTGTCTAAATTTATTTTTGCTGGTTATAGTGATTGGTTGTTATACATACCTAACAATATTTGACATTTAGATCTTATTTGGCTGTTATAGATTTTAAAAAATGGCATGAATGATAATGAAAAAAATGATAGAATTGGCTGAAGGGATGTGTGCAAAAATGACAATACAAAAAGTGAAGTATGGGAAAGGTAGAGTGTACACAGACTTTATTCTTATCTTAGGAGGTAGAGAGGCTATTTTCAATAAACCATCAACTCAAGGAGAATAAATTTGAAGTAGGTAGAATAAAAGAATTAACTTGAGTGAAGAAGTCACGACAATGTTATAAGTATAACATAAAAATCGGTTATAAAGAAAACTTGTCTGTTATAATAAAATGATGTTATAAAGAGTGATTGCTATAGAGAAGTATGATTATATATTACTTTGGACAAATCAGGAGAACTATATGTGGTATGACTATGCACCCAAGGGTGTGGCCTAGTGGCCATTTAAGTGGTTGAGAGCCATGAGTTCTTAGGTTCAAATTTTAGCGGAGACAACAAACACTAGGTGATTTGTTCCCATCTGTCCTAGTCTTGGTGGACAGAGTTACCTGGTATCTGTTGCTGGTGGGAGGTGACAGATATCCCGTGAAATTAGTGAGGTGTGTGCAAGCTAGTCTGGACACCACGATTATTAAAAAAAAATGGTATGACTATTTATTTGCAAAAGACTCCACATGAGTTTTTGAAGTTGAAGTCGAAAAAAGATATTTGGTTTAATTCTGAATGAAAAAAAAAATCATAAAAAGAGTATTTACAGTTGAAGTTGAAAAGGCATATTTTGGAAATTGAATTTGTGTTCGGATAAATATTTCATTTAGACTTTTTTTTTTTTAAGTGATATTCCACAAACTAGTTTTTCAGCTTCAAATTCTCTATTCCAAGTTGAAGTTGAAATAATGGACCAAATTGTAAAACAAACATTGATTGGAAAATAATTTCAAGTTGAAGTCAAAGATAATGAAATAATTTTCATGGACATGGGGCCATAATAAGAGGATCTTGATTTCATGAATTTGGTTGACGAATTTCGACTGACCTGAAATTTAAGAAATAGCCTGGTGATTAATACTCATCACTTTATCATGACTAACATCATTTATTTTGCCATTTCAGAATCACGAAGTACGAAATTCATGAATTCGACTATTTTTTGTGTGTATTGATACATGTTAATTTTTCTGAAAAAGGAGAAATGGAAGGATATATTTAAAATCTATATCAAAATTGACTAGTGCAAGGATAATCTTTGATGTCAAGAGTTTGGATAACATAGAAAACATTAGCCCATTAATCTCATATTAGGTTTATATAGAGTATGTTATATTGTTTACATCCACTAGATTCTTAATATGGTAGCAGTAAGATAAATATTTACCCACATTCGATATTTATATTATATCAGATAAAATTTTTATAGTAGTTAAAAAATAAATGAAAACACATATCAACCACGATTAAGTGATTATGTGGAAGATATTTGTCTTGTATTCACGGCTTTAGTGCACATATCGCTGGGGTGGGAGTGGGATGAGGGGTTAACCCCATTAAGCAAGACCAAACATTTTGCGGCAAGAAGGCAAAATCCCATGTTTTTTAAAATACCTAAAAAGGCGGGAGGTATTTGACCTTATTCTTATCGATGAAAAAGAGTAATAACTGTTGGACATCGTCCAAATCATAGGTCTAATGCTAATGTAGTCGAATATTTGTATAAGATAACAAACTAGTAATTAAAAATTAAATGAGAATACATATCAACCACAGTTAAGTGATAAATGAATATGTGAAAGATATTTATCTTGCATTCACGATTTTAGTGCAAATATCGGTGGGGTGGGAGTGGGAGTGAGGGGTTAATCCCATTGTGCAAGACATCCATGTTTCTCCAAAATACGTAAAAAGGCGGGAGGTATTTGACCTCATTCTTACCGATGAAATAGAGCAATAATTGTTGAACGCCGTCCTAATCATAATTGTACTTATCAGATAACAAAATTATAGTAATTAGAAATTAAATAGGAATACATGTCAACCACGATTAAGTGATAAATGCCTATGTGAAAGATATTTGTCTTGCATTCACGGCTTTAGTGCAAATATCGGTGGGGTGGGAATGGGGTGAGGGGTTAACCCCATTAAGAGAGACCAAGCATATTGCCGCAAGAAGGCATAATCCCAGGTCTCTCCAAAATACCTAAAAAGGCGGGAGGTGTTTCACCTCATTCTTACCGATGAAATAGAGAGATAACGGTAGGACGTTGTCTAAATCATTGGTCCAATACTTATGTAATCGAATATTTATATTGTACTTATCAGATAACAAAATTATAGTAATTAAAAATTAAATGAGAATACATATCAATCACGGTTAAGTGATAAATGCATATGTGAAAGATATTTGTCTTGTATTCACGGCTCTAGTGCAAATATCGGTGAGGTGGGACTGGGGGTGAGGAGTTACCCCATTAAGCAAGACCAAGCATGTTGCCGCAAAAAAGCAGAGTCCCTTGTTTCTCCAAAATATACTCCTTGTGAAAAACTAGAATAAATAGTATATCTAAAACCCTATAATCCATTTTTATGTACTTCCTATTGAAGTAACATAAAAAGTTTCAACAATATCCAATTACTCTCACCACCAAACTCCCACTACACAAGAAGAAAAAAAAGTTTCATGTTTCATTTGTTTTGTAAGTTTTTTTTTAATTAGATACATCAGTCAAACAATTACACATTCATTTTTTGTCTTAAAAACTTTGTTACAAAGTTTTCTAATTCCAAATAATATCTTGGGATTTGCTTTTCTTGATCCATTTTCTCTTCTTCTACACTCCCAATAACTTCATGTCCATTTGCCTCTATAGAAAATCTTGAAACAGAAACCCTGCAATAAATAAGCACGGATCGTCAGAGACAGATCCAGAATTTGAAGTTTACATGTTTCGATATAACAATCTCAAGTTATTATACTATGATAATTCATAACTGAGTACACAATCAAATATTTGTTGTGGATCTCTTAATACATATACAGAGTCTTAGACCAAAGCTATTGGATTCCCGTGAACCCATACTCTAGATCCGTCATTGCTAATTAAGGGAAAACAACCACAACCACATTGTGGGGTGCGTTTGGTATGATCGAAAATGTTACTCAGAAAAATAAGTCGTTTTCTGGTGTTTAGACGATAGGAAATCTTTTCCGGGGAAAGCATTTTCTACCAAAAGGACGATAACGACTTCCTTCAGTTTTGGACGGAAGTCGTTTTCTTTCAGAATTATCTCTTAACTTCATGTTATTGCTATAAGCCAACACTTAAAGAGTATTGTGTGTTCGGTTTGGAGGAAAACATTTTTCGTGGAAACCATTTTCCTTCGTACCAAACACATCCTTAGACATTACTATCAATCTTTAAACTCGAAAATTTCATCTAAACGCTATCCAGTTACAACAACAACAACAACAACAGACCTAGTGTAATCCCACAAGTGGGAAAAACGCTATCAGGATAATTTGCTAGTAATATTATCATCAATCTTGAATTGGAATACATGTTACGTTTTTCAAGAAAATATTTTCGAGAAAATGACTTCTGTTATACCAAACACATCCTGTACGAGTTTTACAAAAGAAGATGTGACTATACCAGTTGATCAATAGGATGGGAAATCAGTGTAATTGATCTGTCAACAGTAGGAAAGTGAAGAGAGCAAGCAAAACTGCAGGCAACAAACCAACTGGGGATTTGAATGCTGCATGACTTTTGGGAAAATCTGTTGGAAGAGCGCATTCTTCGCCGTTGAATATCACCTTAGAAGGGAATCCATCTCCACCTTCAATGTTAATATTTGGTGTATTTTTCTTCAAGAATGAGATTACTGATTGTTGTTTACCAGGTACTCTTGGATCTTTTTCAGGATTAGTACCATTGACTTCACCAACCAAATAGTTCAATCCTTTCAATCCTTGCATGAAAATCGTGTTGTTACGTTGAGGTACCTTAGTCCCGTTGAAGGAGTAAACATTTTCGTAGCCATCACCTATATTCTTCTTCATCTGAATAGCTGTGAACCAGTCCTCAAACGCGTCGTCTCCCCAGTTAAAGAGTGTCAAACGAGCCGTCCATCCGGTCTTATAATTGCTTTCCAAGTGCCAATTGACACTCACACCACAGTTATCAGGACAGGGGAGTTTCTTTGGCATAGCCCCTAAATGCTTGATTCTGTTCCATTCTTTAGCCAATTTTTCCCTGTACGCGAAAGGGACTAGGAGGGCTTGCGAAGGGAGAAGCAACGGCTTTATATTCCCGTTACATTTAGACGACTCCTGACAGCCACAGGCACAAGTGTTGCAGGGGATAACAGATTCAGTATAGAAAGCTGAGAAAGAAACACAGCATTTGGCCTGTTTTGGCTTTGGACGCGTAATGTTGCAAGTAATTTGCCAACTAGCAACAGCAGTAGCAGTCATTCCGGTTCCACTAGGATCAGGGAATCCTGACGGATCAACTCTAATAGGCGGTCCACATTTGTAGTCCGGGTTAATTGTACCCACGATTTTCCAGTTCTGAGGCGGATACAGGGCAGTTCTGTTCATATCAGGTGGAAGTTTGAACACTTCCATCTGGAAAATAGATCGAGCCTCAGTTTCGTTCATTATTGGTGACAAAAGAGATCCGTTTCTGCAACAATAAGGTAACTTGCCAAGTTTGTCATCGTTTTCCATTTCGGGTGGCAAATCTGATATGAGTGGCTTCTTTTGACAATTCAGGACGGTAGTGAAATCGAAATCCTTGTAGTATTGTCCTTGAGGACCGTAAATGCATTCAGACGGATCTTTTTTGTGAGCGTAGGCGCCTTTCATGCTATAAATGAACTCGTTCCTCATCCACTCCCACGTCAAGTTCCAATGATCAAGACGTCCTAACGGACTGAGGTTGTCGATGGTGACCTGAGCTTGATACTTGTTCTCAAACGCGGATAGGACATCGTATGTGAACGAGAGGTCTCCGTATTGACGAGGCATGAACTTGATGGTAGTATTCTTCGGCTTGAACTTGGGATCCCTCTTGCAGCACATCTGCATATAAGTTTCTGCAAGTTTTGCAACAGATAAAATTAGTACACATCATAGAAAATAATTCATCATTAAGTCCTAATCTTTTTAAGCTCAGCTTGCGTGAATCTCCACTAATTCCATCACGTACCTACTATCTCTCACCATCACAGATTTTGAGTAACTCAATTCACCAAAGCTTGGACAGATAGAAAGAAATTACCTCATTAAATCCAAATCTATTAGGGTCACCAATCACCATAAGCATATTATTCTATATCCATGTAATTGTGAAGAGAAATCACCATTATCAACTTCTTTTTAGTCCGTTCCAAAAAGAAAAAAAAAGGACACATTTCTATATCTTGAAAGCTCTATAACTTTAAACACCTCGTTATAATCGCACTTTCTAATAGTCATGCATGCAATGGCAAAGCCAGAAATTTGGCTAAGGGTGTGCAAATTTTCTTCTCAGTTATGTTAAGGGCGTGCAAAATTAAATATACACTCATAATACCTAACATTAAACTCTGCACACTACATAATTTTCCGGCGAAAGGTGTATACCGGACCACCCTTCACCTAAGGTGGCTCCGCCCATGCATGCATGCACGTTTAATATCACAAGTTCTAAACGAATTTTTGGTACGTGCTCCAAGGGGAGGATCTAGCAGGACCGGTTACAGTTGCACGTGAATTTAGTAGCTTTTACCCAAACTCATATTTGATCGTGAATGATTATAGTATTAACTTGAGATCGTCGTAGAAACTCATAAATAAAACTGAGAAAATGTATATATATACGTATATATAACCAAGACGGTACCGTTTTGGCGAAGGGTGTACACCAGACCACCCTTCGCTTAAGGTAGCTCCTCCCATGCATGCATGCACGTTTAATATCACAAAGTTCTAAAAAAACTTTCGGTACGTGCTCCAAAGGGAGGATCTAACGGGACTGGTCACGATTCCACGTGAATCTAGTAGCTTTTACGATACTCATATTTGATCGTATATTATTATTATAGTATTAATTTGAGATCGTCGATATATACGTACTATATTTCTTTGGAGCAGGGCATTTATATCCATCATTAAGCAACTTAATCGTCTTCGGCATTGGAGTTGCTTTCGTCGAAACCCCAAATTGCGTCCCTTTTATCTTCACCTGCGCCGCCATCTGCGTAAAATCTCCGGCCGTATCAATCGCCGTTTTCAAATCCGATTGCGGAAACCCAGCCAAAACGGTACCGTTTTTCCCAACCTTAATCGGAAATCCATCGCCTTCCACCGCCACAGCTCCGTCAGTAGATACCAAAAGCTCGTTATGCTGAAACCCTACGTGAACCTTCCACGATTTCAGCTCGAATAGCCCAGTATTTATCACCGTCAACATTGAATTAAACGCCCATGCTTGCGCAGATACGTTTTTCACAAATGGATATTCACGTTCACGGCTGTCGAAAGCGTACGTTACGTATACGCCGTCGCAGTTGTCTTGCGCCGGCGGCGGCGCCGCCGCTACCGGCGTATCGCCGCCGTAATCCTGGCCGTTACAAAACACAACTAGGAAAAAAATGCAATTGATTGCAATACTTATCCATGGTATTTTCATTCCTTCACTTCTTACAATCATTTGCATGAATTTTTTTTATTTTTAAATTTTGCGTATTTTTTTTTTTTTTACAGAAGGAGGAGGAGGAAGAGGTTGATGCCGCGTGAAAAAAAACACACGGCAATCAATCGGATCAACTACGTCTCAATTCCAAATAAGTTTGATTAATGTTGGAATGCGGAGAGAAAAAAATGGACGATACACAAGGATGAGAAAATATGAATCACGAAAATTGGGAGACTTGTTCAACTTTTAATGTTGTTCACCAAGTTTATGGCGATTCTTAAGGAGGAGACACAAAATGGTATGTTTTTCTATATATGTAGATATATATGTTGAATGAAATGAGGTAAATATATTTTTGATGGTTGGAAATGGAGTTTATGTTTAATGTTCTAGAGGAAGTCAACAATTTTGGGATTTTGTGTTTTTTTTTTTGCTAATTTTTAGGACCAATGGGAAAATTATACTTTATGTCTAGAAGAAAATATTTATGTCACGTAGTCCAATGCTCTAAATGATATTTTCAAAATATATCAAGGCTCACCTTCAAAATACGTGTGGCTTAATGGTCAATGACGTGAGTTGAGCACCATGAGGTCTCGGGTTAAAAAAACAATAGGTGATTTCTTCTCATCTATTCTTAAGCTTTGCTGGACAGAGTTACCTGATACCTCTGATGGGAGGTGATAGATATTCCGTGAAATTAGTCGAGGTGCGCAAAAACTCACCTTCAATATTGTTGAAAACTTGAAATTGTAAGTGTGGTTTAAGGCCACTTGAATTAAATTGACATGATAATAAAAATACAATGAGATAATTTGCGAGAATTGAATGATAAAAACGATGAGCAAAGAATTAAATGACAACGCCACCGACAAAGAGAAACGTGAATGACTGAAGAGTTTTGACAAAGTATAACATATGACTAAAGTTCAATCATTTTTGCATGACTTCAACTATTTTTGTTCAAAGCTCTTACTTATATGTCTAAAATTTGTAAAAAAATGATTGAATTTCAGTCATTTATATCGCTGAAGTTCAAAAGAATACTTATACTACCGAGCGAAAATAACTGAGGTTCAATTATTTTTGACTGAACTTTAAGCGAAAAATGTATAAACTTCAGTTATATATATTGTTGAAGTTCAGATAAAAATCTAAAATCCAATTACTTTTTACCTGAACTTCAAACGAAAATGCATGAACTTCACTCGTATGAAATTTCATACATTTGATTTCATACTCCAGTATATTGTATCTGAAGTTGGTGTATATGTAAATTTTTTAAAATAATGGCTATATTTTAAATGACGATATCAAAACAGACCGCCTCGTAAGCCCAAATTATGTCTCTCTCTTCGGGCTTCTCCTAAAACCCAACTGAATTTCAAATTGGACCCGAGTTTTTCTTCTTTTCGACCCGCCAGTTTCTCTTTCACCTCACATCCATTGAACCGGATCATCGTCTCGGAAATTGTTCATCTCCGTCTGTTTCTCCGGTGACCATAGCCGGCGATCTCTTTCTCAGGTAGGTTTCGGGCACCCTCTCCCACTCAACTATCCTCTTTTCCTATTTTTGATTAGTCATAAACCCTAATCCAATTTTTATAATCCTGTATAATTAGTCGAATACGGTTTGATTAACAAGTTAATTTGCTCAATTATGCCTTAAGTCTAACTAGTTTTGAGTTTTTCTCTGTGAATTATCTGCTTTTATGATCCTAATTTTGAATTGATTAATTTTACGCTATTAACCTGTGGCAAATTTGTTCCTTTATTCGGCTTTGGATTGGTTATTATGCCTTGGGAAACTCTCTTTGGTGGAGTTCAATTTCTAATCGTTCTAAATTTAAAAATTCAATTATGTGAAGTCAACTTATGTGAATAACCGTCATATATCCTAATTGTTTATTGTCGATGTTTTCTGGGATATGTTAAGGAAAATGTGATTCGGTTACAGTGCTTTCTGTCTGCATATTGAAACTGAAGTTTTAGTTTTTGAACTTAGCTGTGATTTGCATCCAAGGATGTGGCTTAGTGGTCAATGAAGTGGGTGAGAACTATGAGGTACAGGTTCAAATTCCGATAGATACAGAAAAAACTAGTTGATTTCTTTCCATGTCATATTCTTGGTGGTTAAAATTACCTGATGCTGGTGGGAGGTGACAGGTATCCCGATGGGATTAGTCGAGGTGCATGCAAGCTGGTCCGGACACCGTGGTTATCAAAAATAGAAAAAAAAGCTTCGTTGTGTTTTGATAAGTTAATTTGCTCAATTATGCCTCAACTCAACTCTAACTAGATGGATTTTGCTATATGAATGATCTGCTTACATTCCACTCTTTCAAGCCTATATGGTCCCAATTTCAAATAGTGATCAATGTATGACGACCCTCCTCCTTTATCCGTCCTCGGACTGGATATGCCTTGTGAAACTCATTTTGATGGAGTTCAATTGCTAATCAATTTAAAAATTCAATCACGTGAAGTCAGCTGATCTGAAAAATTGTATATATCCAAATCACACTATCCTAATTGTATAATGTCGAAGTTTTTTCTGGTCTACGTTAAGGAATTTTCTTAATTGTTTTTGAAGGCTTTTTTCGTAGCTCACTTATCATGCCGACCCTAACTTATTTGGGACTTAGACATATTTGTGGTACTTATCATGCCTTGTGTATTGCAGTATCAGACAGGATACCGCACAGAGTATTGAAAAATGGAGGACATGTTGGTAGCGATTCTCTCTATGCTTCTGGTTCTAGTATTAGTTCCGCTTTATCTATGGAAGCGCCGACAAAATTCTGAGTCTTCCAGAGAACATGAAGATGAACCTCAGGTTGAATTGCTTTTCCTTTTGGTCAATGGTTTCTTGCAGCTTGTTTTCTGTTACAAACTTGGTGATGTAAGAGGATTATTCTCGAAAGTTCTCTAGTACAAGGTGATAGGTCTAGGGGATTGATTCTTTAACCCTCCTAACTTGAGAGTGATCTGCAAGTGGGTATCACACCATCATTTGGGTTTGAGAAGATTATGAATTGATGTTAGGACTAGAGTTTTGGTATAACCATAATAATTAATAGTCCTTGGCCCATTTTACATAACAATATGTGACTGGATATGATGAGTTTAAGATGTTAATCTGAACTTAATTTTAGATCAATGACAATGAAAGAAAATATCAGAGTAATGGTTAAAAGTAGTTTGATAAAGAAAATATCACGTCATGTTTGAAGTTTGAATAGTTTAATGAATTTGAATTCGTAAAGGTGTGAAAATTGTAAAGAAATGTAATTATGTTGAACATCTTGGGATGTCCTGAATTGGGAAAGAGTATTGTATAAATCAGGACGGAGGGAGTGCTAGACGTCAACATTAATATACTGACTATGGTGGCATTAATGAAGGGACTTGTAAAAGGTGCCTTGATGTTGTTTAATCGTCATTGTATTTGGAGAAATAAGAAATTAACTCCTCATTCAAATTTAGCTAGAAGTGAAACTATTATTGGCTAAATATCAGGTTGAGCAGAGGGACACTGTAGTAAGAGCCACTGGAACGCGTCGAATGCGTCGAAGACCAGCTTCTTCAGCTGCTAGCACATCTTCAGCTGCAGCCACTAGAGATGGTATTCTTTCCTTCATCTCTTGCTCTATTGGATCTGTTTGCTTATTTTCCTTCTGGTAATGCTTAATTATATTTTTCTTTCCATATCTGTTTAGCTTATTTATTTTTAAAATCCAAAGATACATATCTCTTTTTCCATGATTTTGTTCCAGTAATTATCTTGCTCATCTGGTTCAACTTTCAAGTTGGAGGCTATAAATAAATAGGCCGCTGTTTGTCACCTTGAGCCCCTGCTTCAAAGTAGAATATGCAAGATAAAACTACAGGAGGAGTCTCCTTCCATTCATTCAAAATGAGCCTAATTAGCTATGGTTTATTGAATTGGCGATAACTTTGTTGCTTTATGTTCATCCTCATTGTGACAACTTCTTTTGTAAAGTTATTGCATCAAACGAGAAGTAAAGGTTTAACATTCGTGGACAGAAACATGCTTATTGTTATGTTTCTTGGTAGAGAGATGTACTTTTTGAGTGACTTTTAGGTGGCCTAGCTCTTCTTGATTATTGTCCCCAACCTGCTTCCCCTTCTTTAGGTGCACTAGATCGAGTTGATGCTTCATGGTGACTGATTCATGTTTATATAATTTTTCAAATATGTGCAGAACCGGTTGATGACAGTGATGATGAAGAACCTGGAGATGGATATTATACTGCCAAGTCATCAAAGAAAAAGGAAAAGAAGCGTCAAGAGCGGGAAGCACAAAGACAGGTATCTCAAACTTTTAAGCATTTGCCTTTTAACATTGCGAAAGTTAATTGCTCTGAACCTTATTATATAGCAAAACTCTTATAATCTTAATGAGTACATTTGTTTGTAACAAGCTTGATGCTTATTATTTGTACGCTCTGCTTTGAAGGGATTTGTTGATTGTAATTATTGCAATTTTAGATTAAGCTCGGGATAGAAAAATGTCCAAATGATGGTTATCAGAAATATGTCAGCAATGTATAGTATGAGCACACAGGTTTTTAAAAACATTTCTAGGCTTATCGAATCTTTAGTTTCTCTCTATCTTATTCTCAAAATTGAGGCTGGAAAGAATTATATAGACACCTATTAATCGCGGAAAGCAGGGACAAGTTTTGTCGGAACCAAGGAGAGGTCACGTAGGAATAGAGGGGGTAATAGAGTAACGTTCATGTGGTTTTTTATCATGCTATAATAGGTCTGTAAAGCAATCTAGTTATATTAGGATTTAGTTTCTTATTCTTGTTTCCTAAGATAATTTTTTAATCATCAAGTGTTTGTTCCCTAATTATTGAAGGACCCCTTTCTTTTGATAATTCAAAATTAATGGTAGACTTCTCTTTCATTGTAAGTAGGTTCCTGATTAATAAGAAATAGGAATCCTAGTTTGCGTAGGATTTGAGTTCTCTGCATCTTTTTTCCTTATAAATACTCAACTTTATATGTTGAACATCTTGAGTAGATGGTAGCACCTTGATTGGTTGTTCCTTTCTAACCTTCAGGATTCAGCCTGAATCAATAAGTAAAATTGAAAGTAAACAAGTCCTCTCAAATCATGGAAATAGAATGAGGACAAGCTTTTCCAACATAACACACAACATTTTATGCACTCAAGTTTGTTAGGTCCTTGACACAACTGAGAAGATTAGTTAAAAATTCTAAGAGGTCGTTTGGTAGGGTGTATAAGAATCGTGCTGAATTTGGTGTGTTAGAAATGCACTAATACTGGTATTAGTTATGCAAAGATTATTTCTTATGCAGTGTTTGGTTTGGTGTATTTAAAATAACATGCATTACATAATTTTTTTTTAAAAATATTATTTGTTTACAAAAATACCCTCCACAAAAATGGTGGAATGGACGTGGAAAGGTTTTGAGGGGCAATTGTGTCTTTAACCATGCTAATGCATGCATTAAAACCCTTTGCATTACTAATACCATTGGATTTCTATGTATTAGTTATACATACCTTACTACCAAATAGAGTGTATTACTAGTACCTTGTTTTGTACACTATTTCAACCTATGTATAACTAATGCATGCATTATTTTTTCTAATGCACTCGACCAAACGACCCCTAATAGTTAAACAAATACTAAGATTGAAATGGAACAGAAGTATACTTTGAAGAGAATTAGTAATATGGAACTGAATCTGTTTAGTGTTCAATTGTTCAATCCTCACCTGGTTGCTTCCTGTCACTTTGTGGTTGGGGTAATTTATCTCACATCTTGCGGATGCAAAGCTAAAGAGGCACGATTTAACACATTTTGTAGTGTGTTAATAATGGGATTCACCATAGAATTAAGTCTCCCTTCTAGAGTCATGAATACCATCTTCATGACCTTAAGTTATACCGCACAACTGAATATAAGTAAGGCTGTGGGAACAACACTAGGGTTTTTCCTAGGAAATGTGCATTTATATCGCCTATTGCAACTTTTAGAAATTGAAATCCAGGGTTGTTCATGATCCTTCTTGTTGACTATATAGACTGAAGAAGCTGCTCGGGAATCAAAACAGACAAAGCAAAGCCACTATGACGAAAGCAGGAGGAGGAAGGAGGAGGAGCGTGAAGCTAAAGAGCGTGCACTGGTAAATATCTGTCTGTGTGGAATCACTTGATGTGTTGCAGAATTCTCTTTGAGAGAACTGGGATAATTTGTGTAGGAAGAAGAAGCCAAGGCTCAACAGGCCAAAGAGGAAGAAGCTGCTGCTTTAGAGTTTGAAAAATGGAAAGGTGAAATTTCAGTTGATGCTGAGGGAACAACTGAAAACGAAATACAAGATGGAAGCCAGGGTCTACTTTATGATTTTGTGGAATACATTAAGGTAACTTTAATTCATGCCAGTTAACTAATGACACACCAAAGATTCATATACTATATCTACAGTTTCTCTCTTCTTTTCTTTTGCCTTATGGATGTGGTGAGATCTTCTCTTTCTTGATAAGTACAATTTCCCTCTAATTCGCACTAAAATTATTAACATTCGTCTAGACATACTTAAGCTTGTATAATAAATTTATGGTCAGAAGATATTCGCGACTTGGTGACATTTATTGACATGAGTAGGTCAAAAATCTTTTCATATACTGTTGCAGAAACACAAATGTGTGCCGTTGGAGGATCTTGCGGCAGAATTCAAGTTAAGGACTCAGGTAAGCACCCTTGTTCTGTTACCATTTCTGGATGTTAGTCACCATACCACCCTATTTTTTTTCTGCGTAGAATAGTGATTGTCATTTTTGGTTCTCTAAAAAGGAAGATCCATGGAAGCTAGTTCATGTTGATCTTCTTTTGCTGTAGTGAATTGTTGAGTAAAGTTGCTCATCTTCAACAACAACAACAACAACAACAGACCCAGTGAAATCTCACAAAGTGGGGTCTGGGGAGGGTAGAGTGTACACAGACCATACCTCTACCTCGTAGAGATAGAGAGGCTATTTCCGAGAGTTTCTCATCTTCCTACACGTAAAATAGATCCATATAGAATGTGTTTGGATGGAAAATGACTTCCCTGTTAGAAATAGGGAAAACAAGTTCCATAAGTGGCATTTCACATTGATTATCTCCTCCTCATGCCCATCCCATAGGCCCCGCTACTCCATATCCCACCCCCACCTCCCATAGTGTTTGCCTAGATTATATGTAAATGCTTTTGAGATAATATTTTTAGTTTGCTTACCAAACACCATAAAATAAGTAATAAAACCACTTATATTCCAGGAAAACATTTTCCTTCATACTAAACACACCTGTAATGTTCTCACTATAAGCTATATTCACTATTCTTGAATCACCCTCTCATTGCCCATTACTCTTTATTTCTCTATGCAGGAGTGTATCAATCGTATCAACTCACTCGAAGAAATGGGTATTCTCCTTTCCTTCTCTTTATCCATTCGATTGAATTTTCTCCTCTCGCATTGACCGAACGATAAAATCTTTCGATGTGATTATCATCAGGGAGACTTTCTGGTGTTATGGATGATAGAGGAAAATACATGTACATCTCACTAGAAGAAATGAAAGCTGTGGCTGACTATATTAGACGTGAAGGTAGGGTAAGTATCTCACACTTAGCTAGCAAGTCTAATCAATTCATAGACTTGGAACCAAAAGTTGAGTTAGTTGAGGATATAGGCACCATTGAGGAGGAGACCACTATTGCTTGAGCTTAATGAACTTGTATGTATAATTAATTGGAAAATCAAATGTTTAATAGACATGCTTTACCCTAATTTACATGCATTTCCTTTTTAGGAGTGTGTATCGGTCGGTTCGGTACGATTTGAAAGCTTTTCATTCAACGGTTCTTCCAATTTTTGTTTTTGAAAATGTTACACCAATGCCATACAAAAAGATATGTGACAACCAAACTTTGAGAGTTAAGGGTCGAAACCCAAACTAGTCAGGTTTTTTGAGTTGCATACTTGAACTATCATGTGAGTTTTCTACCTGAACTGCCGCCTATGTTTATCGAAACACACTTCAATTATTAGTTGTTCACTTTTTCTACTTGAAATATTACCATTGTATAGGTAGAAAAAATGAACTGATAGTTGAGGTGTGTTTCGATAAACATTTGGTGATAGTTCAAATAAGAAACTCACACATCTGATAATGTTCAGGTATGGAACTTTAAAAATCGGTTACTTTAGGTGTGTTTTTGCTTATTCACTCAACTTTTGAATAGACAATTAACAAAAAAGAAAGGAAAGGTGACGAGTACTCATTGCATTTTTATGATTGACGTCTCTTTTATTCAGCGTTTTGGGTGCCACTAAGTGGGAATTCACGATTTTCAAGTTTCATGTGTGTGTCAGTCCATAAATTTTTTTCGATCGACTCCATTGGGCATCAAACTTGGGGGAGGCCTAGTGATCAACACTTACTACATTTATGATCGACGTCTCCTTTTTCAACGTTTGGGGCCACGAAAAAAGAATTCACGATTTTCAAGCTTCTCGGTGTGTATTTGAAATTTTTGAACAAAAAGATTATTTGGCTGGACACATCAAACTCAAAAAAATCAAAAATTTCTATTTTGACTGGCATCACTGTTTTTGATATTTCAATATCACTGAATAGGAATTCAAGTTTATTTTTTTGAGTTCTCGATGTGTGTTGGTCCATAGATATTTCAAAATTTGTTGGATTGATATTGTTCTCGCCCAAACATTAAAACAATTTTCGTGATTAATACTCATTGCCCCATCATGATTGACATCATTTTTTGAAATTTTAGAGTCATAAAATTTTAGCTCAAACAGAGCCGGTCGCAAATATTTCACAAAAATCATGGACGTTACACACCGAAAATAAAAAAAATCACCATTTCTTGCTTTTGGCCTCATAATGAGTAAAATAACCTGCGTACGCCTTTCAAAAGCAATGTGCATCATTTAATAGGTCATTACGGATGCTCCCACATAATTTTAGCAAAAAAATTATCGAACACCCATATCACTCAAAATTCATGGACTAACACACTGAAAATAAAAAAATCACCATTTTCCTCTTCCGTCCTTATAACGAGTAAAAAAACCTACATACAACTTTCAAAAGCAATGCACATCATTTAATAGGTCGTCACAAATGCTCCCGCATAATATTGGACAAAATCACCTGACGCACATATCACTCAAAAAAAGATAGACTAACGCACACCGAAAATAAAAAAATCACAATAGGTCATCACCGATGCCCTAAAAAATTTGGCCAAAAACTGTCGGGCGCATATATCATACAAAATCCAAGGACTAACACATGAAAAAACGAAAAAAAATCTCCATTTCCTGTTCCGAGCCTCGTTTCGATTGGAAAAAATCTATGTTTGCCCCTCGAACCAACACGCACCATTTAATAAGTCGTCTTGGACGCCCCCCAAAAAATTTTGGTCAGAAACCGCTGGGCGCTCATATCACACAAAATTCATGGAAAAATCCCTATTTCCTCTTTCGGGCCTCGTTTGTACTCAAAAAAACTAATGTTTGCCCCTCTAATTAATGCGCGTCATTAAATAGGTCGTCACGGACATAGAATTTTTTGAAAAAACCTACCTATGCCCCTCTAAACATAGGTTTTTTCGAGTACAAAAGAGGTCCGAAAGAGGAAATGAGGATTTTACCATTTTTTCATGTGCTATAATTCATGAATTTTGTGTGATATGTACCCCCGATGATTTTTTTGCCGACTTTTTTTATGTGCGTCCGCGACGACCTAATTAATGGCGCGCGTTAGTTCAGAGGGGCAAATGTAAGTTTTTTCGAGTACAAACGAAGCACGGAAGAGAAAATGGAGATTTTCTCATTTTTTTGTGTGCTATAGTCCATGAATTTTGTGTAATATATGCGTTCGGTGCTTTTTAACCGAATTTTTTTGTGGGCATCCGAGACGGCCTATTTAATGATGCGCGTTGATTCGGAGGGGCAAATGTAGATTTTTTCGAGTACAAACGAGGCCCGAAAGAGGAAATAGAGATTTTTGTATTTTTTCGTGTACTAGTAGTACATGAACTTTGTGTAATATGTGCACCCGGTGATTTTTTTGCTGAAATTTTTTGTGGGCATCCGTGATGACCTATTTAATGGCGCGCGTTAGTTCGGAGGGGAAAACGTAATTTTTTTAGTAGTAACGAGGCCCGAAAGAGAAAATGAGGATTTTTTCATTTTTTCGTGTGCTATAGTCCATGGATTTTGTGTGATATGTGCGCCCGATATTTTTTTTGTTGAATTTTTTTGTGGGCGTCCGTGACGACCTATTTAATGGCGCACTGATAACGCTCAAACTACACCTCAATTAAGAAGCGTAAGCGGTCGTTGTCAAATATAGAACCCAACAAAGATTGGGGTCGATCCCATAGGGAATAAGGTGCAAATTAAGTCGTTAGTAATTTAGGTGACTAGTAATCACTAGTTTCCGGTAAATGAGGGGGGGGGGGGTTGTAGTGATCAATCTTCGATTGCTTTTTTGAATAATTCACGTAACAAACAACAGCTTTTAACGAGTAAAAATTAATATTAGAGATGAACTAGGGATGTGTTCACCATGGCTTTGTGGACAACCTTGGGTTAGAGTTCCAATGGATTCATTTCATATGCAAAACACGAAGTAGTTGAATTCTTTCGTACATCTAATCGTTTCTCAACCACATAGACGTATTTTCCTTTCAATTCTTTCGAACTTGAAAAAATACAATTATACAATTCAATTTAAGACTTCAAGTAGATTAATCTCGCTAAAGCATCAATCATTAGACGAGAATTAGTAGTCCCGAATCCTTGTTGTTAATCTAATTTACCCGATTTTAATCTCTTGATTAAAGAAAATCAAACCTAGGCTTGTCCTAATGTTTGCAACCATTAGAAAACAGTAAAAATGAAAGATTGACAACGTATAACGCATATAATCCAAACCCATTATCACACGTAACCTCAATTACGACTTTTGCCATGGATCCCACAACCCTAGTTGTGAGAGGATTAGCTACTCATGGATAAAGAAGAAGACAAAGCTATGATATTCATAATAGAAGATAATTTCTTACAGTATATGAAAAACTTACTTCAATTCTCCAATAAACTTGAGCAAATAATTCTCCAAAAGTAAGAACAATTGAGAGTAACGTATATTGTTGTTTGAGCACTGAAAAGAATTTAAAAATACTCTAAAACGAAGTTCTCAGAAAATACCCTAAGTGTCCTATTTATAGGCAATTCCAAAATAAATTCAGATTTGTTCAGGAAAGGAAAGTCGTGTCCAAGAAACGATTTGCAAAATGGTCCATTTTGGGGCAAAATGGTCCATTTTGGGGCAAAATGGTCCGTTTGTTTGACCGTTTTAACTTCTAACTTTGGCCCAGCTTCTATTTCTGAAAATGGTTAGAGAAACGGTCCGTTTCTCTTGAAAACGGTTCGTTCTCTTGACCGTTTTAACTCTTGAAAATGTGGCCTCTTCTGTTTCTGGGAACATACAGGGGAACGGTCCGTTTCTTATGAAAACGGTTCATGGATTTTTTGAGTCAAAACAAGGGCTGGAAAAAGAAATATCAATTTTTTCCATTTTTTCATGTGTTATAGTCCATGAATTTTTGTGTGATATATGCGCTCGACGATTTTTTAACCGAGATATTTTGTGGGCGTCCTGATGACCTATTAAATGGTGCGCGTATGTTCAAAGAGGCAAACATAGATTTTTTTGAGTCGAAACGAGACCCGAAATAGGAAATATCGATTTTTCAATTTTTTCGTATGTTATAGTCTATGAATTTTGTGTGATATGTGCGCCCGGTAATTTTTTGGTCGAAATTTTTTGGGTGCATCCTTGACGACCTATTAAAGGTGTGGGTTGGTTCATAAGGGAAAACGTAGGTTTTTTTGAGTCGAAACGAGGCCTTGAACATAAAATGTTAATTTTTCCATTTTTTTTTGTATGTTTTAGTCCATGAATTTTGTGTGATATGTGCGCCCGATAATTTTTTGCAAAAAATTTATGGGGGCGCCTATGATGACATATTAAAAGGGGCGCGTTGGTTCGGAGGGGCAAACGTAGGTTTTTTTTAGTCGAAATGAGGCCCTAAACAGAAAATATCAAATTTTTCATTTTTTTCGTGTGTTATATAGTCTATGAATATTGTGTAATATGTACGCCCAGCGATTTTTTGGTCGAAATTTTTTGGAGGCGTCCGTGACGACCTTTTAAATGGTGCGTGTTAGTTCGCAGGGGCTAATATAAGTTTTTTGAGTCAAAACGAGGCGCGGATCAGTAAATGTCAATTTTTCCATATTTTCTTGTGTTTTAGTCCATAGATTTTTGTGTGATATGTGCATCCGGCGGTTTTTTGGTCGAAATTTTTTACGGGCGTCCGTGATGACCTATTAAGTGATGCACGTTGGTTCGTAGGGGAAAACGTAAGTTTTTTGAAGTCGAAACGAGACCTGAAACAGGAAATATCAATTTTTCAATTTTATCATGTGCTATAGTCCATGATTTTTGTGTGATATATGCGTCCGGTGGTTTTTGACCAAAATTTTTTGAGGGCGTTCTTGATGACCTATTAAATGGCGTGCTTTGGTTTATAGGGGCAAATGTAAATTTTTTTGAGTCGACATTTAATAGGCTAATACTCACAAAAAATCAAAATAATCCTGATTTCCTATTCTGCGATGCATAGATAGTAAGAAAAACGACGTCCACCTTTCAAAAATAATGCACATTATTTAATAGGTCATCACGGATGAACCTATAAAATTTTATTTCAAACAGCGTTGGTGGCACATATTCCACAAGAATCATGGATTAATACCCACGAAAAACTAAATAATCCAGCTGTTTTGTTCTGCAACACGTACAGAGTAAAAAAAAAAGCAACATCCACCTTTCAAAAAAATGTGCATCATTTAATAGGTCATCACGAACGGATCCATAAAATTTGAGTAAAAACACAGCCGATCACACATATCTCAAAAAATTTATAAACTAACACACAAAAAACTGGAAAAAAAAATCCTCATTTCCTATTTCATGGCTCATATCCAGTAAAAAAAAGGTTATGTTGGCCTTTCCAAAACAATGTGCATCATTTAAGTGAAAATAACGCGGGTGAGTACTTTTAATAAATAATTACGGTTTATAGCGACACTTTTTATTTATTATCATCTATAGCAATGCATAGCAATATTATGATAAATCTGCATTATGTATTAAAAGTGAATTATGCATGCAATATATCTGCATTATAAGTGTTTTAAAATGTATTATACTTGTTTGATAAGAAATTGGCACAATGTATTATAAGTGTATTAAAGTATGTGATAACTGTATTATCCATGAATAAAATTTGTATTATATGTGTTTTATAAATTGTTCTCTGCAATATGTATTAAAATTGTATTATAAGTGTCCAGTATGCTATTGCTATAGATGACAAATATTTTCTTAATATAGTATATCTATGCAAGTTTCTCATCATTTAATAGGTCGTCACAGACGGACCCATAAAATTTGAACAAGAACTCAATCGGTCGCACATATTCCTAAAAATTCATGGACTAACACACAAAGAATAAAAAAAATCATCATTTTTTGTTTCGTGGCTCATATCGAGTAAGGAGAGCTACGTCCGTCTTTCGAAAATAATGTGTATCATTTAATAGGTCATCACGGATGGACCCATAAAATTTAAGCGAAAACACAACTTGTCGTACATATCCTAGATAATTCATGGACTAACACACACAAACAATCGAAAAAATCTAAATTTTTTATTTTGTGGCTTATATCGAGTAAAAAAGCTACATCCACCGTTGAAAAATGATGTGCATCATTTAATAAGTCATCACGGACGGACCCACAAAATTTGAGCAAAAACACGACCGATCGCATATGTCTCAGAAAATTCATGGACTAACACACGAAAAACGAAAAAAAAATCATTTCCTATTTCGTGGCTCATATCGAGTAAAAAAAGCTATGTCCGCCTTTTGAAAATAATGTATACCATTTAATAGGTCGTCACAGACGAACCCATAAAATTTGAACGAAAACACAGCCGACCGTCCATATCCAAGAAAATTCTTGGACTAACACATACGAAAAATCAAAAAATCCTTATTTTCTGCTTTGTGGCTCACAAAACAGGAATCTCGAACTCGGTCAGGCAAAGCCTGGTGACCAGTATTCATTGCACTTTAAAGGTCGATGTTTCTTTTTACGGGGTTTCAAGCTTCCCAGTGTTTCTTAATCGACGACTCTGTTGGGCTGGCTCAAAATGGCATGGTTACTAGCACTCATTACATTTTCATGTTCGACATCTCTTTTTCAGTGTTGTGCTAAAAAAAGATTCACTATTTTCAAGCTTCTTGATGTGTGTTAATCCATGAATTCTCAACAAAAATAATCCAACTTACTCCATTAAGACGAATTCACGATTTTCAAGCTTCTAAATGTGTAGCGATCCATAAATTTCTCATAATATTTTTAAACCAGCTCTGTTGGCCCCCAACTTGAGCGGGAAAGCCGTAAAAGCCTGACGACCAATACGCATTGCATTTTCATGGTGGACAAAACAAACTCGCATTTCTCATCGAGAGAACTGAACTACCTTGACCTGAATCTCTGGAACTCAATAAGACCAAGGCAAGTCCACTCTCAATTCAGCATTTCTCGACGTTTTGGTACACCTCCTCGGGCGAAAGAGTGGATAGGACAGTCTTTATATCATTCGTTCATGTCGCTACTCGCTACTGACCAAATGACTCGGTCCAGGTTGCAGGATACATGTAGACAACAGACTTGAGTTCGTAGTCCCGCCTTCCCAGCGGTTAAACTTCGAGCCACCTCTTCTACCCACCCCTTCCCGAACGCCCTATGCCACCCCGAGCAGAAGAAGAAAAAAGCTAAAACAGCCACACCACCTAACAGGATATCCAAGAACATATACAAATAATGCTAAGCAACAACTGAAACACATAGTTCTATTTGCACGCACAACGATTGTTCTGGAGAATATAACATCAGACATAACTACTATGCAGAGTGCCGACGAGCAACAAAGTATTATATATCAAACCAGCAGAAAACTAACACTAGGAAGTCCTTTTTTTTCTTCTTTTGGGCAGGATAAAGCACCAGTAAACTTTATTATCACTGAACTTGGATAGCATTTTCTGCACTCACACGACAAATATAAGAACTGCGCGATGACTGATGATGGGAATCAGAAACCGTGAATTTTGATGTGTTCTTTCTTCACGATTCCAGCCTGTTACCAAAAGTTAAAAGATGAAGATATTAGCAACGATGATGCATACACCGACAGAAACTACAACCGTCAAAACTAAATACCACAAGATTACAATTCAACTCATTGCTTGTCCTCTCTATTTTGGGGGAAAATCTTTGTTGAAAAATATACCAACACCAAAAACAGTGTCAGACTGAAAGAGAACTCAGCGGTTAGTGCACTCAAATGGCCGGACACTACAACTTCAAATTCAAGGAAGAACTAACCACGTTGAATCAGTACATGTATAGAAAAGAGTTTTTTTATATTGTTAGTGAATGCAAGGATAACGTATTTAGCACACATGTACTCATGATGGTAGCATATACTAATATGAACAAGACCTAGAGTCACCGATGAAAAAAACAATCACCTGGACAAGAAATGTAGAAACGTTCTTCCTCTGATCACCCTGGAGTTGAATAACCTGTGAAACCCACAAGACGAGTATGTTTAAGACACACCATGACAAGTATGTTAATACACAGCAATAAAAGTCAGCATAATGTTGTAAGACATTAATAGACAGATATCAATCTCGCCGACACAAACCTGGCCTAGTTCTGGATCCTGGACAACAGTACCATTGCAGCAAAACTCTTTCTTAAGGTCCTTAAGTATTTTATTGTAGCTGAATTCTTTCTTCAATCCTTGCACAGTTGTCAGGCTTTTCCGACCATTTCTTTGCTGTATGCGAATGTGTACATAATCTTTTGTCCCAGCTCCAGAATTATCAGCATTTGCCTCAGCAAAGGGATCTAATGAGACATCAAAACGAGGAAGTACAGGTCAGTACCCCCCCACAACCAAAACTAACAAGATAATCTTTTTCATGCAGTGTTAAGCATTTAATCCAACAACCACCACTATCCCAAAGCAACTTCGGCTATTCAAATTCACACTGGCCATGTTGCTCACCTAAGCTAAAAATTTGCCACTTGCAAGTGTTTAAGGTATACTGAAAGAGAACTAAAAATATGATACAAAACAACTAAATATCAAATTCAACTGAGGAATAATACATCAAACAAGTTACATACCAAAAGCAACGGGAACTTGGAGGTCGAGATCAGACATGAAACTTTGCTGAGAATAAAAGACAACCGTGCTCAAATCACCTGGGTGCTCAGGCCTGAGTAGAAGAAAAGGCTTCATCAATTATAAACCAGAAACCATAAGCAAACGGCCCGGCAGAGGGGGCATGAAAGAGATAACATCTCTACAAGACACATCAATATTGAAATAGAAACCATCTACCATACTAAAGTAGTTGCAGTACATGAAGAATAGATTATCTCATCTGCTGATGTATTACAATCAGCAGTGGCATGGGACTTAAAATACAGCCAAACTTGCACTAATATAGCTGATCCATAAGATACATGTATCTAAACACAAAAACACGGTAAAAGAAAGAACAAAGACGGAGGACATTGTCCTGAAAACAGAAAGAAGAACACCGGTAGCAACATAATCAGAGACATATAGAGGATAAAATTGCCCAAAAAATCCCAATTTTTCAAGTAAAAATCAAATTTTTATCACATGGAGACAGGTTAAATTTAGTGGATCCAAAGCTTATCAAGATTAACACACACTGAGCTAAATTCATAGAAATCAAATCACAGTCAAATAAAATTGCCAAAAAAGAACCAAATTTTCAAATAAAAATAAGATTTTTATCGACAGTTAATTTAGCAGATCCGAAGATCATCAAGATTACACACACATGTGTTTGCTAAGCTATTCAAATCAACTCACTGTCAGATAAAATTCCCAAAAAAAAATAAATACAATTTTTCAAATAAAAATAAGATTTTTATCACATGTAACAACAACAACAACATACCCAATATAGTTCCACAAAGCCGTCTACGAAGGGTAGAGTGTACGCAAAACTTACCCCTACCCTAACTGAGAGGTAGAGAGGGATCCAAAGCTTATCAACATCAACACATACTCAGCTAAATCCATATCACAGTCAAATAAAATTACCAAAAAAAAATCAAAATTTTCAAATAAAAATCAGATTTTTATCACATGTAAAAAACAAGAGAGACAGGCGGATCTGAAGATTATGAATATTATCAAGAATTTGGAATTAGAGATTACCTTGAAAATTAGGGTTTTGGAGAGAAGAAAAAAGGGGGACCCTTTACACCTTACAGATAAGTCTGAGCAAAATACAGAGAGAAGTAAAGTGCAGTTTGGTTTTCAATAGTAAAGCCGACAAATATAAACAAAAAGGCCTTCGGGTTTTGGGCCCAAATAGTTGGGCCTAAGGTCGTTTTGCTCCTTCGGTGACTCGAATCAACAATCGCAAGGCTGGAGGTAGAAAATGCTTATGAAAAACCTCTTTATGATTATACGGGGAAAATATCAGTACACATTAATTATCAAGAATATGACTTTAGATAGGAAGTTGTGGAGGTTGGTTAATAGGTGGTAGTATGTAGTGTGTCATCTCGATATATTTTCATACTAGTAGTCGTAATATTGCTTTTGTAGTTTCGTGTCCTTCAAATTCTGTTACTATGTGTTATTTCTTGTACTTCGATTATGATACTATATTATTTATTGTGATTACTGTTTAGAATGCCATGTTATGTTTTTATGTCCGTTACTTCTTTTTCTGGACTGCTTTGAATTATTTTTCCTCGAATTGGTAATCTGTGAAAAACAGTTTCTCTAACTCTGAAGTAAAGGTAAAAATCTGTGTACACTCTGTTGTTCGAAGTCCTAGGCAAAGGATCTTCTACCTTTCACGTGGTGACCTGATGATGGCAACTCAAACTCGATAATCGATAGGTTGTTCAAGGTTTCAAACTCAACGACAACAACTCAATGATGACAACTGAACACGAGGGTTAGGGTTTCAAACTCGACAACAACAACTCATACTTAATGATGGCAACTAAACATGAGGGTTACATTGTAGGTAAAGAGTTAAACCATATGCCTTAGCCAAACAGATACATCATAGCAAAAGATTAGAGCTGTTTTTGGCACTCTTTAACATATCTTCTAAAGAGAACACCAACAAGAATAGAAAAGCAAAACTTTGGTTCTCAGATTTCATAAAAGATGGAAGTAAATAAACTGAACTCAAACAAAGAAAAGAAAACAGAAGTATGCCACCATGAACACTGAGCATATACTCATTGACCACAAATAACAAGGCTATCAGTAAGTTCAAAACATAAAAACAACCTTCTAACTCCTCCGGTATTCGCCATCTTGATCTATGCAACACAACTGGAGTACATAGAATCATGAAATCTTAGCGTGTCAATGCTTATGAAGCCATACTCAAATTTACCAGATGCCAGTCAAGCCAACAGAGCTAAGAATACAGAGAGAACAAACAATAGACGAGCATAGCAGCTACCGATAAAGAGTGGCTTTATATGAGATCTAGACTTGCACCATAAAAGAAAAGATCAATAAACGGTTCCATAGACTTCATGAAGAACGCAGATACAAAGATGAATATTAGGCAATTGACAGAGAAAGCCTGCCAAAACCAATCATCAAATCCTGCAAGTCTTAGGCAGATATCATTTGTCGAGGAAATTATGGATTCATTTGAACCATCACATTAAGAAATATCGAATGCACAATTGCAAATATCAAATTTGTAGAAGCATAAAAGATGTATTCTTTCTATTGGTTGCAAACAAAGAGATCAAGACCAACATTTAAACCATGACTCAACACTTCTGTTCACAACAGAGATGAGAAACATTCTTAGGTAAATAAAACTGAACTATTGGTTGTGATGAAGTTCAGGATTGGACACATAAATTGATGTTCTAGGCAGTCAAAGAGGTTTCAACAAGAAGACGGAGCAAATCATACCTCAAAATTCATTATTTCGTACGATGGAAGTAAAACTGAGAACTTGAACAAAGTAAGAGAGTGATTGACCGCAAATAAATGTCTATCAGTATATTCAGAACATTACAACATGTTTCTAACTCCATCCTCCATCTTAATCTATATGTGCAAAACATAAGTGGAAAGAAGTCAAGCCATAATCATGAAATCCTAGTGTGTCACGATATGAAGACATAATCAATTCACAAGACGACGTCAAAGCCCAACAGAGCTAAGACTATAGAGAGCTACATAGAGAGAAAAATAGGTCTCATTCTCAATAAAGAGTGGCTGGCTTTATAGTTATATTGGAGGATCACAAAAGACGCATGAAGCATGCACATTCATAAAGACTAATATTAGGCAAATGACAAAGAAAGCCTCTGCCAAACCATAGTCTTCTTATTGATTGCAAACATATAAGTTCAAGGCAAAACGTGTTTAAACCTTAAGGCAGACATTATTATTCACAAACAAAAACATAAAAGAACGAGTCTTGGAGACATAACAAGATCACAAGTACCAGACACTAATTAATGAACCAAACAGACCCAAGAAACAGCTACAACCACCACCAACAGACCCCTTAGAAACAACCACGGAGACGGAGGACAAGGTGCAAAGTTGACTCCTTTTGGATGTTGTAGTCTGCCAGAGTTCTTCCATCTTCCAGTTGCTTCCCTGCAAAGATCAGCCTCTGCTGGTCTGGTGGGATACCCTCCTTGTCCTGAATCTTAGCCTTCACATTGTCGATAGTATCAGAACTTTCCACCTCTGGTGGGATACCCTGCCTGTCCTGAATCTTAGCCTTCACATTGTCGATAGTATCAGAACTTTCCACCTCCAAAGTGATGGTCTTCCTAGTCAAGGTCTTCACGAAAATCCACACCCCACCACGGAGACGGAGGACCAAGTGAAGGGTCGATTCCTTCTGGATGTTGTAATATGCCAGAGTCCTTCCATCTTCAAACTGCTTACCAGCAAAGATCAGTCTTTGTTGGTCCGGGGGAATGCCCTTCTTGTCCTGGATCTTGGCCTTCACATTGTCGATGGTGTCAGAGCTTTCCACCTCCAAAGTGATTGTCTTGCCGGTAAGAGTCTTCACGAAAATCTGCATCCCTCCGCTGAGCCTCAACACAAGATGAAGCGTAGATTCTTTCTGAATATTGTAGTCAGCAAGAGTCTTTCCATCTTCCAATTACTTACCAGCAAAAATCAGCCTTTGCTGGTCTGGGGGAATGCCCTCCGTGTCCTAAATCTTGGTCTTAACGTTGTCAATGGTGTTAGAGCTTTCCACATCAAGAGTGATCGTTTTTCCTGTGAGGGTTTTGATAAAGATTTGCATTCCACCACAGAGACGGAGGACCAAGTGAAGAGTAGATTCCTTCTGAATGTTGTAATCAGCCAGAGTACGGCCATCTTCAAGCTGCTTGTCGGCAAAGATCAATCTTTGCTGGTCTGGAGGAATGCCTTCCTTGTCCTAGATATTGGCCTTAATGTTGTCAATGGTGTCGGAACTTTCAACCTCGAGTGTAATTGTCTTTCCAGTGAGGGTTTTTACAAAGATCTGCATCCCACCACGAAGACGAAGCACCAAGTGGAGAGTTGACTCCTTCTGGATATTGTAATCGGCGAGAGTACGGTCGTCTTCGAGCTGCTTTCCAGCGAAGATCAGTCTCTGCTGGTCTGGAGGAATGCCCTCCTTGTCCTGGATCTTGGCCTTGACATTGTCAATGGTGTCTGAACTTTTCACCTCGAGGGTGATCGTTTTTCCAGTGAGGGTCTTAACAAAAATCTGCATACCACCACGAAGACGGAGCACCAAGTGGAGAGTGGACTCCTTATGGATGTTGTAATCGGCGAGCGTACGACCGTCTTTGAGCTGCTTTTCGGCGAAGATCAGTCTCTGCTGGTCTGGAGGAATGCCCTCCTTGTCCTGGATCTTAGCCTTGACGTTGTCAATGGTGTCTGAACCTTCCACCTCGAGGGTGATCGTTTTTCCAGTGAAGGTCTTGACGAAAATCTGCATACCACCGCAGAGACGGAGGACCAAGTGAAGGGTGGACTCCTTCTGGATGTTGTAATCAGCAAAGGTCCGACCATCTTCGAGCTGTTTTCCAGCGAAGATCAGTCTCTGCTGATCTAGGGGGATCCCTTCCTTGTCCTAGATCTTAGCTTTGACGTTGTCAATGGTGTCTGAACTTTCCACCTCGAGGGTGATGGTCTTTCCGGTGAGGGTTTTCACGAAGATCTGCATCTGTATATACAAAATTTAACCAAAATTAGCACACAAACTCGAATTGGTGATCAAGATTGAGTTTTTTTAATATTGAAAGGTTTTTCAGATCCTGAACACGGATAAACACACAGACGGAACAAAATACAAAAAATAAAATGAAGAAGCAGGCTACCAGACAACAAAAATAAGCACACAAATTTGGCTTGGTGCATACACAAAGCTATAAAGTACATCAAGATTGAATTTTTGAATAGGGTTGGCAACTAAATTCAATCTTCGAGACCCCATAACGTAAGAAAGTCGTGGAGTACATAAGCCCAAGGGATTTCTAATTCTATATAAACACATACCCAACAAAACAGATAACAGAAATTAAATGAAGCATTCATACAACCAAAATAAGCACACAAATCCAACACAACATATACAACAGGCAGGGCAGCCGGGATGCACAAAGCATCGGGCATCAACAGGGTTCGAAGAAGGGCCGCACCTCAAGAGGGTGTGATGTAGACAACCTAATGCAAGCATTAGTGACTGCTTCCCCGGCTCAAACTCGTGCCCCGTGCACGGAGACAACTTTACCGTTCTAAGCTCCATTTACCTCATATACAAAAGCTATAAATGAAATCAAGATTGAGTTTTTGTAATAGATTTAGAAGATTTCTCATATCATAAACGCATATCCAACAGAATAAATACAAAAATTCAACTTAGAGCATATACAAAGCTATAAAACAAAATCAGATTCTAAACACAGACCCCAATAGAATAAAGCACAAACAATAAACTTGGTGCATATACAAAATATTGAAACAAAATCAAGATCGAGTTTTAAAAACATAAATAGAAGTCCTTTCTGATCCTTAAACACATACCCAACATAACAGATAGAACAAATTGCAGAAAACTAAACAAAGAAACATTTATACAACCAAAACAAACAAAACACAAATCTAACACAGCATATACATAGCTATAAAACAAATTCAAGATTGAGTTTTTATAACAGATCTAGAAGCCCTTTCAGATTCTAAATACAGACCCCAACATAACAGCACAAAAATTCAACTTGGTTCATATACAAAGCATTGAAACACAATCAAGACTATGTTTTTAACTTTCAGATCAGAAACCCAATAAAACAAATAGCACAAATTACATAAGAACAAACGAAAAGATATTCATACAACCAAAATAACAACACAAATCCGACTCAAGCATATACAAAGTTATAAAACAAATTCAAGATTGAGTTTTTATGACAGATTTAGAAGCCCTTTCAGATCTTAAACACAGATCCCAACAGAATAAGCACAAAAAATTCAACTTGGTACATATACAAAGCATTGAAACAAAATCAAGATTAAGTTTTTAACTTTCAAGGGTCTTTTGGTACGCGGACTAAATTATCCGGGATCTGAGATTATAATCACATCACTATAATCCCGAGATAAGTTGGGATATTCCAGAATTAAGTTTGAAATTAGATTTATATTATGTTTGATTGACGGTACAAATACACTATCAACATGAGATATTACACCTTATCCCGCGTATCAAACTACCACTCAGATCATAAACACAGAACCAATAAAACAAATAGCACAAATTACAGAAAAATTAAAACTAACAAATTCTTGAGTAAAAGAAAAGCTATAATACCTTGAGAGGTTTTACTTGAAGAATATGAGGAGATGATGAAAGAAGTCTGTGAATGAATGCTAGAGCTGTCAATACGGGCTGGCCCAACCTATCCAGGCTAGCCCCCGCGAGCTTTGAAATTTGACGGGCCAGGCCGGGCTGGCCCATTAAAATGATGGGCTCAAAAATAGCAAGCCCAACCCATCACTCTGCGGGCTGCGGGTCTCGACGGGTCAACCCATTTTTAAAATAATATTATTTTTTAAATTTAAATTTAATTTTAAATTATTAATAACATAAATATTTACAAGACAATATTACATAATGTTACTACTTGCTAATTAAGTTCAAGTTCACAAAAAATAATCATAATAATCTGTGAAACTACATAACTTTTGACATGATATTGTTCGAAACTTACATATTTTATAAACATAATTAATATTTAAATATTTATGATGGTTTAAGTAAACTTTGAGTTTGGACTCATCTTGTTCTTTTTAGTCCTCTATTTTATTTTTATTTTTTAATTAATTTTATTTAGCCCACGGGCCAGCCCAACCCATATTGCTAAAGCCCTACGGGCCCAGCGGGCTTATCCGGGCCGGGCTAAAAAGCCCTGTTCTCAAATGGGCTGCAAAAATCTTAGCCCAACCCTATCAAATTACAGGCTGGGCCGGGCTAGGCCCGTTTGACGGCTCTAATGTATGCGATGGGGTTACAGAGGGGACAACTACACAAATACCCCTTAAAGGGAGTGGCTTTGCATTTTTGCCCCCATAAGAAAGGTCTTACAAAAATAGTCTTCCTTCTTTTTATGCATAGAACAACTATTTTTTTGCCCCTCTATACCTCAAATATTTTTAAACAACTCTCCATGCTCATTTGTCTCTCAACTTCTATATTTATTTATTTTTCTCTTTTTTATTTTTCTTTGATTTTTATTTTTTCTTTTATCTTTTTTTCCCTTTTTTCTCGATCTTTATTTTTCTTTTATTTTTGTTTTATTTTTTTTCCTTTTCTCCTCTCAATTCTATTTTTTTTCCTCTTTTTTTTTCCATTTTTCTCAACCTTTATTTTTCGTTTATTTTTTTGTTTTGTCTTTTTTTTTTTCTTTTTTTCACAATCTTTATTTTTTTCTTTTCTCCTCTCAACTTCTATTTTTTTTTCTCTTTGATTTTTAATTTTTCTTTTCTCTTTTTTTTATCATTTTTCTCAATCTTTATTTTTTTTATTTTTTTTTGTGAGATATTCTATAACTCTTGTTTTAGAGGCAAGACTTAGCCCAAGGACTTCCAAACAACAAATTACCCCCCATGAACAAGACTTGACACTAGCACATTGTGTCTTGATTTATGAGATGCTTTATAACACTTGTCTTAGAGGCAAGACTTAGCCCAAAGACCTCTCAAAAAATACAAGTTACGCCCCATGGACAAGAGTTGACACTACCACATTATGCTTGATTTATGAGATGCTCTATAACGTTTGCCTGAGAGGCAAGACTTAGCCCAAGGACTTCCAAATAACAAGTTACACCCCATGGGCAAGAGTTGACACTACCACATTGTGTCTTGATTTATGAGATGTTCTATAACTCTTGCCTTAGAGGCAAGACGCAGCTCAAGGACTTTCGAACAACAAGTTACGCCTCATGGGCAAGAGCTGACACTAACACATTGTGTCTTGATCTATGAGATGCTCTATAACGTTTGCCTTAGAGGCAAGACTTAGCCCAAGGGCCTCCCAAAAAATAAGTTACACCCCATGGGGCAAGAGTTAACACTACTTCATTGTGTCTTAATTTATGAGATACTTTATAACTCGTGCCTTAGAGACAAAATTTAGCTCAAGAATTTTCAAACAACAAGTTATGTCCCACGAGCAAGACTTGATACTACCACATTGTGTCTTGATTTATAAGATGTTTTATAACTGTTGCCTTGGAGGTAAGACTTGTTGCAAAGGACTTCCAAACAACAAAGCACACCCTTAAGTTTACTTCGATATCAAAGAAAGAAGTTTCTCTTTGCGGATTATCCAACTTTCTATTCATTAGCAAAAAAATAATAGAGGTTAAGAGAAAAAAAAAAAAAAAAAAAAAAAAGGAAAAAAAAAAGAGAAAAAAAAAAGAGAAAAAAAGATAAAGCTTGAGAAAAAAAATAAAAATTGAGAAAAAAATAAAATAAAAATAAAGGTTGAGAGAAAAAGAAAAAACAAAATAAAGAACAAAAAAATAAAGGTTGAAAAAAAAGAAAATGAGAATTAAAAAGAAATTAAGAAAAAAGGAAAAAAAAAAAAGTGAAAATTAAAAGTTGAGAGACAAATGAACATGAAAAGTTGTGGTGTAGAGGGGCAAAATTGTATTTGTTCTATACACAAAAAGTAAGAAAGAGTATTTTTTAAAGACTTTTCTTATGAAGGACAATAATTGAAGATACTCACTTTGGCGGACACCCCGTGTAATTTCCTGGTTACAGAGAGGCTCCTTTTATAGGTGCTATTGGCCGACTTTAGAAGAAATTTGCCTAATATAGTAGACTATAATAGGATGATACGTGTTCTACTGACTTTTGTATTGCCATTATTTGAACCTACAAGCTAAGGTTACCTCTTTTTTGTCTTTTGCTTTGATGGGTGGAGAAAACTTAAGTGCCGTTTGGACTGCAACTTCCTGTCAATCCAACAACAAGAATATTAAAATATTAATTGATAAAATATTGATATAGCAAAAATTACATAACCTAGCAAATATTCATGTCTATTATGATCAATACCAACAACTTAATTCAATTACATTTCGCAGCAGAGCGTTTAGAACTATTTTGTATGTTATTCTCTCTATCAACGCTCAACTATATTTGTATTTGTATGCCTGTATTTATATTTGTATCATGAGATTCCACAAAATATACAATACAGAATTGTATTTGTACGTCGAGATTTACGAATGATATTACGGATTTGTATTTATATTAACAACTAAAGACCGACTTTCATTCATTATCATTAGTCTACGTGAAACTAAGAAAGAGACATGTGCCTAAGGCGACATGTAAGCAAACTGTGCACAACACGCCAACAGAAGAGGAGAGATATTCGCAATTACTACCGCAAGAGAGCTGCCCCCTATCTTCTCAAGAGACCCTCGTTCGTACCTTCTTGACTTAGTCTTCCAACTGAACAATATGGCCTTGCCATCCTGCCGCTAGCAGAAGCTAAGCGCGCTAAGAAAGATTGCTTCTGTTAGTAAAAATAGATTGTAAAAACAGAAGCTTGATATGCAGCTCAAGGCTATTATCAGCAAGTTCAGAACACAAGAACAACCTAGGCAAACACAAGTGGAGTAAATAGAAGCCAAGCTCAGAATCATGAGATCCTAGTGCTTCGCGCTTATGACAGCCATAATCAACTTACCAGATGCACCAACAGAGCTAAGAATAGAAGAGCATAGCAACATAGTTGTCCTCAATTCTTCAATAAAGAGTGGCTGGTTCTATATATAGTGAAATTGATGGATCTTAACTTGCATCATAAAAGAATAAGACCAAAAAGTTATTCATGAAGCATATGCACAGTTACAAGTACTAGTAATACTTAGGCAAATGACAAAGAGAGCCTGCTAAACCAATTATCAAATTCTGCCATTTTTGGTAGATAGACATCATTGAACAAATTCTGTCCAATAGATCATGCCATTGAAGATCAACAACTGCACAAGATATCTAAGAGCTTAAGATCAAAGTTTGAGATATATACTTCACTAATTGCAAGATAAGAGAATTCAGGAACAAAAATTTAACCAGAACTCCATATTGTTATTCACAAACAGAACTTGTGTAAGCTCAAAACTTCCCCATCTCATATGCTGATGGAATTATAAGAATTTGCAACTAGTTGTAAGTTGAACATTATATAGGCTAAAACTGAAATGACCAGACATGGAGGAGAAATTCACCAAATAACAAAGACCCGAATAAGGTTAAACCAGAAAATTATCCAATCTTAGGAAGGAGAGTGAAGAGAGGGAGGAGATCAAAATGAAATACTTGTATTGAACGAGCACTTCTACACGGAAACAAAGACCTTCGAGAACAAATATTGGACCGGGAAGAGAAAGGGTGAAAAAGTAAAGCGCATGTGGCACGAAAAGGAGATCCTATTTTGGTAAGACTTGATCTGAATCGTAATTCAGATTCAAGTTCATCAGTGTGTTGCAGATGACTGATCTATTTTTTTACAATACACAATACAGAGATCTCTTCTGTTCCAGTAAGAACATATTATAGTAGTGTAATCAAAACGTTTAATCTGTTTGACAACATATAGAATGTCCTCCCTTGTATAAAAGAGAACACCAACAAAGCAAAGATCATCAATGCAAGAGCTTAAGAAGACCAAACTTTGAGATCATAATCTTCTCATAGATTGCAAACAGTAAAAGTGCTAAGGCCAAACATTTTATAAACAGGCTAGTTCATTATTATTCAAAAACAGAAACATGAGAGTTCGCGAGTCTCAGGAAACAAACAGACCCAACACACCAACAACAACAGACCCCTTCAAAGACCACCACGGAGACGGAGGACAAGGTGCAAAGTAGACTCCTTTTGGATGTTGTAGTCCGCGAGAGTCCTACCATCTTCGAGCTGCTTCCCAGCAAAGATCAGCCTCTGCTGGTCTGGGGGAATGCCCTCCTTGTCCTGAATCTTAGCCTTCACATTGTCAATAGTATCAGAACTTTCCACCTCCAAAGTGATGGTCTTCCCAGTCAAGGTCTTCACAAATATCTGCATACCTCCCCTGAGCCTCAACACCAGATGAAGGGTGGATTCCTTCTGGATATTGTAATCGGCCAGTGTCCTTCCATCTTCCAACTGCTTACCAGCAAAAATCAACCTTTGCTGGTCTGGTGGGATACCCTCTTTGTCCTGAATTTTGGCCTTAACATTATCAATGGTGTCAGAACTTTCCACCTCAAGGGTAATAGTCTTGCCAGTCAAGGTCTTCACAAAGATTTGCATCCCACCACGAAGACGAAGGACCAAGTGAAGGGTAGACTCCTTCTGGATGTTGTAATCAGCAAGGGTCCGGCCATCCTCAAGCTGCTTTCCGGCAAAGATCAATCTTTGCTGGTCTGGGGGAATGCCTTCCTTGTCCTGGATCTTGGCTTTAACGTTGTCAATGGTGTCGGAGCTTTCAACCTCAAGGGTTATTGTCTTTCCGGTCAAAGTTTTCACGAAAATTTGCATTCCACCACGAAGACGGAGTACCAAGTGGAGAGTGGACTCCTTTTGGATGTTGTAATCAGCCAGAGTACGGCCATCTTCAAGCTGCTTGCCTGCAAAGATCAACCTTTGCTGATCTGGAGGAATGCCTTCCTTGTCCTGGATCTTGGCCTTAACATTGTCAATGGTGTCAGAGCTTTCCACCTCAAGCGTGATTGTCTTGCCAGTAAGGGTCTTCACGAAAATTTGCATCCCACCACGAAGACGGAGCACCAAGTGAAGGGTTGATTCCTTCTGGATGTTGTAATCAGCCAGGGTACGGCCATCTTCCAATTGCTTGCCAGCAAAAATCAGCCTTTGCTGGTCTGGTGGGATACCCTCCTTGTCCTGGATCTTAGCCTTAACATTGTCAATGGTGTCGGAACTTTCCACCTCGAGGGTAATTGTCTTTCCGGTGAGGGTTTTCACAAAGATCTGCATCCCACCACGGAGACGCAAGACCAAGTGAAGGGTGGATTCCTTCTGGATGTTGTAATCAGCCAGGGTACGACCATCTTCCAATTGCTTGCCAGCAAAAATCAACCTTTGCTGGTCTGGTGGGATTCCTTCCTTGTCCTGGATCTTAGCCTTAACGTTGTCGATGGTGTCGGAGCTTTCCACCTCAAGGGTGATGGTCTTTCCGGTGAGGGTTTTGACAAAGATCTGCATCTGTGTAAACAAAATTCAACCAAAATAAGCACATAAATTCGACTTGGTGCAGATACAAAGCTATAACACAAAACAAATCAAGATTTGACTTTTTCAGATCATAAATAGAGACCCAACAAAAGAAACACTGATTAGCACAAAACACAAAACTCAACTTGATCCACCCACATACAGAAGTCCAAAAATTGAAGCAAAATCAAGATTAAGCTTTTATTATACAGAATTAAAAGGTCTTCTTAGATCATAAGCACAGACCCAATAAAACAGATCAACACAAAATACAGAAAGTTCAACTTGCTGCATATATATATAGAGCTATAAAACCAGATCAACATTTGTTTTTAAGATAAGAATTAACAGGTCTTCCAGATCATAAACACAGCCCCAACAAAATATATAGAACAAAATACAGAAAATAAATCCAAGCAGCAACTACCATACAACCAAAACAACAACAAAAGCGAGGTCTGAGAGAGGGTAAAGTGTACGCAGACCTTACACCTACCTCATCGAGATAGATCATACAACCAAAACATTGAAACAAAATAAAGATTGAATTTTTAAAACAGAATTAAAAAATGTCTTTCTGATTCTAAACACATACCCAACAAAACAAATAGCTCAAAATACAGAAAATTAATCAAAGCAGCAGCTATCATACAACCAAAACATTGATAACAAAATCAAGATTGAATTTTTAATACAGAACTAAAAGCCTTTTCTGATCTAAACACAAACCCAACAAAGCATATAGCACAAAATACAGAAAACTAATCAAAGCAGGCAGCAGCAGATATCATACAACCAAAACATTGAAAACAAAATCAAGATTGAATTTTTAAAACAGAATTAAAACCCCTTTATGATTCTAAACACATACCCAATAAAACAAATAGCAAAAATAAATACAGAAAAAAATTAAAAACAAAGAACAAGAAGAAGGAAAAGCTATAATACCTTGAGAGGTTTTTTTGAAGAATTTGAGGAGATGAGAAATCAATGGATGAATGAATGAATGCTATGGGGTTACAGAGAGGCTCCTTTTATAGTTGCAATGGCCGCCTTGAGAAGAAAATTGCCTAATATAGTAGCCTATAATTGGATGACACGTGTCCTTTTGCTTTGAACGGTGGAGAAAAATTAGGTGCCGTTTGGATGGCAACTTCCTATATTATTATCAATATCAATCCAACTTGGCAACTTGAAGAATATTTAAAATCCAAGTAAAGTGGTTGACATAATTCTTTTTTTTGTTTAATAATTTGGGGTTGATGGAATTCTCTAATTCGAATAATTCAAATTTATATTTTGAAAAATTATTATAAAAAATTTAATATTAATACCGATAAGAATAACAAATTCAGTGTAATCTCACAAGTGGATTCTGAGAGGATAGTGTGTACGCAACCCTTATTTCTATTTTGTAAAATTATAGAGGTTAATTTTTATAGACTTTCGGCTCAAGTAAAGCATAACAGAAATCAGTAAAAAAGAGTATTGAGGAAGTCATATAAAAAATAGTGGAGAAAAGAATAGTAGCAACAACAAATAATAACAATAATCGAAACAAAGAAAACGTCACATACTAATAGAATCAAAGAATAAGATAGTAGGAGAGTAATAACAATATTGACAAGGGAAATTCAACAACGTTCGACTATCTATTACCATTCTACCCTAATCAGAGGCGGAGCCGGGATTTTCACTGAGGGGGTTCAAAATCTGGAAATACAAACACACGAACTAGCCGAAAGGGGTTCAACATCTACTATATATACATTAAAAAAAAATTTAACCATGTATAAGTAGTATAATTTTCTGCTGAAGGGAGTTCGGATGAACCCCCTGGCCAAAGGGTGGCTCCGCCACTGACCCTAATTCTCGATCTCTTTGTCATGTCTTCAGTAAGTTGCAGGTGTGTCATCCCATGTCTAATCATCTCACTTCAATACTTCTTCGTCCAACCTTTACCTTTCGTCAGCCCCTTCCCCCCCCCCCCCCCCTCCCCGTACAGTCATCATTTCGTCGCTCCTTACTAGGACATCCATGCATCTCCTCTTCACATGTCCAAAATCACCTTAGCCTCATTTCACCATCATGTCCCTCACAATAACTTATCTTGAATATCGTTGCTTGTAATCTTATCTATCCTTGTATACCAACACATTCATTGCAACATCCTTATTTTTGCTACTTGCATTTCTTGAAAGTGCGAGTTTTTGATCGATAACACTCCACTTCATACAACATAATTGGTCTAACAATCAATTTATAAAACTTACCTTTAAGTTTTGATAGAACCTTCTTATTACATGAGGCACTGAATGTAAGCCTCTATTTCATCTACATACTCCAATACGATATGTAACATCATTGTCCTTTTCCTATTTCTATATACTTATAAGAGGGAGTTAACATGTGTGCTTAAGCAGGCACGAGGTGGACGTGTCTGCTTGTGTTGTCTGCTTGGATATTTCTTTTTATACTTTCTCCGTTTTAATTTGTTTATCCTACTTTTCTTTTTTGATCTATTATATATTTGAAAATTACATAAAAAGTAGTATAAATCACAATAATTAATAACTTAAAATATTTAAAAGACATAAATATTTGATTGGCTTTCTAAATTTTATCAGTGCCGCACAAATTGGGATAAAAAAAAGTACTTTAAATCACAATAACTAACAACTTAAAATATTTAAAATAAATATAAAAAAATTAGCTGACTCTCCAAATTGTACCAATGCTGCATAAATTGGGACAGGAGGAGTACCATATATTATTTGAAAATTACGTAAAGAGTATAATAAATCACAATAGTTAACGACTTAAAATATATTAAAAATCATATAAAAATTTGATTGACTATCTAAATTATATTTATGTCACATAAATTGAGAGAAAAAAATAATATATATTGGACCCGTACTAGTACGGGCTCCTTTATATCTAGTTCTAATACAAGGTTAAGGAAGTCAACAAGCAGCTTGATCAAATATAAATCCTTTACCGTCTTTTTGGTTTACCCTCAAAAATTGTAGTTAACAAGTAATAAATTTTGGGCAAAATGATCTAATGGATCCTTGTACTTGTTCGAGTTTGTATTGTGAACACCTTTACTTAGCCCTTTGTCATCTAAACCCCTCAACCCATTAGAATACAAGATTTTAAGTCTTTTTTTTTATATGGCATCCTATGTGGCATAGACCATCAGAGCGTGTGATACAAACAAAAAAGGAGCGTGAAACCTTGTAAAAAGAGTCAAACGATCAAATTAGGGCTTATTTTGACTAAAAAATAATTAAAAAAAATAAAAAAAAAAATGAAAAAAAGGGTGACAGCTCTTCCTTCTTCCCCTGGCCACCATACCCTTCATTCTTCCCCATTTTCACCACTTTCAAGCTTCAATTAAAATATTGTGTTCTGATGGGTTGTGGGGTTTAGATGACAAAGGGATAAGTAGAGTTGTTCACAATACAAACTCGAACAAGTACAAGGGTCCATTAGATCATTTTACCTAAATTTTGTTGGTAGAACTCTCATTTGAACTCTCAATTAGAGGTCTTGATTCTGATTATCAGTATGAGCACTATCCATAAATAGGCGCTTGAAGTCAAATTAATCGAATTCCAATATGGATGTCGAACACAAAATTGAAACCCCCTCTCCCTTCCCTTTCTTAAAAAGAAAAAGCAATACCTGACCATAGGGGTGTTCACGATTTGGATTAAAATCGATTCAAACCGAAAAATTGAATCGAACCGATTAAATAAATAAATTTTTATTTGGTTTGGTTTGGTTTGGTTTTACATTTTTAAAAACCGATAATATTTGATTTGATTTTGATTTTTGCTCAGAAAAATTGAAGAAATAACCGAACCGAACCAATAAATTATATTACATATTTTTTAAAATTATATATATATAAAATATTTTTTTATGAATAATTTTAATTATCTTATATATGTTTTCATCAAAATTTATTTATAATTTAAATATCTTGTATTAGAGTACGCCATTTTATTGTTTTATGTGGTAATCTCACAACGTATTTTTTTTTAAAGAATTATTATCTTTTTTCCCCGTTTGAATGAATCATTTCTTTTATTTTCGTATATGGTTAACAACCGAACCAAACCGAATCGAAATCGATAATAACCAAATCGATAAATGTATATTACATTTGGTTTGGTTTGATTTTTTTTTTTTGGTAACTCATCATTTTGTATTCATCACCAAACCTGATTCTAGGAGTGTTACCAACTAGCTACAAATAAATATGTCTGATAACTTCTACAAAAGGCCTCAATGGCTTTCAAGACTTTTGCTGGTAAATGGAAAAGTTGAGACCAACAAGCTTGGACTCCAAATAAATCTGATTGCACTAAATGCACCTGACCTGCATAAGATAGTTTTTTAGCTGTCCAAGAGGAAATTCTTGCAACTATTTTAGCAAGAATTTAAATTACGGCTAAATCTCAAATAATTTAAAAAATCGATTATATTGATTTGATTATGATTTTGACCAATAACCGACCCAAACTGACCACCTTTAAAATTACGGCTAAATCTCAAATAATTTGCAAATGCTGGTTAAGATATAAACAAACGCTCTCAAAGAGTGGCTACCTCTGCAATTTTTACTCATTTCTCTCTCCTACAAAGTTCAACTTTGTAAAGTAGCTCACTCATAAATCGATCGGAAAAAAATCAGCAGCAAATTCTCAGAATGGCTCCCGTTGTTCCCAGATCCGGCGACGCCATTTTCGCCAACGTTGAACGAGTGGTATTTTTTCTGTTGAATTTGAGATTTTTTTGACTAAATTTGAGTTTTTTTTTCGATTTAATTTGAGATTTTTAGACTAAATTGAGATCTTTTTCGATTAAGTTTGAGATTGTTAGACTAAATTTAAGTTTTTTTTCCGATTAAATTTGAGATTTTTAGACTAAATTCGAGTTTTTTAAGACTAAATTTGAGATTTTCCAGACTAAATTTTGGTACTAATTGTTGGATTAATTTTTGTGGGTTTTCGGTAGAATGCTGAACTTTTCACCTTAACGTATGGTGCGATCGTGAGACAACTGCTTACCGATTTGGAGGAGGTTGAGGAAGTCAACAAACAGCTTGATCAAATGTAAATCTTTTGCTTAGTGTTTTTTTTTAGCTCAAGAAATGTAGTTAACATGTACTAATATGATTTTTAGTTTTTTTTTCTTTGATGACCGTGGTGTCCGGGCCATCTTTCGCGCACCTCGACTAAATCCACGGGATACCTGTCACCTCCCACTAGCAACATGTACCGGGTAACTCTGTCCACCAAGGCTAGAACAAATGGGAAGAATCACCTAGTGTTTTTTGTCTCAGCTGGGATTTGAACCTGAGATCATGGTTCTTTAACCCACTTATTGGCCACTAGGCCATAGTCCACACTCCACACCCTTGGGTGCTGTTTTTTAGTTGTTTTGTTAGTGTTGTAGAACTTTAAATTGATCTGTCTATGTGATCTGAAGCCCAGATGAAGTAGGGGGGTTATCAAATGTAAATCTTTTACCTAGTTTTCTCTCCCTCAAAAACTACAGTTAACATCAGCCGAGCCAAACACACTAGGTGATTTCTTTCCATTTGTCTAAGTCTTGGTGGATAACATTACCTGTGTTGTGTTGGTGGGAGGTAGTAAGTAACATGTGGAATTAGTCGAGGTGCATGCAAGCTGGCCGAGACCCCACGGTTAGTAAAAAGAAAATTGTAGTTAACATGTACTAATTTGTTTTCTAGGTTGTGGGTTGGTAGTAGTTGTTTTATTAGTGTTATAGAATTTTCAATTGAATTCCGCATATGTGATCCGAAGTCTAGATAAAAGAGGTCAACAAACAGCTTGATCAAATGTAGATCCTTTACTTAGTTTTTTCCCCCTCAAACACTGTAGTTAGCATGTATTAATTTGTCTAGGATGTGGGTTGGTATTAGTTGTTCTGCTAGTGTTGTGGAACTTTAAATTGAACTCTGTCTATGGGATCTGAAGCTCAAATAAAGTAGGGGAGTTATCAAATGAAAATCCTTTACCTAGTTTTCTCTCCCTCAAATACTGTAGGTAACACAACTGAGACAAAAACACTAAGTGATTTCTTCCCATTTGTGCTGGTGGGAGTAGCAAGTAACTTCTGGAATTAATCGAGGTGTGCACAAGCTACTCCGGATACCACCACGGTTATTAAAAGAAAGCTATAGTTGGCATGTACTAATTTGTTTTCTAGGTTGTGGGTTGGAAATAGTTGTTTTGTTAGTGTTGTAGAACTTCCTATTGAACTCGGTCAATGTGATCGGAAATCTAGATAAATGAGGTTGAAGAGGTCTACAAACAGCTTGATCAAATGTAAATCCTTTACCTAGCTTTCTTCCCTCGAAAACTGTTGTTAACATGTACTAGTTTGTCCTCTAGGTTGTGAGTTGGTAATCATTGTTTTGTTAGTGTTATAGAACTTTCAATTGAACTCCATCTACGTGATCCGAAAGCCAGAAAATGATTTGAGTCAGAAGAGCTCATTAACGATGAATCCTGTAAAATGAGCTTAAGTGAAGAAGCGGGGTTCATATAGCTGGCCCCAACTTGCTAAGGCGTAGTTTAGTTGTTGTTGTAATGATGAATCATGTGAATGGATCCAGAGGATACATCTAGCTGACTCTAGCTAGGATTGAGGCATAGTTGATTGATATTGAATGGAATTGTCAGTGGCAATTTAGTTTAGTTGTATTGGCTCAGAAGTATAAACTAAGTTTGTGAAGTTTAACTGAATTGCAGGGGTTATAACATTGGAATTCGGCTCATTGATGAGTTTCTGGCGAAATCTAATGTTTCTAGGTGTATTGATTTCAAGGAAACAGCTGAAGTCATTGCCAAGGTCTCTCTCCCCCTCCAAATTGCATTTTATTTAATTGTGTGTTGGCTTAATAGTGAAATTCCAGTTTTATTTTGAATGCTAGACTGCTAGTCTCGAATCCCACACATGCCAGTAGCAAATGTAAAACAGAGCTGTTCAAGAAAATCGTCAGGAGTAATGTGGAAGTATAAGTTTTACTAATGTTATAGAGGGTGATGTGATAATTTAAAAATAAGAGAAGGCTGTCCTTCTTTGCATCTTCTTTAGAGGGTTTGTTGTTCCTGGGATACGATAATGATGAACTTTAGGATAACTTTTATACCTAGTTAATTCCTTAACAATCTGTACAAGTATTAAGGCTGGATAAGTTTTCTGGACTTCAATTCATGTTCTAGATCTCTTACTAAGAGCGTGACCGACAGCATTCATTTTACACTATGCTCTGTAATGGAGGATTGATGGTGTGAATGTTTACAAACACACACACACACATACGAAAGATATGCAGCAGGAGGTAGCAAATCCTTCTATCTCTAGTTAATGTTCCCGTCATTCTGTGGGGAAGTTTGTCTTTCAGATGTTTGAGTAATAAAAGTTGGGAATGAATTGTCTGGTTGATTTTCTGGGTTGAGCCCAGTATTATTGTTGCTTCTATTGCAGTACTAGTGGGCAGTGAGCAGAATATCGTGCTGTTTCTCTGTCATATGTTTTGAGCTGAGCACCGTAGCATATTCTCAAGCTCATTCTTTATAATATTAATGTAAACTAGTTAATCATTCTGTTAAAAATGTCTATGCTGAAATTCTTGATTGAAAACATGTTCTTGCTTCTCACAGGTTGGCCTCAAAATGTTCCTAGGTGTCACAGCAACTGTAGGCAATTGGGATGCTGAGGGAACAACGTGCAGTTTAATTTTGGAGGACAACCCATTGGTAGACTTTGTTGAGCTCCCTGATACATGTCAAGGTCTATATTATTGTAACATCTTGAGTGGAGTAATCAGAGGGGCATTAGAGATGGTGAGCTTCCCCCTTCTATAACATCTGCTAATTATCAATTTTTACTATACGATAGCCTCACACGACATACATGCTTTGGTTCACATCTTTCTCTCTCCGAGAAGAAGACACCTCTTACAGATATCAACATACGAAGTCCTCATTTACTGTCAAGTTTTAATAGGTGTCACTAATATGACTTGTCTTCCCTACTGAAATGGCGAATAGCGTGCAAGTGAAAGGGTGTTTTTCTAAATGGAAGCGTTATGAGCTATGTTACATTGTTTTCGTTTTACTTTGCTTTCAAGGTGGCAATCTAGCAGTGCATTGTATTCCTTCTCTAGTGGAGATCTTTATAATCTATCTGAATTATCTCCCCTTGGTCCATTAGTAATTGGTAGGTTCTAGTAGGCGAGTTGCCGCAGGATATGAGAAGCAAAATTATACTATACTGTATAATCTTCCTCAGTAAGGGTGAATTGAGAATGTTGCATTTATTTTAGCTATTGTTGGAGACTTGGAGCACCAAATTTATCTGTGTTTTCCCTGTGTTCAGGTGTCAATGAAGACCGAAGTCACATGGGTTCGCGATATGCTTAGAGGAGATGATGCATTCGAGCTGCAGCTGAAACTTCTGAAGCAAGTTCCTGAGGAGTATCCCTACAAAGACGACGAGTAACAACTGAAATTATGAATTTTGTATCGTTTCTTTAGTTCGATATTAAAACATTGTGTTATGTGATCTGGAAATATTAAGCTCCCTTAACCCTCCATTGTGATAAAACATTTCTTTCTAGTGTTTACTTACAATGTTAACGATTAGCTACCCAGCATTTCTTTTGTCATCCACTTGCACGTGTTCTAAGTTCTTTCTTTCTTCTTCTGCTTTTCTTTTTGCTGGTTGAAATTTCATTCTTCTTGAGCCGAAGGTCTGTCAGAAACAATCTCTCTACCTCTGAAGTAGGGGTAAGGTCTACGTACACTCTACCTTGTACATGTCTCATATGTGTGGAACCTGGTCCTTTTCGGTTCTGGCCCCTCCCTCGAAAACGCTAGTTTTATTTGTTTACCCACTACATTGGTGGGTAAATTGTTCCCATCTGTTTAGCCTTGGTGGACAGAGTTATCTGGTACCTATTACTGGTGGGAGGTGGCAGGTATCCCGTGGATTTAGTCGAGGTGCGCGAAAGCCGGCCCGACCACCACGGTCATAAAATTTTTTTGTTATTAACATTGTCTTGCAATTTCATTTAGTGTTGATGGTATTTATGGATATCCATGAAAATATACTCTCACTATTGAATCTAAGCCCAAAATTCATGTGTGGCGTTCGGCTTTGCTTGCAGCAGCTCGACTAATTTCATGGGGTACGTCTTATTTTATCGACTAACTCTATCGGTCAAGGCTTTGAACATGAGATCTCATTCTTCTCAACTTAAATATTTCACAATTCTAAATTTCATGTATATCTTTATGATAAACAAATTGGTAACTTGACACAAAATGTAGCTAGCATGCCTATAGCTGCACCAATCTTGAAATAACATTTTTACACTGTCAATGCATATAACATATGTTCTGATTAAAATATTTTACGCGGTGTGCCCAAAGCAACCAAAAACTTACACGAAAACCCCCCAATTTGTAACAATTATTACACTCAACGCCTATTTAGGGAAAAATACTTTGAAGCAGGGGCGAATATTTTGAAATTCCTGGGGAGTTATACATTTGTGTATTGATAAGACCGTTTACTATTTCTTGGGGGTCGGGAGGATGTTCACACGACCGCCACTCTCAACAAAAAATTACATTGTATATAGAAGGTATTTTTATTTTTTTATTTTTATGTTATAGATTTTGAATCGCCTGAACACAAGATAAGGGGTTAAACTCAGTGGTTTAGATGTTCAAAATTTACCTTGAGATTCCAAATTCAAAACCTATTGCAGATTAAGACAGTTCAAGAAAGAAGAAAGACAATAGCAGATCGTGACAAATATCCCGTGATATTAATACGCAAACTGATTCGAATATCATGGTTATCAAAAAAAAGAAAAGGAAGATAGTAGGTCATTGTCCCATGTAGAAACTATGTTCAAATCAACAAAACCCAAAATTCCCTCATGTTTTCAATCTTACTATACTTCATAACTTCATATGAAGGCAAAGTGAAACAACACCAAACTTTCCTCTCTTTTTCCTCTTAACTTATACACTTGAAGTATGTGAGATTGGTTTATCCCATGTTTGGTTGAATTTTTTGATTTCGGTATAAATTATCCCGGGATTATTTTATATCACAGTTATATTAATTTTATACCACATTTAATGTGGGATAACAATTCACGAATAAGCTATCGTGAGATAAAACAATCAAATGACAAGAATGCCTTTCTCGAAAGCTCTTCTTCCAAAGTCCTTTAAGAAACTCAAGGTTAAAATTATACGCCATATATCTCGTTTTTAATTCAACGGTTAAAACCAAATACATGGTTTATAATTATACGTGCCATATGTATATCCCATTTTTAATTCAATGAACCACACCTCTACAAAAAAAAAAGGACATCCACAAAATATCCCATTACTATATGATCCCCGTTTTATGATTCTCGTATTATAATCCCAGTATAACTTATTCGCAAGCTCAGCTTTCGCGCATCTCGACTAAATCCACGGGATACTTGCCACCTCCCACCAGCAACAGGTACCAGGTAAGTCTGTCCACCAAGGCTAGAACAGATGGAAAGAATCACCTAGCTAGTGTTTTTTGTCTCCAATGGGATTTGAACCTGAGACCTCAGGCCTCATGGTTCTTTAACCCACTTCATTGACCACTAGGCCACGCCCTTGGGCGCCAATCAACATAGTCTTCTTCTCTGTCAAAAATTTGTAACCTTCATGCTAAGCAAAAGGTTAGGTGAATGACAGCAACTTTGAACATCAACAACCTTTGCATAGTCTTTCCTTTTCCAATTCTAACTCAACCAAACTAATTATAGTATAGAGTTATTGCCAATTCAATAGCTAGAACAAGAACACAAAATAGTCCCCCCCCCACCCCCACCCCCACCTACATTTTGTGTTCTTTTTCTCATATTTTTCTTTGTTAATTTGAATAAAACATCATACAATGCAGCTCCTTATCTCGCCGAGTTTGAGGCATGTTACTGTCCTACCAGCTAAAGGTTTCAAGGAGTTCATCAAAGTAAAAGTTGGTTCGAGGAGAATATCTTACCTCATGGTCCTCTATTCGCTCCTGCTTTTTACGTGTCTTCTCCGGTTTGTCTTCGTGTTAACGGCTGTAGACACCATCGATGGAGAACAAAAATGTTCAACGCTAGGTACGTTTTCTCTCTCTCTCTGAAAAGAAACTGAATTCATCATACCAAGAGGCATGTATAAGAAATTGTATGAAGCAACAACTCTGGGAGGGTAGGATGTACGCAGACCTTACCCCCTACCTTTGTGGGGTAGAGAGGTTGTTTCCGAGCTTAAAAGAAATGTTTCTGAAGCAGGATTTGTAAGAATAACATGACAGCAAAATTGTATTAAGCAACATTGGGGGAAAACTGAGTAGGCCTAGTGGTAATATGTGATCTTTATAATATAGTAGTACTTATTTATTGCAGATATAAGAAACATTAATGATAGAAAGGATGTTTCTGAACATATAGAACGATATGTAAACATCAGCATGATATAATAGCAGTTTGCACCAATATTGTTCGGACTCTTCATAAATGTCAACGTGTCGGATCCTCCAAAAATAGTGCATTTTCAGAGGATCAGGCACGGGTTGCGGCAGCATTTTTTGAGAGTCCAAGCAGCATTCCTCTGCAGGTACATCAGGAACCCAAGAAATCTTCACAATAAAGAAACAGAATCTATTCACAGTGAATTTACTTTAACAACAAATTATGATGATCATCTTTATATTCATACGTTATTTAGAGAACTCTTAAAGCATACAACAACAGCAATAACATACTCGGTGTAATCCCAGAAGAGGGGTCTGGGAAGGTAGGATGTAGAGAGGTTGCTTCCGATAGACCCTCGGCTCAAAAAATCATGTAGATGAACCAAAAATCTACAGATCCATTGATTGAACTTATCGAAAGTGATCCAGAATGCTAGCTAAAACTTACTAATAAAGAACATACTAAGACAGCAAGCTTATAGAAGTGAATAAAAGAGTTACTAGTTCTATTTCTGCGTAGCACTGTTTGTCTACTGAAGAAACTCTAAATTTCATTCTAAGGCAGGTTGCTTGGGGAGAAAAATTGGACCAAGGATTTTGGGGACACAGCTCGAATCAACTGTATGTTTCTACGCCCCATATTTTTATCCTTTTTTGTGCATAGTATCTTTGATATCTCCTTTGTTGAGCCGTGCTCGTCTAGGGGAGATTGGTTTTATGGCCTATTACAAATGCTCTTTTAGTTATTTCGCCCTTTTCACAAGAGATCAGTAAAAAAATATCACAGGAGATCGGTATATGAAAGACCAGACATCTTTGTAGAGTCATTGACTTCATTGTTACACATCATAAAAGGAGTAACTTAGTCATATTATGTGTGATTGAAGTATAAAGTAGCCTTAAGAAACTGGCCCTCTCTCAACCGCAATTCATGGTTATTCCCATCAAATAACGTGAGAAAGATCGCAGTGCAAAGAAGAGAAAACAGTTTCTCAGAAAGTGTCTAGGGGAGATTTGTTTTATGGTCTATTACAAATTTTCTTTTAGTTATTTCGCCGTTTTCACAAGAGATCAGGCAAAAATAAGACAGGAGATCGGTATATAAAAGACACGAGATCTCTGTAGGGTCATTTTCTTCTATTTAAAATCACTTGCTCAAAATGTCTATTCTCCTGTATTCTGTTAGGTACCTGAGGTGATATATCAAGTATTGGAGGAACCTTCGGACCAGATTGAAATCGAAGAAGGGCCTGATACTCCTCAATCATTAGAAGAGTTTATGGAAGAAATGAAGGACACAAGGCCAGATGCAGAAACTTTTGCTGTCAAGCTTAAAGCTATGGTATTATGTCCTTATCATGCCTTCTCCATCATATAGAAATAAAGTAATTTTAAGGTACCATATTGTGTCGTAGATAACAAATTGCACGCGGACAAAGAATTTTCCTTGGTGACTCTCTTGACTACTGTCGGGAGGTCACTGATTCAAGTCGTGGAAATGTAAGGTAAAGCTGCTTATAGTCTATGTTGCTCGGACTCTTCAAAATTGCCAACAGGTGTGTGCTGGATCCTTTAAAAGTAGTGCATTTCTGGAGAATCCGACATGGGTGCGACAACATTTTTGGAGAGTCCGAGCAACATTGCTTACAGTAGACCAATGCCGTCCTGCCCTTCCCAGACCCAGTGCATAGTGGGAGCTTAGTACACCGGGCTGCCCTTTTTTCAAAAAACTTTCCTTGCTGCTAAACAATTAACTAGAGCGCAGACCAGTTGATTATGAAGCAAAAGCCATGAGACATTCACAATGTAATCATATTAACCACTCAAGGCCTGACTAGTGTTGAATTCTATGACCATCTCATCGGAAGGCTTAAGCTATCAGAGTGAACACACCTTTATATACTAAATTATGTCTTCAACAATTAGTGCCTATTTCTTGCAGGTAATTCTCCTTGAACAAAGAACAAGAACTGCCAAGATTCAAGAATACCTTTATCGGCATGTGGCATCTAGTGGCATCCCGAAACAGCTGCACTGCCTTGATCTCAAGCTAGCACACGAGCACTCCATCAATGCCAATGCCCGTCTCCAGTTACCATCAGCAGAACTTGTTCCCGCCCTCGTTGATAATTCATACTTCCATTTTGTCCTTGCCTCTGACAATATTCTTGCTGCTTCTGTTGTTGCATCATCGCTTGTCCAGAACTCTTTCCGCCCTGAAAAAGTTGTCCTTCACATAATCACGGATAGCAAAACCTTCTCACCAATGCAAGCTTGGTTTTCATTACATCCTTTGACACCTGCAATCATCGAGGTTAAAGCGTTGCACCATTTCGATTGGTTAACAAAGGGAAAGGTCCCGGTTCTGGAAGCGATGGAGAAAGACCAAAAAGCAAGGTCACAATTCAGGGGAGGCTCATCAGCAATTGTAGCGAACACAACTGAAAAGCCTCATATCATTGCAGCAAAGTTACAAGCACTCAGTCCCAAATACAATTCTCTGATGAACCACATTAGGATATACTTGCCAGAGGTAAAAGAAAGTTTTAAAAGCTCATTTAAATTGCACGTAACGTCCATCTATCCTTCTCCCATACTCCCAAGCACTTTAAATTTCAATATTGAGAAGTACAATTGTCTTTGCAGTTATTTCCCAGTCTTGATAAGGTAGTCTTCCTGGACGATGACATTGTGGTTCAAACCGATCTTTCATCTCTATGGGACATTGACATGAACGGGAAGGTGAATGGAGCGGTAGAGACATGCAGAGGAGAAGACAAGTTTGTGATGGCAAAGTGCTTCAAAAGCTATTTGAATTTTTCTCATCCTCTCATATCGAAGAACTTTGATCCCAATGAATGTGCATGGGCATATGGCATGAACATTTTTGATCTAGAAGCATGGAGGGAAACAAATATAAGCGAAGCATACAACTACTGGCTTGAACAGGTTAACTACAAGTGACATCAACTGTTACTTCAATGAAATGCATTCCAAACATCATGCAACATAACTAGCAAATCTTTTGCAATTGCTCGAAAGTACTTACTGAAAAACTTGATGATGATATAGTCTTTCTTTTCTTGTGCAGAACTTGAAGTCAGATCTAAGTTTGTGGCAGCTAGGAACATTACCTCCGGGACTAATTGCATTTCATGGTCATGTCCATGCTATTGATCCCTTTTGGCACATGCTAGGACTGGGGTACCAAGATAATACGAGCATCGCAGATGCTCAGAGTGCTGGTGTGATCCACTTCAATGGCCGAGCAAAACCTTGGCTTGATATTGCATTCCCTCAACTTCGATCCCTGTGGACAAAGTACGTTAACTTCTCCGATAAATTTATCAGAACCTGTCATATTAGAGCAACATGAAATGAGGCAAGGGATTTGTTAACCATGTTGCTTGTAATCAAGAAACAAAATTTTGAGAGAGGTGAACCATGTAGAGCAGGTCTTTCCACTCCCTGACGCGATATTGGCAACAGCCCCCAGCCTGACATTCCGGCATTCCTCAAGGCTACTATAATTTCTGGTTCACCCAATGTGTTTTATACTGTAGTTAGATATTATACAATGTACATTGTGGATTTTTCACCAAAATAATACTTGCAAAGATAATAAAAAAGGATACTCCTCCAATTCAATTTATGTGGCGTAGTTTGAATGTATCCTTAGTTTAAGAAAGACAGACTTTTGGAACTTATGGTCTTAAACATGACATTAGATTTTTGTGGCTATAGAAAAATGCCATTAAGAGTAAAATAGGAAGGGGTAGAAAAAAATGCCTTGAGCCAATATTCGAATACCAGGCATTACAACGCTATACCTTCAGTCTCCATCTTCTTCAACTAACACAATTCCATTTGGGATGGGAAATTTCGACAGCACTGTCATCACACAGCTTAGTTACCACCACCACAACACACACACACACACCAAATTCATGCCAGACAAAAGGAAGAAATAACAGAGAATTTAACCAGGAGGGAAAAGAATGTACATGTAAATGCCAGGTTGAACCTGCTAAAATTTACAGTTGATAAAACCAGCATTAACTCAGTAAAAGTGCAAAGGTCACAAGAAAACTTCAATCATCCACCAAATACACCAAGAGGACTGGACGAAAAAAACTAACACAGCCAAAGAGCACTTGACTAGAACAACATAATCGGAGTAAAGTCAACTATCACAGGATTTAGCTGCCAACTTAAGCAACTGGAGGGCGGAGCACGTGGTCCTGAGAGGTATCTACTGCAGCAGGAGGCATGAATTGCCACATAGCAACTCCAGGGTAACTTATGATTGGCACCAGCTTGCTTCCTGCAGATTGAACTGGAGCAGCAAAAGCAGTGGGCATGGCAGGAGGCAAGAAGCCGGGTTGTGCATTCATAATCTTTAGTTGTTGCTCTAGCTTCTCTTTCTCGGACTTCAGCCTCTGCTTTTCATCTCGAAGCTCATTTTTCTCAACCTACACAAGTTAAACATATTTGAATTCAGGGAGAAGTATAGTAAAGAGATGCTTTAGCTTTTCTTGTCATCAGGTTGTTTGGCTGAATTGACAAACTTGCCAACAACCTAGTAGCCAATGGAAAGAAAGTAACAAATACTCGCCTTCAACTCCTTTATCTTTTCTTGTAGATCCAAATTTGAGTCTTCCAATTTTTTAGCCTCACCACGTAACTGTGTCACCACACGAACAGCATCAACAAGAATGGCACTCTTGTCTGTTTTTGGAGGCCTGCCAGGCTCAAGAAGCGCCCCCAATTCCATGAACCTGAGACCATATTCATTTAGCGCTATATAGAATGAAATAAGGGGCGAAATGGTTCTAAAAAAAAGAATGAATAGTGAGCCCACTTATCATTCAGCTTCTCTCTCCTTAATTTCTCCCTGCACGCCTTGGAACTTGATGAGGTGCATGATTCAGCTCTTGCCCTGTAACAATTGTCCGAAACATGAGTAAACAATGTTCTGTAGGTATGCATTAAGATTGCACTTGGTTTTCCTTCCAAAATCAATACGACACAAAGCTCAAAGCCTCAAAGAGTATATATGCCTCTACAAACAAATTAATTCATATTTGGGTTCAAACCTAATAGTAGAAATATGAAACTAAGAGTAACATAAGGGAGTTCTGTGTACCATCATTACATCACAGGAATTTGCTGCGGCATAGTATCTTCTTTCAAATAGAGGGAAGAGAACTATATCTCTATGAAATCTTCAGAAGGCCGTTTAGGGAATATAAGTCCTCCATATAGGCCGTTAAACAAGAACAAGTCAAAATCTTAAAAACTCTCCTAATTAAAAGCATAATGTGATCGATATTTTCTCAACTATGAACATTCAAGATAATAGTGGAAAAGGAAAACTCAAAAATGAAACAAAGGGAGGGGGCGAGCTTGTCACTTTTCTTTAACAATTGTAAGAGCGAAGTAGCTAATCAAATCAAACCTGACTAGATAATAGTGATGAGTTACTGCAACATTAGATCTCTATGCTTAGGAAATACACAAAAATGTCCCTAAACGACAAAAGTTTTTACCTTTTCTTAGAACCACTTTCCTTCAGGCAGTCAGATTCACCAATTGAGCCATCAATATCAACACTAAAATAGACATAAAAAGCAAAGAGGTCAGAACACAATCGAAAAGGGATTGAATATATATTGAATATGCTGGAGAAAACGGATTGAATCAGCTAAATGATCCCAAGTTTTAGTTGGGGTCTGCCATCTGCAATATGAATCCTTTATCGACATTCCAATTTTATTCAAAGAAACAAGACTCATCAATCAGCTAAAAGAGCCCAACTTTCAGTAACGGTTATATGAATCTTCTGTATCCATGTTGCTTTATTCAGAAGCAAAGAAAACTCATCAATCAGCTAAAAGATCCCAACTTTTAGTTGTTTTTTTTTTTGAGAACTGGTAAGGTAATCCAAACTTTTAGTTGAAGTCAACTATATGAATCCTCTATATCTATTCCGCTCTATCGAGAAGTAACAAAGACTCATTAATCAGCTAAAAGATCCCAAATTTTAGTTGGTCAGCTATATGAATCCTCTATATAAATTCCAACTTTTTTTTTTATTCAAAGCAACAAGACTCATCGATCAGCTAAAAGAACCCAACTTTTTATATGAATCTTCTATATCCATTCTGCTTCATTCGGAAGCAACAAAACTCATCAATCAGCTAAAAGATCCCAACTTTTAGTTTGCGTCAACTATATGAATCCTCTCTATCTATTCTGTTTTATCCATTAGTAACAAAGACTCACTAATCAGCTAAAAGATCCCAATTTTAGTTGGGGTCAGCTATATGAATCCTCTATATCTATTCCACTCTATCGAGAAATAATAAAGACTCATCAATCAGCTAAAAGATCCCAAACTTTAATTAGAATCGGCTATATGAATTCTCTATATATATATATTCCAACTTTATCCAAAGAAACAAGACTCATTAAATCAGCTAAAAGAAGTCCAACTTTTTATATGACTCTTCTGTATCCATTCTGCTCTATGCAGAAGCAGCAGAACTCATTAAATCAATAAAAGATCCCAAATTTTAGTTGGTCAGCTACATGAACCCTCCATAAATTCCAACTTCTTTTTATTCAAAGCAACAAGACTCATCAATCAGCTAAAAGAACCCAACTTTTTATATGAGTCTTCTATATCCATTCTGCTCTATGCAGAAGCAACATAACTCATCAATCAATAAAAGATCCCAACTTCTTTTTTGATGATAACCATGGTATCCGTGCTAGCTTGCGCGCACCTCGACTAATTCCACGAGATACCTACCACCTTCCACCAGCAACACACCAGCAACACGTACCAAGTAACTCTATCCACCAACACTAGGACAAGGACAAAAAAAGATCCCAACTTTTAGTTGATCAGCTATATGAATCCTCTATACAAATTCCAACTTTTTTTTTAATTCAAAGAAACAAGACTCATCAATCAGCTAAAAGAACCTAACATTTTATATGACTTATCTATATCCATTCTGCTCTATTCAAAGCAACAAAACTCTTCAAATCAGCTAAAAGAAGTTACCCAATTCAGCAAATACAACACAAAACCAATAAGTCAAATTTGATACTAAATAGGTACCTGACATTAGTTGAACCATTGAACCCCTGCATAGACCAAGAAAACCCAGAACCTGAAACTGAGAAATTGGCATCAGGGACAACTATATCTTCAAAATTATAGTCATACAACCAGTTGGTATTTTCCCGTGTAACCATCTCCGATCACTCGCCGGAATTTCAAGAAAATATTCCCGGCGACTTGATTTTTTTTTTTTTTTTTTTGGAATTTGAAAGGAGAAAAGGGAAAGAGTTTAAACAAAGGGTTTTTTCAATTACCAAGATTAGAGATTTGGGAAATTGGAAAAATTGGAGATGAAAATTATATAGTGGGAATCTGACAATTACAGAAACTTCAGGGGGTATTTTTTAAATATGCTACAAATTGGGGTTTTTTTTTTGTTTTTGTTTTTATTTGTAAAATATTGTGTTCCCTCTATTGTAGATTCCCCATGTCATATTGGGAATTTTGGAAGTTGAATATTTGAGCTTTTGATCTAATCCAAGATTGTTCAATTTTATTACTCTTATTTGTTAAATTTTTATTATTTTATAAGAGAAATGAGAATAGTTAATGATTTTTCTGTTATAAAATAAAGCTGAGTTTCCAGTTATCGCCCTTGATGTTAATTTTAGAAAGGTAATCATATGTAATTTTGGAGTTAGGGTAACCGAATTTAATGACACGTTTATAGAGTTTTTTGACCTGAAAAATTAGGATGACATGTTTACAGAGTTTTCTGATTTGAAAAATTAGGATGACTCATTTACAGAGTTTTCTGACCTAAATAATTAAGATGACACGTTTATAGAGTTTTCTCACCTGACAAATTAGGATGACAATTATAGTATTTTCTGACCTTAAAATTTAAGATGACACGTTTACAGAGTTTTCTTACTTGAAAATTAGGATGGCGCATTTACAGAATTTTTCGAACTGAAAGATTGTTTAAAGCATTTTTCTTGCTCGATGATCAATTAATGAAGTCATTATGAATGCCTGACTCGTCTCGTTCTAAGCTTTTCTCTATTTGACAGTGGGTCAAATCCCTTTTCTTGATCTACTTCGGTTATAACTCTAGCAGTCATCATGTCATTTAAAAGATAATTACAGTTAACTCTATTTAACGAATTTAAGTTACTAGCTTAATGTACGTGCATTGCACGTGCGTGTCGCGTCAATATAAAAGATTACATACAAAAATAATGAAGCATATAACATTGCAATTGAAGTTATAATATATGTAACATTATATTCATTTAAATGACAAAAAGTATGTATTCTTATAATTTTAGTACAAGTATGTTGCACATATATGCCACGTTAATTAATTAGCATTAAATACATACAAAAGAAAAGGGACCTTGGAGTAACTGATAAAGTTGCTGCCATGTGACATGGAGGTCATGAGTTCAAGCTGTGGACAGCATTTTGCAGAAATGCAAGGTAAAACTGCGTACAATAAACACTTGTTGTTCAGACCTTTTTCGAACTCTGAACATAGCAGAAACTTTAGTGCACCGGATTACCCTTAAATTACATGCAAAAAAATAGATTATTAAAAAATAATAATTAACGCTAAAAATGAATGCAATGTTTGCTTAGAGGATGAAAATAATAGTTCTATTTTAATAATTTAGTTTAATAAATTGTGTTTCGACGGAGGAGGAGGAGGAGTCGTCCTCTCCTTCCAGACAAGTGGCTTTCAGCTCCTCCTTTCTTTAATTCACAAGCACAGGAGGTCAAATTAAGATTGTTGTGAATTTATTTCACCCCAAACAATCGAATATATTACTAGAGGATCTTTCGTTGCTTTTGTTGTTATTGCTCTCACCTCTCACTATGCCACCTCAACAGTTGAGACTCCTTAACCTACAAAAGATGTTAGACATCGGACCTGATAATTAGGATGACACGTTTATAGAGTTTTCTCACGACAAATTAGGATGACACGTTTATAGAGTTCTCTCACCTGACAAATTAGGATGACACGTTTACAATTTTTTCTGACCTGAAAAATTAGGATGACACATTTACAGAGTTATAGAGCTTTCTGACTTGAAAATTTAGGATGACATGTTTACAAAGTTATTCGAACTGAAAGATTGCGTAAAGCGTTTTTCTTGTTCGGTAATCAATCAATGAAGTCATTATGGATCTCTGACTCATCTCACTCTCTATTTGACATTGGGTCAAGTCCCTTCTCTTAATCTACTTTGGTTATAACTCTAAAATACAAAATGCGCCATCAGATCATTTAAAAGATAATTACAAATAACTTTATTTAATGAATTTAAATTATATGCATCGATTGTGTAATAAATTTTTACATCACTAATATAATTTAACATGGTATAATATATTAATTATCATCCATTGTAAGTTACTAATCAATGTTTTGTTAAATAAAATTTATTTATAATTATTTTTTAAGTGACCTGATGATATAATTATGTCTTTGAATCTTATGTTAAATCTTATCTTATGACAGTTGTAGATTCACATTAGACAATTGGTAGTATTATTTAATATATTGCCTATATTTAAAAGCTTTTTTTTTAAAATAGTATATACATAGGCATATAGTGCATCAAATACAGTGAACCAAGTACACTTTGGCATATAAAAATAAAAATAATAAAGTACACTTTGGTATATAATACCATTCTGAGTGGTCCAAAGACCTAGGAGAAGGAAGTCGACTAAAGCAAGTTGTGTGATTTTTAGTAGTAGATTAAGAAGATTAAAATTTACTCATATCGGGTGTTTATATTAAGTTATAATGTATTGTAATTAAGTTATAAATTATGTTGAGAATGTATCAATGATAATGACTTCACTGACTTATCATCGAACAAGAAAAATGTTTTACGTGATCTTTCATTTTGAAAAAACTTTATAAAGGTGCATCTTAATTTTCAAGTCAAAATTTTTTATAGACGCGTCATCCTAATTTTCAGGTCAAAAAATTCTATAAATGTGTCATTAAATTAGGTTAGGCTTACATATGGTTACTTTTCTATCTTCGAATGTATCAGTGATAAGAGTATATTAAATGCCCTTAGCTGTTTCGTGTGCTTATTTCTTTATACTTCGACTCTCCTTAATTAACAAGTCGAAAGAGGCATGATACTGTGTAGATAGATAAATCTTTTTTATCATTATATACTATATGTTGAATCTTCTTGATTTCTTTCTGCGTTTACTTTTTTCTATTTTGACTCCACTTATAATAATGAAAATTCTTATTCTGTCACTATTTCAGAACACGTGTCATGTATTTATTGGATTGATATAAACATCGAATACGCATAAGCTTTTAGTATAATATTAAGAGGTTAGATGATGAGATTTAATAATTGTTTGATTTTTTTTCTTGATTAATAAATAGAGAGAGTTGGTTAAAACTTCAAACTCAACAATAGAATATAGTGATGACAGTTAAGATATTCTAAGTCTAGTTGTACAAGTTAGAGGTAAGCCACTTAATTTAACAAGGATTAATTAATTACTCATCCATTTCCTAATTAAGTAATACTTTCTTCGTTTCAATTTGTTTGGGTTATTTTGACTTGTGGCATGTAGTTTAACAAAATAAAAAAGACTTTTGAATCTTGTGATATTAAATTAAATATATGCCAAATGTATCAAAATGCCTTTTAATCTTGTGGTCTTAAACATGTCATGTGGAGAGTTAGAATTAAAAGTTGCTTAAAAAAAAAGAGATAATGCACAAGTATCTCCCTAAACTATACCCAAAGCTGCTATGACACACCTAAACTTTACAGGGGTCCTATTACCCCCTAAACTCATTTTTTCTGTATTTTTGTGCTCTTTTTGTGCTAACATGGCTACCAAGTCAGCATAAAAGGAGCACAAAAATATTCTGCTACTTGGCAGCCACGTCAGCAAAAAGGAGTACAAAAATACAGAAAAAGTGAGTTTAGGGGGTAATAGAACCTCTGTAAAGTTTAGGTGTGTCATAGCAACTTCGAGTATAGTTTAGGGGGTACTTGTGCATTATCTAAAAAAATGGTCATTCCTTTAAAATGAATTAAAAAGAAAAGTAAGTCAAACAAATTGAAACAGAGAGAGTAATAACTACTGCCCTTTGACTTTTCACAAGTAGTCCAGAGGACTTGTGAAAGTAGAACAAAAGCACCTTCTCAAAGGTTCTATATTTTCTTGTGTCTACAACTTAGGCAGAAAATACTAAAAAGTTGATACGAGGGCTTTTTTCTTCTTATATACTCTGAAAAGGGGTATGTTGGGTTTTTGGTCCCTAGGGTGAGTAAGGGTTCCAAATTTTTCCAACCTATACAAGGAGAGCGGAAGATAACGAAAGGGAGACAAAGTTCTCACTAAATATAACACAAACTACCGTTACTCCTATTCGATACGATTTGTATAAATAATGCAAGAGAGAGATTATGACCTCGAGGATAGAGATGGAGTAATCGTTAACCTCTTGTCAATTGATTCTGAATATCTTTATCTGAGTGCAACACCCGTAAACCAATTTACTATGTCTCAGTTGTAGACGTTTGTCAAGCAGGCCACATAGATTGATCAAGGTTTTTTCCTTGCTAATGAGACCTCGATCTCGAACCTTTTGAGGTATATTTTTGATAGGTATTGCTAATTGTATGAAAAAAATTATAAATTAATAAAATAAATGAAGATGTGCAAACTTGATGACAAAGTGTGCATTGAGGCTAAGATAATTGAAGTTAGGTTGCCATGTGCTTCTTGTTTTAAAACTTTTAAAGTCATAGAATATAATAAATTATTGAGAATTTTCCTTGTGTATAATTGGCTTTGAAGAAAAAAGTTTGCAAGTGCAAAGAATTAAAACAACTTTTTGGGGACCTATATTGGCATATTTGGACCCATTGAATATAAAATGTGAAGTGCTCTCTGCTTATTCACTTCCCAATTTAGGAAGGTTCCTTCCCAGTTCCCCCTGTTTCTTCTGCCACAAGAAGTGTTTTCACATCATCGACCGACATCGACTCATCTCAATCTTTAGGGAAGAAATTGACGATTTCAAGTTTTTTTACCCCATTCAAAAAGCCTTTTCTGCCAGACGACTCGTAGGAGGTGAGAAGGACCCTTACTCCGGCCTATTAGCTCAGTGGTAGAGTGCGCCTTTAATAATAATTGTGTCGATATGTCTCGACTGTGAAGGTTTCAGTTGTATGATTAGTCCAATGTGCTTATCGGTGCCCGACCCTGTAATGTGGTTCAGTCCAGTGATCATTCACCGATTATTCCTTTTTGAGACAACTATTTAGTAAATGACTCTTTTCTTAATTTATTTTGCAATTTATGGACTTTTTAAATTATGGTCTAAAGATCTCTTTTAAGCAATTGAAAATCTTATGAGAAAATATTAGAACACGATTTTAAAAAAATTTAAATATTAGATGATAGTCTAATGTTTTGTCAGTCTCAAGGGCAGAAGTAAAGCCATAATTTGAAGCTTATGAGTTTGTGATTCCAGTTATTTCAAGTTACTAGATTCTAAACTAGATAATTTGTACATATTTAATGAAATTCTTAAGATAAATATAATGTTTGGACTAAAGCTATTGAGTTCAGCTGAACTCGCAAACTCTATACTAGCTCCGCCATGTTCAAAGGTTATATTTGCATAACTTTTAAAAATAGGAATAAAATCTAAATAGTAACCTAAAAAGGGATATGCATACTCTTTAAACTGAGATTTGAAACCAAATTTCCTGTCCGAAGGATAGTTGGGGCGATTCGGGTTAGAACTAATGTAAATCTAATTCTCAATTCTCGAGAATCCATACGTCCCTTATCAGTATGACTCCTTTCTTCTCGAGAATCCATATATCCCTTCTCATTTATCAATATATGAACAACCATCTCATAAATTAATATATTTATTATTATTATTGTTATTGTTAAGGAAACTGCAATGAAACTAATGCAACAAATGATATATTTACTATGTTACTCCAGTGCACATGAAAGCTCTGTAATTGGTTAATGCTCTAAGAGCTAAAAGGATTTATTTATGTTAGAATTTGTGAGATGAGCTGTTATAGACCAAACAGTTAGAAACCCCAATCAAAAAGACTAGTCCGATAGGTGAGAGAGCCCATTCAACGACAATTGGCACACAACAATCGCCCCCGCTTGAGAATCAATTGGTTGACTACTTGAACTTTCACCTTGTTAGTGAAGGTTCGATTCCCCACCTTATAATCCCCTCCTCCATTTCCCCTTCCCCTGCCCCCATTTTTTTTTTAAAAAAAAAACAAACTCGTAGGTCACGGCTGACACCCATCTAGGGCCCCATGCATGTATCGACCGGCTTTGATATCAATGTTAATGACCAAACAGGAGAGCCCAACCCAATAGACTAGGTTGATAGGTGGTAGAGCCCATTTAGCCTATAAATCCATTAACATTTCTCTTTTTATCCGATGAAGAACAATTGACACATAATAATCTCTTCTCAAAATTATTTGTCTGATAAAAGTCTCCCCACTTTTAGGGGATTCATATAACAAGTATCTCCAAAATGGATCACAAAGTTACAGACTAATTCAAGTAAAGATCTTGCACTTGATAACTTACTATATTACTCGCTCCATCCTGTCGATCCCTACAACTAAAAGCCGTTATATGCAAACTTACCGCGACAAGCCAACAATCTCACCTGCTGCTGTATCAACCAAAGAGGCAAAGACGCATTATTTGTGTTGTGGACGTTTCATTTTGAGGAGATGAGAAACACCAGCCACAACATGCAGTCGGCTACTTGGAACACCCGTCTTTGCAAGTGCCCTCCCGTGTTTGTCCAGTAGAACGAAGCAAGGAACATATTTTATGTCATAATGGAGAAGCTGAATTTATAAATAGAAAGATATCAATCAGCTAAAACCAAAAGAGTGAAAAGTCAATCATTTCCAACATGAGGTACTAGGTGGATTACTCCAAAAGGCAAGAAGCAAAGTGACGGGACCAATCAAACAGCAGAAAGAGTTGTTCTTTGCTTTAATTACTTTGTTTCGACTTTCCCTACTTTCAAATGTATAGTTTAACTTAGCTATCACCACAGAGTAACTTTCAATTATATTAGTTGACTTGGCAGTCTCGGCAGAAGTAACCAATCTCAACACAATAGAAGGTTCAAAGGACTGTGCAGTGCTTTTCGGCTCTACCTAGAATTAATGCTAGAGTTGTTGCATCGAAAGAACTTACGAGACAAAGAGATCTAGCAAATTTAAAGAATAAAGAAACTTAGCTAATATGTAAAAAGACTTTGGAAGGATGACGTTTAACTTCAATACATTGCTGACAGTATTTTGCAGTTTTACATAAACATATTGAAAAGATATGTTGTCTTAAAAAATTTATCGGACCACTCATATGCCCGGAATGCACTCTATCCCAGTCAATTGATTCATGAAGGTAAACTTCACATAGTAACAGTATAGTAATGATATCTAGATACTTGGTAGAACAGTCCAATACTCGGTACTGAGTGCCTTTAACACGAAGCTAGCTGCGAATTAACATCATCATATCCAACATTATCAAGTACCGATATAAAAATAACCTTTCAATACAGAAAGAAGGAAAGAACTACATCAACAACCAAACAACATAAGTATGAGGCCCCTCTCAGTTCTTGGGAGTATGCAAAATCAACACGCATCGGTTCAACAACTGAATATCAATTAAACTTGACTTCTGGAAAATGTGAGAATATAATGTATGGAGTATTAAGAGTACCTCAGGCAACCATTGGTCATTCTCTGCATCAGCCATAACAATGTTGAGCCAGTTAGAGTTCTTGTTCTCAACTTCTGTAACGAAATTAACCAACGAATTGCAGAGCCGGCACTTTGGGGAGTAAAATTCAATTACAGTACCCTCTTTTCCAGTGGCCAAGGCACACGCTAACGCACTCTGCTCAACCTCCGCTTGCTCTGCAGGAGTCAATTTCTTCTTCACCAACTTCAAGCTATTATTTTGGTTGACTCCACCACTCGACTGAGCATAAAATTCGGGTGATAAAGGTTGGGGTTTTGATATATTTTGGACGAAATTAAACACTCCCAAGCCAAGATTCTTGAATGGTTTGAATAGCCAAGGAGTTTCAAAAGTACAAGGCAAAGGGTTCTTTGGATTTTGGTTGTGAACATCCCAAGGCCATTTTAAGCAAAAGGGAGAGTTCTTGGAAGTAGAATCCATCTGTTCCAAGAAGTATGTGTGTTTACATCACAATAACAAGCTGACTTTCTTCAGCTACTCATTCGCACGACACTATAGCAGGAACAAGCACCAACTTTGTGCTGCAGCAAAAGGACAAACAACATGCACACACTTAATCTGAAAAAAAAAAGACCAGTTATAACTACTGACTTAACAAACGACAGGAGAATCTTAGTAGCTCAGTTGGTTGGCTACCTAAACTTTCACCTTGTTGGTGAGGTTCGACTCCCATCTTATAATCCTCTCCCCCATTTCCCCTTCCCCTAAACAATTTTCATTCTTGACAAACAACATATTAGTCGTTATATCCTTTATTGTTCCAACCAGGGGTGGAGGTAGTATATATTAGTCGTTACACGTGGATTTGGAAAATCCATTAGCTTTGGTCCAAACCTTGTATATGTGTTAAAAATCACCAAATAATACAAAAATTAAATTCATAACCCAGTTACAAGCACCCGAAGCTGTGTCATAGAATCCAGAACTCATAAGGTTCAAAGCCTCGCTCCACCTCCCGTTCCAAGATAATTTAAAGATCAAATTTTATGAAAATTGATCATCAAAATGATTATGCTTAATACATAAACCAATCCTTTAACTTAACTATCTAATAGACGAATCAAAACGCGTGCAAACTTTTTTTTTCAAAATTTGAATCGAAAGTGTCTAATCGGAACACTTTATTAGGAGTTGAGGTGTTCAACTGGAAGTCTGGAACAGGGCTTAATTCGAGTGTTTAAATAGAATATCCTGTCAAGTTTACGGGCATGGCTAGCCAAATGATCATAATGTACTTTTAAGTCTTTTGCATTAGAGCTTAATCATTCACAAAATTTCCACCCTAATTCAATGTCTTTTGCTACAAAGCTTATTCATTTGATAATATTTCTATCCTAATTCAATAATTTTTGTACACAGTTCAATCATTTAACATCATTTTTACCTAATTTAAACAACTAATGTGAAAAATTAACTCTTCAAAATTAGTCAATTTTATGTCTGAAAAATCGAATTTCAACTTTTCTGTATACGAAACAAAGCATTGAGAGAAGAGAGAACTTACAGCTGTGAAATCGCCGGTAAGGATTTGGCCGGAGGAACTCGCCGGAGAAGGAATTCGCCGGAGGAGCTTGCCGGAGACGGAGAGGGTGTAATTGGAACTTCGGTCCCAAAATATGTGGAAGAAAATTGGGCCTGTAAGTGAAGTGAAGTGAAGCCCATTGGGCTTAGTCCATTTATATGCAATTTGGGTACAAATTTTTCACTTTTGGGGTCGGTGGGTACGTGTGATAAGGATAATAATTCTGAGATAAAATTTGAGATTGACTTTACTCTCATGTTTGGTTTGAGATATTAGCTAATTTTGAGATTATTTTTATCCGCCATTTGTAGTTCAACGATGGGATTACTATCCATATAGAAGATGGGATAAAATAATCTCACGAGATTTTCTTATTTATCACATCCCGCATATAACACGAAATTTCACGGGTAACCTGTTTTGACAACGTTGTTTAACTTGTATTCATCTTTTTTAAAATTTTAACATATGTACCTATGTTAGACATGTGGTGTCTGAACTTAAGTGTAACAAAATCAAACTCCAGACACTATGTTAGTTGGACTTCAGTCATTTTTTACTTGAACCTCACCTATAAAACGAAATTAAGAAGAAATGTGACTTTATGAGATAATAACTATTAGTTGGGAGTGACGATATGAGAAATCAACTCTACATAACTAAAATCCTACTCAATTCGTCCCAATTCATGTGATACTCTTTCTGTCTTTCATTTTTACTCTTTTCGAAAAAATTGGGACGGAGGCGGAGGCAGACATTGAGTCAGAATTTGAAGCTTATGGGTTCAGGATTCTAATCCTTTTAAGTTTTAAGTTACTGAGTTCTAAATTAATAATTTGTATATATTAAATAGATTTCTTAAGCCAAATACAGTGTTTGGACCAAGGTTACTAGGTTTGGCCAAACTCGTACCTTGTTTTCTAGCTCCGCTCCGGGACGGAGTAGGGGGAAAACAGAAAAGGAAAAAAAAGGGGGGGGTAAAATTACAAACTTGCCCCCAATTAAGATATCCTTCTAGTGGCCAATAGTCATCAACACTCATCAAATGGATATAACTTCAAAAAAGTGCAAAAAAATAGCCTATCATTTGTCTTCTTAGTTTCAACACCAAAATTATGGCTAACACAACAAATTTGAACATTATATTTGAAGCCCTTTCACTAATTCCCAAGATTCATAGTGTTGAAAAAATTCAAAAAAAGGCCAAAACAGTATGCCAAAAAACAGAAGAAAATTCACCAGCAAAGACTACAAGAAGATTAGCATTAGGCATTGCTACAATTGCTTTATTTGCAAATTCAAGAATTGGAAATTCTCTTGCTGAAGATAATAATAATGGATTTTTTATCACTGGTCCACTACAAGTCCCTTCAGTATCCACTGGTAAGTCTTTCTTCCTATATATGTCACGGATTTGAGCCGTGGAAGCAGACACTTATGGTTGCACTTGCATTATCGAACCCTGTTAACGTGGGATGCTTTGTGTACTGGCTACCCTTTTGCAATTTTTCTTGGTTTATGACAGGGGAAAAAGTCTAAATTTGCCAATGTAGTATCTGAAAATTGCTTAATTTTGATCTGATTTACACGTTTGGTGCATTCGTATTCTTGTTGTTAGCAAATCATCTCGTATATGTCCTTGTCTTTAATGGAGTTGTAGCGTGAAATGAATGGACCCCACGTTTCAAGTTATTGGAGAAAAAAGGTCCAAATTTACCCCTTAAATTTTTACCAATTAGTTCTTGATATCTGTTTTCTAGAGGTTTTAGTTTCATATGTTTGAACAAGTTTGTAATCTTTAATATATACTTTTTCCTAACAACTGGGATAATAATAATAATAAACCAACTTATAACGGAGGGTAAAGTTGCTCAATTCGCCAAATTTGACCATTTTTCCCTTCTCGTATGATGTTCATAAGTCGAGCCTTTAACTCTTTGCATATAATAAGATGTCATCAAGAATAGAGTCGTATGTTCATGATTTCACTCAACTTTACATATATGTTGAAAAAGTTGTAATCTTTGATATCAACTTTTTCCTAACAACAAGGGTAATAATAAACCAACACGGAGGGTAAAGTTGCTCAATTCGCCAAATTTGACCATTTTTCTCGTCTCGTATGATACTCATAAGTCGAGCCTTTAACTCTTTTGCATATAATAAGATGTCAAGAATCGAGTTGTTTGTTCATGATTTCACTCTTACATATATGTTGAGAAAGTTGGAATCTTTGATTGTAGGGGTAAAGTTGCTCAACTCGCCAAATTTGACCATTTTTCCCTTCTCGTATGATATTCATAAGTCGAGCCTTTAATTCTTTGCATACAATAAGATGTCAAGAATCGAGTCGTCTGTTCATAATTTCACTCTACTTTATCTTTGATTGTAGACATTATAAACAAGGAGACAGGTACAAGATCATTTCTCAAGAAAGGAATGTACATTGCAAACATTGGAACAAAAGGGAGAATTCATAGGTTGAAGAGATATGCATTTGATTTATTGGCATTAGGGGATTTGATTGGATCAGATGCTTGGAACTATGTGAGGAAGTATTTGAGGATTAAGTCTACATTCATGTACTATGATTTTGATGAAGTTATCACAGCTGCAGAAGTGAATGATAAGCAACCTCTTACTGATCTTGCTAATCGATTGTTCGACAATGTTGAGAAGGTAGATTTGATTCGCGTGTTGATTTTGTTTGCCTGATGTTATGTTGCTCGTATGTTGTTGCAGTCGTGTTGTATCCTCCGAAAATGCATGGGTTTTGGAGGATTCAGCACATGCCCAACGGCTGACAGTATTTTTGATGAGTCCGAGCAACATAAGTTTGATGTTATGTTGCTAGGACCCTTCGAAAATGTTGTTGCACCCATGTCTGATCCTACGAAAATGCATAGCTTTTGGAGGATTTGACACATCCTGCGGACGACGGTATTTTGGAAGAGTTCGAGCAACATAAGCCTGACATGTTGTGTTAGTTGAACCCTCCAAAAATATTGTCATGTGTGTCGGATCCTATAGCTTTTGAAGGGACATAGACTCAGTTGACGGCTAGCAGTACTTTTGAAGAGTCCGAGCAACATAGGCCTGATATTATGTTGGTCGGACCCTCCAAAAATGTTGTTTCTCCTGTATCAGATCCTCTAATATCTGATACACACCCTGCGGGCCAGCAGTACTATTGAAGAGTCCGAGCAACATAGCTCTGATGTTATGTTGGTCGGACCCTCCAAAAATATTGTCATATGTGTGTCGGATCCTCCAGCTTTTGGAGGATCCGACATAGACTTTGTTGACGGCTAGCAGTACTTTTGAAGAGTCCGAGCAACATAGGCCTGATATTATGTTGGTCGAACCCTCCAAAAATGTTGTTTCGCTTATATCCGATCCTCTATAATCTGACACCCTGCACCCTGCGGGCAGCAGTATTACTGAAGAGTCCTAGCATCATATTTCTGATGTTATGTTGGTCGGACCCTCCAAAAATATTGTCATATGTGTGTCGGATCCTCCACCTTTTGGAGGATCCGACATCGACTCTATTGACGGCTAGCAGTACTTTTGAAGAGTCCGAGCAACATAGGCCTGATATTATGTTGGTCGAACCCTCCAAAAATGTTGTTTCGCTTATATCCGATCCTCTATAATCTGACACCCTGCACCCTGCGGGCAGCAGTATTACTGAAGAGTCCTAGCATCATATTTCTGATGTTATGTTGGTCGGACCCTCCAAAAATATTGTCATGTTTGTGTCGGATCCTCCACCTTTTGGAGGATCCGACATCGACTCTATTGACGGCTAGCAGTACTTTTGAAGAGTCCGAGCAACATAGGCCTGATATTATGTTGGTCGAACTCTCCAAAAATGTTGTTTCGCCTATATCAGATCCTCTATAATCTGACACCCTGCACCCTGCGGGCAGCAGTATTATTGAAGAGTCTGAACAACATAGGTCTGATGTTGTGTTGCTCGGACTCTCCAAAAATACTGCCGTACCCCTGTCAGATCCTTCAAAAATGCATAGCTTTTGAAGGATCCAACACACACCCGACTGGCGTCCGACAGTATTTTTGTTTAGTTGCAGCATTTTGATAACCCTCTTTTGTTTTTGTTCCATTTTTATGCAGCTTGAAGATGCTGTGAAGAAAAAGAACCTGCCTCAAACACAGACATGTTATCAAGAAACAACAACCATTCTCCAAGAAGTCATGGACAAAATGGCATAAACAAAACATACTGTTTATATTCTGTTGTCATATGTAAAGTAGTCATTTTGCTTACAGCAAGACAAATGTTTCTTGTAAATTTTGGAACATGTCAATGAACACTTTGATGGAAATTCAAATTGATTTCCTTGTTTACTGCATAACATGTCAAAGATAACAAGAAAAGTGGGAAAAGTTGAGCACACCTTGTACTTGTTGCTCTGTACACTACACATGAATGAAGATGGTATCTATTGACTCAGTGGCGGAGTCAGGAATTCAAACAAAAAAAAAAAGTTCTTATGCCAAGGAGATTCAACAACTTATATATACGCAAAATAATCATTTTTTTCTTATCTATAGTCACATAAAAATTAGGTTTCTTATAAAAGAGGCAATCAAAATATGGCATGCCAAAATGCAGCAGCTGTCAAGTGAATGTGTTCACCTCATTAAAACACGAAGCTCTTAAATATGGAAGGCAGTCATGTGCATGAAGCATCCCGCATCCACGCAGGATTTGAGAACGGGGGAAGGGCCGCACACCAAGACTGATTCCGAGGCTCGAACATGTGACTTATAGGTCAACTGGATCTCTCCTTCACACGTGAACTCTTAAAATTAGGATTCTTATAAGAGAGGCAATCAAAATGGTACGCCAAAATGCAGCAGCTGTCACACCAGTCCAGTGCATGAAGCATCCCGCATACATGTGACTTATAGGTCAGCTGGAGTTGAGACAACTTTATCGTTACTGCAAGACTCCCTCCTTCAAGCAGCAGCTGTCACAACAGTCGCTAAGACAAGAGGCTCGAACATGTGACTTATAGGTCAGCTGGAGTTGAGACAACTTTATCGTTACTGCAAGACTCCCTCCTTCAAGCAGCAGCTGTCACAACAGTCGCTAAGACAACTTTACCGCTGCTACAAGACTCTCCAAAGAAAAGGAAATGGAGATGCGGGGTATCGATCCCCGTACCTCTCGCATGCTAAGCGAGCGCTCTACCATCTGAGCTACATCCCCATTTGGTTGACATTTCCACATGAAAACATTAAAAATGACATGTGGTACGTATTTTATTTTTCCTTCTAAACTAAGTGGAGAAATATATTTTTTATTTGTTATTTTTTGACGTAGTATAATGTGAGCGGAGCCACCTTAGCCGAAGGTTCGGTGCACCTCCTTCATCAAAAAATTATGTGATGTACAAAGATTAAATGTCAGCTATTAGGAGCAGATTTACATAAAGCGTGACAGGTGCTCATTGACCCCGACACAAACTTTATATATCTATATAGAAAATATTAGAAAACGTATATGAGATATGAATAAGCACCCATTAAACAAAAAGACCGATGGGTGCTTTAGTTCTGACTTAAGATGTTAAGGCGTACGGGGTCTCTATAGAGAGCACTCACGGCCCTTAAATTCTGAATCCAACACTAATTGAGACCAACTTTTTCCCTTTGGTCTTCTTTAAAAAGTCCACTCATGACTAGTGGAATAATAATTTATAAGTTTGAACTTAAATGGAGAAACTATAGGTGTGCAATATTTTATGGTTGTGAGTTGTGACCTATTGCAGTTGGAATCCACTCAATTTTGAATACAAATAGTCACTTTTCAATGAAGTAGGTACAATGCATTAAGAATTAAAGGATATTGTTAATATTGCATTTGATAATTTTGGCAACTTTCAATTTTTTTCCTTAAGGTGAAAACAATAATACCCCACTAGTACTTCAAAATATTTTGTGGAAAGGCATTCATTTATAGGCCAAAGTTTTGAATTGAGAGGCATTTATTCTCAAAGGCAAGTAGGTCAGCAAAACAAGAAATTTGGCAGCAACTCAGTCCAGCTTGTAAAAAAGTGGGCTATAAATATAATTATTTAACTTAAATATTCATAGTGTTATTATATCAGATCCATAGAAGGACACGACCGGTATACCTTAACTACACCATATATCCCTCCTCTGGCACACTCAGCCCACAACCCCTGGTCCGGATTGGCAAGGTCCATGGAAGTCCTCGACCACATATTAAATCTTAGAATCTCAGTACCCGGGTCTATAGCAGTAAATCAAGTCTCAAAACCCCCAACAAGGGTGCTCGATCATAACCGAGTCTAAAACAGTAGTAAAACTAATATGTTGCTTAATCCGATCGTGCCTAGTATCATTTAAAAACCAATAGGAAAACATGTCTAACACTCTGGCTCCGCCGAGTCTAGTAACAGTACGAAAAACAGTGATAAATTAGACTTTTAACTCTTTTACCCCAAGGAAATCCATGAAAACAATTTCAAACAATTTTATAACCATTTTTACCAAAAATAGGCCCTCATAGTGGGACCTTTATAATAACATTATACTATAATAATCATATTTTTGGTAGAACCGATCTTACATGTCATGTAATGTTATGTTATGTTATGTTATATATTGTATATTTTCTATAACAATTTTTAATCACAACAACAAAAGAATATCGATTATAGATAAATTAAATACATTTATTTATAAAATTACGTTAAATGTGTTATTATTATTAACTTTTTTTTTTAGTGAAATTTCTAATTCCCTCATTTGTGTTTATTTATAAAATCGGTTTAACCGATAAACCGAACCGATAAAAATATTATTGGTTTATTGGTATTGGGTTATTGGGTTAACGGTTTTTAAACGGTTTTGTAAAAAAAATTATTGGGCTATCGATTCGGTATCGGTTTTAAGGTTTTACTTAATGGTTAAACCGATAACCCAATAAGATTATATTTAGATTATATTTTTATTCATAATTGTATAATAGTGGCTTTAGATTTTAAATATATACCCTATTATTTTTTGCATTTTATAGTTGTTGTCTTAGTGTTGTTGTTTTCTTTCTAAAGTCATTGGTTTGATAGCATTCTACCTATCAGTGTTGCTTTTCTTTTTGAGAAATTGCTACCGTTGCTACTGTATTCAAGTTTTCTACTTAATAAGAAAGAAAATAAGTTTATTTTAGTAATAACGTATTTGAATTTGCTTATGCTTGTAATTTGTATAGATGTTTATGCATGAAAGTAGTCTATATATGAAGAAGAAAATAAGAGAAATCAAAAATATTATAGGAGCATTTTCTTATCGGTTAAACCGATAACCGAACCATTAAGGACCAAAAACCGATTAACCAAAAACCGATAACGAATATCTTATTGATTTGGTTATCGGTTATGCATGTTTACAAACTGATAACCGATAAATCAAACTGATAATACAGAAAACCGAACCGAACCGACCGATGCACACCCCTAGTTTATACCTTTGTCTCAAATTGTAGGTCCACCCTTGCATGTGAAGATCTACCTTTTGCAAAGGCTTTATGAAACACTACTAAGCTTCATGCAAAAGGCCAAAAAATTACCCTTTGAAAAGAAGAATGTTAATTAAAGTATTTTTAAAAAAATAATAATTGTAATTTAAAGTTAAAGCTGACAAACTTGCAGTCGACACACATCCATATACTTTTTAAATAATAATAAATAAAAAATGTTCACAGGATAAATAGGATGCAGAAAATTTAAAAACTTTTGAAGAATATAATATGGCCATAGAGTGACAAAAGAAGGTATATTAATTGTTGTATATTTTCTTTAAAAAAAACAAAGGTTGTAGTTGCTATCTTTTTCTATGATGATTTTCCACTAGATGTTTGGCAATAGTGAAAGGCGCGATTAATCTAAATTCGTAACATATAAGATTCGTAAAAGGAAAAGTGTTCTAATATATAGAATATTTTTCGTTTTTCAGAATTCGAATCCAAATAAATAGGGAAAAAGTCTACATATATCCTATCTTTTCTAGATCTCATTTATAAAACTACATTGAATTATTTGAATATATTGTTATTGTTATAGAGTTTCGAATCCAAAATCACAAGTTTCACATCAAGAGTAAAACGATCTCTAATAAAAATAATTTTATATTCAGAGGTCAAATCCAAAATTTTTTATTAAAAATGAAAGATGAAAAATAATTACAATTTCCACCACAACCCACAAGGTAATTTAACTTCTACTATAACATATCAATGGTGATAATTACCATGAATATAACGTTTGGATATATTATATCGTTTTCCGTCATTACATAATCTCACACATCAATAATTTAAAGAGTAAACCTACTAGAAAAGTATGATACATGGTAGGGCTACTATAAAATGGTAGGATAAAGAATAAAATGTGATTATTAAATAATAAATAAAGATAAAATAAGGGAAGAAAAATATAAGGTAACTACGTGATCCCACCAAGTTCAAAGTGACTCTCGACGGGAGAATCCAAGCTATTCAGGAAGAATCGCAGCAATTCTCCAATCCTAACGAAGTTGTTCCTCCGGAATCCAATGAACAACAACGATTACTTAGGATCAGCTTGCGAATTAGGGGAAGTTTTGCAGGTTTGTGAAGACAGATTCTCGTCACTCAGTTTTCAGAGCTGAGCCAACTGATTCAGTGGTCTCCCTCTCTCCCTATACTTCGAACCAAGACTCTTCTTCAGACTTAGGTTCTCTAGGATTACATAAAACGGGACTTTTCATGGTCATCTAACCATGAAATCAAACTATACCATAAAATATGTTATTGATAATAACGATACAATATAATAGCATGTAGGGGTGACAATTGGGCGGGTTGGGTTAAATTTGAGCGTGTCAAAATGGATCAAGACAATAAACGAGTCAAGACCCAACCCGACCCAAATTTGCTTGAGCCAAAATGGGTTGGGTCAAAACGGGTTAGATAACGGGTTAGTAACCGATCATAACCCAACCCACCCAATTTTTACTAAGTTTTAATTACTTTATTTGTTATTTTATAAGTTTTTAGTACCTTATAAATTTTTTTTTTCTTTATTATAATTATATATAACATATAAAATCAAAAAAAAGTTTTTAAAAATATTTTGACAAGATTTCTCAAAAGTCAATTTGGGTTACATATCAACCCAATTTTTAATGGGTTGAACTAACAAATGGACGGGTCAATAACCAACCGAAACCTAAATGGATCGGGTCGAATTGGGCGGGTTGAGTTTAATTTTGCCACCCCTAATAGCATGGGTAACAACTATCCAAATAAAGTGTTAGGGGTCGTTTGGTAGAGTGTACAAAAACAATGTAGAATATGGTGCATTAGTAATTCTGAATTTTTTTTAATGCAGTGTTTGGTTTGGTATATTAAAAATGACATGCATTACATATTTTTTTTTTAAAAAATATTTATTTACAAAAATACCCTTCATAAATATGGTGGAAAGGATGTGAAAAAAGTTTTAAGGGACAATTGTGTCCTTAATCATGCTAATGCATGCATTAGAATCTATTGCATTACTAATACCATGAATTTTGAGGTATATTAGTAATACACACCTTAAATACAAAAGCTAAAAAAATATATAAAATAAAGTACTAGTAATATACAAAACTAATATATGCATTATTTTTGTTAATACACTTTACCAAATGATGTTTAAGTGAAAATCTTGACTCCGCTAAGTACAATGAGCAAAAAAAATATCTAAAATTGCACACTTGTAGATAAATGGAAGAGAGCAAGAAAGAGCATTAAAGATACTAGTAGTAAAAAAACATTGTCAGCATTCATACATACACGGCGCCTCCTCATAGAACAAAAAAAAAGTTCACTTTTCTACCAAAGAAATTTCTATGGTCAACTCACGCGCCTTCCTTTTTACAATTCTTTTCTATTTTTAGCTTCTTTAGGTCGATCTGATAAAAACCCAAGTGAGAGAATTTGGGGTTTGATGACCAATTCATTGGAGTTTTATTCTTGTTTTTTTATTTTTGGAAAGCTGCCTTCTTGAATTGACTACTTTTTGATTCGGTTAGTTGGTTTTTGTGCTAAAGCTGAGTTCTTTTTTAGCTATTTTATGGTTGTGTTCAGTGTGTGTTTTGATGCCACTGTTTAGAGTTTAGAGTTCTTGCAATTGTTGTTTTGAAGTTTGTGATTTAGATATCTTGAGAGGTGTTTGACTGCAATGGGGTTAGTGGTAATTGCAGCAAAGACTTGATCTTTTGTGGGATTTTCAGCTCTTTTGCTCTATTGGTTTGGCCAAAAACTGTTTCTTGAGATTTTTCATTGAAAATCTTGAGGTGGGTCAGTGAGATTGTTGTTGGGAAGTTTGTGATTTAGATATTCTGAGAGGTGTTTTTTTTTGAGAAGACTGCAATAGGGTTGGTGGTAAATTAAGCAAAAGACTTGACCTTTTGTGGGATTTTCAGCTCATTTGGTCTTATTGGTTTTGCCAGGTGTTTGATGCTACTGTTTCTTGCTTGAAATTTTGAAGTGGGTCAGTGAGATTTTTGTTGGGAAGTTTGTGATTTAGATATTTTGGGAGGTGTTCTTCGGAAGAGTGTAATAGGCTTGGTGGTAATTGCAGCAAAGAATTGACCTTTTTGTGGGATTTTCAGCTCTTTTGCTCTATTGGTTTTGCCAGGTGTGTGATGCTACTGTTTCTTGAGTTTTTTACTTGAAAATCTGAGGTGGGTCACTGAGATTTTTGTTGGGAAGTTTGTGCTTTAGAGGGATTTTCAGGAGTGAGGTGAAAGCTCTTTTGCTCTATTGGGTTTTGCAGGTATTTGATGCCACTGTTTCTTTAGTTTTTTGCTTGAAAATCTTGAGGTGGGTCTGAGATTTTTGTTGGGAAGTTTGTGATTTGGATAGTTGAGAGGTGTTCTTCAGAAAACTGCAATAGGGTTGGTTGTGAATGCAGCAAAGATTTGATCTTTTGGTTTTACAGGTGTTTGATACCCACTGTTTCTTGAGGTTTTTGCTTGAAAATTAGAAGTGGGTCAGTAAGATTCTTGTTGGAGATTTCGTGATTTCGACATCCAAAAGGTGTTCTTCAGCAGACTGGAACAGGGTTGGTGGTACATATAGCAAAGACTTGATCTTTGTGGGATTGTCTGAAGGGGGTGAACACTCTTTTGGTTAACTGGTGTTGTTGGGAGGTTTGACGTATGTTGAGTTATTCATGATAAGCACTGTCTGCTTTGTTGATGCTGATTCAAGAGGAAATGGGTGTGAGAAGAGTAGCCCAATTGTTTGTTTTCATCGTTGTGCTTTTTACTATAGTGGCAGCAAATCCCGAGAACAAAAGGCCAGAGGAACATTTACTGGCCAATCAGATCAGTTCTGTGGGGATCAACCAGGAATTGGTACTCCTTTCTTCTTTAGCTGACTTACTTTTACACACTGCTTGAATATCGTTTGTTTAAGGTAGTCGAGCGTTGTTTAGTTTCCCTTATCAGTATTCTTATTAGCAACTCTCCTACTGGCTTATTCTTCGATTTTACTATTACATGTTGTTTTCTTTGCTTAGTTTATTGTACTATTTGTGTTTGCTACTGTTCTTTTCTCCATTATTTTCCAAATGGTTTCTTTACTACTGTGTTTTCTTTTTTTACTGATTTTGATATGCTTCACTTGAGCCGATGGTCTATTGGAAACAACCTCTCTACCTTCATAGGGTAGGGGTAAGGCTACCTACACACCACCCTTCCCATCTCCCCAGGCCCCACTTGTGGGATTACACTGGGTATGTTGTTGTTGTACTTAAAAAAAAAGGATAGAGATGAACATCATGGATTTCTTCTTTGGAGCAGATTGATGAGAAATTAGCATTACTTGATCCCACCACTTTTAAGAAATATGTAGCAGTAGTTTATCGTAATGAGCATGTGTTTCCATGTCCATGTTAACAATTTTGTGTTGTGTAGTAATTTTCCTGCTTTTAGCATGATCTCTTAGTTTGTGAAGCATTTGATGTGGCATTTTGTCAAAGATTGTGAACAATCTATACATGACTTCATTTAGATGGAATCTTGAGTTAATTCCTGAGATCAACTAGGTGATTCAACTGTGTGCTATTTACCCACTAAAAATCCAAAGAGGAACACTTAGCAGAGAGTGACTCAAATTCAAACATTTGTTTCCGCACTACCTAACTTATGACCTATAATCGAAGAAGATTATCCACAAATAGGACTTCATAAAAGGAATCAAAATAAAATGTACTGCCCTAACCCCTCATTGCTACTAAACTCTGATTTCACATTTCAGTATAGTTCTAGATGTGTCAATTCGGATAATTCTTGCCGTCTTTCTACCTATGTTGTTAAAGACACACTTAATCCCTAGGAGCTAGGTGAAGCTTTTGGTAGGGAACTTCACCTCGTTTAGCTGGCGCTTTAGTGTAGTCATGAGGCATCAAGGTGTTAAGGCATGTGTCTCATTGCCCATTGACTCGATCTTTGAGAGGCGCACTAGACAACAATTACAGTTTGACAAAGTGGCATGTTAATAAAAAAACGTCATTAATGAAGTTCTCCTTTTTGATTAGGTGTATAAGAAATTAGAAATTTAGTTGCACAAGTTAGGCCGTGTACCAACTACCACCATAACCATTATAAAAAAATAGAAATAGTGTAAGAAATTAGAAATTTAGTTGCTTCGGCTTGTTTTGCTTAGAGAATGTTTCATTTTAGGCACCGAGTTATATTATTAAAGTCTACTTGAGGTGCACTTAAACTCTAAAACTAGCTGCAGCATAGGTTGGGACTTCATATTGCTTGAGTGCAGTCACCAAGACATTAAGACATGCACTTTATTGGCCTAAGTGGTTCGTCTTGAAGAGCGCAGCTTTATAGAATAAATATAGCTTGTTAAGCGATATATTTGTTGATATGGAGGCTTTGTTATGAAATGATAGTGACGAAGAAATTTTAGTACAAAGAAACTAGTCACTGAAATGAATTATAGAAAACTTAAAGATAACACTTTTGCACCTGAATCTGAAATATAAAATGGTTTTTGAACTTGATTGAATAGATTTCTATGATACATATTTCACTTGATTATAGTTGTTTCAATTCCTTTGTCCATTGTAAAAATTTTACTTTGTTTTCTCTTTTCTTCACTAGAAGCTCATTTAATTGCATTTTGCGCTTAAAGCCACAATAGATCTACACATTTTATGCTTTTCGCTTTTGACAATGCTACATTGAACTTCTCTGTATTTTCCTTTTTTTAATTTCCCTTTATATTGGTCCAAACTTTAGTCGCTCTTTCAATGGCAGTTTCAAATAATGCCCCTCAAGTTTCCTTACTGTCATGTTCTTTAATTTGGACAGGCATCGATAGCTCTCTCCTCTGGTTTAATAGTATTTTGATTTGTACATCTTTGAGAATAACTATTCATAAGCTGTTCTGATTGCAATCTTCTGCCGCAGGCTGAAGAGTTATGGTTGAACTGTAGGCTGGAGTTGATACATTCTAATGAAGATCTTGAGTTTAGTGGTCCCGGAAAAGAAGCAAGTGGGATCCACGAAATTCTTTCTAACAGAAGATCGTTAACTAAAAATAAAGAGAAAAATGTCAATCTAATCACTAAGGAAGCCCTTATGGGTTGTTTAGTGAAGAAAAATCTCATGTTTCTTATTTCTGGAGAGGAGAAGCATTCACCTACATGGTATACCAGGTGCATGGACTTCCTCTTTTCATGGTATGGTGCGCCTAGACGGCGTGAATTACTTCAGGTTGGAGATGTTCTTGCTCCTGCTCCTGCTCCAGCTCCAGCTACTTCCAGTTCTGAAACTCCCAATTCTCCACCACCTGCCCGTCCTCCCTCTAAGCCATTTTTTCCCGTAGACTACAATAATTCAAGCAAAAGCTCTGCTCCTAGCGATCAGTCTTCTACTAGTCAAAACTCTACTTCGGATGGTCAATCAAATAAGAAAAAAAGCAACACTAAAACAATTTTGGTTGCAGTTCTTGTGACTGCTTCAGTCACATTTATTGTTGTTGCACTCTTTTTTATATGCTATTGCAAGGTTTGTGGGATTGGATACAGAAAGGGAAAAAATGACGAGCGGCCTCTTCTTAGCCTAAGCATAAGTGACTATTCTGTTGGTACGTCTCTATTCCTTGTTTCTCTTGTATTGTATATATACTGATTTGGCTTTTGGTATACTGATGTTTCTGAAACTTCTATGTTTCAGCTTCAATACACGGTAATGCCGGTAATTATTCAGTCAGTGATGATTCCCACGATAAAATGGGTAAAAATTTCTACATGGAGCAGAACGCTCTTAATGGTTCTAAAAGTGAGATCCCTTTGGGAACTGTTACTGGCATTGCTGTGGCTGCAGCAGGGGATTCTGCACAGATACCGCCTGGAAGGATTGGGATGCATGAACAGCCTCCGCTTAAGCCTCCGCCTGGTAGGGTGAATCCTTTTGAAGATCCTGCTAGTCCAATCCCTCCCCCACTGGCAGGGGATTCTGCGCAGATACCGCCTGGAAGGATGGGGATGCATGGACAGCCTCCGCTTAAGCCTCCGCCTGGTAGGGTGAATCCTTTTGAAGATCCTGCTAGTCCATCCCCTCCCCCACTACCTCCTGCCAAGACAGCCAACCTCGCTGCTCCAGCCCCACCTCCACCACCACCAAAGCCTTCAGCTGGCGGTCCACGTCCTCCTGCACCAGGGCCTCCTCCTCCACCACCCATACCAATTCGTGCGAAGGCTGGTCCTCGTCCGCCACCACCTCCGGGCCCTGGTGCTACTCCACCTCGTCCTCCTCCCACAGGCTTGAAGCCACCTCGACCTTCGCCTCTTGGATCAAATGCATCCTCTAGTACTTCAACTGAGGGATCAGGGACTGATGCTTCTAAGACGAAGCTAAAGCCTTTCTTCTGGGATAAGGTTCTAGCAAACCCTGACCATTCAATGGTTTGGCATCAAATCAAATCAGGATCTTTCCAGTAAGTGTATTTTTTTCTTGCTTGATGTTGCCCTATGATTCTTTTAATTAAGGTGCTTAATGGGCGGTGAATATTGTTTGACAGATTTGATGAAGATATGATAGAGAGTCTCTTTGGATATGCTCATGCCGATAAAGACAAGAATGGTCCAAAAAAGGACTCTATGTTCCAAGATGCGTCCAACCAATATGTTCAAATTATTGATCAAAAGAAGGCACAGAATTTAGCTATTCTTCTTAAAGCCTTAAACGTAACAACTGAAGAAGTTTGTGATGCCCTTAAAGAAGGTGATCTCCTATTCCTTTCTTTCTCCCTTTAATATATCAAGATTAAGAAACACTAAAATTGATAGTCTGTATAACCTTATTGGAGAACATACTTTATTGTTCCCCCTCACTCCCACCCAAAAAAAAGGGTTCATCTCGCACATGTGGGTGTTATTGTGATTAGATAGCGTTGAGGTCGACCTTAACAGTGATAATTTTCCCAAAAGTGAAATGATTTCTTGCAAAGTTTTCTCGTCATGGTAAAGACAATGTAGATAGTATGAGTTTAAATGGTTTTGAATTCTTGGAAAAGGAAAAGTTTTTCGTTTTACCGGCAGGGGTGACGTCAATTCGGGATAGGTAAATGGAGGAATATGTAGTATCAATTGATATTGGTCACTTTATTTACATACATATTTCCTCTTTTCCTTGTTAATTTGAGCATTAGTGTTAGGTTTGTCTTTCGCCTGAAGCATTTAGAGAACTGCCTGACTGACGTACCCTTGAAGACTCAATCCATGTATTTCTTTCAAAAAGATATATGATATACGATACTTCATTTATTTCTCTAGGTTTCGGTTTGTTCCCTGTTTTCTGTTTATGTCCCTTCATGCCTTTGTTCATCTTATCATTAAGAAGGCCAGTGTCTCTTTGGTGTACTATTTGTGCATTTCTATATCTTTGGTTCTGCAACCACATGTACTTAAGAGCGGCTTTACTCCTGCTGTGAGCCTTATCTATCTGCAACATCAGATTCTCGTCGAGACTTTGCTGAAAGTCTTACTTTGCATAGTCATTGAGCTATCCGATTGACGGGATTTTATAAGCATTAAGTGTGCATTATCTAATAAACATGCTTTCAGAAATAAAAAAAGTAGCACCACTTCAGGACAGGTCAGTGGTCACTTTGATCATGATCAGAATGATTATACTCTTGTAAGAAGAATTTGTACTTCCCTCACAGTAAAGTGGCGAAACATTAGTATACTTGTAATTTGGTTGGTCAATTTCTTGGAAATGAAAATAATGGTTGTTGTATATTTGCATCTATGAAAACAGTGACTAATATTTTATACCGACTCAGGAAATGAGCTTCCTCCTGAACTCCTTCAAACTTTGCTTAAGATGGCACCAACTACTGACGAAGAATTGAAGCTGAGGCTCTACAATGGGGATCTCTCCCGGCTTGGGCCCGCGGAGCGATTTCTGAAAGTCTTGGTTGATATTCCATTTGCCTTCAAGCGACTAGAATCCTTGCTCTTTATGTGCAGTCTTCAGGAGGAGGCATCAATGCTTAAAGAATCATTTGCTACGTTGGAGGTGAGATACATGTTCCTGATTGTGATGAACTGTTGGGATGATGAGTAAATATTCCTAACTTATACTCCCTCCGTTCATTTTGATCGTCTGATTTTGAGTTGGGACAGAGTTTAAGAAAGTAAAGAAGGCTTTTGAATCTTGTTGTCTTAAACTAAAGATATGTAGAATGTGCCAAAATGTCCTTTAATCTCGTGGTCTTAAACATGCCGCGTGGAAAGTTGAAATTAAAGGGTTGCCAAAAAAGGAAGGAGACATTCTTTTGAAACGGACTAAAAAGAAAGTAAGACAAACAAATTGAAACAAAGGGAGTATATCATTACGGAATCTCTCTTGCACCTTACATTTGTAACCTTAACATTCCTTTGTTTTCTACAAATATCCTGACATTGGTGTTTGGGTGCATCTTCTTTTATGCTTCAGGCTGCTTGCACAGAACTCCGGAAGAGCAGGCTGTTTCACAAGCTCCTTGAGGCTGTTTTGAAAACTGGCAATCGTATGAATGATGGAACATTTCGTGGTGGCGCTCAAGCATTTAAACTTGACACGCTTCTGAAACTATCAGATGTGAAAGGGATAGATGGGAAAACTACGTTGTTGCATTTTGTTGTTCAAGAGATAATCCGTTCCGAAGGTATACGAGCTGCTCGTGCCAGGGATCGAGGGAGCATGTCTAGCATCAAGTCTGATGATCTACCCGAGGATCAGTCTCAAGATGCAGAGGAGTATTATCGAAGTACTGGTCTACAGGCTGTGTCAGGCTTGAGTAGTGAACTTGAAAATGTGAAAAAAGCTGCAATTTTAGACGCAGACAGCTTAACAGGCACAGTTTCTAAGCTTGGTCTCGCACTAAAACAATCACGGGATTTCCTGAATTCAGAAATGAAGAACGTAGATGACGAGAATAGGTTTCACCAGACCCTAAAGAGTTTTGTGCAGAATGCTGCAGTTGACATCATGTGGTTATTCGAGGAAGAAAAAAGAATTATGGCCTTGGTTAAAAGCACGGGAGATTATTTCCACGGAAATGCAGGGAAAGATGAAGGTTTGCGATTGTTTGTTATCGTTCGAGATTTTCTGATAATTTTAGATAAGGTATGCATAGAGGTGAAAAATGCTCAGAGAAAGCTAAACAGCACGCCAAAGAAGGAGAATTTGGCAGGTAAAACTTCAGAGTCCACCAATCCACCGTCCCTCGATCTCCGACAGAAGCTTTTTCCAGCTATAACAGACAGGAGAGTTGATGATTCTAGTTCAGATGATGATGCTTCTTAAGGTAAGGTGAACCTGGCTGTGTTTTTCCTCATTTACTTGAGACAATCCACTGATCAATTTGATATGATAATTAGGAAGTTGAATTGGTGAAAATATCATAATCATAGCATGCAAGTTCTAGACGCAACCGAGGATGTGACCTAGTAGTCAGACTAGAGTTCAAATATAAACACTAGGTGATCTTTTCCCATACGCTCAAGTCTTGGTGAGCAGAGTTACAGACAAGTAATGCCTACGAGCTGACCCAAACAATATATCCATAGGAATCGAAAACTTTGATTTTAATGTACCGAGTCCATTAGTAAACAAAAGTATGCTGTTGTAATGTGAAACTATATGTTAAAAGCCAAATGCTGTGTATATGCCTATTAACTTTGTTTTCTTTAATCGGAAACAATCTCTCTACCCCCACGAGGTAGGGGTAAGGTCTGGTTACATTCTATCCTCCTTAGACCCCACCTTGTAGGATTACACTGGGTATATTGTTGTGTATATGCATGTTAAATTTGTTTTCTTTAATCGGAGACAACCTCTTTACCTCCGCGAGGTAGGGGTAAGATCTGCGTACATTCTACCTTCCCAGATCCACCTTGTGGGATTACACTGGGTCTGTTGTTGTATGCCTATTAAATTTGTTTTCTTTATCGTTGGCGCAGGTATCCGAGTAAATAGGGAAGTGAGATTCAGTTTCAGAAAGCTGTGCTAAACAGAGAGAGAGAGAGAGAGAGAGAGATCCACTACATGGCTCTATTTCAATATTTTTCTTTACTGAAGCTCTACTTGTACTTAAAGAGTAGTTAGGAAATTCTCATTCATTTTTTGTCCAGTTTAGTTGATAATTATTATTTTTTTCAAAATGTAATTGAACAAAGTAGCTTTGTTGATTATTATCTATGGTGTTTCCATATTAAAATGGTTACTTTGTTATTCATCATAATTCTCCACTGTCTCATTTTATTGCAAATGCTTTATCCAATAATAAAGGGTGTAGTGTACTAACTTCACATTTGAAATAAGAAACTGAGTGCAACAACATATTCAGTGTAATCTCACAGGTGGAGTTTAGAAGAATAGAGTGTGCGTAGACCTTACCCCTGCTTCGAGGAGGTAAGAGATTCCCAAAAGCCAATGATACAATTCAAAATTCAATGAATAATAGACTCACCTCTACCCGTTTCCTACAATATAATGAACCATCCTCAGAAGAGTAACAAAGGAGAAGAGAACAAGAGTTACTCACCTCCTAAGAGAATAAAGAAGTGGAGTGTCACCCCAACCAAACTAGACACACACATGAGTTACCAATTTTGTCTCAAATTTAAACCGCGATAACTCAGATTACACTTTTACCACTAGACCAAAGTTCTTGACCAACTAGGTAGTGTTGAAGCCAGACATGAAATAAATAGATCAGCAACATTAAACATAACTCAAGTTCAACAACATAGGAAGGCTATTTCCGATAAATAGGAAGGAGTATAATAACAAGACAAGAGGTTGTAAAAATAAGAAAATAGACATTGGTCTTTCATTCATTGCTACCATTTGTATACACAAACCAACATAAACACTAACCACCTACTATGAGAAAAATCAATCTAAACAGGCTTAGAAAACACTGGCAAAACCTTCATTCTATTCTGAAAAGGAACATCACAGCTAGAAACTATGAAACCAAAGTCTAAAATTTTTCTAATCTTCATCAGCAGATGGCTTTGAGGAACCAGTTTTCTTAGGGAGCAAGAGGTTGTGGATGTTGGGCATCACACCACCATTAGCAATAGTCACATCTCCGAGAAGTTTACTAAGTTCCTCGTCATTCCTCACTGCCAACTGAATATGCCTTGGCACGATCCTTGTTTTCTTGTTGTCCCTTGCTGCATTTCCAGCCAATTCAAGAACCTGCAAACAACAAACACCCCAAAAATCAGAACTCCAGAAATGAAAAACTGTATGAATTTTGTTTCAAATGATAAGAAATCAATACCAGTACTAACTAGAAAATTAGAAAACTTGAGCTCAAATTCCCAAAAAAAAAAAAATTGATTTACTAATCCACAACATAGAGACCATACATACAAATCGATTTCACAAATCAGCTGCAAGGCTTTCCAAATCTCATAGTTTCTAAATTTACAAAATATACTTCCAATCAATAAGAAATTAATATCAAGACTAACCAAAAATCAGGTGATTCAACTTCAAGTTAGCTCAAATATAACTAATAATACGAAATTCCAAACCCTAGAATTCAAACCACAAAATTGATTTACACAAAAACGAAAGAATCAAGGAGAAAAATTACGAAATTAACCTCAGCTGCAAGGTACTCCAGAACAGTAGCAAGGTTAACCTCTAATTCCAAAAATGTCAGGTAAAATCTAACTAAATAACCAAATCTATTTGAAATTAATGTAGAGAATAACCAAAATGAGGTTAATTGAGCTCAAATTCAAAAACACAGGCTAAAATCTAACCAATAAAAAGAAATTCCAAACCCTAGTATCCAAATAACATAATTGATTTACACAAAAACTAAACTATTTATCTGTACAGTTTGTAAATATGAAAAATTACTTCAAAATAAGAAATTAGGTAATTCGACCTCAAATTCAGAAAAATTAGCTAAAATCTACCTAATGAAAAGGAATTTCCAAACCCTAGGAATCAATTTACACAAAAACGAATGAATCAAAGAGGCAAATGACGAAATTAACCTCCGTCACTGCCTCAAACCACTATTCCTTTGGACAGTGAGCTCTTTTAGGCCAAAAACTAGGTTAATTTGAGCTAAATTCTACCTAATAACGAAAGAATTCCAAACCCTAGCAATCGATAAACACAAAATTTAAACAAATCAACGATTCAAATGACGAAATTAACCTCAGCTGCAAGGTACTCCAGAACAGCAGCTAGGTAAACCGGAGCTCCGGCACCAACACGCTCGGCATACTTTCCGGCCTTAAGAAACCGAGCAATACGACCAACCGGAAACTGAAGACCAGCTTTGCTACTACGGGAAGTAGCCTTCTTTGCTGCTCCTGAACCTAGGGTTTTACCTCTACCAGCCATTAATGGAAGAAATTGAAGAAAATTTTGCTAAACAAAGAAAAAATTTTGTTTTGAAATTTGAAAAAATTGAAAGCAAAATTGAGTTTGAGGTTTTGGTTTTTTTTTTGGAGTTTATATAGAAATGGGGGAATTTGATTTGGGCCAATAGGAGTAGATCACGCGGATCGTGAGTTTTAGCCGTTGGATTAGAGTGGAATTAACGGTGAGATGAAAAGGATTGAAGGATTTTGGAGTTTGGGGTATGTTAGGGGATATGTATGAAGTGACGGGTTTATCCTTACTGGTTTAGTGTATTTACGATATGTTGCCATTACTAAACATGAAATGATATTACTCCTCTAGTTTCAATTTGATTTTCTTGTTTTAATTTGTCACGAAGTTTAAGAAAATAAAAAATATCTTTGAAATTTTGTGGTCTTAAATTAAAAATATGTAGAATATACGAAAATATCATTTAATTTTGTGGTCTTAAACGTGTTATGCGAAAAGTTGAAATTAAAGAGTTGCTAAAAAAAGAAAAAATCATTCTTTTCTAAACAGGCTAAAAAGGAAAGTAGTCAAACAAATTGAAAAGGAGGAATGAAGAAAATTGACATAATATATTGACAACTTTTTTTTTTGAGAAGGTAACATATATATTGACAATTTTTGAATTTCGAAATTCAACCAAATTTATCTTTTTGACTGTAACTTTCTCATATATCTTGTAAATATTTTAAATTGTCAATTATTGTGACTATATATTACTTTTTAAGTAGTTTCCAAATATACAAATTTTATTTCAAGAAACTTGAAGATTTCATGCGCAGATTCATGGTCAAACTTAAATTCTTTGACCCTCGAAATTCGAATTGTGCCATATAAATTGGGACAGGGGGATTTAGATGTTCAAATTACGATATGTTCTTAGATGTTCAAATTACGATATGTTCTGACTGTGTACATGAAAATATATGATAAAGTATTACTGTTAGACACTTTTGATTCAAAAATTTGAATTTTTTTTACCTGTTCTCAAATGCCCATTATGTAAGTTAAATATGTTAATTATGTCAACAACAACATACAAGTCAGCGTAATCTCACATGTGGTGTCTGAGGAGAGTAGGATGTACGAAGACCTTATCCCTATCTTTGTGGAGCAGAAATATTATTTTCGATAAACCTTCGACTCAAAACAATTTAATTATGTCACCTTCTTTAATTATACATATTTATCTCAATAAGCTAAAAAAACTTCCCGTGTGTTCCAATTGATGGTGATTTGTACAATTAAAGGAGGAGATATATTTATGTAATTCACTTATCTACGTAATAAATATTTGTCAATACACGCAAAAATGAACACCAATTATTTTTATTTTATGAGTAACATCTTCATCTATCATTCAATTTCTTGAGACAACAAACTTAGATATCTATTTTTTCACTTTGCACTGTAATCTAATCTATTCTTACCTCTACTTCACTCTTCTCATAGGAATTAAACTCGCCATGCATGTATTCAGTCTTACTTTTACTTATAATAAATATTGAATCCCATTAATTCTTTCATGTGTGTATCTTTTTGATATTTCAAAACCCTTTAATGAAAATCGTAACTTCACCACGGCGATTGCCTATCAAGCTTCCCTTTGGAGCTAAATGCACCAGTTTTGGTATGGGACTTATATACAACAACAACATGCTCAGTAAAATCTCACAAGTGGGTCTCGAGAAGGTAGAGTGTACACAGACCTTACCCCTACCTTTGTAGAGTAGGGAGGTTGTTTCTGATAGACGCTCGGCTCAAGAAAAACAATTTTTTCAGAAGGGTATGGAACTTGTATAATAGGTACAATAACAAAATTGTTGAAGTGTACCTTTGCCCTTCTGTCTTGAACAACTCTTGAACAAATACAGACAGATCAAACTAATGGAGAGCTATGTTGCTCGGACTCTTCAAAAATGTCAACGGGTGCATGTTTGATTCTCCAAAAGTAGTGTATTTTTGGAGAATCTGACATGGGTGCAGCATCGAAAGTGAAGAGTCCGTGCAACTTAGATGGAGAGTTCAAGAAATACAATAACTAGAATTCACAAGCTAGCCTTCTAGGAGGCAGCAGCCACTGCTTCTGTTGTTTTCTCCTTCTCTTTAACAGCTCCCTTCCAGTTCTCCGCACTATCAATAATTTCCCCGGTTTTTACGAGGTACCTGACCCTTTTACCATTGTCGAGTGTTTTATGACCCACCCGACTGGCTACCTTCTGCTCTTTTGAGTACAGCATCACGTTCGAGCTGTGAATAGGAGCTTCAATCTGAAAGCACAACACCCGGACAGTTACTTTCACACAAGGGCTGACTATTTACGTTATCCATAACCTATGTTGCTCGGACTCTCCAAAAATGCAGTACTTTTGGAGGATTGACACGCACCTGTCAGCATTTCTGAAGAGTCTGAGCAGCATAGTCCCAACAAAAGAGAGACTAAAGATTAACTTTTGGGCAATTTGGAAAAAGTGAGAAGGAAAAAAGCGAAAACCTTGATTATTTGGCCGGGTTCATCCTCACTCCTACTCTTCACGTGCTTGGTTTTCAAGTTTATCTCACGTACTACGACTTTGCTGTTGTGCTTGATAATCTCGGTGATCTCTCCAATCTTACCTTTGTCGTGGCCAGATATCACTTTTATTGTATCTCCCAATTTCACATGCATTTTGTGTAGCACAGGAAGGCTGTTTGGCTTACATTCTTTCCGTTCCCATCGCTTGAGCTGCAGAAGCAATGAAAATGAATACCCTTTTTAACAGAGAGTAAATTCCTTGTCACGGAAAATGCAAGTCGAACTACAAGAAATGTTTCATCACCTAACGCCCGCTATGTTGCTTGGACTCTTCAAATATGTTGCCACACCCGTGTTGGATCCTTCAAAGATGCACTATTTTTGGAGGATTAGACGCGCACCCGGCAGTATTTTTGAAGAGTCCGAGTAACATAACCTGACGGAAATAAAAAGACCAGAAATGGATCTAAAGATACCAACCTTGGCTACAATGGAACCTGGACTTTGTGTTGATTTGACCTGCAAATTAAGTATCACTTGAAGACTGTCATAATCGAACAAAAATATAATCTTGTTGCAGTTTGACGCGTGAAAAAAAGAAAAAGTCATGTAAACAGGATAATAAAATAGGACTAGCTAGTAAGCAATTGCAACAAGGAGCATCAACCTGATAACAGCAAGTCCATATTCCGAAGAAGATATTTCAATTGCTCTCTTCAACTACCCATTCAGATTTATTAATATAATCATACACGTGAGTAGTAATGTAACTTTATTAGCACCTCCACAGAGAGAGGCGGAGCCAGGAAAGTTTATGGGTTCGAGATTCTAGTCTTTTTAAGTTACTAGGTTCTTAACTAGTAATAATTTGTATATGTTCAATGGATTTCTTAAGACAAATACACGGTTTAGACCAAAGCTACTTGGTTCGGATGAACCTGTAATTCGTATTCTAGCTTTGTCCCAGTACAAGTGCTGTACAGTACCAACTTTACGGATAACACTGTCTGTTCTATTCAAGTATCTACCAGCAATTTTCCGCATTTCAGGAGGCAAACCAGAAAGGTGAAGAATATTGCATCTTCCAGCACAAGAAGTACGTAATTATAGGACAGTCGACACATGCCTAATAGATCAATATTTGAAGATGAAAGACGAGGATTTATCATAGGGAAGTTAGATGACTTTAAATGCTAAACCACGAATGCAGATTTTTTGCTATCGACAAACTACTTGTCCAGTTATGTCAGAACAGCAGATTGATCAAAATCAAAACTTGAAAATTGATCTCCTCTACAATGATAAAAGATTTGGCCACAAACTTTCCCTTTAATTCAAGTCGATGCAAGTAAAATCGAAACAAAGACGGTTCATTCTGAAACTCGCAAACAAAAGCATCAGAGCACATAAGATTGAACAACATTAAAAGTAATCTGTGAAACTATCACTAACCCAAAATATTTTTTGTAATACCCAAACACACCAACTAGGCTATGGAAGAGATTATTACAGAGATAGATGCAAGATTGTTTAGTCAATGGATGTGTAGAGATATGACACTTGAGCCTAACTCAACCCATGAGGGGAGGATTGCTCAAGTCCATATAAACAAACTCCGAGTCTCTTCCGCAACTAATGTGAGACTTTTACTCACTCTAACACCCCCTTCACGCCCATGGCCCAACTGGAGCGCACATGGACCTAACACAACCCCAAAAGCTAGTTCATGAAGGAGAATTGCCCAAGTCCATATAAACAGATCGCCAGTCCATTCCCCAACCCATGTGGGACTTTTACCCATTCTACCAGGATGTTGAACCCCTTCGACTTCTTCGTGTGCTTACTCCCTCATATTTTGAACCCTTTTAGTGAAAATCCTAGCTCTACTACTGCTTGGGTGCATTATCCCAAGTCTATAATCAAAATTAAGCAACCATTTACAAATGTACATAACATATTATTTTATGAACCTTGTGAAAAAACAAAAATTAAAAGAATTGATTGGTAGGAACTAGGAACCTATAAATATACAACAATAAGTAAAAATAAAAAAGAATTTTGAAGTAAAGCATAGTACCAGAGGTGGGCAAAGAGGAAGAGGAGAAAAGGGTTGGCCCAAAAATGAGTTGGAGGATATGGAAAGTGAAGTAAAAGAGCTCTGTAGAGCTGCCATTGCTGCCATTTTCTTCAAATCCTTTGAACAACACAAAGCTTTCAAGATATGTAATGAAAAAAAAAGAAAGGAAATTGGATAGAATGTAGCAGTTTTATTGGACCTTTGGCGGGTTGACCCGGCCCAATTTCTTTTTTTCCTTTATTTTTATTTTTTGAAATTTTTGACGACGACGACGACAACAACATAACCAGGGTAATCCGATAAGTGGAATCTTGGAGGATAGGATGTATGTAGAATTACCTCGTCACGAGGTAGACAAGCTGTTTCTGAAAATTTTGATAAGTACTCCCTCCGTCCATTTTTACTTGTGACATTTCGCTTTACGAAAGTCAATTTGACTAAACTTTAAATCTAAATTGAAGTAGATTAATTTAATAATTAAAATTTAAAATTTAGATGATCGAAAACTATATGAAAAATGCTATAAATTGCAATCTTTCTCGTATTAATATGATAAAAAATACATCTTAAAATATTGATCAAAGTTAATGTAGTTTGACCTCGAGAAATAAGCCAAGACAAGTAAAAATAGACGGAGGGAGTAGCTATTTTCATATCGCTCGTTGATATTAGGCAACTATTTTGAAATTTATCAAAATTTAATTGCTTTTAATATAAAAGTTAAAATTTAGACAAAAATATCTCTAATTATAATGCAGAAAATTCGAGCACAATGCATTTTAACGAGGGATATTTTTGATCTAAAATGTATTTTTCGCATTAGAAATTACTCCCTCCGTTATATTTTATGTGGCATACTTTAACTTGGCACGGTGTTTAAGAAATAAAGGAAGACTTTTAAAACTTGTGGTCCAAAATAATCCTTGAATATTTGTGTGGTTGTAAATCATTTCATTAAGGGTAAAAGAGGAATTTTAAAGTTAAAATTATTCTAATTATAGAAAGGTGACATTCTTTTTGGGACGGACTAAAAAGAAAAATATGCCACATTAAATGGAACGGAGGGAGTATTATTTTTCAACTACATTTCAAACAACGGCTAAATATAACAAGCGGATACAAAAAATGGCCATCTCGTTTTATATCTTGAGTACGGGATTCTATTACAGTTCATTTTATTTAGGGGGTACGCAATTAATTATTTACACTTATTTAGGTATTTTTTTTGTCACATATATAAGATTTGAACTAAAGTTACTGGTTTAGATCAACTCGTAACTAACACCTTATATATGCCCTTGATGCTACAATTTGCATGTATCTCGATAATTTTATCGCATATCTACTATCTTTCACCAACATAAACACCGAATAATCTGCCCGAACATATATACTCCTTCCAAAAATCCACAATGCACAAATAAAGTAACATTTTCAGGAGCAAAATTTAAGTACATGATTTTTCATAAGTCATTAAGGGTAGGATCGGAGCTACGTGAAAGCATGTGTTTATATAGTAGATGTTGAATTCTATTAATTTGTTTGTGTGATTATTTTTTATATTTTAAATTATTCAGTGGAAATTCTGACTTCGTCACAACATGAATATAGCTCATGGATCCACAACTCACTACTTATTAAACAAATATTCTCAAAAAGGCTTATATACATTTAATATAACCTTGGATTATCTTTTTTTCTTGTTTTTTTTTTCCTTTAAATAATTACATTCATGTATTAATATTTAATACAGATTGAGAGAGGGAGAGACTATAATGAAAATGAAAAGAAAAAAAAAACTTTACACCATAATATGTACAAGAGTTTTAATAATTTCTTTTACAATAATAAAAGAGAGCCAGAGATGGATTAGTCCAAATATCACATCATGAAAGGTGCTGGAATCACTGCAGCAAGGGAAGCTATCCTTGAGAACCTAAAATGAACAAAAAAAAAAAAAAAAAAATGAAAATTAGAAAACCAAGACATATTATCCTAAGGTATTCGAAATTTACTGATCTGATTAATTTTCATTATTCATCCGAAATAAGATGAAGAAGAGAAGGTCGTAATACATCTCCATCATCATTCTCTCCCAGAGTTGATTGATTAGGTAAAGAAAAATACGAGAGAAGTCATGGGTGATTATTGGTATTTGGTACGACAATTTAGGCGAAATCAATTCTCAGGATGTGACGGACTAAAAGAGTAAAGTGATCTCCGTCATAATGTTAAGAGCTCACATACGAAGAAATATTAAGGTGGTGAAAGATAGGGGTTGAAAGTAGCTCGCTTGGTGAGCTTTTGATCTTTTACAGTTGAGATGGAAGGTTCAAACTCCATCAATAGTGTAGCGTCCCCTCCCCATCCTTTAATGTAATAAAAAAAAAAGTTTAAAAAAAGTCATGGATGATCATTGATTCGATGCTTTAGGTGACGGGCTAAAAGAGTAAAGTGCTTATTGTCATGATGTTAAGAGCTCAAACACGAAAAAGAATAATTAAAGTGGTGAAAAATAGAGGTTGGGAGAGATCTTGTAATTGAGGTAAAAAGTTCAAACTCCACAATAGCGTAGCGTTCCCATTCCCTTCCCCTCCCTTAATGTAATCAAAAGAGTTTTAAGAAAAGTGGAAGAGATGTAGGAACTCGTGACTTAAGTTACAATTTACGTGTATGAGCTTTGCAACATGCAAATTAAATCAGATATTTAAATGGAAAAGGACAAAGAAATGAACACATTATTTCAAGTTTCTAAAAGTTGTTGTTTGTAGAAGTGTCGAGTGATTTCGAACTAGATTCTGATTTCAAACGAAAAAAACTTTATGATTATCACTTTCATTAATGTCTGGGAAAAGGAGGATTATTCAGGGCAGGTTCAATGAATAACCAGGATGAAACAACAGTTGGGGCTAAGACTTTTCTTCCTTCCTTCTCCAGGTTAGCTAGGTGATACACCCTGAATCGAATATCAACAATTGACTCCAGACCGATTTCTCGATCATAAAACAGAAACTAAAAGTCCTTCGATAGACCAATTTCTCGATCATAAAAGAGTAACTAAAAGTGTTTTTGTTAACTATTACGAACACATTTTATTCTATTGAGTAATTTCGAACTAGATTCTGATTTCAGGCAGGGAAGACTCCCTGATTCTCTAGCCAAATTCTCACTTTCACTCGATGTTTGGCAAAAGAAGGATTATTCAGAGCAAGTTCAATGTATAACGGAGATAAAATAGCGCTTGGGGCTAAAGACTTTTCTTCCTTCCTCCTCTAGGTTATTAGCTAGGTGATACGCCCTGAATCGGATCCAACGATTAACTCAGACCAATTTCTCGATCATAAAAAGGAAACCAAAAGTCCTTCGATAGACCAATTTCTCGATCATAATAAAGTAACTAAAAGTGTTTTCGTTAACTATTACGATAACATTTTATTCTTTTGAGTGATTCCGAACTAGATTCTAATTCCACGCGAGAAGGACTTCCTGAGGAGGATTATTCAGAGCAGGTTCAATGGATAACGCGGATGGAATACCTGTTGGAGCTAAAGACTTTTCTTCCTTCCTTTCTCTAGGTTAACTAGGTGAAACGCCTTGAATCGGGTCCCAACGATTGACTCGAGACCAATTTCTCGATCATAAAAAAAAGCAACTAAAAGTTTCTTTGTTAACTATATTACGAGCACGTTCTATTCTGCATAAAATAATTCTTATTACCTCGGTTTATCCCGACGGGAAGTAGTTACAACCACCTTCTTCTTCTTCAAATTACTGCCGGAATTAGCTGCCGCCGCCGTCCTCGGCGGCAGTGCATGTACTGCATCTTCCGATATCGACGAAAGAGACGGTTTCCATTCAGGGAATGAACCGGCTGATCTCGCCGATCCTCGTCTCCTTCGCCGCCTCCTTTTATACGTAATAATGTTGTTAATATCGGAGGATGTTTCAACAGCTACAGGTACAAGGACTTCTTCTTCCTCCTCCTCTGCAGCAGCGCGATGCGCACGCTTTGATGAACAGCCACAGCAAGACACCAGTTCGATGAAGAACTTCATGGTTACCAGGTACGTATAATGATTGCGCAGAAGGTGTTTGATAAAATGTCTAAGATAGATTGCGCGTAAGGTGTTTGATTGATAAAATATCTAAGATAGATTGCACGGAAGGTGTTTGATAAAATGTCTAAGATAGATTGCGCGTAAGGTGTTTGATTGATAAAATGTCTAAGATAGATTGCACGTAAGGTGTTTGATGAATGATGTCTAAGATAGATTGCGCGTAAGGTGTTTGATTGATAAAATGTCTAAGATAAATTGCATGGAAGGTGTTTGATGAAATGTGTGTAGATTGCACGGAAGGTGTTTGATGAAATGTGTGTATAATAGATTGCGCGTAAGGTGTTTGATTGATAAAATGTCTAAGATAGATTGTGAAATGTGTGTATGATAGATTGTGCAAAAAGCGTTTGATAAAATGTGTATGATAGATTGCACGGAAGGCGTTTGATAGAATGTGCGGAAGGTGTTTGATAAAATGTGTGTATGATAGATTGTGCGGAAGGTGTTTGATAAAATGTGTGTATGATAGATTATGCAAAAGGCGTTTGATAAATTGTGCTAGAGGTGTTTGATAAAATGTCTAAGATAGATTGCACATAAGGTGTTTGATGAAATGTGTGTATGATAGATTGTGCAAAAGGCGTTTGATAAATTGTGGGAAAGGTGTTTGATAAAATGTGTATGATAGATTTGCGTGAAAGGGTTTTGATAAAAATGCCTATGATAGATTGCGCGAAAACTATTGTTTGATAAAATGCGTTTGATAGATTGTCGAAAAGGTTTTTGGTAAAATGCGTCAGATAGACTGAGCCGAAGGTGTTTGATGAAATGTGTGTGATAGATTGTAAAGGTATTTGATAAAGTGTCTATGATAGATTGTGCAAAAGTTATTTGTTTGATAAAATGTGTGTGATAGATTGCCGTAAAGGTGTTTGATAAAATGCCTAAGATAGATTGCCAGAAAGTTGTTTGATAAAATGCCTAAGGTAGATTACCAGAAAGTTGTTTGATAAAAAATGCCTAAGGTAGATTGCAGAAAGTTGTTTGATAAAATGCCTAAGATAGATTGCCAGAAAGTTGTTTGATAAAATGCCTAAGATAAATTGCTAGAAAGTTGTTTGATAAATGCGTAAGATAGATAGATTGCCGGAAAGATGTTTGATAAACTGTGTAAGATAGATTGCTCGAAAGGTATTTGATAAAATGTGTATGATAGAAGTAAATTTGGTTTTTTCTTTCTTTCTATAGATCTATCTGTCTACATCTCCATTTTTTCTCTCCGACTCTCTCTGTACAGAGCGCGCGCTCCCCCCTCTCTCTCTATGTTTCTCTTTGGATTTGGAAGTTGTTTATTGTAGTTTGGCTTAAATGGTTTTGCGAGCAATGAGGAGACATACTATAAACAAGGATGGTTGGTGAGTTTCCTACTATTAGAACCAAATATTATTAATGTCCTATATTTTTTTCAGAATTAGGTATTTTATTCAGGCTTAATACATAGTTTACATGTGACTAAAAATGCACTCGTGTCTCTTTTGTGTGCAAATTACGATGCCACGTAATGAAAATGGAGTGTTTTAGACATTTGACAAATGTTGGTGTGTAAAGGGATTTGGCTACAAGGTCGCAAGAAGATTTATAGAGGAGATATGTACTTTATGGCCCATTACAAATATAACTCTAGTTACTATATGATTATATCATTTTCTTTTTATTAGAGAATGATAAATAAAAGGGTAACTTACATAAAATACACATCTCTGGGAGCTAATTACTCCTTTTCCACCTCACTTCACTCGGATACATCGCCCCAAGGCGTGATATATCGCCTCACCTCTGAATAATTATCTTTGATACATCGGGGCGATGTATCACGAGGTGAGGCGATGTATCAGAGTGTTTACATGTGGTATATTAAGTAATTAAAATAAAGTAGTGGGAGAATTAGTAAATATGGTAAGAAGATGTCTCTTTTGGTAGTTTAACCTAAATAAAATATATAGTATCACTCTTGCAGCCATGAAAAAGTCCAGAAAATTAATTAATTAATTTAATGTAAGTTTTAAGTGTAATATAATTTAAATTGGTTGCCCAATGCACGGAGTCCAGGAAAGCATCGAAGTACAAGAGAGTATTGTACGTAGTCTTACCCTTGCATTTTTGCAAGAGATTGTTTCCACGGGGCTTCAACTCATGACCTCCCAGTAACACAACTTTATAGTAAACAATCTTCATGTCACAGTCGAAGAATTTATCGCATGATGAAAATAAAAAACTAAAGGGCACCACACAAGGATCATGAAAACAAAACTTACTAAACATCCCAACAAAATTTAGCATGTTATAACTTCACTACAAAATGGTTTTAGCTGAATACTCGAAAATTGATCAGGACACAATAGCAAGATAAAAAGTAGTAACAAGCAAATGGCTTAAGCCTTATCGGCCTTGGCAGCACTAGCAGCGGCTTGACCACGAAGACGACCAGTCCTCCTTGCAGCAATAAGACCAACCTTTTGCCCAGGAGGTGCATCACGACGAACTGTACTGGCATGACCAATATGTTGATGGTTACCACCACCATGGGGATGCTCAACAGGATTCATAGCAACACCACGGACCTTAGGCCAGCAGTTCCTCTTCACACGGTACTTGTGGTAAGCATTACCAGCTTTAAGCATTGGTTTCTCAGTACGTCCTCCACCAGCAACCTGACCAATCATGGCACGACATCCACTGGGCACAATCTTCTTGGATCCTGATGGGAGCTTAACCCTGTCGACGAGAGTTCAAAATTGATCAAACAGATTACAATAACATCTGAAACCCTTGCAACCAGCAATGTGGCCATAATATCCCACAATGTACAAAGCTAACAATACACAACAACGTCTACTGTCATTGCAACAATCACAAGACTTGAGCTAAATTAAGTGTTTTCGAACCAATTTATCATAGAGAACAAGAACAAAACGTAACGCGGAAATTCTAGTGTGAGTTAATATGTAATGAGGCAAAGTTTATCAAACCATTAAACATATTACTAAGCTCATTCATTTTCCAGATAGAGCATACACATCCAAAATCAGGTTTCACAAGACACTTCCCAATCTTTCTTCACCACTACTACACAATGAACCTCAATAACAAACTTACCAGCACCAGTAAAAAACCACAAACTAGTTTAACACAATGGATATGATTTGGGAATAAAGGCCTTCCTCTCGTAGCCAAGCTTCATTACAAATAACAACATAAATGACACAGTGAACCTCCTTCGTCCTTCCCCAAATTCCAACAGCACAAACTTCACATTTAAGTGGCCAATCCACAGAATATACGACGTCAAATCACAACTTGGGCTACCTGACTGCAAAGGACCATAACCTTCATCCATTACACTAGCAAATTATTCTTACAAAGATATAATTTATAGCTGACATTACAGTAAAGCTTCTCAAACCTGAGCTATCTTTCCCACAAGTTCAACCATCATCTTGACTAACCTAGTTTGTTCAGTAATCATACTGTCAACTAATCATATCTATAAATGCATTTTTCAGCTTAAATCAATCAAATACCCGAATCAATCCCAGACTAGTCTGGTCAGATAAAAAAACGATTTTTTCAATCATATTAGATAAGCATTCACAAAGCTCCAAAATTTGAATGCAAATCAAAGGAACATGTTACTAATAATCAAAGGAGGTGTGCGTACACTCTACCCTTCCCAGACCCCCATTCCCACTTGTGTGATTACACTGGCTTTGTTATTGCTGTACATGACAATAAAGCTGGTCAAAACGGAACCATTTTCCACACAAGTTTAACCAGCATCTTGACTGAGCAACTTCATCCAACAATTAATCATATTTATAGAAGCATTTTCAAGTAAATCATATTTCCTAAACAAGTTGGGTCAGCTATAAGAAGGCATTTTTCCAATCATATTACCGAAAGCATTCATAAGGGTTCAAACATTTAAACTCAAATCACAAGAACAGTTAACAATAATTGAACAAAAACGATTGCTACCTACCAACTTTCTACCCTGATTCACGTCTCCTATCAAAGGTGATGTACTCAGTGAGCTGAAATTGCGTCGAGTCAGCTAAACGAATCATTTTTTTCAATCATACTCAAAACTCCTATGCAAGGTAATGTCCTCGGTAAGCTGAATCTACGCCAAGTCAGCTAAAAGAATCAATTTTTCAATCATACTCAAACTCCTACGTAAGGTCATGACCCCGGTAAGCTGAAACTACGCCAAGTCAGCTAAAAGAATCATTTTTCCAATCACACTAACAAAAACATCCATAAGGGTTCCAACATCTAACTCAAAAATCACAAGAACAGTTAATAATAATTGAACAAAAACAATTAAATAAAATACCTAGTAGTACCATTATCAGGACTACAACTGATAACAATAGCATAATCACCCGAACACCTGGCGAATACACCACAATCACCAACTACTACTATAGACGGATAACAAAACAACACACACTACCTACTAACATTCTACCCTAATCCGCGTCCTCCACAAGCTACTATCTAAGGAGTAGAAAGAATCATTTTTTCAATCATACTAACAAAAACAACTACTAGTACGGAAAGATAACAAGACAACACACTACTACCTACTAACCCTCTACCCTAATTAGCTTTTTCAACAAACTCCTAAATTTGTATCTAGTCATATACTCGGCAAGCTGAAACTGCGCCAAGTCAGCTAAAAGAATCAATTTTTCCAATCATACTAACAAAAGCATCCAAAAGGATTCAAACATCTAACTCAAAGCACAACAACAGTCATCCACAATTGAATAAAACGATTAAATAACATACCTAGTGGTACCTAATACTATAACTACTAGTATGCATGGGTAACAAGACAATACAATGCTACCTACCAACCTCCTACACTAATCCGCGTACTCCACAACCTCCTATCTAAGGTCATATACTCGGTAAACTAAAACTACCAGAGCAATACTACAACTACTAGTAGGGACGGATAACAAGACAACACACTGCTACCTACCAACCTTCTACCCCAATTCGCGTTTTGCGTTCTCCCAACTCCTATCTAGTACTCGGTAAGCTGAAACTGCGTCAGGTCAGCTAAAAGAATCAATTTTTAAATTCATAATAACAAAAGCAACTAGTAGTACGGAACGATAACAAGTCAACACACTATTATCTACCAACCTTCTATCCTAATTCGCGTTTTGCGTTCTCCAACTCCTATCTAGTACTCGGTAAGCTGAAAATGCGTCAGGTCAGCTAAAAGAATCAATTTTTTCATTCATAATAACAAAAGCAACTACTAGTACGGAACGATAACAAGACAACACACTATTATCTACCAACCTTGTACCCTAATTCGCGTAATCCACAACCTGTGAAACTGCGCCAGTTCAGCTAAAAAGAATCATTTTTTTCAATCATAATAACAAAAGCATCGAAAAGGGTCCAAACACTTATACTCAAATCACAAGAACAGTTAACAATAATCAAACAAAAACGACTAAATAACATACCTAGTAGTACCATTATCAGGATTATGACTGATAACAATAGCATAATCCCCCGAACACCTAGCGAAAACACCACGATCACCAACTTTATGCTCAACATTACAAACAACAGCACCTTCAGGTATAGATCTAAGCGGCAAAACATTACCAACCGTTAACGTAGCTTTCTTCCCACAATACACAAACTGTCCAGTGTACATCCCTTCAGCAGCAACGAACAACTCCTTCTGCTGCTTGTACCGAAACGGATGACGAAACGTGACCCGGGCGAGTGGTGCGCCCCGACCCGGATCGTGAATCACTTCTGTGATTACACCTTTTAGGTATCCGTTACGTTCGCCGTAATCGAGTGTACGGAAACGGGCCGGACCTTTACGGTGATGGGTATGGGATTTGAAAACCGACCCGGCTCCTTTACGTTGTGCTCTGATTACACGACCCATTTTTTCTCTCTCTACTTTCTCTCTCTACACTCTCTCGTTCGCCGGAAAATGATGGGAAGAAGATGATATAACTAGGGTTTTAAGAGAGGGGTAGTGTGTGTTGCCCTAGTTGTGATTTGGGCTTATATTTGGTCCAAGAATGATTTTGAGGCCCAATATTAGGGGCAAATGGACCTATAGTCGATTTGAGGATCGTTATTTAAGTTATAGTCGAAGCATATAATTTTTTTTGTTATGTTTAGTCGCTTTAGAATCAATTTCAGACTTACGGGATTAAACTTATAAATAGAAAAAATTAGACGAAATGTTATGATGGTGGGTATGGGATTTTGAAAATCGACCCGACTCCTTTACGTTGTGCTCTGATTACACTACCCATATTTCGCCGATTTTTTCTCTCTCTCTACTCTCTCGTTCGCCGGAGGGAAATGGTGGGAGGAAGAAGATATACTAGGGTTTTTAGAGGTGTAATGTGTGTTGCCCTAGTTGTGATTTGGGCCTATGTTTGGTCCAAGAATGATTTTGAGGCCCATATAGGGGTAGATATCCTGACCCAACATTAGTTTGCACTTTTATAAGGGGCAAGTGCATAAATACTTGATTTGAGGATCGTTATTTAAGTTATAATCGAAGTATATAAATTTATGTAAGTTAATTGCTTTAGGATCGACTTCAGACTTATGGGATTATAACAACAACAATGTATCCGGTGTATGATTCGGGCCTAAGAGGAAGTTTGTATGTTTGGCCCATAATAATTTGGGCCTAAGTTATTAATCTGCACTTTTGTTAGGGACAAGTGGACAAATAGTTGCAGGTAAGGTTAGGGAGGATAGTGTGTATGCAGACTTTGTTGTTTCCTTAAAAATAGTCAATTTGAAGATAGTTATTTAAGTCATAGCTGAAGTATATCGATATTTTGCCCTCATTATGATTTGGGCTTAAGAGAATTTGTATGTTTGGTCCAAGAATGATTCTGAGGCCCAATATAGGGTAGATTGGCCCAATATTTGTTTGCACTTTTATAAGGAGCAAGTGCACAAAGAGGGTGTGTTCGGTATAAACAGAAATATTTTCCACGGAAAATATTTTCTTGAAAGGTATTTTCACTTAGTTTCTTGTGTTCGATAGATAAGCAAAAACTATTATTTTAAAAGCATTTATGTAGAATTTAAACAAATAGTCAAATACAATGGGAGGTAGGGAGGTAAGGGTGGCCTACGTGGTGTACAAAATGCGAGAAGTGAGACTGAGATGGTTCAGACATATTAAGAGAAGGAAAATAGATATCCCAACGAGGAAGTACGAGAAATTGACAATGATAGGTTTAACGAGAGGTATAGACCACATAAGGATTGATGAGAGGTGATTAGATAAGACATGACACATCTTCATCCCACCGAGAATAATACACTAAATAGGAAAGCGTGAAGGTCGAGAATTAGAATAGAAAACTAGTAGATAGTTGAGCGTTTTGTCTATCTTATGTGGGAGGGCTTGCTCCTAGTTTAGAACACTTTGTTTGCTTCCCCTTTCCCTAATCAGTCTCACTATTATTGTGCTAGTATTATCGTATTCCTCAATTTCATGATTGTTGTTGTTCCATTTACTTGGTTATCCCTACTATTTGTTGTCAATACTTCTATCCTCTTCACTTTTTTCATCATCTCACTCTTTATTTTTGTATTTTTTAAATCTCTTTTGAAAACGTTTTTCTCTTTTTGAGGGTCTTATAAAAAATAATCTCTATACCTTATTCAAAGCAAGGTAAGATCTGCGTATAATCACCCTCTTTAGACTCACTTATAAAATCATATTAGGTATATTATTATTATTGTTATTATTATTGTTGTTGTTGTTGCAGTGCCCTAGTTCAGTGCCCTAGTTCAAAGATAAGACTAAAACCAATACAAGGTGAGAGGGTCCACCCACATAATAAGTTGGTCCAATCTATTGAATGTAATCATCAACTACTACCGTAAAAAGTAGCCATATATGTCAATGTAGGTCCTTAGGGTCCCATACATCACTCTCCAATGTTTAGTACAAAGCATCCTATGAAATTTGTTGAATAAATTACATCCAAGTTGTACTAGTACAACTTCTACTTACAATGTTTTTATAATTGAATTCAAATGTGATTTCTTCCTATTTGTCTTAGTCTTGATGAACAGAATTACTTGGTATTTGTTGCTGGTGAAAGGTGATAGATATCCCATGAAATTAGTCGAGGTGCGCGCAAGCTGATCCGAATACCATGATTATTTTTTCAAGGTTCGAATCTAAAACCTCAGATTAAAATGAAGGAATAACAATAATTTCACACTCATGGATAGTAGTGCCTTAGGTTTTAATAATCCCTAAGTAACAATCTAGTTAGTGATTGTAATAGTGTGATGGAATGGTTGAAATCTCTCTATCGTTAATCAAATATCTTGAGTTTGAGCTTGAAAAATAAAGAACTTAATGGTGGAGAATATTTTACACCTTCAATCTACTCGATGCGAATTCAAATTAATCGGCTTGAGAAATTTCAAATGGACTACAGCTAGGAAAGATTGTTAAGGAGTTAGGAGAATGGGATCCTTTGCTTTGGAGTTATCTAATCTTATCTATAAAAGATTCAAACAAACAAATAAACAAAGTTAATACTTAGAAGATTAGCATATATCTCTATCTAATCAACAACAGATCTTATTATTCCCAAATTCTCTACAACCCTCCATCATAATAGAGACTGTTATCCTACAATTTGAAGAAACTAATAGGTAACTAGTACACTATCAAAAAGTTATGGTGGAGTGGTAAGTACTCCGTCATTCTTAACCAGAAGTTTCGAGCATCAAGGTATGAAGTCTGTCTTTATAAGGAAACATTTTACCCTCATATCGAAAATTTTCCGATGCGAATCCGAATTAGTCGGGCAAATACCATGTGCGAAACCAAAAATAATAATAATATCTACCAATATAATACTTTTCTTGAGCCGAAGGTCTATCAGAAACAATATGATTTCTACCCCACGAAGGTAGAGGTAAGATCTACATAGACGGTAGACTCCATCCTCTCTACACCTCACTTGTGAAACTATACCGGATATGTTGTTGTAGCACAATATAACTACTATACTACTATCATTATAGATAACAAAAGTCACAAGACAACATTTTCTATCTTTGTGCTTCAAATCTCTGTCCTATTCCAGTGTTCTTTTTCAGAATTCCTGCATATTCAACAATGCAGTGTAATGTTCAGTCTATAACACTCCAAAAAAGTCAGAATGAATAGACAATACAAAAGTGACTAGCCAATTGAATCATAAACTCTTTTTTTAACTCGAAATCTGAAATAAGGTGTTGCTTAAATTGAGACGGAGGAAGTAGTTAATTTACATGAGATAACATCTACTATATACATATATAAATTTTTTGACTTGGTATATATAATATAATTTTTTTCTTTCCGACAAAGGGGTTCAGATGAATCCTTTACGCCTCTTAGCTCCACGACTGGTTATAGAAATTGTCCGTCTTGTCTTGTTTTTCAGGTAAAACAGAATAACAATAGCAGTAACTACGTCTCAGTCTCAAACAGGTTGGACTCAACTATTTTCTAGGTAAAAACAGAATAACAACATCAGTAAGTACGTCTCAGACTCAACTATTTTCTAGGTAAACTAGAATAACAATAACAATATGTCTCAGTCTCAAACAAGTCGGACTCAACTATTTTCTAGGTATAACAGAATAACAATAGCAATAACTACGTCTCAGTCTCAAACATGTCGGATTCAACTATTTTCTAGGTAAAACAGAATAGCAACAGTAGTAACTACGTCTCAGTCTCAAAGAAAACAGAATAACAACAACAATAACTACGTCTCAGTCTCAAACAGGTAGGACCCAACTATTTTCTAGGTAAAATAGATAAAAGAGCCACAAAAAATAGTAGCAAAAGAGAGGAGCCAAGAAATTTACCATTTGGATTACAATGTGGTGGATCTTCAAAAAGTGAAAGTGAAAGTTGTTTATAAGCCAATCCAATATCAAAAACTACAACCCCAGAATTTAGATCATCAACAACAATTCCTTTAACAGGTAGCCACACAAATAACTCTTCTTGTGAAAGTCCATGAACACCATTAAGGCTACCATAAGTAAGATTAGCTTTCAAATAACTCTCATAAAAGGCCATTGTATCAAACATAGTCAAGCAAGGTCCATCTAAATAAACTTCAAGAAGCCCATTTGATGATGTGTAATTGTAAGATTTTACTTCTTTTGGTAGAAGACCATATGGTAAACCTTTGGATTTGAGAAGATCATGAATGGACATAGGTGAAGAAAGTGATAAAGAGATGATGAAGAATAAGAAGAAAAAGAGTAAAAGAAGTGGAAATTGATGAAAATATTGAAGGAAAGCCATGAATGAAGGAAATAATAAAAGAGAGAGAAAGTGTGTATTATATTTTTGGTTTTGATATCTTTTATGGAGTTAGATATTATTTTCTCCGTCAATCTTTACTTGTCCATTGTTGATTTGATACACGTCTTAAAAATTTAATATTTTGAGAAATACATTGGGTAATGAATAGTATTTAATAGTAACTGTAAAATAGACACAAAATGATAAATTATTTATTGATTTTTTTAATTAAAAAAATATTATTAGACATCTATTTTTATTAAACTGGACAAGTAAAGATGAACAACAAGAGTAATACTCATTCTTTTGGCGGAACCCATTGACGGCCCCCTAAAGTTGGCACAACTTTTTACTTAGACACCTTAACCGAGGGTTGTTCATTTTAAACACCTCATTTGGTGGCCCGCTGTGTCATTTTGACACTTTTTTTTTACAATCAACAAAAATATGATGTGTGTGTGTTATACTCGCCCAATGACGTCTAAAGTGTCAAATTAAATGAGGACATTTATCATTTGTAAACCCAAATGATTTGTGAAGACTCAAGAAATAATTTTCGAGTCTTCACAAATTGTTTATCAAGTTGTGAATTTTTACCAATCAAATTCTAGCGAAAATTATTCTAAACCCAAATTTAATTTCTTTTAAAGCTTCACTCCAATTTCCTTCTTGAACAATCTTTCATAAATTTTCTGCCCATCATTTCTTTTGTCAAATCATGGATTATTTGTTTTCATTTGAAGTTTTTTTTTTCTAAATCAATTTTAACAATAACCCAATAGGTATAAAAAGGAAATGACAACTAAAAAATTGAAGATTTGCAAATGTTATTTATCTTTCTTTAATATTTTTTCAACCCAAATTAAAACACATGACAAATTCAATACACATAGGTTTTCATTTTAAAAAAGTAAAACATGGGTATGAAAAAGAGTAGAGGGAATGGGCAATTTTTAGACAAAAGATTTATTTTTTGGGAGAATTTTGTACGTCTCCTCATTCATTGACTGTCAAATTTTTAAGAGTTGATTTTTGAGTAAATTGCTCTTCTTTTTGTGCTGAAAATATATTTACAGATTAGTTCTATTAAAAAAAAACTCATTTATTTTCAATTTGGCTATCAACGGATGAGACCATTGAAGAAAAACCCATTTATTTCCAATTTTAAGCTTGGGAAATGGTTGTAGATAGTGGCCGAAAAAATGGGGAAGAAGAAGGAAAAAATAAAATAAAAATGAGCTAAAATAAGCCTTTCACGCGCCTTCAGTGAGTGTGATACACTCACTTTGACATGTCAGCAAAAAGTATCAAAATGACACAGCGGACCCCTACATGAGGTGTCTAAAATGAACAACCCTTAATTGAAGTGTCTAAATTAAAAATCGTGCCAACTTTAGGGGGCTGTTGATGGATTCCGCCTATTCTTTTTCATCTGTTTGACTAACTATGAATATCTTTCATATCTACCAAAATAAAAGGATGAACACATCAATATTTCTTTAAATTTTATTTAGACATTTGAATTATGAGTTTTCAATTAATTAAGTACTTAAATATATGATAAAATATTTCTGTTAGATATTTTTTATTCAAATTCTAAAAATGATACTGCGTATATTCTCAAATGCTTAACATATAAATAAATTAATCACATAAAATATATCACCGCATTTAATTATATTGTACTCTATATGTTAGCCTCAATTGTAACAAGACTGAGATTTTACGGCTTATTGAGTCTAATGCGTAATCATAAAATGTACTTCTTCCGTCTCAGGCTAATTGTCTTACTTTTCCTTTTGGTTTGTTCCAAAAAATAGTGTCAATCTGTATTTAGTAAGCTCTGTAATTCAAATACACAGTAAGTTTAGGATCACAAAATTCAAATAAGTACACACATCTTTAATTTAAGATCATCTTGTTTTTTAAATTTCGTATCTAATCAAATTAAGATATTTAAATTGAGACGTAGAGAGTATTGAGCCTTTTTGTGAAATTTAACAACAAAAATTGCTCGAATAGTAATCACTCTACTCGTAAAGTTGGTGGGCTCCAATTGAATTTAAGTAGTAGGGCCCAAGTTAGATAGGATTGGTCCACCAAACCGAGGACCCAAAAATACAAATTTATTTCATATTTCTTTTCTGTATTCGCCGGCGAACCAATCTCCGGCCAATTCTCCGGCGAACTAATCTCCGTTCATTTGTCCGGCGAAAATTCAGTTTGTAAGTTTCTTTATGAATTTTGTTTAAGCTCTTTTGGTTTAATCTCCTGCATTAAGAAACAATTAAATCAAAAAAATTTCATAATAAATTTTCTCGTATACAAAAAACAAAAAAACCCATAAAAGATTGAATATTTCATAATTATAGTATTATTTAAGTTTGAAAAAAGTGCAATTTTTTGGCAAAGCTAGAAACTTTGAACTGCACCAAATAAAAAATAAAAAATTTGGGTAGTGAAAATCGACACGCCTAGTGATCAATAAAGTGAGTTGAGAACTATGAGATATCAAGATTCGTAGAGTTATCTGATACGCCTTTCATTTTAATTTGTTTATCTGGTTTTGACTTGACACGGAGTTTAAGAAAGTAGAGAAGACTTTTGAAAATCTTTTGGTATTAATCTAAGCTCCTGTTTGGGCATAGATTTTGAAGTTGAAATTTGAAATTTGAGTTTTTGAAGTTGTGATTTTTGGAATTTGAATTTGTATTTAGACATGCATTTTAGTTGAAAAAATTTAAAGTTTTGTGAGTGGAAGTCCTAAAAATCCAAAAATTAGTATGCACCAGATTTCAAGAACTTGAAAATATTTAAAGATCAAATTTTGAAAATATGATCAAATTTCATGGCTAAACAGATATTTGAAGATAAATTTTCAAAATCTACTCTGAAAATCTATGGCCAAACGCTAGCTAGAGCTTAACTGGATCTTAATTCTTGATGTACTGCTGATATTTCCTGTGTTTTAGGATCAGAGAGATTCGCAGAACCTTGTAATATCTGAAGGGGTTTATCATCTAATGCTTTCGACATCAAATACTTGCAATTGTGTCGTAAATTTTCCGAAAATGGCATCTGACTACAAAGGTTTGTATTCACCTTCCATCTTGTTCTTCTTTCTTCTTTCATTTGTTATGGATGATATGATGAAATCTTTTCTTCCTGCATGTAATGTCTTACCTCACAGGTAAAGCTATTGTACTTATGGGTGTCAGTGGAGCTGGAAAATCGTAAGTTTTCAAGTCACTTTCTAAATTAGTTTATTGCTGCTTTTTGTCATTGCACATCCCTTAGTTAACCAAAAGAATTGTAGCCATTAATCTGTTTCTAACTGTTTGTTGAGTCAAGCTAGACGTTAACAAAGAACGTCAGATTGTAGAAGCAAAAATATCTTGTTACTTGGCATTTACCTGGTTTTCAGTCTATCTGATCAAGTTCCAAACTTTTAAGTAATTCTTATTCATGCTGGCTCAGAACAATTGGTCAGATGCTTGGAAGAGCTGTTCATGGCCGGTTTCTTGATGCGGATGATTATCACTCAGAGTCTAACAAAGGTAAGGACTATGATCATGAGTTATTAAATCAAATTATAGCTGAACAATGCTGGCATATTTCCAAGGGGTGCATTTATTGACGATTTGCATGATCAAAACAGAGAAGATGAAGAATGAGATCCCTCTTTCCGAGGAAGATCGTGTTCCATGGCTTGAAGCATTGCAAAGTACATTGAGAAGAGGCTTATTTGACAATGAAACACTGGTTCTTGCTTGCTCAGCTCTGCAAAATCGGTACAGGGAAATCCTTAGATCTGCAGACCCAAATTATGAACCAGGTTCTAATGCAAGTGTTGTTAAATTCGTGTTGTTGGATGTTGGGGCTGAAGTGCTTGCCGCTCGGCTGGTCAAGAGAGCAGCTGAGGGAAAGCATTTCATGCCTGCAAAGCTCTTGCAAACCCAACTGGATTTGCTTCAGATTGATGAAGCAGAAGGAATATTTAAGGTCGATGCTACATTGGATCCTGATGTCATAGTGGAAACCATATTAACTTTTGTCATTTGATTGACTATTAAAGATGGATTATTTTAAAGAAAATTTTCGATGAACAAAATTTTTATAGTTGTAAATTGTAATTTATATTTTTTCTATGCATTTGTGATAGCAACCAAGTAATACTTCTGAATGACGCTAAGCAAAAGTAGATGAAACGAAGTAATGATCTTTCCCTTCTAAGAGAGTTGTGACTATAGCCAAAGCAAAGAGACGACGACACTTCTGTTATTATTTATTTCATTGGGACAAGGACAAAGCTAAGAAAGGTTTTTCGACTTGGCTCTTTTGCTTGATTTCATTCAACTTTTGCATATTGCAAGGAGCTCAATAAGAATTCAGGCTTAATATATCGTCCTACAGTTAAAACTAAGAATTCTAGCTAAGAAACTGTAAAGACCCTTCCCGTCGTTATGGGTGAACTATTCGTGTGAAGAAACGGGTTAGAAGACTTCCGGGTTGGGGAGTTGGAAATTTTGGGCTAGGTCAGTGTCGAACGAATTCTGAGCGAGGTAAGGTCTAGGAAGATCCGGGAAAGGATTGGGTAAAATGTCTAAGATTGAGCTAGATTTCCAATTAGCTAAGGCGTTAAGGAGTCCGTAGGACGTTTCGAAAACGAATTCGGGTGAGTAGAACTCCCGATATCGAACTTGACGTGAAAGGGTTGGTCTGGAACGTCAAGGTTTGAAAGTGTGTTGTAAAATGGACAAAACTGGAAGGATTTCCGAGGTTCTGTCCCGTGTTAGCCACTATAGCGGGTGACACGCCGCTACGGCGACGACCGCTATAGCGGAAGTCAAGGCGGTCAACCCCGCTATAGCGGGCGGCTTCCGCTATAGGGGTAAGTCGCAGTAAATGCAAAAACTTCCCCAAAAACGTTCAGAATTATTCAAGAACGTTTTGGGGAAGGACATAGGCGATTTGGGCGATTCTCTATCGATTTTCCACCAAGTTTCTTCCTAAAGGTAAGTATTTTGTTCCCCTACTTTTGTACTTCGAATTCTATACCTTAGAATCGATAGTTACGGGCTTTGGGGAGGTTTTGGCTTGACCTAGGATGGAAAATCTGGTAGAACAAGGATTTCGGGTGTAGAAAACCTTGGGTTTTGTGTATAAACTGGTTAATTCATGATTTTGATACCGTAAATTGCTAGTATAACCATAATGTTGGTAGTATTAGGTGAATTATTGGTGGAAAGGCCCTAGGTTGGGTGGAATGATCATGGGTTTGGCCTGGGGATTAGGATTAGGATATAATCCGGGGACATTCAGGCTACATTGATTGATTTTGTTATTATGTGATTGTTTTAGACCAAGAACAAGCTAAAGCTTCAATATATTCATAAAAACTTTTTACTCTTGCATTTGCTTCAAATGAAAAGCCGAGGGTCTATCGGAAACAACCTCTCTACCTCACAACAGTAGGGGTAAGGTATGCGTACACCCCACCCTCCCCCAGGCCTCACTTGTGGGAGCTCATGTCTAGTTTTTGATTAATTACTATTGCTAAATATATGAGTTCAAACAATCTTCAAATTATAAAGAGAATGATTTTTGTTTGAACTAATTAACTATCAAATAATGAAATCAATAAAAATAGTCAGTTAAATAGATAAAGGCGTGTTCGATTAGTAAAAAAACGTAGGATAATGATTTTCGGAACTATCTGAATGAATTAATGACGTGCTTCCTACTGTCTCGCCGAATTTATTTCTACTGTTCTTCACTTACCGTCTTCGTAATCCTGGAATCTCCGAAGCAGCTGCTATTACTATACACGGTCGCGGGCTTCACTAGTATTCGGATCAAGATCTGCACAAAAAGTGCAGTAAGTGTTGTATGAGTACAGAAGAACAACGTGTACCGAGCAAGTATCTTAACCGACCCCAACAAGGTACCATTCTTAGCTTGACATGTAACTTACACTAGTTTTCCTCCATTTTCACTATTCTTGAGCCATGCATTTATGAAATGTGGATTTCAATTGGATAAGGGGTTAAAGTTACCTATTAAAAAAAATAAAATTGGATAAGGGGTTACCAATACTATGTTCTTTTTCATCCTTCTTGATGCCAATGATTATCACTCAGAGTCTAACAAAGGTTAGGATTATGATCATTTGTTCATAAATATAATGACAAGTTGATTAGTATGAGGGCATATTCGCCAAGGGATGCATTTATTGATGATTTGCATGATCAAAACAGAGAAGATGAAGAATGGAAGCCCACCTTCCTATGAAGATCGTGTCCCGTGGATTGAAACACTACGGAATGTGCTGAGAAGAGGCTTAGTTGACAATGAAAAACAGATTCTTGCTTGCTCAGCTCTGCAAAAGCGGTACAGGGAAATCCTTAGATCTGCAGACCCAAATTATGAACCAGGTTCTTATGCAAGTATTGTTAAATTCGTGTTGTTGGATGTTGGAGCTGAAGTGCTTGCCGCTCGGCTGGTCAAGAGAGCAGCTGAGGGAAAGCATTTCATGCGTGCAAATCTCTTGCAGACCCAACTGGATTTGCTTCAGATTGATGAAACAGAAGGGATATTTAAGGTTGATGCTGACACCATATTGAATACCATACAAACTTTTGTCATCTGATCATAAGTCCACAAGGGATGGATTCAATTAAAGATGAATTATTTTATAGAAAAATCTGTGATAAACAGACTTCTTATAGTAATATATTTTTTGTTGCATTATTGATAGCAAGCAGTACATCTTAGCAACAAAGCTAAGAAAACTTGGATGACACAATCTAACGATGTTTCCCGTTCAGGAGTGTTATGACTGTAGCAAAAGCAAAGAGACGATAACACGAAAGTTTTGATGGACTTAGGTACGGGAAGATCAAATAAAGAGAAGCTAAGTCTTTATTGTAATTCTTGCGGTCAGGAACCCAAAACTAGCCATTCAATTCATGTTGTTCCATTGATTGTGGCCAGGAACCCAGTTTGGACACGTGGGACTGAAGTGGCTGGACATGACTCTCGAATTCAATAACTCAACAAAGGGTGCAAATTTCACGCACCGGGGTGTCTTGTATTGGTCTAGGGAAGCTCCTAAGCTAACACAGTAGTCCATGAGCTTTTCAAAAGTCCCAATTTCCACTATCCTGATTTCCAGAGGCCCAGTGGATTTGTCAGAGGCACGCCCCTGGCGGTAGACGCTATTTAGAGATTCTTCAATGGTGAGGCAACAATCTTCAAAGTCTGAAGGAGGAATCTGGGTAGAGCCATTTAAACTGAGCTCCCAGAATAGGACATAGTGGCCTGGAATGGTGGCAGTATCGGCATAGCTGGTGTACTCGCTTATATTTGCATCAAATGGTATCAGATTGTGCACTGCATTTTGTAGCTCAACTTCATCAGTCTTGTCAATATCAATGCTCAAGATTACATTTTGCCGACATACAAAGTAGAATTGAGGTGCGTTGTTCTTGTATCCAGCAACTCGAAGCACATCACCCACCCTGTATCTATAGAGTCCTGAAATGGCGTAAGTCCAATAAAAGCTAAGCATTAGCAGACATGTTGGACAGACAAATTGGAAAAAAGAAAACGATTCAAGCATTTAGTTTGGCATTTGAAAGTACCTGAATATGTGGTAACAACAAGCCCGTACTCCTGGCCAATCTTGACATCAACCAGATCTACCAATTGATTTTGTTCTTTCTCATTAAGCGACTTGGACATGGAGATAGAATTGATGACTCCATTGTCTTTGTGAATTGGTGCGAACTCAAAGTAGCACATGGTGGGAATAAAGGTGTAAGCGATTTCACTGGGCTTACAAAAGGGGTTCAGGTTGATTCCATAGGGACATTCTGAGGAACCATACATGGGAGAGACAAGAGGGAGGCCATTGTTGTAATAATCAAGGGTAGGTATATACTGTGACATGCTTCCAGTTACAACAGTATCGACATACTTGGTATTAGGCCACAACCTAGCGATGATCCCTTTCCATGAATCTTTACTGCATTCAGCCTCGATGAAATCAGCTAACTCTGGGTCAGGTTTGAGGATTTTCATCACCGACTCTCTCACTGACAGATCTGTAATTTGGGTGTTAATGGTTCCCATTCGAATATCGTTACAAAGTAGAGACCAGTGCTTTTCTAGGAACTGGATGGCACGGACGAAGCTGGATGCAAAGTACGAGCCAACCCTGATTACTTCATTGTGTTGGCAGAGGCCACAAAGCATTTGGGAGTACATGCTTTGGTAAGAGTCTGGGCAGAGAATGGTGTCAGTGGGACTAGTGTAGTTTGCCTAGGGGCTATGATGCCTGTCGTGGAAATAAGGACTCTTGTAAATACTTGTTGAAACAGCGCGAGCTGGTAATCCTCCTGGGGTCTTGGCTTCAGACTTTATGGACAAGAAATACATCGCTTTGCCCTTTTCCAAATCTGGAACAAATTGGCTTATCACAGACATCGCAAGGCCGCGTTGCTGAAATCTCTTCCCAAGCTCTTCTTGAATCGTTGGCATAAATTTTCTCTTCCCTCCTGACGTCCCAGAACTGCACATACACATTGCCCTTTAGCAGAAATGAAAACAAAGGATTCACATGCAAAAAAATCTCAATGGAGATACAGATGATGTGAATTGTGTACTTTATAATAGTGAGATAATGGTCAAAAACACACATGAAGTATTACTTTTTTACGAGTTTCATACCTGATACTTCATGTGTGTTTTTGACAATATCTCTATAATAGTACACTATTAAGATGGAGATGCACATTTCGAAAAGACAAACCTTGTTACGAATCCAGAGATGGGTTGGGAGCAGAGGATTGGAGATTTATCACCATTGGCTATACGGTTGATATCAGGCTGAATATCTTCATAGGTGATGACAGGTATGACTTTCTTGAATGTCTCTCTGTCGGTGTGACCATTAAGATCATGGCGCTGCAAGTACTCAACGTTGGCATTTCGAGAGAGGATTTCAGCGAGAACTCTCCTTTGAACCTCATCAACATCGGCCGTGACCTCTTCAATGAACTGAAGATACTTCTTGTTTAACTCTGCGATACTACAATCAGTGGCCTTCTTCAGGCTGTTTGGTGCCTCAGGTATGATTCTTTCCATATTAATAAGGACCTGTAACTTTATCACCTTAGATTGTGTATAAGAGGGGAGTCCACACAGAATGTGTGAAGTCTGAGTCAAGGTTTGTTACAAGGTGATCAAAATGCATATAAGAAGTAGCTTATTATGGATGGAGTGTATTGACAATGCGTTCAACTGAATCCAGTATTTATTCGTAAAAATATCATGTGCGTCCTTCTGGAAACGTGTGTCTGATAGTTTAGAAAAATGCTTTAGTGACCTTCAAGACATACAACTTTAAGGCCACATCTAAATTTTCTTTTTGATAATTGTGACTTATTTGAGCCAAGGATCTATCGGAAACAGCCTCTCTACCTCACTTCTGAGGTAGTGGTACGGACTGCGTACACTCTACCCTCCCCAGACCCCACTTTGTGGGAATACACTGGGCATGCTGTTGTTGTTGTTATAACGGAAAAGGGTCAAAACTACCCTCGAACTATTCGAAATAGAGCAAATGTACTCTCTGTTTCATTTTGGGCTCAAAAATGCCCTTGCCGTTAACATAAGAGACAACAAATACCCTCCTACTTAACAACCCGTTTAACCTCATGACATGTCATCCACGTGACCGTCCAACTAGGACAAGTTGTTTTGTGAGTATTTTATGGTGCAATTTCTTTTCCAAATTTTATCAAGTTCCTTTCTTGACAAAGAAAATGTGATCTTCTGTTAAATATGAAGATGACATCCAAGTCAAAAGATAATTGAAAATGTCCACATTATAGAACCTGATATTATGGGGCCAAAAGTTTAATGATTTGCACATTTTGTTACTTTATTAAGATTGAACTATGGATGTTCTTAATTTGTTGTGGTGAACAAGCATCTTCTTCATGACTTAACTGACATGGGGCTTTGGTCTCCTACCCTCAAGAACAGGATAATTTATGATGATGGTTCTGTGCAGAAAATCCCAGAAATTCCAAATGATCTTAAACTCATATATAATCATCTGGCAACCCCTCACGTTCAATTCATTCAGATTGTTGCAGGATACTAACATTGATATCAGTTCTTTGTCAATTAACATGTCATTATCATTAAAAGACAAGTGTAGGTGGCAGTCATGTGGAGTAGCTGGACGGCCACATGTATGCTATGTCATGAAGTTAAAGGGGTTGTTAAGTTAAAGAGTATTTGTGGTCTCTTATGTTAACAGCAAGGGTATTTTTGAGCCCAAAATGAAACAGAGGGTAGTTTTGGCCCTTTTCCATTGTTATAATTGTGACTTATGAACACTGATTTACATAATCAACTGAGGTGAAGTTCTCTTTGACACGTGATGTTAATATTGATCTAGATCTAGTTTTGATCTTTGCTACCTTATTTAATCAATTACAACTGTATTTTGACATGTGAAAGATATGTTATTGTTGTTGTTAAAAAGAAAAGACATCAAATACACCCTGAAGTTTTCCCGAAAAGTCATGAACTTTATGGAAAGAAATCATAAACTTTTCGATGGAGAGAAGAAATTTTGGGGACCGATTGCTTTGGTGAAGAAGAACCCAATAGCAAGGAAAAGGAAAAAGTTTTTTAAAAATGGAGCCTACAAATAAAAAGATTAAAAAAAAGAGAGAGTTGACATAATTAATGTATTAGTCATTATTTTATATTAAGAAGAAAGAATATTTAATTATATAATGACCAATAAAATAGTGTCACGTGTGTAATTTTGTTATTTTAAGATTTTCTTCTTCTTCTCACGCACTTTAAAGAAGGTGAATATACTTTCTCTGCCATGTCACCTTTTAAGGTGGTAAAAATATTACTTTGAACAAGTTTAGGAGTAATAGATCGCCAAATTAGTTTGAACGTGAAATCAATTTTTCGAAATAACTTCAGCATTTGATTTGATGTCTTTTCTCTTGTTGTTATCGTCGTAGTGCCCAATAAGTTGGTCCACCCACATAATAAGTTGGTCCAATATATTGAATGTGATTATCAACTACTTCAGTAAAAAGTAGCCATATATGTCAATGTAGGTCCTTATGGTCCCATACATCACTCTCCAATGTTTTATACATGTTTTTATAATTGAATTCAATCACTTGCCTAGCGGAATTTATTTGCTCGATTAATTAAATTTGTGTTGAATAAATTGGGTTAAAAGGTTCTGCGAAGATAAAAAACACTAGGTGATTTCTTCTTATCTGTTTAGGGCTGTTCAAATTCGAATCGTAACCGATAACCCAATTGTAAAATTAACTTATTGGCTTATTGGTAATGGGTTATCGGATTAACGATTGATGAACGGATTAAAATTTCATAGTTAATGACTTATTGGTGCGGGGGAGGATTACCTAATTTTCTTATTGGATAAACCGAGTTAAGAATTATCATATTTATATATTTACCCCTAGATATATAAAGTATCTCCTGTAAACTCAAAAACTAGAACCCCATTCATTATTCTATTCATTTCTTAGCTTAAAAAATAGCGAACCATTTATTGTGACTTCTAACCATAAAGCACAGTCGTCTCCCCTAAATATAAACGAAATCTGAAATTAAAAGATAAATTTTCCTTGATAACATGAAGGATCATAGCAAAAATAAAACAACCCCAATGCGTCCTTCACAAAGTTCGATATAACACTGAAAAATTCCAAATCGTAAAAAAGAGTTGATCTTTTTGTCGACCCAGTAATTAAAAATAATTTCTACATACGTTTTAGGTTTATGTAGAAAATTTTCCTTTGATTCTATGTTATAACTTATTTAAAAAATTGTACGAATAAAACTGAAGAAGCCTAAATGATTGATAAATAGATGAACAACAATATATGCAAACAACTTAGTCAGTGAAGAAATGGAGGACATGTCGATAATCGTTCAATATTTCATTGTTTCTTAGATTTATCCGATACACCGCCAAATAATCGTCCATTAATTACTAATCTGATACCAAATCAACCGTTATCTTATTGGTTGGCTAGTGGATTAGTATATTTAAAAGTCGATAACCAATAAGCCGAACCATTAAGCATAATTATCCATCCAATCCGCCCGATACGCACCCCTACATCTGTCCTAACCTTGGTGGAAAGAGTTACCTGGTACTTGTTGCTGGTTGGAGGTGGCAGAACCAGGTGGCAGATATCCCGTGAAATTAGTCGAGGTGCATGCAAGTTGGCTCGAACACCACGTTTATAAAAAAAATTGAGTAAAAAGGTAAAGTTATCGTTATTCGACTATTTTCAAGGTTTAAATCCAAAACCCTTAAATTAAAATAAAGGAATAACAATAATTTCACACTCATGGATAATAGTGCCTTAGGTTTTAATAGTCCCTAAGTAACAATATGGTTGTCGTCTACGAGTGTGATGAAATGGTTGAAATTTCTCTACCCTTAATTAAATATTTCGAGTTTGAACCTGAAAAATAAAAAACTTATTGGTGGAGAACACTTTACGCTTTAGTCAGTCAATCTACTCAATGCGAATTCAAATTAATTGGATTGATAAATTTTAAAAATGGACTATAGATATGAAAGATTGTTAAGGGAGTTGAGATCTTATTATGAGATCCTTTGCTTTGGAGTTATTTAATTCTTTATATATAGAAGAGCCCTGAAGCAGCTGAGAGTTATCATCCCTGCTTGCCGATCAGGCTTTTTTAGGTATTTCATAAATGTTATACTTCAATTTTGTTGTACTTAAGTCGTGTGTGTATACACTTTTTTTTTGGGAAAAAAATTCATACTTCTTTCAATTATTTTTCATATATTATTGAATGGTTATAGATATTATTGTTGAATATGTGAGTCCATTTTCATTTACCTTCATACACGTGTAGCTGCAGCCTTTTTGAAAGTATATTTTTTAGATTTTTGGACCCCACTTTACATGTAATGATTATTTTTAATATTTATTAATTTACTTTGGTGCAAGCTCACTTTGTTAATCGTTTGACAACTTTGTACTTTCAATAATTTTATATATTTATTTATTTTCTTTTCTTCTACTAACTTTTTTACCAAGTATATTAACGTGTTAATTATTTTGTATTTTATAATCGTTTATTTGTTATCTAATTTCATAAAATATCTTGCATTTATCTTTCTCTATATATAGAAGAGCCCTGAAGCAGCTGGGGATTGTCATCCTTGCTTGCCGATTAGGGCTCTTCTAGGTATTTCACAAATGTAATGCTTCAATTTTGTTGTACTCAAGTGGTGTGTTTATGTACTTTTTCTTTTTTGGGACAAAAAAATCATACTTCTTTCAATTATTTTTCGTATACCATTGAATGGTTGTAGATATTATTGCTGAACATGTGGGTCACGTGTAGCTGCAGTCTTTTTAAAAGTATATTTTTTAGATTTGTGGACCCCACTTAACATGTAATGATTATTTTTAAAGTTTATTAATTTACTTTGGTGCAAGCTCGATCTGTCAACCGTTTGACAACTTTGTACTTTCAATTTTTTTATATTTTCATTTTTTTTTCTTTTACTAACTTTTTCACCAAGTATATTAACGTGCCAATTATTTTATAATTGTATAGTTGTTCATTTGTTATCTAATTTTATAAAATATTTTGTATTTATCTTTCTCTATATATAGAAGAGCCCTGAAGCAGTTGAGGGTTATCATCCCTGCTTGCTGATCAGGGCTCTTATAGGTATTTCACAAATGTTATGTTTCAATTTTATTGTATTTAAGTGGTGTGTGTATGTACTTTTTTTTTTTGAGATAAAAAATTCATACTTTTTTCAATTATTTTTCATATACCATTGCATGGTTGTAGATATTATCGCTGAACATGCCGGTTCATTTTCATTTATCTTCATGTGTAGCTGTAGTCTTTTTGAAAGTATATTTCTTAGATATATGGGCCTCACTTGACATGGAATGACTATTTTTATAGTTTATTAATTTACTTTGGTGCAAGCTCATTTTGTCAATTGTTTGACAACTTTGTAAGGAAATAAATTCTCTATATATAGAAGAGCCCTGAAACAGCCGAAGGTTGTCATCCCTGCTTGCCGATTAGGGCTGTTCTAGGTATTTCACAAATGTTATGCTCCAATTTTGTTGTATTTAAGTGGTGTATGTATGTACTTTTTTTTGGACAAAAAATTCATACTTCTTTCAATTATTTTTCATATATCATTGAATGGTTGTAGATATTATTGCCGAACATGTGGGTCTATTTTCATTTTCTTTCATACTCGTGTAGCTGCAGCCTTTTGAAAAGTATATTTCTTAGACTTGTGGGCCGCATTTTACATGTAATGACTATTTTTAAAGTTTATTAATTTACTTTGGTGCAAGCTCACTCAGTTAATTGTTTGACAACTTTTTACTTTCAATAATTTTATATTTTTATTTATTTTCTTTTCTTCTACTAACCTTTTTACCAAGTATATTAACGTGTCAATTATTTTGTATTTTATAATCGTTTATTTGTTATCTAATTTCATAAAATATCTTGCATTTATCTTTCTCTATATATAGAAGAGCCCTGAAGCAGTTGATGATTGTCATCCTTGCTTGCCGATTAGGGCTCTTCTAGGTATTTTACAAATGTTATGCTTCAATTTTGTTGTACTCAAGTGGTGTGTGTATGTACTTTTTCTTTTTTGGGACAAAAAATTTATACTTCTTTCAATTATTTTTCATATATCATTGAATGGTTGTAGATATTATTGCTGAACATGTGGGTCACGTGTAGCTGCAGTCTTTTTAAAAGTATATTTTTTACATTTGTGAGCCCCACTTAACATGTAATGACTATTTTTAAAGTTTATTGAATTTATTTTGGTGCAAGCTCAATCTGTCAACCGTTTGACAACTTTGTACTTTCAATTTTGTTATATTTTTTTTTTCTTCTACTAGCTTTTTCACCAAGTATATTAACGTGTCAATTATTTTGTAATTTTATAATTGTTCATTTGTTATCTAATTTCATAAAATATCTTGCATTTATCTTTCTCTATATATAGAAGAGCTCTGAAGCAGCTGAGGTTTATCATCCCTGCTTGTCGATCAGGGCTCTTATAGGTATTTCACAAATGTTATGCTTCAATTTAGTTATACTTAAGCGGTGTGTGTATGTACATTTTCTTTTTTGGGATAAAAAATTCATGCTTTTTTCAATTATTTTTTATATACCATTGCATGATTGTAGATATTATCGCTGAACATGTGGGTTCATTTTCATTTACCTTCACGTGTAGCTGTAGTTTTTTTGAAAGTATATTTCTTAGATTTATGGGCCTCACTTGATATGGAATGACTATTTTTATAATTTATTAATTTACTTTGGTGCAAGCTCATTTTGTCAATTGTTTGACAACTTTGTAATGGAATAAATTCTCTATATATAGAAGAGCCCTGAAACAGCTGAGGGTTGTCATCCTTGCTTGCCGATTAGGGCTGTTCTAGGTATTTCACAAATGTTATGCTCCAATTTTGTTGTACTTAAGTGGTGTCTGTATATACTTTTTTCTTGGGACAAAAAATTCATACTTCTTTCAATTATTTTTCATATATCATTGAATGGTTATAAATATTATTGCTGAATATGTGGGTCCATTTTTATTTCCTTTCATACTCGTGTAGCTGCAGCCTTTTGAAAAGTATATTTCTTAAACTTGTGGGCCGCACTTTACATGTAATGACTATTTTTAAAGTTTATTAATATACTTTGGTGCAAGCTCACTCTGTTAACCGTTTGACAATTTTGTACTTTTAATAATTTTATATTTTTATTTATTTTCTTTTCTTCTACTAGCCTTTTTATCAAGTATGTTTAACGTGTCAATTATTTTGTCATTTTATAGTTGTTTATTTATTATCTAATTTCATAAAATATCTTGCATTTATCTTTCTCTATATATAAGTGTCCCATTTGAAGATAAATTCTTAGTACACACTTGCTTACTTCTCTTTTGTACTCATTCGTAATTATTTTTATTTATGGAGTAAAACTCTTTTCGATTCGTCAACAGTGTATCAACAGAATTAGTAGATCAATCTACTTTGTACAAAATCTGTAAATAAAGGACATGTATTGATAGGAACCAACCTGTCTCTTCAAGAAACTTTCTTGGTGAGTTGCTGCCTGCTCACCCGGATATCGCGTTACAATACCCACAAAGAAAGTGGGGGAGGAGTTACTAGGATGATTTTTATTGTTTTGCTTAAATAATCCACAAAGATACTTGTTCTTTTCTGCATAGAGAATGAAGCTACAGAAGAAATAGAAGCTAGCCATTCAATTCATGTTGTTCCATTGCTTGTGGCCAGGAACCCAGTTTGGAGTCGTGGGACTGAAGTGGCTGGACACGACCCTTGAATTCAATAACTCAACATGGGGTGCGAATTTCACGCACCGGGGTGTTTTGTATTGGTCTATGGAAGAACCTAAGCTAACACAGTAGTCCATGAGCTTGTCAAAAGTCCCAATTTCCACTATCCTGATTTCCAGAGGCCCAATGGATTTGTCAGAGGCACGCCCCTGGCGGTAGACACTATTTAGAGATTCTTCAATGGTGAGGCAACAGTCTTCAAAGACTGAAGGAGGAATTTGGGTAGAGCCATTCAGCTCCCAGAATAGGACATAGTGGCCTGGAATGGTGGCAGTGTCGGCATAGCTGGTGTACTCGGTTACATTTGCATCAAATGGTATCAGATTGTGCACTGCATTTTTCACTGCATGGTGTAGCTCAGCTTCATCAGTCTTGTCAGAATCAATGCTCAATATTACATTTTCCCGACATACGAAGTAGAATTGAGGTGCGTTATTCTTGTATCCAGAAACTCGAAGCACATCACCCACCCTGTATCTATAGAGGCCTGAAATGGCACAAGTCCAAGCAAAGCTAAGCATTAGCAGACATGTTGGACAGACAAATTGTGAAAAAGAAAACAAGTCGAGCATTTTGTATGGCATTTGAAAGTACCTGAATATGTGGTAACAACAAGTTCGTACTCCTGGCCAATCTTGACATCAACCAAATCGACCAATTGATTTTGTTCTTTCTCATTAAGTGACTTGGACTTGGAGATAGAAGTGATAACTCCATTGTCTCGGTGAATTGGTGAGAACTCAAAATAGCACATGGTGGGAATAAGGGTGTACGAGACTTCACTGGGCTTACAAAAGGGGTTCAGGTTGATTCCAAAGTAGCATTCCGAGGAACCATACGTGGTAGAGACAAGAGGGAGGCCATTGCTGTAATAATCAAGGGTAGGTATATACTGTGACATGCTTCCGGTTACAACAACATCCACATACTTGGTGTTAGGCCACAACCTAGCGATGATCCCTTGCCATGAATCTTTACTGCATTCAGCCTCGATGAAAACAGCTAACTCTGGGTCAGGTTTGAGGATTTTCATCACTGACTCTCTCACTGACAGATCTGTAATTCGGGTGTTAATGGTAATCCTCCTGGGGTCTTGGCTTCAGACTTAATGGACCAGAAATACATTCCTTTGCCCTTTTCCAAATCTGGAACAAATTGGCTTATCACAGACATCACAAGGCCGCTAAGCTGAAATCTCTTCCCAATCTCCTCTTGAATTGTTGGCATCAATTTTCTCTCCCCTCCGGACGTCCCAGAACTGCACATAAAGATTGCTCGTCAGCAGAAATTAAAGACAAAGGATACACATGCAAGAACGAGAACATCTTAATGAGATACAGATAATCTGAATTGTGTACTTTATAATTACACTATTGAGACAGAGATGCACATTTCGAAAAGACAAACCTTGTCAAGAATTCAGTGATGGGTTGGGAGCAGAAGATTGGAGATTTATCACCATTGGCTATACGGTTGATATCAGGCTGAATATTTTCGTAGGTGATGACAGGCATGACTTTCTTGAACGTCTCCCTATCAGTGTGACCATTGAGATTATGGCGCTGCAAGTACTCAACGTTGGCATTTCGAGAGAGGATTTCAGCAAGAACTCTCTTTTGGACCTCATCAACGTTGGTCGTGACCTCTTCAATGAACTGAAGAACCTTCTTGTTTTCCTCCGCGATGCTACCATCAGTGGCCTTCTTCGGGCTTTTTGGTGCCTCAGGTATGGTTTTTTCCATATTAATAAAGACCTGGCTGAGTCAAGATTTGTTACAAGGTGAACGAAATGTATATTAGGTGTGTGGAGGAAGGTTAAGGTGGCTTTATATATAGGATGTTTTGGGCGACGTTAAAAGTAGAGACGGATGGAGTGTGTTGACTATGGGTTCAACTGGATCCAGTAATTACTCGTAAATATATCACGTGCGTCCTTTTGGAAACTTGTTTATGATAGTTCAAAAATATGTTTCAGTGACCTTCAAAGACATACAACTTTAAGGCCACATATAAATTTTCTTTTTGATAATTGTGGACTTTATGAGCACAGATGAGCTCATACATCCACGCGTTGTGCTCTTACCAGTAGACTAAAGCCATACAACATTGACCCTTGAAAATCACTCGATTATCAAAAAAGAAAAGAAATGCACAAATCAACATAGAATAAAAAATAACAACATGGCCTGATCATCACCTAATTACCAATAGTTGCAATTATAATATTTCTTGTCTGTTTAATGTGTTTCATTCTTTATACATATGTTACTTTCCTTACAGATCATCATCACCATGTGTTTCATTCTTTATACATATGTTACTTTCCTGACAGATCATCATCACCATGTGTTTCATATGTTTTTACAAATTTATAATGGAAAAAGTCCTGTTCGTCGTATGATTACTGTAGAAAAGGTTGGTCGTAACTTTGAAATTTCTCTAATTATTTTTACTGTGAGTACTTTTCTTTCTTCAATGTTTACATCATAACTTTTTATTCTTGCATTTCTCTCAAACCATGTTCTGAAAAGCTGAGGATCTATCGAAAACAACCTATCTACCTCACAACAGTAGGGGTAAGGTATGAGTACAACCCACCTTTCCCCGGGCCTCACTTGTGGGACTATATTGGATATGTTGTGTTGTTTTCTTCAAATTTTATATGTTTTACTTTTTTTTGGGTTTCCCACTTGGTGGTTGGTACCTGCATTGGGGCCCAATTAAATTTGAATTCGCACTGGGAAGTCCCTCATTGGGGTAAAAACTGAATAGCCCATGTCCACAAGTGCAGCTTGAATATGGTTTTCATACGATAGGAATCGCCTCAAAGTGGGGAGTGGAAAGGCAATCAGAATTATTAGATGCTTGGGAAAGAATTGAAGTAAATGCATTACTGTGGAGAATGAATAAAGAAGTTTGACGAGTGATCCTCTCACCCAATCTCATGAGAAGCAAGCCCAGCAGGCCCTGCTTCTCTCCCTAACAAAGGCAACTCTGTACCAAGCAAGACTCAAATCCGAGACCTCTAGTTAAGAATGATGGAGTATTTACCACTCCCCCACAACCCTTGTCGGTATATGTTTAAATTATTTTCAACAAAGCAGTATCCTTCTGAAATTCAAACAAAGGTTTATGTTCAAGTCAAACAAAGATCTATATCCAAATCTAAACAAGGAGGGGTTAGGTCATAGATGACATTAAATTTGAACATGGAACATGTATGTTATGAACAGACACGATGTATATGAACTACGAAGAACATATTTATTATGAACAAATTTGACTAATTAGTCCGATTATACAGTTCCTTCGTTTCAATTTAGATGGCAATATTTCTATTTTAATTCGTTTCTAGAAAGAATGACAACTTTCTAAATTTGAAAACAACGTATGTTATAAGCTTGTATGCTTGGCATTGAGATATCTCGTGCTAAGATGTGCTAACCCTAAGCAACAGTGTATCATCTATCTCTCCCTTTTATTCCACAGGACTACATGGCAGAATTAGTAGATCAATCTACTTTGTAAAAAATCTGTAAGTAAAGGACATGTATCGACAGGAACCAGCCTGCCTCTTCAAGAAACTTTCTTGGGGAGATGCTTCCTGCTCACCCGGATAGCGAATGAGGCTACAGAAGAAACAGAAGCTAGCCATTCAATTCATATTGTTCCATTGCTTGTGGCCAGGAACCCAATTTGGAGACGTGGGACTGAAGTGGCTGGACACGACCCTCGAATTCAATTGCTCAACAATGGGTGCGAATTTCACGCACCGTGGTGTCTTGTATTGGTCTATGGAAGAACCTAAGCTAACACAGTAGTCCATGAGCTTGTCAAAAGTCCCAATTTCCACTATCCTGATTTCCAGAGGCCCAATGGATTTGTCAGAGGCACGCCCCTGGCGGTAGACACTATTTAGAGATTCTTCAATGGTGAGGCAACAGTCTTCAAAGACTGAAGGAGGAATTTGGGTAGAGCCATTCAGCTCCCAGAATAGGACATAGTGGCCTGGAATGGTGGCAGTGTCGGCATAGCTGGTGTACTCGGTTACATTTGCATCAAATGGTATCAGATTGTGCACTGCATTTTTCACTGCATTGTGTAGCTCAGCTTCATCAGTCTTGTCAGAATCAATGCTCAAGATTACATTTTCCCGACATACGAAGTAGAATTGAGGTGCGTTATTCTTGTATCCAGAAACTCGAAGCACATCACCCACCCTGTATCTATAGAGTCCTGAAATGGCACAAGTCCAAGCAAAGCTAAGCATTAGCTAACATGTTGTACAGACAAATTGTAAAAAAGAAACGAGTCGAGCACTTTGTTTGGCATTTGAAAGTACCTGAATATGTGGTAACAACAAGCTCGTACTCCTGGCCAATCTTGACATCAACCAGATCTACCAATTGATTTTGTTCTTTCTCATTAAGCGACTTGGACTCGGAGATAGAATTGATGACTCCATTGTCTCTGTGAATTGGTGAGAACTCAAAATAGCACATGGTGGGAATAAAGGTATAAGAGATTTTGCTTGGCTTACAAAAGGGGTTCAGGTTGATTCCAAAGGGGCATTCCGAGGAACCATACATGGGAGAGACAAGAGGGAGGCCATTGCTGTAATAATCAAGGGTAGGTATATACTGTGACATGCTTCCTGTTACAACAACATCTACATACTTGGTATTAGGCCACAACCTAGCTATGATCCCTTGCCATGAATCTTTACTGCATTCAGCCTCGATGAAATCAGCTAACTCTGGGTCAGGTTTGAGGATTTTCATCACTGACTCTCTCACTGACAGATCTGTAATTTGGGTGTTAATGGTTCCCATTCGAATATCCTTACAAAGTAGAGACCAGTGTTTTTCTAGGAACCGGATGGCACGGATGAAACTGGATGCGAAGTACGAGCCAACCCTGAGTACTTCATTGTGTTGGGAGAGGCCACAAAGCATTTGGGAGTACATGCTTTGGTAAGAGTCTGGGCAGAGAATGGTTTCAGCGGGACTAGTGTAGTTTGCATAGGGGCTACAATGCCTGTCGTGGAAATAAGGACTCTTGTAAATACTTGTTAAAACAGGACGAGCTGGTAATCCTCCTGGGGTCTTGGCTTCAGACTTTATGGATAAGAAATACATTCCTTTGCCCTTTTCCAAATATGGCACAAATTGGCTTATCACAGACATCGCAAGGCTTCGTTGCTGAAATCTCTTCCCAAGCTCTTCTTGAATTGTTGGCATAAGTTTTCTCTCCCCTCCGGACGTCCCAGAACTGCACATACACATTGCCCTTTAGCAGAAATTAAAGACAAAGGATTCACATGCAACTTGCAAGAACGAGAAAATCTTAATGGAGATACAGATGAGGTGAATTGTGTACTTTATATTATTGAGATGATAGTCAAAAACACACCTGAAGTATCACTATTTTGCGAGTTTCATACCTGAACTATTATGTGTTTGTGTTTTCTACCTGAACTATCACCAATTGTTTATCAAAATACACCTCGAAGCTGACTAGACCAAGTGTTTGAATACAATCGCCAAAAGACCCGTGACAATTTGTCCATAAACTTTCATCCACATGACAACTAACTCATTAATTTCAGGGATGTTTTGATAAATAGTTGGTGATAGTTCAGGTTGGAAACGCAAACACTCGAATAACTCGCAAAAAAAGTGATACTTCAAGTGTATTTTTGACCATTATCTCTATAATAGTACACTATTAAGACGGAGATGCACATTTTGAAAAGACAAACCTTGTCAAGAATCCAGAGATGGGTTGGGAGCAGAGGATTGGAGATTTATCACCATTGGCTATACGGTTGATATCAGGCTGAATATCTTCGTAGGTGATGACAGGCACGACTTTCTTGAATGTCTCTCTATCGGTGTGACCATTGAGATCATGGCGTTGCAAGTACTCAACATTGGCATTTCGAGAGAGAATTTCAGCAAGAACTCTCTTTTGGACCTCATCAACGTTGGTCGTGACCTCTTCAATGAACTGAAGACACTTCTTGTTTTCCTCCGCGATACTACAATCAGTGGCCTTCTTCGGGCTCGTTGGTGCTTCAGGTATGATTCTTTCCATATTAACAAAAACCTGGCTGAGTCAATGATTTGTTACAAGATGACCAAAATGTTTTGGAGTGTATTGACTACGGGTTCAACTGAATCCAGTATTTACTCGTAAATATATCACAGGGTGTCCTTTTGGAAATGTGTCTCCGATAGTTCAAAAAAAAATAATAGATGTTTCAGTGGCCTTACCTTCAAGACATACAACTTTAAGACCACATATATATTTTGGTTACTTTTAATCCAGATCTAGTTTTGAGCTTGGAGCTACAATTAATTTATTTAGCAGATCTGAATCCATGATGTGATGAGCTCATACATCCACGCGTTGTGCTCTTACCAGTACACTAAAGCCGTAGGCGCTGGAAGAATGTTCCCGTTACAAAAAGTTTCTGTTTGTTTTCTTCTTTCTGAAATGCTTTTGATCTATGGTAACCCGCCCTTTTCATGAGCGGAGAAAGATAGAGGGGTGAACCTATTATCCTCCGAGTTTCTAACCGTATGTCATTGAACCTCGAAAACTCTTCGATTATAAAAAAAGAAAGGAAATGTACAAATCAACAAAGAACAAAAAGTAACATGGCCAGATCATTACACAATTGCAGAAAGTTGCAATAATAATAATATTTCCCATCCATCTGACATGTGGTCTTTTTTAATATACATGATAAGTTATGATCAGATAATCATTTACATGTGTTTCATGTGTTTAACTTTCTTTTTTCCTCTTCAAATTTCAAATGGGGAACTTATTATTATTATTTTTGGTTTTTCACCCAGTGTCCGGTATCCGCATTGGAGCCCAGCAAAATCCGGATTTGCACACTGCAGGACCCATTTCTTGGGGCGGCGCTCCCAAAAGTTTTTTTTCATTCCAGGGCTAGAACCCGAAACCTCTATTTAACTTAAACTTTACATTTTGCCCTTGACGAAAGTTTTTATAGCCACACAAATTTTATGGCATATTTCAGATAAAATATTATTTGGTTATTGGTAGCTGACTCTACAAGAAGTTAGTATTAGACTGGTGATGATTAGTTAAATGGTTAGTACAGCTGTTGACAGCTTAGCTGTTGAGTTTTTCTTCCTTGTATATACCATTGCAAAGCCTCTTCAATTCAAAGGAAAAAAATGTTGTTAAATGCAATGCCATTAGAGAGTTTTCTGGTAAATCTCTTTACTTATTTCTTGGTTAAAAATTACTACTAATCAGTTTTGTTGAAATCTGCAGGCCAGGTGGTGAACTCTGTGGTTTAGGTACTAAACTCTATTTGGTTGGTTTCTCACACGGTGTCCGGTACCAGAGTTACAGGTCCTTATTAAATGTGGAAAGAACCATGGCTGAGGAAAACAAGAAGAATCTTGAGTTTATTGAAGAGGTGACTACCAATGTTGATGAGGTCCAAAAGAGAGTTCTTGATGAAATCCTCACTCGAAATGCCAACGTTGAGTACCTGCAGCGCCTTAATCTCAATGGTCACACTGATAGAGAGACATTCAAGAAAGTCGTGCCTGTTATCACCTACGAAGATATTCAGTCCGATATCAACCGTATAGCCTATGGCGATACATCTCCAATCCTTTGCTTCCACCCCGTATCTGAATTCTTGACAAGGTCCCTTTTTTTCTTGTACTATGTGAGTCCTAATTAATTCCTTAATACAGTAGTATTTGCTAAAGGGTAATTTTAGTGTGCAGTTCTGGGACGTCGAGAGGGGAGTTTAAATTGATACCAACAATAGAGGAAGAGCACGGGCGGAGATCACTGCTTCAAGGCCTTGTGATGTCTGTGGTGAGCCAATTTGTTCCAGATTTGGAGAAGGGCAAAGGAATGTATTTCATGTTTATAAAGTCTGAAGCCAAGACCCCGGGAGGATTTTTAGCTCGTCCTGTTTTAACTAGTATTTACAAGCGTCGTCAGTTCAGAAACAATGGTCCCTACGCAAACAACACGAGTCCAACTGAAGCCATTCTCTGCCTAGACTCTTACCAAAGCATGTACTCCCAAATGCTTTGTGGCCTCTGCCAAAACGGAGAAGTGGATCGTGTTGGCTCTGTGTTTGCATCCGCCTTCATACGTGCCATGCGATTTTTGGAGGATCACTGGTCTCTACTATGTAACGATATCCGGACAGGAACCCTTAACGCACAAATTACTGATCCTTCAGTGAGAGAGGCAGTGATGAAAATCCTAAAGCCTGACCAAACATTAGCTGATTTCATCGAGGCCGAATGCAGCAAGGATTCATGGCAAGGGATCATCACTAGGCTATGGCCTAATACCAAGTACGTGGACGTAATCGTGACTGGCGCCATGTCTCAGTATGTACCAACGCTCGATTATTACAGCAATAGCCTCCCTCTTGTCAGTGGTATGTATGGTTCCTCGGAATGTTCCTTTGGGATCAACTTGACCCCCCTTTTGTAAGCCCACTGAAGTATCTTACACACTCATTCCTATCATGGGCTATTTCGAGTTCTTACCAATTCACAGGAGCAATGAAGTCATCGATTCTATCTCCATGCCCACACCGCTTAATGAGAAAGACAAACAACAATTGGTCGATTTGGTTGATGTCAAGATTGGCCACGAGTACGAGCTTGTTGTTACCACGTATTCTGGTAATTTTCAATTGCCAAATGAAATGTTCTTTGACACATTTTGAATTATCTGCTAATTCTTAGATTTTTTTGGATGTGTCGTTTCAGTACTCTATCGATACAGGGTGGGTGATGTGCTTCGGGTTGCTGGATACAAGAACAACGCCCCTCAATTCAACTTTATACGCCGGGAAAATGTGATCTTGAGCATCGATTCTGATAAGACTGATGAAATTGAGCTACAAAATGCAGTGAAAAATGCAGCAAACAATCTGATTCCATTCGATGCACGTGTAACCGACTACACCAGCTATGCCGATACTGCCACCATTCCAGGCCATTATGTCCTGTTCTGGGAGCTGAGCGTCAACGCCTCTGCCCCCGTTCCTCCTTCAGTCTTTGAAGACTGTTGCCTCGCCATTGAAGAATCTCTCAACAGCGTCTATCGCATGGGTCGCGCGTCTGACAAATCCATCGGGCCTCCGGAAATCAGGATAGTGGAAACAGGTACTTTTGACAAGCTCATGGACTATTGTTGCACTAGCTTATTATGTGCTTCCATAAACCAATACAAGACGCCCCGGTGCGTCAAATTCGCACCGCTAGTCGAGCTATTGAATTCGAGGGTCGTGTCGAGTTACTTCAGCCCCGTGTGTCCGAAATGGGCTCCTGGGAGTAAGCAATGGAAAAACACAAACTGAACTATCTATGGTACAGACAGTGGCGGAGGTAGGATTTTCACCATGAGAGTTCATCATCTACTATATATATACCTAAAAATAAGTTTGACTGTCGTGTCGAGCTACTTCAGTCCCGTGTGTCCGAAATGGGTTCTTGGAAGCAAGCAATGGAACAACATGAATTGAACCATCTGTGGATACTTACTGATAGTGGCGCCGACAGGATTTTCACCAAGAGAGTTACGTTCATCATCTATTATATATACCTAAACAGATGTTTGACCTTATATTTACGGTGTGATTTTCTGGCGATCTGTCCTTCTAGCTTCGCCCCTGCTTACAGAGTTGGTATGTGTGTTGTGTGAAAAATAAAATAGAGTTAAATGTGCTAAAAAACTCATCATGCCTAGAGGACTCGGTTTTGAGTCCTGGAAATAGAAAAAATCTTGGTAACGAGCGTTTCTCCCTTTAATGGTCCTATACAGAGCGAGACCTGAATTAGTCGAGTCAGTGGATATCGAATACTAGATGGTTAAAAAGAAAAATGGTAGGAAGTGAACAAGCATCTTTGTGAATGATTTATTAGGTTATTTTGTGTATGTGAAAACAAAATTTTCCAGCTTTTTTCTGCTATGAAATCAAATTAAACCAAAAAAACAGGAATTCATGGTGTATATTTGGAGAATAATTTATTGTCGGAAATGCATTGTAGTGGGATGGTTGAGACACTCCGCCCTTTATCAAAGGTATGAGGTTCGAGCCACTCTCAGAAATGGGCCTTGCTATGCACCTATTCAAAAGGTCATGTAAGACAGAAACGTCGATAAGAGTGTTAAAAAATTTAATATGTATATTTAATAAATATTTTCTAATCTTGCTTAATTTCTACCTATCATTTCATACTTATGCATCTTTTCCACACCCATATATATAGTACTCATATATAAATGTAGTGCATCGAATTGTCTTTTTTAAATAGATTAAATATGAAGGCAGAATGTTTTAGTATATCGGATTGTCTTTTTTTATAAAGGCAGAATACGTAGTTTATCCTCCGACCTTAGAGCCAAATTATGTGACATACTTCTTTATCACGAGCTACTCTCTACACATCTAACCTTTTCAAAGTATGTTTAATATACACCACTTTGTTCAGCTAATATGCAAGCGATTTGCACCCAAAAAAAATGATTGGAAAAAAATAATTTTTTTGTCTGATGTTTTATATGGATGCCACGTGTCCAATTTATTTCATTTTCTTATTTTTAAACCATCTCAATAGTATTTTTTTCACCATAATATAATTTTTAATGGGGGAGGGTGGGGGGGAGGGGGGGGGGCATAATCTTGTGACTTCCACTAACATATTCCAACATATAAACAAATAAAAAGTTAGATTTCCAATCAATTGATCTTCTAGTCTATACTCAACTTTATTCTGTCAAATTTCGATTGTTCCTTTATTTCTTTTTTTAGAAGCAAAGTCGTGGTGTTACGATAAAATTATTTCGATATGACTTACGGATCACGAGTTTGAATCATGAAAGTAATTATTGATGTTGTATTAAAATAGACTATCTTAATCATATTCTTTGGATACAACCTTTTCTCGAATTCTGTTAATGCGAGATGTTTTGTGTATCGAATTGCTCTCTGACCTTTATTTCTTTTCTTAAAAAAGATAAAGGTAATACAAAAAATCAGCTAAAAGCTCCTTTACAATTTATCTTAAATCATTTCAAACTATATTATTAGTTAGAAACAAACAAAATAAATTATTCTATAAGCTATCTAAAATAAAATTACACTAATTAATCATAATTCTTCAATTATTTATACAAGAATATAGTATATAATTTCGTCCGTGTGAGTTTGCTCGAATCGTTGAATCCAATCGAGATAAAAAAAAAGGATTTTAATGCAATCAACGTAAAATCAGTCAATTTATAATGAATCTTCTAATACTCTCCCTCTTTAATTAATTAATTATAATTCTTCAATTATTAAAAAGAAATACAATATACGAATTCTGTGTGAGTTTGCTCATACTGTTGATCCATAATCCGGATAAAAAAAAGAGTTACATTGTTACATTGTGGTAGATCGATAATTAATATAAAATTAATCAATTCATGATAAATCTTTTAATTTTTATCATATTAATTATTATAAATTAGTCAATCGATGATAAACAACAACAATAACAGCAACATACTCACGCTACATTAAAAAAAAATTAGCGATAATTAGTTAACAGTAATAGCTTAATTGTCGCCAAATTATGTTTTAGGGAGGGGACTTGGGAGGATGAAGTGTACTCAACCTTATTTTTATCCTGCGAAGGTAAAGAGAATTATTTTCGATATATCCTCGACAATCAATTTTTTTTAAAAAAAATTCAATGGTCCTTATTATTGGCCAAAAGCTGCATCATTTTGTCTAAAATTGGCCCAATCACTTTAAAGTGTCATTTCTTTTCTTTTAATTCTCTTTCATAATTTACTTTAATACCCTTTTCATCATCATATCATCAACCTTTTCCCACCCCCTTTTTAAAAATTTATTTGATCCCCACTTGTTCACTGCGGGTTCAACTGAACACATCATTTTTAACATAAATTATTGATATATACAAAAAAATAAATTAAATTTTTATAATCTTAAAAATAAAATATATTAAATTATTATATAACAAATAAAATAACATGATAATATAAAAATTTCTTATATTGATGGTGTAAGATATAACTTAAAATTGAAAAAATTTTTTGATATTGTTCGAACTTTTTAAAAATATCAACGACTAAATAATACATAACTTTTGGGCCTGTAATTCCAGAAGTATATTGCAACAGGTTCAATGCTAAGAACATTAAATCGATGTAAATTGAGTACTCTATCAATTTCATATTCTGAATCCATCTAGTAGGCCAGTTCAATTAAACACATTATTTTTGGTATAAAATATCGATATATACATAAAAAAATTAAATTTATAATCTTAAAAATAAAACATGTTAAATTACTATATAACATATAAAAATGACATGGTAATGTAATTTTTTTTATATTGATGGTGTAACATATAACTTAAAACTAAATAAAATCTATGTTGCTCAGACTCTTTAAAATTATCGACGATCTTGTCAACATTTTTAAAGAGTTCAAGCAACATATAACTTTTGAACATGTAACTCCAGAAGTATATTATAAAAGGTTCAATACTAAGAACATTAGATCGATGTCAATCGATTAGTCTATCACTTTCATATTCTAAATCCGTCTAGTAGGTCAGTTCAATTGAACACGTCATTTTTTACATAAAATATCGATATATGTATATATAAAAAATAAATTTATATTTTAAAAATAAAACATGTTAAATTACGATATAACATATAAAAATGACATGATAATATAAAAACTTGTTATATTGATGGTGTAATATATAACTTAAACTCAAAAAAAAATCTATGTTGTTCGGACTCTTCAAAAATGTTGATGTCGCATGTTAAATCCTTCAAAAGCAATTTTTTTTTTGAGGATTCAGCACGACTACAACATCATTTTTAAAGAGTCCAAACAACATATAACATTTGAACCTGTAATTCCAGAAGTATATATTCCAACAGGTTCAATGCTAAATACATTAGATCGATATCGATCGAGTACTCTATCAATCAATTTCATATTCTGAATCCGTCTAGTAAGTCAATTCATTTTCCACGAATATTTTCGTTGGATTTTTTCAACGAAAATATTCATCCGTCGGGATACACTTCCGACGGAAAATTATCTGAAAGATGATCCAAAAGCAGGTGTCCAAAAATCAACAGTAGTAATATTCTCATGAGTTACTGGAAAAGTACTTGAAATTGGTACCAAACATAATCCTTGACTTCTCAAATCTTTGTTTCTTCCTTCTCCATCATCCTCGGATTTATTACCGATCTGCAAGAACCCGAGACGTCTGATTAAGGGCGAAGAAATTATATATATTCATTAAGTTATCAATAGTGGTGAAGTCAGAAATTTCGTTAAAAATATTTAAAATTTAATATATACGTATGAAAAATATTTTTTGACCTATATATATACTTTGTATAATTTTTCGACGAGAGGTGTTCGACTGACCACCCTGCGCTACATGTAGCTACGCCACAAGCTACCACAACTCTTATAGCGATAATCCACTATTAGAAGCAAAGGTTTTTCCAACCGTAAATCAGTGAGAAATTTGTGCTATAGAACATGATTTCTCCACTCATTTTCCACCGAACCAGCTCACTTTGAAAATACATGATGAAAAATAAATTCTCAGTGAAATAGCGGAAAACTTCACTGAAAACTTCAGTGAATATGAAAACATTACTATTTTTTCCCCACCGATTTAATCAAAATGTCTGTGAGAATAGTCACTGAATATTTTTTAGTGAAAAAACAATAATTTTTAAGTAGTGATTAGAAATTTAAGTTATATACAAGGACATATATATAGTGTATATTTTTTTTATACATTACTAATGTAATTTAATTTATATAATATCACGTTAATTAATAATAAATATTTATTTTAATTACCTTATAAATGATATGACTAATTATGGAGTAGTATTTTTTAAAGTACCTGTTGATGCTGCATGGATGCTCCACTTTTCATATATGGGGCGCTTAATGCCTGTAATTTTACATTTAAAAAAATTAACAAAAATACTCAATGATTATAATAAAATTAAAGAATTTAAAAAATGATTTCTAATTATTTAGACTTTGAATGAAATGATCACACATTTGAACATAATATCGGAGTAGGTAAAAACAGTATAGAAAAATGAGGTAGAGAGGTTGTTTCCGATAGACCCTCGACTCAAGAGAAAAACAATATAGAAAAAAACGTAATAGAAGTACAAGAGACAATAGGTAGTAACAAAATCTGACTGCTACCAACTATATATGTAAAAATTCACGTTCTTAGCTTATGATAAAGAATCAGATCCACACATAAAAAACTTGTTGAGATATAATTAAATAATAAAAACTACACCTTTCTCTAACAACTAACGCTTTTACATGAGATGGTCACAACTTAGACACAAGGGTGGGCACATTTCAATTTGGACCGAAAAACCGACCGAACTGAATTTTTTCAATTCGGTCTCACAAATCACACAAAAAAGGTCCAATAATAAAGTTATTTCAGTTCGATTTTGGTTATCATTTTTGTCAAATTGACATTCAAAAAATTTGATCAAAATCGAACTGAACCGACCAAACGCCTACCATACTTGGGCATATCAAACTTACACTAACTTAAAAAATAAATGGAGAGAAAATTAAAAGGGGAAAAAATTATGAAGAAATTAAAGGCTCTTTAGAAACTTACACCAATTTGATCATGGAGGAATTTTATGTACTCAATTGCTTCTGATAATACAGAGGCTGTATCTGTCTGGAGATAAAAAAAAATATTTATTAAAATGATGAAAGAAAATATTTTTATTTTTTTTGTAAATAAGATAACTAGTGTTGCTCGTTTGACCATGAATATTTTTCACTTTTTTTCGAAATATTATTTCAGAAAGCTCTTTGGACATAGAATTGTTACAATTTTTCAACAACAATAATATACTCAGTGAAATCCAACAAACGGGGTCAGGAGAGGGTAGCGTGTACGCATACTTTACCACTCCCTCGTGAAAGTAAAAAGGTTGTTTCTGAAAGACCCTCGAAATTCGAAAAACTCCAAAGAGTTATTTTCACAATTTTCACTCCAGATCACTTATAAAAATTCAAAAATGACTCAATAACTTTAATTTTTAAATATTGTTTTTACTTTATATTTTGAAATTTCACAATTTTTATGTCCAAACGTCAACTTAGTAGTAATATAAAAATGAAATAAAATACAAATAAATAAGTCTCATGAGTGCTTTACCTTTCCAAAAGGTGAGACTAATTGTTGAAGTGCAGTGATTCTGTCTCCCATTCTCTCTTTTCTAACCTGAAAAAATGAATTAAAAAAATATTAGAAAATAACATATGGTACTAAAAAAATAAATATAATATTTTAACTCAACGCGCACTAAAAACAATATGTTAAAAAATGATAATTGACCTGTTATCACACGTTAAAATTTATCAATAATATAAATAAAAATTATATTGTCAGTGTATATACCTTAAACGCCGGCGAAGGAGATGGAGTTTCATTCCTTGGCCTTTTATTTGATGTTTCAGTACTGCTGGTTTTCTTTGATATAATTCTATTTATATCTCCAATATTCTGTTGCAAAATTAGTGAAAGAATTAAAATTATTTCATGTATTAATTGATCAATCAATCAAAAAAGTAAATAAATCAAACCCTAAATATAACATGCAAACTTAATGGTTACATACAACTATTAAATCTAGAACGAGTTCAGCTGAAATCATTACTTTCGAATCGAATAACTTATAACAAATAGTACCAAAAAAAGAAACTTAATGTTGAGATATAATTACGAGTGTGCGCAATCTCTGACGATATAATTTAAACTCTTGAATGAGATGATTTCGCAATTCAATGAATGGTATGAGGGCGTACAAGAGGACATGGTTGGTTCAATATTTCGCCCCCACCCAAAAATCTAAAAAGATATTTTCACGTGTCTGACTCATAAAAAAGAATCAAACATACACCGTGAGGGAGTGTGCTGAGATAGAGTAGAATCAAGTAATTATTGTTATCATCAAAGATTATGGTGGGATATTATTCAGAAATCTCGTGTTTGAATCTTATGAATGAAAAAAAACCTAGTAGGGAGCGCTTTCCACTTTAACATACCTTACGCGACAAATCTTAATTGATCGAAACTCTAAAATAGATACCAAACATCAAGCGGAAAACAAAAAAAAATGTAATTACAATTACCTTTGCTTTCTCATCAACTGTTGTGTTATTGGGAAGTTGTGGATTATGCAAATTAGAAGGAAAGAGACTTGATTGAACATCATTCATGGCAGCTGCTTCACTTGCATTCCAAAATGGAGTATTATTTGAGAAATGCAGCTGGCTATGAGGCGGCGCCGGTGACGGCAACGGTGGTTGTTCCGGTGTCCGGAGAAATTGAGGAAATTTAGACCAAGTATTCGTCGCAGACGAATGCAGCACTTGATGATTATCAGCTACTTCGTAATTTGATGAATGACTAAATATTGGATTGTTTTGATGATTTAATGAAAAACCCCTAATATTCATTTGTGATGAAGAATCCTCATAATTCCTGAAAAAGGGAAAAAAAGAAAGAAAATTATTGAAACGTAATATAATTAAGTAATTAAAAAAATATTTTTAAATTAGACGGTCGCACAATACTTACAATAAAGATTGGTGGTTCCATTCATGTGGTTGAGAAGTAAGGCCTAAACCCATAATTTGAAAATTAGGATCATGAGAAGATAAAACGCCTTCGCTTCCACCACCACCTCCTCCTCCTCCACCGTCACCATCATGAACGGAAGATTGAGACACCGACACGGAATCCATGAAAGTCCTAGGTTTGATGTCCACATGATCATCGGTTTCTGTCGGCCAATTACTACTATAGTTAGCAGTAATGGCCGACGTGGAAGTTGTAGGCGTACTGGATGACGTGGACGTATTATTTTCCCACCAATTTCCACCACCTAGTTGAAATTCTTCCGCCATGGAAACAAATCGAGAAAAAAGGACGTTTTCAATACCGACAACAATTCTCCTCCCCCTCTTTTCGATTGAAAAAAATCCTCTTTTACGATTTTCAAGAAGTGACAAAAGAACAATAAAAGAAGTGTAGGAAAGAAGAGAAAATTTCTTGTTTTGTCCTTTTTTCTTTGTGGTATTGAATCAAGATTCTTATTCTAGAAATCTCTCTTTGCTTTACACTTGTGGTTTATGGCTATTTTTATATAAAAAAAGTTGAAATGAATTTAATTTTGTTTATCTTTTCAATTCATCTCTCTATTTATAGTATGAAATTATTTTGAATTTTGTTAAGACTTTAAAGAAATGACCATTAATTTTGATTGACTTTTCATGAGTGATTAGACATCTTTCTTAGGAAATTAATTAATATTTTATTCTATCCTTAGCCAAACATCAATTAATTACTTCTTGTTTTTTTTTTTTCCTTTTGCCTTTTTGATTAGAAGTTATACGCACCCCTATAGTGATAGAGCTTTAATTTTTATTAAAAATATACAAAATATATATATAGAAAAATATACGAAAAAATTAAGAAAATTTAACATTATAAATATATAAATTTAATTTTATATTTATAATGTAATTTTTTAGCAAAGAAGATACAAATGAACGTATTTGCGGCTCTTAGCTCTGGCCCTATCTGATAGTGTAAAAATTTCCTTTATATTATTAGATCACTTAAAGGATATCTATATGGTATAAATCTACTCGAAATGTAGATCTGTTATCTTGAAAATAAGATGACTATTTATTACAACATGTAAAGGTGATCTGAAACATGTAGATGTAGAAATTTATGTAAAAGGAATCGAGAAACACGAGAAGGAGGTGCGTACCTTTATCTGCCATAGCAACGCATAACTGAAGATGAATAGGCTGAGTCTTCCTCTTCTTTAGCTTATGACGGCTGGCACCTTATGGAAAACGTCTTAGTTTAAGCTAGGAGAGCGGATATAACCTCATATTTATAGGCTTAAAAGCTTTAACCTAGTGTACGTGCCTCCCTATTACGGGCTCACTGGTATCCAACAGGCCTACACTATTGTCAGCCCACCCCTATTAGATGAAATGGTATAGGCCCATATGGAATCGACATAAATACATGACACGTGTCTTGTCCACAAACTATTAACATTCAACTCGTTTTACTAAAATGTAATAATAAGTTAATGTTAAATTCATATTTAATAAATAATTATAACTGTTTAGATACGAGTTAGGTCAAATTCAGTAACTTCTGGTCAAACAATATAATAGTACTACGAAAATTCATTAAACATGTACATATGTTAAATTTAAAATTCAATTATTAGTACTTTAAATCATCATTCTAAAATTCAAAACTGGTAAAAATTTATTTTGACACTCTGCCTTTATATATAATTTAAACTCTTATATTTTATACTCAATAGAAGTCTTTTTTTTAATTTCCTATCCGATATTCAGTGTCTAGATTGAAATCCCAATTAACTCGAATCGTGTATTATAAAGCCCATTCTAAAAGCTAAGTAACACTCTTAACATGATCTTTTTCATATCCAGAACCTGATTCAAGAAAAGTCTTGGCTTTTCCTCTACTTTAACTCTTTTGTTATTTTGTCCAACATCAAGTATATACTCCCATGTTTCAATTTGTTTGACCTACTTTTCTTTTTAGTCCGTTTCAAAAAGAATGCCTCTTTCCTTTTCAGCGACTCTTTAATTTTAACTTTTCACATGGCATGTTTAATACCACAAGATTAAAGGGCATTTTGATACATTTGACATGTCTTTAATTTAAGACCACAAGATTCAAAAGTTTTCTTTACTTTTTTAAACTCCGTACTAAGTCAAAATAGAACAAACAATTTGAAACGGAGGAAGTATTTCAGAGTTGATATTTGTGGCATAATTTATTATCGAAGATCGTAGTAGAGTAATAAGTATTTCTTTATCCTTAACTAGGAATTTTGAGTTTGAATTCTGAATATAAAATCGTATTTAAAGAGAGGACGTGAATCTAAATTAATTGAGCTCAAAACAAATATCAAACACTAAATAAAAAACTAATAATTCCAAATAGACTTTCCAACAGACCATTGAGTCAATATACCATTGATATTTGAAGACAAAGACACGTCATATCCATTATAACATTTGTCTCATGTTACATAATTTATGGTAAGAGTTTTTAAATAATATAAGTTCAAATTACATATCGTGATAGATAATTTATCTTATTTCAAGGTTATAAATTTCACTTACATGAAAATATGTAACTTTTTGATAATTTAATAGTAGTAAATATCATTTATGTTGATATATATAAATTATACTTAATTTATAAAGAGGTTAAGTTTTATACATAAATAATACAAAACATATTTAAATAATTATAGCTACTTGATAAGCACTAATTGATAGTCCGTTAAAATGATAACAAATTTGCTATTGCAAATTAAAATTAACTAAAATCTTTAAATTATTGTCAATGTATATAATTAAAATATAAATTTTGAACTACATTTAAAGTGGACTAAAGAGAATAAATTAAAGCAAGAAGTGTGCAATTTGTCAAAGGGACCAATTTAAAATTACTCACCACTATATGGCGAAAACTTTATGTACTTATTTTAATTTTATCTCAACAACTACTAATTAACAATTCTATAATTTATTTCTTTTTGAGTATAGTGGTAGAAGTCAATGTAAAATATCTTTTTCCACTAAAATTGAGAACATAAAAGACATCATCTAAATATTAGTAGTCCTCAAGGTGGTTGACAATGTATCTGGCATCAAAAATATTAGCGACGAGGTCAGAATTTTTATTAAATAAAATTAAAAAAAGATGGAAATAAATATACAAAAAAAGTCAACAAAATTCAATATATATAGTATTTATACAATAAAAAAAAATTATTTGTACATTTTCGATAAAAAAAACGTTAATTAACTCCCTTTGAACGAATTAAAAATAGCTCCGCCACTAAATAATGATACCCCAAAGAGTGTCCATATTATCTTTTCTCAAGAAAATTTAAGGGTTAATATCAAGTATTTGAAAAAATCGTGATAAAGAAAAAATATCATTAATCAAACTCGCCAAATAATAATAATTAAGTATCACGATTCAAGCTCGTGGAACGTATTGTCTGCTTTGGACTTATGGTAACACATTTGTCTTTCAGGCTACGCTATGTTGAGCTCCAAAAGCGCCTACATGTACCAAGTGAACTTGTGATATATCCACTAAAACTTTTTGTTTTCCTCTCCTGCTCTGATATAAAATTTATCTAAGGTGTTACACGCGCCTTATTTTCAGAAGCTTATCATCCTGCTTGACCTGTAGTGTTTGTTTTGGACTTAGGACAACACAGATTTGTTGCTACGTCACACTGAACCTCAAAAGCACGTGAATTATGTGAACTTGTCATATACCTTCTAAAACTCTTCGCTTTCCTCTCTCATTGCAATCTTGAATTTGTCTAAGATGTCATAGGCGTCAAATTTTCAGAAACTTCTCAATACTGCTTGACCTGTCCTCATCAACCCGCTCTCAAAATTAATATTGTACCTCATATCTAAGGTTTTTTCTTTTTTGGTTATTAGAATTACATATTTTGACTTTAGGATTAGAAAATTTTGAAAGTCAAAAGGATGGACCCCACACGGTAGCACGCTTAGGCCCCACCTACCTAAGAGTCAGAGCCTGATAGCAACTCCAACATTCTTCTTCTAATCATATTTGTTTGAATTTTATTTATTTATTTATTTAAATAAAAGATTTTTGTGGTTTCCCAATTTTTTAAAACTACATTAATATATTTCACGAGTCGATTTTCAAAATTTATTGTGTATGGGCTATGCAGCCCTTTTATATCTAGTGATTACATTTCGAAAAAATAGAAAGCTTTTTTCTTATAAGAGCAATGATTTTTTAAACGAATTATTTTTCTTGTGTGAAAATGTTTTAGAAAATACTTTGTTTTTTTCTGCTAAAAATTATTAAAGGTCCTAATTGATTCAACAATCAAATTTTTAGTTAAGGATTTACATTTTTAATCATAGGAATCCTTTTGAGTGTGGTATGAGCTAATGAAGTATGGGGGTAGTATTGGAATTGGGACCCAAAAGAAATTTGGGCATTTATTACTTAGATTGTATTTATAATTTATTTACATACTCGAACAAATAAAAATTTGTGGAGTGCAAATTCTGCAATTATATATAGCGTCTATACACATGATCGACCATTTATGTCCGCTGAAGCTCAAAATTAGCTTTTTCTTGTGCGCATATATTTCTAAGTTTTTGGCATTATAAAGGTAGTAAATTGGGGCCAAATCACAACGATGCCATCTGCATATTCGTTGAATCATTGACTCTTATATTAGTTATATTGGATTGAATCAATTCAGATAATCTCATAATATGATGTGAAATTATTTGCTTTAGATTAAATTTGCACGATTTTCATAAAAATATCTCTCACCATGAAAAAATCCTACACCCTAATATGCAAATTTTCAATTACTACTAATATCTTACACCTAATATTAGTAGTAACATTTATTTATTTTTAATAACTACATAGGAGTGTATTTAATTAAGTATATTCCATGTTCCACCAAGAAAATATAAAACAATAATTATTGGACGATTTTTAGATTTTGAACGTGAAATTAATAGTCAACACACATATTATTAAAGCTTAAAGCTTATGTCAATATCTTGATTATTATGTGTAAATAGTGATACTTTATTTCTCTTAAGTAATTATAGTTCAAGTCTGAGATTACTATTGATTCTGGAGTAAAAATTCCATGCAGCACATCTTCATTGTGCATATTAGTCTCCCTTCACCTAAATTGGTGAATTTTCTTATTAATATTAAAATGAGCAAGAGATTTTAGGTGCATTTTAATATTATAAAATATTGAAGTGTAGCAAATTGGTAGTAAAAAAATGTGCAGCATCTCTTTTGTCTTTATGTAGTATTAATTTGTAGTAGAATATGTCATTAGTTCTTGTAACTCTCATGGTTATTAATTAGTTCTTGTAATTTTCAGGATCATTAGTTTTTTGTAACTTTTAAATTATTTTTCTATCACTTTACTATCCTATCTGATCTTTTTATTTATTAGAAGGAAAAATTTCTCACCTATAAATAGTAGTGATCTTGCTTTGTATTTTGTACAAGAAAATACAGTAAAAAAATGTGAGAAGTATTATATTGATTTATATTTTGAGGTTAATGTAGTGAAAGAGAGAGTTGAGACGAAAATATTCTAAGTCTCTAATTATGTTCACTATACAACAAGAGTAATTATATGTTAAAGGAAGATGTTCTTTTGGTGAAGCTTTGGACTTTTCAACTAATCCGGAGTTGTTTCAGGAGTTGTACGACGTTGTTGGGCTATTGTATCCTGGAGAGGACAAGTCAAGAGTGATACTGCTGGATCGGTGTAAATTATGCCACAGTGGGCTTGAATCTACTTAAAGAGAGCAAGATATCCGCGCCTCAGCCTGAATTTTGTTTATACAATTTTATTCATTTTATTTTTCAATTCTGATTATTGTAATTTGTGGTATATTACATCAACAATATATTATGCATTTTTCTTTGTAAAATAACAATTTCGAGCACGACCAATTCTTATAGTGTAACGAACGGTGGATATAATTTTCAAAAACGAATTCACCGCCATATGACTGATCGATGATTACTAGCATTTTTATTGGACCTCCTTATCATATTCACGCAGCTCATGATTTCAACCTACACCTTATAAGACCACATATCCATTGAATTATTTTCTTCTGTTTTTTACTTTATATTTAAAGTCAGAGCCTCTCACTCTATTGATTTTTTTAATTTTTTTTCTCGATATTCAGTATTTATTTTAGAATTTCGATTAATTTAGATTTCTACCTGAAAAATTCCCTTTATGGGTAAAATATTTCTTATCAAAGACGATTTTATATTCAAAAATCAAACATGAAACCTCTAATTAAGAATAAAAAAAGACATATCACTCCATCACGATACTTGATTGGCTCACTCAATTGATCTTATTTGACTTTGCTAAGTAAAAAAGAAGGCTAAAATATTTCCAACCATTAAATACTTCAAAATTGATTTGACATTATGTACTATATTTAATATCTACTATATAGTGGAGAGTTGTCCTTTTTCCTCCCTTTTTAGTGGAGAATTATAATCTCATCATCAACTTATTAAGATTTATATTGCAATTAAAAAGTCAGAGTAAATACCTTTTATATGTTTAGTATGAAAGTGCGTAAAGTAAGCTCATTCTTTAATTTATAAGGATTTTATAATAATCTCTCGTCTCTTTTGTTATCGATGTGTTCCTGGTGTTAATTAGTCGAGTCGTGTCTCCAATGATGTTACTTTGAAGAAATTAGAGTGCTCAAAACAAGTCTACGCTCTGTATACATTAGCATGTGATAACATTATAGGGTTTTGATCATATTATGTTGGCCTCTGGGATCGGAGTAATGATTAACACGGACAATCAAAGGCATTCGTATTTCATAGTCAAAAGTGAAATTCTTGAATTTATGAAAGATGAACAACTACGAAAATATTTGTCAAAGATGTGGTAGTTCATTTATTATATTAAATTTTATATAATAACCAAGCGTTATTAATTTAGAGACTTCATAAACAATAGTATAAGTGGACTTCTCAGAGAGGTCGTTTAAATATCCTAACTAATCAATTTCTTGGTCAAGTTAAAAAACAAAAATGCTCTCAGAATTTTATTTATTTGTCAATCAACATTTATATTCTTGCTTAATTTGTGCAGAAGGAAAAAAAAGACAGAAAAATGTGTAATAAGTCAAGGAATTCATGATAAAAAATGGTGGAAAGAAAAACTTGGGAATTATTACATGTTTGTCCCAAAAAGAATTCTAAAAAGACTTAAAAGAATTGTAATTTTAGCTTCACCTATGATAAAGACAACCATAAATAATTGGTTGTGTTGCCTAATATTTGCAAAAAATAGTTGGTGTGAGCTCAAACAAAAAATATTTAAATTATTTCAAATAAATTTCACAAATCTAAAAATATATAAGAATTATTGCAAATCATATAATTGATATTCAAAATATTAAAATAATATTTATAAACAAAAAAGAAGACTCTTTTTTTTATTTTTCAAGAAATAATAGTATCATATAAAATGAAACAAAAAGGATTATAACATTTTTCTAATCATATCAATATGAATTGTGAGGTAATGGTTAATATCTCTTCATTTTTAACCAGAGATCAATTCGAGACCTCTAGAGATGAATTTATTTTCATTGAGAGCGCCGCTCCAGAAATGGACTTGCAATGCACGAATTCAAATTTTATCGGGTCTCAATATAGATATGTTAATATCCCATTCTTAACCAGAGATCAATTCGAAACCTCTGAGGATGAAAAAAAATTCTATTAAGAGCGCCGTCCCAAAAATGGACAAACCAATTTTTTCTTGTTTTTGGTCATGAGGATCACCTCATTCTGACATCATCACAACACATATATATTTGTTTCGTTTTATATAAATATTTATTTATGAATTTTGCAATTGTATAAGGTCTTCTCTTTAATGATTAATTTTAGAGTTTTACTTTGATATTAATAAAGGGACATTATCATCATGATGAGAGTTGATTATATATATATATATATAGAAAATAGAAAATATATGGCCTACTGTTTTCCACAAAATCCCCCTTTCTACAATCTTCATGATTGATTTTGAAGTAGGTCAATAGCAATTTTTAAAGTTTGCTATCAAATATTAGTTACTCCTTCCGTTTTAAATTGATTGAATTTTGACTTGACATAAAGTTTAATAAAATAAAAAAAAATTAAATTTTGTGGTCTTAATTAAAGATATGTTAAATGTACCAAAATGTCCGTTAAATTTATGGTCTTAAACATGCCATGTGAAAAGTTAAAATTAAAGAGTTGCTAAAAAGGGAAAGAGTCATTCTTTTTTAAACGGACCAAAAAGGAAATTAGGTCAAACAAATTGAAACGGAAGAAATACTATTTTAAAGTTATTATTCCCTCCGTTTCAATTTGTTTGTCCTAGTTTAACTGAACGCGGATTTTAAAAAAGTGAAAAGATTTTTTGAATCTTGTGATCTTATATTAAAGATATGTATAATATATCAAAATGTCTTTTAATCTTGTGGCCTTAAACATGTCATGTGAGATATTAGAATTAAAGAGTTATTAAATCAGAAGGAGATATTCTTTTGTAAACAGATAAAAAAAAAATGTAAGACAAATATATTGAAATGGAAGGAGTAGCATTTAGACGAAAAAAGTTTTGGACAACAAGATAGAATGCTCTGTCCCAACTAAGAAGAGTAGGAAGCTCCGGCTCAAAAGCAAGAAGAAAGGGTGCAACAGCTGCACGAAAGCCGTTGCACCTTAGCGTATCCTTTTTTTGCTCATTAGTGTTGTTTTTTTATTACAACTAGCACGCTTGACTAATAAAATAGAAAGGGCCGATAGCGTGAAGATAGGCACGTGATACAATAAAAGCCCCCGAGAGAAAGCAACGAAAAGCCAGGGTAGAGCCTCGGAGCCAAGTACTCCAACTAAAACACGGAACAACTCCGACAAATGCTATTGAAATTCGAAGGATTAATGAGTGAAAATCAAGAAAGGATTAATCACGGCGTTCAATAATTTGTTAGAGTTTCAAAATCAAGAAATCATCCCTTAGGTTTCAAATCTTTATAAGTTAAAAACCTAGGAACGACTCATGAAATTCAGACTTTTATAAGTTCTTTCTTGTTTTAAGTAGGATATTTTATCCGAATCTTATTTTCGCATTAAAGTGTCTATTTCCCTAATACTTTTCAAATATGACTGGTTATCCCACTTATTTTTTACTATTTTTTATGCTCCCTCAATTCCATATTAGTTGTCCACTTTTCCTTTTACACACCTCTTAAAAAATTATTAATAAAAAGGGTAGACAAAACTTGTGAATCATTTAACAAGATAAGTAAAAGGAAGGCAATACCAAATCTTATCGGTCCGATAAAACTTGTAAACAATTGAACAACACAAGTAAAACTTGTGAATAAGGTGTAACATATTTCGAGTTTTCACTCATAAAACTTCAACTCTGTTTCCATACTCGAACACAACTCCATCTTCCGAACTTCAAATACAAACTTCTCTTCAAATATCAACAAAATCATATACAAAACGCCACGAGAGACGAGACTACATTCAATCAATCAACAACAACATCATACCCAGAGTAGTCCCACAAAGTGGGTTCTGGGGAGGGTAGAGTGTACGCAGACCTTACCCCTACCTCAGAGGTAGAGAGGTTGTTTCCAATAGACCCTCGACTCAAGAAAAACAGTCCAACACAGTCCAGAAAGAGAATCCTTACATTCAATCAATCACTCACTATAAACAATATTCAAGTTGTGTTGTATTTGCAACCATTAAACATAATTTGGTACTTTTGACACACAGAATTACAGTGTAACAAGATACATACAGATTCCATACCCAATTTAAAAACAAGTAGACTTTGACAATCACAGAGATAAATTATGTGTGAATGAGAAGAATATCTTTGCAAGGGATATTAGGCTGCACCCTTGAGTTTCTTGGTGATGGCGGCGATGTATTTACCTTGGTGAAATGCCTGCTGCAATTCAAGCTCAGATGGCTGTCTGGAGCCGTCACCAGCGAATGTTCCAGCACCATACGGACTTCCTCCTTTCACGTTCTCCATTTCAAACATGCCAGCACCGAATGTGTATCCGATAGGTACAAAGATCATCCCATGGTGAACAAGCTGAGTTATAGCAGTCAACCTACCATATACCTCGGGTTAAAAACGAAGAGAATGACAGTTATCTAGTTACTGCATGGATATCAAGACGCTAAAACATGTTTAGTTGTATGAATATATGAGAAATGAGATCTTACGGTGTTGTTTCTTGCCCACCGCCTTGGGATCCAGTGCTATAGAATATGCCTGCAGGCTTGCCAGCTAGTTGTTGCGTTCTCCATAGACCTCCAGTTGCATCAAGGAATGCTTTAAACTGAGCGGACATCATTCCAAACCTCGTAGGGAATCCAAAAACGAAACCATCAGCTTCAGCAAGTTCTTGAGGTGTTATAATAGGCACATCACTCTTTGGAGGTGCACTCATTTTCGCTAGCACCTCTTCCGACAGAGTTTCAGGTACCTGTACCACAAAATGGTCCATTTCATTAACACAAGAATATGATTAAGAAATGTGCAAAACTAGGGACTCCAACATGTCCGAATAGGACATTGAAAATGATCTAGTTGCATTATCCACATGAAAGAGATCAGTAATCTCCAAAAATCACTAAGGATCTAGGTTGTTAAGACGGATCAGTGAACGAGAGATAAAATCACACAACAGAGATCAGATTTACATGGTTCGGCAAAACAGCCTGTCCACAGCCACTCGAGAAGAACAAGTCCGATAACTTTGTGGAATTCTATTACAATAGCGTTCACACAACAAAAGCTTATGCCCTTATAGGTATATATAGAAGAAAACGAGCTACAACTCTGAGCCCTGCTAAGTTGAGCTCCGGCAACATTGCACCTTCCAAAAGCGAAACATTTATACTAAAGAAGAAGGATGATTTAACTGATTCTCATACTCCCTTTAGATTTCAAATAAATATCATCTCCAAGTGACAAAAATGGTTCTTCTTAATGCGGAACCACCTTGGACAGAAAACCTCGATAGTAACCAAAACAAAGCGATAACCAAAACTACCAATTTGTTGTACTTCCTGGCTCATTATTCGTAAATAACAAAGACTTGCAGATACATTCTTAAGATTAGATTGATGTAAATTTTCCATTCCAAACGGAAAGTTATGAAAAGACAAAGCAGCACCTACTTGCCACAATTTAGCTTCAACTCCTTCAACAGATGCGGCCCCTTTCTTTATCTCTTCTGCTAGTTTCTCCACATGCCCATACGTTGAGTAATATCTGTTGATAAAATAAAATGTTAAGCTATCACTATTCAATGGATGAGAAATAAAAAGCTTGTAGTAACTAATATTACAATAAATTTTACGAAGATAACAATCTGTCCCTCCCTCTTCCAATTAGATTAAACCTTGTTCTGTCCTCCGGACATTTAATATGCTGTCACTACTGCTTGTCAAATTGAATTGCATCAAAGCTCTCGTTAGAACTTCATATATTAGTTCCTGATCCCTTTACTCCAAATACTATTCATCTATATTTTCTTAGTCTACCCTCCCTGAAACTCGAGCTAAGACTACAACCTTAGTCTTTAAACTTGGCAACATATTGACATTATTGCAGTACCACGTGGCTGTAACATTTTACTATAGTCAGATCCTCTTTGATACAAGGCATATCTCGGGGAGTTCATGAATAAACTTCCGAAGAACTATTATGAGTCTGACTCTGTTAGAATCTTGAATGTGGACACAATAACACCGACTCTCGTCAAATCAATGGCCCACAAAGAGAAAACCACTAAAATCCCCACGAAAACATAAGAATGTTTCTTTCCCAAACGTGTGAATTCTAGGATAGACATTTCATTAAAGTTTATTCAGTCATTTGAAACACTCAGGTAAGGTGAGTGAAATCAAATCCGTTAACGAACAAAAATGTTAGAAGGAATTAGATTCAAGATGGTTCTATATCTCGAATTAACACCTATTACCAATATTGTGGTAGCTATCTGAAAAATTTAGTTCACTCTGAAATACCATCAATGCCAGACAAATTAAACCTAATATCCCTCACATGACTTCGTTTATAAATTTAACAACTTCTAATCTCTTCCGTTTTCTAGATTTTTGTGGATTCACTTCTCGGATGGGTCCTATAATATATGAATACTACACTGAACTGGTTGAATATACAATAATCTGTCTCTGGAAGAACATTCATTTTTGCTACCGAAGATAAAGGTAACCCAGAGCAAGGAACCAAGAGTTGATTGGGGTACCCCATCCCAACATCGATTAAACAATTTGAACGTACCAAGAAGTAATCCAGAGAAAAGAACAACCAGACTTTCTAAGATTGATCTTTAGATCATTAATGTCAAACAAAGATGACTACTACTACACCCACTATTACATTGTGGCAGTGAGGGAGCTTATCATATATAATTTTTTATTTCAACTCCGTATATCCATTGGCGGATCCAGAAAGATTATACAGGTCCGGCTTTTGAACCCAATATGTATATATGGAAAACAAGTTTAGATAGAGAGGACGGCTCCAGGGTTTCTTTATCTTGGATCAACATAGGAATGGGAGTAGTTTGAACGGATGCCTTTTTCCCTTGTTGAATCAGCCAAGTCAGTAGCTTTTCTTTTATGCGGGATTGCTTGTTGATGCAAGGAATAAGGGCTGGCTTGATGCCAAGAAGAAGCTGGTGGAGGAATAACAGCAGTTAAATCATCTGCTGCACAGTAGTACATATTAGGCAAATGGGAATTTTCTTTACTAGGCTGAGGAGCGTTGCCAGAGGTTTTTGGTGTGTGAATGCTTGACTTGGAGGTCACGGGTTCGAGCCGTGGAAACAGCCTCTTGCAAAAATACAAGGTAAGGCTGCATACGATAGACCCTTGTGGTTCAGCCCTTCCCCGGATCCCCCGCATAGCACTTAATGCTTGAGTTAGAGCTAAATTTTATATTTCAGAACCCACGCTCTTAACTCAGAACCCCAATGTTTAAATTCTGGATCCTACGGAACCCGCACTCTGAACTCAGAACCCACGGTGTCTAAATCCTTGATCATCCAGAACCCACACTCTGAACTCAGAACCCACAACGTCTAAATCCAGATCCTCCCCCCTCCCCCCCTAACCCCAGGAGGATCAATAGTGTTCTCACTTACCCTCTAGAATGACTCGAATCCTCAATACCGATCGATGGTGGAGGTGCTCAACCACTTGAACAAACCTCACTTGTCATCCCGAATCCTTCATAACCCACACTCTAAACTCAAGAACCCACGATGTCTAAATCCCAGATCTTTCATAATCCACACTCTAAACTCACAACCCACGACATCTAAATCCCAGATCCTTCAGAACCCACATCCTAAACTCAAAACCCACAACGTCTAAAATCCCAGATCCTCCAGAACCCACATCCTAAACTCAAAACCCACAACCTCTAAATCCCGAATCCGCCACTTCACACATAATTTCAAGCTGAGACACAACAGTGCATCCACATCTGCAGCTCAAAATACTACATCCACCCTTAATATCAAACTATTATGAAATAATAACTAAAAAAAAAAAACTAAATCAATTCCACCTTCACAATTTTATCAAATACTACATCTTCCCTTAATATCAAACTATTAGTAAACAATATAAAATTAAAAAAAAAAAAAAAATCAAATTCAATGCACAATTTTATCATCTCACTATATCAAACAAATTGTGATCTAAAATTTCAACCAAGTGACCAATTCACATATAACAATTTACACAAATTAAGCAGCAGCAAAGCTAAAAATCTGATCCTTCAATTAATATACTAAACACAAAATTAGATAAATTAAGCAGAAATTGAATTTAACAGGAAAATAATAATAATAAAGAATCAACTAATAACACTGAAATTCATCCAATTAAAATCCAAACTAATAGAGCAAACAAAATTATTATTATCAAAAAAAAATTCATTAAAAAGCTGAAAATTTAGCTGGGAAAAAAAGGAAAAAAAAAATTACTTACATTATGTAAACTTTGGTAGCCATTTTTGGATTTGGTTCGATTTAATTACTCCTTCGTTATGTAGAGAGAGAGAAAAAAATTGTGAGGTATATATGGGGGAGTTGTAGAACCACAACTTGTCTTTTCTTGTAGTCGTTTGGTACGTGGATTAAATTATCGGATTGTAATTTTAAAATTATAAGGGTAACTTACCTAAAACATATATTTTTGAAAGCTAATTAATCTTTTTCCCACCTCAATCCTGCTCTGACACATCCCTCACCTAGGGATACATCATCGCTTCACCTCGAGATACATCCCCAAACTACTCGAGATACATCGGAATCTCATTGAATACATTCCAAAATCACTCGGATACATCGGCATTCTTTGATTTTACCTTTGATATATCGGGTGGAATGTATCCGAGGTGAAGCGATGTATCACGACCTGAGGTGATGTATCCGAGTGGTTTATGTGGTATATTAAGTAATTAAAATAAAGTAGTGAGAAAGTTAGTAAATACGATAAAAAGGTATGTCTCTTTATGTAGTTTAGACAAATTATAATCCCTATATATTCCACCGGAGAGATGGGATGGGATAAGGTGAGATATTCGAGGCTTAATCGTGAGATATTCTAGCTTATTCCACGTATCAAATGACTAATTGCTTAAGATGAAAGGATTGGATTATCCGCGAATTGCAGGATTCATTTTTTTTCCAAGAGTCTCCTACTAAATATGATTTGTGTATTGCACCGCCCTTTCAACAAATTTCTTTTTATTTTTGAATTTGGGATTTCATTCACAATGCATGTTGGTCTTTATAATATATTATGTTTAATATTATTTTTATTTTTAGGAAAAAAAATTATTTTGTCTTGATTCATAAGAGGTTCAACTTTGAAAATAATTTTGGTGTGATTTGTTGTTATCTTCTATAATTGATTTGTTCCTCCTTTTTTTTTATGACATTGTAAGTTTATCTTACAAATGGTTTGATACGTTGAATTATGTAACGATGAAAAATAATATAATTTATTTGTATTCATCTTAATAATATAATGCTATATACAGACAATACAACATGATATGTTACAAGATGAAATGTAACAACCTCCCCCGACAAATTACTAGGCGATCGCACATCGAAATGAGAGAGAAAATTGAAAAACTTTAGAAAACATAACACAAGTTCACGTGATACATGAACTTTTAAGTTTAATGATTGCATAAACTGTGGTGATCTACAAAAATGACCTTGAAAAAGTTGATAGTTTTGAACTTATAACTCAGCTTTAGAAACAAAACTCCAAGTTTAATAAAAAAAAAATTAAGATAAATTTTATCACATGGACAACACTTTTAACCTTGAAGGCTTGCACAAGGGATAAACAAGGTCAAAAATTCAAGATCAACGATTATCAAGGTTATTAGCTGTAATTTTCTTCATAGACTAAAGGATAAATTCTCCAACGAACAATACGTGTCACACATGTACGCGTGAGGTCTCTCGAGCCTCCTGTTGTACCAATGTCTAACTATTTAAATAAATATAATAAATTAACTTCAATATTTAAATATACTTTTTACTACTTGATACTTATTAACTATTTTAATTAGCTAATTTAATTTAGATCTTAATTTAAAGGAAATGTGGACAAATTGGAACTTGGAAATTCAAGAAGAGGCATGATGAGTGGATAAGTTTGACTTTACCAAAAAGATCAAAGAGGAAAACAGGCAATAATTGACTTTTTTTCCCATTCTTTAGGTATGAATATTCCCTCCGTTCATTTTTATTTGTTACTTATTTCTAAAATAATTTTTTATTTTTATTTGTCACTTTTGATATATTAAAAAAAAATATAAAAATTCTATATCTTATTCTTAACATTAATTACTTATTTCTCAAATCGTATTTTAAAATTTAATATTAAATATCAATTAATGGGAATAGTGTGATAAAACAATTGTGTCAATTATTATTTTTAACGAACGTATCAAGTTTAAATATAACAAGTAAAAATAAACGGAGGGAGTATATGATATGCCCCATGATTTCTTGCCTTGCACTTGCAGCATTACCAAACTTCTCAATTATCACTCATTAAACCTTTTTTTCCTCCTTTCTTTTTCTTGATTGGACTTCTTTTAACTTGTAAAATTGGTACCAAACTTCTCAATTATCACTCATTAAACCTTTTTTCCCCTTTCTTTTTTCTTGATTGGACTTCTTTTAACTTATAGAATTGGTACCCAAAAAAAACTTGTAAAATACTCTTAATACTACTAAATAAAGTATTTTTTTGTTTTATTTTATGTAATGATCACGAAAAATCAAAATAATCCTGATTTCATATTTCGCGACATATACAAAATAAAAGAAGCAATATTTTTTTTCGAAAATAATGTGCATCATTTAATAAGTCATCACTGACTAACCAACAAAATTTTAGCTCAAACAGATTGGTCGCCTATTAAATGATGCGCGTTGTTTCGGAAGGGCAAGCGTAGGTTTTTCAAAATCGAAATGAGGCCCAAAATAAAAAATGGGAATTATTTCATTTTTCGCGTGTGTTAATCCATGAATTTTTTCTGATATGTTTGCCTGACGGTATTTTGGCAAAAAAATTTTGAGGGCGTTCGTGACGACCTATTAAATGGTGCGCGTTGATTCGAAGAGGCAAACATAGATTTTTTTGAGTTAAAATAAGGTCTGGAACAGGAAATGGATTTTTTTTCATTTTTCGTGTGTGTTAGTCCATAAATTTTGTGTGATATGTGCACCCAGTGGTTTATTGGCCGAAACCTTTTAGGGGCGTCTGTGATGACCTATTAAATGGTGCGCGTTGGTTCGTAGGAGCAAACGTAGGTTTTTTGAGTCAAAATGAGGCCCAGAACAGGAAATTAGGGTTTTTTTTGTTTTTTTCGTGTGTGTAAGTTCATGAATTTTGTGTGCTATGTGCGCCCGTTGATTTTTTGGCCAAAATTTTTTGGGGGCGTCCGTGATGACCTATTAAATGGTGCGCGTTGGTTCAGAGGGGCAAACTTAGGTTCTTGCGAATCAAAACAAGGTCCGCAACAGGAAATGAGGTTTTTTTTTTGTTTTTCGTGTGTTAGTCCATGAATTTTGTGTGATATTCGCGTCTGACGGTTTTTTACCCGAAATTCTTTGGTGGCGTTCGTGATGACCTATTAAATTTTGTGTGTGGGTACGGAGGGGCAAACTAGGTTTTTTTGAGTCGAAATGAGGCCCAGAAAAGAAAATGGAGAGTTTTTTATTTTTTTCGTGTGTATTAGTCTATGAATTTGATGTGATATGCGTGCCCGATTGTTTTTTTGGCCAAAACTTTCGGAGGAATCCGTGACGATCTATTAAATGGTGCGCATTTGTTTGGAGGGGCAAACATAGATTTTTTTTAGTCAAAACGAGGTCCGGAATAGGAAATGGGAATCTTTCATTTTTTTCTGTGTTAGTCAATTAATTTTGTGTGATATGTGCGCCCGGTGATTTTTTGGCCGGAATTTTCTGGGATTGTCCGTGATGACCTTTTAAATGGTGCGCATTAGTTCGGAGAGGCAAAAGTTGATTTTTTTCGAATCGAAACGAGGCCTGGAACAAGAAATGAGGATTTTTCCCTTTTGGTGTTTGTTAGTCCATGAATTTTGTGTGATATGTGCGCCCGATGGTTTTTTCGCCAAATTTTTTCAGGGGCGTCCATGACGACCTATTAAATGATGCGAGTTGGTTTGGAGGGACAAACATAGATTTTTTCGAGTTAAAACGAGACTCAGTACAAAAAAAGGAGATTTTTCTATTTTTTCGTGTTAATCCATTAATTTTATATGGTAGAGCGCCCGATGATTTTTTGACCAAATTATTTTAGGGGCGTTTGTGACGATCTATTAAATGGTGCGTGTTGGTTCGGAGGGGCAAACGTAGGTTTTTTGAGTCGAAACGAGGCCTGAAATAGGAAATGAGATTTTTTTTATTTTTCGTGTGTGTTAGTCCATGAATTTTGGTGATTTGTGTACCTGATGATTTTTTGGTCGAAATTTTTGGGGGGCATTCGTGACGACCTATTAAATGGTGCGCTTTGATTTGAAGGGGCAAATGTAAATTTGTTTGAATCGAAACGAGGCCTAAGAACATAAAGTGAGAATTTTTTTCATTTTTTCATGTGTAACGTCCATGATTTTGTGTGATATGTGCGCCCGATGGTTTTTTCGCCAAAATTTTTCAGGGGCGTTCGTGACGATCTATTAAATGATGCGCATTGGTTTGGAGGGGCAAACGTAGATTTTTTCGAGTCAATACGAGACTTAGCACAGAAAAAGGGGATTTTTCCGTTATCCCGTGTTAATCCATGAATTTTGTGTGGTATGAGCGCCCGACGATTTTTTTATCGAAATTTTTTAAGGGCATCCGTGACGATCTATTAAATGGTGCGCGTTGGTTCGGATGGGCAAACATAGATTTTTTCGAGTCGAAACGAGGCCTGAAATAGAAAATGGAGATTTTTTCATTTTTTTCGTGTCCATGAATTTTGGTGATTTGTGTGCCCGATTATTTTTTGGTCAAAAATTTTCGGGGGCATCCGTGACGACCTAATTAATGGTGCGTGTTGGTTAGGAGGGGAAAATGTAGGTTCTTTCGAGTCGAAACGAGGCCCAGAACAAAAAATGAGGATTTTTCCATTTTTTCGTGTGTGTTAGTCTATAAATTTTGTGTGATATGCGTGCTCGGTGGTTTTTTGGCCTAAATATTTTGGGGCGTCTGTGACAACCTATTAAATGGTGTGCATTGATTTGGAGGAGCAAACGTAGATTTTTTCGAGTCGAAACGTGGTCCAAAATAGAAAATGAGGATTTCTTTGTTTTTTCGTGTCCGACGTTTCTTGGTCAAAATTTTTTTGAGGGAGTCTGTGACGACCTATTAAATGGTGCCCGTTGGTTCGGAGGGGCAAAACATAGGTTTTTTCGAGTCGAAACGAGGCCCGAAACAGGTAATGAAATTTCTTCTGTTTTTTCGTGTGAGTTAGTCCATAATTTTTTTGTGATATGTACGTCCCGCGATTTTTTGGCTGATATTTTCCAGGGACGTCCGTGACGACCTATTAAATGGTGTGCGTTGAATCATGGACTAATACCCACGGAAAAACAAAATAATCCTGATTTCCTGTTACGTGACACATATGGAGTAAAGAATGACTAGTAAGTTTGACATGAATCTCAATAATTCCTATATATCATAATTGGACAAATGCACAATGACAACCAAGAATAACAAACTACTACTACACGTCAATCCCAGTGAAGTAGAGATCGGTTATATGAATCCTCACTGTCCATGTTACTTCATTTAAACCAAGAATAATGGTAAATAAATGGAGGATGTATTTCGAGGTCAGCTTAACGAGCCTCAAAAGACGAAAACGTAATTTCATTTGCAGTGCAAGAATCAGGCCTGCTACTAGCAAACTCAGTTGGCATCACATCTAAAAGAAAACCAGGTTGTTTTGGCTGTGGTAGTGAACTCTCACCATTCAACATCAGAACCACAGCTGACATATTTGGTCTGTCTTCCGGGCTCTGCTGGACGCATAACATACTGGCGTGAATGCACCTCAATATCTCTGACATAGAACTCGAGTCCTCAAACGAGGAATCAGCTAACTCGAGGGGTCTCCCTTCGGTCCACAGTCTCCATGCCTGAAATGGGAACAAGGAAAAACTTGTATGCATTTGAAGTCCTGCTCATGAATTATTTGAACAAGAAGAAACGAGAACTTCAAATCTTACGTATCCTATAAGATTGTGATGTTGGTGTGGATGATGGAAGCATCCATTCTTCTGTCCGCTTACTATCTCCAATAATAACACACCGAAACTGAAAACATCTGATTTTACTGAAAATAGACCATAGAGCGCATATTCTGGAGCCATATAGCCACTGCAAATGATCAGCAAGTAAAATTACATGACAGATATGGATGCGTAGTTGATATAATTTATGTCCTGTTTAAACTTACTAAGTTCCAACAACTCTTTTCGTGTTGTCTCCACACTGATCTCCTTGAAAAGTTCTTGCTAAACCAAAGTCTGAAATCTTCGGATTCAGCTCAGCATCAAGCAACACGTTACTTGTTTTCAAATCTCTGTGAATAATTCGCAATCTTGAATCCTGGTGAAGGTAGAGAAGACCACGTGCAATTCCATCGATTATCTGGAAGAACTTTGACCAGCCCAATTGTTTCCGCCTTGTTTGATCTGGCAGTTCAGAGTTAAGTTAGTCCATTCTCTAACTAAAACTCCCATTCAGTGTAACGGGATAGATAAAGGAACTCTTCTCTAAAGATACAAACCAAAAACAAAAGAATCCAAGCTCCCATTAGCCATGTATTCGTAGATCAACATCTTCTCTTCACCATCAATACAACTTCCTACAAGCTTTACGAGATTACGGTGCTGAAGTTTTGCTATCAGCGTTACTTCATTTTTGAATTCATTCAATCCTTGTCCAGAACTCTTGGAAAGCCTCTTCACAGCAATTTCCTGTCCATCTTCTAGTGTTCCCTGAAAGTTACAAACCAAAGAAAGCTCATATGCCAGGTCCAAAATCAGGACATATTCTGTTCTCGAGAAATTTTGTGGTCTCTCGGAAAGCACAAGCAGAGGAGCTATCTACAGACACCAGAGATCCAAACCTTAAAAGAGAACTAACTAACCATATTCTAGTTTCAACTAGGAAAACCCTACCAATTTCTCAAACCAATGTGTCTCACCACTAGTTATCTGAAGTAAGCACGATAACCATCAGTTGAAGCAACCTACAATCACCACCTAACATTACCGCAGACCTCCATCTCTCCTTCAACCCTTGATTTAGGTGCTTTTATTTCTGAAATCAGAATACTTGTGCACATTAAAGACAAAAGTGACTACTAGCATAAAGAAATGATGACTATGAAAACATTTGTGAGAACTAACACCATGTTATATTTACATCTCCCGTTCTTCTTCCTTTTCTTTCTTTCCATATTTCTGTTCCCTCTCCCCCATCCCCCTCCACCAGAAAAACAAGATTCTCCTCTGCTTCATATAGGCAGAACTCTCAAATTTGAAGATTACCTTGTAAACAGGTCCAAATCCTCCTTCACCAAGCTTGTTGTTTACTGAGAAATTATCAGTAGCATGAGCTACGGTTGCTAAGTCAAAGAACGGTAGCTCTAGGTCCAGTTTTGGGCCTTCACTGGTGCAATCTTGTCCACCTATCCCTGTTATCAAGATGGTGGGATGTAGGTAAAATATCAGTCAGATTATACGGAATAGGATACTGACTAAGAAACTTTGAAAAATAAGCACGCTAACTCCATCAACAGGTTCTAGACCTACTATGAACCAAACAAGCTCACAAAAAAGAAAGTCTTCTAGTGACAATGCTATGAACCTAACAGGTATAACAATCACATCAAAGAAAACAAATAAGCAAATGAAGAAAATAAAAAAATATACTTCCGAAAGGATCTAATGAGCCCAAGCGAGTATCAAGTTGCTGCAAACATGGACTGTGCTTCATTGAAATACCATCAACATAAGAGCTGTACTGAAGATGCATACCTTCCAGACAGGAAAAGAAAATAAGTGCAACATGAATGTTAAACTAAGTGCAACACAAACTAAGTTTTATCATACGAAACTACATACTGTTAAATTTACAATTGATGGAATTAGAAGAAACGTAATATTCTGCAGTTCATGGGGGTAAAATAGAATGCAGCAATTTGAGGAATACAATCATCATAACTCCCTCCAGAGTATCAGCCAATTTGCTAAATTTTAGTGGTAAACAACTTACTGTGAATTAGTTGTGCTGCACACACACCTTTATCCTTCTTCTTCCTCCAAGAAAGATAGTAGCAGAAGAAAACCAACCCCGAAAGCACGGCCACCGTGATTAGACTAATTAAGACTGCTTTAACCACACGCCTTTTAACTGTTAAAGAAAAAGCAATTGCTATCAGCAATAAGATAGAGAAGTAACGGATTGACACAAGATCTAAGAATGGGATGATCTTTATTTATTAGAATCTAAAACAAAAGCAAGCATGCTTCCTAAAATTCAAGAAGCACCTTGTCCTGAAGCCTCAATCCGTATATAGAGATCCTGACCACCATTTGGAATCAGCCGAATATCAATCAGATCACCGAACCAAAGGACACATCCAATTCCTTGTCCTCTAATATTTGAGTTTGAGTAAGCCATACACGAACAATTTTTCAAGCATGCTTCCCTGCAATCTTTAATATTCATAGTACCATCTACCTGAGAGTTGGCAGTATCTGGTAGTTTCAGGTGAGAAAATTTGACGAACACATCCTTACTCTGGCAGCTCAATGGCATGCTGAGGATACATCCCTGCGACCAGTCCATCGAATTCCACCTTTCTGGTGATTTTGGTTCAAAACCTTCCAAGCATTGACAAACAGGTGAGTCACTGATTACACAAACTCCATTCGCACCACAAAGGCCATAAGTGTCACAATAATCACGTGGCACTGATGCATAGAGCCTCCAGGCTTGATCAGCTTCCACCCAAACATACCTCTGTCGAGAAGAGCTTGTATCATTCAAGACCAACCTTGAAATGACAAACTTGTTCTTCAGTTGGTAGGTGTAGTACACTTCATCTTTGTTAGATATAAAGCTGTAACTGAATACCGGATTCACCTTTAATTCAGGAGCACCACTAAATTGCTCTCCAGTCCATGGACCACCGCGGAAGTACATCCTGGAGCCCTTCCATATAACTGCCTGGGGATATTCATGGAGCTCTATCCCAGTACTTAGTTCTCCAGGGGAAGGGTCATCTGAGTTCCTCCACGAAGAGAGTCGCCTATTAAGCCCAGATCGTAAATCCCATCCAAGCTTCATTCCAGGTAACAGTGTATCAGACGGGTAATCAAAGCTCTGCCACAGATTGACATCTGAGTTACTGCCCTTTTCATCTCTTAGGATAAGATTCCCAGAATCTAAAAGCTGTAAAACAGATGCTTTAGGAACCTTGAATGAATTTGTTGACCAAATATTACCATCAGTCCTACTGGAAACCACAACACTACCTGTGCTGTTAATCATCAGTTCTCCCGTAAGATCCTTAATTGGGGTTTTCCTGTTTGCAACCCAAACAACAGTCCTGACAGGAATATTCTTATACCAAATGCCCAAGTACCGATCCGTGGAACTTCCTGGACTAAAGAAACCCAGCTCAAAAGTTCCCCCTTCAGATACTAAGCTCTCACCATCACTGAGAGATTGAGATTGACGGATGCTATGGGACACTGCACGTGTTCTCCCAATTGAACAGAGTAAACAAGCATAATAGGGAATAAGCCAAAGAACACCCATACGTTTATAACATTAGCTTACAAGAATAATCTTTAGCAATCCGTAAGAAGTATTCATATGATGGAATTTAACCATTCTGTACACAAACAAAATACACATATTCATTACTTTACAACAATTGCCAGGGGAAAAAGATAAGAGACAAGCTCCACTTGTCTCAAAGTGATGTAGACTTTGCCAAGAGTGCGTGTATGGGTCAAAGTTGTAGCAGAAAACGAGAAGAAGAAATCTAATAGGAGAAGATTTTTTCGTGATTATTAAGGAATCTAAATGATTCATTCATCTAGCTAAGACAGTTCGACGGCTGAGCAAACTTTTTAGGACTTTTCAGTGTATAATTATGAGCTAACTGGAGATTTTTATCATAAAAGGTGTGGTCCTTCTCTCATTTTGATGACAAGTGCCAACAAAATTTTCCATCCACTCAAATGCAAATTAGAGACGTGAACTGACAGCTTATCATTTTATTCAATTAGCAATTTTTTACTTGTCAAAGTAGGCAAATATCATTGTCAAGGTAACAATAGTATATAGTCTAGTTTGGTTAAAGCACCAGCTCACAAAAGAATGTTAACAAAGACATATTACAAGAATAAAGCCAGAAACATCATGAAAAGGAGAAGAATACAAAAGTTGCAGTGAACATAGCAAGTGCCTTTCCTCAATGGATGCACCTTTTTGTATATATTATCAATGTGTTTCACATGTATAAAAGATTAAAAAAGTCACAATCTTTAAGAGGAAGTACAAGGGTAAAAAGGGAAAGTTACAATGAAAAGTCAGAATCTTTGAACTCTTGATGAAGATCTTCTTCTAACAAAAACTGAGATTGCTCCATTAACTCAGGACTCAATCTGAACATCAAAACACAAAATTCCATCCGAGTAAGAGGCCTATGTTGCCCTGACTCTCCAAAAATGTTGCTGCACCCATGTTGGATTCTCCAAAAATGCAGTACTTTTGGAGTATCTGACACACACGCGTCAACATTTTTGAAGATTCGAGCAACATACTAAAAGCCCCATCACCATCAAACATCATTTGATTACTGAATAAGCAAACAACGAAACAAGTGTCTTTCCTCAATGGATGCACCTTTCTGTATATATTTTTCAATGAGTATAACAAAAGATAAAAAGTCACAATCTTTAAGAGCCTTTTACATTAGAGGAAGTACAAGCGTAAAAAAGGGAAAGTTACAATGATAAGTGAGAATCTTTGAACTCTTGATGAAGAGCTTCATCTAACAAAAACCGAGATTGCTCCATTAACTCAGGACTCAACCTAAACATCAACACACAAAACTCCATCTGATTAAGAGCTCCATCACCATCAAAATCCCCTTCTTTAACCAAACTCATAATAATTAATATCATCATCACTCAAATCTTGCAACCCCAACAAAGTTGAATTCTTCTTCTTTTTTTTCTTTTTTTTTTGATAACCGTGGTGTTCGGGTCAGCTTTCGCGCACCTCGTCTAATTTCACGAGATACCTTACACCTCCCAACAACAACAGGTATCAGGTAACTCTGTCCACCGAGGCTAGAGAAATGGGAAGAAATCACCTAGTATTTTTGTCTCTGCTGGGAATTGAACCTGAAACCTCATGGTGCTCAACCCACGTCATTGACCACTAGGCCACACCCTTCGGTGCCAAAGTTGAATTCTTCTTGAGACTCTCAAATGCACCAAGTTTTTCAGCCATAAGAGGCAAGAAACAGTTGAATATGATTAAATTATTAGGAAAAATGAAAAAGTACTCATTGGTAGAGACAATGAAGATAACTAATTAAACAAGTTGTTTCACCATAGATGCAATACAACTTTTTGTATATGTTTTTGCAATGTGTTATATGTATACATTAGAGGTAAGTATAAAATACAAAAGTTACAATGAAAAGTCGCAATCTTTAAGAGGAAGTACAAGGGTAAAAGGGGAAAGTTACAATGAAAAGTCACAATCTTTGAACTCTTGATGAAGAGCTTCATCTAACAAAACTGAGATTACTCCATTAACTCAGGACTCAACCTGAACATCAACACACAAAACTCCATCTGAGTAAGAGCCTCATCACCATCAAACATCATTTGATTACTGAATAAAGCAATAAGCAAACAACTAACAAGTGTCTTTCTGTATATATTATCAATGTGTTTTACATATATAAAAGATTAAAAAAGTCACAATCTTTGAAAGGAAGTACAAGGGTAAAAAGGGAAAGTTACAATGAAAAGTTGAATTCTTGATGAAGAGCTTCTTCTAACAAAAACTGAGACTCCTCCATTAACTCAGGACTCAACCTGAACATCAACACACAAAACTCCATCTGATTAAGAGCTCCATCACCATCAAAATCACCTTCTTTAACCATACCTCTAAGATCATCATCACTCAAATCTTGCAACCCCAACAAAGCTGAATTCTTCTTGAGACTCTCAAATGTAATGACCCCTTTATCCCTATCCATCAATAGCTGAAACCCTTTACATAACTCACCAATCAAACCATCCCCGCCAAGCTTTTCAGCCATAAGAGGCAAGAAATCATTGAAATTGGATTTTCTTGAAGTAGTAGAATCCATTGACATTGGTGTTTGATGAAGAAAAAGGGGTTGTGGAGATTTGTATAAATAGGAGAAATTTGGAGGATAGAGAGGGGTTTCTGGGAAGGACAATAAGGCCATGGGAATACAACTAAGATACAGTCTTTTTTAACGCGAAATTGCCTTTACTTTGGCCTGACGGTTGAGGAAGAAATTGCCTCCCAATTTCTAAATGTTTTGGTCTTGTAACACCAGGGGTATATTTGTCATTTTGAAATTCTCAATTTTCTTAACGAAGTCAAATTTCTCTGTAACAACGTCATTTATCTAAATAGTCTTATTGTTACAGTGAAATATTGTTATAGAGAATATGCCCCTACTTCAGAGATAGAGAGGTTGTTTTCAATAGACCACCGACTTAAGAAAAAATAGTCTAAAGCAGTCCCAAAAAAAAGTAACAGAAGTACAAGAAATAACAGATAATAACAAAAATAATTGATAGTAACAGAACAGAAATAACAATACGATAATCGTGGTACAGGAAACAATAAATAGTAACAGAAATGACACGACAAGAAATTGCAAGAGCAATACTACGGCTATTTAGAACAGACGATAATACACGCACTGCTACCTATTAACCTTCTACTCTTAAAATATGTATCCTCCACACCCTCATATCTAAGATCATGTTCTCTGATGTTACAGATAATGTTTGTAATGAAGAAGTCTGACAGTAAAAATTTATTTGCATCAGATGTTAGCATCAAATCAACATACTTTAACATGGTTAAGTAATTTAATGAAGTAAACATATATGTTAATTAATCATAGTTAAGTATATTTGAACACATGACATACATGTATTGACTTTGTGTAGACGTCACTGTGAATATATTTTTACTGAGGTCTGACTATATAAGTAAGCTTTTTTTTTCTAATTTATATGATTCATTTTGATTGGACATAGAATTTAAGAAAAAGAAAAAGATTTTTGAAATTTATGGTGATTCATATATATATATTTGTGAAATTATAAATTATCTTATTATTATTGAAATTGTCTGTATGCATAGGAAATTGTTATTTTCAACGTAATATGAGAGATTGGATGTTGAGATCCATCACAAATGTTATTTCAGTTATACGTTTTTTTTAACAAAAGATCATTCGGAAAATAACATATGAAATTTGTACAAAAGATTTTAACGAACCATTTTCTTCTAATCAAATTACAGTGAACTTAGAAGATCATTTCCTCGATATTAACTGAAAAACACCAATTTTTTTTATTTTTTATTTAATTTCATTATATAATTGACAAAAGAAAATTCATTGCATTTGGACTTGAATAATAGTGATGTGAACGTGGACTATGTCTTACTCATGAAGTCCTTTTTGCCTAGAAATTACCTAAAATACTTTTTTTTTAAAATCAATTTACGTAGAACTAATATTATTTGGAGAATCGAAAGATTTTTTTTTAATTACATTTTAAATTATTTTAAATTATTTATGAAAACTCTTTGTGAATAGCTTTTTCTATCTTTTTTGGTATCCCGTTTGGTGTCTAGTATTTATATTGAAGGTCCTTATTAATCTGACTTTGTGCCCGTGTGAGTTTGATTAAAGGGAAAAGAACACTTCTTAGCAAGATTTTTTATCAAGAGCTCAAATCTGAAACCTTTGATTAAACGTGGAAGAATCATATCCATTCGACGACAAACCTAGATGGCAAGGCACAAAATTCCATCTGATTGATAAATTTAATTTTGTAAACCATGGCAAATGTTATTGTAATTATACGACCTTTTCTAGGAGATCAGTAAAAAAATTCCATTTATCTGTGATCTAGGCATAAGTAGCAATTCATTCTAGAATTCTTCTCATTACATTTAGAGCTAACGTGAGATCCGCTCAAGGACCTACTGGTTTAGGTAAATATCTAATTCATTCCCCGACCAAAGAAGTCATTTTTCGAGGAGAAACTATGCGTTTTTGAGATCTGCGTGCTCCATGGTTAGAGCCTCTAAGGGGTCCAAATAGGTTAGACTTGAGTAGGTTTAGTAATCACCGGTCAGCCATACGACGGTGAATTCGTTCAGTGGGATGCTGTATTTCCAAGATTGACTTTCATATTCGAATAAACCTCGTAATCGTAAGTATCCAATCAATTGAAATGAGGGTCAACAACAAAAAGAATGTTCAAAGTCGGCGGAGGAGTTTGATTTTTTGGGCAAAATTCGAGGAGGAAAATGCACAATGAAAACCAAGAACAATAGTGGTATATAAATGGAAGATTGTATTTAGAATTGGAATACACTTGTGAATTTTTCACATATCAGTGGTCAGCTTAATAAGCCCAACAAACAACTATTATGCCTCGGTACCAAACAAGTTGGGATCGGCTATATGAATCCTTACTGCTTCATTTAAGCTCAACTCATGTCATCATCGTTACCAAATAAAGTAAAACTCTAACGAGCCCCGAACGAGGAAAATGTAATTTCATTTGCAGTGCAAGAGTCATAGTCAGACCTGATGAAAGTAATTTCAGATGGTATCACCTCTCTCAGAAAACCAGGTTGCTTTGGCTGTGGTAGTGTACTCTCTCCATTCAACATCAGAACCACAGCTGACATATTTGGTCTATCGTCGGGACTCTGCTGGACACATAACAGACTTACATGAATGCACCGCGATATTTCCATCATAGAGCTTGAGTCGTCCTCAAACGAGGAATCAACTAACTCGAGGGGAGTCCCTTCCGTCCACATTCTCCATGCCTGAAGAGAATAAAGAAAAAACCATATGTATCTAAGTTCCCCACTCATGAATTATTCAAACAAAGAAGAAACTGGAACCTCTTCAAATCTTACGTATCCTATAAGACCGTGATGATGATGTGGATGACGGAAGCATCTATTCTTCTTTCCGCTTATTATCTCCAACAATAGCAAACCGAAACTGAAGACATCAGATTTTACTGAAAATAGACCATAGAGTGCATATTCTGGAGCCATATAGCCACTGCAAATGATCAGCAAGTAAAATTACATGACAGATATGGATGTGCCGCGAATGTAATTTAGTGGCCTGTTTAAACTTACAAAGTTCCAACAACCCTTTCCGTGTTGTCTCCGCACTGATCTCCTTGAAAGGTTCTTGCCAGACCAAAGTCTGAAATCTTTGGGTTCATCTCAGCATCAAGCAACACATTACTTGCTTTCAGATCTCTGTGAATAATTCGCAATCTTGAATCCTGGTGAAGGTAGAGAAGACCACGTGCAATTCCATCGATGATCTGGAAGAACTTTGACCAACCCAATTGTCTCCGTCTTGTTTGATCTGGCAGTTCAGAGTTAAGTTAGTCCGATTCTCTAACTAAAACTCTCATTCAGTGCTAACGGGATAGATAAAGGAACTCTTTTCTAAAGATACAAACCAAAAACAAAAGAATCCAAGCTCCCATTAGCCATGTATTCGTAGATCAACATCTTCTCTTCGCCATCAATACAACTTCCAACGAGCTTTACAAGATTTCGGTGCTGAAGTTTTGCTATCAGCTTTACTTCATTTTTGAATTCATTCAATCCTTGTCCAGAACTCTTGGAAAGTCTCTTCACAGCGATTTCCTGTCCATCTACTAGTGTTCCCTGAAAGTTACCAACCAAAGAAAGATCATAGGCAAAGTTCAAATGCAGGTTATATTATGTTCTTGAGAATTCATTGTTTCCTTGGAAAACACAGAAAAAATGTCCTATAAGAAAGTCGACAACAACAACATACCCAGTATAGTCCCACAAAGTGGGGTTTGGGGAGGGTAGAGTGTACGCAGACCTTACCCCTACCTCAGAGGTAGAGAGGTTGTTCCCGATAGACCTTGGCTCAAGGAAAAACAATCCAAAGCAGTCCCAAACAAGAAGTAACAGAAGTACAAGAAACAACAAATAATAACAAAAACAGCAGATAGTGACAGAACAAAAACTACAACAAAAGAATACGACAATCGAGGTACAAGGAACAACAAATAGTAACAGATCGAAGGACAAGAAACTTCATGGGCAATACTACCACTACTAATATGAATGGACAGCAAGACAACGCCCTCCTTCCTACTAACCTTCTACCTAATACCTGTCCTCCACACCCTCCTATAAGAAAGTCAAATGCAACAAATATGTTGGAAAGGAAAGAAAGAAGAACTATCCAGACACCAGAGCTCCACAACATAAAAGAGAGAACTAACTACCCCAATTTAAGTTTCGATTAGGAAAACCCGACTAATTTCTCAATCCAATGTCTCATACATACAGATTCCCAAGCCCTTCTTCTCCGGATAAAAGAGGAGAGAGAAAAGAGCGCGAGAACAAGAAACACTGCATTTAAGCAAGCCTCCAAACCAGAAGTTCAGGCCCTAATGCTGCCAACCAGAACTCTCAAATTTGGAAGTTTACCTTGTAAACAGGTCCAAACCCTCCTTCACCAAGCTTCTTGTTGAATGAAAAGTTATCAGTAGCATTAGCCATTGTTGCCAAGTCGAAAAACGGTAGCTCTAGGTCTTCTTTTGGGCCTTCACTGGTCCGATCATCTTGTCCATTTATCCCTGTTACCAAAACGGTGGTTGGTAAATATCATTCAAATTATTTGGAATAGGATCCTGGCTTAGAATATTAGGAAATAAGCATGTAAGTTCCATCACTACTGTTCTAGTATAAATCAGTTTGTTATATAAAAACACAGTGCTGAATAAGCTCTACTGCACCCACCTCTAACCTTCGTCTTCCTCCGACAAAGATAGTAGCCGAAGAGAACCAACCCAAAAAGAACAGCCACGGTGATCAGACTAATTAAGACTGCATTAGCGGCATGCCTTCCAGCTGTTAAAGAGAAAAATAAGTTAGTATAATAACAGATTGACACAAGATCCACGAAAGAAAAAGGAAAAAGACTTTCTAAACAATACGCACCTTGTTTTGAAGCCTCAATCCGTATATAGAGGTCCTGGCCACCATTTGTAACCTGCCGAATATCAATCAGATCATTGAACCAAAGGACACATCCACTTCCTTGTCCTCTAATATCTGAGTTTGAGTAAGCCATACATGAACAATTTTTTAAGCATGCTTCCCTGCACTCTTGAAGATTCATAGTACCACTTACCCAAGATTTGGTGGTATCTGGTAGTTTCAGCGCAGAAAATTTGACAAAAACTTCCTTATTCTGACAGCTAAATGTCTTGCTAAGAATGCATCCCTCCGACCAGTCCATCGAGTTCCAGCTATCTGGTGATTTTGGTTTAAAACCTTTCAAGCATTGACACATAGGCGAGTCAGTGATTATGCAAACTGCATTCGCACCACAAAGACCATAATTATCACAATAATCATATGGCACTGATGAATAGAGCCTCCAGGCTTGACTAGCTTCCGCCCACACATACCGTTGCCGAGAAGAGGCTGTATCGTTCAAGATCAACCTTGAAAAGACAGACTTGTTCTTGAGTTGGTAGGTGTAGTACACTTCATCTTTGTTAGAGATGAAGCTGAAATCATATATAGGATTCACCTTTAAATCAGGAGCACCACTAAATCTCTCTCCATTCCATGGCCCACCACGGAAGTACTTCCTGGAGCCCTTCCACACAACTGCCTCGGGAAATTCATGAAGCTCTATTCCATTACTTAGTTCTCCAGGGGAGGGGTCATCTGCACTCCTCCACGAAGAGAGATGCCTATTAAGACCTGTCCGTAAATCCCATCCAAGCTTCATTCCAGGTAACAGTGTATCAGAAGGATAATCAAAGCTCTGCCACAGATAGAAATCTGAGTTGGTGCCCTTCTCGTCTCTTAGGATAAGATTCCCGGAATCTAAAAGCTGTAAAGCAGGAGCTTTAGCATCCTTGAATGAATCCATTGACCAAATATCACCACTAGTCCTACTGGTAACCACGATACTGCCTGTGCTGTTTATCGTGAATACTCCAGTACGATCTTTAATTGGGGTTTTCCTGTTTGCCACCCAAACGACAGTTCTGACGGGAATATTCTTATACCAAATGCCCAAATACCGGTGTGTTGAACTGCCTGGACTAAAGAAACCAAGCTCAAAAGTTCCCCCTTCAGAAACTAAGCTCTCACCATCACTTAGAGTTTGAGATTGACTGATACTATGGGACACTGCACATATTCTCCCCAGTAAACACAGTAAACAAGCACAATAGGAAATAAACCAAAGAACTTCCATGGGTTTATATTTTATAACATCAGCTTACAAGAATAGTAGTTAGAAATCAGATGGAAATCTCCGTAAGATGATGCATTTAGCTAGTTAATGGAGTCTATACGCAATCCAAATACACAAATTTGAACAAGTGTAATAGTAAAAGAATTGTTAATGATTACTCTATGAAAGTAAGTGATGCATTCTTATAAGCAAGACTATTTGAAAGCTGAGCAAACTTTTAGGACATTTCACTGTATAACTTACAAGAATTTCATCAAAAATGTGTGGTCCTGCTCTCATCTTGGTGAGAGAATAGCCACAAGATTATTCTGTCACTTAGTGTAGAACTGTATCAAATTGAAGTGTAAAACCAATTTATTCAACCAGCAGTTTTATTGTTGACCGGCATGTCTATTAGTTCGTCAGTGCAACGACTTTGAAATAGAATCTAACATTTCACAACTGTAAGCCTAGTCTTTACTTCCATGGACAGTGACTAGTGAGATATTGACCCATTGACTCTGAAGTCATTCCAATTATACCTGTATTCCAGAAGCTGAGAAAAAACTGTCAAACCTTTGACCCACAATACATGTAATTACTCATAAGAAGAAGAAGAAGAAGAAGAAGCATCTAAACTCGAAAGACCAACACGCCTCAATCCCAAACAAGTCGGGGTCGGCTATATGAATCCCAAGTTCTTCATTTAAGCTCATTTCATATCCTCATCGTGTGCATTGCCAGAAAATTCTAAAAGAAGGTTTCAGCTTAGAATTTATCGAACAGTGAGCTTCGGATATTGAATGGTTAAATTATTAGGAAAAAAGAAAAAAGACCCATAGGTAGAGACAATAGAGAGAACTGATTAAACAAGTTGTTTCACCATAGATGCAATGTATTACATGTTTTCATTAGAGGTAAGTATAAAAGACAAAAGTTACAATGAAAAGTCACAATCTTTAAAAGTCAGAATCTACAAACTCTTGATGAAGAGCTTCATCTAACAAAAACTGAGATTGCTCCATTAATTCAGGACTCGACCTGAACATCAAAACACAAAACTCCATCTGATTAAGAGCCCCATCACCATCAAAATCCCCTTCTTTAACCATACCCCTAAGAACATCATCACTCAAATCTTGCAACCCCAATAAAGCTGAATTCTTCTTGAGACTCTCAAATGTAATGGCCCCTTTATCCATATCCATCAATAGCTGAAACCCTTTAAATAACTCACCAATCAAACCATCCCCACCAAGCTTTTCAGCCATAAGAGGCAACAAATAGTTAAATATGATTACAATACTTAGGAAAACTGAAAAAGTACTCATTGGTAGAGACAATGAAGAGAACTGATAAACAAGTTGTTTCTCCATTAATTCAACTTTCTGTATATGTTTTTGCAATGTATTACATGTTTAGTATAAAAGACAAAAGTTACAATGAAAAGTCACAATCTTTAAAGGTTAGAATGAAAAGTCAGAATCTACAAACTCTTGATGAAGAGCTTTATCTAACAAAAACTGAGATTGCTCCATTAACTCAGGACTCAATCTGAACATCAAAACACAAAACTCCATCTGATTAAGAGCTCCATCACCATCAAAATCACCTTCTTTAACCATACCCCTAAGATCATCATCACTCAAATCTTGCAACCCCAACAAAGCTGAATTCTTCTTAAGACTCTCAAATGCAATGACCCCTTTATCCCTATCCATCAATAGCTGAAACCCTTTACACAACTCACCAATTCAAACCAACCCCACCAAGCTTTTCAGCCATAAGAGGCAACAAATAGTTAAATATGATTACAATAATTAAGAAAACTGAAAAAGTACTCATTGGTAGAGACAATAGAGAGAACTGATATCTGTATATGTTTTTGCAATGTATTACATGTATACATTAGAGGTAAGTATCAAAAGTTACAATGGAAAGTCACAAACTTTAAAAGTCAGAATTTACAAACTCTTGGTGGAGAGCTTCTTCTAACAAAAACTGGGACTCCTCCATCAACTCAGGACTCAACCTGAACATCAACACACAAAATTCCATCTGATTAAGAGCTCCATCACCATCAAAATCCCCTTCTTTAACCATACCCCTAAGATCATCATCACTCAAATCTTGTAACCCCAACAAAGCTGAATTCTTCTTGAGACTCTCAAATGTAATGACCCCTTTATCCCTATCCATCAATAGCTGAAACCCTTTACACAGCTCACCAATCAAACCATCCCCACCCAGCTTTTCAGCCATCAGAGGCAAGAAATCATTGAAATTGGATTTTCTTGAAGTAGTGTTATCCATTGAAGAAAGTGAAAAATGAAAAATGCTTGTGTTTGAGAAAAGGGTGTAGTGGAGAATGATATATAGGAGAGATTTTGGAAGGTGTAGAGGAGTTTCTGGGAAAGGGAAAAAGCCATAGGAATGAATACATACAACTAAGAAACAGTGATATGCCTAACGCGAAGTTGCTTTTTTGCTATGAAGAAATTGCCTACCAATTTCGATATTTTGATTCTTTTCCTAGTAGGGGTATTTTCGTCCTTTTGAAAGTTTTTTCAAAATAAAAAAGTTTTTTTTTTCTTTTCTTTTTTCTTGATATAACTATTTGATATCCAAAACTCATTTGATCGACAAAGGTAACGTTGTTTAAAATCTTATAAAAATTAAGCTTATGGATTTAGATTTATCGAGATTTAAATTTGAGGGTTTTGACTTTTAACGTTTTCAATACTTAACTCATTTTACTTCTAAAATTATGTGACAAAATTTAATATTTATTGAAATTTTAGTGAATCTATTTATATAAATTAGCTTATGCTTTGCTTCAAAAGAACACAATTTGAATGTCAGAGAAATATCTTATTTTTTATTGGTAGTGTAAACATATTCAAAATCTACGAGAATTATACAAATATTTACGAAGCAGATCAAGGAATTTTGACTTCAACTTTCGTTAATTCACTCGGTTTTTATAGCGAAAATTCGAACTGAGGTGCTACAAGTGAGCAAAGAAACACTTTTTGTAACCAAAAAAAAAAACAGCATGTATCACTAGCAAGATTGAAATCCAATGAATCATCATAGCATACTTTAACATATCCATTCAGAGAAAGGTCTTCTCATAACGCAAAGTCATAGTTACTTTCTCTCTTCATCTATTGTTTTGAGCTTCTCTCTCAATTCAATTTAATGAAATTGCTCCGACTTCTCTCACTCTTTTGAATCTAGTTCATCCAGATATTTATATTTTATATGAAAATGGTTCAAATATGCCCTTGTATTACGTGAAATTAAGCGACTTTACATTTGTTCTTTATTATACTTTAGTTCACATATGCCTTTTTAGATCAGATGTTTGATCCAAATATGCTCTAATTTTTAGACGATTCCTCCACTTTAACCTAACTACGAAATTAATTAATCCATTAGTACTAGCCCTTAACATGTGACTATTAATTTAGATTAGATGCTTAGATTCTTTTATAATATGGGAAAGCTTTTACTTTATGTTGAATAAATTGTGTTCCACAAATGTATAATATACAAATGAAAAGCATATAATTCCAAGACCAAATCAAAGTCAAGAAAATTTGGTGGACAATTTTCAACAAAAATCTTTTGGCACCCTATTAATTATTTAATTTAATTCCCCGTAATCACGTTCGTCATGTTTTTCGATAGAAAAAAATGATCGTATTTATTACTTCCTCCGTCCCGTTTTATGTGGCACACTTTGATTTGGCACGGTATTTAAGAAAAAAAAGAAGATTTTTAAAACTTGTGGTCCAAAATAATCTCTGAACATTTATGTGGTTGTTAATCATTTCATTAAGGGTAAAAGGGAATTTCAAAGTTAAAATTATTCTAATTATAGAAATGTGGCATTCTTTTTGGGACGGACTAAAAAGGAAAGTGTGCCACATAAAATGAGACGGAGGAAGTACTATTTTTTTGTTGACGAAGATTTTTTTGTTATATATAATCATAATGTCTGGATCAACTTGGTAACTCTATCCAAGACAAGGCTAGAACAGATCTGTTGGGATTTGAAACTGAGACCTCATAGTGCACGCGCTATTTCATTAATCACTAGGTCACATCCTTGATGCATTGACAAAGACTTTCTGAGAACCACACATGAGAGGTAAACCGCACTAGGTAAGCTTCGTGTGATGAACTGATCAGCCGAAAAACATATAGAAGGTTTCAAACCTGAGATTCTCTATTTGAGAGATTACCTGGTCAATCAACTCCACCTATCTCACAGGTTTTATTTTTTCATATTATATATTTGTCACATGTGTGAAATGGTGAAAAAGGTAATGATATTCAATTAATATTCATATTGGTCATGCAAGTTGCTATCATGAGTGAAATATAAACTAATTTGGATAGTAACAAAACTAATCCAACGTCTTGAACAAGGAATAGAATAAGTCAACACATTATTGCTGCCCCATTTAAATCATTTCCATATTTGACTAAATAAAAGTTATTGAGACATTTGACTGCTATCTTATTCTAATTGAGCACCTGAACATATAATAAAATATTTATATTAGACATTTTCGATACATGTGTTCTCAAGCGTCCCTTCAGCTTACCGAATACATGACTTTAGATAGGAGGGTGTGAATATCGCGAATTAAGGTAGAAGGTTAGTAGGTAGTTGCATGCTCTCTTGCTTCCCGGAGGTTTAGGTTTAGTGGTGTCTGTCATGGTATTAGCTTTATCCTTGTAGTGTCTTGCTTTCTACCACTATCTGTTTTTTATGGTGTTTCGATTAATGCACTATTTTGTTGTTACTATTTCCGTATTTGTTGTTATTTTCTTCATTGTCTTTTTCCTTTTCATACGTACTTTGATTTGTTGTACTCAATCCGAGGGTCCTCCGAAAACAGTCTCTCTATCTCTATGAACTATGAATAAGATTTGTGTACAGTCTATCCTCTTCAGACTCCATCCGTGAGACTACACTGGACTAAGAATATTATGTAATGCTTCCTCTATTATTTGTTATATCTTATATTCTTCTATATGTTCTTCATAATGTGTTACCTGAGTTGTGGGATCTTTCGAAAACAGTCTCTATTTCTACAAACTAGAAATAAAATTTACGTACACTCTACCCTCTTCAGACTCTACCCGCGAGACTAACTCTGGACATGATGTTGGACCATAGTGTGTAAAGTGGCTAACTAATCCTAACCATAATTCTTCTCAATTGGTCCCACAACAAGACCAAAAATAGTATAGTACTATACAAATCACCACTCTTTCTACTCCTCAAAAAAGTTCAAAATCTTTGTTTTTCACCCAAGATATGAAACCATGACCAATCTTTTCATCTTCCTCTTACAATTCTATGTAATGCTTTCTCTAGTATTTGTTATGTCTTCTTTTCTTTTACATATTCTTTGATATGCGTAAATCAAATCGGAAACAATCTCTCTACATGGAGTAGTGCTAAGATATGCGTATATTCTACGCCTTCTTCAGACTCCACTCGTGGGATTACATCAGACATGTTGTTGGTCCCACAACAAGACCAAAAATAGTACAAATCACCACTCTTCTACTCTTCAAAAAATTCAAAATCTTGATTTCCACCAAAGATATGAAACACAAGAAAAAGAAAACCATGAACACATTTTGGTTCTTTTTTCTCTTTACAATTTTCTCCTTGCTCCAAAGAATCAACTCTCAAGGGGGTGACACAATAACAACTTCACAATTTCTCAAAGATGGACAAACAATAGTTTCATCAGATGGAACATTTGAGTTGGGATTTTTTTCTCCAGGCAAAAAAAACACTTCAACAACAACAACAAATCGTTATGTTGGCATTTGGTACAAAAAGATCTCAGCTTTTACACCAGTATGGGTTGCTAATAGACAGAATCCTGTAAAGGGTATTTCTGGATTCTTGAAAGTTGTTGAACCAGGTTTACTTGTACTGATTAATAATGTTACTAATGACACTGTTTGGTTGACTAATTCATCAAGAACTGTGGAAAATCCAGTTGCTCAGTTGTTGGATACTGGGAATTTGGTGGTTAGAGATGCAAATGATGATGATCCTGATGAGTTCTTGTGGCAAAGTTTTGATTATCCTGGTGATACTTTGTTAGCAAGTATGAAGCTTGGAAGAAATTTGGTGACTGGCTTGGAAAGGTAAGTTCTTGAACTGTGTGATCGTCTCGTCTAATTTAATTATGTTTTCAACACGTTCGGGCATGTCTAAGTGTTTCTTTGATAATGGTTGGTATAGTCCCGGGTACGTTGTTGTTGCTGTTGTTGTTGTTGGTGGTGGTGGTGGTGGTGGTGGTTTTGAGATGTAACAGTTAAGGCCCAATTGTCAAGGTATTGTCTGTTTTGGCCCGACCCAATGGTCCACCTTAAGGCTTTTTGGGCCTTATGGAAAGGTAAGTTTTTGTATTGTGTGAACTGTCTCGTCTAAAAGATTAAATTGTTAGGCGAGAGCATGCTTTTATGGTACTTGATTTAATTATGTTTTCAACACGTTCGGACATGTGTAAGTGTTTTTTTGATAATGGGTAATCGTGAGTTTGTAATGGCTAAGACTTAACTGTCAAGGTATTGTCCACTTTGGTCCGACCCTATGGGCTACCTTAAGGCTTTTTGGGCCTTATGGTTTGGTGACTGGTTTGGAATGGTAAGTTTGAATTGTGTGATTTTCTCGTCTAAAAGATTAAGTTGTTAGTGCAACATGCTTTTATGGTACTTGATTTAATTATGTTTTCAACACGTCCGAGCATGTGTAAGTGTTTTTCTGGTGATGGGTGGTCTTGATTTTGTAACGGCTAAGGCTCAATTGTCAAGGTATTGTCTGTTTTGGCCTGACCCCACTTTTTGGGTCTAATGGTTTGGTGAATGGCTTGGAAAGGTAGATTTGAAGTGTGTGAACTGTCACGTCTAAAAGATTAAGTTGTTAGAGCAAGAGCATGCTTTTATGGTCGCGTCTAACTTTTCTCTCTCATTCTGATGTAAATGTACCAAGTTGAATTGCGTGACCATCTCATCTAAAAGTTTAAGTTGTTAGAGAGCAAACACTTTTGTTTACTTCATTTAATTGTCCGCTTTGGCCCGATCCTCTGAGCCACCTGAAGGCTTTTTGGGCGTCATGGTTTTGTTTCCTTTTCCTTTAACCAAAAGGCACCTCACCAATTGAATCCTAAACTCGCCCTTAAATGACCCTTAACTTTCCCCTCACGTTCCGATGTGGGATTTGCCTAATGCAAGTTTCATGAAAAAACCCTCTCGAGCTCAACTGTCAGTGGTTTGTGAACTGTTACATGAGACTTGATCCCATGGAAGCTGACCGCTATGATAACGTTGAGTTTGTGATCATTTTACATCTAAAATCTCAATCTGTTAGAGTGAACACACTTTTATTTACTTAGTTTAATTATGTCTTCAACAGATATCTTAGTTCATGGAAAAGTGACGATGATCCTGCTCCCGGGGATTATACATATCACTGTGATCCTACAGGTTATCCACAGGACCTAATGAGAAAAGGGCCTAATGTAGTTTATAGAGCAGGTCCATGGAATGGTCTTAGATGGAGTGGAGCACCAAACATGGTGAACAACTCGGTCACCTCTTTCGGACTAGTCATGAACAATCAAGAAATTTACTACAAATACGAACTAGTAAATAAATCCTTTGTTACAACTTTCGAGCTAAGGCCTAATGGTAATGCTATGCGTATGATATGGGTGGAAAAGAGAGAGGGTTGGCTTAATTACCATTCTGCGGATGCAGATCATTGTGACACTTACAAATTATGTGGTGCATATGGCACTTGCACGATCTTTAGTGATCCTGTGTGTCGTTGTTTGGATAAATTCGTTCCAAAGCATCCGGATGATTGGAACAGGGCTGACTGGTCAAGTGGTTGTGTCCGAAATCGTCCACTGAATTGTTCAGAAGATGGATTTATTAAGTATACTGGTGTTAAATTGCCAGATACTCGGCATTCTTGGTTTAACGAGACTATGACACTCGATGAATGCAAGGTAGTTTGCTTGAGAAATTGTTCGTGTATGGGATATACTGATCTGGACATCAGCAACGGAGGAAGTGGGTGCTTGCTATGGATCGGGGAGCTCGTTGACATCAGACAGCTATCGGAATCAGGACAGGATATCTATATTAGGATGGCTGCTTCTGAGATAAGTAAGACGTTGATGCCATTGTATTGATTGATCGATTTTTGTGTTTAAAGCAATTGTAATCGGAACTAAATAACTATCTAATCTTTTCGGATGGGAACTTTTGCAGGTTCTATCGATGGATCAAGTCGAAAGAAAAGTGTTATACTTGCAATAGCTTTGCCATTATCGATTACATCAGCTCTTCTAGTGGTAGGAGTATGCCTGATTCTTCATAGACGGAAAAAGAGAGCGGAAACAATGCTCATAGAAAAGGGTAAGCTAAAACATACTAAATCGGAAGTAGATAATGTTATTCTCGCGATGTTGCTGTCTGAAATGTCTACTTGAATGAACATATTGCAGGGAGATTGAATCACAACAATAACAAAGATAATCACGGTCAAATTCTCCGTGAAGCTTTTGAGCTACCACTCTTCGATTTGTCCACAATAATGAAGGCTACGGATAACTTTTCACTTGAGAACAAGATTGGAGCGGGCGGCTTTGGGAAAGTTTACAAGGTAAAAATTGCCACAAAGAACAACTTTATTTAAGTAATGATGCTCCATATCGAGAATGCATAGCGGATATTGACAATTTGAAAATCCATGTATGTATGTCACGACAGAAAGATTAAGAAGTCGTGAGACTAATTCTGCTGATGTCGATTGGAGAACAAAATGTCACAAAAACATAGGTTGACAAGTAGTGAATGGAACACAAGTGATACTCTTTGATATGATTAAAGCATTTCATTGCTGTTTTGGAATTTCTAACGTAAGTGCACGTTTGCAGGGCGTGCTAGAAGCAGGACAGGAAGTAGCTGTCAAGCGGCTCTCAGAAACGTCCAGACAAGGAAACGATGAGTTCAAGAATGAAGTCATCTGCATCGCAGAACTTCAGCATCGAAATCTTGTGAAGCTTCTTGGATGCTGCATCGAAGAAGAAGAGAAGATATTGGTGTATGAATACATGCCTAACAAGAGCCTGGATTTGTTTATATTTGGTTAGTTTTTCACGTGCAATGCAACCGGTTCATTCAATCCATCAACTAGTTTCAATATTAGAGACCCCTTATTTAAAAAAGGTTTTAACTTATATACACGGACTGTGTAAATCTTCTGGCAGATCAAAGAAGGAGCACGTTACTTGATTGGCCTAAGCGTTTCAACATTATCAACGGGATTGCTCGAGGACTTATGTACCTTCATCAAGATTCTAGGCTAAGAATCATCCACAGAGACCTTAAAGCTAGCAATGTCTTGCTTGATATTGAAATGAACCCAAAGATATCAGATTTCGGTATGGCCAGAAGTTTTGGAGGGAACGAGACAGGAGACAATACAAATCGAGTGGTTGGAACATAGTAAGAATTTGAAATTTTTGGTCATTGCTTATTATTCATTCACCAGATTATGTAATCCTGTGAATGGTTTTATGCAGTGGTTACATGTCCCCGGAGTATGCAGTCGATGGGATTTTCTCAGTAAAATCAGACGTTTTTAGCTTTGGAGTATTGGTACTAGAAATTGTGAGCGGAAAGAAGAACAGAAGATTCATTCATCCGGAACATAATCTCAACCTCGTTGGACATGTAAGTACCAGAACTCCAAGAATATGTAAATTTCATTCTCGACATTACAAACTAAATACAATCATTTGACTCGTAGCCAAGAAAGTATGCATGAATCTATGATGTTTTCTTGAATGAGATTGAGCGGAAGTATTTGATCTTTGAATAACTTGGAGAAACTACTTTCTCTCCGTTTCACTTACTTCCACACACGTACACAATGGAGTAAACATGAATATATCAGTTCAGAGAGGACCAGTTTCTTGATGATCCTCATATTTATTAAACACAATGTAACAGGCCAAATTAGGATAAGTATACAACACAGTCCTATAATTACAAATTGCACGCGCCACATATCTGATTTATTTGTCAATAATGGAAAAAAGACTACTTTTGGACGAGGATTTGTTAGCAAAAGGATGTTATATTTTCAGGCATGGATGCTTCACAGAGAAGGAAGATCGTTGGAAATAGTAGATCCCGCGCTTGTTGAATCATGTGATACGTTTGAATTGCAACGATCGATACATGTGGGATTGTTATGTGTTCAACAAAGTCCAGAGGACAGGCCAAACATGTCTTCTGTGGTTCTAATGCTGACAAATGAAGGCATTTTGCCACAACCAAAACCACCAGGTTTTTTCACAGAAAGGAACATAGATGATGCCACTGGATATTCTTGGAGTGATCATACACCTTGTTCTGTCAATGATGTAACCATCACTTTGTTGGACGCTCGATAGAGACAGTAGCGTACGCAGAATTTTTTGCAAGCAGTATCAACCTATTGTCACAGTTCGGCTTTTACTTGTGAAGATACATACAGTAGCATACACAGAGTTTTGTGCAAGCAGTATCGACCTATTGTCACAGTTCGAGTTTTACTTGTCAATTGCTCCTAATTTTACTTTACATGATATACACAGTAGTGTAAACAGGATTTTGCGCAAGCAACATTGGCCTATTGTCACAGTTCGACTTTTACTTCTTCCAGAATTAGTATTTACATTGTCATAAAGGCCTTATAGTGTATATGCATATTATTTTTAAGAAAACATTGTTTAAACAATATATTTAGAATTTTTTAACGAAGCAGTGTCAAATGACATCTGTTATGAAGAGTGTTATTGCCCCGGGATATAGAGGTAACATTTTCCTTCTTTAATGTAATATATCTGATTCTGGATATTCTTGGAGTAGCCATACACATTGTTCTGTCAATGATGTAGTCATACACAGAATTTTACGCAAGCAGTATCGACATATTGTCATATTCGGGTTTTACCTCCTTCCGAATTGCTCCTAATATTTACTGTACATGATATAGACAGTAGCGTATACAGGAGTTTGCGCAAGTAGTGTCGGCCTATTGTCACAATTCAACTTTTACTTCCTTGTAAATTGCTCCTAACAATTACTTTACATGATATAGACAGTGGCGTACACAGGATTTTGCTCAAGCAGCATAGGCCTATTGTCACAGTTCGGCTTTACTTTCTTCTAAGTTACGTATTTACTTTACATGATATAGACAATAGCGTATGCAGAATTTTGCGCAAGCAGTATCGATTTATTGTCACAGTTCAGCTTACTTACTTGATTCAAATCAACTCCAAATTCGATATTCAATCTTCTAATACCAGTCTAATAATTTCCAATAGTTATATTCAACCTAAAGTCTTAAAAATCAATCCACCCACTTTATCTTCTTTAAAAGTTTTTTCTCAAGCTCAATAAAATCTAATAATATTGCTTAATATTATTTCATTTGTATTCTATTTTTTTTTTTTTTTGTATTGGTCAACAAAAAGTGTAAGTGTTCTTATCAGAAATCGAAATCAGTGTCAATCAATTGGCATGCTTGCCATTGAAATGAAAATAATATTTTTTAATAGAAAAAGAGGGTGTAACGTATTAATCAATAAAGTGTACGCAACCTTGGAATTTAGGATTCAAAATCCAGCAAAGACAAAAAATGCTAGATAATTTTGTAATTCACGTAAATCATGGAGGAAGCCTCTGTTAAACTTCCAAGTGGTCAAAGAAATTGAATGATGAACCTAAAATGGTGTTCGGCATCTGTTTTGGAGCACGCTGGATAAGTCCCACTTCGGAGGTTAGGAACTCCCCACCAAAGGTGTACCGATTCCCAAGGCTTCGACCCAAGATCTCTGGTTTAGGATGAAATAGTATTTACCATTCCGATATCCGTCATCCATTTTGAAACTCTAAATAATTTGGATATCGTGTCGGATAAGATTCAGTTTGACGGTAATATGCTTTCTATTAAAGGAAATTTCATATCTAAGGACTCGAATTCGAGACGTTCAGTTAAGAATGAAGCTTTATTTACCGTCCACCATATTGTTTGATGGTGATGTCTTTGTCCAATTTGTTGTTATAACATTGTCTCAAGGAATCTTCACTATATAGTTATTCTACTTGTCTCTTGAAAAAAACAAATAAATCTCATTTTACTCATTGTCCCCAAGTGGCCATGATCACAAGTTGCATTTTCCAATTTGTGAATTCAAATTTCAGTTAGTGTAAGATAGCAGACTAGCAGGTGCTTCATGGAATTAGGTTAGGTGCGTGGAAGTTGGTCGAGACATCACGATTATCTACTTAAACGTTAGGTGCCTTGAGGGATAGAGTTACCCCATATGTGTTGGAGGGAGGAAACCGAGAAAAAGAGCAGTCTGTTGCATTAAAACTCTCACTATGCGCAGGAAAAGAACCCGACCACAAAGATCTATTGTATGAGCCTTATCTTGCATTTTTGTAAGAGGCTGGAAGGGAGGAAACTGATATCTCATGGAATTAGTCGAAGTACGTGAAAGCTGGTCAAGACACAGTATGATATGTATCAACCTAACAAAAATAGAACTTTTGTCCAATCTTTTTTTAGTTTCCAACACAATGCCCGATATTTTCTTTGGAGTTCGATAAATCTAGATACCGTGTCAGATAAAATGTATTAGCTAGGGCCTAGGGGATAAAATGCTTCCTATCAAAGGCGACTCCATTTTCGGGAGTTTGAGTTTGAATTTGAAACCTCCAATTTAAAATGGAGCGATATTTATCATTCAAATTTCTAAACTTTGATCGTGAACTTAGACATAAAAACTTTAACTTTATTGAAATAAAATTTGTGTAATTTGATAGCAACGTAAAAAAATATTATAAATCACAATAAATTAGCAACTTAAAATATTTAAAAGGCATATACAAAAATTTTAATAAAAGAAAAAACTTGATTGACTCTCGAAATTTCAACTGTAACACATAAATTGTGACGGACAAAGTACAAAATTAGAATATACAATCAAAAACGAGTTTGGGGCTAAAATAGTCCCTTAACTATTAGAGTAGGTTCATTTTGGTCCTTCAAATATAACTCTGAGCATATTTAGTCCCTTAACTTTACTAAAGTGGAGCACTTTTGATCTCCCTAACAAAATCCGTTTAAAAATAATAGTGTTAAACCCATGTGGCAACCCACGTGACTTGTAAAATACAAACTCATAGATGTTAAGTGTTAGCTATTATGAGTATATATTTAATTTTGCACGCTCTTAAACACAATTAACAAGAAATTCGCGCACCCTTCATCAAATTACTAGCTACGCCACTGACTTTAAGACCATTTTGTTACTGCAATTAAGAAAATGGTTATTTTTTTCGAGTGGGCAGATTACTGTGTTCTAAAATATTATCTTCAAATATAAATAGCTACTACTATATTAATCCTAAAAAATTAAGAAGACAAGAAAGAAAGAAAATGTATATCAATTAAGAAAGAGATAACACTGTCAAATTTACACCGTTAGAAAATTATCCTTTCCGTTAATTTTTAACATTATTATGTTAGGAAGACCAAAAGTGCTTCACTTTAGTAAAGTTAAGGGACTAAATATGCTCAGAATTATATTTGAGGGACCAAAATGAACCTACTCTAATAAATGAGGGATAATTTTAGCCCAAGACTCAATCAAAAACACTAATGTCAGATTATGATTATAAGTTATAACTGTCCAACTTTTATTAAGCAAGGTACAACACCCTTAAGCAGAAGCTAAAGCAAGCATGGCCAGCTGAAGCAACGACCCGACCCGACTCGACAAAAACTTCATCTTCAACCTCCATCCGGGTCTTTTCGACCCGGTTTCAGACCCATCATGTTTCTTGGCCAATATACACAACAAAAATTGACACAATATATTTACAGAAATCAATTCCTCAATAATCAAGATTGGTTTTTTGACATTTTTCTTTTTTTGCAGATTCATAGAAGCAACAAGAAGGAAGATATATACTAAAAATGTAAGTAAATTTACATTATTCCCAACATGTAAAAATTCATTTACAAGCTGAAAACAAGAATATTGGTAGCTCAGTTGGTCGACTATATAAACTTTCACCTTGTTGATGAGGGTTAGATACAAGTGGAAAACAAGAATCTTAGTAGCTCAGTTGGTCGACTATATAAACTTTCACCTTGTTGATGAGGATTCGATAAAAGTGGAAAATAAGAATCTTAGTAGCTCAGTTGGTCGATTATATAAACTTTCACCTTGTTTGAGAGGGTTCGATACAAGCTGAAAACAAAAATCTTAGTAGCTCAATTGGTTGACTATCTTAACGTTTACCTTGTTGCTGGGGGTTTAATTCCACACGTTGTAATCCTCTTCTTAAGAAGAAAAGTTTCCAAGAGATTATGGGAAGCTTTACAACATGGGGGAGTTACCATTATTTTTGTAGCTTTTTTCTTTAAAAAAAAAAAATTGGATCTTGTTTGAATTCATCCCTAATTGACTATTATTTTTGTAGCTTTTTGATATATATCAGGCATTGCATTCTCTGGATAATTTTTCTTACATTGGTTTGGTCTGAGGATTCGTTTTTACATTTTTATAGGGCTACACGGACTCGAACATCTAGAATAACATAATCAAGAGGAGCAGAGTGAACAAAATCCGCTTTGGGGTGAATTCCCTTCCCTGAGCTGCTTTCTTGCTGTGTGATTCTACCCCCACACTCTGCCTGCAGCCTATGTGTTGATCTATACCTAGTTGATCTACCTCTATTTTACTTTGCACGTTCTGGATATGCGTGCATATCCTCATAGAGCGAGGGGCAGAGAAAGGGAGGGAAACGGATACTCAATTTAAAGTGAGTACGCTATTATGGGAGATGGGTTTGAGACATATGGTTTCTTTGTTTTCAGGTTCAGTAAGAGTTGGTTAGTTGGTTTCCATTCTTTCCTAGTAGCATTTAGTTATGAAAACTAGTTTAATTAGCTTGCTACTATGAACTTTCTGCTTTTGTCTTGGTGCTTTTTGGGCCTTCTTTCTATAATTTGGGCAAAACAGTACATGTTTGGCGATGTTGGCGTCTAAAGTTACTATCTTGTTGGCTAAGCGTCTGTCCATCAACCAAACAAAGCAAATTCATGCTGCAATACTTGTTAATGGTCTTTATGATCTTGAGTCCTCACTAGTTCGACAGATAATCAACTCTACAAGCAGTCACTCTTATAATACCTCACACTATATTAAACTAATCCTCAATCATGTGCAAAATTTAGATGTCTTCTCAGTGGCCTCCACCATCCGTTTCTTTTCTAGGCATTGTCAGTTCAGGGAGGCCGTTAATTTATATGGAAAACTGCAGAGATGTGGACTTAGTCCCAGCACTTTTGCTATATCGTCTGCTTTAAAGGCTTGTGCAAGGATTTTGTACAAGTCTGGTGGGATATCGATTCATGCACAAGTTTACAAGTATGGCTTCTGTAATGCTGTCTATGTGCAGACAGCTCTAGTAGATTTTTACTCAAAAGTAGGTAATATGGATTTTTCCCAAAGCATCTTTAATGAGATGGATGGGAAAAATATAGTATCGTGGAATTCAGTACTAGGTGGATATGTAAAATCTGGTGACCTTAAAATGGCTCAAAGTGTTTTCAATGAGATGCCAGAGAAAGATGTTATTTCGTGGAACTCCATGGTTTCTGGGTATGCAAGGATGGGGAATATAGAGCAGGCATATGCATTGTTTAGACAGATGCCAGAAAGAAGTTTTGCCTCCTGGAATGCAATGATCAGCGGATATATAGACTGTGGGAAGATAGAGTTAGCACGCAGTTTCTTTGAGGCAATGGACCAAAAAAATAATGTCTCATATATCATATTGATTTCTGGATACTCAAAATGTGGAGATGTTGAATCTGCTAAGGAACTCTTTGGATTATTTCCTAAGAAAGATCAACTAGTATATAATGCCATGATAGCTTGTTATGCTCAAAACAGCCGAGCAAAAGAGGCTCTGCAGCTGTTCAATGAAATGCTTCGATTAGATTTGCAACCTGATGAAATGACCTTGGCGAGTGCTATTTCCGCTTGTTCTCAGCTGGGAGATCTAAAGTTTGGTTCTTGGATTGAGTCGTTCATTCATGAAACTGGAATTCAGATGGATGACTACTTAGCCACCAGTCTGATCGACCTTTATGCAAAATGTGGAAGTATTGATAAAGCTTACAAGCTGTTCCACGGCTTGAAAAAGAAAGATTTGGTAGCATATACTGCCATGATACTGGGATGTGGAATAAATGGTAGGGCTAATGATGCCATCAAGTTGTTTGATGAGATGATGAATGCTGAAATTAACCCAAACATAGTCACAATCACAGGGATATTGACTGCCTACAGTCACATTGGAATGGTAGAAGAAGCATACAGTTGTTTTATTTCCTTACAGAAGTATGGTCTTTCTCCCTCAGTTGACCATTACGCTATAGTAGTCGATCTTTTAAGTAGGGCAGGGCGTTTAGAAGAAGCATATGGGTTGATTAAAAGCATGTCAATACAGCCTCATGCTGGTGTATGGGGGGCATTGCTTCTTGGTTGCAGTTTGCATAACAATTTAGAGCTTGGAGAGATTGCAGCCACACATTGTATTGAGTTAGAACCTGACAGTTCTGGCTATCTTTCTCTTCTTGCAAATATCTACGCTTCTTCAGGAAGGTGGGATGATGCTGAGAGGTTGAGAAAAGGTGTTGAAGAAAAGGGATACATCAAATTGCCTGGTTGCAGTTGGATGGAAGAAATAAAAGCTTAGGAGGTCTTCTTTGCAATGACGTGATTCCAACTGCATTACTTTATTGTACCTCAGCTCTGTCAACGTCGTCCATCATAATATTGGTTGTTGATGACTGGTTACAATGACTTCCCTTCCACCATTTGCTTCAATACGTACTTGATGAAGATGACCGTTAATTGGAGGTATGTTTCTGACTATATAGATCTTCAAACTTTTCATTTTTAATGTACAAAAAATAGAATCACAGCTCAAAATTGCTGAGTTCAAAATAACGAGTGTGAAGTTTCTAGTGATCTTTGAACCTCATAGGTCTGCTTTACTGAATTTGATAGAACTCGCTGGTTTAACTTATCTTTGATTAGGTGGCTGAAGTTCCAGTTCTTATCGGGAAGCCGTAGTTATTTACAAAGTCGTTTTCTACCTGATTTCCATGGTAAATATACATGAGGGCTCTACTATTTCTTGAATCTAATCATTTCACTCCACTCCTTCAACATCTACGATTTAATTTATAAAACTCCAAATTCTTCTTGTCCTATATATCTCCTGCTTGGAATTGCAATAGGATTGTATCAATAGCCCCTTATCTGTTAGTTAACCTTTACGAAACTGAATTAGATGGATTCTTTTCAGAGTGGACATCAACTTGATAAAGTGGCTTATAGTGTTTTTGTAGATTATGAATGTAACTCTAAATTTTATACGTATTTGATTCATTCACAGGGATTGCATGGACAGGGTTATGGACTTATGTATGATAAAGGATGGACCAGTAGTTTTAATAAGTTTAAAGCTCAATTATTAGATTGATGAAGTAGCGGGAAGCATAATATATTGTTCTTTATAGGTACTTGGGATTAATGTGACAACTTTTTAACAGATTACTCCATCTTCTCATATATTAGATTGAGCATATTCCTCGCTGACTTCAATATTAAGATCTCTTGGAACCCCTTTAATATTGACTATTGTACAATATATTGGCATGACATCTAAGCTATTAATCTTCTTTTCTGTTGACTGTTCTATGAAACCAAAGGCCCTCACCTGTTTTTTCCGAAATTTAGCTATCATATGTGTCAAAGTGTTGAGCTATATTAAGAGGTTTTACTTGCAAAGTCTTCTGCTTTGACGATGGAGATGCTAACTCGTCAATAAGAAGTTGAGTTGTTTAAAAAAATTGAGAAATTTGATATTGAGGAAGTCGACCTGTCAGTTTGTCTACTCATGGAGCCATATATAGTGCTATTCCTTTCCGCATTTTTCTAGATGGAGTCCCACAGTTTCCTTTTGGAGAGAACTAATGTCTTGTCACTCTGAAGTGCAGGATTTGTCATCCTTCAATTTCCAACCGAGCCCTTGTGTTTATTGATTTATGCTGTCTAGAGAAGGAATGCATTAGCCTATGTTGCTCGGACTTTTTGAAAATGTCAATGGGTGCATGTCGGACTTTTCAAAAGTAGTGCATTTTCGGAGAATCCGACACTGGTGCTACAACATTTTTGGAGAGTCTGAGCAACATAGGCATTAGCTACTAGGGAAGCACCATCTCAGTGAAGCTTGTAAAATCCAATTGTGCAATCATTTTGAAGCAGTGAAGTTGGAACCGTGAACAAATACTCTAGTGCTTCCTTGCTGTAACTACGCTGGCGAAATAGAAAGGTATTCTTCCTCTTCGTAGATCCTCTTTTCCAATCTGTTATTTTGCTTACATCTTTCATGCATGCTGCGCTCTTCTCTTCTCCTTTCATCTGTGGCTTTTCAGTTTCTTTGCTGCTGAAGTAAAATTCCGGGGTTTTGTTCTTCGAGTTTCACTGAGTTGTGCTAATTTCGTGTTTGTTTCTCCTATTCAAACTAAAATTTACTGACATCTCAGTTTTCTGGTAGTTTTTTGTTAGATTTTCTTTGCGGATGTTAATAATTTTGCTCATTTTTCTGTTCTTTCCCATCAAATGTTCTCTTCTTTGTGGGGTCAATTTTTGTAAGTGTGTCTCTGTGGGCATATATATTTGTGACTGCTCAAAAGAAGCCAGAAATCGGTGAATAGATTGTCATTCATGACAATGATATGATATGGAAAGCATTATTCTTCAGATACTGCTGAATATATAGGACAGAGTATTGTTTGAATGCATGAAATTAACATGATGTGTGCGTTGAATCAGTTCCCCAGACCCCACTTGGTGGGACTACGCTGGGTATGTTGTTGTTGTGTGCATTGAATCAATGTAAGTTAGAACTGTCACATGAGAAAAAAGGGGATCATACTAACCAAAAAAGAGATGATCCATGTCATATCTCGGGTGTGTGTGCTAAAAACTAAAAGTGATCATACTAACCAAAGAAGAGATGATCCATGTCATATCTCGGGTGTGTGTGCTAAAAACTAAAAGTGATCATACTAACCAAAGAAGAGATGATCCATGTCATATCTCGGGTGTGTGTGCTGAAAACTAAGCGCTCAGTGTGATAGTTGTCGTCAAGAGCGTCGTCTGTGCTTGTAAGATTGTTTATCTTATCTTTCTTTATTCTTAAGACATGATTGTGATTCTTGACATTTTGATTCCCACTTATATTGTAGTAAAACCCCAGAGTTTCTTAGTTCACCTTCTCGGCCCACAACAACAAACAACAACATCATACCCAGTGTATGCAGACCTTACCCCCCTACCTTGAGAGGTAGAGAGGTTGTTTCCAATAGACCCTCGGCTCCTTCTCATTGCTTTGGGAAATAAATCTTCTTGTGCCAGAGTTTAAACTTTTTTGTTGTTCCTCCTAAGAAAGTGAATGTAATTGTAATGTTTATTGTTTCCTTCAGTGGTTGCTTCTTATTACATGTACACTTTTGATCACCCTTCATCTACCTTGGAATGCTACTCTAATACTAAATTTTCTTTCCTTCCAGTTCCAGTTTCAGAGCCTCCCACCGTCCGTCGTGCCTTGGATGGTGACGCCGGTATGGCAGTGTTCGCCAGGGGCTAGTAATTTCTAGCGCACAATCATCGATGACAGATGTGGAGCATGGTGGTTTGTTATGGTCCACTGCGAAGTCCCGCATCGGTAACTACAAAGTGCTGATGTGGGGTATTTATAGCTTGGACTCTCCGCACCTTAATAGCTAGCTTTTGGATTGTGGTTCTCCCCGATTATAACAGAGACAGTTTGCAGCAGAAATTTATCCAACTGTAGTGTACCAGCACAATATTACTTCTCTGTTTCAATTTGTTTGTCTGGTTTCGACTTGACACGGAGTTTAAGAAGATTTTTGGAATCTTATGGTCTTAAATTTAAGATATGTAGTAATCTTGTCGTCTTAAACATGTGATGTGGAAAGTTAAAATTAAAGACGCACTTGATAATATTTTTGAAGAGATCGAGCAACACAGATTTCTCACCAACCTTTCATGTGGATTTTTTTTTTACTCACACCTGATGTTTACGTCGAACAATAAGTACATGACAAGTGTCTTTTAAATACAATTTTGCGACTTAACCATGGTTAATTAATGCGTAGTTGTATCTTAACTCATCATTTAACCCTAGTAAATTAATATAATTTGACGTAAACACCAGTACATATAAGTATTTTTTGACCTTTTAAAAGTTAACTAAACTTGAGTGACATAATAATCAATGAAGTGGATGCAATATTAAAAACAATGGCCGAATCAGAATTTTTCACTAAGTGGTTCAAAATATAAGGAAGTAAACACATGAAGAAGTCAAAGGAAATTCAACATCTGTTGTATATACATAAAAAAAAAAATTAACTATATATAAATAGTGTAATTTCCCGTTGAAAAGAACTCAGATAAATCCATTTACCCTACCTGACTCCGTCCCTACTTAAACATGAGGCAAGTACACGTTTAAAACTAAGGAATAAATTCAGGGAGGAAGCCTCATTGAAACTTCCAAGAGGCCAAAGAAATTGAATGATGAAAGTTAGACCCTAATATAGTATGTACGACCTAAAAAATCGGATGTATTGTCCAATACTTTTCGATTTTTTAATTGGTGTTCGATATTTATTTTTTTTAATCGAAGACCTATCAAAAATAATCTTTCTAGCCACCTCACACAAAGATAAGAATAAAGTTTGGGTACATCTTACTCTCGCAGATCCCACTTGTAAGACTACATAGGTATATTGTTATTGTCATTTAGTGTTCGGTATCTATTTTGAAGTCTACCGAATTAAAGGCACCGAATAAGTCTCACTTTGGAGGTTACGAGGTCCCCACAAAAGGTGACTCAATTCCCAAGGTTTGGACCTAAAATCGTTGGGTTAGGATGAAGAGGTATTTATCACTTGTCTAATCGTTTTTTGGTTTCTTATTCGATGTTCGACATGCGCTTTGAAACTCTGACTGGTCTTATTGAAAATAATCTTTCTACTCCAGAAAGGTAGGGATAAAATCTGTGTACATCCTATCCTCTCATACCCAGCTACTTGTGAGATTACATTAAATATGTTATTTTTGTTGTTACCTAGTGTTCGGTATCTATTTTGGAGTCCACGTGATAGACAAGAGGGGGTTGCTCAAGCACCCTCCACATCCAACCCTGAGGTTGTGTGTTCGATCAAGCATCAAGGAAGCAAAAAGAGTGGAAGCTTTTAGGGAGTTATTGAAAAAAAAATACGATTAATTGCACCAGATAAGTCTCACTTTAGAGGATACGAACTTTCGACCAAATGTGACTCAATTCTCAAGGTTTAGACCTAAAATCTCTGATTTATAACGAAGAGGTACTTACCATTTGACCAATCGATTTTTGATTTCTCATTTGATTTGAAACTCTGACTAATTATGCTATCGTGTCAGATAAGATTTACTTTGACGGTAAAACGCTTTCTATCAAGGTAATTTTATTTCTATTTAATTAAGGATGAAGCGGTATTTACCACCAGCCACAATGTATGATGGTGATGTCTTGTCCAATCCGTTGTTTGAAGCTTGTCCCAAGGAATCTTTCATTATTTAGATATTCTACTTGTCTCTTGAAAAAAACAAACAAATCTCATTTTACTCATTGTCCCTAAGTGTCACAAGTTGCATTTTCCAATTTGTGAATTCAAATTTCAGTTAGTTTCAAGGTCACTTTTGTTCAATTGAATGTGTTTTATTAATCCTGTCAGTTATGTTGGAAAAGAAAAGGTTCATTCTAGTAGCTGCATTTAAGAGTGTGGCGTATAGTAATCAATGAAGTGAGTTTTTAAAAAAAAACTATAAAGTTTTACGTTCAAATTTCAACGGAGGCAAAAATATTAGGTAATTTCTTTTTATTTGTTCAAGTTTGGTGAACAGAGTTATCAAAAATCTATGCTAGTGGGAGATAGCAAACTAGTCTCGTGAAATTAGTCGAGGTGTGCACAAGCTGGTCAAGACAATATTAGGTGATTTCTTCTTATCTGTCCAAAGCCTAACTAGCGGATAGAGTTAACCTGCACCTGTGTTTAGGGGAGTAGCCAGACAGGGGCAAGAGATTTCATCTGAACCCCTTACAATAGAAAATTACAATGTATATACAAAGTTAAAATTATTTTTTATGTATATATCATAGATGTTGAATTCTCTTGGCGTATTTGTGTATTTACCTTTTCATATTTTTGAATTCCCTTAATGAAAATCCTGACTCGATCAGTGTCTATGTTGGTGGTAAGAAACAGATATCTCGCGGGATTAATCAAAGTTTGTGCAAGCTGATCAAGACATCATAATTATCAACTATTAATTATTTTTAACTACTTAACAAATGATCTGATTATATAAATATTTTTATACTGTCAATGCATGAATTTAAACTCTTAACTATTAATTGCACGCACATAATTTTTCCTAGAATGAGCTCAGTTGATCCGCAATTACTGGCAATTCCAATTTCATATTCCTGAATTGGACAAAACAATCCAAACTGAGACAATCTTTCCAGATTCACCCCGCCTTGTTTCTTTGCTTGCCATTGTAACTCATGGACCCATATCACTTTTACCATAGTCCACAAACATCTTTATCATCTTGAATTAACAGAAAAAACCAAAAACAAAAAAAAGGAATTATTCAGCGCAAAACACTCAAAAAAAAAAAACAAGTTACTCCCTTCGTTTTAATTTATTTGATCTATTTTGATTTGGCATAAAGTTCAAGAAAAATAAAAAAGACTTTTGAATTTTATAGTCTTAAATTAAAAATATGTCAAATGTTTCAAAATACCCTTTTTCTTTGGAACCCCAGGATAACCCGCAATCGCTACAACCTCTGCCCTTCGGGTTAGCACTCCGTGGGAGCACTTTGTGCACACTGAATATCCCCCACTGTGTAATAACATGCATACCACACATGGGATGTAAACCGCACTAGACAAGCCCTGTGCGACAGGCTCGACTCAGAAGGCATTGAGGGGGGATCGATCCCGGGTCATCCGTGTGGATAACCACCCTCCAAACCAACTGAGCCATCCCGAAGGACCAAAATGCCTTAATCTTGTTATTTTAAACCTGTCATGTGAAAAAATGGAATTAAAAAGTTGCTAAAAAGTGAAATAATTATTCTCTTTTAAATAACTAAAGAAAAAAGTAGGTCAAACAAATTGAAACGAAAAAAATACTATCTTTTATCACAAGACAAATCTTTCAAATGATTTATGATTCCTCTAATTTCCATGTAACTTCCAGGAAGGAGAACTACCAGTTATAACCAACCAAAAATATCACCACAATATTCACATAAATACAGTAATTTATATGTATATATAATTTTATATGTATATATAATTTTATATATATATATATACACACACATCTATCTATCTTCTTGTACTAGTATTCTCAGGTTAGTCAACAAATTCAATCATTCATATAATAGTACATTTTGCCAGCTTTTCTTTTTTCTCTCTTCTCTTTCACCGCAAAGGACTACTTTTGCATTGGCTCTCTCATTTACCGAGGTAGTTGCAACTACCTTTAGTCAAGAGGGTTCAATTGAATCGCCTATCATGCAAAAAGGGTCAAGAAAATCTTTACTTTTGACATAAGGGAAACTTTTACTGTAACGGTAAAAGGAGGTTCAAAATTTACTTTGGGTCGCAGGTTCAAATTCTAAGTTTGACATAAGGGAAGCTTCTACTATAGCGGTAAAAGGTAGTTCAAGATTTACTTCAAGCCGTAGTTTCAAATTTCAAGCTTGACATTCTTTGACATAAGGGAAGCTTCTATTATAGTTGTAAAAGGCGGTTCAAGATTTACTTTTGGCTGCAGGTTCAAATTTCAAGTGTCATTTTTGCATTATTATTTTGACTCCCTCGTCGAAATTCCTAATTAACTCTGTCATGTGTGACATTCTTGCATTACTTTAGCTTCCCTCGTCAAAATTTTTAACTCCGCTCAAATCTCATCAAGTGTGACATTCTTGCATTATTTTAACTTCCCTTGTCGAATTTTTCAACTTTGCTCAAATCTAAGGTGTGACATTTTTGCGTTATTTTAAATTCCCTTGTCAGAATTTTCAACTCCACTCAAATCTCATCAAGTGTGACATTCTTGCATTACTTTAACTTCTCTTTGTCAGAATTTTCAACTCCGCTCTAATCTCACCAAGTGTGACATTCTTGCATTATTTCAACTTCCTTTTTCAGAATTTTCAATTCTTCTCAAATCTCAGGTGTGACATTCTTGCGTTATTTCAACTTATTTTCTCTTGTCAAAATTTCTAACTCCGTCAGCTATGATATCGTGCATGGCCGCGGTTGATCATGAGGACCCTTTTGGTTTTGAAGATTACTTTCCATCAATGGTTGACACATTAGGGGTTGAAAGATTCATGGAGGAACTATGCAATGGTTTTTGCTTGCTAATGGATGTAAGTGTAGGGTTAATCACATTTGAAAGCTTGAAGAGGAACACAATCTTGATGGGATTAAATGAATTGAGAGATGAAGAACTTGTTTGCATGTTGGCTGAAGGAGATTTAGATGGAGATGGAGCTCTCAATCAAATGGAGTTTTGTTCACTCATGTTTAGATTGAGTCCTGGATTAATGATGGAGGAATCCAAACCAAACAACTTAGGAGTCATCTCCTAACCTGATTTTCCTTTTGTTTCGAAGAAGAGTTGTACTTATGAGGAGAGGATTGCGAAAAGTCATGAGGTCCTCTTGCATGTGCTGGATATTTTCATTTTAGAAGTCAGATTGGATTTCCAAGAAATGTGTTGATGACTAGGGACTTATTGATTTACCATGCTAATTCCTAGCTATGTTTTTTTTTTGTTCTATCATTTTGATGAGATTTTTTGTTCCTTTTTATTTAATTTTTTCTACTAGGAAATAAGGAGTATTAATTGCTCTACCTTGTAAATTGAGTGATTTCTAATAAGTGTGTTTTGTATGTGAAATATTTTTTTGATAATCAGTAGCGGTGTAAAATTTGAAGTCAAGTTGTTCAGTGTGTAACATTCTCATTTAAAAGCTTAAATTGTTAATGAATGTATAACTCTTATTTACTTAATTATGACTGGAATTAACAATGATAAGAAAATGATATCATGTTAAGAAAATGAACCTTGAATCTAATTCAAATCCAAAGGTAACTTATCACGTGCGAATTGATCGAGACCATATAAACGAAATCAATTTCACATACTACAATTGATGTGGGATAACTTGACACTGAATACCAAATGATAAAAAAAAGGCATAATACATAGATAGACTCTTTAACTTGACCTTCACTGGCAGTTGAACATCCTGCCTCCCCCCATCCTCCCGACTTTCATTGTGACCATATAGACACTTTAACTTGACACGGGCGCATTTCGCAAACACCATAACTTTGAAAATGCACATCTAGACATCTTAAGGGGGTTCATTCTACATGTGCATTTTCAAAACTGGAGTGTTTGCGGGGCCAACTTAAATCAAGTTGAGGTGTCTAGACATGCATTTTCAAAGTTGGAGTGTTCAGTTGTCAGTCGAGGCCAAGTTAAGATATCTATCTATGTATTATGCCAAAAAAGAAAGGGTAAAGAGGTTTTACTACAATAAAACATAAATTAGCTACGAAATTCATCGCTAATCTATCGCTAAATAAGCCGTAACTAACAAGATTTTTTGATAATATGTATTATGCCAAAAAAGAAAGGGTAAAGAAGTTACTACAATATAATATAAATTAACTACGAAATTCGTCACTAATTTATTGCTAAGTAATTTGTGATTAACAAGATTTTTTTATAATTCATCGCTAATTTCTCGTTAAATCATTATTATCAACAAACTTTTCTTGATTAGTGACAAAAGTTCTGTTGCTATTTTTTTTAAAAAAAAATCAACAATATTAGTTTAGGAAACTTCGTAGTATGTGATGTGAATTGCTCATATATGTCCTTTACCAAAAACCAAAATTGGTGTATGATTTTAAAGTTCAGAATCCAATGCATATCTTATAGAAGAAGACATGCATTGGTTGATGACAATTGACAAAACAACACTATTGTTCTTTGAAACTTCTTTTGTTTTGTTTTTTATTACTCGGCGTTGGATATTTATATTGAGGTTCGATTAAATTTGAATTCGTATAATGCAGTGCTCATGTCTGGTGGCGACACTCCCAACAAAAAAAAAATATTTGCAGGGGCTCGAAATCGAAATATCTAAATAATGATGGAGGAATCCTAACTATCCCACGACAACAATACGTTGGTTACACTATTATATTTTAAACTTTTTTCCTTTTGTTTTCCACCTAGTGTTTGATATTTGCATCGGGATCCAATTAAATCCGAATTCACATATTGCAGTGCTATTTTTTTATAACGGTGCTCCTAGCAAAGATGTTTTCTGTTTTCAGTGGCTCAAAATCGAAACACCTAATTAAACAAATTGAAATTATATATATAGTAAATCACTTCTGCATACAAATATTGTTTTTGAACATCCGAATTTCATCGAGTTCGAACCTTGAGTATGAGTTATTTGTGTTAGAGAGCGTTTTACTTCTTAATATAAAACTTTTTTTATCCAAATTCCAGAAATTGACTAATTCTATGCCACGAGAATTCTTTCTGGGGAAACCGTGTATTAGCAGAAAATACATTCCAAGTCTCCTTTTTTTGCTTTTTTGGTGGTAAGAGTGACTACCCCCCAACCCACCCCCACCCTACCCCCTTTTTTTCTTGATCGAGAAACACATTAAGTTTAAATCTTAGACGTAAAAATCATCGAGAAATGTGATGGAATGAATGAGATTCCTCCAACTTTCAATATGAGGCCTCGATTCTAGACCTATACATTAAATTGGAATGAGCCCCTATCACCATGGGAAGGGATGTGGTCAGATGGATAAGATTCCTCCATTGTTAACCCTTTGTTCTCGATTCGATCGATTCGAAACTTGGGAACTGAGACACTTCCCTCTTGTGAAACATTAAATTTAAGTAGGAGTCCTTAAAGACCACCGACGATGATGGTGGATGGATGAAATCCTTCCATCCTCGACCTGAGCTGTCGGTTTAAAGCTTGAGAATAGAGAAATTCCTGATAGAGAGCACTTTCCCCTTATGCGACATGAATCTAGAGTATTTGAGTGAGTGAAATCCGAATACCAAATGGTTAAATAAGAAAAAAGAATCAAGTCCCTAGGCACAACACTAAGCACAATAAGAAGTTCCAAAAGAAGAATGAATCTTGGTTAAGTAATTCTTCTAAGTAGATTACAATGAGTAAACAAGAGAATCAAAACCAAAAAAAGACCCAAAAAATGGCAAAGTATAAACCTGTATTTGTGTATGTTTCTTGTAGTCAAATGATCAATTGTAGAGAAGCACGAGTTCACGAAATAAACACTAACTACTCAGCACAATTCCAGACTCTACTTGTGGAATTACACTGAATACGTTAATACATTGTTGTTAGTACTACTCACATAATTCATTTGTTCGAAGCACCTTCATTGGTCTCAAGAACCCTATTGAAGATGATGTTCCCTTGTTCTCTTCAAACGGACTGTGGCAGTTCAAACTCGACGAACATGCCTCTTCATCCTGCATCGTCATGAGAGTACTAATATAAGAAGAAATCACAACAGAGACGGATTCAACATATAAACTGTAGATGCACGTGCACGTATTGACTTAGATTAGGGGTGGCAAATGGACGAACTGAATCAACTTGAGCACGTCAAAATGAGTCAACGATTCATGATTCGAGTTCACCTAGAATTCACTTGGATCAAAATGAGTTCAATCTAGATGGATCAAATAACAAGAACACATTCATTTTTTATTTTGTATTTTTGAAAAAGAGTGAATGCCAAAGAAGGGGCACTAGTATGTGTACGCTCTATCCTCTCCAGACTCCACTTTATGAGATTTCACTGGGTATGTTGTTGTTACTGAAAAAATATGAATGACAATGTATTTGAGCCGAGGGTCTATCGGAAAAAGTCTATCTACCCACAAAGGTACGGATAAAATCTGTGTACATTCTAATATTCCAAGACCTGACTTGTAGGACTACACCTCATATGTTGTTGTTGTTGTCAATGTATTTCGCTTAAATTATCAGCTTAAATTCTTCTAAAAAGGACGGAGCTACAAATTCGCTTACAAGTTCGACAAAACCCAATAACTTAGCTTTTTTCTCGACTTCGTATTTGTATCTTAAAATCTACTTAATTAATATAAATAATTTACCAAAAAAACCTGTAAATAGGTCTATTGAAAATAGTTACAAATCAAATAGGAGAGCCCAACCCAAAAGACTAGTCTGATAGGTGGGAAAACTCATTTAGCTTATAAACCCATTGGTATTTCTCTATTTATCCGATGAGGAACAATTGGTTCATAACAAAAACAGTCTTTGTACTCCACAACAGTAGAGGTAAAATCTGCGTACATCCTATCCCCTCCACACCCCACTCATGGAACTATACAGGGCATGTTATTATATAAATAATTAATCAAAAATCATAAAGTTCCAGAACCTATAAACTCGAAATTCTAGCTCCGCCTCAACATCCAAATTTTTACATAATACATATAGAAATTCTTACGAAAAAAAAGCAGGTATAATTACCTCATAATGTATACAATCACTTTCTCTTATTCGCTTCCACGCCGAAGAAGAAGAACAAACCGCTACCGCCGCCGTAGCTCCGCCGCCTCCATCTCCGGCTCGTAATAAACCTCCGTAACTATCCGAACAACTCACCGATCCCTCCGGCGATGAAAAAGTACTCGAAGAAGACAAAGGAACAACTTGATTCCCATCATCATCATCATCATCATCATCATCATCATCGATCTCACTATCACTACTCACATATTCATCATCTTCCTCGTCATCATCCGTTTCCGTCTGATAATTATTCTCTTCAACTCTTTCGGCGGCGGCGGCGATGGCGGGATTTTCGAGGCAGGAATTGCAGACGGAGAGAGTAGGAGAGAGCTGAGGGCCAGTAGATGACCATGGAGTTGGATTTTGACATGAATGACAGAGGAGATTTCGAGTGTGTTTAGCTACGAGGAAATTTGCAGAGTGAACTTTCGAATCGCAATCCCAGCAGAGGTTAGCTTCATCTGATTCACAATACATTTTTGCTCTGTTCTTCATACACAAATCACAGTTCTTCTTGTTCATTTCTGTTGGAATTTGCACAAAATTTGAAGAAATTTTGAGAGATTTGGACAAATTTGGAGAAGTTTTGGAGGAATTTGGAGAAGTTTTGGAGGGATTTGGAGGGTTTTGGAGGAATTTGGAGGGTTTTGGAGAAGTTTTGGAGGAATTTGAATGATTTGGAGATTTTAAAGAGAGAAAAATTGGAATTGATGATCTTTATATAGTATTGTATTTTCATGGTTCTTATACTTTTGGGTACTATCCTAGCACCTACTTGGAATAAGAAAAAAGAGTCAAGTTGCTTTAGACTAGGTGGGGGTGGGGTGGGGTGGGGTGGAGGGTGTTATGAAAGTTTAAGTTATTTTATCAAAAAAATATTTTTCATTTTTTTCGATGTTTGGTTAGAAAGTGAAAAAATAATTATATTAAAGATTGGTGATATGTCGACGATGTTATAAAGGACTTGTATGAAGGAGTCGTTGCTGGGCGTGAAAATGATAATAGGAGATATAAAGGAGATCTTTGTATCGATGAGTTTATACTTGAGATCGATATTGAGTCTGGTACTTATTTATCGTGGTTATGGATGAGCTAACGAACGAGACATAAGATGAGGTCTCGTGAAGTATGTTATTTGATGGCGATATTGTGTTGATTGAGGGTGTAAATCAAAGAGAAACGTTTTAAAGAGTATGGGGTCGTTTAATTCATGAAATAATGAACGTGATTGTATTCCGCTTTTCATTATGATACTAAAATAGGATTAGTTATTTCATATAAAGGGTGTAATAGCTAATTCCATGGAATATGTCAACCTATTCCAATCATGGGATTTTTATCTATCTCATCTTAATAATCAAACGATCCCTTAAGGATTTTAAGATAAGTAGAAGTAAGATTCAACACATACATCAAATTCAATAACTTCAATCTAAACCCTGTCTTTATGAAATTAACTTGCTATATATAAATTATTACTTTAAAATTTCACAACTCAAAATGACAAAATCCAAAATCATCTTTGTTTGTGAGGAACTATATTATTATTTTTTATTTTTAGGTAGTGATATGGACTGCGTACACTCTATCCTCCCCAGATCCTACGCTGTGGGAATACACTGGTATGTTGTTGTTGTTGTTGTTGTAGGTAAATTGAAATTAGAAGAAGATAGTAGTTAGCTTTCATGACTCTAAAATTGAAAGGATATACTCCCTCTGTCTCAATTTATATGACTCACTTTCCTTTTTAATCAGTCTCAAAAGGAATGACACATTTCTATATTTAGTAACAATTTAACTTTATAATATCTATTTTATTCTTAATGAAATAACTTATAATCACACAAACATATATGACTTATTTTAGACTACAAATTTTAAAAAAAATTCTTTTTTTCTAAAATTTTTTGCCAAGTCAAAATAACACATATAAATGACAGAGAGAGGATTATTTTTAATGCAAGTGGCTTTGAATAGCTTGTTATAATGACCAAGGAAATTTAGATTCTAGTCACATTTTGCTTACATATGGCCATTTTTAGTCCACATAAGAGATTGAACCATGTGAAGTCCACCTGCATCCCATAGCCCAAAAAATTTCATTAGCTTTCTTTGGAGTATGGGCCTTTTATATGATTATTGTTGTCTTGAATTATTAACCAACAAAAGAAATAAAACAATTGTTTTGGATAAGAGGAAAAGGGAAAAAGAATTTGACTTGGATAAGGGTGTCAAAATAATTTTAGCATAATCTACTTGCTAGAATCTTATCTTGGATAAAATAACTTTTATAAAAAGATCTTATAGATTTATTTAGACATAATATATAAATATGCTCTTTATCTTGATTTTAATTGATGCCCTTTAATTTTTGATGTGCATAAATAAATACTAAAACTTATATAAAATTGAACAAGTAAATACATCATCCTACATAACATAATACACGTAGAACACCATATAGGACGTATATGTCTACTTGTTCAATATTATATAAATTTAAATGTTATTTGTGCACATCCAAAATTAGAGCGCATAGATATCAGATGAGATCAAGTTATAAGGGCATGTTTATATATTACGTTATTTATTTGTTATAATTTTAGTGAATTATAATAAATAATATATACAAACCTATAACTTCAAGAAAGTAATAACTCCAATTACACATTTTCAGAATCGAGGGTCTATCAGAAACAGTCCTTTTATTCTACAAAAGGTAAAAATAAGGTCTGCGTATAGTTTATCATTTTCAAATATTACTTGCGAGATTACACTGGGTAATTATTGTTATTGTTAAATTTCAAGAATATAATAGGTTGAATCCTAAAAAACTTAACGAGTAAACCCATAAAATTTAAATACTGAATCCGTCTATCGTTATATAAACATTTAAGTAGTTATACAAATTTCGAAATCTATAATTTCAAATACATTTTTTTTTAATTAAAAAAAACAGTCCAACCATTCTATCTCAAAAAAGGTGCACAACATCATGAATAATTATTGAAGACAAATAGTGATGGGTTGAGGAATTAAAAAAAAACACATGGTGGACAAATTTTTTTGTTTATTTTAATTGATGATGTGGCATTTAGACCACGTGAACATGTCTGATGTGGCATCAAAATGAGTATGATCCTCCTTCCTAGAGATTCTAATCTTGATGACATGGACAAATCTTGAATTTGTCATCAATGTGTGAAAGAGAAAATTTATAATTATTGTTTTATTCTTTGGTTTGTGAAAGCAAATTGTGGATAAGAGGTACTTTGCATCAAGACCAAGGAGGGGGTTGGGGGGGGGGGGTTGGTGGTGGGGTAGAGGGGTAAGGGGTAGGGGGCTAGGGGTCATGTTCTATATGATATGACCATTGTACCAAGTTTCAATTTCATCAACAACCATGAGGCCTTTAGGGCCACAAAAAATATGGACATTAATTAGAATATAATTTATTTGAACATTAAGTATTTAGGGACAGATTCAGAATCTAAAATTTATATTTTAGTTATGTTAAATAAATTTTTAAAGATAAGTATAAAGTTCGAATCAAAGTTAATGAATTTATAAAACCCATATCATGAACGACACATTCGCCCCTATCGATATCAAAAACTTATTGGTTCGATTAACTCGTAATTGTGTCGTTTAAAGCCTCTTAATAGGAAAATCGCTCTCTATTATGAGTATCTTTTAAAAATAGAATTGTTTTTTATAAATTCATTCTTCTCCTAATTGTTAGTTGACAAATTTGATTTATTATCGTGTTTGGAGTTCAAATTGAGATTAGACTACTAATTTATAAGATTTGGATTAGTGAAAATCAGATTATAAAGGTAATTTTATTTTCGAATAAGCTTAAAGAAGTGAGTTTGAATTTCAAATCGGATTTTAAGGAGAATTTTGGAGTGGATTATTGTTTAGACTTAGTTGAGACAAATGTTCTACGAAAGTTGTCTACAAAATTTGAAGTCATTTGCTAGAAATGTGGACTTGTTTTTAAATAAGAATTGCAACGGTAAGTTTATCTATGTAGCTAACAACGTCTTATTCACTTTTATACAAAGTAGATACATTTATTTATTTGTCATATTTTTGTTTTGCGCGCCCCTTAAGAAAATATTAACTAAAAAAGTAATTTGATTATATTGTTGTTATTTATTCTTTAGTTTCAATATAATAGTACTCTCTTATCTCTCTCAGCATTGATTAAGTAAGGGTAAAAGTGAAAACTAATAGTTAATTATATCTTGATTTCTAAAATGACAACTATTTTAGATCATTTATTTTTATTTTTAGTAAGAACGACAACTAAAGTGTGAACGGAAGGAAGTACTTAATAGTGTTCAATTCTTAAAAAACATCTAAATACGTATAAATAACTTAATAAAATATATGTTACATTTATTGTTTTTCTTAATGGGTGTGAAATGAGCTAAAGCGACACTTATTTTTGGACGGAGGGCGTAAATCGGAATCAAAGTAAGTATAAAAAGAGAAAATTCTAAGCTAGTGTTTAACCATAGATTTTGAAAATTTATCTTCAAATATGAAATATCTGTTTGGCCATGAAATTTGATTAGTTAAAATATTTTCAAGTTCCCAAAAATTGATGCATACTAATTTTTGGGACTTTCACGCACAAAGCTTCAAATATTTTTCAAGTAAAATACATGTCCAAAGCACCCAAGGGTGTGGTGTAGTGATCAATGAAGTGGATTAAAAACTATGAGCATGAGGTCCCAGATTCAAATCCCAGCGAAGACAAAAAAATACTAAGTGATTTCTATATGTTCTAGTCTTGGTGGACAGAGTTACTTGGTACCTGTGCTGGTGGGAGGTCCAGGTATCCTGTGAAATTAGTCGAGGTGCGTAAAGCTGGCCCAAACACCACGGTCATAAAAAAAATGTCCAAACACAACTTCAAATTTCAAAAACTCATATTTTTAAGTTTCAGCTTCAAAATCTATCGCGCGGAGGCTTCTCTCTAAGGCGGAACGCTCCCCTACCGATGTATTTTTACATCCCACAGCTTCGGCAAATCGCTTAGCCCCGTTCATCTTCGGCGCAAGAGCGCTCGATCAGTGAGCTATTACGCACTCTTTCAAGGGTGGCTGTGATCAAACGAAAGCTTCAAAGTTCATTGAATCTCTCCAAGACTCCAACCCCCCCCTTTTTTTTTTTTGTCTCTGAGTAGCAGTAGTTTGATGGTGTTGTATGAGGCAGGGAGTAATAGGACCACTCTTTTTTCCAAGTGTAAGAGGGATGGCCTTCAAGGTTCAACACATCAAACTTGTGGTTATTATTAACTAGAGAAAGTACACCCCCTTTGCCCTGCATACTGCATTCATGCACTTTCTCTTGTTTTTTTCTTTAAAAAAAAAATGATATCCCCTTTCCTATCTTAGTTTTTAAAATGGGAGAACATTCTGGAGAAACAAGTAACAGAATGTTTGTTTATTTTGCCTTTTCTTTTTGTTATGTTTAAAGTTACATTTCAAGAGAGAATGATTCACTTCAATATTTCCTTAAATGTAATGGGATATTTTTTAAGACCATAAGTTCCAATTTTGTGTACAAAGGAAAACTAATAGGGGTATGTTATTACTTTGCATCTTTTATTGATTAGTTAAAAGGGTCAAAAACACACTTTAACTATCTCAACTTTTTGAGTTTCATATCTGAACTATTAGGAGTGTGAATTTCCTACCTGAACTATCACTCAATACTTTGATAGTTCGCGTCTGTGTTTTGCTAACCATTGGGTGATAATTTAGATAGGAAATTTACACTCACAATAGTTCAAGTATAACTTAAAAAACTGAGATAATCTAAATGTGTTTTTAGACCCTTTAACTCTTTATTTCGATCTAGTTCCTGACTAAAAAGTTATTTTCTCTTTACTTTGATAGTTATTTTTGCAGATTTCAGATCAATCTAGCTCTCGGGAATTTCTCGGTTATCAAAAAATAAAGGTAACGTTTTATCACGTTCACAACGGGTTGAAAACCCCGAAAAGGGGCATTGCGTTCACAAACCGCGAAAAGGGACACAAGTAGAGACTGTTCTGGGCAACAATAAGTGCAGCTGTGACTTAAAAGTGGAATTAACATTAGACAACATCCATACCAGCAGGAAATTTCTAATACATATTGAAGTGAACTTGACGACGTGCTATGAACAGCAGCATAGAGTTTGGATTGCACCGGAAAGATCACAAGTGATAAAAAGGTACACACTAAGTGAAACTCTACGAAGACGACAACCTCAGAGATACAACATCATCTAGCTAACTGCGACAAACTAAAGTGAAGAGAGGAGAAAACCACTATTTTGTATATAACAAAACACCAAGTGGTTCAAATTTTGTGCAGCAAAAGGATTGCTTAACCCAACTTCCGCCTGGAATCTGTCACCAAAGAAGCAGGTGTATCAACGTCCCAGTAAACGACGAGAACTATCAATAATCATAGAGTCGATAGAAAGGGGAGTAGAAAATTGATGAAAAGCTTCAAACTTTATTTTGCACACCACAGCAAAAATATTAATTGCATAAGATATCGAGGCATACAGCTACTTGATTTAACTAGTTTGCAACTCTCTCGTGGCAATCTGCAAAGACCAAACGTCCTTGTCTTGAAAGACCTACAATCTCTTAGATAGGATTTTTTTTTTTTTTTTGATATCGTCATTTACCATTCCATTCATCCAGTAGTGATGTTGTGTAACATATTCATATATCATTTGATTCTCCAGGAACGTTGAGCATAGAAACAAATAGGAAGGAAGCTTCTTTATTTTTTTTTTAACAAAGGAGAAACAATAATCTAAAAAACAAATAGGAAAATATGTGCAACTTTCATCTAATCGAAGTCCTCTTACAAACTTCCGTTAAAGAGTCAAAGTAACTTAACAAGAAGCCTACTACTGTCTCATACAACAAGAGATAGATAGCACAAATGAATCATGTCCTAAATTCTACTCCTAAGCAATACAACTATCATTTGTAAGCGGCGCAAGCAACAAAAGTACAATGTTTCATAATCAAAAGACTAAAGTAATGAAATTTAAAATGAAGGTAAAGAAGTGTTATTTATCAAAAATAAATAAAAAGCAATGTACCTTTCGCTTATTGTCTCTTCAAAGGACTTCCTTATGCAACTCTAAGTCAATTGTCAGTTCTCGTGCCTTTTTCTTTTGCTGGTTGTAATCCTGCTTCATGGAGTTTGACAATTTAAAACAAGAGTTGCCTCGGGATTCAGCACACATATTTGAGCATTGTAATACTAAGTTTTCTTGAGGGTGCTTTTGTCCAAGTTCTCATTTCAACATTAGGCATTTGTTTCTAACAGTATTGTTGCCAAACATATCGTAATTGTTATAACTATCAGAGATTTCCTACACTCTATTGTGTGTCCAAATTATATGCATAAACTGAAAAAAGCATTGCCTTTCTCGAATGAAACTATTTTGGGGAGTAATCCACCTAATTTTCCTTTTGGTATAAAACACCACCAAATCACAGAGTTGGCAGCAGTATACGAAATTAAATTTAACATTATAAACATGAAACGATCTTTCATTTCAATTAGAAAACCGAAAAATTAATAACCAGCAGCAGAAGTTGCATAAATTTACATACAAAGATCCCTAAATAACTAAGCAAACATTAGGATAAGGAGTTGGGAACAAATAAGCGTTTCAATTTGTTTTATTTTCCTTTTTAGTACATTTCAAAAAGAATGTTTTTTCCCCTTTTGGCAACTTTTTAGTTTCAACCTTCCACATGACATGTTTAACACTACAAGATTAAAGGACATACTCCCTCCCTTTCAATTAGGATAAGAAGTTGGGAACTAATAAGCACATAGTCACTTTGTTTCAATTTGTTTGTCTAACTTTCCTCTTTAGTCCATTTCCAAAAAATGCCTCTTTCCCTTTCCAACAACTCTTTAAAATCAACTTTTCACGTGACATGTTAAATACCACAAGATTAAAGAGCATTTTGATACAATGCACGTATCTTTAGTTTAAGACCACAAAATTCAAAAGTCTATCTTTACTTTCTTAAAATCCGTGTCAAGTCAAAAACAGACAAACAAATTGATACGGAGGGAGCATGTGCTTAGTTTTTGGCACATACCTTGACGACCATCACAAGCATCGCGGTACTCCCCTTCCTCCTCGTGTTCATGTGAAGCAGACGCCATAGAAACTCCGCGTTTATGAGCAACATTTCCACCATCTTTATCTTTCTCATCATCAGGATACCTCACAACCACAACAGGGCAAACACAATGTCTAACACAGTAATCACTGACACTTCCAAGCCTCCCATCATTTCCTCTCTTTTTCGCCCCGAATCCTCTACTACCCATTATAACTGCACTCAATCCTAATCTCTCTACCTCAAGACACAACCTTTCCTTCATATCATGATCTTTCACTATATGAATTTTGTACGGAATTTGCGCCTCAACAAGCGGCTGAGCTAAATCAGTAGACTTAGCTGTAGTAAACGCATCGAAATCATCTTCGAGCTTTTTTTGAGACTCAACGTTATCAGTATCGGTACCGATTATAGAGGGATCAACGGAGCCCCAATCAGCACCGTAAAGGACGGAAGTAGGGCTTACATGAAGAAGGATAACGGCGTCACCTGGACGGAGGTAGTCGTGTACAGCCCACTTAACGGCGAAGGAAGATTCGTCACTGAGATCAACGGCGATGCCGATTTTGCGCTGTGCACCGGCGGTGGGAGTTTCGGCGGCGGCGGCGGTGGGCGGTGGAAAGCGCGGTGATGAACACTTGATTTTGATGTTGGCGAGGTTTGGGATGTCGGAAACCGCCGTGTGCGGTGGCTGTTTCTGCATTTCTGCTGGGGGTTTTAGGGTTTTAAAAATTCACAAATTGACCTGATTTGTACGTTTGACTGATTTAGTGCTAGTAGTGTCACTCTTTTGATGGTGATACTCCCGCGCTAAATACTTGTCATATTTTCGTGGAGATAAATAAACTATTTTCGAAAAAACCTTGAATTTGTAAAAAAAAATAAAAAAATAGCAATACATATAAAAGAATAAGAAACTACGCAATTACTAAATGACATTACTAATAGTAAGATGAGGAAATGAGGTTAGCGCCTTACCTTTCTATATAAAGCGTGACAACATCCAGACACGTGTTAACTTGTCGTTTGATCGGGAACAAGTTATATCGAGATAATTAATTTTGGAATTAGTTATCTCATTATGTATATGAGATAACTTGTCTCGTTACTATGGTATAAATAGTGGAATAAATAATCTCGGGATTAACTAATACCTCCAATCAAACGCAAGATAAAATAATTCTACATTTTATCTCGTGACTATTATACCTTATACCTCACACCAAACAACCCCTAATTGTCGCTTTTCAAATCTTTTATGTCTAGACTAGAATCATGTACTTAGCAAGTTGAGTTGTGTCAAGTCCTAGTTAATCATCTTTCCCTAATTCTTTTTCTTCCTACATCTACCGCTTCTAACTTCAATTATAGTCAATCTCTCACACATTCTGTCTAGTCACTTTCTCCAATCATATGTATCTGAATGCATAAGACACAGAGTAATAAAAAAACATATACTTTTACCTAAAAATTATTTAATACTTTTTTCGTCTCAATTTATGTGGCATCTTTCAAATTTTGAGATTCAAATAAGTTACGTTAATTTTTTGTCTTAACACATAAATGTGTCTTTTGACTTAGCTTTGATTGACATTTATTCTCTTCAACTTTGATTGTACACGAGTAAACACTTAAACTTGTATAAAAATAAATAAGTGGCACGCGTTCTTCATGGCGTCTCATGCGAATTGCCACGTATGACACCACATAGGACGCATGTGTGTCTAGTTGTTTAATTTTATATAATGCCTATTCGTGCACACTCAAAATTAGAGGACATAAATATTAATTGATGCCAAGTTAAACAGCATGTTTATGATATTCGTACAAATAGAAAATATAAAACATAAAGTTTTTGAATCTTATGACCTTAAACTAAAAATATGTCAAATATACTAAAATATCTTACTATAATCTTATGGTCTTGGATATCTCAAGTGAAAGCTAAAATTAAAGAATTGCTAAAGATTTCTTTTCTTTCTTGAAATCAATTAAAAAGGGAAAGTAAATCAATCAAATTAAAACAGAGCGAGTATTACTTAAATAGGCAATCAAAATAGAGCGCCAAAATAAAAAAAAATTGCGCGGGACGAGCAATGGCATATATGCAAAATCCGATATCATTCAAGGGCAAAACGGCAATTATGTCCTCCGCCATTAAAATGGAACTCTACAAAGATTCAGTCGGCTAATTCTCTTCCAAAAAAATCCCTAATAAACAACAGATGCAGCAACTCTTTCATCTTCAGCACTTTTTCCTTTCCATTTTTTTCATGCAAGGGCAAAACAGTAATTGTACCATCCGCCATTGAAGTGGAACTCTAGAAGCATCGGTCGGCGGGTCGGCTAATTGTTTCTCAAAAAAAAAAAACCTAATAAAACAAACGCAGCAAACACAGCAACAACTCTTTCATCTTCAGCAACAGTAAACACACACGAAATGTATGCTTTTTTCCCCTTTTTTTGGCTTAAATTATTTTGATTTTCATACATAGAGCTTGTAAATTTTGTGTTGTATAATTTGTGTATGTATATACTCTAGATGATTGCTGTATCTAGAGTAGGTCTGCTCTTGTAGTTTCTTGTTCTTCAGTTTTGCTGCTTTCTTAGGGTTTCATGTGGTTCGGGTATAGTACTATTTTGTTATAGTATATTTTTGTGATTACTTGTTGTCCTTATTTCGACCTCTTATGGTCCTTTTTGGTCTTGACCCGGGTTCTATCGGAAACAGCCTCTTTACTTCATCTGAGGTAAAGGTACGGTCTGTGTACATTCTACCCTCCCCAGACCCCACTTTGTGAGAATACACTGGGTATGTTGTTGTTGTTGATGATTGCTGTATCTATTTTAGGGCGGTGGTGGTGACCGACTGAACTTCTCCGGCTGAGAGTGTTGCCTGCATTTCATATAGAGTTAATTTTTTTTTTTGAGTTAAGGGTTAATTGATAGTTTAAGTAGGGAAAATGTGCAACTGTCAACTGATAGCTGAGATGTGATTCAATAAACATTTTTTGATAGTTGAGAGTGTTGCCTGCATTTCTTGTATAGTTGAAAATTTGCATTTTTTTGGAGTTAACTCATAGTTCAGGCAACAAAAAAAAAGATAGTTCAGGTACTCATAGTTGATATGTGTTTCGATAAACCTTTGGTGTTAGTTGAGAGTGTTGCCTGCATTTCTTATATAGTTAAAAGTTTGCTCTTTTTTTTTTTGAGTTAAGGGTTAATTGATAGTTCAGATGAGAAAAATGAACAAAAATTGATAGTTGAGATGGGTTTCGATGAACATTTCAGTGATATTTCGCTAAAATTTCATTCATGTGCATTTGGATCCTTTTGGCAAAAAATAATAATTTTGTTCTTTTGACCTCTACACTCAAATCTACTCCAACTAACTGATAATTAAGGGTTAACTGATAGTTTAGGTAGGAAAAGTGGAACGAATGATAGTTGATATGTGTTTTGATAAATATTTAGTGATAGTTAAGGGTCAAAAACACACCTAAAGTGTAGATTTTTTTATTGAGTTTCATATCTGAACTATCACCTGAGGTAAAGGTACGGTCTGCGTACATTCTACCCTCCCCAGACCTCACTCTGTGGGAATACACTGGGTATGTTGTTGTTGTTGTATATCTGAACTATCGGGTGTGTGAGTTTCCTACCTGAACTATCACCAAATGTTTATCAAAACACGTCTCAATTATCAGTTATTCACTTTTCCTACCTGGAATATCAACATTCTTCAGGTAGGAGAAGTGAACAATTGATAATTGATGTGTGTTTCGAGAAACATTTGGTGGTAGGTCAGGTAAGAAACTCAAAAAATGGGATACTTTAGGTGTGTTTTTGACCCTTAACTCTTTTTTTGTACTTGATACATAGAATTTGTAATTAGTTTGTGTTTCTGTCTTTCTCGAGGTCTAGTTTTCTATTGCACTCTTCCTAAAAGGTGGTAGGGAGATTAAATGCTCTTAGTTTGTATTAGTTGTTGTTGTTAATGTAATATTTCACACTTATGAACCAAAAAGAAAGTTGCCTTTGTCTGTTAAGCATGATGTACAAGAACCTTACCACTACCTTTATGGGGGTTAGAGAGTGTTTCCGATAGACCATTGGCTCAAAAGGAATGTTATCGGAGTAGGATTGCAAGGGAAATATAACAATCAAATAGCAAGATACAAAGCAAATGAAGCAACAAATCGTATCACTCGTAGAAGAATAAGAAACTACTCAATTACTAAATAATACTACTAATAATGAGAAGAGGAAATGAGGAGGTTAGCCCCCTACCTCTCCCACATCAAGCGTGACAACACCCTGCTACCTAGTAATCTTCTAATCCTTATCCTTGACCTCCATGTCTTCCTATTTAGGGATTTAAGCTAGTAGTTTGCTGGGAATCCATTGAGAATTAGGTATTGCGAGAATAATATATGTAATCTGATATGTAGAGAAATTGATAATATAAAAGCAGTTGGGTCCCTATTGTTTTTTTGTTATAAACATGCATGAAGCTTAAAAGATTTAAATGTCATTATGTGTCAGAGGACCTCGTCGTTTTGCTAGAGACAACAAATTAGCTTTGTTTGTATGTGATTGGGATGTATAAGGGAAATAACTGAAAAAGCATGATTTAGAATTCATTTTGGCTATCAAAGTTAAGTGGCACCGGTAGCCCCCCCAAATAAAAAAAATGAAGATTTATTTATGTTCTTTCCGTTTTTGAATTACCCAATGGATAATCTTTCTAAAAGAATATCTCTGGCAAATCACAATTCGTCAAGTTCAATTCAAGGTGCACCAGGTTTTTGGGAATTGCAAAAACCATCCACCAAATTATTTAATTTGATTGTCGGAAATAATGTTTACTTTTCTTTCCTTCTAAGTTCTGTAGTGTTCCCAGTCAATCTGTGATGAAACCAACGTTAAAGGAGACTAAATGATATATTCCTTGAGTAGCTTATGGGTTGCGGAGAATAGTCAATGGATGCATTCATAAGTTCATATTATAAACTACTCGGTAAAGATATTTTTTTTCCTGAAAATCATGGATTTAGATTTTATGATGTCAAATTAATGAACTTTATTTTCTGTTTCTCTTTATTTTTTGTTTCTCTTTATTTGTTTCCATGTAATTCTTACTGCTCTACCCTAGCTTTAAGATTTTTGCGTGGGAATCAAGTGGTCTTTTTTAATGCTAACAAAATAATTATAAGCAGGCTCCTAATCTCCTTGGTTCAAATTCAATGGGGGTAGCTCTGGAGGTGGGGGGTGGGGGTGGGGAGTGGGGGTGGGGGTGGGGAGTGGGGGTGGGGGTGAGGGGTATTATGCTCCTTAAAAATAGTAGCTATTATTTCATTGAGTCAGAGGTTCTTTTAGTAATGAGATTTCAACAATTTTATTGTATCAGCTGGCACTGTACAGAGACATGTGTGAGTGCATATTATGTTGCCTCTTCATTGTTTTAAATAACTTACATGTGAATATTTTCTTTTTCTTGTCTAGATTAGTCGAGAATTGTTGACAAGGCCATGGTGGAAGAGAAAAATGGAAATAGACCACCTTCAAATGGGAATTCGGCAGGTGGAAATGCTTATACAATTGACTTGAACACTTTTAGTAGGCGACTGAAGGCCTTATATTCACACTGGCACAAACATAAGGACGACCTTTGGGGCTCTTCTGATGTCCTTGCTATAGCTACGCCGCCACCTTCTGAGGACTTGAGATACCTGAAATCCTCAGCTGTAAATATTTGGTTGCTAGGGTATGAGTTTCCTGAGACGATTATGGTTTTCGGAGACAAGCAGATACATTTTCTGTGTAGCCAGAAGAAAGCATCATTGCTCAGTGTTGTAAAATCCGCTGCTAAAGAGGCTGTGGATGTGGAGGTTATCATGCATGTGAAGGCGAAAAATGAGGATGGGACTGCTAAAATGGACAATGTGCTTCACGCTATCCGTGTGCAGTCAAAGTCAGATGGTCCTGATACCTCAGTCGTCATTGGATATATTGCAAGAGAGGCCCCTGAAGGAAAACTCTTGGAGTTATGGACCGATAAGATGAAAAATTCAAGCCTTCCTCTTAGTGATATCTCAAATGGACTAGCTGACCTCTTTGCCGTGAAGGAACAGAGTGAGATAATAAATGTGAAGAAAGCTGCATATTTGACTGCTTCTGCAATGAAGAACTTTGTTGTTCCGAAGCTTGAGAAAGTTATTGATGAGGAGAAGAAAGTAACTCATTCATTATTAATGGATGACACAGAAAAGGCTATTCTGGAACCTGCTAAAATTAAGGTGAAACTGAAAGCTGAGAATGTTGATATATGTTACCCTCCAATCTTCCAGAGTGGTGGGAATTTTGATCTTAGACCTAGTGCTACAAGCAATGATGAACATTTGTACTATGATTCTGCCAGTGTCATCATATGTGCAGTTGGATCACGATACAACAGTTACTGTTCAAATGTTGCCAGAACATTTCTCATTGATTCAACTTCGACGCAGAACAAGGCTTATGAAGTTCTTCTTAAAGCTCATGAGGCAGCAGTTGGTGCATTGAAGCCTGGAAACAAGCTTAGTTCCGTGTATCAAACAGCTCTTGCAGTGGTTGAGAGGGATGCTCCTGAATTTATTAACAACTTGACAAAATCTGCTGGGACTGGGATTGGTCTTGAGTTCCGGGAGTCCGGGTTGATCATTAATGCTAAGAATGATAAGGTGCTGATAGCGGGAATGGTTTTCAACGTGTCACTTGGTTTCCACAATTTGCAAGCTGAGACCACCACTGAAAAGAGTAGGAATTTTTCACTTTTGTTAGCAGATACAGTTATTGTCACAAATGAAGGCCATGATGTGGTTACTCAATTGAGCTCCAAAGCCTTGAAGGATGTAGCCTATTCTTTCAATGAAGATGAGGAAGATGAGGAGGAGGTTAAAGTGAAAACTGATTCAAGCAGGATGGAAGCCTTGTATTCCAAGGCAACACTTAGGTCAAACAACCAAGAAGAGCTCCGGAGGCAGCACCAAGCAGAACTTGCTCGTCAGAAGAATGAAGAAACTGCTCGTCGTCTTGCTGGTGGAGGAGCTTTAGCTGGGAATAGCAGGAATGCTGCTAGGGCCTCAAGTGACCTTGTTGCGTATAAGAGCATTAATGATCTACCGCCTCCAAGGGAGATGATTATTCAGGTTGACCAAAAGAATGAAGCCATTCTTCTACCAATATATGGTACTATGGTTCCTTTCCATGTGGCTACTGTTAAGACTGTTTCGAGCCAGCAGGATACCAACCGTAACTGTTATATCCGTGTCATTTTCAATGTCCCTGGTACCCCTTTTACACCTGTTGATGCAAATGCTTCTAAGAATCAGGGTGCTATTTACCTGAAGGAAGTTTCATTTCGTTCTAAGGATCCAAGGCACATAAGTGAAGTGGTTCAGCAGATTAAAACTCTTAGGCGGAATGTTATGTCCAGGGAGTCTGAGAGAGCCGAAAGGGCAACTTTGGTGACTCAGGAAAAACTTGTACTTGCAGGGAATAAATTCAAACCAGTTAGGCTGTCCGACTTATCAATTCGTCCCTCTTTTGGTGGTCGTGCAAGGAAGCTTCCGGGTACATTGGAAGCTCATGTTAATGGTTTCCGGTACTCGACCTCAAGACCAGATGAGCGTGTTGACATCATGTTTGGCAACATCAAGCATGCGTTCTTCCAGCCAGCAGAGAAGGAGATGATTACCCTTGTTCACTTTCATCTGCATAACCACATAATGGTAGGAAACAAGAAAACCAAGGACGTGCAATTCTATGTTGAGGTAATGGATGTGGTACAAACAGTTGGTGGTGGAAAGCGGTCTGCCTATGACCCAGATGAGATTGAGGAAGAACAGAGAGAAAGAGATCGGAAGAACAAATTCAACATGGGCTTCCAGAATTTTGTGAACCGGGTGAATGATATGTGGAGCCAGCCCCAGTTTAAAGGACTCGACCTGGAGTTTGATCAACCTTTGAGAGAACTTGGGTTCCACGGGGTGCCCTATAAATCATCAGCATTCATTGTGCCAACGTCAAGCTGTTTAGTTGAGCTGATAGAGACCCCATTTCTTGTGATAACCTTGAGTGATATTGAGATTGTCAACTTGGAGAGAGTTGGATTTGGGCAGAAGAACTTTGATATGGCAATTGTCTTCAAGGACTTTAAGCGTGATGTCATGCGCATAGATTCCATTCCTGTCTCCGCACTTGATGGCATCAAGGAGTGGCTTGACACAACCGACATCAAGTATTACGAGAGCAAGATGAATCTGAATTGGCGTGAAGTATTGAAGACCATAACTGATGATCCCCAAAGGTTTATAGAAGAAGGTGGTTGGGAATTTTTAAACATAGATGCTTCTGACTCAGAATCTGGAGCTTCAGAGGAGTCAGACCAAGGTTATGAACCTTCAGACGCTGAACCTGAGTCAGATTCAGAAGACGATGCCTCTGATAGTGAATCTCTGGTGGATTCCGAGGAAGAAGAGGAAGAGGACGATGAAGATTCAGAGGAAGAAGCAGGCAAAACATGGGAAGAGTTGGAGAAGGAGGCAACCAATGCAGATAGGGAGAAAGGAGATGAACCAGACAGCGAGGATGAGAGGAGGAGAAAGAAGAGCTTTGGCAAGTCACGATCTGGTCCAAGTTCTGCTGCTCCTAAGCGAATGAAGTTTAGGTAGTTTCGCTGAATCAATTTGTTTTAGAACAGTTATCAATCGTATTACAAGTAGAATTTCCTTGGAAGTGTTTGTAAGTTAGTTATCAAGCATAGTTTAATTATGGTAGCCTTTGTGTACGATAGGTACTTCTAAATTGTCTCTCCTTGCACTCCACATTGGGTCGTTGGACCACGATGGAGTTTGCTAGACTAGGTTCAACATTTGTGTTTTTACATTCGTTTTGCTAGATAGCATGTTTTTACGTACGTGTTTACAGTTGGGTGCGCGCGCAAACATCTCATCTTTAGTTCCAACTGGAGACTTCTTCTTACTGTGTTGGTAGTTCTGGTCATGAATTTATCTGCATTTGATTTGTGTTTCAATGAAGAGATGCTGTTGCAACACATTACAACTTGGGAAGCTAATGCATTGTAAAATTTGCTTGCTAGGGTCAAGTAAATGTAGAAGGTTAGTAGTTGGCGAGATATAGGCTTGGTGCATTGTACATGTTTCACTGTTTATATTAGTAGTAGCAGCATTTTTCTCATAGTTATTTGTCTTACGACTTTTGTTACTCCTCGTTATTTATTGTGCTTGTGCCCTTGGAATCTGAAGCTGTGAAGCAATAATGCGAAACCAGGTGGGGTGTGTGTGCTGCACTCGACTCTCTACCTCCTCGAGGTAGGGATAAAGTCTGCATATACTCTACCCTTCTGTGATGATTTCTGTGTTACTCGGGCTATCCTAGATCATATCAGCAAGTTAGTCCAAATCCACAATATATGATGTGAATTGTGAAGTGGTTGAACCAGCTTTACCATCACAAAAACCACCACCAACACTACCAATCGCCACCATTATGACAGTCACTAAAACATCAACCACCTCTATCATCAACTATCACCGTCGACATTACTATCCACAAACACCAATCATTACCACCACCACCATTACGAACCATCTCCATCATCACTAGCAAACGCAAATGTCTCATTTTTTTAATCAACTAATAATTTTATTTTTATTAAATTAATTATTTTTCTAATGTATAATTAATTTTTTATTTGAATTGTAGATGTTGAAAAATGAACAGTTTTAATCGTTGAGTATTTAAATTTAGACACAATATCTTAATCATTCATATGTATATTCAAATTCAAACGTCTTAAATCTTAATGAAAAGAAACGAGGCTTCACCCATATCTTCCGTGTCCACTCTTGTTATATACTTACGATTTCACCCTTCCCTCTCTTAGCACAATTTCATTCTACCAGTTCTCCTATAATTTCACTTTCTCCTCTTTTTCTGTTGAGTTTTGAGTGCCTTATCATTAGATCCATAAATATATAAATCTCTTCATTTTCTGTTATACTTGCACAGGCGGAGCTCTTAGTCGGCGGCTATCTCCGACAGGTCTGTTTTTTTTTTTGATTTTTTGATTTTTTTGTAATGATTTTTTTTGAATTAAGATCTGTAAATTTTGTTGGATTTGTGGCTTGTGGGTATGCTCGATCTGATCATATTAGCGCGTGAAAGTGGTTGATTTTGTTAAATTTCGAGGCTTTTGCATGTGGGTCTAGTAGGATTATCAGAATTACAATTTACAATTTGGGGGTTTTTCTTCTTTTTGTGTTTTTATGGCTGATTATTGATGTTGAATTGGATTTTTCCAGTAGGAATTTTAGGGTTATTTCAATTTTGTGGAATTAGGGTTTCGTCAATTTTGGGGAAACAGTGTGCTAATTCCAACTGCGACTGTTACTTTTTTTTTTTGATTTTTTTTAATGACTTTTGTTGAATTAAGATCTGTAAATTTTATAATCTGGTGGATTTGTGGCTTGTGGGTATGCTCGATCTGATGATATTTGGGCGTGAAAGTGGTTGATTTTGTTAAATTTTGAGGCGTTTGCATGTGGGTATAGTAGGATTATCAGAATTACATTTACAATTTAGATATGAACTAAATTGAATTGTTTTTTTTTCTTCTTTTTGTGTTTTTATGGCTGATTATTGATGTTGAATTGGATTTCCAATAGGAATCTTAGGATTATTTCAATTTTGTGGAATTAGGGTTTCGTCAATTACTTCCTTGCCCCGCTCCCCCAATCGTGTTCTTTCATTTTTCATCTTTCAATCTCCAGCAGCAGTAAACACACACAAGGTATACTTTTTTCCTTTCAATTTTTTTTTGCTCCATCTTTTTGCTTTGATTCTCGATTTTTCCAACATAAAACTTGTTTTTTTAGTATCGATGATATGCTATATCTTGTTTAGGGCGACGGTGGTGGTAACCGACTGAACTTTTTCTACTCTATCCTTATCTCCGGTTGATAGTGTTGTCAGCCTGCATTTCTTATATGGTTAAAAATTTGTTTTTTTTAGTTAAGGGTTAATTGATAGTTCAGGTAGGAAAATTAAACAACTGATAGTTGAGTTGTGTTTCGATATGAGTGTTGCTTGCATTTCTTATGTAGTTAAAAATTTGCTCTTTTTTTGTTTGAGTTAAGGGTTAATTGATAGTTCAGGTAGGAAAAGTAAATAAACTGATAGTTGAGTTGTGTTTCGATGAGAGTGTTGCCTGCATTTCTTGTATAGTTAAAGATTTGTTTTTTTTTCTTTTTAGTTAAGGTTTAATTGATAGTTAAGGTAGAAAAGGTTAACAACTGACAATTCAGGTAGTAAAAGTGAACAATTGATAGTTGAATTGTGTTTTGATAAATATTTGGTAATAGTTGAGAGTGATTAACATTTGATGATAGTTGAGAGTGTTGCCTGCATTTCTTAGATAGTTAAAAATTAGCTTCCTTTTTTCCTCAGTTAACCCTACTTCAGGTAGGAAAGGTTAACAATTGACAGTTAGGTAGTAAAAGTGAACAATTGATAGTTGAATTGGATTTTGATAAATATTTGGAGATAGTTGAGAGTGAAACATTTGGTGATATTTGATAGTGTTGCCTGCATTTCTTATATAGTTAAAATTTGCTTTTTTTTTGAGTTAATAGTCAAAAATATCCAATTTTTTTGAGTTCCACACCTGAATTACTAGGTGTGTGAGTATTTTACCTGTACTATCACCAAATGTTTATCAAAATACACCTCAGCTATTAGCTGTTCACTTTTCCTAACTGAAATATCACCATTGTTTAGGTAGGAAAAGTGAATAGCTAATAGTCGAAGTGTGTTTTGATAAACGTTTGGTGATAATTCAGGTATGAAACTTAAAAAATGGAGATATTTTGGATATATTGACTGTTAACTCTTTTTTTTTTGGTTGATACTTGATACACAGAATCTGTAATTAGTTTATGTTTATGTCTTTCTTGAGATCTAGTTTTCTCTTGCACTCTTCCTAGATGGTGGTAGGGAGATTAGATGCTCTTAGTTTGTATTAGTTGTTGTTATGATAATATTTCACAATTTGTGACCCAAAAAAAAGTTGGTTTTGTCTGTTAAGCATGATAATTAGAATAATCAAGTAGTTTACAACAACAACATACTCGGTGTAATTCCACAAGTGGGGTGTGGAGAGGGTGATGTACGTGAACCTTACCACTACGTTTATGGGGTTAGAGTGTTTTCGATAGACCATTGGCTTAAAAAGAATGTTATCGGAGTAGGATTGCAAGAAAATATAACAATCAAATAGCAAGATACAAAGCAAATGAAGCAACAAATTGTATCACCCTTAGAAGTATAAGAAACCATGCAATTACTAAATAATACTACTAATACTGAGAAGAAGAGGAAACGAGGAGGTTAGCCCCCTATCTCTCCCACATAAAGCGCGGCAACACCCAGCTACCTACTAACCTTCTATCCCTATTCTCAGACCTCCATCCCTTTCTATCTAGGGATTTAAGCCAATAATTTGTTGGGAATCCATGGAGAATTAGGTATTGCGAGAATAGTATATCATATGTAATCTGATATGTAGAGAAAATGATAGTATAGAAGCAGTTGGGTTCCTATTGTTTTTTTTATAAACACGCATGAAACTGAAAAGCTTTAAATGTCGTTAATAGAGAAAGTGTCGGAGGACCTCATCGTTTCGCTAGAGACAACAAATTGGCTTTGTTTGTATGTGATTGGGATGTATAAGGGCAATAACTGAAAAGTATGATTTAGAATTCGTTTTGGCTATCAAAGTTAAGTGCCACCGTTAGTCTCCCCTCCCCCACCCCACAACCAAATGAAGAAGTACTGTGGGACCATTCCCCGTTATGCACCTTTATTCTTTCTATTTTTGAATTACCCAATGGAGAGTCTTTCTAAAAAAAAATCTATTCAAGGTGCACCTTGTCTTTTTTTCCAGATAGCGTTTGCCTTACGCCTATTTAGCTAGTAGGGCATTGGTCATAGCGGAAATTCGTCGAAGGGATAAAACAAAAATAAAGAAGAGAAAGAAAGGAAAGGTTTTTCTTTCTTTCAATCCAAATAAGAGAACAAAGTCAAAAATAAAAGTTAAATAAAGAAAAAGTGTTAGTAAGAACTAGCATTAGACTTCTTCCCTTGCCCCTTCTTTTCTACTTTTTCTCTCTCCTTTTGTTTGTGCTTCCACCCGTGCTTTTCATTATGTTTTATAGAGAGACCCGGGGAAATTCTATAAAACAATAAATGTAGAAAGGTGAGGTTGAGGTACTTTCCCCGGCATACGGAAAGAAAATCCAGGATCAAGCAAAGGAATGTTTCAATGAGGAAGATTTTAATGAGAGAGGATGGCATATTACAATATCAGGAATGCCTGAAAAGCTGCCCCGGTACACTATCGGCGTAAAAATTATATTTAAGAGTGCTTGCTAAGCACGGGCATTGTGCATCTAGTCTACATAGATATATAGATAGATTTGCCTTCCCTTCTTGGATTTGTGAACCCTCTCTTTGTTCTTTCTGTAGTTTCCAATTTTTTCTTTAATTTTTCAATCCTGAGTTTAATATTTTTCCTGTTTTGTTAAATAGAAGTATTTGAAACCCTTAACCGACTTACTGCGCCACAAACAACTTAAAATTAACTTAATCTATTCTAGTTTAACCCTAATTGGCTCCTTAATTCTTATTCTTGGTTCCAAAAATTTTCAAGCTGACTTAAAATTAACTTAATCTATTCTAGTTTAACCCTAATTGGCTCCTTAATTCTTATTCTTGGTTCCAAAAATTTTCAAGCTGACTTAAAATTGTGAGTTTTTTCTTTCCCTTGCCTCTACAATTTAAACATTTTCCTTGTATTTAGACTCCCGAAACCCTGATTCTTAGTTGGAACCCAATGGTATGACTGGCCAGTGCTTCTTTGGGGTTTATGTTTTTAGGTATTTTTGATGAAGAATGTTTAGGTATTGTAAGTTTGTTTTGAAGGTTGTGTTAAGTTAGCTTCTTGAAACCCTTACTTTATGTCAAGGTTTTCATTTGGTTGTTTGCTGTCTTATATTAAAGAGCCCTAATTTTATCTGGAACATAATTTTTTGCATTGAAGGCTGTTAACAATTCATAGTCATTTCCCTTTTCTTTGGTTCCTTGTGATTTCGTGAAGCCATGGTATACCTAGTATTCAGAGATATTAATTAGAAGATATATTAACTATCAGTTGGTCCATTGCGCATTTGAATGATTGTTTTTTTGTAGAACATCCCCCTTTTTTTCTTGATTCTATTAATTGACTTGGAAGTTGGAACTGATGTTTTCGGGAATTGCAAAAACCATTTAGCAAATTATTTAATTTGATTATTGGGAATAATGTTCATTTTTCTTTCCATCTAAGTTTTATAGTGTTCCCATTCAATCTATGGTGAAACCAACGTTAAATGAGTTTCAATGATATATTACCTGAGTAGCTTATGGGTTGCGGAGAACAGTCAATGGATGCATTCATAAGTTCATATTATAAACTAATCGTTAAAGATATTTTTCCCCCCGAAAATCATGGATTTAGACTTTATGATGTCAAATTAATGAACTTTATCTTCTGTTTCTCTTTATTTGTTTCCATGTATTTCTTACTGCTCTACCTAGCTTTTAAGATTTTTGTGTGGGAATTGAGTGGTCTTTTTTGTTGCTAACAAAGTAATCGTAAGCTGGCTCCTAATCTTCTTGGTTCAAATTCATTGGGGGTAGCTCTGGTTTTTTTTTTTGGGGGGGGGGGGTATTATGCTCCTTAAAAATAGTAGATCAGAAGTTCTTTTAGTAATGAGATTTCAACAATTTTATCATATCAGCTGGCACTGTACAGAGACATGTGTGAGTGCATATTATGTTGCCTCTTCATTGTTTTTAATAACTTACATGTGAATATTTTCTTTTTCTTGTCTAGATTAGTCGAGAATTGTTGACAAGGCCATGGTGGAAGAGAGAAATGGAAATAGACCACCTTCAAATGGGAATTTGGCAGGTGGAAATGCTTATACAATTGACGTGAATACTTTCAGTAGGCGACTGAAGGCCTTATATTCACACTGGCACAAACATAAGGACGACCTTTGGGGATCTTCCGATGTCCTTGCTATAGCTACGCCGCCACCTTCGGAGGACTTGAGATACTTGAAATCCTCAGCTGTAAATATTTGGTTGTTAGGGTATGAGTTCCCTGAGACAATTATGGTTTTTGGAGACAAGCAAATACATTTTCTCTGTAGCCAGAAGAAAGCATCATTGCTCAATGTTGTAAAATCTGCTGCTAAAGAGGCTGTGGATGTGGAGGTTGTCATGCATGTGAAGGCAAAAAATGAGGATGGGACTGCTAAAATGGACAATGTGCTTCACGCTATCCGTATGCAGTCAAAGTCAGATGGTCCTGATGCCTCAGTCGTCATTGGATATATTGCAAAAGAGGCCCCTGAAGGAAAACTCTTGGAGATATGGACCGATAAGATGAAAAATTCAAGCCTTCCTCTTAGTGATATCTCAAATGGGCTGGCTGACCTCTTTGCCGTAAAGGAACAAAGTGAAATAATAAATGTGAAGAAAGCTGCATATTTGACTGCTTCTGCAATGAAGAACTTTGTTGTTCCGAAGCTTGAGAAAGTTATTGATGAGGAGAAGAAAGTAACTCATTCCTTATTAATGGATGACACTGAAAAGGCTATTCTGGAACCTGCTAAAATTAAGGTGAAGCTGAAAGCTGAGAATGTTGATATATGTTACCCTCCAATCTTTCAGAGTGGTGGGAATTTTGATCTTAGACCTAGCGCTACAAGCAATGATGAACATTTGTACTATGATTCTGCCAGTGTCATCATATGTGCAGTTGGATCACGATACAACAGTTACTGTTCAAATGTTGCCAGAACATTTCTCATTGATTCAACTTCAACGCAGAACAAGGCTTATGAAGTTCTTCTTAAAGCTCATGAGGCAGCAATTGGTGCATTGAAGCCTGGAAACAAGCTTAGTTCCGTGTATCAAACAGCTCTTTCAGTGGTTGAGAGGGATGCTCCTGAATTTATTAACAACCTGACAAAATCTGCTGGGACTGGAATTGGTCTTGAGTTCCGGGAGTCCGGGTTGATCATTAATGCTAAGAATGATAAGGTGCTGAGAGCGGGAATGATTTTCAACGTGTCAGTTGGTTTCCACAATTTGCAAGCTGAGACCACCACTGAAAAGAGTAGGAATTTTTCACTTTTGTTAGCAGATACAGTTATCGTCACAAATGAAGGCCATGATGTGGTTACTCAATTGAGCTCCAAAGCCTTGAAGGATGTAGCCTATTCTTTCAATGAAGATGAGGAAGATGAGGAGGAGGTTAAAGTGAAAACTGATTCAAGCAGGATGGGAGCCTTGTATTCCAAGGCAACACTTAGGTCAAACAACCAAGAAGAGCTCCGGAGGCAGCACCAAGCAGAACTTGCCCGTCAGAAGAATGAAGAAACTGCTCGTCGTCTTGCTGGTGGAGGAGCTTTAACTGGGAATAGCAGGAATGCTGCTAGGGCCTCAAGTGACCTTGTTGCCTATAAGAGCATTAATGATCTACCGCCTCCAAGGGAGATGATTATTCAGGTTGACCAAAAGAATGAAGCCATTCTTCTACCAATATATGGTACTATGGTTCCTTTCCATGTGGCTACTGTTAAGACTGTTTCGAGCCAGCAGGATACCAACCGTAACTGTTATATCCGTGTCATTTTCAATGTCCCTGGTACCCCTTTTACACCTGTTGATGCAAATGCTTCTAAGAATCAGGGTGCTATTTACCTGAAGGAAGTTTCATTTCGTTCCAAGGATCCAAGGCACATAAGTGAAGTGGTTCAGCAGATTAAAACTCTTAGACGGAATGTTATGTCCAGGGAATCTGAGAGAGCCGAAAGGGCAACTTTGGTGACTCAGGAAAAACTTGTACTTGCAGGGAATAAATTCAAACCAGTTAGGCTGTCCGACTTATCAATTCGTCCCTCTTTCGGTGGTCGTGCAAGAAAGCTTCCGGGTACATTGGAAGCTCATGTTAATGGTTTCCGGTACTCGACCTCAAGACCAAATGAGCGTGTTGACATCATGTTTGGCAACATCAAGCATGCGTTCTTCCAGCCAGCAGAGAAGGAGATGATTACCCTTGTTCACTTTCATCTGCATAACCACATAATGGTAGGAAACAAGAAAACCAAGGATGTGCAATTCTATGTTGAGGTAATGGATGTGGTACAAACACTTGGTGGTGGAAAGCGGTCTGCCTATGACCCAGATGAGATTGAGGAAGAACAGAGAGAAAGAGATCGGAAGAACAAATTCAACATGGGCTTCCAGAATTTTGTGAACCGGGTTAATGATATGTGGAGCCAGCCCCAATTTAAAGGACTCGACCTGGAGTTTGATCAACCTTTGAGAGAACTTGGGTTCCACGGGGTGCCCTATAAATCATCAGCATTCATTGTGCCAACGTCAAGCTGTTTAGTTGAGCTGATAGAGACCCCATTTCTTGTGATAACCTTGAGTGATATTGAGATTGTCAACTTGGAGAGAGTTGGATTTGGGCAGAAGAACTTTGATATGGCAATTGTCTTCAAGGACTTTAAGCGTGATGTCATGCGCATAGATTCCATTCCTGTCTCCGCACTTGATGGCATCAAGGAGTGGCTCGACACAACCGACATCAAGTATTACGAGAGCAAGATGAATCTGAATTGGCGTGAAGTATTGAAGACCATAACTGATGATCCCCAAAGGTTTATAGAAGAAGGTGGTTGGGAATTTTTAAACATAGATGCTTCTGACTCAGAATCTGGAGCTTCGGAGGAGTCAGACCAAGGTTATGAACCTTCAGACGCTGAACCAGAGTCAGATTCAGAAGACGATGCCTCTGATAGTGAATCTCTGGTGGATTCCGAGGAAGAAGAGGATGAGGATGATGAAGACTCGGAGGAAGAAAAAGGCAAAACATGGGAAGAGTTGGAGAAGGAGGCAACCAACGCAGATAGGGAGAAAGGAGATGAACCAGACAGCGAGGACGAGAGCAGGAGAAAGAAGAACTTTGGCAAGTCACGATCTGGTCCAAGTTCTGCTGCTCCTAAGCGAATGAAGTTTAGGTAGTTTGCTGAATCGATTTGTTTTAGAACAGTTATCAAGTGTATTACAAGTAGAATTTCCTTGGAAGTGTTTGTTAGATAGTTATCAAGCTTAGTTTAGTTGTGGTAGCCTTGGTGTACGATGGGTACTTCTAAGTTATTTCTCCTTGCACTCCACTTTGGGTCGTTGGACCACGATGGAGTTTGTTAGTCTAGGTTCGACATTTCTGTTTACCTTCGTTTTGCTAGATATCATGTTTTTATGTACGCGTTTATAGTTGGGTGTCCGCGCAAACATTTCTGTTGGTAGTTATGGTCATGAATTATCTGCATTTGATTTCAGAGTAAACTTGACGTTACTCTACTTTTGCTTCCATGAAGAGAGGATGTTGCACATTACAACTTGGGAAGCTAATGCATTGTAAAATTTGCTTGCTAGGGTCAAGTACATGTAGAAGGTTCAGTGGAGTTGCGTTTTGTTTTCTAGCAGGATAGGCTTGGTGCATTGTACCTGTTTCACTGTTTATATCAGTAGTAGCAATTTTCTCGTAGTTATTTGTCTTACGACTTTTGTTACTCCTCGTTATTTATTGTGCTTGTGCCCTTGGAATCTGAAGCTGTGAAGCAATAATGCGAAACCAGGGGGGGTGTGTATGCTGCACTCGACTCTCTACCTCCTCGAGGTAGGGATATCTGTGTTAGTCGCGCTATCCTAGCTCATATCAGCAAGTTATTCCAAATGTCCACTATATATGATGCGAATTGTGAAGTGGTTGTTATATGTTGAACCTTTTTTTCTTTCACAAAGTGGATGATAATAACTCGTAGCCAAATATCGATTTATTTGTCACAAGAGTCGGACATTTACCATGCAATTAGTTCTTACTATTTACCAATTCCATCAATAGGATGATTTTCAACCCCCAGTCACCAATGAGAATACTGCATGTCTTCTTTTAATTAGTCATCATGCCACGTCACTCGTGAGTGTATTACATACCCTTTGTAATTTTAGCTGATTGTCAAAAAAATGTCAAAATGACACGATCAAGGCCTACTACGAGTGTTTAAAATGTATAAAACTTACTTGAAGTGTCTAAGTGAAAAGTCATGCCAACTTTAAGTGTCTGTCGATGGATCTCGCCTCAAGTAAAAGCACTTGCATGGCAATGACATACAACAATAAAAAGATATAGGCAAGAACAAAGGCAACAACAACCCCTTTCGCCATGCATAAACTAAACCAATAATTAAGATAAAGCACGAAAATGAAAGCTTCTATAAATACAGATACACCCAATACATTGAAACTCATTGCCCATGGATAAAGAAAAACCGTTTCAATATCGAAAACAACAAAAACTAGAGCTTCCCACAAAGGCAAGAATCATTTTATTGTTTGTGCTGAGGGATGTCAAAATATAAAGGTGAGGTTGGATATTTACAGATAGTACTGGAGAATAGTCATGTCAATAATATCTAACCACTAAGAAAGCCACCACTTGAACTGGGGATTTTGATAACTCCCCTCAATACATTTGATGGTAGACTGCTCTTATTCGATCCGTGTAAGTTTTCTGGTGATTCAAGTGCTCGAGAAGTCTGTAGAGCCATCTCGGCATGGAGTTGGAGGCAAGTCATAGCCAGCTGCAAAATGAGAAGTAATTACATTGGCTACGTAAAGCAGAGAAGAAAACTCAAACATGGTATTGTACGAGAATATGAGAACTGGAAAATCAAGATTAAGAGACCAGAAAACAAAACCAAAACAGTGTTTAGACGACTGTTCATAAGGAGTGATTGATGGTAACAAGAACTACGCGTTGGATATATCAATTGCAGCATATACCAATGACATTAAGCAAAAAGATGATTTATTTGAACAAGCAAAGTGTAATCATTAACAAGTAACCTGAAGACAATGCGAGATAATTTCTCGTGCCTGACACACAATAAGACCCAATGAAAGCAAATAGCTTGAACTTGAATCCTTGGCTAACAACTCGTGAAGTTAGAACAAACAAATTTTGAGTTTTAACAATTAAATTTCTAATGACTTCCTGCAAAGGGATTCATGTACACGATTCTTACACTTCAGGATTTTGGTCTTACTTCTCCTTCGACTTGTTTTTTTAAGGGGAGGTTTGGAGCAACGGTAAAGTTGTCTCTGTGTGACCTATAGGCTATGGTTCGAGCCATGGAATCAGCCAGCTAACAATCTACAAAGTAATAGGTGTGCATAAAACAAATAGAACAGAAGTTATAGAGGGGGGCATTTAGCTCGTTTTACATACTGTGTAGCATTCCCTATCGGTGTCAGATTCAGCAATATGAAGTGCCCAGCTGCGAACCCACTCAAGTCCTTTTGAAATTTCAGAATTCCCCTCAACCAAGGCAGCTGCCACGGAGGAGGGATGAAGAGAAATCAAGATGCATGAGGCAGTAAACAGGACAGATCTCCTAACATAAGCTTCCACGTGATGAGATATCTCCCTGCCAGTATAGAGAGGGAAATCTTAAGTGAGCATCAAAATGTAAACAGAAAAAAGTAAATCAAGACTGGAATTCCCACTGACAAACTGTGCATTGTCCAATTCCAAGTAACAATTACAAATGGAGACAGGTAACTTCCACTCAGTTAAAAGAAGATAAACATTTTTTCTTTTTCGTTTTATTTTTTGGATAAAGGGGACAGTTTATTTTAGAAGTTAAAAGAAGATAAAACATGTTTTCTCCAGTAACAACTCATCTTCTATTCCAAGACATTTGCAAGGTTAGATGGGTAGCAGTGAAAGGAGGTATTATTCTCTGACATCATTTATAAGAGTTACTACCTTGATCTTAACAATTCCAAAAGAGGAGATGCCAAAATAGATGCCTCTGGATGCATGGCTGAACACTTCATACAAACACCAAGCATGTAGATAAACTTCCCCAAAACAATGAAGTCCCTGCCAAGCAAATCTACACCGTGCCTTTTCTTATCAAATCCTTCCATGGCTGGAAGCATAAAAGCCGCTGCATACTGGGGAAACTTATTCTGGGACCATTCAAGCTGGCTTACCGGTAAAGCTGAATGAAGGCTCCAACGGCGTGTCTTTCCTCTCGTGATCTGACCTGATTTAAGGGGAAGTTCTCTCTCATAAGAATGAGACCAATTCAAAGGAGTCCCTGGTGTTGAGATTTCCTTCCAAGGGCCGGCTCCTGGAGGACCAATAGGTTTTGGCATGAACCATGCTTCAGCATCCATGGATGATACAAGAGGGTTAGACCGTTGTTTAAGTCTTGAAATCCTTGTATTTGCAAGCTCCTGTGCAGCCTCCGTCATTACATCAAGTATCATTAACCGCTGGCTGACATCTAAATTTGGTGAATAAAGTAAATTATTTAGTGTACTGAGAGATTCATGAGGACATGTGACAATCAAAGCAACAATCGCTTTTTGTCTCTTCTCTTCAGCAGACTCTTCCTCCCCTTCAATAGTTGAATCAGAGCAGCGAACTTGTATAAGACTTCTGGTTAGATCAGAAGCTACAAACTTGAGCTCATCAGGTGAAGCTCGTACAAGCTTCTCAACAACATCAATAGCCTTATAAACCTGCTAAGAGGAAAGACGTCAATAATGGCACAGGAGAGAACTTTTCTCATCTACATCATTGATAGCCTCAGAGCATATGTATTACTGAATACCAAACTATTTTTTAGTAATATTGATAACTATAAACTAATAGTTAGCCGACCAATTCTCGTTCTACTTTACAAGCTGGTACAGGTTATTCATAGCAACAAAAAGGGTATCATAGCTTGTTCATTTCTTAAAAGGATGACAAAATTAACACTCTGCAGATTGTCTGATATATGGATAAGAATTTGAACTCACACCATCAGCATCATCAGATTTCCTTAGTGCTCCAACCACATCCACTAACTGCGAGAAATTTCTTTTCAGATCAGCATCATCATCTGACAAGTTATATGGCTGCAAAGACGAGTCATTCGAAGACTCGGAAGTTTCACTTGCATTATCCTCATCATCTTTACTAGAGTCAACCTCATTATTTAGAGATGCTGGATCAATGATCTCATCTGGATCAACAGTATCAAATCCAAGTAATTTCTTCTTTTTACTCATCACGTTGTCATGTGTGCTGGCAGCAGCTATAGTGTTTAATACCTTTGCAGCTACTGTGGTTGAAGAACCCTTATCTCCATCTATGTTTGTGGGCCTAGCCAATAATCTTTTTTCAGGGGTTAATAAACCAAAGTCCCAGTCAATAGCTTCCTCACGGCAACTATCGTCAAGATAGAGAGGATTTTGGGGGTCAATTACTTTGGAAAATGCTAATGCAACACTGCTAGCCATTTTTCGAATCAAATGGTCAGCACTTTCCAACCTACCTGTTAGCAACCACAAAAAGATACGAGAAGAATTAAATCAACTAGTTAATAGTCATCCAGAGAGATATTGTTGAACAGCAGTAAGAGCGAAATTTTACAGCTCACTCCTTCAAGAATACAGTGCATTGCATTCTTGGTTGCATCTAAATCTTCTTTAGACATCTTCTCTAAGCAAAGGCCTACGGCAGCAGTTATATCTGGATCTTAAGTTAAGGAACCATAAAAATCTTGAGTAGAACCTAAAGAAAGTACAGATCTTACAACTTTTCTCAACCAAAAGAAAAACAGTAGATGCAAAATTTACAGCTACAAGAAAAGAAAAAGAATACAGGCTTGCTGCTCAATTGAAGTTGATTGCACAAAATCCCGTTTGGACCAAGCCATCACAAGACGCTGAAGAGTCTCTGAGAGAGTACGGAGGTTACAGGCTTTTACTGATGAGGAATTTTCAGGGGAACATTGGAAAACAGCAAAGTGAAGAATCCACCTCAAGCAATTACTTGGGAATACTTTCCACAGTAAAAATTTCTCAAGAAACATGGACCTGAAAGAGAAAATTGAAGAAAAGATGCATCAATATAAAAAACGATGTCGTATCTAATCTTTTCAAGACAATCAAAAAGGAATCCAAGTTCTATCATAATAATGCACAGTGAATATTCACAACCTAATTGAGGCTTGTTGCTGGTAAACCTGATGAAACAATATCCACAAAATCCAGTGAGCTTCAATATCTCCTGTATTTTGAGCTGCTAATTGTTTGAGTAGCTGTTCAGTCATTCTTTCTAAGGAGTAAGGGTCCTTGATTGACTCCATCATCTTCAACCAAAATCGCAAACCAGGTGTGGATTGAAATGCTTCACCAATAGGGATATCCGAATTTGGTGGTAAGAAACTCTGTACGTGTTTATGTATTTCAGGAACCACTACACCTAACAGCACATCTACAATTGCAGAAATAGATTCCACCTTATAAACTGATATATCGAATTATTTGTACAAATAAAAAATTACTCCCTCTGTCCCAAATTATGTGATGCAATTTGACACCTGACAGGGCACAAAGTTTAAGAAACAAAGGACTTTTGAAACTTGTGGTCTAAAACAAGTCATACATTTGTGTGGATATAAATCATCTCATTAAGAGTAAAATGAAAAGTTTAAAGTTAATTTGTTTCTATATATAGAAAGGTATAATTCCTCTTGGGACAAACTAAAAAGGAAAGTGCATCATATAAATTGGGACAACAGGAGTAAGATTCTTTGAACAATTTGCTTGTGTTGATCAAATGTACCTGCTGATCCTCGCCGACTAATGCGAGCAAATGCTTCACCCATTAACAACATGACGCCACCTAATTTGTTTTTATCAACGTGATCTCCTCCATCTAAAAGCTTGTCCCATTCATGTGCTCCAGCAAGAAGTTGGGCGGTGATATGTCTGAAGAACACGCTGAAATTCACTGGTAAAGAGTGGAACAAGACCAAGGAGGCAAAAAAGGAATAAAGAACGAAGAGAAGAAAACTACAGTATGTATGCAGAAGTAGCATCCCCTGCCGGACCAGAGGGAAAAAAATTGAAAACAAAATTCAATTGTCAAGTGAACTGTGAACAACCCCTTACAACCCACAAGTGTGGGAGGAGAGAGAGAGAGAGAGCTGTCGGTAAGTTTTCTCTGCCCATAACACAAAGCGATTGAAAAAATTTCCAGCTCATTTGTGGAGCTCAACTTAATATCATGATAGATTCAACAACTTACTGCATGAAAGTAGACAATCTAGTCAGAGGGAACTTTATCCCAAAAAAGAAGGTAAAAAGGATACTGTGATGATAATGCATTTGGGGTTCTTGCTTGTGCTTTATCAGGTATAGACGTAAGGAGTTGGACCACCTGGGATATAATCTGCTTAAGCTCTTCATGGGCAAGATCTTCCTGACAGTAAGTAGACAATTCTCGAGCAATCTGGGTAACTCCCATATTGTCAAGCAAACAAAGCACAAGCAATCTGCAGTCAGAGTTCAATAGATGAGAAGTAAGGTAAGCCATTACTTTGTGAGACACCATTCAAACAAGCCTACATAGTCTTGTATGAATTAGACATCAGTGATCAAGATAATACTCAAACATTGCACCACAATGAGCCAGAATACACTCCCATAAACGAATGGAAAAATACGCTAGGCAGAACAAAGCAATGTGCTAACAACCATCAATAAAACCACTCAGTTAATATATCTTGCATAGCTTCCCACCAATTTCATCTTGGGAGTATAATTAAATAAACATGTAACTTTTTATCCTGACTAGTTCTTAAGTGATAACTGCCTAAAAATTTCAACAGTCTTGCACATGCACATTTCTAGACAATGGTCTTATTATTCATAGTCTGATTTAGTATGAAGAATAAAATCACTGTCTAGAAATGTGCAGGTGCAAGACTGTGGTCCCCACAAAGGTAGGGGTAAGGTCTAAGTACATCTTTCCCTCCCCAGATTCAACTTGTGGGATTACACTGGATATGTTGTTGTTTTTGTTGTAGTCTGATTTAGTGAAATATAATGCAACGAAATAAAGCCAACGAGGAAACTATTTCATGTGCATGTATATGACAGCATAGAATCGTTAAGACTGCATTCTCACTTTGCCAGAACTCACCACAGAGAGATAACACGTACTAAATAGGAACTCTATGAACCACATATACACAAAGTGGAAGATACTTTGCTACCTTTCAGCATTTGAGTGGACGGAACGGGTATCATCATCCCTACGACCTCTCCATTGTAGACAAGGACCTATTTTTTTAACAACCTCAATGACTTGGCCTCTCAAAAAGAATACATCATAGACGTGCATCCTCGCAGAAATGGGGAGACATGCCAGCCAATCATAAGCCACATCTGAAAAAAGAAAAGACGAAAAAAGATGAGACTCGTCATTATAAGAAACCAACCAAGACATTAAGATGATAATTCCAGACGCGCTCTCTGTCTAAGGAAGCATATCAATTTACAGAAAAGCATCATTACAACAGTTATTATTCTAAAATGTGTCTATGTAAAGACAAATCAACTGTGCATAGAGCGAACTGAATACAACAAACACAATGAGCAACATGCATCAGAGAAAGTAAAAGTTTCATTCGCAATTACTTGCTAAAACCAATTCCATATGTATAAAAATTTCCTCCGGGGTCTTAATTTATTTATTTGTTTACTAAAGATAACGAGCTATATGAACCAAAGGATATGGAAGTTGCACCTCACGATTACTTCTGAAAACCAATTAAAGAAATACAAAAGAAGCAGTTTGAAAAACTTCCTCTGGGGTTCTAATTTTTTTTGATCCCATGCATAAAAAACCATAAAGACCAAAGAATTAAACTATAACTACAGTGCAAAGAAGTATGACACTGTTTATTTTAAAATCATGTTACAAATAAAAGGATCTTATCATAACAATTAAAAAAAAAACAGAGATCTTGTCATCTGACTAAGTGACCAGGATTATCAACTTTACCATATAACAAAATCTTAGCCAATGTTGCGAATGCAGGGCCTTTGTAGAAAATCTTCCACCATTCATCTCTCTCATGTGTATCCGGGAGTCTCGCACTTGTTAACTTCAGTAAAGAACAATTTAAACATTACAAGAAAAGAAAACCCAGTAAACACAACAGTATAGTCCAAGAAACAATTAGCTATGTACCTGTTCCCTGTACTGCTCGTTAACACAACCTATAAATTGACCAAAATTAGAGAAAAGATTATTTATTTTCAGAGGAGGAAAAAAAAAAGGGGGGGGGGGATTCCTAGAGAACAGAGAAGTCGAGGTAGCAGCAAAAATAATTGTGTCACCAAACAACAACAACATACTCAGCGTATTCCCACAAAGTGAGATCTGGAGAGAGTAGAATGTACGCAGACCGTACCTTTCCGATAGACCCCCGGCTCAAGATAAAATATGACCAGAAAAAGACGTAATGAAAGTACAAGAGATAATAGACAATAAACAAAAACAACAGACAGTCACAGAACTAAACTACAACAAAATAATACTACAACCACACTACACGAAACACTAGATAGTATCAGAAGCCAAAGAACAAAAAACTACTAGAAGAGAAGTCCTACAACTACTAATAAGGACAACAAGACACTGCACTCCGTCCGACCTACTAACCTTCTACCCTAGAATTTAGTAGCACTAGTTAGACAAAAATTGAGACATTAATTAACCATAAAGTTTATTTAACACTGAGAGCGCACCTGCGATGGAGTGAGAGTCAAGCGGGAAGAGACGAAGGGCGAGGGAATGAAGAGCACAAATGACTTGATCAATGTGTTTGGCATCTTTGATTGAGGCAAAGACCTGACCCACCTTCTCTAGAACCTCTTTCTTTCGCCTTGATTCTGCTTCCTTCTCCATAGACCCCAGAGGAGTTTGTCTTTCTTTTTGTTGTTTTTTTCAGCAGGAATCAATAATTGGAAGTTTAAGTCTGATTGTCGGAATAGATTAACCGGATTAACAAGCCATAACAAGCATAATAAGAAGCTTAACGTGTTTGAATTCCATCTGTAGTGGAAAATACTTAATAAGTCATCCGAAACCCGGATTTTCGACCCGAAGCATAATTGATGTATGAAAATCCATGAAAATTGCAACAAATAATAAATATGAAACCTATAACTTCAGAAATACAATAGATTCAATGCTAAGAACCTTAAAGGTCTAACCCATAAAACTTTAACTTTTGGATCCTGTCTCTGATCAACACCAGTATTTTGCACTTGGGTTTCGAAATATCATTTTATTGTTGTGCAATAGCTGTGAGTTACTAATGACATTTTAAAATTGAAAGAAGAAGATACAACAACAACAACAACATACCCAGTATATTCCCACAAAGTGAGGTCTGCGGAGGGTAGAAAGTACGCCCCATCGAGAAATAGAACTGACTAATCCTAAGTCAAAGGGTCGAGAAACTCAACGCCACTATTCTTGAACAACTTGGAGCCGGGCAGACCATACCTTTACCTCAAAGGTGAAGTAAAGAGGCCGTTTCCGATAGACCCCCCCGGCACAACTTATATTGGCAGGCAATTATATAACCAAGATTGAAGAACTTCACTCCAACACCTCTATCACTATCAGTAAATACCAAGTAGTAGAAAATAGAACCCTAGGTGCCCCCAAACACAAAAGGAAGGAGCATACAGCAACACAGACAAAAAAAAAACTTACTTTGTATTTCCAAAGTAACTTTCTATTTTCCAAACCACACATAGCTTATATTACAACAAGAACAACAACAAGAACAACAACAACATACCCAGTGTATTCCCAGAAAGTGAGGTCTGGGGAGGGTAGAATGTACGCACACCGTACTTTTACCTCAGAGGTGAAGTAAAGAGGCTGTTTACGATAGACCCCCAGCTCAACTAATATTGGCAGGCAATTATATAACCAAGACTGAAGAACTTCAACACCTCTATCAAAGTAGATACCAAGTAGAAACTAGAACCCTAGGTGCCCCGAACACAAAAGGAAGGAGCATACAACAACACAGACAAAAAAAAACTTACTTTGTAGAAACCTTTCATACCTCTTCCTATTCCATTGCAACATCAATTATTTTTGTTGTTTTTTCATTAAGGACTAACCAAATGTTACGAATTCGACAACAATTGCTTTTAATATCTGGTATGTAGAAGAATTTTCCAAACCACACATAACTTATATTACATCAACAACAACAACATACTCAGTGTATCCCCACAAAGTGTGGTCTGGGGACACATAGACCGTACCTTTACCTCAGAGGTGAAGTAAAGAGGTTGTCCCCGGCTCAACTTATATTGGCAGGCAATTATATAACCAAGATTGAAGAACTTCATTTCAACACCTCACTATCAGTAAATACCAAACAGAAAAGGAAGGAGCATACAGCAACACAGGCCAAAAAAAAAAAAACTGAAGCAAACCATGCTGATAAGACCGGTATTTTGCACATGGGTTTTCAAAATCTTACCGGAAAGAGTGATTCTTGCACCGGAAACTTGCTCAATTGATGAAGGGGTACATACTTTCAGATTCTTATAGGTACAAACATTTGAAGTTTGATTATAAAGGGGCTAAATATTAAATATTTTGTGAATTTGGTCTATTTTTTAAATAATGGTGCCTCAAAGTGGCTATTTTGTGCACTTGTCCTATTGAAAATCGGTTAAAAGTGCACAAAATAGGCCATCTAAGGGTTTATCAAATAAGTTTAGTCACTTCAAAATAAAATTTTAAAGTATATTTATTCAAAGTTGTAATGTTTGCGTTTGAAGTTACAAAATTTACCTGAAGTTTGACACATTTGTTGTATATTGAAAAATCGGATCGAATCGTATTAATTTGATTCTGATTTTTAATTCAATTTTATTTTGCTTATAACTTTGATATTTTAATTATAAGATCTCATTTTTCGGTTAATTGAACTTCTGGGAAGAAGTGTTTGGACAAACTCCACTTGCATTGCTTTCACGGAGAGATGAATTCGATTTTTCACCAATTATTATTCAACTATTGATGGATGTGGGTTTCAATTTGTCGAGGAGTGAGCTTGATCATGGGCTAATCACAAGTTTGGATTCTATGATGGAAAAAAATTGAGTCTATATCGTTGTTTCCTAATAGCTTGAAGCTAAAGAAAAAGAGTTTTTTCGGACACTTTAAGAAGAGGAATGAAGAGGTTGGTAAGAAGGTTGATATTTATATAAAAACTGGACCAGATTGATCGAAAAATTTTCAATGGTTATTTAAAAGAATGAATTGGTTCACAGAGAAAGAGGGCATCGAAAAAATTGAACCGATTTAATTTGGGTTTAATATTCGGTACGCTCTTTCAAATAATTGAAAACCGAAAAACCAAACTTATTGCATACCCCTATGCTAAGGCCAAACTTTCGACGTATGCGTCTGAAAAGTTTGACTAAAAAATCTCAAACTTCAAGCATCAAAATTTGAACTTATAATTTTTGAAAGTATCTATAAATTAAATAGTTGGGTGCTTGTAGAAATATTGCGTACAATAAACCCTTGTGGTTCGACCTCTCCGACGCACGCAGTTCATAGCGGAAACTTTAGCTACCGAACTGTGTTTTTAAATTAAATAGTTGGTGTAAAACTGGTTACTTTGGTAAAATGTTACAAAAGAAAATTTGGGATTCAGAAGCGGGTCATCTGCCTCTTTTCTATCGATACGGTGTCGTTTTCTTCTTCCTCGAAGGGCCATGAGCCGTCGACCTACGGTGTCGAAAGTTCATCGGATGAAAATTACCTTTTTGTCCAAGTGAAAAATGCCGGCTAGTGCTTTGTATCAATCAGCATCATCACCAATTTTCAATGGCCGCATCAAGGTCCGTATCTCATAATTACTTAATTCTTTTTTTTTTTTTGTGTGTGTAATCTCTGTTTTTAAGTTTAGATCTCTTTATAATGCTTATGATTGGGTATTTCTAGTGGTGACTAGAACTAGTCGAGGTGTGCGAGTTGGTTCGGACACCACGTAAGACGAACTAAAATGAATTAAGAAAGAAGAAGAAGAAGAATATCCTAAGGAGCAATTTTTTTTAAAAAAACACTAGGTGATTTCGTCCCATTTGTCCTGTTCTGTCCTTGGTGGACATAGTTACCTGGTACATGTTGTTTGTTGCTAGTGGGAGGTTGCTGGAATTCTGTGTGATTAGTCGAGCTGTGCGTAAGTTGGCCCGGACACCACAATTATCGAAAGAAAGAAGAAGAAGAAGAAGAATATCCTAAGGAGTAATTTAAAAAAACACTAGGTGATTTTGTCCCATTTGTCCTGTCCCAGAGTTACCTGGTACATGTTGTTTGTTGCTAGTGGGAGGTTGCTGGTATTCTGTGTGATTAGTCGAGCTGTGCGTAAGTTGGCCCGGACACCACAACTATCAAATGAAAGAAGAAGAAGAAGAAGAAGAATATCCTAAGGAGTAATTTAAAAAAACACTAGGTGATTTCTTCCCATATGTCCTATCCTGTTCTAGCATTGGGGGACTGAGTTATCTGGTACATGTTCCTTGTGGGAGATAGCAAGTATCTCGTGTTATTAGTCTAGGTGTGCGCAAGCTGGCCCAAACACCACAAATATCAAAAATATAAAAAATATCCTAAGGAGCAATTTAAAAAATACTAAGTGATTTCTTCCCATCTGTCCTGTCCTAGCTTTGGTGGACAGAGTTACCCGGTACATGCTGCTGGTGGAGGTAGCAGGTATCCAGTGTAATTAGTCGAAGTGTACGCAAGTTGGCTCGGACACCACAATTATAAAAAAAAAAGAATAATAATAATAATATCCTAAGGAGTAATTTAAAATAACACTAGGTGATTTCTTCCCATATGCCCTGTCCTATCGTAGCCTTGGTGGACAGAGTTACCTGGTACATGTTGCTTGTGGGAGGTAGCTCGTGTAATTAATCGAGGTGTGCACAAGCTGGCCCGGACACCATAATTATCAAAAAATATAAAAAAATATCCTAAGGAGCAATTACAAAATGATCATGAACAGATACTCATTGTAATCTGTGTTCTTAATTTTAGATCTCTTTATATTGCTTATGATTGGGTATTTCTAGTGGTGGGAGATAGCACGTACCTCGTGGAACTAGAACTAGTCGAGGTGCGTGCTGGTTCGGACACCACATAATACGAACTAAAATGAATTTAGAAAGAAGAAGAAGAAGAATATCCTAAGGAGCAATTTTTAAAAAAATACTAGGTGATTTCTTCCATCTGTCCTAGCCTTGGTGAACAGAGGTACCAGACCTGTTGTTGGTGGGAGGTAGCAGGTATCCCGTGAATTAGTTGAGGTGTGCTCAAGTTGTCCCGGACACCAAAATTGGGTATTTTTAGTGTTTGGAGATAGCACGTACGACGTGGAACTAGAACTAGTCGAGGTGTGCAAGCTGGTTCGTACACCATGTTATACGAACTAAAATGAATTAAGAAAGAAGAAGAAGAATATCATAAGGAGAAATTTCAAAAAACACTAGGTGATTTCTTCCCATCTATCCTAGCTTTAGACTTGGTGAACAGAGTTACTTTGTGCATGTTACTTGTGGGAGGTAGCAGGTATCCTGTGAATTAGTTGAGGTGCGCGCAAGTTGGCCCGCACCACAATTATCAAAAAAATAAAAAATATCCAAGGAACAATTACAAAATGATCCTGAACTATCCTAAGGAGCAATTACAAAATGATCCTGAACTTATACATAATTGAAAGAAAGAAGTATAGAGAATAGAGAGAAGAGAATCACTTTTACTGATTATACTTTCAAAAGTGATTACAATGATCATCCGCAGCAGATTATATAGAGAAATGAATCAAGGAAAAGAGAGGGAAAGTTAGTTGGTAACTAATTTCCGGAACAGTTGTGAGGCTCGCATGTGCCTTCTTACAACTCTAACTACTTATTTTAAGTTTTTAACCACCATGTAACTAAATTGCCAGCTCGCTAATTACCACTTAATCGACTTGCTAAAAACAGTAATCAATAAAATCTGGATCGTATCAAATACCACCCCTACAAACAATCATTGTCCTCGAGGATTAAAATGAGGAAATCTGGACTGGAATTCCAGTAGGTCTTCCCAGGTACTATCTTCTGAGGCTTTGTGGATCCATTTAATTAAGGGTGGACGTTCGATACTTCGATTCGGTACTTAGGGATTTGGTTGATCAATTGTGTTTAGCAAATACTGTATCAAAGTAATTTGGTACGGTTTCGGTTTGCTAAAGCAGCAGGCAGCAGCTATGTAATTGTAAAAGACAATTGGGATCCACATATTTGGGGTTAAGCTATGACAAGACTACTGGGTATACTAAAAAAGTTTGGTATTACTGCAACTTTAAAACCGAGAACCGTACCATAGACCGAACTTCTGGAAAATTCATACCGAAGTACCAAATTAATTTGACTCGGACCGGTATTTCAGATCCTATGCCCACCCCTACATTTAACAAATACTTGAGTAACAGCCTTGCCATTTCTAGGGACCCTCCGCTTATCCAGAAGTGCCTCAGGGTCTGATAAAATGTAGTGGCATCAGAGTGAACTTGAGGCAAGTGCACTGAAGCTGTGTGGGAGCAAAGCTTCTTCTTCAATTGGGATATATGAAATGTGGGGTGAATCTGTGTGTGAGTAGGAAGTGCTAGAGTGTAGGCCACCGTTCCAACCTTGACCACAACCTGAAAGGGTCCATAAGACTTCGCTGAAAGCTTCTGAAAAGAGTGATTCTTCGTAGACAACTGTCTATATGGATGCAACTTCACATAGACCCAATCACCAACATTGTATGATCTCTCAGACTCCCAGTCCTTCCCTTATCAGCCTAGGACTTCATCCAGCCTTGAGCCCTCTCAAGATGGATGTTAGAGCTCTCAGAGTTGCGTGCCTTGCCCGTAAACTCCTGTCCACCACATATAGCTGAGAATCAAAGGGCATATAGGGTAGTAAAGGTGGAGGCTTTTGGCCATAAACCACCTCACAAGGGGTCATGAGGGAAGAGGAATAGTAAGTGGTAGTATAATACCACCATTCAGCTAGGGGCAACTACCGTGGCCATTTGTTAGGTTTCTGAGTTTCTCAGAGATGATGCACCTTAGATAACACCCCAAACATCTGCTATCAACCTTTGTCTGACCTTCAGTTTGGGGATGGTATACAGTGGAACTGAGCAATGAAACTGTGCATTTTAGACAATTCTCTCCAAAATTTACTAGTGAACACCACATCTCTATCAGAGACTATGGTCCTGGGCATACCATGTAGTTTGAACGCATTGTTCATGAAAATCTGAGCCACATCTAAAGCTGATAGGAATGCTTTAAGGGCATGAAATTAGCAGCTTTGCTAAGTTTGTCCACAACCACAAAGATTACTTCCTTGCGTGCAACCTTAGGAAGTCCTTCCATAAAATCCATGGAGATGTCTTGCCAAACTTTCTCAGGGATAGGCTGGAGAAACCTTGGGTGGCTCTGTTTTCACCCTGAGATCTCTGAATAGTATCACATTCCCTGATGTAAGTATAAATATCCTGACTCATCCTCTTCCAGTAGAAGTCTTGCTCTTGCTTGAGCATTTGCAAGGTAGCAATGATACTTGAATGACCTCCCATTGGGCTATCATGGTAAAAAACTATCAACTTTCTCCTAACAATGTCATCATGTCCTACCATCATTCTACCCTTTCTACTCAGAATGCCAGACTGGAATCTGTAGTGTGGCTTAGTAACACTAGCTGTTTGGATGGCCTGCAATAACTTCTGTAAGGTAGGATCTTATGCCCATGTCTGTTTCACCTCCTCTAACAGACTAGAGTAGAGGCCAGAGCTGCTGCATAGTTGGATATCTTCTCCTCTTCTGGACATGGCATCAACTATTGTGTTCTCCTTGCCCTTCGTATAAATTATGGTGTAGTCGTAGTCAAGTAGCTTGACCAATCACCTTTGTTGGCTTGGGGTGGCGATTCTGTTCCAACAACAACGTGTAGGCTATGGTGATCCATTTTTCTAACTAAATGCCTTCCCAGGAGATAAGGTCTCCATTTCTAAACTGCAGTTACTAGTGCAAACAGCTAATACAGATAAGGCCATGTTCTTTGCAAACAGCCCTTTACTAAAAAAAGCAATTGGTCTATTTTCCTGAGCCAACACATCACCAATGCCTCCCTCGATGCATCAGTCTCAACAATAAATTCCTCCCCAAAGTCTGATACTGCCAGAACAGGAGCTGAAGTGAGAGCTTACTTCAAATGTTGTTATAGCTGCAGCAGACCCACAAAACCTTCCTTCCTTCAGCAAATCAGTGCGAGGTCTAGCAATGGTACCATAGCCCTTAATCAGCCTTCTCTAGTATCCAGTCAAACCTAGGAACTCCCTCAAAGCTTTAAGGGATAACTGGTTGAGGGCTTGAGGCCATTAAGAACTGTTGAACCTTTTGACTATCCATAGCTACTCCTTGTGCAGAGATTACATGTCCCAGATAACCACATGTGTCACTCCAAATGCACACTTACTCTTCTTAACAAACTGTACATTAGATCTGAGTGGCTTAAAAGCTTCTTCCAAGTGCCTCAAATGATCATTCCAGCTGGCACTATGTATGAGTATGTCATCAAGGAAAACTAGGATAAATTTTTTGAGACAAGGATGGAAATTTTGGTTCATTAGGATCTGGAAAGTCGAAGTCTATCTACCTCCCTGCGGAACACTTGAATTTGAGTGTTATGCTCTCTTATGTCAAATCACCAGAGGTACGAGAAAGGACTGCTCTGATGCTAATGAATCAAACTAAAATGAATTAAGAAGAAGAAGAATATCCCAAGGAGCAATTGCGAAATGCTCATGAACAGATACTCAATTGAAAGAAAGAAGTATAAGAAGTATAGAGTATAGTGCGAAGAGAATCAACTTTACTGGTTATACTTCCAAAAGTGACTACAATGATCATCATCAGCAGATTATATACAGAAATGAACAAGGAAAAGAGAGGGAAAGTTAGTTGGTGACTAACTTCCGGAACAGTCACGAGGCTCGTATGTGCCTTCTAACAACTCTAACTACTTCTTTTAACCACCATTCAACTAACTTGCAAGCTTGCTAATTACCACGCAGTCTACTTGCTAAAAATCAGTAATCAATAAAATCTGGATCACCACGGTCAGGGGGGAAAAAGGTTCAGATTGTGATTGGTATAAGAAAAATGTTTTATGTGGAAATTTTTTGCCATGAAAATCATTTTTTTGATCAATTCTCAAAATTTAGACAAAATAAAAGTAGATGAAATATGGTAATCTGACGAGGTAGAGGATAGAGAACAGCGATAGTGTTTCATGATATTCTTGAAGATTAAATGTTTAGAACAATGTTTAAGTCTTGGATGAAGCAATGATGTGGAGTAAGAATCCGATATTTGTAAAAATTAGAACTACTGGCCATATGCGACATAGTTATTCTCTCCCTTTTGACAGAAAATATTTTCTTGGTGAATTTTTTTTCAACAATTTAAGGTAACTGTACACCGAAAATGATTTCAAGAAGATTGAAATTGAGTGAGCTCCCTATCCTCCTCTTTTCTTACCATTTCTAATAGAAAAATGATTTAAATAAGGAGCATATCATACAAAAAATATTTGGCATTGTTCCAAATTTATTTTACACCAGCATTTTGAGCTTTGCTCAGCTAAATGTGACTACTCTAATATGCGTTTTGTTTTGTCAGGTGCAGAATTTTGGTAAAGGGCGGTGTTGAAAGGGTTTCTCATTCCCTTCTTGCCAGCCCCAAGGCCAGGAGCTCAGAGGTTTGGACGACGTGCCCTGTCGGACTTTCTTACATCTTTTCCAGATTACATTCACAATGTAGAGGTTGTCATAGAGGATTTACCTCCAGCATTTTATATGAGGCAAAAGGAACATTATGGAAGACTTACAATTCAAAAACTAGCTGTTTGTTCTTTACGAATGAGACAGTCTCACACCATGCTCGAATTGCCTGGAAACGGCTACTTCAAATTCATTCAAGTTGTGGAGCAATTCTGCCACCAATTAATAGGGTTACATGTGTGATGAGCCTTGCTTTGGCTCGCTCACATCTGGTATCTCCTGGCATTTTGGCCTTCCTTATCGGACAGCTAGCATGGAAGCAAAGTGTGCTTGCAGAAGCAGAAGGCTTCACATCCCCGGAATCGATCTACATGCATGCAAAGGATGGGCATATCTACCTGACTTCATTTATCTTCTTGCTTTTAGAGGGTTTGATATTGCTCTCTAGAGCAGTATACTTAGCTTTGTTGTTTTCCCCTTGTATACTAATGGCTCCTTTTGCGGACTCCCTTGGTATTGAGTTTAGGAAGAAGTGGCTTCGTGCTGTGAGAAAAACTCTGGAGAAGGCAGGTCCAGCATTCATTAAGTGGGGTCAATGGGCGGCAGCAAGGCCAGATCTGTTTCCAGATGATATGTGCAATGAACTTGCAGAACTCCACTCTAAGGCACCAGCACATAGCTATGCGTACACAAAAAGAAGCATTGAAAAGGCGTTTGGACGCAAGCTGCCTGAAATATTCGAAAATTTTGAGGAGGAGCCTGTCGCATCGGGTAGTATTGCTCAAATTCATCGGGCCACCTTGAAATTCCGATATCCTAGACAACGGGTCAAACCTATTCGTGTTGCTGTCAAAGTTAGGCACCCAGGCGTTGGTGAATCTATCAGGAGGGATTTCGTACTAATTAACTTGTTTGCAAAAGTTTCAAAGGTCTTCCCAGCTTTGAAGTGGTTGAGACTGGATGAAAGCATACAGCAGTTTGCGGTCTTTATGATGTCTCAAGTTGATCTGTCTAGGGAAGCAGCTAACTTGAGTCGTTTTATATACAACTTCCGCAGATGGAAGGATGTATCATTTCCCAGACCTCTATATCCTTTGGTGCATCCTGCGGTTTTAGTGGAAACCTATGAAGACGGTGAAAATATCTTGCGCTACATTGAAGAGCTTGAAGAACCTATTAAAGAGTTTGAAGGACGTGAGGGCATCCGAAGTGCCCTTGCTCACATTGGGACTCATGCACTACTGAAGATGATGTTGGTATGTCTGTGTAATTTAGCCATTCCAGAAATTCAAAGCTTGGTTATCACCACCACAAGTAATTCAAGAAGGAATATGCCAATAGAAACTTGACTGAAAGTAAAACTACTGAAGTACATAAGTAAAAGTGGGTTGCTAAGAGAATGGAGGATATCCTAGTGGAAAGAATCCTTCACCTCCAATATTGAGGTTTGATGTTCAGGTAGAAAGGACCACCACTGACTCTTGTGCAGGGGCGTTAGTAGGGGTTGGGGTTTAACATGTCCAACAACCAAAAAAAAGGGTTATTTTATCAGGGCATCATGTAGGAAGCATTATAACATACTGTTCCTCAGAAATGGAGATTGGATTCATTCTGAACTCTTAATTTCTTAATTGCTTTAATAAATGCGTAAATTAACTTGTGGGACTACATTGGGTACGTTGTTGTTGTAAATCATCTTCTGATAAAAAATAAATACCTAAAACAACTTTGCATATTGCAGTTTGAGTTTTTGCAATGGTAAAAATGCGTAAAACACTCTGGGTTAGTCACCAAATTTATCGAACATGTTGACCTCATTGATTGCTGAAGGCAACTTTTCAGTAAAGCGCAGATCTTCCTTTGTTGAACAATTATGTATTGCTGTCTCTCTTTTTTTTTTTTTTTTGGTTTTGTATAAGACGGCCATAAGCTGTCGAACTAATCTTTTCTTAGTTACAGTCTTCAAGTTGAGATTGTGTACTATTTTCTCCTATTATTAAGGGAAGTAGGGAATGCTCTTCCAGTGGGATCTTACAGTTCCTCAATTTTGCAACAGAGTCATTAAAATTATTTCTGCCCTCTTTTTGATACTATACTATTTAATTCCAGGTGGACAATTTCATACATGCAGACATGCATCCTGGGAACATTCTTGTTAGAACACCGCAAGACAGAGCTTCAGGTAAAGGACTTTTCAAATCGAAGCCTCATGTGGTCTTCCTAGATGTGGGTATGACTGCTGAGCTATCTAATAAGGATCGACTCCTTCTGCTGGAGTTCTTTAAGGCTGTGGCACTTCGAGATGGCCGCAGTGCTGCAGAAAGTACCCTTGGACTATCTAAACAACAGAGCTGTCCGAACCCAGAGGAATTCATCAAGGTGCTTTCTAGCTTTCTAGTAATTGTTGTCAAAGAATGATGAAGTCAATTAAATGTCCACGCAAGGAAAGCTAAATAGGCATATTAGTTTGCATCTAACTTGAGTTCAAGCACAGTGCATATAGTACATTACACCTCTTTCAGGGATAATAAAGGGAAGCATAAAAAAAACACTCTTTCATCTTCTCTTGGGTCCATACATGAATATGTTGAATATACTTGCAAAGTGATTCATTTTTCTGTAATTTTGTCTTCCTTATACAGGATGGTGCTACTACTGCTACCATACCACCATCTATCTGTAGCAAAATTTTTGATGCAGCATGTACGTATGCCCTAAAATAATAGAAAGTATCTAAAAAAAGGAGATGCACAGTATATAGGTGAAAGACGTCCCAAGTGAAGCTGCTCTTTGATGTTTGCTTGTGTGAACAGTGAAGATGAGAATCAATTGTAAAAAGCTGTTTTCCCACTTATTTTTCGTCCGATGAATACAAATATTTATTTTTTAGTTTCTTTAGTGAATTATGTCAAAACCCCCAATTTTTTTAGATTCATGTCTTTGTTGAATAACATAAGGTAAACTTTGGTAATAAATAGGACGTGGAGGGAACTTTTAACTTTTGGAAGACACCTGAAGGGGATGACATTCATCCGGCGGATTGCATGCAACAATTGCTTGAGCAAGTTAGACGTCATCGGGTGAATATTGATGGCAACATTTGCACTGTGATTGTGACTACTTTGGTGTTGGAGGTACCTTACGTCCTTATTCCATGCTTTTACCGTCTGATAACTCTGCACAGCGTAGACTTGTCTGCTATATTCTTATGTTAACTTATCCTGTTTTAATGGTTCTTATGATATACTATATGTACTGGGAATGTCTGCATCTATGTTTCTCAAGTATGATCTGGTCAATGATCTGCCAAATGTGATTGTTGAAATTCAGTTATCAGTAAAGCTAACCAAAAGTAATTGTACCATACTACAATGGTTTCCAAAAAATAATTTAGTTTCTCACTTGTAAATATGGCTTCAGTACAACCCATGTACTGTTTTGGTTTTTTTGAAACAGGAACTGTTTTGGTTTAGTTTCCCCTATTTCTTTTTCCAAATGCCAATAAAAGGAAAAGCCTAGGGTAATTTGTTTGAACATATACCATGATGTTTTTCTGTCTTCCTACAGGGATGGCAGCGGAAACTGGACCCAGAATACGACGTGCTGCAGACATTGCAAAAGTTGCTTTTCAAAGACGATTGGACGGAGTCTCTCTTTCACACAATTGGAGGGTTGATGGCGCCATAAAAAAGGTGCCGCGTTTGCTCGCTTCCCCTCCCCACCCCAGCCTAGGGAAAACAATTCCACAATTTTGATGGAGCAATATATACACACAACATCTGGCATTAGAGAATAAAGATGTATCATGTATGCCCTTCTTTTTTTTGGTTAGATTTTAAAGTTAGATTAGCTCTAAACCTTGAATTCTTATCTTTGTTTCTTATTTATTTTTCATAACAGTGTGAAATGATAATAAAATACTTATCAAGAATGTATTGATGAGAGAGTTTTGGGATTGAGGCAACTAGCAGGATTCTTATGTATCAAACCCAAGGAATTGGGAGGGAATTTTGTATTAATCTAACATTTATATATTCAAATGATTGGACTCGTGGGTATAGTGGTCAATGTAGTTGAAGGAGTACCACGAGGGTTCAGGCTCAAATCCGAGTGGAGGCAAAGAAATACCAGGTGATCTCTTTCCCATCTGCTTAAGCCTTGATGGATAGAAATACGTGGTTATTGTTATAGCATGTATCGAACCCAAGGAAATGGGAGGGAATTTTTGTATTAATCCAACATTTATATATTCAAATGATTGGACCTGTGGGTATAGCCTAGTGGTCAATGAAGTGGGAGGAGAATCAACTCGAAAGGTTAGGTAATTTCTTTCCATCTGCTTGAGCTTTGATGGATAGAAATACTTGGTTATTGATTTAGCAGGTATCTAATAAAATAGTTGAAATGCGTGCAAAGCTGATTCGCACACTATCGTCATATAAACTAAAAATACTCCAATGGTTAATCTTATGTGCCTCTTACATTATGTTCAATATAATTTGGTATATTGCGTAATTGTGCATAGCTCAAATCGGCCTAAACTTTTGATGAATACAAGATTTTGTTAGATTATATTATTTCTCGTCGTTAGATAATTCAAAGTAACAATACAATACATAACAACCATCCAAGTAAGCTGTAAATTGGTCAACAAATACATTCAACAATACTATATACATAACAGCCATCCAAACAAGATGTAAACTGGTTAACAAATACATCCCTTCTTGTTGGTACACAAAATCATTAAATTAATTTTTGTGTGTTTATGTTTATAACAACTGTCAGCTAAATGACATCTAAATGTCAAATGCTAGTATATAACAATCATGAAATTTTCAGACAAACACTGCCACAAGATTTAACTGTATGTAAATTTTCTCGTAACTAATCTACGTATCCAAAAACGTTATGATTTGCCAGATTCTCCCTTTTGCGCATCCATGCATCCATTTTATCTCGAGTTAATGGTCAAACACATCCAAACTATCTCGATTTTTCGAGTTTCATATCTGAATTATCAGGTACAAGAGATTCTTACTTGAACTATCACCAACTATTTATCAAACTACACGTCAAATATCGATATACATGTATAATATTTCACTACAAAAACAATGAAATTTCAGACAAACACAGCCATAGGGTTTGACTCTATGTATCCAAAAAATGTAACTATTTGCCAATTTCTCCCTTTTGCCCATCCATACATCCATTTCTTCTCGAGCTAATAATAAAAAACACGCCCAATATATCCCCATTTTCCAAGTTTTATATCTAAATTATTACGGGCACGAGTTTCTTACCTGAATTATCACCAACTATTTATCAAAACTCGAAAACGATTGTTAAATGTAAGCGCGCGCACCCATCGTATTTCTATAAAAATTGTGTTTCTCTGTTAAAATCATCTCCTTTCTTCTTCTTCACGCGTATTTTGATAATTCAATCCCTCCTTAGCGACGAAGTTTCTTCATGTGTTGATTCTACTTTCATGCACTACTCTCCAGTTTAATTCTAAAGCAAAATTTTTTGAATTACGAAAAGTTTCGTCGGGCGATAACATTGTGAAAAATCATGGTTATGGTGAATTCAAAATCATCTGTTCATAATTTCATCCACAAAAGGTGCTCTCCCTCTCTATCTTCTTTTTTAAGAGTTAATGGCGAAAAACACACTTGAAGTATTACGTTTTTGCGAGTTTCCTGCTTGAATCATGAGCAGAGACGATTCTAGGATTTCTAGGATATGGGTGTATCATGCACCCTGATACAAGAGTAAGTGGTCGCTGTCAAATATAGAACCCAACTAAGGTTGGGGTCGATCCCACAGGAAATAAGGTGCAAATTATGTCGTTAGTAACTTAGTTGACTAGTAATCAATAGTTTCCGATAATGGGGGGGGGGTTGTAGTGATTATTCTTTGAATACTTCACGTAACAAACAACAACTTTTAACGAGTAAAAATCAATATTAAAGATGAACTAGGGATGTGTTCACCATGGCTTCGTGGACAACCTTGGGTTAGAGTTCCAATGGATATATTTCATATGCAACACATGAAGTAATTGAATTCTTTCGTACATCTAATCGTTTCTCAACCACAAAGACGTATTTTCCTTTCAATTCTTTCAAACTTGAAAAGATACAATTATACCATTCAATTTAACATTTCAAGTAGATTAATCTCGCTAAAGCATCAATCATTAGACGGGAGTTAGCAGTCCCGAATCCTTGTTGTAAATCTAATTTACCCGGTTTAAATCTCTTGATTAAAGCAAATCAAACCTAGGCTTGTTCTAATATTTGCAACCATTAGAAAACAGTAAAAATGAACGATTTATAACGCATATAATCCAAACCCATTGTTACACGTAACCTAGATTACGACTTTCGCCATGGATCCCACAACCCTCCCTAGTTGTGGGGAGTTTAGCTACTCATGGATAAAGAAGAAATAGCAACGATATTCATAATAGAAGAGGATTTCTTGCAATATATGAAAACTTACTTCAATTCTCCAATAAAACTTGAGCAAGAAAATTCCCAAAAGTGAGCAATTGATGGTAACGTTTGTTTGTTGTTTTGCGCGTTGAAAAATATTCAAAATACGCTGAAAAATAGTACTGGAAAAATAACTTAAGAGTCCTATTTATAGGCAATTAGAAATTAAATCCGAATTTGTTCAGGAAAGGAAAATCGCGTCCAGAAAACGGACTCCAAAACGGTCCGTTCTTTGGAGCGTTGTAATTTCCCGATTTTAACAGCTTCTGGTTCTGAAAAATGGTCCAAGGAACGGTCCGTTTTGCTGTCTTCTGGCAAGTTGACGATTTTAGTGTAAATCGCATTTGACAAATGAGTTTTATGTACAACTCGTCAAATCACTCTACTGATAGAGAACCTAAGAGCTACCAATAAGCCTTTAGGCAGGCAGCGTAAATGGTAAATGTCGTCTTACTTTACAATGACTTCTTCCTTTCCTCTTCACCATACGAAATTCTAGCTCACCCTCGGATCAGGAGATACCATAAGTCAGCAGCTCCCTTTGAAGATAGGGCATTTACATAAGCTCCGAAACCGTACCCAGGGAGCTTACATCAGGAAACTCCCAAGCTTGCCGAGAAAGGAACAGAACATGTCATGTGAGTCGTCACAAGGAACCAGTTGAGCCATTTTCAGCATCTTTTTCTCCTTTTTCCATTTTCGTTCACTTTTCCTGCAAGTACAACACAAATACCATCAAAACAACAACGGTTGCTTGAAAACTCACGATTATTCTTAGTTAAAGGAGTCAAATGTGCCGTAGAATGCCGACACATCACACCCAAGGGTGTGACCTAGTGGTTAATGAAGTGGGTTAAAGAGCCATGAGGCCTAAGGTCTCAGGTTCAAATCCCAGCGGAGGCAAAAAACACTAGGTGATTATTCCCATCTGTTCTAGCCTTGGGGGACAGAGTGTTGCCGGTGGGAGGTGGCAGGTATGGACACCACAGTCATAAAAAAAAATTAGGGAGGAAATTCTTTTTTTAAGTGGGAATTGAGTCCTAGTCCTCAAGTAAATAACTCAACTTTTAACCAAGTGAACCATTTAGTCTTCTTGTAGCATGGGTGCCACCAGGTAATACTATATTAATTTTAGAAAATATATCCATAATATCTAGTTTTACGGAAAGACCACGGGTTCACGTGCCCAATTTTTTACAGGTAAATTCGCCCCTGACCATGAGGTATTCACTTTTGGTAACTGGACTATCATTAACTATTTATCAAAATACAATTCAACTATTAGTTGTTCCCTTTTTCCTACCTGAAATATCACCATGTTCGATAGAAAAATAGAACAATTGATATTTGAAGGTGTGTTTTGATGAATAGTTGGTGTAGGAAACTCGCACACCTGATAGTTCAGGTGTGAAACTGGAAAAATCGGGATAGTTTAGGTGTTGTGATTTTGAACCTTCACTCATTTTCTAATGCACATGCAGGTTCTGCATTTTTTTTAAATTTTAGTTTACTCCTGATTTGGTGATATGTAATTTTTTTTTTGCAGTATTTTTCACAGAGAGGATCGGCAGGATTCAGCTAATGTGATCGACGAAGGGAGTTAAAAGAGTAGAATTGTTTTACTTCACCACTTTTTTTTTTTTTAGAGATAATGGTCAAGAACACAACTAAACTATCACCTTTTCACGAGTTTCATATTTCAACTATCCATTGTTCCATTTACCTACCTAAACTACCACTTTTTTTTATTAAAACACAACTCGATGTTGAGTTGGCCTTCACGCGCTTGTTGTCGATTGATTTTAAATATTTGGTCAACTCAGCATCGAGGTGTGTTTTAATACAAAGGAAGTGATAGTTTAGGTAGGTAAAGGGAACAATGTATATTTGAGGTATGAAACTCACGAAAAGGTGATAGTTTATGTGTGTTTTTGACCATTAACTCTATTATTTATGATAAAAAAATTGGTACTTCATGGATTATTTGTGATTGAGCACCTTTTTGCATGTTTATTGTGCTACTTATTCATATAGGACATCAAAGCAGTGGAGGTTTATAATACATGCTGATCCTTTGTAGCAAGTATATATGTTATGTAGCCCCTGCTGAAGCTAAAACTCTGTTACTTAATAGATGAATTGAATGAGACTAACACCTCAGGGGAGACAGCTTGTTATATGTAACCGAACTGTGGAATGACAGGATTGGGTTCTCTTAGGTTATTTTTATCTTTAATAACTGTGGTGTCCAGGCTAGCTTGTATGCACAATTTCATGGGGTACCTGCTACCTCCAATTAGCATAGGTACCGGGTAACTCTGTCCACCAATATTTGGACATATAAGAAGAAATCACCTAGTGCTTTTGCCTCCGATGGGGTTTGAACTTGAAACGCCATGGTTCTCAACCAACTCCTCTTAGGCTATATTCAGCAGAATTTTGGATTAATCATATGTTTCCCCCGAGGAGTCGAAGAATATAATTGAAATATAGGATATTGAGCTATGCAGTGGTTTGATGTGAATATTATGAGGACAAGCAAAATGAAAGGTTTGACACAATATAGAGACAATGTGAAGTACTCCCTTCGTTTCAATTTGTTTGGCCTATTTTGACTTGGCACGGAGTTTAAGAAACTAAAGAAGACTTTTGAATCTTGTGGTTAAAAATTAAAGATATGTCAAATGTACCAAAATGTCCTTTAATCTTGTGGTCTTAAACATTCCATGTGGAAAGTTGGAATTGAAGAGTTGCTGAAAAAGAAAAGAGGCATTCTTTTTGAAACGTACTATAAAGGAAAGTAGACCAAACAAATTGAAACGGAGGGAGTAGTAACTGGAACTGCAATTTTTTTGCTGAGTAATATTTGGACAAGGTTTCTTGATCTTTGTGAAGAATGATCATGACTTTTCGATGGTTTAAAGTAATAATAACATGGCTCTAATATGGACCAAAGACGTCTAGAAGGTAATTCTTGGAGAAATCTAATAGACCCATCCAAACAGGCTCTTACTGCTCCGCTGGACGCATGTTTGATCCTGAATATTTGTTTTGGTCCAAATTGCAGTGTTACAGATTTAACTTGTTTTATTTTTTTCAAATATGTCTCCCATAAGGTGTTTGTATTTCTTATGCATGGAATCTATGCAACTCATCCATTTGCTGGCCTTTACATAGTTGAGACGAGGTCATCCCCTTAATGGGCATCTTGACAATCTACCGCGCAAATCTCAAATCATATGTCCCTTCTTTTTGCAGTCATATAGCATCTTCTGGGGATTTTGAAGCTGAGAACTCATTGAAAGACTTCTACATTCCTGATTACTTACTTCCACCTGAAACAGAATTAAAGGAAGGATACGATATACCAGCTTGTCCTGTACTAGTATTTATCAACTCCAAAAGCGGTGGTCAACTAGGGGGAGAACTTCTTTTGACATATCGTACTCTTCCAAATGAAAATCAGGTTTTCTTTCTCTTCCTTGATATGCATTGGTGCACTTTGAATCTTTTATGGATTACAAAATGCACTGCAATTTATTGTAGAGTTCACTGTGGGATAACTGCTTTTCAGGTGTTTGACTTGGCAGAAGAGGCTCCTGATAAGGCTCTACACCAATTTTACTTCAATTTAGAGAACCATAAGCAATGTGGAAATAGCTTGTCTGACGAAATTGAAAGGAGATTGAGAATCATTGTGAGTTTCGTAATTGAATGAAGCATGTTGTATCATATTTGCTTGTCATATCTTAAGTAATTCAGTTATATAGGTGGCAGGTGGAGATGGAACAGCGGGTTGGATTCTTGGAGTTGTTTCAGATCTTAAACTAGCTCGCCAACCTCCAATTGCAACTGTACCATTAGGAACCGGAAACAATCTACCTTTTGCATTTGGTTGGGTAAGATTACAGTAATTCCTTTGCCTGAGAAAAACTCTCTCATAGTTATTCAAAAACCTGTTAGCTTTACACATTGTTGATTCGGGTATTTCTAGTAATTCTAGACTCTTCAATTGCATAGAGTGGAATTATTTTTCTTTTTCATGCAGACTATGGTTTCTATGTTAGTCAAATCCTTGTAGTCAATCAATAATGTTACATCTGCTTGAGATTCTCCTAATAATTGCAGGGGAAGAAAAATCCAGTTATTAACTGCCAATCGGTGAAGGCATTCCTAGATCAAGTGAAACATGGAAAAGAAATGAAAGTTGACAGGTAAATTTTGGTTTACTTGAGCAGTGAAAGGTCTTCTGTTTATCCGCTTGTCAACAAATTGATAACTGTTCTTTGAGGTTATCGTTACTTCATTTATTGTTATAAATAAATTATTGAATGCTTCATTATATGTAATGCATCATAACATTATTAAATTTCTTAATACTCATGGTGTTAAGTTCTTCATAATATAAATGCTAGTTCCCCCATCCTGGGAATGGTTGTAACATTTCTTTTAAATAGTTCAACTATCTATTGGGCTGAAGGCTAAGTTGAGCTGAAGGCAATAGATTCAGTTGGACTGCTACTGATACACTTCATCCTCCACACTCAACTTTTTCTTCTCTACTTTGATATGAAAAAATTGCAAGTGTTCTTACCCCAAGGGAGTAGGAGTAAGGTAAGGCAAGAGATGCTAAGATGATGCTTCACGTAAATATGTCATGGAAGATGGATACACTTAGGGATGTCAATGGAGCAGTAAGGGGGCTGGGTTACACTTACTTTCAGAAATTTATAGTAGGCTGGGTTGCGGGTGGAAGTGGGCTTGCGCAGAAGTGAGAGCATCTTGTAAGCCAGGAGATCAAAGAACAATGAAAACAACATTTCCTTTGATTTAAATAGAAGGAAACTTAACATAATGGGATAGGTGGGGCGAGGGGAAATGGACGGGTTGTAAACTGTGAGGAAAGTTGAGTGCGTCCACAAAGGAGCAGTGGGTGCAGTGGTACTCCCCAACCACGGGATTTATATTCTAGATCCGCCTACAGTCAAATAGATCTTCCAAACTCAAGGAGAATCTCATAAAGAGTATATCCTGTATGAATTTCTGATTTGAAAATTTATGTAAGTCACAAATTGTCATGAATTATCGGTGGTTAAGCATCAGGCAGAGACTAGTCAAGTATGGGTGACTAGATTATGGTTTTACCTTTTATGCAAAATGACACAGGTTGATTATTCTAAACATTTATTCATAAGTTTGGTTGTTCTTTATGACATTTATCTAACTATCCAATGTTATTTCTCCATCGGTAGGAAAGCTGTGCAAACATTTTTCAAATAATTCCTTGAGAGATTTATCTAGAATTTGTGCGCTAGTTTTTTTGGTTTGAACACTATCATGTTATGTCGCTTTTCATTCTTTTCTATTGAAATTCCTAATTGCCTGCTATGATGATCATTATGTTTCAGCTGGCATATTCTTATGAGAATGAAGGCTCCTAAAGAAGGTTCTTGTGATCCAATAGCACCTCTTGAGCTACCACATTCATTGCATGCATTTCAACGTGTGTCTCAATCAGATGCTTTGAATAAGGTACATCTGAGTCTGTTCTCCCTTCATGGATTTGCATGTCCTTATGAGCAAAATGCTGTTGTGATGGACTTTATCAGACAGCAAGAATGCATACTTTCCTGCGTAAAGTATCTGGGTTTTTCTTCTCTCTTGCCACTTGAGATATCAATTATGCTACTCTATTATGTTCTTGTGCTTTGTAAGGATTCATTACTGGATCGATGTTACGTTTCAATATTCTTTCTAGATGCTGCAGTTCCTCTAACAACTAAACAATTAGGTTAATTGATATTTGATCTTCACCTATATAAGTTTGCTCTAGATATCTGGAACTCTCTCAAAGAACTATATGAGCTTCAATTAAAATATGGGTTCCCGTTCACCTGTTTGTTTTTAGCCATTTCTCTTTTGCAAAATTTTGCTTTATCTAAAGGTGCATTTTGCTCATTTTCAGGAGGGATACAACACTTTTCGAGGAGGATTTTGGAATTACTTCAGCATGGGTATGTGTTACCTCTGGCTAATTTATGGGGTTTTACATTTCTATATAGTTTCCACTGTGCTAGTGAGTTCCAAAAGAAATCTTGGGAACAGTAGATGCCACGTTTTTCCTTTCCGTCCATGAACAATCTGGACATATTGTATCCTTCTATATATATGCAAAACTATATGAGTTGTGTATACCCGGAGGGTCACTACATCTGGAGTTTGTTTGCTAAGAGCTTTTTGATGGTATCCTGATTGTATCAACTATCAAGAACTTGACGCTTTTGTGTTATTGTTCTCGACCTAAGTTTTGGACAAGGTTTTTAACCTTTTTCCCTTTTTGGTTTTACTTTAACTGGCAGGAATGGATGCTCAAGTTTCATATGCATTTCATGCCGAGAGGAAGCTACATCCAGAAAAATTCAAAAGCCAATTAGTTAATCAGGTACCATTCCATCATGTCTCTTACGGAAGGGCATGCACTGAAGCTGTGATTTAAACACTTCAAAAGATCAAAAGATGGGATTATGATCTGATCTGTGTAGAGTAGGAGTGTGACTTGGTCTTACTGTGTAATGATAGATTAAGCATTGACCATTGGGATCTGGTCCTTGTGTCATTTACTTGCTGGTTTTTCCTCTAACCTACATTCCATCTAGTTTGTCACTAGAGGCCTCATGCGCGAAGTCATGCAAGCAGACTGACACTCTCACTTGTGGCTGTTTACTTAATTACTTCTTTTTTGATAATTCTTGTGTAGCATTTGGATACTTCTATATTTCTATTCTAATTTCAATTTCTTATGGTCTTTCTCTTTGCTTATGATTTGGTTAGAGTACTTATGCAAAGCTTGGATGTAAACAAGGATGGTTTTTTGCTTCTCTTATGCATCCATCATCAAGGTTAGTCTTCTTCTCAAGTTGAGCTGTCTATTCATTGGTTATATCATGAGTTCCCTTCATTGTATGAACACATACCATTGCCTTTTCAACTTCCAGTATGACAATTAGTTTGGTCGGGGAAATACTCATATTGTAGTTCCAAGAGATTCTTCTTTTCATATGCTAGCGAACGGAAGCTAATATCTGTAGGACCTGGTCAGCTATAAGCTTTTTTAGACGTCTAGAGGAGTTGCATGGTCTTTATGGAAGAAACTGAAGAAATCTCATAGTCAACTGTTTCGGATTTTGTGGTGTACCATCAGCATCTTTTACTCTCATTGTGTAATGAAAATGGAAGTGCTTTGTAAATGTCGTTCTCACGCCTTTGTATCTGATTACATTGTCAATATGGTTGCATACCAGGACATTTATGAGCTTCTCATCTTTAAGACTTGCCAATTACCATTTTTTGTGCTAAAAGATTCCATAATAGTTCTGTCCTGTGCATTATTAGTATGTGATGATGATGATATTGTAATAATGCCTCTCTTCATCATTCTGTTGACACTTATTGATCCTTTCTGCAGAAACATTGCGCAGCTAGTAAATGTGAAAATAATGAAAAGGCCAGGCGAATGGATAGACCTCCACATACCTAGAAGGTAGCTGCTCATGATGCTCTTTTATCTTTGCGTTCTTTTTCTTATTTCCTTTTAATCTCTGTTAGTTGATACAATGTGCCTTTTTTTGGAAAACTTACACAAACAGATCATCTTAGATTGTTACTGAAAACGTGACCTGCGTGTATTAAACTTTGTTTCTCCATATATTTGTTATTCATGCTTATAATTATTAGTCTTGGACTATACATACATAGTTGTATCTTTTTCTCCATTTGCGTCTTTCTTCATTAAAGCCCACATTTATTTGTATGTTGCGCTTAAAGCTCCAAAGAACCTTAGAGCTTTTTTGTGCTTTTCGCCTTGGATAACATTTCTTAGATGGTTTATCTACATCATAAATTATTGACTATAATAATGCTTGATTGGATATGCAGCATCAAGTCTATCGTTTGCCTCAACTTGCCCAGCTTTTCTGGAGGACTCAGTCCTTGGGGAAGTCCTAACAAGAAGAAGCTTCATGAGGTCAGTTTCTACTTCTTTTCAGTATCTTCAGTCCAATTCTAATTTACGAATTGCTATATATAAAAAGATACGTTGGATGGACCATTGATCAAAGCTTTGTTTGGATTCTTTTTGTGTTTGTAATTTTGCAGAGGGACCTCACTCCTCCATACGTTGATGATTGTCTTCTCGAGGTGGTTGGTTTTCGAAATGCTTGGCATGGACTTGTTTTGCTTACTCCGGGAGGGCATGGGACACGCCTTGCACAGGTTATTTGATTATGAAAGCTCCTTATATTAGACATTTGTTGATGTATATTTTAATTTGCTAAACTCCTTCGTTTTAAAAAGGATTTGCACTACAAAGACGCTAAAATATTCTAATTTCGCCAAGTAAAATTTACCTATTTGGGGAGACATTACTTCCTCTTCTTGTAAGAGAAACGTTTATAGTGTTTGATCAGCTTCCGTTGAAATTCAGATCATATATCGTTTTACGTTTTTCATTACCATTTGATATTGATAGGCGAACAGAATACGATTTTGAGTTTCACAAGGGTGCAGCTGAGCATACATTCATGAGGATTGATGGGGAGCCATGGAAACAACCCCTTCCCATGGATGATGACACTGTTGTTATAGAAATTTCTCACTTTGGTCAAGTGAGCATGCTTACAGGTCCAGATTGCCGATCTACAAGTATTAATACGCCTACTTCACCGCACTTTCAGGAGGACGAGTTGTATGACAGTAGTGAACGAGATTCAGAAGAGGAATCAGCTGAGAAAAGAAAGTTGGGTGCAGCTGACACTTTCCGGATGCCAGATAGTTTTGATATAATGCAACAACTTAGTTAACAGTTCAGAGGCGCGCTTCATCTCACCTATTATGAAGTGTACAATCTTACAAGTACTAGCTTGCATAGATGCAAAGGTGGATTGTGGATTTGAACTTTTATGGGTTCGAATTTGGTATTCTACCATCTCGTCTAATCATTCTTTGTACTTAGTTGGATGAACGTAACCTAGTCGTTTCTTCACTAGATACGCCCCCTGCATAGACGGCAGAATTGTGCTAGTAAGCAACCAATTCTGGTTGCACCTCATCGATTTCTTCTAGTCCAACATCTTGGGCTATTTCCTATTTGTACAGAATTCCCCTTCCCCGTTTCCCCCTCCCGGACCCCTTAGTTGCTGGATTTCGGTCCATCAACGATTCTCCATGGCCAGAGAGAATGGAGTTATTGGGATGTGTTGTAAATTCAACTTCTTAGTTCAACAGGTCCTAAGAAAATGGGGGTCGCAAACTTGGCTCTCTGATTTGTTTGATCACTCTTGGTACATATGCAGAAAAGGAGATTATGCAAAATTCCTTTTTATTGGTCATTTGTTATAAGCTATGTTGCTCGGTCTCTCCAAAATTGTTGTTGCACCCGTGTCGAATTCTCCAGAATGCACTACTTTGGGAGTATCCAACATGCACGTGTCGACATGTTTGAAGAGTCCGAACAACATAGGTTTTAAGTATAGCTGCTCTAAGTAAGATGTTATGGTATCAAATGAAAGCAAATATTTGAGCTGGGACACCCTGCAGGAGCCTTTTGAATGTAAGAAGAAACTTGTGTCTAAGTCTGTCCGGGCTAACACACGAAAAAACGAGAAAAATTTCATTTTCTGTTCCGGGTCTCGTTTCGACTCGAAAAAACCTACTTTTGCACCTCCAAACCAACACGCACCACTAAATAGGTCGTCACGAGTGCCCCCCAAAAATTTCGGCCAAAAAACTGTCGGGCGCACATATCACACAAAATTCATGGACTAACATACACGAAAAAATGAAAAAAAACTCCATTTCCTGTTTCAGGCCTCGTTTTCACTCGAAAAAACAAATATTTGCCCCTCCGAACCAACGCGTGCCACTTAATAGGTCGTCACAGACGCCCCCAAAAAATTTCGACCAAAAAATCGCAAGGCGCACATATCACACAAAATTCATGGACTAACAAACACAAAAAAGGGGAAAATCCCCATTTGTAATTTTGGGCCTCGTTTCGTCTCGAAAAAATTGATATTAGCCCCTCTGAACCAACACACACCACTTAATAGGTCATCACGAACACCCCCAAAAAAATTCATTCAAAAAATCGCCGAGCGCACATATCACACAAAATTCATGGACAAACACACATGAAAAAATGAAAAAAAATCCTCATTTTTTATTTTGGACCTTGTTTTGACTAAAAAGAACCTATGTTTTCCCTTCTGAACCAGCGCGCACCACTTAATAGGTCGTCACGGACCCCCCCAAAAAATTTTGGCCAAAAAATCGCCGGGCGCACATATCACACAAATTTCATGAACTAACATACACGAAAAAACAGAAAAATCACCATTTACTATTTCAGGCCTCGTTTCGACTCGAAAAAACCTACGTTTGCCCCTTCGAACTAACGCACACAACTTATTAGGTCATTACAGACGCCCTCAAAAAAATTTGGCTGAAAAATCATCGGGCGCACATATCACACAAAATTCATGGACTAACACACACGAAAAAAATGAAAAAACCCTCATTTCTTATTCCGGGTCTTGTTTCGATTCGAGAAAACCTAAGTTGCCGCTCCGAACCAATGCGCACCACTTAGTAGGTCATCACGGAGGCCTCCAAAAATCTTTGGCCAAAAAATCTCTGAGTGCACATATCACACTAAATTCATGGTCTAACACACACGAAAAAATGGAAATATCTTCATTTCTTAATCCGAGCCTCGTTTTTACTCGAATAAACTTATGTTTGCCCCTCTAAATTAACACGCACCACTTAATAGGTTGTCACGGATGCCCCTAAAAAATTTCGGCCAAAAAGTCATCGTGCGCACATATAAACAAGGCCCGGAAGAGGAAATGAGGATTTTTCCATTTTTCTTGTATGCTATATAGTCCATGAATTTTTTGTGATATGTGCGCCCAGTGATTTTTTTATCAAATTTTTTTGCGGGCGTCCGTGACGACCTATTTAATGGTGTGGGTTAGTTCGGAGGGGCAAACATAGGTTTTTTCGAGTACAAACGAGGCCCGAAAGAAGAAATGGGGATTTTTTCATTTTTCGTGTGCTATAGTCCATGGATTTTGTGTGATATGTGCACCCGGTGGTTTTTTTGCTGAAATTTTTTGGGGGCGTCTGTGACGACCTAATTAATGGTGTAGGTTGACTCGGAGAGGCAAACGTAGATTTTTGCGAGTACAAACAAGGCCCGAAAGAGGAAATGGGGATTTTTTTATTTTTTCGTGTGCTATAGGCTATTGATTTTGTGTGATATGTGCGCTTGGTAGTTTTTTTGCCAAAAATTTTTTATGGGCGTCCGCGATAACCTATTTAATGGCGGGGTCGGTTCGGAGATGCAAACGTAGGTTTTTTTTAGTACAAACGAGGCCCGAAAGAGGAAATAGAGATTTTTGCATATTTTCATGTGCTATAGTTCATGGATTTTGTGTGATATGTGCGCTCGATAGTTTTTTTGCCAAAAATTTCTGTGGGTGTCTGTGACGATCTATTTAATGGCGCGGGTTAGTTCAGAGGGGAAAACGTAGGTTTTTTCGAGTACAAACGAGGTCCGAAAGAGGAAATGAGGATTTTTCTATTTTTTTCGTGTGCTATAGTCCATGAATTTTGTGTGATATGTGTTCTCGGTGATTTTTTTGCCAAAATATTTTGTGGGCGTCCGTGACAATCTATTTAATGGCACGAGTTGGTTTTGAGGGACAAACGTAGGTTTTTTTGAGAACAAACTTGCCCGGAAGAGGAAATAGAATTTTTTTTATTTTTTCGTGTGCTATAGTCCATGAATTTTGTGAGATATGTGCGCTCAGTGGTTTTTTTGTCAAAATTTTTTTGTGGGCATCCGTGATGACCTATTCATGGAGAGGGTTAATTTTGAGGGGCAAACATAGGTTTATTCGAGTACAAACGAAGCCCGAAAGAGGAAATAGAGATTTTTTTCATTTTTTTGTATGCTATAGTCCATGAATTTTGTGTGATATGTACACCCGGTGATTTTTTTACCACAATTTATTGTGGGCGTCTGCGATGATATATTTTATGGCGTGGATTGATTCGGAGGGGAAAACATAGGGTTTTTTGAGCACAAACGAGGCCCGAAAGAGAAGAAAAAATGGAGATTTTTCTATTTTTTCGTGTGCTATAGTCAATGAATTTTGTGTGATATGTGCGTCTGGTGGTGTTTTTGCCAAAAAATTTTGTGAGCGTCTGCGACGACCAATTTAATGGCGTGAATTGGTTCAGAGGATCAAACGTAGATTTTTTTGGAATACAAACGAGGCCTGGAAAAGAAAATGGGAATTTTCTATTTTTTCGTGTGCTATAGTCCACAAATTTTGTGTGATATGTGCGTCAGGTAATTTTTTTACAAATTTTTTTTGTGGGAGTCGTGACGGCCTATTTAATGGCAAGGATTAGTTCGAAGGGGAAAACATAGATTTTTTCGAGTAGAAACGAGGCTTGAAAGAGGAAATGGGGATTTTTTCATTTTTTAGGGAGTTATACTCCATGGATTTTGTGTGATATGTGCGCCTGGTGATTTTTTTGCCAAAAGTTTTTGTGAACGTCCGTGACGATCTATTTTATGGCGCAGGTTAGTTTGGAGGGGAAAATGTAGATTTTTTCAAGTACAAACGAGGCCCGGAAGAGGAAATGATTTTTTTTTGTTTTTTAGTGTGCTATAGTCTATAAATTTTGTGAGATATGTGCGCCTGGTGAATTTTTGGCCAAATATTGTGTTAGCATTTGTGATGACCTATTTAATGGCGCGGGTTAGTTCGAATGGGCAAATGTTGGTTTTTTCGAGTACAAACGAGGCCCGAAAGAGGAAATGAGAATTTTTCTATTTTTTCGTGTGCTATAGTCCATGGATTTTGTGTGATATGTGCGCTCGGTTATTTTTTTGCAAAAAGTTTTTGTGAGCGCCTGTGACGACCTATTTAATGGCGCAGATTGGTTCGAATGGAAAAACGCAGGGTTTTTCGAGTACAAACGAGGCCCGAAAGAGGAAATGGGGATTTTTCTATTTTTTGGTGTGCATGAATTTTGTGTGATATGTGCGCCCAGTGGTTTTTTTCCAAAATATTTTGTGGGCATCAATGACGGACTATTTCATTGAGTAGTTTGGTTCAGATGGACAAACGTAGGTTTTTTCGAGTATAAACGAGGCCCGAAAGAGGAAATGGGGATTTTTTTTATCTTTTCATGTGCTATAGTCCATTAATTTTGTGTGATATGTGTGCCCGGTGATTTTTTTGCAAAAATCTTTTATGGGCGTCCATGACGACCTATTTTATGGTGCCAGTTGGTTCAGATGGGCAAACGTAGATTTTTGCAAGTACAAACGATGCCCGAAAGAGGAAATGTTTTTTTTAATAATTTTTTTCATGTGCTATGTCCATGGATTTTGTGTGATACGTGCACCCGGTGATTTTTTTGCTAAACTTTTTTGTGGACATCTATGACGATCTATTTAATGGAACGGTTTGATTCGGATGGGCAAACGCAAGTTTTTTCGAGTATAAACGATGCCCGAAAGAGGAAATGAGAATTTTTCCATTTTTTTGTGTTCTATAGTCAATGGATTTTGTGTGATATGTGCACTCGATAAATTTTTTGTCAAAATCTTTTGTGGGCATACGTGAAGACCTATTTAATGGCGCAAGTTTGTTTGGAGGGGCAAACGTAGGTTTTTTCGAGTACAAACGAGGCTGGGAAGAGGAAATGAGGATTTTTCCATTTGCTCGTGTGCTATAGTCCATGGATTTTGTGTGATATGTGCGCCCGATGATTTTTTTGCCGAAATATTTTTGTGGGTATCTGTGACGATCTATTTTATGGTGAGGGTTTGTTCAAAGGGGCAAACGTAGGTTTTTTCAAAAACAAATAAGGTCCGGAAGAGGAAATGAAGATTTTTCCCTTTTTTCGTGTGCTATAGTCCATGGATTTTGTGTAATATGTGCACCGGGTGATTTTTTTACCAAAAGTTTTTGTGGGCATCCGTGATGACCTATTAAATGGCATGGGTTGGTTCGAAGGGGAAAACATAGGTTTTTTCGAGTACAAACGAGGCCCAGAAGAGGAAATGGAGATTTTTCTATTTTTTCGTGTGCTATAGTCCATGATTTTTGTGTGATATGTGCGCCCGGTGATTTTTATACCGATTTTTTTTGTGGGCGTCTGTGACGACCTATTTAATGGCGTGGTTTGATTCGGATAGGCAAACTTAGGTTTATTCGAGTACAAACGAGGCTCGAAAGATGAAATGAAATTTTTTTCATTTTTTCGTGTGTTATAGTCCATGGTTTTTGTGTGATATGTGTGCCCGATGATTATTTTGCCAATTTTTTTTGTGGGCATCTGTTACATCCTATTTAATGGCATAATTTGATTCGGATGGGCAAACATAGGTTTATTCGAGTACAAACAAAGATCGGAAGATGAAATGAGAATTTTTCTATTTTTTCGTGTTCTATAGTCAATGATTTTTTTGTGATATGTGCGCTCGGTAACTTTTTTGTCGAAATCTTTTGTGGACATCCGTGAACACTTATTTAATGACGCAAGATTGTCTGGAGGGGAAAACGTAGATTTTTTCGAGTACAAACGAGGCTGGAAAGAGGAAATGGGAATTTTTCCATTTTTTCGTGTGCTATAGTCCATGAATTTTGTGTGATATGTCCGCCCGATGGTTTTTTTGCCAAAAATTTTTGTGAGCATCTGTGACGACCTATTTAATGGTGCGGGTTGGTTCGGATGGGCAAACGTAGGTTTTTTCGAGTACAAACGAGGCCCGAAAGAGAAAATGGAGATCATGCTTAAGCAGATCTCTATGGATATCCCTCTGGTGGATGCGCTTGAACAAATTCCCGGTTATTCCAAGTTCATGAAGGACTTGATCACAAAGAAGAGGTCGGTAAGTTTTGAACCGAAAGACAACCTCCACCATTGTAGCGCCATTTCATCGAGGTCGCTAGTCCAAAAGAAAAAAGATCCGGGTGCTTTCACTATTCCTTGCACCATCGGGGAGTTTAATTTTGCAAAAGCTCTTTGTGACTTGGGGGCTAGCATAAACTTGATGCCATTGGCCATTTACCGGCAGTTGGGCTTAGGAGCCCCCAAACCGACGACTATGAGGTTGTTGATGGCTGGTAGATCGGTTAAACGACCGGTGGGTATATTATATGATGTGCTTGTGAAGGTGGGAAAGTTTATATTTCCGGCAGACTTCGTGATTTTGGATTACGAAGTGGACTTCGAAGTCCCCATTATTTTGGGATTACCCTTCTTGGCAACCGAAAGAGTGTTAGTAGATATGGAGAGCAATGAGTTGACCTTCAGGTTGAATGATGAAATAGTGAAGTTCAACGTGTGCAAGTCAATGAAGAAACCAACGGACATGAGTGTCATATCGGTTATTGATGTTGTTGCCGAAACTGATGTGGAAGTATTCGTTGAAGAGAGATTTGCTGTAGAGACTTTGGCAGCGGTTATGATGAACTTCAATGGTAAGGACATCAAATATTATGAAGAAACTGTGAATGCTTTTGTTGGGATTGGGTCATACTCTTATGCCCCAAAGAAATTAGATCTTGATTTGAAGAAACGACCGACACCTCCTGCAAAGCCTTCTATTGATGAGGCGCCGATGTTAGAATTGAAAGAGTTTCCAGACCATCCGAGGTATGCATTTCTGGGTGATAATGATACCTTACCTGTGATCATTGGGGTAGACCTTGTGGAAACACAAGTTGAAGCTTTATTGTCCATATTGAGGAGATACAAAAGAGCAATCGGCTGGACCATTACGGATATCATTGGCATCCCTCCAGGTATTTGCACTCACAAGATACAGTTAGAAGAAGATTGCATTCCCACCACTGAGCATCAGCGAAGGCTGAATCCGTCGATGCAAGAAGTGGTAAAGAAAGAAATCATCAAATGGCTCAATGCTGGAGTGGTTTACCCAATCTCCGATGCTTGAGGACAAGCGAACGTTTTAAGTTGAGGGTGTTGATGTGCCGGGATTCTACAGCACATTTGACGCCTCTAACTAAGAGTATTCGCGAGTTTTCAAGCAACATGACAACAAAAACAAAACGGACGACTCAACTAAGACGATATTAAACATGTTTCTATCAACCATGGCCAATCAATGGTTCAAGCACTTCAAACCAAGCTCCCCCGGTACTACAAAGGTGTTATGAAAAAGCTAACTCGTCAGGATCCAAGGGTGTCATTCCGATGTGACTGAGCATTCTACATATGCATGAATCGTTATCCCAACAATAAGAAAGTAATATTGAAATCCCAATGCCCTCACTACAAGGAAGTCCCACACACAGAGTTTCGGAACTAAGTAAGACGCTCACGCTCACAAATGATTTCAAATAATGCACATGCGATGCCATAGGCTTGCCCTTACTATTCTATTTCCATTGTTCAGAAAGTCGCTCAGGATCACTACAGGACTTGTTAAGGCTTGTAATGAGGCTTCGGGTGCAGGTAAGGTACATTTAGGGATTAGTGACTAAGCCCTCCTTGGAATCGTTGACCTACTATTTCCACTAGACTATCTTCATCCAACCTTATTTTCCTTTTATTTCCTTCTTTCTAGCAACGGATGTGGCCCTTTATTAAGACAATTCTTTTTTCATTTCTTTTTCTTCCTAGGCACGCACCCATACTTTTCCCTTCTATCCACAACCAATCTTTTCCCTCCTATTTTTCTTCTTATCAATTTCCCGCTACAGTAGCCACCCTCAACTTAGGCTGATTGTCTGAGTTGAGGTGCACGATGTCTAAGGGGGGACTGGGGCCAAAATAGGGATTCTAAGATTAAAAAGGGATGGTGATAGGGTATAGAAAGAATGGGGTTGGTTTAGGTTGGTTCAGATCTTTTAATGGCGCAGGTTGGTTCAGAGGGGTAAACGTATATTTTTTCAAGTACAAACGAGGCCTGAAAGATGAAATAAGGATTTTCCATTTTTTTCGTGTGCTATAGTCCATGGTTTTTGTGTGATATTTATGTGTTGGGATTCTACGGCACATTTGACGCCTCTAACTAAGAATATTCGCGAGTTTTCAAGCAACCTTTGTGGTTTTTGATATTTTTATGTTATATTTGTAGGAAACCGAGACAGAAATAGAAAAGGAAGAAAAGATGCTCAAAGAGTCCCCACTGGTTAAGGCAGACGGTTGGCTTGACGGGTCGTCACACCTGTGACTGACCGTCATCCAAGCCGTCAGGATGGAACAACAAACCAAAAAGCACTGGATAGGGGCGACGGCTTAAGTGACGGCTCGTCACAGCCCTGACGGACCGTCAAGGAGGCCGTCAAGCTGTGCCAGTCGAGGCTCAAACACTGCCTAAGAGCGACGGTAGTCCTGACGACCCGCCACAGGCCCTACGGGCTGTCACACCAAGCAGTCAAGTGGAGACAGAAGCCTGAGTACACTGGATAGGTGTGACGGTCCACCACAAGCTTGATGGTCCGTCAAGTGAAGCCGTCAAGATAAAAAATGGGACCCCGAATCTATTTTTGGAACTTTATTTTCCTGGACTAATATAAATACCCAGTGTTAGGGTTATTTTTAGGAGGATATCTGGCAATTGTAACGCATATTTTGAGCGACTTTGAGAGAAAAGAACAAAGAAAAATAATATCTTTGTCTTCTTCTTTGGGATTTTCACCATTGGTGCTTGGATTCTACAAAAGTCAAAGTAACGTAGTGATTTTCTATTGTAAGAATACTCTCTTCTTCATATGAATACCTTTGTTTCTTTACTTCGTTTTGCAAGCATGAGTGACTAACTTCCCACAACTAGGGTTGTGGGAGCCATGACAACAGTGACAATATAGATTCCGGGTAGCGTTGGGTTTAATTTATATGTCTTTCACGTTGTTAATCTTGCATTATTAACGTTTTCTAATGGTTGCAAACATTAGGACATGCCTAGGTTTAATTTGCTTGAACTAAGAGATTAAAACCGGAAAATTTTTATTAACAACGAGGATTCGAGACTTTTAACTCTCGTCTTATGATTAATGCTTTAGCAAGATTAATCTACTTGATGTTTTCGATTGAAATGAGAAATTTTACCTTTTCAAGTTCGAGAGAATTGAAAAGGAAATTCGTCTATTTGGTTGAGAAACGCTTAGACGATAACATGAATTCAATCACATCGTGAAAGACATATGGAAAGAACCCGACTAAGCTCTAGATCGAATTTGTTACAACGCCATGGTGAACACTTCCCTAGTTCACTTCTCATATTGATTTTAAACTCATGAAAATTCGTTGGCTGTTATTTAACTTGTTTGAAATTGATAATTATAAAACCCCTCCTAAATTACCGGAAACTAATTACTAGTCAACTAAATTACTAACGACTTAATTTGTACCTTATTCCCTGTGGGATCGAGCCAACCTTGGTTGGGTTCCATATTTGACAACGACCGCTTACGCTTCTTAACAGAGTTATAATTTGCGCGTATCAAATTTTGGCGCTGTTGCCGGGGAGTACGGTAGCTTATTAAGTCCGGTGTGTTTGGTTGACTTTTAATCATACTTTCCTGACTTACTTTTATTTATTGTTTTTGTCTGTTATAGGGTACAGAGTTGTGCATGCCAAGTACCCGACGCTCGGGTGAACCAATATTACCCGACGACCCCGAGCTCACAAGAACGCTAAGGCAAATGATGAATGCACAACAGCAGGAAGCAGCAAGGCTCGCTACAGCTCAACAGGCTCAACAGGCTTAGCATCACTTGAATGCTGAGGATATTGAGGATGACATTGCCTTAGATGACGAGGCTGCAGCGGGTGATGGTAGAGCTGCGGAGCATGTTGAAAATGTAGCCCCTGCGAATCAAAGGCAGCAGCAGAGGGGCAGAGGTCGACAACAGGCAAGGCAATATGCTTTGGATGATGATGATGATATCGACTTGGATGGAGTTGGTGCTACGGGCGCCATTGTTCTTCCTCCACTAGCGCCCGAGGCCAAGTTCAACATTACTAGCACAATGATCCAGCTAATGAATTTGAGAGGGCTATTTCGTTGTGTGGTAGGTGATGACCCCAACAGGCACCTAATGAATTTTGTGAGCATCTGTAAGTCATTTGAATTGTCGGGTATGAATTAGACGGCCATCAGGCTTAGGTTGTTCCCGCTATCTCTGTCTGATGAAGCAGTGATGTGGTTGACTGAGCTAACTCCCGATTCTATAACAACCTGGGGAGAGTTGAAAGGAGTTTTCCTAGAAAGGTTCTTTCCTCCCTCTAGGATGATACAGTTGAGGGACGAAATCAGCAATTTCAGGCAACAACCTCATGAGGCCTTACATGAGACCTGGTTGCGGTTCAAGAAAAAGTTGACACAATGCCCAAACCATCAGTTGACCGATAATTTTTTGATGCAGACATTCTATAGGGCACTGAATTCTGCTACCAAGCCAACACTAGATAATGCAGCAGGTGGAGCATTTATGGGTCTTACCTTTATCGATGCCACAACTATTTTGGACCGGATCACTAAAACCAATAGGGCCTGACATACACGGGATATAGAGGTAGCTGCTAGCACTTATGCAGTCGGTATGTCAGCGGAGCAGCGCAGGAAAGAGGAAGAGCGGGACCAAGATATGGCCCATCTGAAAACGCAAATGGACCTACTGATAAAACATTTGTTGTCAGGAGGTATGGAGAAAGTGAAAGTTGTGGGTTCCCAAGGTAGAGCAGCAGAATCTGAATATGATGAGGAGGCTAATTATTTGGGGGGTTTCCAGGCCAATGGCCAAGGAAACCATGGTCGGAACTATCAGAAGGACAATTACTATGAAAAAGCTGGCTACAGAGATCGTGATCAGGGGAACTGGAAGAATAAAACTGATAGAGGTGGGTTGTACGTACCACCTGGTAATAGGAAAAGAGCTAGCAATGAGACAGGGACGTCCAAATTGGAGAACATGATGGCAAAGATGTTGTTGAAGATGGAATCTACAAACTCCGGAGTGAAGGAGATGAAATCTGAACTATCATCAATGAGTCAGTTGGTGGATTCACATTCCACTTCAATCAAGTAGTTGGAGAAACAAATGAGTCAAATCTCAGCATCTCTGAATCAAAGGAAAGCTGGTACATTGCCGAGTGACACCATTCAAAACCCGAGGAATGACGGGAATTGTATAGCGATCACTACAAGAAGCGATAGGACATTACCGGAATCACATCCGGTAATTCAAAAGCAGAAAGATGATGTTATTATGAAGATGAGCTCATTGATGATGAGAAGGTGATTGATGAGGGTGTGGGTGTGCATGTTGAAAAACCCACTTTGATAGAGGATGCTACGCAAGTGCTCACAGAGAAGAGCAAGGACGTTGAAATACTTCCAAAACAAATGCCAAAGACTCCTCCTCCTTTCCCTCATAGGATCAAGAAGAAGGTGGAAGACGGGAAATTCCACAAGTTCATAACCATGCTCAAGCAGATCTCTTTGAATATCCCTCTGGTGGATGCGCTTGAACAAATTCCCGGTTATTCCAAGTTCATGAAGGACTTGATCACAAAGAAGAGGTCGGTAAGTTTTGAACCGAAAGACAACCTCCACCATTGTAGCGCCATTTCATCAAGGTCGCTAGTCCAAAAGAAAGAAGATCCGGGTGCTTTCACTATTCCTTGCACCATCGGGGAGTTTAATTTTGCAAAAGCTCTTTGTGACTTGGGGGCTAGCATAAACTTGATGCCATTGGCCATTTACCGGCAGTTGGATATCCATGAAGACCTATTTAATGGCACGGATTAGTTTGGAGGTGCAAATGTAGGTTTTTTGAGTAAAAACGAGGCCCAGAAGAGAAAATGGAGATTTTTTCATTTTTTCGTGTGCTAGTGCATGGATTTTGTGTGATATGTGCGCTCGATGATTTTTTTGCCAAATTTTTTTGTGGGCATCTGTGATGACCTATTTAATGGCATGAGTTGATTCTGAGGGGAAAACATAAGTTTTTTCGAGTACAAACAAGGCCCGAAAGAGGACATGGGGATTTTTCCATTTTTCGTGTGCTATAGTCCATGAATTTTGTGTGATATGTGCGCCTGGTAATTTTTTTGCCGAATATTTTTGTGGGCGTCCATGGAGACCTATTTAATGGCGCAGGATAGTTTGGAGGTGCAAACATAGGTTTTTTCGAGTACAAACGAGGTCCAGAAGAGGTAATGTGAATTTTTTCGTTTTTTCGTCTGCTATAGTCCATGATTTTTGTGTGATATGTGCACTCGGTGATTTTTTTGTCGAATTCTTTTGTCGGCGTCCATGAAGACCTATTTAATGGCACGGATTGGTTTCGAGGGGCAAACGTAGGTTTTTCGAGTACAAACGAGGCCCGGAAGAGAAAATGGGGATTTTTCTATTTTTTTGTGTGCTATAGTCCATGAATTTTATGTGATATGTGCGCTCGGTGGTTTTTTTGCCAAATTTTTTTATGGGCATCTATGACAACCTATTTAATGGCACGAGTTGATTTAATGGGGCAAACGTAAGTTTTTTCGAGTACAAACAAGGCCGTAAGAGGACATGGGGATTTTTCTATTTTTCGTGTGTTATAGTCCATGAATTTTGTGTGATATGTGCGCCTGGTGATTTTTTTGCCGAATATTTTAGTATGCATTCGTGACGACTTATTTAATGGCGCGGGTTGGTTCAGATGGGCAAACGTTGGTTTTTCGACTACAAACGAGGCCCAGAAGAGGAAATGAGTATTTTTTTATTTTTTCATGTTCTATAGTACATAGATTTTGTGTGATATGTGCGCTCGGTGATTTTTTTGCCAAACCTTTTTGCGGGCGTACGTGATGACCTATTTAATGGTGCGGGTTTGTTCGGAGGGGCAAACGCAAATTTTTTCAAGTACAAACGAGGCCTGAAAGAGGAAATGGGGATTTTTTCATTTTTTCGTGTGCTATAATCCATGAATTTTGATGATATGTGCGCACGGTGGTTTTTTTGCCAAAATTTTTTGTGGGCAACTGTGACTATCTATTTAATGCCACGGGATTGGTGGAGGGGCAATCGTAGGTTTTTTCAAGTACAAACGAGGCCCGAAAGAGGAAATGGAGAATTTTTCTGTTTTTTCGTGTGCTATAGTCCATGAATTTTGTGTGATACGTGTGCCCGGTGATTTTTTTGCCAAAATTTTTTGTTGGCGTCTGTGACGACCTATTTAATGGCACGGGTTAGTTCGGAGGGTAAAACATAGATTTTTCAAGTATAAATGATGCCCGGAAGAGCAAATGGGGATTTTTCCATTTTTTTCGTGTGCTATAGTGCATGAATTTTGTGTGATATGTGCGTTCGATGGTTTTTTCGCCAAAATTTTTTGCGGGCATCTGTGACGATTAAGGCCCATAAGAGGACATGAGGATTTTTCTATTTTTCGTGTGCTATAGTCCATGAATTTTGTGTGATATGTGCGCCTGGTGATTTTTTTGCCAAATATTTTTGTGGGAGTCCATGGCGACCTATTTAATGGCGCAGGTTAGTTTGGAGAGACAAACGTAGGTTTTTTCGAGTACAAACGAGGCCCGAAAGAGGTAATGGAGATTTTTTCATTTTTCATCTACTATAGTCAATGATTTTTGTGTGATATGTGTACCCGGTGGTGTTTTTGCCGAAATTTTTTGTGGGCATCCATGACAATCTATTTAATGGAAAAATTGGTTTGGGGGGGCAAACGTAGGTTATTTCGAGTACAAACGAGGCCCGGAAGAGAAAATGGGGATTTTCTCATTTTTTTCGTGTGTTATAGTCCATAGATTTTGTGTGATATGTGCGCCCGATGTTTTTTTGCCAAAATTTTTTGTGGGCATTCGTGACGACCTATTTAATGGCATGAGTTGGTTCAGAGGGGCAAACGTAGGTTTTTTCGAGTACAAACAAGGACTGGAAGAGAAAATGGAGATTTTTCCATTTTTCGTGTGCTATAATCCATGAATTTTGTGTGATATGTGCACCTAGTGATTTTTTTTGCCGAATATTTTTGTATGCATTGTGACGACCTATTTAATGGCGCGGGTTGGTAAGATGGACAAACGTTGGTTTTTTCGAGTACAAACGATGCCCGGAAGAGGAAATGAGGATTTTTTTTCATTTTTTCGTGTTCTATAGTCCATGGATTTTGAGTGATATGTGCGCCCGGTAATGTTTTTGCCAAAAAAATTTGTGGGCGTCTGTGACGACCTATTTAATGGTGCGGGTTTGTTCGGAGGGGCAAACATAGGTTTTTTCGAGTACAAACGAGGCTCGAAAGAGGAAATGAGGATTTTTTTATTTCTTCGTGTGCTATAGTCCATGAATTTTGTATGATATGTGCGCCCAATGGTTTTTTTGCTTAATTATTTTGTGGGCATTCATGATGACCTATTTAATGGCGCGGGTTAGTTCGAAGGGGCAAACGTAGGTTTTTTAGAGTATAAACGAGGCCCAAAATTGGAAATGGAGATTTTTCCTTTTTTTCGTGTGTTATCGTCCATGGATTTTGTGTGATATATGGGCCCGGTGGTTTTAATGCCGTATTTTTTTGTGGGCATCTGTGATGACCTATTTAATAGCGTGGGTTTATTCGGAGGGGCAAACGTAGGTTTTTTTTAGTACACACGAGGCCCGAAAGAAGAAATGGAGAATTTTTCATTTTTTCGGGTGCTATAGTCCATAGATTTTGTGTGATTTGTGCGCTCGGTGATTTTCTTGCCAAATGTTTTTGTGGATGTCCGTGACGACCTATTTAATGATGCGCGTTAGTACGGAGTGGCAAACATAGGTTTTTTCGAGTATAAATGAGGCCCGGAAGAGGAAATAGAGATTTTTTCATTTTTTTCGTGTGCTATAGTCCATGGATTTTGTGTGACATGTGCGCTCGGATATTTTTTTGCCGAACCTTTTTATGGGCGTACATGACGACCTATTCAATGGATCGAGTTGGTTTTGAGGGGAAAACGTAGATTTTTTTGAGTACAAACAAGGCCCGGAAGAGGAAATCGAAATTTTATCATTATTTCGTGTGCTATAGTCCATGAATTTTATGTGATATGTGCGCCTGGTGATTTTTTTGTCGAATATTTTTGTAAGCATTCGTGACAACCTATTTAATGGTGTGGGTTGGTTTGGATGGGCAAACGTTAGTTTTTTTAGTACAAACGAGGCCCGAAAGAGGAAATGAGGATTTTTTCATTTTTTCTAGTTTATAGTCCATGTATTTTGTGTGATATGTGAGCCCGGTGAAATTTTTGCCAAAATTTTTTGTGGGCATCCGTGACGACCTATTTAATGGCGCGAGTTTGTTCAAAGGGGCAAACATTGATTTATTCGAGTACAAACGAGGCCCGAAAGAGGAAATGGGGATTTTTCTATTTTTTTGTGTGCTTAGTCCATGGATTTTGTGTGATGTTTGCGCTCGGTGGTTTTTTTGCCAAATTTTTTTGTGGGAATTTTTGAGGACCTATTTAATGGCGCGGGATTTTTTGGAGGGGCAATCGTAGGTTTTTTCGAGTACAAACAAGTCCCGGAAGAGGAAATGGAGATTTTTTCGTTTTTCGTGTGCTATCCATGGATTTTGTGTGATATGTGCGTCCGGTGATTTTTTTGCCAAAATTTTTTGTGGGTGTCCGTGACGACCTATTTAATGGCACGGGTTAGTTTGGAGGGTCAAACGTAGGTTTTTTCGAGTACAAATGATGCCCGAAAGAGCAAATGGGATTTTTTTTATTTTTTCGTGTGCTATAGTGCATGAATTTTGTGTGATATGTGCGCCCGGTGGTTTTTTTGCCAAAATATTTTTTGGGCATCCGTGACGACCTTTTAATGGCGCGGATTGGTTCAGAGGGGCAAACGTAGGTTTTTTCGAGTACAAACGAGGCCCGGAAGAGGAAATGAGGATTTTTTCATTTTTTCGTGTTCTATAGTCCATGGATTTTGTGTGATATGTATGCTCAGTGATTTTTTGTCAATTTTTTTAGTGGGCGTTCGTGACGACCTATTTAATGGTGCGGGTTTATTCGGAGTGGCAAACGTAAGTTTTTTCGAGTACAAACGAGGCCCTAAAGAGGAAATGAGGATTTTTTCATTTTTTCGTGTGCTATAGTCCATGGATTTTGTATGATATGTGCGCCCGGTGGTTTTTTTCTGAATTATTTTGTGGACATCCGTGATGACCTATTTAATGGCATGGGTTGGTTCAGAGGGGAAAACGTAGGTTTTTTCGAGTACAAACGAGGCCCGAAATTGGAAATGGAGATTTTTCCATTTTTTTCGTGTGCTATCGTCCGTGGATTTTGTGTGATATATGGGCCGGGTGGTTTTACTGCCTTATTTTTTTTGTGGGCGTCTGTGATGACCTATTTAATGGCGTGGGTTGGTTCGAAGGAGCAAATGTAGGTTTTTTTAAGTACACATGAGGCCCAGAAGAGGAAATGGAGAATTTTTCATATTTTCGTTTGCTATAGTCCATGAATTTTGTGTGATATGTGCGCCCGGTGATTTTTTTGTTGAAATTTTTTGTGGACGTCCATAACGACCAATTTAATGATGCAGGTTAGTACGGAGGGGCAAACATAGGTTTTTTTGAGTACAAATGAGGCCGAGAAGAGGAATGGAAATTTTTGTGTTTTTTCGTGTGCTTATAGTCCATGAATTTTGTGTGATATGTGCGCTCGATTATTTTTTTGCCAAAATTTATGTGGGCGTCTGTGACGATATATTTAATGGCGTGGGTTGATTCGAATGGGTAAACGTAAGTTTTTATGAGTACAAACGAGGCCCGGAATAGGAAATAGAGATTTTTCCATTTTTTCGTGTGCTATAGTCCATAGATTTTGTGTGATATGTGCGCCTGGTGATTTTTTTGCTAAAATTTTTTGTGGGCGTCTGTGACGATTTATTTTATGGCGTGGGTTAGTTCAGTGGGGAAAACGTAGGTTTTTTCGAGTAAAAACGAGGCCTGGAAGAGGAAATGGAGATTTTTCTCTTTTTGTGTGTGCTATAGTCTATGGATTTTGTGTGATATGTGCGTCGGGGTATTTTTTTGTCAATTTTTTATGGGCATCCGTGATGACCTATTTAATGACGTAGGTTAGTACGGAGGGGCAAACATAGGTATTTTCGAGTACAGACGAGGCCCGAAAGAGGAAATGGAGATTTTTCTATATTTTCGTGTGCTATAGTCCATAGATTTTGTGTGATATGTGTGCCTGGTGATTTTTTGCTAAAATTTTTTGTGGGTGTCTGTGATTACCTATTTTATGGCACGGGTTGATTCATAGGGGCAAACAAAGGTTTTTTCGAGTTCAAACGATGCCCGGAAGAGAAAATGAAGATTTTTCCCTTTTTCGTGTGCTTTAGTCCATGGATTTTGTGTGATATGTGCGCCCGGTGGTTTTTTTGTCAAAATTTTTTGTGGGCATCTGTGACGACCTATTTAATGGCGCAGGTTAGTTCGGAGGAGCAAATGTAGATTTTTCCGAGTACAAACAAGGCCCGGAAGAGGAAATTGACATTTTTCTATTTTTTTGTGTGCTATATAGTCCATGGATTTTATGTGATATGTGCGCCCTGTGTTTTTTTACCAAAATTTTTTATGAGAATCAATGACTACCTATTTAATGGCATGGGTTGATTCGGTGGGGCAAACATAGGTTTTTTTAGTACAAACGAGTCTCAGAAGTGAAAATGGGGATTTTTCTATTTTTTCGTTGTGTTATAGTCCACAGATTTTGTATGATATGTGCGCCAGGTATTTTTTGCCAAAAATTTTTATGGGCATTCGTGATGACCTATTTAATGGTGCGGGTTGGTTTGGAGGTATAAACATAGGTTTTTTCGAGTACAAACGAGGCCTGGAAGAGAAAATGGGGATTTTTTAATTTTTTTGTGTGTTATAGTCCATGGATTTTGTGTGATCTGTGTGTCCGGTGATTTTTTTGCCAAAATCTTTTGTGGACGTTCGTAATGACCTATTTCATGGGACGGGTTAGTTCGGAGGGGCAAATGTAGGTTTTTTCGAGTACAAACAAGGCCCTGAAGAGGAAATGGGGATTTTTTCATTTTTTTGTGTGCTATAGTCCATAGATTTTGTGTGATATGTTCGTTAGGTGTTTTTTTTGACAAAATTTTTTTTGGGCGTCCATGACGACCTATTTAATGGTGCGGGTTAGTTCAGAGAGGCAAACGTAGGTTTTTTCGAGTACAAACGAGGCCTGGAAGAGGAAAAGGGAATTTTTTACTTTTTTCGTGTGTGCTATAGTCCATGAATTTTGTGTGATATGTGCACCTGGTGTTTTTTTGCCTAAATTTTTTGTGGGCGTCCGTGACGATCTATTTAATGGCACGAATTAGTTCAGAGGGGCAAACGTAGATTTTTTTGAGTACAAACAAGGCCGGAAAGAGGAAATGGGGATTTTTCTATTTTTTCGTGTGCTATAGTCCATGAATTTTGTTTGATATGTTCGCCCAGTGATTTTTTGCTGAAATTTTTTGTGGTCATCCGTGACGACCTATTTCATGGCGCGAGTTAATTAGGAGGAGCAAATATAGGTTTTTTGTGTACAAATGAGGCCCGAAAGAGGAAATGGGGATTTTTTCCATTTTGTTCGTGTGTGCTATAGTCCATGAATTTTGTGTTATATGTGCGCCTAGTGGTTTTTTTGCCAAAATTTTTTGTGAGCATCTGTGACGACCTATTTAATGGTGTGGGTTGGTTCGGAGGGGCAAATGTTGATTTTTTCGAGTACAAACGAGGCCCGGAATAGAAAATGGGAATTATTCTATTTTTTCATGTGTGCTATATAGTCCATCAACTTAGTGTTGCTTGCGCTTCTATAATTTGACATCAACTTAGCCGGTTTGCCTAGCGACTGGCATGGGCAATGGCTCGTTGAGTGCCGATCACGACCTAAGTATAGATTTCGATCATAATAAATGGAACCTTAAATCGAATTAAAGAAAATATACATTATACATAAATACATATAACTTACTATATTATTATTTTTAAAAATCGAAATCATCTAGATTAGGTTTTGGTGAAGTCAACAAAGCAGTATATAGTCTTAGTCGATCCTCCCCGAGCGACGAACAACGAGACAATGGCCTTCTTGGTCTAATAAAAGACAAAGAAGTAAGTGTCAAACGATGTTTGTATCTTCTCCAAGCTAATTGAATAGCAACAGCACCCCAAGTTCTCCACCCTGGTGAATAATACCTTGCACTTCTCTTCACTTTCTCACTCACAAATGTATACCTGAAATAGGGACGGGTTCAGAATTTAAACTCGATGAATTTTAGCATAAAATGTAATCGATACGATACTTTTAATTAAAATTATGAGTTCAGTATCTATACTTCTTATATATGTCCCAGTTTATGTGAAGGGGTTTGCAATATGAAGTCCGAGACACCAAGTTTTTGGTGTATAGATTACCTATTCAAAAACTATATGACAAGTATTGTAAGTCAACCTAGTTAATAATTCTAATTATTTAATATAAAGTTTGAGAAATCGTAGAACTAGAAAAAATGGTTTGACTTTTCAAACAATAACACCTTCACGTAAAACAAGATAGTGGGAGTATTTGTTAAAATTTTGTGACTTTTACCCACTTTTTTTTGGTATTCCACTCGATGTTCCAGTACACTAATTAGGGGCCGGCATATAGGTGAAAACTATAAATTTTATGTTTCGTTTAGAAAATATTAAGTTCAGTAAAACGCGTGTTTCACATACATTATTACACGAAAAACACAAATTTATGATCGATCCGTTACAAAAAATTTAATTTGTGACGATTTTATAACAAATTCATCAATGTAGACGAAATTTGTTACGTTTTATTCTTCCGTCACAAATTTTTTGTAGACACTTGAACTCGTGACGGATTTTGTAGCCCCATAAATGTTATTTATTTCTAATGTATATATATATTTAAAACATATTGAATTCAATTGAACACGTAGCTGAAATACCATGATTACGTACCTGAAATGTTGTGTCACATACTTGACATCTTCGGCCTCGAGGCCGAAGGCCTCGGTGGTCTCGAGAGTCACTAACGTCGAGGAGGACGACGGTAGCCGCTCGACGAAAGGTCGCCGGAGGCACCACGACAATAGTTCGTCTCCACTAAAGTTCCCAGGGCCTAACATGCAACAACTTTTGACACCATCTCGTAAATATTGGCTACTTTGGAGGTGACCTCTTACTATAAATATCATTCTTTGTACTGGATTTCCCTCTCTAGTTATCTAACCAAAAAAAAAGTAAAAAAACGTTAGCTAAACAACAAAATCTGTCGCTAATTCTATTTAGCAATGAATTAGTGAATTACTAAAATAATTATTAGCTATGAATGTCCTATTATGACTATTGTTTAGGATGATTTGTCAAGTTTCAGGTTGTCTATAGTATTTGTCATGATTGTCTTCATTTTCATTGTTTTTTTCTCTATACTGCTTTGGACTTTTTTTCGCTTGAGCGAGGGTATATCGGAAATAACCTCTCTACCTCCAAGGTAGTGCTACGGTCTGCATACATTCTACCCTTCTCAGACCCTATGTGAGATTACACGGGGGTATGTTGTAGTTGTTGTTGTTGTAATTATTAGCTATGAGTAATTTAACAATAAATTAGCGTTGATGTTCGTAGCTAAGATTAAATGAGAATCAAACTTACTGTTTCCCCCTTAGTGAAAATCAGGGACTTTACGCGATCACAAATGTTCTCGAGCACCAAACTGTCCATATGTTGAAACAAAGGCACCTAAAATAATTAAGTGCAAGTATCATTAGAATAATATCTAATGTATACATAATATTTCTCGATAATTCTATACTGACGTGTACCCAATTTTTTTAAAATTTTTGCACATCTATCCACTTCGAAACAACTTCAAACATGTGATTTCTGAAACTTCAGGAAAAATTGGATGAAGATTAAACTTCAGTCACATATATATGAAATTCAAACAAAAATGATTGAATTTCGTCATAATATGTGCCTGGAATTTAGGCAAAGATGTCTAAATTTTAGTCATATTTTTTGTCTAAAGTTAGGCTTTATCACGACTAACTTCAGATTCCGCATATTTAAAATTGTTCTGAAGTAGGTAGGCGTGCAAAAATAAATACCATAGAATTATGACATAACTCAAACACAAGTACCAAAATTAGGTATCTTAATTGCACTTCCTCCCAGGATTGAACAACGACTCATTTATTAATTCAGTCTATTATAAACCGTTTAGATTCAGCCCAAATCGTCCATTCACATTTGACACCTAAGGAAGGTACATCCCAACTATGAGGTACGTACATCAGCAGATGTTACAATAAAATGTATATCGCTCTTTGTTGGTAGAACCACCTTATTGTTGATTTCTAATAAACGTGATTGACCCAATTCTAGATCATCTTTTGGAATTGTATAACTATCAAAAGTGAGTGACCGTTCATCAAAACTGTTATGGTTTTCCCGCCCACAAATTATTACTCCCTCTGTCCCAGTTTATATGACTCAATTTCCTTTTTAGTCAGTCCCAAAAAGAATGACACATTTCTATATTTAGTAACAATTTAACTTTAAAATGCTTATTTTACCCTTAGTGGAATGATTTACAGTCACACTAACATCTATGACTTATTTTAGACCACAAATTTCAAAAGTCTTTCTTTCTTTCTTAAACTCTGTGCCGAGTCAAACTAACTCATATAAACTGGGACGGAGGAGTACTACCATAACTAAAATAATAATATTTTCCGAGAATCCGAGCAACATAGGTGAAATTTTTACCTGTCTGACCAAGTCCAAACACAAATAGTACTTGATGTCCCTCCTAAGACCCTCAGGAAGATTTCTAATCATCTCACATTCATCAACACCACGCATTGCTGCCCATTTTTGCCTTTCAAAATTTCTAGTTCTTTGCTTTAACTCTCTAGGTAACCTTCTGCTCCTCATCCACCATTCTATGTTTCTCATCTTTAGTTGCATTGCTTGTTTCTTTGATGTTGTTGCATGCCAAAACACCTACATATATATCCATTTCATGTCAATATTACAGTCAAACATCTTTATAACAACGTCGATTGTTTTAATAGTTTTTTGGTTACTATAGAAATACGTTATTATAGAGAATATACAACAACAACATATCCAGTCATGTAATCCCACATGTGAGGTATGAGAAAGATAGGAAGTACGCAAACCTTACCTCTACCTTTATGAGATAGAGAAGTTTCCGATAGACCCTTGCTTTTGAGTATATAAATATAAGTAACATGAAAAATCGATTAGACAGAATATATGCTTCGCCGTTATAGCGAAATATCTTCGTTTGTCCGGATATTTTTTTGTTACTAGGGGGAAATATTGTTATTGTAGAAAACATATAACATATGGAAAAGATCCAAATATGCCCTTACAATATTTGAAATTGAGAAGATCGATATGTCCTTCGTTAATAGTTTATACTATCAGGTCACTTAAAGGATGTCTCGGAAATTTACCTTTATGTTACCAATGAACATGGTAACTAAAATTAGGCCAGAGGTAAGAACTGTGATTATGAAAATCACTTCTAGCCAATCTGTTGTGCTCTCCAAGTTCCCAAATGTACTGCTCAATATTCATATGCATAATAATTAGTGCACTTCAATTGATTTGTTATTGACTCTATGTAAACATGACAAGAAAAAAAAATACTACAAAATTGTTGCAACAGCCGTGTCGGTTCCTCCAAAAACACTATTTTTGAGGAATTCAACACGCATCTGGTGGCCTTTTTGAAGAGTCCTAGCTAGTAACATTAATTGGATAAAAGCTATGTTGCTCGGACTTCTTAAAACTGTTGCAATATTCGTGTCGGACACTCCAAAGTTGCACTATTTTTGAAGGATTCGACACACATCTGACGGTCTTTTTGAAGAGTCCGAGCAACATTGGATAAAATTTATGTTGCTACAATACGTGTCAGATCCTCCAAGAAAACCACTACTTTCGAAGCTCGATTCAACAAGCATCTGATAACATTTTTGAAAAGTCCGAGCGAGACAGGATAAAAGTACATACCTTAGAGTCATGAGGCCCCAAAATATTGGAAGTAGTATTTTCTCAATACGATTTTCATTTGTGACAAGTTGAACAGTCCATTTATAAGCACCATAATCAAAATTTTCCCCATTTTTAAGACAAGTAAATCTTGCATTACTTGTCTCACCCCACATCAATCTATTTTTTGCCTTCACCAAATTACTTGTTCCATAGTAAATTGACTCTTCACATGCCAACATTTTTAGGTCACAACCTTTTGTAACTATGCATTGTTCTTTAAGACATTTGGCTGCCCTTTGAATGCCTAGCAAGTACCAACATGCTCCCACAGCCTGCAATGTTCGGGTTCGGAGTACGAGAGTCAAAATAAAGTACGTGAATCAAGTATAAATTCGAGAGTCAATTTATATTGTACCTTTCAGATTTCGAGAGTCAAATGAGTTTTTCTTTGACTGTGATCTTTTCATATGCCTTTTGAATATTTTAAAAATTATAAATTAATGCGACTTATAGTACTTTTTATGTAGTTTTCGAATATGTAATTTTATTTCAAAGAACTTAAATATTTCGTGTCTGTATTAACGGCCAAAATAAAAAACTTTAAACTCTCGAAATCTGAAAGGTGCCACATATATTTGGACAGAAAAAGCATATATATTTGAAAACTATATATGAACAGTACTGTAAATCAACAAAAAAGTTTATGAGTTACTAAAAATAGAAAGGTGCATGGTGACATTCTATTTTATTTGGAACAAATTCAAATAGAAATAATATAACGTATATATTGTCGATGCATAAAACTTACATGCGAGGCGACAAAATAAGCAATGGTGTTAAGTATAACAGATAATGTTTGTTTTATAACAATTACTATATTTATTATTGCATATTACCTAACATAACGTATATATACTGTCAGTACATAGAACTTACGTGCGAGGCTACGAAATAAGCAATGGTGTTAAGAGCAATTCCCCACCAAACAGTGCCAAAAATGTAGCCAGACAGATTCTGCATTCCTCTCAAGAGGCAAACTGAGTGATAGATTTTGGAAAGATATTGAAATAAAAACATAATTAATAAAACTGTCATCACTGTTGTTGTTAATCCTTTTTCCAATAGAGTTGGGATTCCTACCCACATCACTAGCTGCAAAAATAAAAAAAATCAAGTAATGTGTTAAAATTATATACACCGATAGTATAAAGAATTTAATTTTTATAGTATCAGCAAATTGTATCTCATCTAGGTGTATGACTATCTCATCTTAAAGTTTAAGTGATTAGAGATAGCATATTATTATTTATTTAATTATATCTTTCAGCACGCCCTCTTTACGTGCGGCCTGATTCTATTTCATGGGTCAAGCACGACGGGGATTCTTTTCTTATATATATACAATAGGTGCAGTTGTGAGACTTGAACTCAAGACCTTTGTCTACTCTAATATTATATTGAAGTGTGTAATTATCTGATAAAAATATACTATTTTAGAAAAATCTGATACGCACTCATCGACATTTTAAAGAGTTACTCAAAGAAGAATTGGTTACATCCCATGTACTACTACTATTGAAGTTTTCTATTGTCGCAGCATGCAACAAAAGCAATGGATGACATGCATATGCCTTTTTGTCATCTTTTAGTATAATTTCATGCTAAAATACAAAATATGCATTGACATTTTACATCAGTTGCTATCAAGTACTGATAATTGCAACTAAAAGGTCTATCATTTTGATATTGGGGTTTGGGGGGTTTGGTGGGGGGGGGGGGAATAATCATCTAGGTTTTGAGTGGATAAGTACTCTTAATAGAGACCATTAGGGTGGATTCTTTAAGTTCAATTAAACTTATTATTTTTTACTCGAGTGATATGTATACTCTCTTTATTTCAATTTATGTGAATCTATTCGAGTAAGTATAGAAGTTTAACCCAAAAAAGAAAAGGAAAAAACACATGTCATAACATTTGATTTCTTTGCGAGTGCAAGAGTCATATATATAGAGACGATGGCTCTAGGGAGGGCGGATTTTGCCACTTCAACTGAACTTATTGTTTTATGTTCGAATTACGTACATATATATACAAATTAAAAAAAGTTTATCGTTAAGGGTAAAGTGAAACATTTTAAGCTAAATTGTTTCCAAAATCATAAATCAGTAGTTCTTTTTTTGGACCAAACTGACTAAAAAAGAAACAAGGTCATGTACAAATACAAGAAAAACTTATCATTAAGGGTAAACAAAAAAATTAAGCTAAATTATTTCCAAATTCATAAACGACTCATTCCTTTTTGAAACCAAACGGACTAAAAAGGAAATACGGTCTTGTACATATACAAGAAATTAAAACTTATCATTAAGCGTAAAATGAAAAAATTAAGCTAAATTGTTTCCATATTCATAAACGGCTCGTTCCTTTTTGAAACCAAACGGACTAAAAACGGAAATATGGTCATATAGATATCCAAGAAAAGCTTATCCTCAAGGGTAAAATGAAAACTTTAAGGTTAAATCGTTTTCAAATTCAGAGATATGTGTCATTCTTTTCGTAACAAACTAAAAAGAAATATAATCACGTGAATATAATATATACACAAATAACAAGATATATCATACTCTCTTTTTTTACCTCTTCCTAGGATCTCCCACCCCTTTTTGCTCGGTGACTCGAATTCACAACCTTCGGGTTGGAAGTGAGCGGTACTTACTATCCGAGCAACTCTTTCTTGTCAACAAGATCATACTTATTTTGAACTCGACGATTTTAAATTCTGAATCCGTCTCCCATAACGAGAAGTTAATAAGAGAACTAGAATAACTCACCTGAGGTAAAGGTAGTATAACAAAGAGATCAAACAAGAAACCTTTGTTAGCCTTCAAATATGGCATACTTCTTCTTCTATTTATCAACATCTTGAATTGCAACCACATATTCCATACATGTAAACCATCAGTCATGCACCGGAGCACCGTCACCGCGACCGCGAACCACCCGTCGACGAAAAGACACATGCAACTCTCACTTATAGAAATTGCATAGAAGAAAAGTGGATCAACAAAGAGCCCTATTGCACATATTAGCAAGAAAACTCTATTCCATTCTTGAACCCATTGGGCTTTAGGGTCTATGAATTTGTTTCTTGAGAAAAATAATCCTACTATGATGTTTAATCCAACTTTATTACTTCTGCCATCACGACCACCACCACCACCACTACATGGTTCATGAATTTTGTTACACTCGTGATGAGAGTACTCGTTTTCTTCTTCTTCAACGATTTCTTCTTCATCATCATCTTCTTCTTCTTCATCAGTACTGAGACTGTATGTACGTTCGTGATGACTAGCCATTTTAGGGTGTCACTACTAGAAACGCGCGTAGTTTTCTTTTGTGTATGGAGGATGTCACTACTAGAAACACGCGTATTTTTCTTTTGTGTCTAGAGGGTGTCACTACTAGAAACACGCGTACTTTTCTCTCGTGTTAGGAGGGTTTCACTACTAGAATGAATTTTAGTTGGAAATCCTAGATTTCAGACAGACACGTCAGAAATGTGCTCGTCAAAAATTATTTCTGATGAATTTTCGTCGAAAATCCAAGATTTCAGAAAGAAACGTTAGAATGTGCTCGTCAAAAACTATTTCTGATGAATTTTCGTCGAAAATCCAAGATATAAGATAGGAACGTCCGTTGGAAATCCGCGGAATTGAAGAGGAGGGTGGTTTTAGATGGTGAAAGAAGTGAAGTGGGGTGGGCTTTATTGGCAAGAGAATATATGCAGAGTTTTTGGAGGGAGGAGTGGAGTATGTAATAATGTGTGTCAAGAAGAAGATACAAATAATTGATAGTATTTTGGAGTATTTGTTAGAGATATGGAACTAAATAGAGTAAGAAGACAAATTGGATGTATTCCCTAAAATAACCTTTGGTAATTTGTAGTACTATATATCTATATAAAGGAGTTAATTTGATTATTAGTGTAGTTTAACCGGTTGAAACGCGATAATCACTATTAGAAAAACGTGAATTTTCATTTGGTTATTGGAAATTCGCGCTTTGTAGTAGTGAACGGTCTTTTTTGGCTATTTTTTTCAAGTTTAATGGTGTTAACTATGGTCGATATTTAAGTAAATTTATTAATAATTCATTTGGCTAGCATTTTTAGGACGAAATAATTAGTGTTGGTTCTTTGATAGGTCAAACGATATGGGAGGACGAATTAGCTAAAGCTAAGACAACATTTTCTGGATGAAAGACGATATGAATTTTTTCGAGATAGTTAACGACCCTGCTATATATTTCCAAATGCTCATGAAAACTTAGATAGATTCAAATATAAATATGAACTTATAAAACCTAGAATAAAATGCAAGAAAAAATGAGGATAAAAAAAAAGTTGAAAAGGGTAATATTGGGAAAAACAAAGGGAAAAAGAAGACAAAATTTGTATATAAAAAAACAAAGATTTGAAGGAAGGTGCAGAGGTTATGTCATATTCATGAATAAGTTTGAAAAACACAAGTTCGAAGTAGTTTCCTTTTTTTTGTTTGTTTGCAAATCAATTAATATGAAAAAGCTATCTATGTTACTCTACTAGTACAAGATTATTATTACATCAAAAATATCACTTTCAAAAAACAAAAAAAAACAAATTTATTATTTCAAGCTCTTGAGAAGTATAGAGCCGTTAGGTACTTGAACACATCATCATCAGAGGCGGAGCTAGAAGTTGACGTGTACGGGTTCCGCCTAACTCGGTAGATTTAGTTTATATTCATTATATGTGTACAAAAATTATATTTACAATTGGGTTAGTAACACCTAATATCTCTATTCTGAAATTTAACTTATAAAGTTCAAATTCTGACACCGCTTCTAATATCAACTACCATTAACATACCATCCAACATAAGCTACGAGTTCGACTGAACCCAGTAACTTTAGTTCAAATTCTATATTTATATTAAGAAGAAATTTACCAAAAATATACAAAAGTTAAATTTACAATTCAATTACCAACAACTAATATTGCTATACTAAAATTTAAGATATTTCCATCCATAGTAGGTTTATGTAGAGTTAAAAGTTAAATATTGGTAGATGTGTGGGGTCTAACATTACGAAATTAGCCACGTTTAGTTCTAATTATAGCTGCAACCTATCTCATACTTGGCTGCACAAAACTGTGAAGGACATTTCATCCAACATAAGCATCTGGATAATCTCGAAGGTGCATGGTATATCATATTATGGCACAGGTGCTGAACAATCTACTCTACACAGGTGTTAAGAGGCTTATATTCGACATTTCAACTTGGTGCTATCTAGCATGATAATTTATGCACCTATAAATAGTCTATATGCTACAACTATGCTTTCTCTGTCCAATTTATGTGACAAAGACTGGGTAACATAACAGCGGCCGAAGCAGCAGATTTCATAGCTACGGTTCTTCCTCCATCAAAAGGTTTTGTACTTTTTTCATTTTTGTTCCAAAAAGAATGATACATTTCTATATTTAGAAATAAAAATTAAACTTCTTATTTTACTATTAATGAGATGATTTATAACCACACAACTATGACTTATTTTACACCATACTTTTAAAATCTTTTAGCTTTTCTAAACTTCGTGTCCAGTTAATGTGTACCACATAAATTAGAATGGAAGAAGTATTACTTAGGCATAATACATGAATGTGTCATTTAACTTGGCCTCAGCTGACATCTATCCCTTCAACGTTGGGTGTGCACAAGTAGGCACTTAAACTATCATAAAGTTGAACGAGTAGACATACACGTCCTATGTGGCGTCTTACATAGCGTTCTCCACTTAAATATTGTACTCCTATTTGTAGCAGGGTTTGAGCTTGTGTTCATATTTGTATCTCGCGGACAAACATGTAGTGTTAACTAGAACAAATCATATGAAGTTAGACGTCAAGATAATCGTTTGGAAATTATTTCTATCCCGTATGTGAGGGATGTCATTTTCCACTTTCAGAAGGAAAATGTTTTCATAAAAAAAAATGATGCGGTGAACGTGGATCAAACACGTGACCGTCAAATCTTCAGTCTGACGCTCTCCCAACTGAGCTATCCCCGCTTTGTTTTGTAAATGCTATTTTTCCCATTAATAACATCTAATGATTCTAGATTATTAATTATTACATAATTAATGTATAAATTTACTTTTGTAATATTAATAAACAACAACAACATACCCAGTGCATTCCCATAAAATGGGGTCTGGGGAGGATAGAATGTATGCAGTCTGTACCACTACCTCAGAGGTGAGGTAGAGAGATTGCTTCTGACAAACCCCCGGCTCAAGACAAAGACATAATAAAAGAACAAGAAACGTACAATAGGTAGTAACAGAACAAGAGAGGGTAGCAGAAACAAGACTAAAACAAAATAATACTACAAATCGATCTACCCGAAACCACCAACATCATCAAAACTCCAAAAATAAGCCAGTACAAGCGTAGCACTACGACTACGAGCACGGACAACAAAATAAAGCACTCCTACCTACTAACTTTCTACCCTAATTTGCGTCCTCCACACCTTCCTATCCAGGGTCATGTCCTCGGTAAGCTGTAACTGCTCCATATCATGTCTAATCACCTCTCTACAATACTTCTTCGATCTACCTCTACCTCGCCCGAAACCATCCATAGCCAGCCTCTCACACCTCCACACTGGTGCATTCGTGCTCCTCCTCATTACATGCGCACGTAGGACGCGTGTCTACTTGTTCAACTTTATACAAATTTAAGTGTCAACTTGTGCACACCCAAAATTGAAGGGCATATATGCCAACTGAGGCCAAGTTAAAGGACACGTTTATGTATTATGCATGTTACTTAAACTCGACAGAATCTTTAAAGTGTTCCTAATTCTAGGCGAAGAGTCTCGAAGAAAAAGCTGCTACTACAACAAAGAACCTGTTCCTATCGAGTATTGGGTCAGCAAGTGTGTAGACTGGGGCATAAGTGAAAGGAGCACATGAATTTATGGTGGAGCAGTCTGCTAATATTCTTTGGCCTGGAATTGTGAACTTTGTTGTTTGTAGTTCACAGAGACAAACTGACATTATTGTTATAACAGAAATAGTCTGACAAATTGTTTAGTTTTGTGTATGTATTGTTGACACATTGATATGGTCCATCCTTCCTATTCCTACTACCAGCCAATGGTGGTGGGCACACCACTGAATTTGGCTCAATCCCCGAGGGCAGTGGTACAAGACTCGGAATTCGATGGCTAACGTGTACTCGTGTCTCTACCTTGTCGGGGATAATGAGTCCGACCCTCTACCTCTTTGAGCTACATAATTAGTATACGTAGTTCGTGCCAGAGTATTCTTGCATGGTATATGGTTACCAAGTAAGGTGCAGAAAACCGTTTTGAACACAGGAGTAACTTTTTGGGTTCTAGAGAATTCATATAGCTGATCCAACTAGTTTGAGGTTGAATGTGAAGTCATTTGTTCATTGATTGTTTATTGTACTCCTTGTATAGTAGTAAACCCTTTAAAGTAGAAGGTTTTATTCTACTCTATTTAACGGTACGAGCTTCTACGCACCTCAACTATCTCACCAAGTACCTGCTATCTCCCACCAGCACAGGTACCGGATAACTCTGTCTATCAAGACTTACACAAATGGGAAGAAATTACCTAGTGACTTCTATCTCCACCGGAATTTGAACCATGATCTCCAAGGTTTGCACCCACTTCATTGACAACTAGGTCACACCCTTGGATGCACAACAACAACAACATACCCATGGGGTGGGAGGGTGTACGCATACCTTACCCCCTACCTTTGTGGATTCACCTAGCACACAAATTTCTTATTTGTAATGATAGGCTTAACTGAGGAGCAAAGCCACAACCAAATTCAATACAGCCTGTCACAACTTCTAATGTTGATTGAAAACTTGACCCTTAACAGAATCATGACCCTGGCACTCTGAGATATACCATAATACCAAGTGAAAAGGTAAAGAAACTTACCCGCACCTGATATTTACACTGAATCAATATATGTATGACACGCCTTCGCACATAGACCGCTCTCACTTAACCATGGTTCGTTAGTATATAACCATGGATATGACTGGAAAATTTAAAAGAGGCACCTAAACATGTAAAAGAAAAATGTAAGACCATGCTAAACATCACAGAGGCCAAATTCTGAAGAACCTATAGATACAGAACACCTTGGCATATTCCAGAAAAAAATAATATATCTCACTAGAATGTACTTTTACAAGTGCAGGGAGAAGCTATTGAAGCTAGAGTTCATTAAAAAAAAAGATTCTTCTATCTACTTTAATGTTCCACTTTCTTCTTATTACGCGGGAAATCGAGATATAATCAGTAGATCATTGATATTTATCCTGTGTGTTTCTGTGGTACCCGATATCTGTTGTTTTCAGCTTCCAAACTCGGTGGATAATGGACCCGCCCCTCTACCCTTCTCCATAGTGAAAACACAAACCACATTGATTAGAAAAGAACACAACTAGTCGGCTTTTGATCAACCTCTGAAAAGAACAAATAAGATGCAACAACAATTTTATGCTTCTTTCAGTATTGCTACATACTAGACAGCAAAATGTCCCCCGGATTGCAGCATAGTAATACAATGAACCTCAAAAAAAAAATCAATTTCACAGTATTAGACCATCTACATGTCATTTACCCATTTCCATAGCACAGTTAGCAGAGAATGGACGAGGTAGAGCGTGAACTATTTACATACAGGTTCAATCTTTTATCAGTAGAAAGCCTTCTTCTTTACATTTGCACGATTCGTGACTTCCCTTCTATTATCTAGATTCACCTGCATTGAAAAAAAAATGTAAAGGAAGTTATTCCTTTCACCAAAATTGTTTCAACTTTTAGTGACTATCTGACAGTCACAAATTAATTGCTAGATATGACCAAAAGAGAGATAGACACTAAACATACATTAGGGTTAAAATAATTCGAGAAAAGAATATTTCAAATCACAACAAAAAGTAATGGTAAAAAGTTATTAGGAATGATTGATAAAGGAATGAAATATATCCAGAATATGTTGGCATGTCCAATGGCGCCGATGATTATAAAGCCCGGAGGAAAAACATAGTGAATACCATAGCAAACAATGAGCAGGCAAAGACGCCAAAAGAACTCCGATGGTCAAAAAGACCTTGCAACAGAATGACTGATAACGACATGAATTGGACTATTTAGATGATTCATTCCCTAGAGACTTAAATTGAGCACCGGGAAGGCGGGAATGAAACCACCACCAAATCTAACATTTTCTCAAACTACCTTTCAGCTTTCTACTCAAAAGGCCCTGATAAATGATACTCCTTATGTCTCATTTTATGTGAAACACTTTCATTTTAAGTCTCTAAACAATTTAAATTTAGAGCTTCTCATTTTATCCTTAATAACATGATTTTCTAGCCATAGAAATGTCCACGGCATGTTTTAGACCACAAGTTTCGAAAACCTTTATTTCTTAAAATATGTGTCCAATCAAACACCTTCATATAAATGGGATGGAGGGACTATATGCTTAGAAGTTATTTAGGACTCTTGCACTCTAACATGAAACAAGGCCAGAAGCTACTTAACTATGGCCAATACAAACACTAAATTCTGCAATATATCTTCAGACTTAGCTCCACCACAATAATTTGCATTTACAATTGGAGCTATTGAGATTTTCTTTTCTTTTATACCAGTCAAAAAAGGAAAACTATTGAGCAAGACTAAGCAGCTAAGAGTACAAAGGTTACCACAAGACCACCCGACTTCGTCCTCTGGCAGCTTCTTTTATTCTCATTTTTGTTACTTGAGAGATTTGTACTACACTCCTGGTTGCCTTTGACAATTGACTTCTGGCTCATACCCATTCTCACAGCAGCATTCTCTTTACCGTTGCTCACAACTCTTCTACACTGGCTACTTCCAATTCTTTCACTAGGCTTTGAGACCAACATTGAGGATACACGCCCATTGGTTCTTTGAGGAACCAAAGCTTTTCTTTGTACATTATTCGGATGAACCTATAACAACACACACAATTTGGATAAACCAATCAGTTTATCAATGGTTAAACACATCAAGAAATAGTTACGGATTATAGAAACCCTTCTCAATCCCCAAACTTTGCAGTAAAATAGAAGGCAAAAGTTTGCCTGGCCAAAACATAATCTTCAATATCTTCCACTTGCAAAATGATGAAAAAATAAAGAGGAAGCTTGTCATATACTTTTCTGGTCTCTTACCTTTGCTTTATTAGTTTCACTGGGAACAGACGAAGAAACAGATCTTCCAGCAACCATTTTAGGGATAGAAGTTTTATTACGAGCTTGAACAGGAACCTTGGACATATTAGCTTGTTTCGCTTCTACGACTGGAGTTACATTTCTGCTATCTGGGGTTTTCTCTTTATTTGCTCTCTCACTTTCACCTTCCCTTTCTTTGTAGGGAGTTGAAGAAGATCCTACACTCGATTTACTTGATGAAGATTTCCGACCTTCTGATTGCCTACAAACATTTACCTCCATCCTTGATGCTTGTCTTGTAACACAACTTTTCCTCAGGCTTACTCTTAGAGATGACAATAACCCAGTAGTTTGACCAAGTACTGGACCAGACACTTCAAGAGACTTCTGTCCACAAGCTTCAGATGTAATGGTGCTTGAAGAATCGCTAACACACAACTCTTGCTTGTAACACTGTTCACCATTATCTGATGTAATGCTGCTGCTTATTGAACGGGTTTTGTCACTATAGACGGCCCAAGAACTCGAGCTAATCTTTTTATCCCTGGAACTGAGAGCTGGCCTTTGACAAGCAGAATCTGAGTCTAAAGCTGCAGAGCTTGTTAATTTTTTATGGTTTGTCTTATGCTCAATTACTTTATCAGCTTCTAAACCCCCTTTACTTAAGTGCTTAACTGGATGTTTCTTATCCAAGTTAAGCCTCTTATCTCCTTGACTCCACTGTCTGCTTCGGAAATCTTTGCCTCTTGATCTTGAAACTGAAGGCGGGAGCTTAGGAGAAGATGATCCCTGCATGCCTAGCTCTAGGTTTATGGAACTCTCTCCAGAGTGAGAAAATGCGGACTTCAACTCTCGAGAAGAAGCCTGGTGAAACCTGAAAGCTCATTCAACTTAGAGATACCACAATACTATTGTGAAACTGCAGAAGTCAGCAAAAACAGAAGATGCTTACGGATGGCTTATGTGGAACCATTCATCGTCCCTGCAACAAAAAGATGAAAATGCTGGATTGAAAAACTAATTTCTCAAGAAACCAGCATAAAGATGAGAAACCCAAACAACCCATACAGCCACACTCACATGTCTTTATAGGCAGACTTACATTCCAAGGTAAGGTCCACCCACACAGGGGCCTCAATTTGATCCTGCGATATCAGCATCAGGAAAACATCATAACCCACATAACTAAAATGTCAAAAGCTCTTACGGACCATTCTAAAAGTTTCAATCTCTATGGTGTATGGCCACATTAAGTTACACTTACAAGGTAACAGAAAAAAGAGAAGTAATGGCAAAATAACAAATCAATCAAACAACTACACATCAATCCCAAATTAGTTTCACTTTAACTATATAAATCTTATATACTCACATTCCATTCTATCCGAACCTATTTCACCCCAATACTAAATTATTTTTCTTTTCTTTGTCCATGGCGAAGGAAAAATATTATAAGAATATTTTGAATGAACAGTGACTACCCTTGGCGACAATCAAATAAGAGAAGGTGGTCCGAACATAAACCTAAACCCAAACCACAGTGACTCGTACGCTACTGATAGATGAGGGATGCAAAAGCATGATTGCTAACACAAACTAAGAATTGGTCCAAAACAACTCTCCATTAAAGCGAGTACCAATAAGAAATGCGAGAGAAATTTCCATTCTCTTTTTCGGAAACAGCCTCTCCACCTCCCAAGGTAAGGGTAAGGTCTTCGTACACTCTACCTTCCCCAGAATCCACTTGTGGGATTACACTGGGTATGCTGTTGTTGTTTTTCTATACAAACCCATTTCAACCAGGTGAAACCCATAACATCCACCACAAAACATACATCTGAACAACAATTACAACAAGGTCTCAATCCCAAAACCACACTGATTCCGTAAGCTATTGTAGATGAGAGATAAACAATATGATTGCTAACACAAACAAAGTAAACAAGTAAATGCGTACCCATGAGAAATGCGATAGGAAGTTCCATTTTCTCTATCTGTACAAACCCATTTCGACAACGTAAAAATGGGTCTCAATCCCAAAACCACAATGATTCCTAAGCTAAGTGATACAAAAGCATAATTGACTCTCTATCTACACGAGGTAGGGATAAGGTCAGCGTACACTCTACCCTCCCCAGACTCCACATGTGGGACTACAGTGGGTATATTGGTGTTGGTGTTGTTAACACAAACAAACAAGCCCAAATTAGGCCAAAACAGCGCTCGATTAAAGCAAGTACCAAATGAGAAATGCCAGAACATTTTCATTCTCTTTTTCTATACAAACCCATTTCAACAACGTAAAATGGGTCTCAATTCCAAAACCACAGTGATTCTTAAGCTAAGTGATGCAAAATCATGATTGTCTCTCTATCTCTATGAGGTAGGGGTAAGGTCAGCGTACACTCTACCCTCCCCAGACCCCACCTGTGGAATTACACTGTGTATGATGTTGTTGTTGTTGTTAACACAAACAAAGAAACCCAAATGATGCCAAAACAGCTTTCGAGTAAATGAGTACCCATGAGAAATGCCAAACAACATTTCCATTCTCTTTTTCTATACAAACCCATTTCAACCAGGTGATACCCAATTCATTGACAAAAGGGGGTTGCTCGGATGGTAAGCACCCTACACCTCCAAATTAGGCCAAAACAACTTTCAAGTAAACGAGTACCCATGAGAAAAGCGATACAAAATTCCATTTTCTCTATGTATACAAACCCATTTCAACAACGTAAAAATGGGTCTCAATCCCAAAACCACAGTGATTCTTAAGCTAAGTGATTCAAAATCATGATTGCCGAGGTAGGGGTAAGGTCTGCGTACACTCTACCCTCCCCAGACCCCACTTGTGGAATTACATTGGACACGTTGTTGTTGTTGTTAACGCAAACAAATAAACCCAAATTAGGCCAAAACAGCCCTCAATTAAAGCAAGTACCAAATGAGAAATGCAATAGAAAATTCCATATTTCTCTGTCTATACTAACCCATTTCAAATACGGTTAAAAGGGGTCTCCATTTGCACTATCACATTTCATTAAACATACAAATCTTGGATAAATTGTCACATTTCAGTAAACCAAAGTTGTTAAGGCAATAAAAGTAATTTACCAAAAAAGCCCAGTGATCGAACTGTTCGTTGTGTTTCTTTGATAAAATTTCAACCCCATTTGCTCCACGATCTGTAGTGGGAAGTTTGGTTGACGGTTTTCTGAGACCCATTTGTGTCTTCATCGGAATCTGGTGGACTTCTCCGGCCAGTTTACAGTATTCTCCGAGGACCTTTTTGGCGTTTTTTTCAAGTTAGGGGGATTTAAAAGAGAAAATTGCACGAGGTCCTTGAAAGTTTCAAAAAAGTACAATATAATCCTCGTCTTTTTTCAAGTTTTATTTGCGCTTATTTTTTTGGTACATTGAAAGATATTAAAATACTTACTACAATCGTGCATAAGATGGCAGTTCACCAATTTCATCAATTTATCGCTATCGTTATCAATTACAATCACCACAACCAACATCATAGCTGACAATTACCACAATAATCATTATCATCATTAGCCACCATTTACAATCATCGCCACCAACTATCATTCACCATTACAACAACTATCAATCACTACAGATAATCATCACTATTAGCTGTCATTATATATCGTCATCCACTGTCATTTGTCATCACTATCATCCACCATAACTATTAATCGCCACTACCAACTACCACCATCAACCTTTACTCGCATCTATCGTCATCACTAGCTACTACCAACAACAACAACACTAGCCAACATCATCCCCAATCGACACCCAAAATCACCACACTAGCCAACATCACCATCAACCGTCATATAATTTTAAAAAATATTTTATTGATATAGTTTTTAGATTAATTTAATATTTATTAAATATTAAATATTATCATCATTAGCCGCCATTTACAATTATCACCATCAACTACCATTCACCATCACAGCAACCACCAATCACTACTATTAGTCACTATTATATATCGTCAACCACAATCATTTGTCATCACTATCATCCACCACGACTATTAATCGCCGGCAACAACTACCATCATCAATCACTACTCGCTTTTATCATCACCACTAGCTACTACAAACAACAACATCAACACTAGCCAATATCATCCCTAATCAACATTCAAAATCACTGCACTAGCCATCACCATCACCAACTGACATATAATTATACATTCAGATGTTAAATAACAAATCATCTTAATTATTTAGTATTTAAATGTTTATGCAATAACTTAATATTTAAATATGTATTCAGATATAGATATCTTAATTTCAATAAAAACAAATGAGGTCTTAAGTCTTTTCAAACTCAAACCAAACATGGTACATAATTTAGTGGTGATTTATTTTACCATGGAATGAGGTTAGTTAAGGTAAAGCCCCAACAATAACAACAAGCGGGGATAGCTCAGTTGGGAGAGCGTCAGACTGAAGATCTGAAGGTCACGTGTTCGATCCACGTTCACCGCATTATTTTTTTTTTTTTTTTTGCTTTTTCACTTTCTGTGGATACTAAAATGTCTTAATCAATGATTCATCCAGAATGCAAATATTTCTTGGATTGTATTATTTCATCATTTGAATGGGAGCCTCGAGCAGCGATAAAGTTATTTTCGTGTGATTTATAGATTACGGGTTCGAACCATGAAAATGGCTGCTAATGTTTATATTAGAGTAGATTATTGGGGTCCGACCCTTCTTCAAACGCCCACTAATGCGTCTCAAAACCTACTTACTTACCAACGCCAAAAGTAGTGTTCGAGCCAACTTATCCACGCCTCGTTACTCCACATAAGAGAGCTACTACGTTCCACCAGCACATTTGGCCTTACGTCTCGACAATCTACAAAGTAGCATCTCATTTCATTTTTACCGCTTAGCCCAAAGGGTTCTACTGGATACATTAATCAGTCCAAAAATATACATTTCCTTCGTTTCAATTTGTTTGTCTTACTTTCCTTTCTAGTTCCTTACTTTCCACGTGGCATGTTTAAGATCACAAGATTAAAGAACATTTTGGTACATTCTACATATCTTTAATTTAAGACCACAAGACTCAAACGTCTTATTTACTTTCTGAAACTCCGTGTCAAGTCAAAACCAGACAATCAAATTGAAACGGAGGGAGTAAGTATATGTAACAATAAGCAAAATGCAATCATGTTTTGACACTCATTGAGCTGTTAAAAAACCATCCTTCTGCAGCTGCAACTGATCTATCACAACTTCTGCAAAACTCTATGAATGTATGTTCAAGAATCTAACATAGTCTACACAACAAGCTATTCACAAACAGGACTAAAAACAATCTAAGGAGAGAGTGGATCCTTTCGACCGGAGCACACTACATTCCCCAGTCTTGACTAAATTCTGCTACACTAAGTTGTAGTTTCATCTATACATTGTCACACACAAAAGACGAAGAAGAAGAAGAGGGATTATTTAAAGTTGTTATCGTTTGCTCTTCTTTCCCCACCAATTTCTACGAGTTTTCTCTGCTTCTGAATAACCAAGCTTGTGTACCTTCGACTTTGTCTCCTTTAACCGAGCCTTGTAGTCTTTCTTCCATTCCTCAAACCTGCGTCTGAGTCTTCGAAAATCTTCTGCAGGACTAGTAGAGTGTAACTGCTCTGACTTCAACTGAGCAATTGCCATGACTTCGTCATCAAAATTTTGTTTCCGTAGCTCAAACTCCCTGTTAAGGTAATTGACTACACATAAACCGCCATTAATCTCTCTATTACCTCCAAAATCTATACCGTTGCTAGCATATTCTAAAGGAGTGCTGCCCCCAGGAGTGCGAGTGCCCATAGTTGTTGTTGTGTCTTCAGATTCATAACCGCAAGGAGATGGGGAACCTTCAGGTTTTCCAGGGTGACCAGCATGATTGTCAACACCGAGGCTCTTCTTGGCTGCAGCCAAACTTGCCTGCTTTAGCAAAGACATTAGCAAATTTATCGTTCCTGTATATGGATTATTGAGAACGTATGCATGAACTCTACACCCAAAAGCAAATTAAAATAACATTAACCGCCTAAATATCAACTTCTGAATAAAAAACTCTGCTCAGATATATTTCTTTTGCTCCCGCAAGTGCTTCTTCCACTGGGCAAGAAGATATGTTTGTTCAATGCCGAAGAAGCATAATGACTAGATGCACATTCGTTACATCAAAATAGCGTTCAAGTCATAGACAAAACAGGAATTATGGTTACAACTACAGAGAGCTTCATATGGCTGATTTTGCACCGAATCTCTAACGTAGACCCAAACCGTTAGACTTCAGTACTAGTAAGAAGACATGATAATCACTAGAAGCTCTCACCAGAAGTCCTACCATGTATACCATTAAACTTCATTTCACAAACTATTTTTTCAATGGTCAGAATATGCAAAAATAAATAGTTGTGGTACACGAATAGAGCATTTAAGTACTAAGGATACATTATCCCAGAAGAATCACTCTCTCTCTCTATGTTCACATGGATGTGGAGATATGACTAACCTGCAATGATGCCATTTGCTTTTGCCACATCTCCTCCATCGACCTCATCCTGACCTCATAATCTGACCATCGCGACTCCAATTGATTTACTTGCTCCTTTAGGGCAGCATTTTCCTTTTCCTTCTCTTCAAGGGTTGCCTCAGCCACCAACGCCCGCCTTTCGAGGTCTTCTACAACAGAAGGTAAAATTTCTGCAGGCAAGTCCTGCTGAGATAAAAAGATATGAGCTTAATATTAGACTTCACTTTAACAGCCACGGGCAGTTAGAACATATAAAAGAGACTGGATTATAGGGTAGAGAAAGGGGTTTAGGATCCCTCATTTACTCTTCACCTTTATCATTTTTCTTTCTTTTTGGCTGCTAATTGATTAACTTTTTGGGGCTGCATATTAGACTATAGGATTAACGTCTAAACCAACAAAGCGCCTTCCTATCCATTGAAAAAGACATATTTTTCTTCACTTTTTTTACCTTCTAATTTAAAGAATCAAACACTCAACAATTTCAAGTCCGAGTACTTCATCTTCTTGAGAAAGGATAAAACATTAAGAAACATTGTTTTATTTTTCATATAGGAAAAGTAGTAGAACACCTAAAATTGGATTTGCTTGTCCGAAAAGGGGGGGAAAAGATACCTAAAACTGGCTTCACGCAACAGGCCACCAAATTCTTAAAGATATTAATCCTGAAGCAGATACTAGAATTCTGAATGAAGAAAGAAGACAAGTTACAATAGACCTTATGGAAAAACTTTAAGTAGAAAGATAAACTATTTCGTGTTAGGGACCATCTAGATAACAGAAGTTGACGCAAGAGAGCTTGCACAGAGGGATATTGATGATCCTCTACCAAACAGATTACCTTCACCTCCGCAGTTTTTCTGGCTGGTTTTTGTCTGTCTTGATTTAACTTTTTCGAATTATGCAGTTGATTAAGATGCCTCTGAGCCAACCAGCAACGAATAGCTGCAAGAAAAGAAAAGCTAGGAAGATAAATTCATATTTGAATTTCATAACCTTAAATGCCAAAGAAATTTTTTTACCTGATTGTATCTGCACAACAGCCACCAGCTGCTCATCATTTTCTTTGTTAGCAACTTTTCGTTTAGACTTCAGAGAGTCCTTATACTGTCTTCTAGCAATTTCACCACGAACAACTACAACAAAATATTTTGACATCATATCACCAAGAACAATTACCTTGAATTAAAAATTCTAGAAAATTCCATGTCGTCAGTTACTTGAGGAACTAAAAGCAGTGCAACATATTCCCACTAAAAAGGGAAAGGAATGAAGAAAGAAATGACAGAAAAGATCTTGGATATGGAATCACTGGTTTCTCAAGAACTTGAAGTCGTCAACTAAATAATTTTGAAACAAACAAAATTATATACAAATAAAACTGGTCACATAAAATTTGTTCATTAATAGCTTCTTTTAAGGTTGAACAACATTCTAAAATACAAACTGCTGCAAAATGTTCTGCCTTACATGATTGGAGTATGATTACTCCTCCTTCGAGCTCAGGGAAGTGACGACGAGCATGATGACCACTGTAGCACTTCTGCACATCGAGAGTGCCTTGCAGAACTTGTTTCCTTACATCCTCCAGCGCAGCAATCTACAAGTCGCCATGATAGAAGTTCAGAAAATCGATACACCAGGAAATTCATTCTTTAGTAACATGCACAACCATTGCCTCACTAGAAGTTCAAATTAGCCATACTTATCATAGGAAAATTACTTGCACATTTTTCTTCATTTCACTTTATTCTAATATCATGGGACTAATTGCAGAAATATTTGAGGCCAAATGGTGCTTCTTAAATCTGAAATTCTCTTCATGATGTAGAGACATTTTATTTGCTTAATTCTGTAATAGTTATGATTAAAGAAGTTGCAGCATACAAGCTGCATCTGCGTCAATGATTTATGGCAATCAAAATTATTTTTGTAAAGAAAGAAAACATAGGTACACTTAAGAATTAAGAAAAAACAACAAACTTACCTGTTCTGCCCGGAAATATAACTTTGTATACCCAACTTGGTACATTTCGGGAAGGATATCAAATTGCCGCAGAATGGAAACTGACATGCTCAAGGGATCTTTGCATTCATGGTCTTCTGGAAGGAGGACACCATACCTAAATAACCACATTTGTATGTCATACAGCATCCAAAAGGGAAACTTAGCAGCAAAGTGAGGAGCACATATTTCACCTTTTACAGAATTCTTGATGTGCCATCCTAGTAGGATACCCAGATCTAGAGATCCTAACAACCTCAAGAAGACCGTAGCTTCTGAGCTGCTCAAAGACGAGATCATTGGTGTAAATGCCAGGAACCTGCTTATTGTTCGGTTTTATGCAACAAATGAAGTGTGGTGCAGTACTTTCCAACTGTTGCATCAATTTGAACAATAGATCCTGCAAGATTTTGATGAAGGCAACATTGACTATTTTGCTTAGCATCATAATACGAACGGTTATTTTCTCAAATATTTAGTATAAGAAACTTTTACCACTGTGTTAAGTTTTATAAGAAATCAAAAAATGGCATAACTACCTTAAATTTAGTAGCAACTGTTTGCGTCTGAAAGTCTGATATCTCAATTTGGATTGATGGACTTGCTGTTTTCTTGGACTGATTAGCAAAAGTGGAGGCAAACAACTTGAGCAGGTCTTCACTGCTTGATGAGAGTAGCTGAATAATGTTAGAATGCACTGTATCTCTATTCTTATCCAAGAAGCCACTTGTGTCATAGATAACCTAAAAAGATAAAATAACTTTTACGATGGTAAAACCGAAAGATTAAAGTGAACACCAATATCAGAGACATTTCAAAGAAGCTTATTGATCTTCATTTGCTGAAACATCAATTGTTGCCCTTGAGCAAATTCTAATGTAACAGATCCAAAACCTTAATTGTCTCACAAGAGTCTCAGTTCAAGCAAGGAAATTACACTTCACGACTACAGAGATATCATAGGGCACAAGTTCTGACACCAAAAGGATATATTTCTAAAAAACTGACCTCTCCAGCATAATGGCGAATGCCAAATTCTTCTCTATCTCCTCTATAGCAAGGGTTAGCTTTCAGGTGCTGCTTAAGCTTATTGGCAAAGGCCAAGTCAGTCGCTTTATGAAAATTTGATTCTTCATCCAATAAAGATATTATCCCAATGGGTTTCTGCAGAAGGCATCATTAGAATTCATAGATCAGGAGATGATATATCATTAGACCGTCTACTGAATATGTCAGCATTTTCACAACTTCACTGCCGAGAAGTAGTTCTACAATATGAGAATACGGTGTGTGTGTGTGTAAGTAAATGATGTTCTGACAAGGGAACAAGTGTCTTCTTATCCAAATCAACAATTGAATATGAGAAAGAGTAAGAAAACTACAAGAGAAAACAAAACAAGATCACAACAAAGAGTGAACACTACAAGAGAAAACAAAACAAGATCATGACTGTTATTTATGCTGAAGTATTAGAAGAGTAATCTGAAGTTCAGAAATTTAGCAGAGACTATGAACATTCTTGAATGCAAAATGAGTGGAAGAAAAGAACCAAAAGGCAGAAATACCTTCTCAAAAAGATCCAAGCACTCTTGGTTATCTTGAAAATCTACTTTTGTCCAATCAATTCCATCCAATTCATATTCCTGAATTAGAATACATCGTTTTTGGTGTCACTATCCAACATAAGCTGTAATAAGTATCTACAGGAGTTTAATAAAGCTCAGATATGCCACAAAAACAGAGAGAAAAGTGTCTGACAATGATCCTTATTTCATCTGCACAACATAACAACATTTGCAGACAGCAACGAGGTCCTAAAAATGTGCTCAGACTTTCTCACTCCAGATTTCACGAAAAATTTCTCTCTTTTCTTTTACAAGGTAAAAACTTCATTTATATTATAGCCGGCTGATGCAAAGTCAGCAAAAAGCCTTGTTCTTTTTATTTATTTATTTATTTATGTATAAAGAAGTAAGGAATGAAGAAATAAGAACATTATCCCAAAAGAAAATGCATGAAGAAACAAGAAGTCAGTAACTACAAGGCATGCTGATGTGCTTACTTCTTGCTCAAGTTTGAAGAGATGTCGGTTACAATGCTGCTGGAGCCTCTCATTTGCATAGTTAATGTAAAATTGTTCAAAGCTATTTTTCTGCAAAGAAAAAATGGCAAGTGGGATAACAGATATATTTTAATGTTTTACAATAGTAACATCATCTTGAAAATCGATTTACCTCAAATGATTCGAAACCATAAATATCTAAAATATTTATGGTTCTAACAGTCTTCTCTTTACCCATTGCAAGAGATCTATTAATTTTATCCACTATCCAGTCAAACAAGTTTGCATAGATGAACTTGGCCAATGCATCTCTTGTATCAATTGCCTGAATCAAAGTTAAGACCATCCCATTATGGTTCTCAAGAGAAAAGGAAGGAGTGCCAAAATCATAGTTCACAGAAATAACATATTAGATGCAGATTATGGCAAATTTTGAGGATGAAAATGTCATACAATTGAGTAACAAACCTGTTGCATGGTTAAACTCGTGACAACCTTATCCTTGCCAGCTTGTATTCTCCTGGTTGATAAAGCTAGCATGAGGTCATTGGAACAACAGCCCATCAAGCTAGCAGCATTTATAACGGCTGCAATACCAGAGATGGTGAAATATCAAACAGGTTAGCTTTAGTGCCTCCAGATAAGCATAGTCATAACGAACATATAAAACTGTATCAGGGAACTAGCACAATTGGACATAATTCAAAATCCTCAGATGCAAAGGGCCACAAGAATCAAAATATTCATAACTAGAAGAACACAAAGAAAAGGGGAAAGGAAAAAATTATTTGTGAAAGCAGAAGATTTTCCCATAAAGCCTAAAAAAGAGGTTTTATGACGTTATAACCTGCTCATGGCCTAAAAGAGTGAAAAAAGCTAAAATAGAACCTCAAAGGCTCAGAGAAAAAGATGATTACAAAAGATTAAACTTGCAGTTAAAAAAAAAGAGTCCAGGAAAAGGTAGAAAAACTGACAATGACAAAACATGACACACTAAGCATTTTATCTACGCTCTTTCACCCGCCTCACAAAAATTTATGAATACTGAATATCTTCGCATTTGTGCATATCTTTTCTTATGTGTGGTGAGCAAAATAACTGTTGACCATCCTTTTTAGAGCATGATATGAGAGGTGGTGCCAAATTGACCCTCATATGGCAGAAAATTACTTGAATAAAACTGAAGAAGGGGAATAAAATAAGGGGACACTGCAATGGGATAAAGGAAATACATATTCTTGTATTCCATATCTCGTTATACATGGCCATGATTTTTGAAGCAAAATTGTAGCACCTGAAACCTAGTTTCTAACAATTCGAAAGGTTCGTCATTTTGATTATTGACAGATACTAAAGTTTTACCAGTTCGACCTTTGGGAGTCGGATCACCGGGTGCCGATCACGGCCTCCTTGGTTCATGATATTTTCCTTTATCAGATTAATCTTTGTGTTATACAACCGCATGTGATAGTTGTAGGTATCAGATGGTTCTTTAGCAATGGAATAGTAGAAATACATTGAACAAGTATGTTCTTGGGATGTCATTAGCTATGAATACTTTCAATTAACAAGAATTATTCAACTTCCTATTTTACCAAGAATTATTCATCTTTTCACAATGGAACTCCAAATTTTTATAATTAAGAAGTCTAGGCTGCAATAGACTACTAAGAATAGAATCAGATATCAATAATGACACAAGTATAGAAATCAAATATGCTACTGTATTATTTATTTCAAAGATAACAAGAATACAAGAGGAGCAAAATTGCACTTCACATAAATAGCTCACCTTCACTTTGCACAACTTCAACATTGTTTCCAGTTGCTTGGAATGTTATGTTTCCCAGCCATAGCACTGCAGCAACCATCTGAAAAGCATGCTCTTGGTCTCTTTCAGAAATCCCCGCAGTGTTTAGTGCTTTCTGAAAAGGGAGTGCATGAAAGGAATTAACAACAAACAGATCCAACATGAATGTGAATTGAAAGCAAAAGAATTAAAATCTAGATCAACTAGATCAACTATAAATCTGATCCCTTAAGCTCACCACAAGTATATGAAACTTTTTTGCATCGTCAACATTATGGATCACCAACGAATCACTCTGGTTGAGAAAGTTATATTCTGAAGCACCTTTCAGCTTAAGCTTATCTGACAAAAGAATCAAATAAATGTTCTGAATGTGAAGGTACAAAATCTTCCAAGGACTTCTTCATTTAACACCCACCTCCCCTTTTAAAAAAGAGACGCAAAAAGAATTATCCAGAGCTGTAGAGTGAATGATCACACATCTAGCCAAGAAACAGTGGTCCCACTTCCGGAATAATCGAAAGCCAAAGAAGTTGAATGTCTAATATTTTATCTTTAGATGGTCTTTTTAACCAAAAAGAAAAAAGCACACATGTATGTATATAGAACTCAAGGAACTTTATTCAAAGACAGTGTTTCCAGTCACTTGATATAACCTACTCTACTCCATCTAGTTTATGTTCAAATTCCAAATTTTCTAACCCAATGCACCAAGAAGATACCCTATTGTATTCCACATTCAACAGAATCTAGTAAAAAAAAAACTACAGACTTGTGATTGCAAGTTCACACATATTTACCATTACAATATCACGTATTCAAACAAAAGATCACCATCATCAACAAAATTTTGTTAACTAATGTTTTCTAACTATGTCGCTCGGACTTTTTGAAAATGTCAACGGGTGTGTGTCGGATCCTCCAAAGTAGTACATTTTCAGAGGATCCGAACGGGTGCGGCAACATTTTTGCAGAGTTCAAGCAACATAATTTTCTAATAAAGAAATGCACTTTTTAAGAAAATTATAGCTCCTACGTTACCTTTAGAATCATAGTAAATTCCATTCCAAAAAGATATGAAGAGAAACATCTCACAAGTTGTACAACGCAACAGTAACAATAAAAGATGGTTCAAGGCTTGAAAATGTTTATAAAGTAATATAGAGAAATTACTGAATAATCATATCCTACTGAGATAACTAAAATGTGGAGCCCATGACGAAGGTAAAGCCCGAACAAGTAAAATAAGTAACAAAAGGAGATTAAAATGAAAGGTTCAATATTCGAATCCAAACCTCTCAAAACCGAAGGAGCCCCAGCACATAGCTGGTAAAAGATATGGTAAGACCTCTCTCCATGAGCCAGTTGAACCACTCTTGACTGCCCGAATAAGACATGTTTCAAAAGCTTTAGCTCTGATGAACAGACACAACTTTAACAAGAAAATACAAGGAAGAACACAGAGAAGAAAAATGCCCACCTTTTCAAGAAGAACTGTCCATTATTTTAGCATCAACATATTAGACATGCAGAAAGATGTGTAAAAGTCGGTAAAATAGGACAAAAATAACGTAGCGAGACAATTTCAACAAATTGATACCAAAACAATAATAACAAGACATGTTTTTTCTAAGGAAATTCATCTCAATAGACATCCTTACATGTTTGTAGATTAGCACCACAAATTCCTCCCTCTGCACTAAAATAAATTTCAATCAACCTTCCCTGCAATCCATCAGGATATCTGTTAGTTCAAGTCCAATCCAAAGAAGCTACTTCATTTACACCCCCTCCCAAAAATAGCGAAAGAAAAGAGACAGAAGAAGATGTAGAGACTGACAAATCGACTGGAGTTGTTATTCCTGAGGGTTTTGGCATTTCCAAAAGCCTCCAATATGCAACTTGTCTGCAGCAGCTCACTTTCTACCTGATTGTTGCCTCCACTAATCATAACCAAATATTCAATCGCGAATTTTGCTGTTTCCGTCTTCCCAGATCCACTTTCCCCACTACATGATATGAAGAGAAGTTAGTTGTTTGAAAATACAAGCATTAGGCTTACCATAAATTTGATCATTACAACCAAGACATGCAATTACTCAACCAGCATAGAGGAACATTTTTACTATCATCAGATACTTCGCGTAACAAAGTCTAACAATGAGACACTTCAACCAACCTTATGATGATGGATTGATTTATTTCATCTGCAAGATACACAGGAAAAGCAACAAAATAAGGATCGACTGATATCATCTAAAAGTTTTAGAGACCAGGAATGAACTTTGGTATTATAAAGACCTTCCATCATTTGACTGTAGGCAGTTTCAGCAATAGAATAAATGTGAGGACTATCCAAGAGTTTCTTCCTGTAAGCTGTAACAAGTTTGTTTCCATACAATTGGATCTCTTTGAAAGGATTGACTGCTATTAGAACAGGCCCTGCCTTAGTCTGTAAGCATAGGGACAGAAAACGTTAAAATGAAGGCATGAAGTTCTACATCTGATGAAACACTGAGCTGTCTTAAGAATACGCACATATATTCTATCCTGAGCATATCTACATTGGAGGTTGTGAAGAACTGATGGCTCATTAAGATAACAAAGTTGTATGAGATCATCCACACCCCGAAGAATATCTGGATTTGCAGGTAAAAGCTCTCCAACGGGCAGTGCCACAACCTATATGTTGACAAAGTCTGAGTACACGTACATCCTTTTAAATCAATTGTTTTTAGCTTCACTATTCATCATACTGAATAGCCAGAACATGTGAACTCACACTGCCATCAGAGAGCAATACTGAAGCTTTGTCTCCAGAAGTTGATTGCACCTGTCCTGGTTCCCATTGTTTATTTTTCAGCCGGCACCAAACACGAAGCTTCTGAAATACAGAGCTTTAAAGATGAGTGTGGGCATTCATTAATATAACTACTCATTAATTACATTCAAAAATTGTCTCAAAAGCTATACCACATCAGGTAAAATCTATGAAATCTTCATGCCAAAAAACGAACCAAACACACTTTGACAAAAAATGGGAGTTCAAAGTAGAACATGCACAATTTTTGCTTACCAACTCGCCATTTAGTTTAAACTTTAATTTTCCAACCAGACACAAAAACGTACAGGGTAAACTGCAGTAAGCTCAAGCAACAAAAGGGCTGAAAGATATTCCAAACGATATTCACCAACTTGAGCAGCTGTATTGTGCATTGTCCAACCAAACAACAAATTATCTAACCTCAGCCTTACATTTCGAGTTCTCCTAATCCCAGACACCCAACCTGGTTGGGATAAGCTATATGAATCATCTATATTAACTCTCACATTATCAGCTCCAAACCTAGATAAAACTAGTCAATAAACAACATTAGCAATTTCCCAAGCCGAAAAGATTAACCCAAACTCTCATAAGGACTGTCTAGTATCTGAAGTCCCCACTACCCATAATCAGAAATCCAACATTCTATCAAAGCAACAAAAGAAGCAGACTAAGTATATAAAACTTAACATAACACAATTTCTACAGTACTTTCCTTTTACCTTCTCAATAAAATAACTGATGTTGTCATCCCACTCATCCTCGCGAAACTTTGGGAGAGAATAAGGAAGCCTGTTATCAAGCTTTGCACCATCTTTTTCCCAAAATCTCTGTCTATATTCCTTTTGAGCTGATGAATTAACATAAGGTGACTCACTACAAGAATCCACCTCTTTACCCTTTTTGGCTCCAAACACATTTCCTCGTTTCCCTTTAAACTCTTCTTCTCTTTTTCCATTCTCCAATTCACCGTTGCGCTTTTCAGGGGTATTAGGCATCGTTCTCTTCGGAGAAGGAGGCCTAGTTCTGGAAGCTAGTCTTGGCCTAGATGGTAATGCTGGTGGGCAATCTTTAGGCTTCTCATTTTCGTCCCTTTGCTTAAGGGACTCCAGCATTTCTTCCAGAGAACTAAGAGTTCTAGAAGGTGCTGAAACAGACAACATTTCTTCGTTCCGATAAAGGTGGCAAAAAAGTTTCTTTTTATAGTAACTTTCCCAAAAATGTAGTTTCATTCAAATCTGAACAATGTCTCTAAGGCAACATTGTTCAACCCCACAATCCCAAAAACCTCAAATTCAGATTCAGATTCAGAATTCAACATATGTTCAAGATTCCTACGTGGGGTTCCCAAACATGAACATCAAATTTGCAACAAACCTCGAATTCCTCGAAATTATCTTCGATTACAGGAAAGGAAAATGGGATTCTGAGCTAATAAAACTTGTAATTCTCTCCAAAATGAAACGAAAAATCGTGGAAAACGAAGTTTCAGGAAGCTTCTTCTTCTTAATAAGCTGAAATCAAGAACAAAGTAACACACCAATAGTTCTAAAATGTTCCAAAACAGACAACATTTCTGGATATCAAACAGGGAAAAAAGTCTCTTAAAGGAAAATTCAAATCTTCAACCCCACAATCCCAAAAATTGTGGAAAATGAAGTTTCAGGAAGCTTCCTCTCCTTCTTCTTAAGCTAAAATCAAGAACAAAGTAACACACTAGTAGTCCTAGAATGTTCCAAAATGGACAAACATTTCTGGGTTCCCAAAAAAATGCGGAAAAAAAAGCATTTTTTCTTAGAAAAACTCAAATCTTCAACCCCACAATCCCAAAAAAAACTCTGATTCAGATTCAGAATTTTAACACATGTTCAAGATTCCCATATGGGGTTCTCAAACATGAACAACCTGAAAAAAATTCCAATCAAAACATATGCAATAAACCTCGGATTCCTCGAAATTATCTTCGATTTCTGCTAAGAAAAAAAAAACAAAAACCCCAGAAAAGGAAATGGGATTTTGAGCTAATAAAACTTGTATTTCTTCACCAAAGTGAAAATGAAAATGTGAAAAAAAAAATTGTATTTCTTCTTCTTAAGCTGAAATCAAGAACAACAGAGTAACAAGCAAACTTTTTTTTGCAGATTTTTTCACATATTACGAGGTTGATAAATGTGGTAAAAGGTTAAAGATTGTAGAGAGAAACAAACAATTTGGACATGAAGAAAAAAAATGCAGGATGAGGAGAAGAAAAGAAAAAAAAATTCGATGTGTTGGCTTGTTATGCGTTGGTTATTGTCTTAACAACCAAAAAAATAATAATAACACATAACAATTACATGTGTATTAAGTTTTAGATGTTTGATTAAGCACGAAAGAGTACTCATCACTTTATCATCGTAATTTTGATTTGTTGAAACTTTTTGATTAATTGATCTAAACAAGTATTGAATATGGAGTAAAGATAAAAAAGAAAAAATTGGTAGTTATTTTATGAAAAGTTCGAATATTTTCAGGTAGAGAGTGGTTGTGGGCATAAATCATTCAAAATTGGATTATTTTGAATTGGGATTTATCGTATTGAATTCAAACGTATTTGACATTTACTTTCAAATATTAATTATCGAATTTGAATTTTTGAAAATACTGAATCGAATATTGAACGTTCTCCTTTAAAACACTAGCGAGTGATTTAGATGTTTTTGATTGACCTATGCTGATAAATTCTTAATGTTAGGATTTGAGAGTGGAGATCTCATCTTTATACGTGATTTCTCTAAAGTTAATATGTCAAATGTTGGACAAATTATGAATATATTTGATCAAAAACATCGTTTCTTTCAATTCGATAATTACTAAACTAAATTTGATTTATTGTATCAATCTGATTTACTGAACTAGAAATTTAATATTTAATATCTATTTTTAATTACTAATTATCGAATAATCGAATCAAACACCGAACGTCCACCCCTAATTGTGTGGGGGACAATTTTGAATTGTCAAAATTATAAAGTACTACATAATGATGTGGATACTAAACGATGAGGAACCTTTAAGGAAAAGGGAACTCATAAAATTGGGAAAATGGAGGGACAGTTCTAATAAATTTGGTCTTTTTTTGTTGTCACATTGTCTTTTTTCCTTTTTTTATTACTATTAATTTCTAAATTTAAATTTTTTTAAAAAAAAGATTATCGTAGGTTAATCGTCAGCGCAAAAACAACTTATCTCGAACCAAGGAATAGTTATTATTGGTGTTGTGGGTGATGGTAATGTTGTGATCGAGTTAGCTTAGCGTATACTGACTATTTTATGAAGTATCAATTATCTTCCATTACCATAAATATGAACGATGAATTAAATTTTATTTTTTGTGTTGTATTTCTTAGAAATAGACGACATAGGTGGGAGTGGAAAAAAATTATATATTCAATATTTACGTTAAATTATATTAATTTATTATGATTAGTAATAAAAACAAGGTATGAATCGGTATCAATTATACAAAATATGTATTAATTAATTATGGTTAAATGATACATCCAACTACCCAATAAGTGTGGCATGATGGATGTGATTCCTCAATCTCTTAATTAAAGGTATCAGATACAAATCTTGAAATGGAGAAATTTTTATTAGAAAGTGTATCTTTTTTTATGCGTCTTACACGATTAAACCTAAAATCTGGTATGTATAACTTACACAGAAATATATGTTAAGTATTTATTGGATTAATGTGTTATGGTTAACTGATCACAATTTATATATGGGTGAAAATCGTTTACACCCCTAACTTTGCTTTAAAAATCAAACACCCCTCTCAACTTTGAATAATAATCATCCTCCCCCCTTCCTATGCAATGTCTATTTTATCCTTAAAATTTTTAATTTTCTATTTATGTAATACCTTTTAAAATTATATTAATTTATTTTTCTTAACCTAGGTATTTACTATTTTTAGTTAAATTCATTAACATTATTAATAAAATAATCCTTTCATAAACTAATCACAAAATTTAATGCTATTTTTTATGATTGGTATTTTTATATTTTATGCATTAAGTGGGCGTTTGACCATGAAAATAAAAAAAAAAATTACTTTTTTTGAAATTTTTAAAGTTGGAGTTGTGTTTGGCCATACCTTTTCTGAAAGTCTTTTTAGAATTTAACGTGTTAAATATAATTAAAAAGTGAGATAGAAAAATGTGAAAACAAGCTAAGAATTTAGGTGTTTTCACTTTTTCAAATAAAAATTCAAGTTGTATTTGAAATTTTATGGCCAAACAATATTTTTTAGAGTTTTGATTATTATTAATAAATTTATTTATTTTATTTTGCTCATTTATTTCATTATGGAACGACATTAACTTATATAATCAATTAGTATTTCTCACTTTTCACTTTTCATCTAAAAAATAATGTTTATTTTTTTATAAAAAATATGTTATATAGATTTAAAAAAATAAAATTGTGATTACAAAGAAGTTTTTTAAAAAAAGATATAAAAGTTGGTAATACAAGGGCAAAATAGACATTTTGAAAAGTCAATCAGAATAAGGGAGGGGGAATGGTTATTGTTCAAAGTTAAGAGGAGTGTTTGATTTATAAAGCAAAGCTCGGAGGTGTAAACTATTTTTACCCATTTATATATATGTCAGTATTTTTATTGAATTGATATTAAGATCAAGTAAATATAAAATCTTTTTATACTATATATTTTTGAGTTTAAAATTCATAAAATTCAAATCTCAGATCTGATTCTCATAAGGTGGAGGTAAAAATGAGTATTTATGATTATTTGCTTATTGATTGTAGTATATGATTGAGATTTCTCCACTCTTAATAAGAACTTTCAGGTTAGAGTCTCGTAAAATGGGGAAAAAAATGTTACAAATGTCACCCTCCATAAATGAATCATGCAACACATGAATTTGAATTTAATCAGGTCCTAATATAGATATCGATGACAGAGAAAAAAAAAAGAGAAAACAAGAAGTTGACTAATGTCTTATAAAATTGTAGTAAGTATATGTCATGCTTGACCATAATTTAGACAAAATAAAATACAAGACATGAAACGTGGTTGCCCTTGACTTTCTCATGTTTGTTTGTTGGAGCCATGTAAGGAAACATTTTAAATTTTTGAAGCACGTAAAAATATTATGTATTTTGAAAATTCAAAGTCTAAACATTATTATTTATTAGAAAAATGATAATCAAGGCTTTGCATAGTCTTAAAGTCATATATTTTAGATGTTCAACTAATTAATGTGTTTGTAGTAATATTTTTTTAGTATTAGTGGCAGATTTAGAGAGTCGATTCTGAATTCACGTAAATATAATAATTTTCAGATTTTGTATATTTATTAAATATTTTATAAGTATTTGATAGTGAATCTAATTATTATTATAGGATTAATTTGAAGTGGCGGTAAAAACTCATAAACTTCAAATCTTAGGTCTTCCTGTGTCTAATACCACCAATTATTGTGGTGGATGGCAAATACTTTGAAGTCTCGTGTTCGAGCTAAGGGTGCAAAGATCCAATTGAACCTCTTTCGTGAGAAAATTACACTATACATCAAATGTCAACATCACAAAAGATTGTGGATCTCGTTAATTTTTTTGTGTATTTACTTCTTTACCTATTGAATTCCTTTAAATTTTATTTTGCCACCGATTCAAGTCCCCTATGAATAGAGTCGCCCTTGGTATATATAGACAACGTCTTACCCAAAAATAAAATCTTTGACACAAAAATTCGAATTAGTCAAACCTTAAAATAGATATCTAACACGAAAAAAATATTGTTCTAGTAACGTGTACTCGAGGGTAACACTGACATTAGCCATGTTATATGCATTGTGTAACTAATTAACATATAGTACTATTTGAAATTATTTATGCTTAAAAGAGGTCCTAACAGTATATCTAATCATTAGAACTTTTGATATTGCTTGTGCTAGAGTAGTGTATGTTTTCATCCATCTTTGCAGATGTATGTCTGCCTGTGTCTGATGTTCGGTATCTGGTTTGAGGTTTGATTAATTCTGATTTATATCGGTAGGGATAAATCGCTTTTTATTAAAGGCAATTTCATATACATGCATGATTCGAACACGAGACTTTCAATTAATGATAGAATGGTACTTATCAATCCACCACAACTTTTGTTTATACCTTTTAGGGATTGTTTGGTTCAAAATATTAGATTATTCTAAGACTGTAATCAAGATTGTTTATTCTATTTCTTATATGGGATAGATAATTTCATGATTATGATTAAAAATTATCTTAATTTTAGCTAATAATCTCAATCAAACACAAAAAAGAAAGTAGTCTTTTCATCCATCTTTGCAGATGCATGTCTCCGTATCTCCCGTGTTCGGTATCTGCTTTGGGGTTCGACTAATTTGTATTTGTGTCAAGAAGTCCTACTTTAAGAGGTAAAGTGTTACTTACCAAAGACGACTCCATACCCAAGACTCGAATTCGAAATTCTTGATTAAGGCATAAAAACTTTAGTTTCAGAACTCATAAGTTGTGTCATAAAAAAACATAATTTAATTCTTACATAACTTATATCGAGCAAGGAAAACGTACTCTAAACTTATGGGTAGCGAAATTAGGTCATAAAAATGTTACACAACTTATGCCGCGTAACTTAATTCCTACGAAACTTATGCCGCATAACTTAATTTCTGCGAAATTTATGCTGCATAACTTAATTCTCATAGAACTTATGCCAAGCGAGACAAGAGATTTTTAAACTTATGCCTAACAAATTAAAGCCATAGATAAGGATGCTCTGATCCATATTTTTTTATTAAATAACAACGATAAAAATTAAAAATCATCATAATTGAGAGTAAAAATTAAAAACTTCCCAAAATAAAGGCAATTCATAAAAAAATAATTAAACAAAGGTAGATATTATGGTAGTGGTAATATAATAGAACCACCCCCTCCCCCACCCCCACCCCACCCCACCCCACCCAAAATTTGTGGAAACAAACCCAGTCCATCCCACATTTTTTCATGATTACATAAGTGAAATAAAATAATTATTTATTTGTATTCACTTATAAAATTCTCTCCTTAAAAAAGTTAATACTATTATTATGAATATATCTAATTATGAATATTCATTTAAGCACTCATAACATTGTAAAGAAGCTTACAATCATGTTAGTAATTTGCGAGTAGCTTAAGCGTGCAGCTTTAAAGAACGACATGCATGCAAATGGGAAACTTGACGACCATGCAAAGTGCCACATGATGAACATGCAAATGGACACTTAGCTTGATGACCATGCAAGGCAACACATGTTATGCTACTTGACTTGCAACATGACACGTGTCGAACCTAGATTCACCTTTATCTTTTTTCTTTTCACCTCTATAAATACTTCATTATGACTTCTTCATATATACATCAATTTGAAGAGCAACAAAATATTTCTCTCGCGCCAATTTCTTTGACTATATATCTTTTTTAAAATTATTTATTATTATTATTCCATAAGAATTATAGTATCATTTATTTCTATTGTATACCTTCAAAATATATAGTTCGCATTTTATTTTAGTCTATCTAGCTAAAATTCTGGGTTAGACGAGTTGTGCATGAGCCTATCCCTTGCACTTGCTCCTATCTTGTGGGTAGATTAGACCTCAGGTGTCAAGTCATGCGATCTCAATATACAAAAACAAATGAGAAATTACTATTTCAAGATTTATCGCACGATGTAGAAATAAAAGAAGAAAAAAACTCCAAGATGTATAAGTATGAATGTTTATATACCCATAAATAATATTGTACAAGATGCTATTCCATGACTCAAGCACTTGAAGTTAAGGTTTGATACTAAATGTGCTATGACCCAAATTTCGAGATCGTGTCAGACACTTAACGAGCTCCATCCTCCAATCAAATCAAAATTCATTTATATCGCAGATTTTATTGCTATCACTTTAATCAGAGTTAGTCGCATAGTAAATTTAGAATATTAGATGATTATATAAAAAAGTAAATGAATATAATAATAATTCTAAAAAGTTTCCAAAATACTTTATTTAATTTGGATACCACTTCCCATTTAATATGTAAATACTTTTTTTTAAAATATTTTAAAAAAATCACCGTCTATTTATTTTAAAATAATTTCAGATATGAAGTATCTATAATATCATATGGATGAAGTTTGTGTAAAAATGACTTAAATTCAACCAGGCATGCATGAAGTTTAGGTAGACAAATAGTAGATATTCAGACAAAAACTATTGAAGTTCAAGCAAAATTCACTGAATTGAGCCATATCTGAGTAAAGTTTAGATAAAAACGACTGAATCCAAATATTTGCATGGAGTTTGATTATTTTTAGTTAAACTTTAGTCATATTTAAACACCGTATGTTTAAAGTTGTTCTACAATAAATAAATTTATAATCTTTTATTCTTTTCTAATATGACTTTCATTTTATGATTTTCTATTCTATACTCGGTACCCACTTTAGAAATTGATTAAATATGGACTTGCGCATTCCATGATCCATTTATGTGGAGAGCACTTTCAACATGATTTTTTAAATCCAGGGCTCGAACTCAAAGCTCTTATTAAGGATGAAAAAATACCAACCATACCACCACAATTCATATTGGTCTAATATGACTCTTTTTTTTGTTGGTTTCCTATTCGATATTCCATATCCAAATTGAAATCGACTAAATTCAAATTCGCGCATTGCAGATCCATTTCTAGAGGCAACTCTCAACAAATTTTTTTTTCAATTCCAAAGCTCGAAACCAAACTTCTAATTAAAAGCGTAGGAATAACAACCATCTTACCTCAATTCATATTGGTCTAATATGACTTTTCTTTTTCAGTTTCCTACCCAATATTCGATACTCATATTGAAACCGATTAAATTTGAATTCGCGCATTATAGGGTCCATTTCTAGAAGCAACTTGATACGCCCAAATTACGACTCCAAATACGAAGCGTAAGCGGTTACTGTCAAATATAGAACCCAACTAAGGTTGGGTCGATCCCACAGGGAATAAGGTGCAAATTAAATCGATAGTGAATTAAATGACTAGTAGTCGATAGTTTTCGGTAAATTGGGGGGGTGTTGTGTGAACAATATTTAACCAAAGCAAATAATAATGTGCGATTAATAATCAATATGAGAGTGAACTAGGGAAGTGTTCACCATGGCGTCGTAACAATTTCGACTCAAGGCTTAACCGGTTTCTTTCTATATGCATATCACGATGTGATTGAATTCATGGTGTCGTCTAAACGTTTCTCAACCAATTAGACAAATTTCCTTTTCAATTCTCTCGAACTTGAAAAGGTGAACTTTATTATTTCAATCCTAAACATCAAGTAGATTAATCTAGTTACAACATTAATCATGAGACGAGAGTTGATAGTCTCGAATCCTTGTAGTTAATCAAATTTCCCGATTTTAATCTCTTTACTCAAGCAAATTAAACCTAGGCATGTTCTAATGTTTGCAACCACTAGAAAACGTTAGTAAGTGAATGATTAACCACGTGACAACATAAAGATTGAACCCTACAAAACCCGGAATCTATATTGCTACTTTTGCCATGGCTCCCACAACCCTAGTTGTGGGAAGTTAGTTACTCATGTTTGCAAAATGAAAGAATGAAGAAATAGTATTCATAATAATAAGAAAGAGTTCTTACAAAAGAGATTAACACAAGCTTCAAGCTTTTCAAGAACAAGAGTCTAAAATCCCAAGAACGATCAAGAACAAGATGATCAAGAAGAAAAACGTGATTGTGTAGTGTTTTCCTCTCGAATTCTCGCTCAAAATAATCCTAGAACTATTAGGTAATGAACTTGTAATGAATGATAATAAAATAAACCTAACATAGGGTATTTATAGGAGTCCAGGAAATAAACCCAAAAACGTTCGGAATCCGCGTCGCGCGTACTGCCTCAACTTGACGGGCTGGGTGACGGACCGTCACATGCTTGACGGACCGTCACAGTGGCCGTCGCCACTAGGCAGTGTGCTGCCTCAACTTGACGGTCTACTTGACGGACCGTCACATGTGTGACGGCCCGTCATGGTGGCCGTCACCACTAGGCAGTGTGCTGCTCAACTTGACGGTCTTCTTGACGGACCGTCACATGGGTGACGGCCCGTCATGGTGGCCGTCACTCTTAACCAGTGGCGCTCTTTTGATCGTATTTCCTTCCTTTTCTACGTTTGTCGCTATTTCCTGCAATTCCAACATAAAACATCAAAAACGACGACGGTTGATTGAAAACTCACGATTATTATTAGTTAAAGGAGTCAAATGTGCCGTAGAATGGCGGCACATCACAACTCTCATAAAAAAAAATCATTTTCAAGGCTTGAAACCAAACTTTTAATTAAAAGCATAGGAATACCAACCATCTCACCTCAATTCATGTTGGTCTAACATGATTTTTTTTTGGTTTTCTACCCAATATTCAATACCCGTATTGAAGCCAACTAAATTGAAATTCACGCATTCCCATTTCTAGAGGCAACTCTCAATAATTTTTTTTATTCATTTCTAAAGCTCGAAACCAAACTTCTAATTAGAAGCATAGGAATACCAACTACATCACGTCAATTCATGTTGGTCTAACATGTTTTTTTTTATTTCCTACCAGATATCCGATATGCATATTGGAGCCGACTAAATTCGAATTCGCGCATTATAAGACCCATTTCTAGAGGCAACTCTCAACAATACTTTTTTTTTATTTTCAAGGCTCGAAATACTTCTATTAAAAGCATAAAAATATCAAACCATTTCACCTCAATTTATATTGGTCTTAGGTCTAATATGGCTTTTTTTTTTTGGTTTCCTACACAATATTCAATACCTATATTGGAATCAACTAAATTTCTATTCTCATATTACATGACCCATTTCTAAATGCAACTTTCAATAAAAAATTTTCTCATTCCCACTCAAAACCAAACTTTTAATTGAAAGCATTGAAATGTCAACTATCTCACCTCAATCCACATTGATCTGTTATGACTTAAATGATCCCAAAAATAGGATGTATTTGCCCTTCAACTTACCAACTTGGACTCGATTGGGTACAATTAGTTTATTCCGATTCGATATTTGATACTCGTATTGAAGCCGATTAAATTTGAATTCGCATATTATAGGGCCCACTTTTATTTTCAAGACTCAAAACCGAACTTCTAACTAAAAGCATTAGAATACCAACCATCTCACCTCAATTTATGTTGGTCTAATATGAATTTTCTTTTTTAATTTCCTACCCAATATTCGATAACAATATTGGAACCGACTAAATTCAAATTTGCGTATTATAGGACCATTTCTAAAGGCAACTCTCAATAATTTTTTTCTTCATTTCCAAGGTTCGAAAACTAACTATCTCACCTCAATCCAGGTTGGTCTCATATGACTTAAATGGTCCCAAAATAGGATCTATGTGCCTTTTTGCCTACCAACTTGGACTCAATTGGGTACAATCAATTTGTTCCTTTTCATTTTATTTTCTCCATTTTCATTTCTGAATTTAGGTTTTTTTTTTTTTTTGATTTTGATTAACTGATAATTATCTTATTTGAAGGAAACACACTAATCAAGTAATCACATAATTATCTCTTGTTTATGTTTATATTAAATGTTAATTACTTCTTTTGAATACAAATTACTAGGGCTCGAACACGAAACTTCTTATTAAGGATGAAAAAATACCAATCATACCACCACAATTCATATTGGTCTAACATGACTTTTTTTTGTTGGTTTCCTATCCAATATTCCATATCCACATTGAAACCAATTAAATTCGGATTCGCGCATTGCAGAGCCATTTCTAGAGACATCTCTCAACAATATCATCTCGCCTCAATTTATGTTGGTCTAATATGACTTTTCTTTTCTGACTTTCTATTCAATATTCGATATCCATATTAGAATCGATTAAATTCAAATTCACGCATTATAAAGCCCATTCCTAGAGGTAACTCTCAATATATTCTTTTTCATTTTCAAGACTCAAAACCAAACTTCTAATTAAAAGCACACGAATACCAACCATCTCACGTCAATTCACGTTGGTCCAATAAGGTGCCCTTTAGCTTACCAAATTGGACTCATCAATAGGGTACAATTAATTTCTTCTTTTTTCATCTTTTCCCATTTCCAATTTTGAATTTAGGGTCAAAAAAAATTTGATCTTTGATTAACTCATAATTTCCTTATTTGAAGGAAACACACTAATCAAGTAATCACATAATTATCTCTTCTTAATCACTTCCAGTTATAGGGGAAACTCTGTATTTGTCTTTGCTATGTTTTAGGGTTTTCTTTATTTTTTTGCTTCAATGGCTTCTTCTTCATCTTCTTCAACAACAACAACTTTCTGCTTTCAATGCGAAGATTCATCAAACTCAGTTACTTTCAGAAATGGTTGGCGTCTTCGTAGTGGCAGATTCGCTCAGCTATGCCATCGTTGCGGGTAAGTATTTTCTTTTATTACTTAGTGTCGGGGCCAGTTTTCGCGCACTTTGACTAATTTCACTAACTTTGTCCACCGCGAGGTTAGGACAGATGAGAAGAAATCGCCTAGTGTATTTGTTTTACACCTTTTACGATTGCTCCCTTTTACGGGGTCGGTCGAATCTAATAGCTTTAGTTCAAACTTTGTATTTTATACTGGGGCAGAGCCAATCCTCTTTAGCTATGGATTCGGCAGAACTCAATAGCTTCCGAGTTAATAGTCAAAAATACACTTAAACTATCACCTTTTTTGCGAGTTTCATACCTCAAATATCATTGTTTTCTATCCCTACCTAAACTATCATTTTTTGCGAGTTTCATACCTCAAATATCATTGTTTTCTATCCCTACCTAAACTATCATTTTTTGCGAGTTCCAGACCTCAACTATCCATTGTTCTCTTTACCGGCCTAAGCTATTATTTTTATTTTTTTGCGAGTTTCATATCTCAACTATTTATTGTTCTCTATACCTGCCTAAACTATCACTTTTTTTTGCGAATTTCATATGTCAACTCTCCATTGTTCTCTATACCTACCTACTATCACTTTTTTTGCGAGTTTCATACCTAAATTATCCATTATTCTAGTTACATGCCTAAAGTGTCACTCCCTTTGTATTAAAACACACCTCGATGCTGAGTTGCCAAATATTTGTTTTCAATTGATAACAAGCGCGTGTAGGCCAACTCAGAATCGAGGTGTATTTTAATACAAATGGAGTGACAGTTGATGTATGAAACTCGCGAAAAGGTGATAATTTAGGTAGGTAAATAGAACAATGGATGTTTGAGGTATGGAACTCATGAAAATGTGTTAATTTAGGTGTGTATTTTACCATTAGCTCTTTAAAGTTCATTTGATAGGTATAAATACTAATATATTTAGAACCAAGTAAACAAAAAAAGATTATGGTGCAGAACCCATAAATTTATAATCTGCTCCGCTGGCATGTATTTTTATTTATAATCTGCTCTGCCTAAAGATACGTAGAATGTACCGGAATGTCCTTTAATCTTGTGGTCTTAAATATGCCATGCGGAAAGTTAGAATTAAGGAGTTGTCAGAAAAGAAAGGAGACATTCATTTTGAAACAGACTAAAACGGAAAGGAAGACAAACAAATTGAAATGGAGAGAATAATGTATTTAGAACTCGGTAAAAAAAAGATTATGTACAAGATTACAGTGCAGAACCCATAAATTTATAATCTGCTCCGCCTATATGCTTTTGTATTAAGAAATTTACTACATATGTATAAACAATTAAATTTGGAATACATTTACTAACGCATGATGTGGCTATCCTAGAATTTAGAACTAATAAAGTTTAAATCCTGGCTTTACATCTGCAGTGCCTTCCATTTCCCCATAAAACACTCACATAGTGCACGTAGATGCGAAAAAATGCTTTCTTTGTGATGATAATTTGTGTCATTTGGTGCCAGAACACGGGAACCCTTTTAAGTTACTGGTTTTATTAAAGTTTGTGAATTTTGTTATTGAACATGCATGGTTAGAGATTTTGCATCAATGGGTGGGAAGAAGTACTCCCTCCATTTCAATTTGTTTGTCTGGTTTTGACTTGACATGGAATTTAAGAAAGTAAACAAGACTTTTGAATCTTGTGGTCTTAAACTAAAGATATGTAGAATGTACCAAAACACCCTTTAATCTTGTGGTCTTAACCATGCCATGTGGAAAGTTGAAATTAAAGAGTTGCCAAAAAGGAACAGAGACATTCTTTTTGGAAAGAACTAAAAAGGAAAGTAAGACAAACAAATTGAAACGGAGGGAGTATAAAAAATTTGCTTTTTGGTGAATGGAATGTTAACCGCCCTCTGCGGTTAAAGGAGAAACAAATGACATGACTGGAGCTCTGAATCAGGAAAACTGTGCCTGTTATAATTGTGCTGAGTGCGATGAAGAGATCCCTCCCCCCCCCCCCCCCCCCCCCCCGCTGTCACTTGGTTTTAATGTGTTGTAACATGTTGAGGCTTGCAAGGCTATTAATAAACGTAATTTTTCTTCTGATAATGAGACTTTCATTGGACTGATTAGTTCTTGTTTTCCTCAAGTTCCATATATGAGTACGGGAGGTTCTGTGAGACTTTCCATGCAAGTGATGATGGCTGGAGAGATTGTGAATCTTGTGGGAAGGTTAGTGGAAAAGGTATCAGTCATAGTTGTATATACAAAGATAGATATGTCTATGAATAAAGGTCTTTGTTCATGTGTATATCGTACGCTCTGTGTGAAGCATTTATTAGTAGTGATATTTTTTTATTGCAGTTGGTCCATTGTGGATGTATTGTGTCTTTCAACACATATCTGCTGTTGGATTTTGGTGGAATTATGTGCATGGAGTGCTCAAAGAAGAACTTCATTCTTGTAAGATATTTAAGGCATTTTTAATTCGTAGTTAACTCTCTTTACTCCATCATTTGTCAATATTTGTCGGCCATCTCTCTCTCACTTTCTTGCCAACTAGCACAGTTTAGTATGCCTTCATCTGATGACCTATTGACTTGCATATCAGAATCCATCATTATCACAGTCCACCATCTATAATAGAAAATGCAACGTTGATTACCTGCTCCCACCAGAATCCACTTATGATGGTGTATTTCCAACTGAAGTCCAAGAGCATTAACCATGATGCCTGCTTGCTAGACTTATCTACCCTCCTTTCTAATCTGAAATGGGTGATCACAATTCACAGCGTATTTTTTTCCTCCAAGAAAATCTTTTCCATATTACAAGGCCATCTCTTGGGTTGTTCATTAACACCTTCATTTAAAATGATTCTTGAGAATTCAGCTTCGTTTTCCTCCATCCTTCTGTACTATATGCTCTAGGAGTCTAGTTTATTGTCGACATGTGGAACATGTTTCATCATTTCTTTGCTAAATCTTGTTAAAGTTCCAAGAGCAACAGCAGTTATAACTGACCTTTGGCCTATGGGGTTAATAGTCACTGACTTTTGGCCGATTGCAATTGGTAAGATCCATTGACAACTTTTATGGGTGAAGTCTAGCTAAACACAGCTGCTCATATACCATTTCCAGTTTTTAGGACAAGGAGATCAATGCTATGAAGTTCTAATTTTATTTAATGCAGGCACGGAACCGTTGCTTGTCACATGAAACGCCAGTACCAACTGGTGAATCTCATCTGTATGCCGCACAGACTGTGATAGAACCTCAGTACAGGCCTCGTGTCACAGAGTCAAAGTTGCAGAAGATCTCCATAAAATATCCTTTGTTGTATACTCAGTTGTTTTGGTCTCCGAAGACTACAAAGGGAGAACACTCAAGCCATTTGTTTAACAAATAAAACAAGTGGTATGTAAACAAATAAAGTTTGCTCTCGTTTTCGGTTCTTGGAGATGAACAAGAACCTGATTTCTTTTATTAAGATTAAAACGTTTGAATTTGAATGAACATCTGAATATTAAGATGTGTATTAAAATTAAAACATGTAAAATTGAATACATATTTGAATATTAAGATGTTGTATTAAGATTTGAATACTACATAATTAGGATTGTTTGTTTCCTCAACATCTTAATGTATAAAACCTATCTTTATTTAAAAATTAATACAAATAGAATACTATATCACAAAATATTTTTAAAAAATTATATGGTGGTTGGTGGTGTTGATGGCTAATGATAGTGGTTGTCGGTGCCGATTGAGGGTGGTGGTGTTGGCTGGCGGTGATGGTTGTGGGTGGTTAGCAGTGGTGATGGTGGCTAACAATACTGTTCAACGATGATAATGGAGGCTGATAATTATGGTGGATGATAGTGGCAACTAATTATGGCAGTAACTAGTAGTGATGGTTGGCGATATAAATGGTGGCTAATGGTGATGATTGTTAGAAGTGATTGGTGGCTGTTGTGGTAATGGTGATTGCTGGTGACGATTGTAAATGGTGGCTAGTGGTTGTGACGAATGACTGTGGTGATTGGCGGCGGTGGTGGTTGTGAATGGTGGTAGTTGATGATGGTGGGCGGTGGCGACGGTGGTGGTTAGCGGTGAGAGTGGATGTAGTAGTGGTGAAATGTCATATTTGCAGAAATTGGTGATGTATAACATCTTAATGATATTAAGACTTTGTTATGGATCACACTTATTCAGATCTATTTTAACCCATTAAGTGGTTGTAATTATTTCTTAAAAAATTACCGCACTTAATGATTGAGATTTGGCTCATTAAGATTGCGAATTTTCATTAAGTGCAAAAAGATGAGGCCTAAACTTGGTTGATAACAAGATCTCTCTACATGTTGCACTTCGAATATAATGATTGATATTCTTGTGCTCCTTGACATACCTTAGCTGTGGGCGCGTGGTCACCCCTTTGTTTCAAAAATTGTTGTCTGCTAGTGATGCTGATCTCGCGCTATCGCGTCTTGTGATTCCCAAAAAGTGTGCTGAGGTGAGTTTGTGTTTATTCCGAAATTTCACCCCTCTTCCAAAAAGGTGTGTTATGGGGTAAACGTAGATATCCACTGCTTTTTCTATTTTGATTCCTACGACATCTTTCATTTCAGTAAAGTTTCTCTTGCCAATTCTGACCCCCAAGCTTTCCTGTTTGCAGGCTTACTTTCCTCCCCTTTCCGGGCCACACAAGATCCCCATTAATATACTTGATACTGAAGGCAAGGAATGGAATTTTCACTTCCGGTTTTGGCCAAATTCTAGGAGTAAAATGTATGTGCTAGAAGGACTTAGAGATTACATGGTCTCGAAGAAGTGGCGAGCAGGCGATGTAGGTAATTGAAGTAATCCATCCATATAAATGTTTAGTACTCTCTTTGTGGTCATTGGATCTGCAATATCGAAAAAGACTTCACAGTGCTTCAGATAAAACCAACCTGTTGATCTATGATGACCATTAGTGAATTAGTTGATTAAAGCAGTATAAGTAATGACATGTTCCAGTGCATCTGACGTGTAATCCTCCTTCTACTCATGCACGGAACATCATTTATCGGACCCTGACTTGCAGTTGTTTCGTTTGCAGTTACTTTTTATCGAATTGAACCGGGACAGAAACTGGTCATGGGATTAAGGAATACTTCTGCTGCTTCTACCAACTCACAGGTATGTAAGACATACTCTTCTGATTTGTTTTATTACCCAAGTAAAGCGTTGCATCGGTTAAGAGAAGTTTTAGTTCCACTACGATGGAATCATATGCATTGTCTAATGGTGAGCTTAGAGGCGATCCAAGATTTGAACTTTATAGGGTGTGGGCCAAAGCTACGAGTTTAGCCTGTTCAGCTGAATCCGTACCTTACCCTGTACATTTCCCCCCGGTGGGAGTTGTACTTAGTTAGATTAAAGAGATAATGGTAAAGACACACTTGAAGTATCACTTTTTTGCGAGTTCCATATCTAAACTATCAGGTGTTTGTGTTTGCGTTTTCTACCTGAACTATCACCAACTATTTATCAAAACACACATCGAAGCTGACTAGACCAAGTGTTTGGATAAATAGCGGGTGATAGTTCAGGTAGGAAACTCGCAAAAAAGTGATTCTTCAGGTGTGTTTCTGAATTAAATGGCTGACAATGTGCTGAAATGGTATGGAAGACACCATTGCAAGTGCCTATGGTAGTTCTTAAATTTGATTTGAGTTGCATGCATTTTATTCCCTTCTGGTCTCTGAAACAAGCTTTTACCATCCTGAGGTTGGTTTGGAAACTGAAGCCGGTTACTTATCTTTACTTATCATACAAGGAGTAAAATTCACGGACCAAAACACTTTTCTTGTATGAAAACTACAAGCTACTTTGAAAGGAGCCTTGGAGCAACGGTAAAGTTGTCTCCTTGTGATCTATAGGTCACAGGTTCAAGCTGTGAAATCAGAAACTGAAGCCGGTTACTTATCTTTACTCATCATACAAGGAGTAAAATTCTTGGACCAAAATACTTTTCTGTATGAAAACTACAAGCTACTTTGAAAGGAACCTCGGAGTGCCTACCTACATCACACCCCCTTAGAGTGCGGCTCGTTTCTGAATCCTGCATGAACAACAACACTTCCCAACAACAAAAAGGGTAGGTAGGTTGGTGGAGGTGGACTTTGTGACTCTGAATGCACCTTGATAATTGTTAAGTAGAATATCCATCAAATTTGAAAGTGTTTGTAATTGTTTTTTCTTAAAAATTATCAAGTTTCCATTAGTCGTCATAAATCTCTAGACCTGTTATTGGTAATCTGCTAAAGATTATGATGTTCTGCAGATTTCAGCTCGATGTCCTGGAACGTGACTCGTTACACTCCTACCAAAGGCGGATCTACATGTAACTTATGAGGTTCACAGGAACAATGCTCAGATCATGTATACGTATTATGAAATCCATAGAATATCTATAAATATTTGACGGTAAATCTAGTTATTATTGTTTATTAACTTGAGGTTGCTGAGAGGAATAGCGAGGATTTATATACCCGATCTCAACTTGTTTGAGACTGAGGCATAGTTATTGTAACTTGAGGCCGTTGTAGGAACCCGATTGTGATCTGTGCAAATTCTGTTACCAACCATCTTAGCAGCTCAATGTCTAGTCAAAGCCGTGCCTTCATTGTCGTTCTAATCCGTTTCAAAAAGAATGTCTTTTTTCTTTTTTGGACACTCTTTAATTCTAGCTTTCCGCATGACATGTTTAAGATCACAAGATTAAAGAGTGTTTTGGTACATTTGACATATGTTTAGTTTAAAACCATAAGATTAATTTTTTTTCTTTTTTTTAAACTCCATGTCAAATCAAAATTAGACAAAAAAATTAAGACGGAGGGAGTTGTTTTTATTATCTTCTAATTTCTCTATTTGCTTCTACAAGTTTCTGCATGTGATAATTTCATATGAATTTTATATAGCCATGCTATTATCTTTTAATTGAGAACTGATGAGCAATGAAAATGTTCAATGGGAGATTTTCAATAAGAAATATGCCAATTCGTATGCACTTGAGATGAATTTGTTCCATCTCACAAGCCATATCAATTTGTTGATCAATACTATCTCGATTTTAAACTATCAGTGCGTTATAAATATTGATGTCTTGTATGAGAATGATATTGAGTAGACGCAGAGGCAAATCTAGGATTTCAAGACGACGAATGCACTATTGCTTATTAAGATCAGATATAAAATTTTATAGTGATAACAACTTGATAAGCAAATGATAATTAATTATATTATCACAAAAAATATCATCAGTTTATGTGTTTAGGTTGTTGTTCTGCTTTAGATATATATATATTAAAAAGGAAGTGGGGTTTGATACCTGAAGGAGTTAAAACTAACTCTGAAGTAGTGCACCGCTCAATCTCTTTGATTATGGGTGCCTTTCGATAATACTAGATATATTTTAAGAATTATACAAATAATATATCTTGTTGTCGGATGACTACGGATTCACGTGATCCATTTTTAAACATAAATTCGCCATTGAGTAGACAATTGATGTATCAGACTCGACTCTATCTTTCGTAGCATGCATTCTCATTCGTGTAACAACTGATTCGGTAAGTTACATGTTCGATTCAGTTCTCCCTCTGGCCATCCAACGACCTATAGCTAGTCACTACTCATATCGGGGTTAGGAAGTAAGCCCCACAATCCAAATCGGCGAAGGCCGAAGAACAAATAGAATTTGCTATAAAAGTTGGCTAATGGGGGTATTTCTGCATATGAGAACATAGTAATGAAGAAGGTAATAGCCAAAATAGGATTCGTTTTGGCTAGAGCGTCAAAATCAGCTATATATTTGACACAGGTTTGCCGTAATGCTAAAACTATGGCGAATGAGTCTATCGCCATTGATGCATAAATAAAGATACCAATTAGTAGTGATTGAATTCCTTCTATGATTCCACATGAGAAACCAGTACGAATATAACCTACATGTCCAATTAAATGAACTTAAGCTGTTAACAAGAGCTAGGGAACCGGAAGGGATTTCATTTGAATCTCATTTGTCGAAAAGTTACATTGCATATACAAGTCAAAACTATTTTTTTACGTATATATAGTAAGTATTGAATCCCCTAGAGTTTATGTATGCTTATTTATATTTTGAATCCCTTTGATAAAATTTTTAGCTCCGCCATTGCTGGCTTGTGATGCCACAGTGTTTGAAATCTCACAAATTCAAGCATCTCACACAAGTTTTATGGTAAGTCTTGGTTTTTGTTTAACCATCCGATCATGGGCGGAGCTACCTTAGGCGAAACGTGGTCTAGTGCACATCATTTGCCAAAAAATTATGTGATATACATAAGTTAAATGTTAGCTATTATGAGTGTATATTTAATTTCCAGACCCTTCGCCAAATTTTTGGCTCCGGCACTGCATCCGATAAAGTCTGGTATATTTAAATTTTAACAATAGCTTGTTACACTTTTTTTTTATGACCGTGGTGTCTGGGCCAGCTTTCGCGTACCTCGACTAATTCCACGGGATACCTGCCACCTCCCACCAGCAACAGGTAGCAGGTAACTCTGTCCACCAAGGCTAGAACATCAAAATCTCACGCGTTATTTTTGGATCTCTTATATTATAAAAATAAACAAAATTGTAAAGAACTACAAAACCAATTGACCCCAGATGTATAAATAAAAATTGCTAAACACAGTTAAGCTAACTTTTAGCTGTTTCTGTTCTTGAAAAAGGACTGTTTCCCAAAGAAAGCTGTTCAATATCTTTATTATTCTACCTACAAATATTAATCAACAGATATGAAGAAAACTGAATATTGTGTTTTTACAATAGTTTAAAATCTCCTAGTAATGCATATCCCTCCGTGTAGCTATTTTCATGTTAAAACTCTATTATGTATACTATGATCCAAAAACTAGTATACTTGCTCGAAAAAATTTCAGCGTTTTGAGAACATGCCTTGAGTCAAAGATGAGAAGTCGTCCTCCTTTTTCGATTGTGTAGAACTTGATGAAAGTGTGGTTGCAGCATCTCCGCCAACATCTCCGCTTGGCACAGATGGGACTGTGCCATGGCCGGAATAATTCTGTACCGTTGGGTAAAGGCTGCAATATACAAGAGGAAAAGTAAAAACAGCTATCTATACTCTCCAGTATTTTGCATTATGCAAAGGCGGATCCAGAATGGAAGCTTTATGGGTGCAACTTTTAAGGTTCTCAACATTGACCTATTATATTTTAAAGTTATGGGTTCATATCTACTATTTGTTGCATTTTCAGTAAATTTTTACACATACTTTATGCTCCGCATCGAAAGTACTGCGTTCAGATAAACTCAACAACAACAAAATACCCAGTGTAATCCCACAAGTGGGGTTTGGGAGGATAGAGTGTACGCAGACCTTACCTCAGCCTCGTGTAGGTAGAGAGGCTGTTTCAGATGAACTCGATAACAATAAATTGCATCTGCCCCTGGCATTCTGGTAAGATACATACATTGCACTAGTTCTCCAATAATGGAAATTTAGAAGGGAAAATGATGCTTACAAGATTTACTGTATAAACTTGACAATCAAAATCAGGTGGCATGCCAATGACACAACTATCAAAAATGGATTGTAAACCAGTATAATGCTGGCTACAAAAAAAAATCAATTCCTTTGATCTATGAACTATTCGAAAGTTATCCAACTTGAGTTATGAGAGTACAAATGGTTTCTTTTTCATTTTCAGGAATGTTTTGAAAGCTGATCACATGATGTCTGACACCCCCACTACCCTCTCTCTTCGCAGTAAATCGTAATTAATCATCACACCAATTGTCATAAGTTTGTATTGGATGCAGTTCTTTTTCAAGGATGCCCTGATTCAGTTGATGTTTAATTTTATTCATTCAACTCGTTTATTACGCTAGTCGCTACAATGCTCTATTTTGTGCTTGAGCATACTAGGTAAGGAAAAGGACGCGTAATCTGAAGTGAAAAGTAGGCCGTGTCTAATAAATTTTTTGTTTATTTAGACAACATATCTTCAGGTTTTTCAGCCTTCCGAGAAAAATATTGCATCTAAATCTAGCAGTTTCTACAGTCCACAAATGACATGGAACAAAAAGTACCTGGATGCTGGAAGTGGCACAGAATTTCCAGCTAAATGTGTTGCTCCCATAAAGCTCATCTAGTTTACAAGCAAAGAAAAACAGCTCTTAGCAGAGTCTATAGGCAACATTTCAATAAAAACTCAACATTCATGCATTTTACCTGCTGCAAATATTTCTCCATTTCAGTCTTTCCACTGGCTGGCATCATCATTCCAGGGAACTGGTAACCTACATGTGGCCAACTTTGATTTACTATACTGGAGCCATCTGGGCCTTGTTGAACATCCCCAGGGATTTTCAAAGTGCCACTAGCAGCGGCAGCAGCCATTAGAAGAGTCTGTTGTTGAGCTAGCTGGGCAAGTTGTTGCTGACGCATAGCAAATGGTGACACCATATTGGACTGCAGAAAGTACATCATTTTAGATAAAATGATTTTTTGACTATATAGAACTACGCCTTAATCCCAAGCAAGTTGAGGACAGCTATATGAATCCTCACTGACCATGTTGCCCCAATTAAGTTCAACAATGACAACAACAATAATAATAATAATAACGACAATGATGAAAATAATAATAATATTATTTTCTATTGGCATATAAATCTCAAATAGGACCGAAGACTCCTAGGAAAACATAGTACCTAAAGTGAAAATACTGACATGACTAAAATATAGTCTCAATTAATAGGATCCTTATATCGTATATAGATTTCTTTCTTCCAATGTGCCTTATTCTATGCTAGGTTTGCGTGGATTCGTAGAGATTATAGGTGTTTCCAGACAACTTCTTCCACGTAATTTTAGATCTACCTTGTTCCCTTTTAACACCTACATTCACCATATTTTCGCACCTACAAACCGTCGCATCTGGAGATTCAATGCAGGACAATAGACCTAACCAAACCATCTTAAGCAACTATCTCATTTTATCCTAAGTACTACTTGCACCTTCTAAAAAATAGACCAAGAACAACCTAAAGCTCCAGTTTTAAATAGCATATAGTACCTTGTCGAAAAGGTTCATGATATCATTTTTGACATCTTTCGGAAGCTTCTCGGACAAGCAAGAAGTCGAAACAGATGATGACAGTGTGGTTGAATCCTTGAATAGATCATCAATTGCAGAAGCGGATTGACACTTCCGATGATCAGATTTTGCAACACTACTTTTTGCTGCTTCTTCTTCTTGAGAAGCTGAGAAGTTTACAAGGTTTGATTAGAATAAAATGAGCTAAAGAAACGAGATAGCAACTGTAATACTGCAGGTTCCTGACTGTTTTCAAGCTGTTGCTTTTCTCAAACTATCATTCTCTCTTCCCTCTTTCCAGAAGTAGAAACAGAAGGAACTGAAAATTATGGATCATACTAAAAAGAGAAAAAAATGGCCAAATGAATGCTCATGCTCTTGTTTTCTTTCTTTTGGTTATAATGCTGGTGGCTGAGTTAACCTGCACGCACCTCTAATCCAAATGCAACAATAACTCTTCCACCAGTACAATTATTATTGGGTAACTCTGCCTACTTAGGCTTAGGCAAATGGGAGGAGATTATCCAACCATTTTATCCCTATTGGGATTTGAACCCATGTTCTCCCTCAAGCTAAAGAGGAAAGTAGAGAAAAAGTTAGGTTTGCCTTACTTGTCCACCAAGACTTAGGTAGACGCGAGGAGATAAACTAAATTTAATGTCTCTGCTGGGATTGACCATGCTCTCCTAGTAAAGATAAATAAAAGACAGTCTTAACATACATTGAAATGCTGTCCACGAGTTATCATCAACAGAAACAGCACTTGCGCCATTGTCATTTGGAGAATCCATAGAAAGCATGTCGAAAAGATCAGTAGCAATATCAACTTTAGGAGGATTGGCAACTTCTGCGACCTGCTTTGCAGATTCAGTGACTGCAATTGGTTGTGTCGTCTGACTTGTCTGGTGAGGAAGTGCACCCGAAGATACCTTTTCATGAGTTGAACTATAAGATTCAAAATTTTGAACAGATCTAAAAGAACCGACTTGGTGAATATAAGTTTGACGTACTTGCTCTGGCCCTCTTGGAGGCATAGGTATACTGAATCTAGCAGCAGGTATGTCTGGCTTTGTGCTAGGGCGTTGTATGCTTACCCTCTCATCAGATGACCCACCGGAGTTACTAGCATGCTCATGCCCACTTCTGTCAAAATGTTGTTGTCTCCCTGTGGCCCTCCCTTCTTGAATCCTGAAAGTTGGTTTTTCCTTCTCATCCTTAGGGGTCCACCTCTTATCTTCATACCTAAACAAAACACAGGTAACTGCCTTGGATGAAGTTGCAAAATACTAGATTGAAGGATTGCTTAAGCTAGGAATTAGTAAGGACATACTTTGCACGGATGAAATTCTCAATACCAACTCTATCATAATTTGGAGGAACCTCTGCTTCCCAATAACTATTTGCCTTCTCGTTTCCCATTGCTATACCAGCATCAGAAAAGGGATTACATACAATTAGGCCATTTATGCATTGGACCAAACAGTTTTGGGCTACTTCGTATCACATCAACATCAAAACTGTAAGAGCTTGGGGGAAAAACCTTACATTGAATAAAGGCAACTTGTTCAGGAAGCCATGTATCTAGTGTAGCTGATCGAACCTGCAAAAATACACAAACAATAAAAAACAGAACAAAATTTTTAAATTATAAGAATCGTGCACATATCCAACAATAGTCAAAAAAACATGACACTAGGCATGTGTTGCGTATTCTCATAATTGATCTATCTTAAGCAAGCACTTCTGAAGTTTTCTTGCTAGGCCAAAATGTATGTGTTGGAGACAAACATGATGGCATGCCGAGACGAGACTTCCACAGACAGGCAAGAGAAGACAGATGCCCACAAAGAGATGGAGAAATGGGCAGTTGAGCAAAGAGGAGAGGCCAGGACTTAGTAGCCAGTGGTGAAACCCCTACTCCAGTAAGCTGTGGTTAAGGAGGAGGAGGAGGAGGAAGATGGAATGCATATGATTATGTGGAATTATGCCTAAGGTTTATAACCAGAAATAAATTAATAAATAACAATTATCAGGGCCCGAGAAACAGAGAACCAATCCTGGCTTGCTTCTCTACTCGAGACCCCAAAATTATGAGGCAAGTTGAACAAACAGCATATAATGCACAAGTTGTCCTACTCGATTTACAGCCTTGATTGAGCCATTAACTTCAGCCATAGAGGCAAGTAAAAGTAGGATGCTGTTCAAGCACAACACATTAATAACTTTCAATCCCTCCACCTGAGAGAGGATTCAGGTGGGAAGAGAAATTACAATGCATGTATGGTAAAAAGCATTCTCAGTGCCAACCGTAAAATCATAACTAAGGTGAATTAATAGACGTATAGCCATCTCCATCTTGGTGATCCGAGGATAAATGTATTTCAGTTGGGGGCTGTCAGCTGAAAAAAGGATAAGTAAATATACTTTTCACATAATATTTAGAAGTTCAAAGCACCCCCAAGGGTGTGGCCTAGTGGTCAATAAAGTGGGGTGAGAACCAAGAGGTCTCACGTTCAATTGTCAGAGGAGGCAAAAAATAATAGGTGATTTTTTCGCATCTGTCCAAGTCTTGGTGGACAGTGTTAACCAGTACCTGTGCTGGTGGGAGGTAGAAGGTGCCCTGTAACATTAGTCGAGGTGCACGCAAGCTGGATCAGACACTATGATTATAAAAAAAAATGAATATATATATATATATATGTATTCTCACCCACTCCGCCAAACATGGATTCCCCCCGTGAGCTTTAGCAGTACTGTTTTACCAACTTCAGCTCCACTGAATAGTCCAATTTTTCCTCCACATGTATAAGGGGCTAAAAGATCTACAAGCCCTTATATTTAGTAGTTCAAATGGTTCTTACGTCAATCAAGAATATTAGCTGTAATAGATATGTTGCTCGGACTCTTTGAAAATGTCGACGGGTGCATGTCAGATTCTTCAAAAGTAAGTGTATTTTCAGAGAATCCGACACAGGTGCGACAACATTTTTGGTGAATTCGAGAAACATAGCTTAATAGTATGGGAGAAAGAGTAGACAAAAAAGGACTATTATAAACTGCAGGATTGTAGACCATGATCATTTCAATTGTCATAAAACCTAGAAATTAGAAGATGCATTGTTGCACCATTTCATAGTTCAGATATATCTAGAAAATCTGAGACATAATGAGGGTAGAATAGTCAATAAGTTACCTTTGATATGTGGACCCCTAGACTTCTGTGGATCCCAGAGCATTGCATGCATATGAAGATCCCCAGATTCACGCTTGCCCATCGAGGACCTCTGCATCGAATTTAAAAAAAAAGATTACAGCCATTGCGAGATTATCAAATAAGTCCAAATAATGTCAAGAATCCCCTCAGCAGCATAAGTTCTGAATGCCACACTATCAAACTCAAATATATGTACATACTTGGCTTTGCAATCTGCACACTCCTTGTTCTCTGGCAACTTAAGCAGTCCTTCGAGAATCTGCCAACAAACACAGTCTAGCATTACATAGAAACAAAAAACATGTGGAAAAGGAAAATGAAATCAACTAGGAAAACAAATTGTGTAGGCCAAAACCACTACTGAGTAAAAAATATAAATCAGACCACTGAATCGGTGATAATCTTCCCTTCCCTTCAGTATCCTGTGTGTTAAGCCATGCTATTTGCTTTGACTTGTGAAAGAAGTTTCATTCCTTTCCGAGGCAAGTGAAAGTACACCAATAAGAAAAACTACGTGTGTTTCCATGCAGAATACTTCCATGGTACTACTTGTAAACTCCTCAAACTAAGGATGCTAGTATAACTTTGGCAATTAAAATTTAAGAACACTGAAAGAGTACACTTTCAGTGTATGATTGCCTTAACTACTCGTAGTTGTCTCTCCTCCTCCATCATCCATGGGAGCAATTCTGTATAATGGCCTTCATTTCTTTTTCCTCTTTTCCCCTTCTTTAATGGTCAATTCTAGGTAGAGAACCTCTGACACGGGAAAACCTCAATTATTGAATATTGCAATGAAACAGGGATCAAGTGGAGCGAAATGGATAGAGACGATTTATATAGTGGATCCAACTAGCTTGGGACTGAGGCGTAGTTGTCATTTGTTGTTGATCATTTTCATGTAACAAACTGATCATCGGAATGGTTTATATGAATATTAACATTTACAGTTTAAGACTTATCTAACTTCCACTTTGGTAAAAGTGGGAAGCACATAGATAGTGATAGTTCAGGTAGGAAAGGGGAACAACTGATAATTGAGGTGTGAAACTTGCGAAAAAGTGATAGTTCAGGTGTATTTTTTACCACAATCTCTTATTTAAAACAGTTAACAATGTTAGCTAGAACCAGCTAACATTTAGACATATCAATTAAGGAATCGTTTGGTACCCGAACTAAATTATCCCGAGACTATAGTCCTGAGATTATAATCCTTGGACTAATTTATCTCACCTGGAGGTGACATGAAATAATTCCAAGTTTGATGGGATAAGGTGAGATATTTTGGAGTAGATTTATATTGTCTTTGGTTGACAGTATAAATTTATTCTGGAATATCCCTCCCCACCCCAGCAGCTCAAAAAAATCAAACTGGTTGTTCTTCTGATCTATCTTATTATTAAACAACAAACTTCACTCATCAGGCTAAAATGAAGCTAATCTCATCCCTGCCTGTTCAAAACCTCCAATGTTTCTTCTTTTTTCCTGAAAATTCATCCATTTTCTCGCATCCAAAGTTGGCAAAAAAGGACAGCCCCGTGCACTAAAACTCCCGCTATGCACGAGGTCCAGAAAATGGCTGGACCACAAGGATCTATTGTACGCTTGAACACGTAACTTCCTGGTCACATGGCAGCGTTACGCAGCCTTACCATGCATTTCTGCAAGAGGCTGTTTCCACAGCTTGAACATATGAACTCCTTGGTCACATGACAACATTACGCAGCCTTATCCTGCATTTCTGAAAGAGGCTATTCTCACGGCTTAAACACGTAACCTCCTGATCACATGGCAGCGTTACGCAGCCTTACTCGCATTTCTGCAAGAGACTATTTCCACAGCTTGAACATATGAACTCCTTGGTCACATGACAACATTACGCAGCGCATTTCTGCAAGAGGCTATTCCCACGGCTTGAACACGTCACCTCCTGGTCACATGGCAGCGTTACGCAGCCTTACCCGCATTTCTGCAAGAGACTGTTTACACGGCTTGAACCCGTGACCTCCTGATCACATGACAACAACTTTACCAGTTACGCCAAAAGCTATCCTTCTCACATCCAAAATTGATCCTTTAAATATACATAGCACTCTATTTCCATTATGACAATAAATTAACCACCTTCTTCGAAGCAGATCATCCCTTTCAATAATCAAAATATCATAAACCACGAATACAGCAACCGTTACATAAAAACAACTAATCATATTCATGCACAAAACGTAAACAATTCGCAATCAAAATCGAAATAACAACAAAATCAATTTTTACAAAATTTTGAGAAATTTGAGACGATTTTAACCTTTCTGTGTTTGGCATTGAGTTCCTTTGAAACGTTGGCTTTCTCATTCATACTGCCGGTCGCCGGAGTTTACCGGAAATGGAGAAAATGTATCGGAAAATTATCGCCGATCTAGTTTCTCTCTCTGTGAATTTCGCGATTATGTGATCGCCGATGAGTGTTGCTGTGGATGAGAAAAATGAGAAATGGCATTGGCGTTTTTGATTTGATGTATGTATTTCGAAAAAATGGTATATATAGTCAGTCATCCACGAATAATGATAGTTTAGATAATTTAATATCGAAAAATGAAATTTATTATAGTAATTTTTATAAATATACCCCTAAAAAGTGGTGCAATATACCTTGTTTTAGACGAGACTCGTCTAGTAAATGATGCATATATTTTTTTTTATTGATATATTTACTTGTTAAATAAAAAATGACAAAAATTTATGTGTGAGAAGATCAAACACACTCATCAACTTTGCGAAAAGGATTAACTATACTCCTATATGAAATTTATTTTAATAAAAAATCAAAAAGATAAATTTAGAATCAATTTTTTCACTTGCGTCAATCGAAGAGGGTATATTTTGACCATTTCTGTAATCGTAAGAGTATATGTGAATCATTTTTTTAACAAAGTGCATATCAACTCTAAATTGCAAAGTTTAGAAATATATCATGCATTATTCCCATATCTTTATATTTAGTGAATTAAAAATTTCTCTAAAATTGATATTGTATAAATTTCAAAAATATTACATTACTTTTAAAGATTATCTCCCCTTTTCTTCTTACCTCTCGGATCCGACTCGGACCCATCCAAGTGAAAAAAAATAATCTAATTCCTCTTATACTCAGTTATAAAATGGGTTTGAATCGCATGTGAATAAAAGAGTTTTTTTTTAATTGAGTCGGGTCTGAATAGAGTCGGGAGGATAAATGGAGTGATGTAATTTTTTAAAGCCATGTCATATTTTTAAAATTAAAAAATAATTTTAGGATGTAAAATCAAACTAAAAGCATAACAATATAAAGTAAGAAAATAGACAAGAAATGAAAGTTCCAAGAGATGAAAACTTTTCTTATTCTTTAGGGCCTGTTAGGAAAGCCACCCTGGTAATTGGATTTAGTGTAATTGGGTGTAATTACACAGTTTGACATGTTTGGTTGGCCAGGTAATTACTTGGTCAGCAAGTAATTGGGTGTAATTGGCAGGGGTAATTACACTCTCCAATTCACAGGGGGAGCTGTGAATTGCTAATAATTACATGGTGTAATTACAAGCTGATTACTTTCTAATTTTGTCCTTTTATTGCTATTTTTATTTTTTTCATTTTAATTTATTTTTTATTTCTATTATTTTAATTCTTTTATATTTTTATTATTTTAATAATTTTAAAAAATATATTTTTATATTATTTATATTTTATTTCCTTCTCATTTCCAAACCTTTACTTCTTGTGATTCCATGTAATTGTTCATATTATCTATTTTATATTTATTTTATGTTTATTTTTTTCATTTAGCATAATTTAGTTAGTATTCTAATTTTAATTAAAGCATAATTCATTGTTGAATAAGGTTATATACTTAGGTTTTCCTTTTCTTTTGAATCATATTTATATATGTTATATTGAAATTTGACATAAGAGTATTATGTTAATTTTTTGGTTTGAATTTTGAACTTATGTTATATTTCAGCTCTAATTTATTTGTTTTACTAGTATTGACTTGATATTTCACATTGCAGGTCATTATATAACGACCGGGTCCGTCGTTATGTTGATTTTTCCCGATTCCGTGAATTTGGGGAAAATGGTTAAAAATACGTTCGGAATAAATAGGGTGACGTCATGAAAAAATTCTGATTTCCGAAAAGAATCCGGGCTGATGTCACGCCGAGCGGAGGAGTAGACCTCTATAGCGGAGCTACGGGAGGCAGAACCTGTGACGAGATTTTATTAAAAAGTCTCATCTCCTCAGTTGGGCAACATACGAGGGTTCTTCCAAAAACCCTCCCATGCTGCTCCAAGGTTGGGAAATCTTGGGGAGGAGAGGTCATGGCTGAAGGGACGCGGAACAACGGATTTCAGAATCACGATTCAGCCGGGAACGCAACCACGGAGCCAGAAACGCATCGTTGCAGCTGCTGGTACTTGTTGTATAGTAGAAACGGAGAATCCATGTTTTAGGCCTCCGGGCACGGAGTCTGGCGGATTCGGGATTGGTTGTGTTGTTTCTAGGATGTACGAAATGGCTGGTCCTTTGAATGATTTTAGGTGTTCAACTTATTCATATTGTTATGATAAAATGATGGGTTTAGGGAATAGCGTGTCAGGAAGGCTCGGGGAACCGGGGGAGTGCTTGGGAGCACGGGAAACGGGAATATGAAGCTCCTAGGTGGGGTTTCAAGAACGTTTATTACTTGAGGCTTAGCGGCGGTCTGGCTAAGGTTAGAAAAGGGAAGCGTGTCGCATGCTTATGTGTTTATCTAAAAGGGAAATCGCTAGTTACATGTTAAAATAAAAAGGGTGAACCGAGAAATAGTCTTCGGACGGGAATTGATGGTTCCTAGTTGTACCCGGAAAGGGGTAAGTGATGGCTTATGATTTTCTGTGAATGTGTATATTCATGCACTTATGTATAAGTGATTGTATGCATTACATTGCTTAGGGAAGTTCTGTGGAATGTCTAAGTTCCTGTTTACAGTCTGTGATTGAACGGTGTTTACTTGTTGGTTTTACAAGTTGTGTGTGTTCATATATTAACTGTGGTTTGTTGATATTCGGTTGGCTCGGGTACCACGCCTGATACGGGTATAATAAATGGTTGACACCGGTACCACGTCTGGTACGGGTATAACACTTGGTTGGCACGGGTACCACGCCTGGTACGGGTTTACTTTATTGCATCTTGCATTGGTTCATTGATTATTGTATTGCATTGGCTGATATTGGTTCCGTGTGTGGACCATGTTGTTTTAAATGTGATACTTGATATTGGTTCCGTGAGTAGACCGAGTTGTTTATTTGAAGGGTGCTATTGTTTGGTGGTCCTTGAAAGGCCGAGAATTTCTATATAACTGATGTGAGTGGTCTTGGTTTAGGCCGGGTTGTTCATCGATATTGTGTTGGTCTTGGTTTAAGCCGGGTTGATTTCAAAGTATATGTGTGTAGTCTAGAAGGGAAATCCCGGGGTGGGTCCGGACTATGTGAAAGAGGCTTAAGTTCAGGAGTTGTTGTCAATAAGTGTACTAAGGGCGGTCAGGGGTTAATTATGATTGCTGAGCTAAGAGTTGGTCTTGGTGTAGACCGGGGTAGCAGGTTGGACACTTGGGTGTGGTTAAGGAGATCCTTGGAAGGTTCGGGTCATGTGCAGTAAGGGAATTAGATGTAACTCTAGGGTAGTCATTAAATGTAGCAAGGGTTGCGGAGGGGATTGCATGTGGTGGATAGACTGAGAGTCTGGAGTTGTGGTCCTGGCTATTGCACATTTATTAGAAGGGTTACTAGAGATCCGTGGAGGGTTGGACCCTGGTGAGCAATGTTACGAGTATAAGTAGTTGAGTTGGGCAGTTAGCCGTGCTAAGTCGGAAGGATAGTTAGAACAGTGGACTTAAGTAAGGGAAGGGTAGTCCAGGTATGAACATGGACATATGTGAAGGGTAAGGTGACTTGGGAAGTCGGGGATAAAGTAAGGCTTAGGAATTCTAAGGTTAGTGTGACTTGGAAGCCTCGAGAATGAGGGAGTTGGCAGCGGAAGAACGTGGGGGTTGAAACCAAGTTATTTAATTTCGGTCATGTATTTCCTGTTTTTCTTTTATGATGGTAGGAGTGGATTCGGGTCGACCGATGATGCCTATCAGTACGTGTGTTTGTACTGACTCTACTCTTGCTATACCTTTTGGTATAGTCTGGTTGCAGGTTGGTGATGTTTCATAGGTTCGCGGCGATGAGATCTCCAACAACTTCTGTCCTCGTTTTTCATGGCGGAAGTTGGGTCTTTAATCTCTTTGTGTCATCTTGTAGTAGCTCTTGTACCTATTTAGACTAGATTCTAGGGGAGGGTGTTTTTAAAAAAGTTGTAAAGATTTTTTCGCAATTTCTTATGTAGCCTATTTCTGAACAGGATTTTTGTAAAGAAAGGATTTCACTTATGTATAAAGATGGCTTAATTTGATGGTTTACTTTAATTCCGCATGTTCCCTGTTGGACGGGTGGTAAGAGTTCGTCTATCTAGTTGATTAGAGTAGGGGCCCGCACGGCCCGGTAGGTTGGATCGTGACAGATGGTATCAGAGCCTAGGTTACCGGTCTCCAAGTACAAGAGCAAAATATTGAATAGGGTCCTACGGCTTGGTGTGTTGACGTCCATATCTAATCTTTGGGGAACTATAAGGCATTCTAAGAATTGTCACCCTTCTTTTATTCCTTCATGCGGTTCGTACTTGCTTGTATGGGTTGAGTCCAATTGGTATCTCTCGATTCCAATTGGTATCTCAACAAGGTAAAGAAGGTCTCCGTACTTCAGTTACGATAGAACAAGCAAGGGAAATTGGAACCGGGAAGGTTCCAATTGGTATCTGGCCTAAGAGGTTGTGACAAGCATGGATAACCGGCTAATGGTCATCCATGGTACAAACGAAGGTGAAACCTGTGAATTGATTGGCCATGATTTGCTTTTATTGAGACTTGAAAATTTAGATTGTTGTGTGTACAACCTTATGTGACTTGATTTGAATGTGTGTGGGTTTTGCAATTGGTGTGCATGTAGAGTCTACAGAAGGTCCGTAAGTGGAAAAGTTTGTGTGCCTTAGACTGTAGTAGTCTGTTAATTGTAGTGATTTGAAAAGGGGTACTGCATGTTAGAAGGGGGCTTATCATTGGCTAAGATGATAAGGGATTTGGGAACGGTGACTATAGGGAAGCTTCGGTTTCAGAAAAGTCGGAAAACTTGGTTGGGAACCATGGGAAACAAGGGAGTCATTAGTGTGTAATGGCGGGAAATTATTACCAGAAAACAATTAATTGTTGTGGAATTCTCATAAATTTTGGTGTACTTTATTGCGTGTTATGTTTGATTCTAATGCGTTCGGTGCCAGGAATGGTCTTGAGGGTGGTTTAAGACCATGGCGGAACTTACAGATTGGGGCAGTGGTAACCGAGAAGGGGGATGAGTGCATTTAACTAAAAATCAAATTTTTCTGTACAGTTACCGTTGGGACCACTATAGCGGTGAAATATCCGCTATAGCGGAACCTCTATAGCGGAGGGTAGTGAGGCAGTGAGCTGCTCTGTTTTCCCCTGTTTTTGGTCCCTTCCGGGACAAGATAAAAACAAGCATAAATCACCAAAATCACTGTATAAACCAAGGAAAAGCAGGTATATATATATATATATATATATATGCGGAAAAGGAAATAATGCCTAACACGGGCATCCACGTACCCAAAATAAAAAGGGAAGGGGAAAGATTGTCTGAAACGAGCCCCAAACGGGGGCAAACCAACATTAAATATCAGTAGCAAATGGGGGGGGGGAGTCCTAGGACTCATCCTCGCTCAGGAAAGGGAACTCCTGCACGTCCTCGGGCTCGAGGGTGGGGATCTCCTGACCAGGGGCAGCACATGAGAACATGACCTTTATGGTCTTCTACATCCGGGCAAACATATGGTCCCGAGAGCGCCTATTCCTTTTCTCCCCCTCTAACTCCCTTCGGAGTGCTGCAAGTTCCTGAGTGGTTGGGTGAGGGGCTGCGCCTCCGGCGTTAGGATCCTTCATGAACCTCCGGACAGCTTCTAGATTCTCCTCCAGTTGGGCTCTAGAGATCGGGGGCTGGGACTGGGGAGGGACAGAGGTATCATCATCCTCGTCATCATCATCGCCGACCTCCTCCACCGGCTAACTGCTCCCTGCCTCACCCACTTTCCTCTTCTTCTTGGAAATGTCCTTCACCCGGACTGGGTCAAAGGGCTCGTCCATGGCCACCTCTGCATCCGTATGGTCCTGAGGCACACCAACTCGCCTGCACAACTCCGAAACCAGCCCGGGCAGATAAGGGCCCTTCCTAGGACCACTATAGAAGCTCTTCCATTCCGAGATGATCTGCTCCCCCACATTCATGATAATCCTCTGCATGGCATAAGCGATCACCAGAGCTCGGGCATAGGTCACGTCGGTTTGATTTCCCTATGGACGGATCCTCCGGGACACCAAATTTAGCCACTTTCTAGCCTCGGAGGAGAAGTAGATACTAGTAATTCCCTCGGGGCTGAACCAATACGTCTTGTCCTTGGATGCGGGGTCCACCATAGTATCTCTCAACCAGGTCATATCCCACAACCGAGACTTAGCTATGTACGCCGCATTAGAGACATGGGGCACCCCTAGCACCTCATTGATGGTTCGGGCATCCACGGGAACATCCACCCCTCGTAGCCGGATGGTAGGATTCGGCTCACTCCAGCGGACCGTAGGGAGGATGGCATAGAACTCCCGCACCCAGCCGGTTAACACGGGAGGAGGAGCCACTAGCAAAGGTTCCCACCCAAACTCTCAGACTCGGCGGTGGAAATCAGCCACTTTTCCATCTATCCCCATCATGCGACAACCTCTCTCATAGCAGAAGCCAAATCTTCGGTAATCTCTGAGCCGTTCCTGACTAGCTTCGTCGGGGAATCGCTCATAGTTGTTTTCAGGCACCTGTTGTTCAGCCATTGTGTTATCCTGCAAGGGTAAGAAGGAGACGAGATTAGAAGAGTAATAGGACACAAAAAGGAGGAAAAAACTTCTAAGTGTAACTTGGGAAGACCACGAGTTTGCGGCCTTCCGCTATAGCGGGTGGTGCGTCCGCGATAGCGGGACCGCGATAGCGGTGAAATGTCTGTTGTAGCGGGACCGCCATAGCGGAGCCCTACCGCTATAGCGGTCTTCATCGTTCCACACCTTCAAGGGGTGCATCAATGGCGCCCTTTGGTCTAAAACTCCAATTTTGTCATTCCAAGACCAGATCTACCTACCCAAAGTGCCCCATTGCTAGTTTCTATAAAAATTTGGGCACAATAACCCCTAAAATTCGCCCGAATCACCATTTTGTTCAAGAAACAACCCTTCACTTCCTCACTCTTTTTAGGCCCATTTTTGGCCAACATTAGTATAATCCTTACGCCCAGAATGCCTTGGAGGCATTGTAAACGTAAGGGAAGCATCCATGCTTCGAGAATCCGGCAGAAATCCAACAAAGGAGGTCCAAGTTCAAAATCCATTTCAAAATATACTACAATCTAAAATCCTACCACATTCATGTTCAAATTAGTGCAAAAGAGTAAAGGAGAGAGTGAGTACGATTAATACCTGGAAATTTTCGACGTAGGGAGTTGGACGATCGGGAAAGAAACTGTAGTGTTTGAGTGGAATGTGGGGAGAATGATGGGAGGAATCCATTTCTCCCCAATTTCATTCAGCTGTTAACCGCTATAGCGGTCGGTTATCCGCGATAACGGGACCGCAATAGCGGTGAATTGTCCTCTACAGCGGACGACCAGTCAATTTGGGTACGAGAAAAGTTCTCCCCGGTCTTTTTCAAATTCGTCCAATCCAATATGACACGAGGCCCCAAAATTCTTGGGTGCTCAGGATAGGGACACGTGTGATAGTCCTTGTGAGGCTCGTAAATTCTTCGTCGGGATGAAGTAATAATAGATTTTACTTTGGTCGGTTAGACTTGTAAAGGGAGGTTCGACAACTTGCGTAGGCCCTATAATTACGCGGTCACTTGGGACGGTAAAAGTCCCGGGTCAGTTTCTCTCCTCCGATTTGATTGGGGATCGTTCGAAGATGAACGATGGGTAAATTGGTATCTGTTGTAACGACCGAGTCCATTGTTATGTTAATTTTTCTCGATTCCGTGAATTTGGGGAAAATGGTTAAAAGTACGTTCGGAATAAATAGGGTGACATCATGAAAAATTTCTGATTTCCGAAAAGAATCCGGGTTGACGTCACGCCGCTATAGAGGTAATTATTTTGCTATAGCAAAATCGCTGTAGCGGAGGAGTAGACCGCTATAGCGGAGCTACGGGAGGCAGAACCTGTGACGGGATTTTATTAAAAAGTCTCATCTCCTCAGTTGGGCAACATACGAGGGTTCTTCCAAAAACCCTCTCATGCTTCTCCAAGGTTGGGAAATCTTGGGGAGGAGAGGTCATGGCTGAAGGGACGTGGAACAACGGATTCCAGGATCACGATTCAGCCGAGAACGCAACCACGGAGCCAGAAACGCATCGTTGCAGCTGCTGGCGTCCAGGTAGGCTAGGTTTTCATGAGTAGTTAGACCTGTTTACTTTTTTTACTTTTTGTATAGTAGAAATGGAGAATCCATGCTTTAGGCCTCCGGACACGGAGTCTGGCGGATTCGGGATTGGTTGTGTTGTTTCTAGGATGTACGGAATAGATGGTCTTGTGAATGTTTTTAGGTGTTCAACTTATTCATATTGTAGTGATAAAATGATGGGTTGAGGGACTAGCATGCCAGGAAGGCTCGAGGAACTGGGGGAGTGCTTGGGAGCATGGAAAACCGGAATAGGAAGCTCCTAGGTGAGGTTTCAGGAACATTTATTGCTTGAGGCTTAGCGACGGTCTGGCTAAGTTTAGAAAAGGGAAGCGTGTCACATGCTTGTGTGTTTATCTAAAAAGGGAAATTGCTAGTTACATGTTAAAATAAAAAGGGTGAACCGAGAAATAGTCTTCGGACGGGAATTGATGGTTCGTAGTTGTACCCGGAAAGGGGTAGATGATGGCTTATGATTTTCTGTGAATGTATATATTCATGCACTTATGTCTAAGTGATTGTATGCATTACATTGCTTATGAAAGTTGTGTGGAATGTCTAGGTTTTTGTTTACAGTCTGTGATTGAACGGTGTTTACTTGTTAGTTTTACAAGTTGTGTGTGTTCATTTATTGACTGTGGTTTGTTGACATTCGGTTGGCTCGAGTACCACGCATGGTACAGGTATAACAAATGGTGGGCACGGGTACCACGCCTGGTACGGGTATAACACTTGGTTGGCACGGGTACCACGCCTGGTACGGGTTTACTTTATCGCATCTTGCATTGGTTCATTGATTATTGTATTGCATTGGCTGATATTGATTTCGTGTGTGAACTGGGTTGTTTTACTGAATGTGATACTTGATATTGGTTCCGTGAGTGGACCGGATTGTTTATTTGAAGGGTGCTATTGTTTGGTGGTCCTTGAGTGGCCAGAAATTTCTATATAACTGCTGTGATTGGTCTTGGTTTAAGCCGGGTTGATTTCAAGGTACATGTGTGTAGTCTAGAAAGGGGATCCTGGGGTGGGTCCGGACTATGTGAAAGAGGCTTAAGTTCAGGAGTTGTTGTCAATAAGTGTACTAAGGGCGGTCAGGGGTTAATTATGATTGCTTAGCTAAGAGTTGATCTTGGTGTAGACCAGGGTAGCAGGTTGGACACTTGGGTGTGGTTAAGGAGATTCTTGGAGGGTCTGGGTCATGTGCAGTAAGAGGATTAGATGTAACTCTAGGGTAGTCATTAAATGTAGCAAGGGTTACGGGGGATTGCATGTGGTGGATAGACTGATAGTCTGGGGTTGTGGTCCTGGCTATTGCACATTTATTAGAAGGTTTACTAGAGCTCCGTGGAAGGTTGGACCCTGGTGAGCAATGTTACGAGTATAAGTGGTTGAGTTAGACAGTTAGCCGGGCTAAGTCAGAAGGATAGTTAGAACAGTGGACTTAGGTAAGGGAAGGGTAGTCCAGGTATGAACATGGACATTTGTGAAGGGTAAGGTGACTTGGAAAGTCGTGGATAAGGTAAGGCTTAGGAAGTCTAAGGTTAGTGTGACTTGGAAGCCTCGATAATGAGGGAGTTGGCAGCGGAAGAATGTGGAGGTGGAAACCAAGTTATTTAATTTCGGTCATATATTTCCTGTTTTTTTTATTTGATGGTAGGAGTGGATTCGGGTCGATCGATGATGCCTACCAGTACGTGTGTTTGTACTGACTCTACTCTTGCTATACCTTTTGGTATAGTCTGGTTGCAAGTTGGTGATATTTCATAGGTTCGCGACGATGAGATCTCCAGCAACTTCTGTCCTCGTTTTCCATGGCGAAAGTTGGGTCTTTTATCTCTTTGTGTCATCTTGTAGTAGCTCTTGTACTTGTTTAGACTAGATCCTAGGGGATGGTGTTTTTAAAAAAGTTGTAAAGATTTTTCCGCAATTTCTTATGTAGCCTATTTCTGAACAGGATTTTTGTAAAGAAAGGATTTCAGTTATGTATAAAGATGGCTTAATTTGATGGTTTACTTTAATTCCGCATGTTACCTGTTGGACGGGTGGTAAGGGTTCGTCTATCTAGGTGATTAGAGTAGGGGCCCGCACGGCCCGGGAGGTTGGGTCGTGACACATTCATTTTTTAGTTAGAATTGATATATTATCTGTTTGTCAAATATTTTAATAATTTTATGACATTATATTTATAATATTAATCTTTTTGCTAAACATGCATTTCATGATGTTCTTAAAAATCATGTACTTTAAGTTTTTTATGATTAATTTAATTAAAATATACTAATTTAAAAAATATAAATCAATTATTTTTTTATAATATTATTAGTTAAGAATATATATTTATTAATTAATATATTTCAAAAGATTATATATATATATATATATATATATATATATATATATATATCTTAAATATTTAATATTATTTATAAAGACCCTTATTTATTTAGTATAAATTTTTAATTTTTGATAATTAGCTTTTATTAAATTTTAATATAATCATGTGATTACAATTGTGCAATCAAATAGTACACTTGTAATTACACAGTAATTACATTGTTGCAACCAAACAGGTCGATGTAATTACTACCCTAGTAATTACACCAATTCCAATTATTAGGTGGCTTTTCAAACAGACCCTTAGTGTTTCTCAAATATCTTCAAGTGTATATAATGTAAGATTTACAAGGTATGAGAGTTATATTCATAATGGTGTGTGAAGTAGTGGAGGATTAACTATACATCATGGAGAAGATTGGTGGGAGTAAATTCTTAGGAGTCATAGATATCCATCATTATATTATTTTGTACTTTCCATTTCAATTTGTTTGGCCTACTTTCCTTTTTAGTACGTTTCAAAAAGTGCCTCTTTTCCTTTTTAGCAACTCTTCAATTTCAACTTCCACATGACATATTTATAACCACAAAATTGAAGGGCATTTTGGTACATTTGACATATCTTTAATTTTTAACCACAAAATTCAAAAGTTTTCTTAATTTTCTTAAATTCCGTGCCAAATCAAAATAGGTCAAACAAATTAAAACGGAGGGAGCAACAAAAAGTAAATATACATCATTTATTAAACGACAAAGGTGAATATACTACTCTCTCTGTTTTAATTTATGTATTATATATTTGAAAACTACGTAAAAAGTACTATAAGTCACAATAATTGATAATTCAAAATACTTTACGATAAAAAATAAACTTGTTTTAATCTCAAATTCAAAATGTACCACATAAATTGAAACAAAAGAATTATTTGTTAAACATAATAAAAATATATCCATAATAAATCGCAAAATTAAGGATATTTTTGCCCCTTTTCTCTAAACTATAAAATAAAATAAAAAATGTACGGAGTTAAATTGAAAACGTTATAGACTGGGGACGTAATTTGGTAGTAATGGGCATTTTAGACGAACTCCGAGCAGTCGCCGGAAAACTTTTGAACCGGAAAATTCAGAAGAAACCGTCAAACGCATATGCATTAGAAGGCCGTTACGGTGCCGCCGGTATTACACCGGCCGTTTCCAAAAGCGACAGTCAAATCAAGTACGAAGGCGCTCTAAAAACCGGTGAGTTTGTTTTTTACCCTGGCGGCCGAGCAAAAATCGGCCGGATTCTCTCAAAGCTCAGCAAATTAGCTCTTGTCTCTGCTGTTGATGAATCTCTCAAAACTGTCGCCGGTAAGAATCCCTCTCTCTCTCTCTTATCTTCCTCTTATGCGCAGTATTAGTAGTTGTGAATTCTACGAATTTTACGCTGTTTATTTTGAGATAGAACTCTAAAGTTAATCGTTTTTTGGTTTATTTCTGAATTTTGATGTTGGAATTAGTGTGTTTTCTTTGAGTATATTGATGAGGTTAAGCTGTACTTTATGCGGAATCAGCTCTGTTTCTGAATTGTTAGCATTGAATCTAAGCTAGCTTCTGGCCATAGATTTTGTAAATTTATCTTCAAATATCTGTTTGGCCGCGAAATTTGATCAAATTTTGAAAAATTATCTTCAAAATATTTTCAAGTTCCCAAATCGGGCTCAGAGCCACTCACGAAACTTCAAATTCTTTCCAAGTAAAATGCATGTCCAAACACAACTTTAAGTTCCAAAAATCACAACTTCAAAAACTCAAATTTTCAAGTTTCAAGTTATAACTTCAAAATCTATGGCCAAACGGGAGCTAACTCCTAAGCTTTTAACTACTTCAACATGATGCATGTAATGTGAGGGGAAAGTTATATACTACTTCCTCAGTTTTCGTTTATGTGACACACTTTACTTTTTAGTCTGTATCGTAAAGACTACACACTTCTAAATTTAAAAACAATTGACTTACACTTTCCATTTTACACTTAATTCTCCCTTTCGTGAAATTAAGGAAAATATAAGGAATTTCTTCTTCTTTGCAAATGTGAGGGCATGTTTAAGGCCACAAGTTTCTAAAGTTATATAGCCATGCAAATACAATGAAATGCGTAACACCACAAGTTTCAAAATCTTTCATGTCTTTCATAAATTTTGTGCCGATACAAACTATGTCATGTAAATTGGAATGGAGAGAGTAGTATTATACAAGCTATTGTACCGTGGTAGCTGTGGTAATAGTATATTTTAGCTTTGGTACTGCCTTTGGAGTGAATTATGTATATTAGTAGTGGAGACTTTTTAAAATATTTATACTTAAACTAGGTTCGGCATGGATTGATGCAAAGAAGGAGGTAGGATGTATACAAGTAATTCACACCCACTGACTTAATCCGCCTCCGAGTGGAATCCATTTATGTTGCGAAATGCTGTGTGTGATGCATCTAAGACCAATTCTTAACTTAGCGTGTTCATTTGTACTCACTGCAATGTGTTAACCCTTGGTAAGGTAGACCTTGAAATTGGATCGCCTTCTGGCAGTGCAGTATCTCTATAATGTACTGTTTTTACGCTGGACTACTGCAATACTATTCCAATGTTCATAAGCTTCACATGTTCTCCATTCGTGAGGAAGGAGAGGGAGTTGGAAGTGACCCTTGCAAGGCCATTTGTATGCTATAGAACTCTAGCATTTGAGTGATTGGCATCAACTGGTCCATTTTGGTAATGTACTATCTTTTTGATGAACTATAGATGGAGCATGACCTTAATTGTGTAGACTGAAATAGTAGCTAAACTTGCATCTGATGCAGTAAAACTTCCATAACTACACGCATAAATTTCCATACTTTTCCCTTTTAGTTTTCCTCATTCTTGTTGACAATAGAATCAACTTTTGTGAGTCCTCAAATCATATTTTAATTAGTTGATATCCCCTGTGTACTCAAAAGAAAGGTTAACTGAAAGAAAGAAAGAAGTAAAAGGTAAAAGAAGAGTGTTAGCTCTCTACAGCATGCATAGTAAAACATGTGGAGTGTTTTTCCCGAACAGAAAGGTTAGAGAGTTTTGCCTCCACGACTCTTGTTCAACAGCAAAGATAGTACATTGCAGGATATGTGGTAGGCGCACACAAACAATCCCTTTTATTTCCCTTGTTAACATGACGAATTATAATCCACAGTGGGTTTCTTAGAAGATGTTTGTCAATATTGGGAACCTGACATGTTTGGATTCGGGTAATACAAACAGCTTCATTGTTGATCCCTTTGGAGTTAGATATACTTGATATTATATTCTCTTTGATGGTCGTGGGTCGTGACTCAAGAACACTCTCTGCTAGGATTACACATCTTATGATGATTGATGGATACACTAATATTGCCATCGAACATTTATTTACTTGTTCATTGATGTACCAAATGAATTTTCACAAGTTTAATCATTTCTGCAGGTGGCAGTAAATTAGTTACGAAGGAGGGTTTAATGGACCAATCGCCTTCACGTCCTTCCAGTAGAGTTGAGAAACAAGATGTTACTGCTGTGATGGAGGAGATGCAAGCAAAGCTGGAGAAACTTCAGGATGACATGAATAACACGAAGCAGCAAAACGAGGTATCAACTAAATGCATCACGGGGTTGGAGTCCTTTGAGTTCTCTGATGAGCCTATCAAGAGTTCGACGCCTTCAAAATCTAATAGAAAAAAGGTTTTCATTCGCTCTCGGCTGTAAAAAAAGCAGGAAATCTTGGCTTGGGATCTGCAAAGCTCATCTTTTGTAGTATAGCATTGCTGCTTCTGTAACTTCTATTTGTGCTTTCAAGCAATCTAGTTCCGGGGGTCTATCGGAAGCAGCCTCTCTACCTCGCTTCTGAGGTAGTGGTACGGACTGCGTACACTACCCTCCTCAGACCCCACTGTATGGGAATACACCGGGTATGTTGTTGTTCAAGCAATCTAGTTGTATAATAGTACATAAATAAATGTTGAATATACAATATGCTGAATCCATGTTTCTTGACTTATGGATTGATCAATCAAACATGTTTTTATGTGTTTTTAATACCAAAAGCATCTTCAAGCCAAGCTATTTTTGACAATTTTTAAACACTTGGCCTCTCTTTCTATAGTCTGACGTCTTCATTGTACAGTTTTAGTGTGTGTTCCTAAAACAAACTGTTAGAATCAGTCGAGAAGTGTGACCTAGTGATCATTGAAGCTGTGAAGATCCTATCAGATCAGGGTTCAAATCTTGGTATAGACGAAAAACATTAGGACTTTTCATCTACCTTAGTTGGCGGACAGGGTTACCCGAACATGTGCCGGTATAGCAGTATCCGGTGGCTTAATCAAGGTGTGAAAAGGTTTGGTCCGGACGCCAACAACAACATACCTAGTGTAATTTCACAAGTGGGGTTTGGAGAGGGTAGAGTGTACGCAGACCTTACCCCCCCTACCTTGGGAGGTAGAGAGGTTGTTTTCGATAGACCCTTGGCTCAGGGAAAAGCATATCAAAAAAGAAATAACGGAAGTGAAAAAATATGGCCAAAATACTATAGAAAACATGACAAAACATTCTGGAAAAAAAAGAAAGAAGGAACAGTAACTACTACATACAAAATAATGCGATAATCGAAGTACGAGAGACAGCTGATAGTAACAGAAATTGAAGGACAAGAAACTACATAGTAGATAGTAACATAAATTGAAAGACAAGAAACTACAAGAGAAATACTACGACTATTAGTATGGAAGGATAAACAATACTTCTTCGGCCTACCTCTACCTCTTCTGAAACCATCCATACCCAACCTCTTGCGAACCTATGAAAAAGTGACAGCAGTAGATAGGTTTGAAAAAGGGGCAAAGAAATTTGAAGTGTTTTCTCTTTTACTGCACTAAAAGTACTAAAGATAATGACATTGTATTGAATAGTTACAAACGTGTTGCTAGGCTGGCCCCTACTCTCTAGCATATACAAGTCTCTAACCTAACACCTTATTGCTGCATTACTATTTGAAGGGAAAAAAATGGCGCTGTGGCAAGATGGGCTGAGCGGAAAGGTCGTGATGGTGACCGGGGCATCGTCAGGAATCGGGCGAGAGTTGAGTATCAACTTGGCGAAAGCCGGTTGCAGGATCATTGTTTCAGCTCGTCGTGTCGACAAGCTGAAATCTCTCTGCAACCACATTAATAGTAGTAGTACTACTAGTAATTCGGAAGGCCCGGCCAGGCTTGCGATCGCCGTGGAGCTAGACGTTACCACCAATGGTGGTAGTGTGGTACGGTTGATGCCGCTGTGCAAATTGCTTGGGATGCCTTCGGACGTATTGATGTCTTGGTTAACAATGCTGGGGTTAGAGGTTTGACAACTATTGTGAAATTCTAAATTACTACTACTAGCTAGATAGTTACGTTGATAGTAATTAACTTCGCATAAGACATAAATAGACATTCAAATTTGGTCTCATTTGTCAAGTAAACACTCTACTTTTGATTATGCACATAGAGACACAATGAAAACGAGTTCGAGGTGTCTAGATGTGCATTCTCCAAGTTAGAGTGCTTAATTATTAGCTGAGACCAAGTTTGAGTGTACTGTTTATGATTCCGTCCAATTAACATATACAAACCAGCACATATAGTGGGGGTTCACGGGACCCAGTAACTTTTGTACAGAACCTGTATATATGTTAGGAAATCAATTGAATATATATAAATAATTCATTGTGAATTCAATTATCATATATATTAACTTGAGGTTGTTGTAGAACTCACAAACTTCAAAACGTAGACTTGCCTCTGCGTCACTCATACCTCTCTATAACAACATTTTACTATATTAGCCAAGTTATCTTTGGAATTGATTTTCACGTTATGTTATATTATATGTTCTCTAACACTATCATTTCACTATAACATCCAAAAGATATCTAGACAAACGACGTCATTATACATATTACACAGGTTTGATTGTAATAGAACCTTGTTGGTTGTTGTTGATATGTGTATAGGTGGTGTGAAATCTTCTCTGGAATTGTCACAGGAGGAATGGGAATATCCTTTTACGACGAATCTAAGAGGAGCATGGTTGGTGTCGAAACATGTTTGTAGACGCATGCGCGATGCTAAACAGGGCGGAGGATCTGTTATCAATATCTCTTCAATCGCCGGCCTGAATCGGGTAATAGTACCCGGTGGTCTTGCTTATGCTTCTTCAAAGATGGCTCTTGACAGGCTCACTGAGGTACAGTACACTAGCTAGGGCATTGAATTGAATTTTCCATATAGTTGAATTAACGGCGTTTTCTTCTTTGATGTTATAACGAAATGCTATCATAGAGAATATATGATATAACATAATTTGAAAATGAATTCCAAAAGAAACTTGGTTTTTATAGTCAAATGTTGTTATAAAGAAATCTGACTGTATTTGAATAGTCGTTGGTCTGAATATGGTAATAGTAACCTGAGGTCTTGCTTGTGCTTGTTCAAAGAAGGCTCTTGACAGGCTCACTGAGGTATGAACTAGCTAGTGTTGCAAAACCTGCAAGGACATTGAATAGAATTGTCCAAATACTTGAATTAGTCATACACATTAAATCTCTATAACGACATCGTTTATCCGGATATTTTCTAGATGGTATAGCGAAATGCTATTATAAAGAATATATAATGTAACATAACATGAAAATCGGTTTCAAAGAAAACTTGGTTGTTAGGCATAATACATAAACAAACACTTAAACTTAGACTCAGTTGGCAAGTAAGCACTTTAACTTTCAGTATGCACATCTGGACACCTCATCGACTCGTCTCCACTGTGTCAGTTGAACACTCCAAGTTACACAAAATGATCATCTAGACACCTCCAAAATTTATGAACCATGTCAGCTTCGGGTGTCCACGAAACACAATGGGGACAAGTTGGAGTGCTTAGTTGTCAGTTGAGACCAAGTTGAGGTGTGTCTAGATGTGCATACTCAAAGTTGGAGTGTTTACTTGCCAGCTGAGACCAAGTTTGAGCGTCTGCTTACGTATTATGCCTACAACAAAAATGTTGCTATAGAGAAGTCTGACTGTATTCGAATAATGACAGATGATGGCCCTTGAATTAGGAGTAGACAAGATAAGAGTAAACTCAATAGCACCAGGAGTCTTCAAATCTGAGATGACAGAGAGCCTTATTCAACAGAAATGGTTCCATAGTGTTATTTCAAGAACTGCTCCTCTAAGAACTATTGGAACAACAGATCCAGCTTTAACATCACTTGTGAGGTACTTAATCCATTCTTCTTCAGAATATGTATCTGGCAATGTTTTCATTGTTGACAGTGGAGCTACCTTGGTAGGCGTGCCGATTTTCTCGTCACTCTAAAACAACAGAGGCAGATTCACGATTTAAATTTGATGGTGATAGAAATGATGTAAGACACTGATATAAGTTACAAGTTCATGAATGAAACAAGATGTAACTTCATTCTGATTTTCTAATAAAAAAAAGTTATGCAACTCTACCATAAAACATGAGTTAAATTTAGAGTCAACGGTAAAAACCACATCTGAAGTATCATATTTTTGCGAGTTTTCTATCTGAACTATCAGTTTGCGTTTTTTACCTGAACTATCACCAACTATTTATCAAAACACATCCCGAAACTGACTACACCAAGTGTTTGAATACAATGCCAAAAGGCGCGTGACAACTTAATTCGCCCACAAAATTTCCTCCACATGCAGCTGACTCATTAATTTCCAATATAAGTTTGTATGATACCAACAATCAATTTAACCTAGCATAATCATTGCATTACTGGAAACAGAAAAAATAACATACAGAAGAGATGGCAATATATGCTTAATAGTATTTATTATCTATGAATGGATATGATTATAGTGCTTTTACAAATACATAAACTCATGACCATCTATCAGATAAAGAGGACAATGTATTACCTATTTAACAATGGAAACAATACTACAACTTGCAGTATTTGAACGATGAATTTCATAGTATACGCTAGGTTCATCAATCATATACAAATACACACTCAAAACATTTTAGTAGGGAAAATTTGATTCAATACTACACTCAAGCACATATACGGGGGAGTATTTCTTCTCATCTTCCCCGTGGATTTACCAGCTGAGAGAAAACGGAACTAGTAGCAGCATCCCCTGCATCATCATCTGTTCCTGAGTTAACTATCCCTTCGATATTGCTAACACTGTTGTCGAATGGCTCAACTGGTGTCAATGGTATGCCAGGGATATGGTTTGTACTGTTATCATCGGGCTCTGTCAACGCTGATGAGGCTTCTTCAAGCTGAAGAGCATATTCAAGATTCCACAACACGTCCCCCATTGAAGGTCTATCAACTCCGTACTCAGCCAAACACTTCTCAGCTGTCTCCCCAAACTTTTTCAGGGAGGCTGGATTCACTTTCCCCTCGAGGTTCGTGTCCATTATCCGATCCAACATGCCTTTCTTTTGCCAAATCATAGCCCACTCGGCTATATTCACTTGCTCACGTGGAAGGACCGGATTCAATGCAGGTCTGGTGCAGAGAACTTCCATTAGGACAACACCAAATGAATAGACATCCGATTTCTCTGTGAGTTGCTGCCTCCTGAAGTATTCCGGATCAAGGTATCCAAAGCTACCTTTAACGGCAGTACTTACGTGTGTCTGATCAAGAGCCGGTCCAGCTTTAGAAAGACCAAAGTCAGCAACTTTAGCCACAAAGTTCTCGTCCAAGAGTATGTTGGTGGTTTTGACATCGCGGTGAATGATGCTCTGAGCTGCACCAGTGTGGAGGTAATGCAGCCCCCTGGCAGCACCGATACAAATCTCAAGACGCTGCTTCCACGAGAGAGGCGGGAGATCTGTTCCATAAAGATGGCTTCTGAGAGGGCCATTTGCCATGTATTCATAAACAAGAATCATTTCCGACCTCTCATCGCAATAACCAATCAAAGACACGAGGTGACGGTGGCGAAGTTTGGACAACATTTCAATCTCAGTTTGAAATTCAGCTATACCTTGTTCAGATCCTGTGTTTCCTCTTTTGACAGCAAGTTTAGTCCCATCTTCCATTGTTCCTTTATAGACCCTACCGAAACCACCAACACCAAGAAGCAAGCTTTCGTCGAATTTGTTAGTTGCATCCATTATCTCTTGGAAACTAAAGAATCGTCCAACATTCGGTAAAGCCAAGGAGATGTAGCTTGCTGTTCCACTCTTTCGAGAAGCTGTTGTTTTCGTCAAAGTTAAAGAGTTTCCATACAAGGACGGAATCCATGAGGGCCCTTGGTTGGAAGTCTTTGATCTTCGAGCTATAAAGAAGCAACAACACAACGCAATAAGCGCCAAAGCAGCTGATGCTCCTAAGGCAGAACCAAGAATGATACCCATCTTGTTCTTTTTGTGAGGCAACACAAAGAGAGTCTCAACAGATTGAACCCCACTCAAGCTTCTGGCTTCATTGCTTATCTTCATGATTTCCAGTCCATTCATAATTGCATTTATCCAAGCGGCGCTCGTGTCTGGACCAACACTGACTGTCAGAATACTTGAATTTACTGAGGAATTGGAGACGAAATCCTTGTATAACGGTACATCCAAATTACCAGCTAAGTTTGACAAGTCTAGGTCCAATAGAGCAGCATCATCATTAACGTATAGGTTGAACAGAAGACTATTCAAAGATTCGCTCACAATATCACAAAAATGTACCCGGATGAAGTACATGAAGTTTGGATCAACGTGGAACACCCAAGTGATATTGAAATTCACATTAGGTACATTTGCATCTCCCATGGTTTCAGCAGTAGCGTAAACCCAATTTGGTGCTATTTCAGGAGTCATAGTAGCCGGATACTTTATGCTTGATGGGCTAACTGAAACATTCACCGCAGAGCTGTTGACGTGCAGGTACTTCACATCATTCTCCCACGTTCTTCCCAAGGTGTCATTTTGAGCAGTGAGATGAGGACCGCCCATGTTTAGACGATAAACAGTTTCGAGGGCGAGTCCAGAAAGGCCACTGAAAGGTGCTACGGGAGATAAAGCCACTGCTTGATCAGGAATCAATTCATCAGGTACTGATATAACTTCGATGGCATTGATAAATGCAACGGAGTTGTTTGAAGGGATTAAAGCAAGAATCAAGCTATCTGAATTGACATTGATCGCATATTCCTTGAAGAGGTAAGAACCATTATAGCTCTTGAAACTGAAATTGTTCAACAGAACAAAATTTTCCGTGACCACTGTCATTGAGGCAGACGTTAAGTTGTGCCCTGGAAGAGGGTAGAAATAGAGACGGATCCAATGGTGGCCTTCTTGCTTAATCTCAAACTTGTAAAACGCCGTACTATGGAAAATCCTGGCAGACTGATAGATCGAAAACGGAGCACTAGAATTGGACATGGCAGCAATAGAATTTTCCTTACTTTCTAAAGAAACTGAAAAATGGAGTGAATCAGGAACATATGTCTGGCCGATATAGGTCACATTTTGTGATGATCCACACGCGAGCAAGTAGTTATCAGCAGGAACGAAGGCAGCATTCGAGTCCTGAGTCAAAAAACTGGACACAACTACTGCTAGAACCAAAGGCATCCATGACATTGTTCTCAAGTTCACCATCCTAAAGAGCCTATTGCTAAACACTAAACTCCAATTCTCCAAGAAAATTAAAACTCTAACGACACTCCAGTTATACTAACAATAATAAATATGCCTCAATGTCAATCTCAAAATAGCTGAATAAGCAAAGTACCAATCCACCAGTTGATATTGAGAACCTACACTGTAGCATTATAGATCTTTCTCAACTATCTAGAGCAATCATGATACAGAAAGAAAGCTTTCTTGACTGAAAAATCACAGGAAACTACCAATAAAGTAAGATTGGAAATGCTCCCAGGGGCTTTGGTTTAGTGGTAAGAGTGCAATGCGTGATGTGTGAGTTAGGCGGTGGTAACGAGTTTGAACACTGATGCAGACAAAAAGCCTGTTATTTAAGTGGAGAAGGGTAAAGGGGCGTGCAAATTATCCATCGAGTTTCGAACAGTGCACCTTGGTTATTAAAAAAAGGACTTCAGAGTGCCACCATGAAATACAGTCAAATAAAGCTATTTAGTGCAACTCCACTATGAAAAATTGAATCTTTTGAAATGGTTGTCAACCAAAAGGAAGAAAGAAACAAGACCCAATTCAGGTTACCTCAATGCCACCATAAACACACAATCAAGAAGAGCTTTTTAGTGCAACCCCACCATGAAAAATTGAATTTTTTGAAATGGGTGTGAACTAAAAGGAAGAAAGAAAGAAGACCCAATTCAGGTTACCTCAATGCCACCATAACAACACAATCAAGAAGAAATTTTTAGTGAAATTCCACTATGAAAATTGAATCTTTTGACATGGGTGTGAACCAAAAGGAAGAAACAAGAAGACCCAATCCAGGTTACCTCAATGCTACCATGAGAACACAATCAAGAAGAGCTTCTTAGTGCAACCCCACTATGAAAAATTGGATCTTTTGAAATGGGTGTGAACCAAAAGGAAGAAACAAGAAGAGCCAATTGAGGTTACCTCAATGCCACCATAAAAAACACAATCAAGAAGAGCATTTTAGTGCAATTCCACTATGAAAAATTGAATCTTTTTGATATGGTGGTGAACTAGAAAGAAGAAAGAAGAAGACACAATTCAAACACAATCAAGAATAGCTTTTTTCAGTGGCTACTTCTACTCCACAGCTAGCTCTTAACAGGCTGTGGATAGCAAAAAATGGAAAAAAGGGACCCACAACAATGAATTTCAGAACCCCACTTCCATGCCTAATTTGAAACAGCTGTTTTCAAGAAACATTGCCGTTTGCTTGTGATAGTGAGCCGGTCATCGTTCAGCTTGAGGGATAAATTACGTGGCTGACCTGCTAGTCCATCAAATATCGTAGTTTATCCTTAAGAGCGTGGAATTCCTTGTGTGAATTTAGATGTTGAAGCATGCACCTCAATCACTCTGCCTATGTGAATTGAACAAATTTAAAAGTACCACCAGCTTAAACCAGTTTTCCACATATTTTTTTAGTGTTTGGTCATTTCTAGCAAAGTCTAAAGGACATATTCGATGCCGATTCGGGATTCTGATGGAAAATACATTATAGCAGAATTTGCTATTAAAGTTCTCCAAATGATCATTAAAACCACTAAAACAACAATAATATACCCCGTGTAGTCTCACGAGGTTTGAAAAGAGTAGAATGTAACAAAATTTATCCTATCTAACGAAAGCAGAGGTCTCATATTTTCTCGAAAAAGTGATTCTATTGATGAGATTTGAAGACTATTTTCGAAAGATTTCGGCTCATGTAACCATATCAAAGAAAAAATGATCATTAAAACTAATGTAAGTATTGTATATTTAGCCTTTGCATGAAAATTTACCAAGCATACAGTAGCCTATTTGTATAATTAGGCCTTGCTGGAATCCGATTCTACGCGGCTTTATAATAAGGGCAGCCCGGTGCACTAAAGCTTCCGCTATGCGCAGGGTTCGGGGAAGGGCCCGACCACAAGGGTCTATACTCTATTGTATGCAGTGCTACCTTGCATTTTTGGCAGAGGCTGGTTTCAAGGCTTGACCCCATGACCTTCTGGTCACATGACAGCAACTTTACCAACAACTCTACGCGGCTTTATATATAGATTTCTATTTTATTTTTTGTGTATTGAATGACCCATTTTTAGGAGCGGGGACCAGACTTAGATGCATTGAAGGACTCATTTTTAGGAGCAACCGGCTCGAACCCGAGACCTCAATTATCTCACCATAATTCAGTTAGTTGATTTTATTATATATAGATGCGGAAGAAAAAAGATAGATGTTTGTTTATAATAAGTATTTGATATTCGAAATGTACTAGCTCGATTAATTTTAGATTTCCATTGCACAAGAACAATTAAAGGAAAAATGATTTTTACGATTTCTTCATTCTCAAAATTCGAATCCAAATAAGTGCAATTTAGTTACATATTTTAACAAGAAACATATTTATCGACATCTTTTTATTTAAATACACCCAACTGTTTTTTCAATAACTTTTTTTATGTAAATACATTATTATTTATTTAATAAAATCAATTTAAATATTTAAAATTCTTTTTGACATTTGATATTTGCCAGCTATTTTCAATCAACTAATCTAAACGAGCTTTGGATCGCCAAAAGGAGGTATTAGGAATTTGGCGACTTAATGAGTTCTTTTTATCTTTTTCTTCTTTAACTTGAGTCTTAAATTTTACTCTTTTCTATTATCTGCCACATATAAAATTAGTTTCAATATTTAAAAATATTTTCAACATTTAATATTTATTAATTATTTTTAATCAACTAATCCAGACGTGCTTTGCCTCACCAAAAGGAGTTGTTGGGAATTTGGCGACTTAATGAGTTCTTTTTGTCCATTTCTTTTTTAATTTGACTCTCGAATTTATCTAATTTTATTGTCTGCCGCATAAATACACATGATAAAATTAATTTTAATACTTAAAGATACTTGATATCTATTCGTTATTTTTAATCAGCTAATCTAGACGAGCTTTACATCGCCAAAAAAGGAGCCGCTAGGCGCTAGGAATTTGGCGACTTAATGAGTTCTTTTTGTTCATTTTTCTCAATTTGAAACTGAAATTCAATCTTTTTCTACTATTCGCCACAAATACACATGATAAAATCAGTCTAACACTTCAAAAGAATACTTTTCAATACTTAATGTCTATTTGTTATTTTAATCAGCTAATCTAGACGAGCTTTACGTCGCCAAAAGGGAGCAGTTAGGAATTTAGCGACTTAATGAGTTCTTTTTGTTCATTTCTTTTTCAATTTAGTCTAGATTCAACTTTTTTCTACTCTTCTCCAAACAAAATCACATGCTAAAATTAGTATCAAATAGTTAAAAAATATTTTTCAATATTTGATACTATCAATTATTTTTAATCAGCTAATCTAGACGCGCTTTGTATCGCCAAAAAGGAAACGTTAGGAATTTGCTGACTTAATGAGTCCTTTTTGTCCATTTCCTCTACACAAATGCACATGGCCACCAACAATAAAGGGTCCCCATCTGCTTCCTCTTTGTATATTTCTATATATATATTTTTCGAAAAAAAAAATAGGAGGAAAAAATAATTGGCAAAAATAACTATTTCATCTGTTATTCCATTTTCAAATTAAAAGTTGTACATTCAAAAAACTACGTAAAATACTATAAACTGTGGTCTTTATTTTAAATAGTGAAGTGTGTTTAAGAAATTAGCCAAACATAAAAAAAAAGTCAACTATTTAGATAGGAATTTAAGATATAGACATATATTATATTGTGGAATAAACACATTTGAAATAAAATTTGAAATCTGGACAACATAGTATGAGGGCTCAATATCGGATAAATGAAGAATTTGAATATATCTGGTTTTAATCACTCAACCCCAAAAACAAATGGGTGATTTAATTTGCACAAATTTAATAGGGATATTTTAGGTTGTTATTTAAATATTGTCTCTAGTTTTAACATTTATGCGAAAATGATCCTTTTTAAGTAAATGAACAAATTTCAGACTCCTTAAGTTAAGCGATAAAGATGGTAAAGTGACGTCGACAGTTGTGTTATGCTAGCCTGGGCAACCCATGATGACTTCATGCAATGTTCAATCTAACTATCCCGTTGGATTACACAGAAATCATATCGAATCGTCATGATTCAAATTAAACAAAGAAGAGGGGAAAAAAGACATTTCAGAATATTAGCATGCAAATAATGACAAACTGGTATACTATATAAATTCAACTTAGCTATCCTATTGGATAACAGACAAACTTTACAAATGAGTAATATTTTACCTATATACATAATATTAGTTACTTTCTGACCGAAGGTGTTTAACTGATTACCCTTTGTAGGTTGGTTACTCTAACTCTCAAAAGGTACAAGAAAGAGAGAGCTAATTAAGGAACAAAAGATGATAAAGTGACACTGATAACTGTGTCATGCTAGTCATGACAAATCGATATGACTTCATGCTATATATGTTCAGTTAGCTATCTTGTTGGATTACTACCGGATCGTCTTGATTTTTGAAATTACAAATTAAACAAAGAAGAGAAAAAAAACATTTTTGAACATTAGCATGTAAATCATGACAAATTGGTATGATTTCACGCTATATTCAACTTAGCTATCCTATTGGATTAACACACAAACTCAACCAATGAGTAATATTTTACCTATATACATAATACTAGCTAGTTACTTTCTGACAGAAGATGTTCAACTGATCATCCTTCCCCTATCGTTACTGTACTCCCAAAAGGTACAAGAAAGAGAGAGCTAATTAAGGAACAAAAGATCTTCAACATCTCCTTTTGCCAACTATTGTCTTGCCCCCAAAAAAGGTACAAGAAAGAGAGAGCTAATTTATAAAAGGACGAAAAATGTTCAGTTGATCACCCTTCATCGACAGTTCCTATGCCTCCGAATTCCGATAGGTACGAAAAAAGAGAGAACTAACAATTAACAAATGATTGTTATGTGTAAGATTTGAGAATTGCACCACAAAAACTACAAACAATAGCCTTCCAAGACTTGGTATAAAATGGAATATAACAAAACCTAGTTGATGTACACATCTCAGCCACTTTAGCACCGTGGCCGCACCGCGAACACGAGCCAGCCACCGGCTTACTCCGCCGCATCATCTTCTTTTGATCCACCAGAAAGCAAAAACAGACCATCAATGGAGTTTTTGCTACAAAAATATACTAAAATGGAAGAGAGAAATGTATTGGTTTTTTTCCTTCTTTTGGCCAAGTTTTCTTCCTTTGTGTTTAAGACTTTAGTAGAGGAGTTTGTTGGATATTATATAGGTAAGGAATAGTGCATACTGATCATTTTTCGGTCATGTCTTTGAAAAATAATTAACATCATAGAGTATCGAATTTCGTAAGTGAAACATCATGACATTATTTAAAATTTCATCCCCTCTAAGCCTCACGCGGAAAGATCGGTTCAGGATCATGGGATCCTTTTCTATCAGATAGGAGGAGTTGTAGCACAAAATGTACTTCTAAATAATTGCCCCATAGATCTTATATCTATTTATACGAAGAAGAAATCATGTAACTGAAACTTTAGGATAATGTTTATTCTTCCAATAGTGCACAATACTGAGCATTTTTCGGTCATGTCTTTGAAAAATAATTAATGTCGTGGAGTTTCGAATTTCGTAAGTGAAACTTTTGGACATAATTTAGAGTTTCACCTCTGAAATTCTGAACTTTAGAATTGTGTTTATTCTTCAATTACAGAAACTGAAAAATAGTTACTGTATTTTATTTAAAAAAATTCCCCCTATTATGTATAGTTTAACTAGCATTAACTAATTTTCTTAATATTATTTTGGTTGAGATAACTTATAATAATAGATATCTATTTTTATTTATAATAAAATTTTGACTTTGGTGATATAAATAATATAGTGAATAATTCGATATAATTTTTTAGTAGGTAGCTTTATCTCTAAATGTAAATTTTCAACGTGAATCATAATTAATTAAACTCTAAAATGAGTATCGGATATCGATAATTGCCACATATATAAAGGGAAATCTAGAAGTAAGTATTTCATTAATTAATTAATAAAAGGTGCTGACTATGCCATATTGTCCATTTTATACAGTTGGGAGATTTCGTGTTTAATTAATGAATTGCTTTGCTGTGCTATTAAATTATTAAACTACATATGTATAAAATTATAGTATATACTATCGTTGTGATAATATTATACGCTTTTCGTCTCAATATATAATATGATATAGTTTGATTAAATATAAAGAACAAAAATTAGACTTTTTGAAACTTATAATCTTAATTAAATATGCTATAATATTGTGTGATTATAATCCTAGTGAAACTTGTGATCTTAAATACAGAATGACATTAATTTGGATGGTTATAAAAACTTTCTAGGAATGGTACGTAAAATAAAAAGTTCAAATGAAAAATCGTTTCCAAATTTTAAACAATAATATTTTTTTTTAAATGAACTAATAAAAAAATAATTTCATTAAGTTACTATGTCACTCAAAGAGAACTAAACTTGTATTTATTTTATTTCAAGAGGATTAAAAAAATTATATGTTTATAAAAAAAATTATTTATCCTATTCTCGCAATATAATGAAGCCATAATAAGATAGGCAAAAATATATATAGGGAATTCGAGAAAAATTCTAGAATAACATATTTAGGATCTGAATTTATACTATACAAGAAAATTTGAATGTCCGTTGTTACTACACTACAATCTTCCCTTATTTCAAGCAAATTTAACAAATTCATATAATAAAACATATTCATTTTTCACTTTTTTTATGCTCTCATTTGTATTATATAATTTTTCTACGAAGAAAATCCGATTAAACATTTTACTAACCTCTAGCTCCACCCTTACCCACAACATAGACAGATTGGTAGTTAATTAGGTTACCCTAATTAATGTACATGCCTAACATGTCCCTAATCAATATATAAAACTTCTAAATTGCAATTGAATTTTTTTTCCCTTATTATTATCGGTATAGAAAAGAATGATATATTTTTTCATATTATTTATAATAACAGAAATGTCATAGACTTATTTAAAGACCACAACAATAATAATAATTACGATGCAATGCTAAACATGTTAGGATTGATTATATGAAATTACAAATTTTCATATATCTTATTTCTCCATTTAAATTCAATTCAGACTAGCATTATACATAACAATAGAAATAAAAATATAATTTTTTAAAACAAGTTCCAATTTTTTTTTTCTTTTTCTTAAACTTCATGTTCGATTAATCAAACAAGTGAAACAAAAAGTGTAAGAAATTAACATCAATATGTTTTTTGGAGGGGGTGGGGGATGGGGTTGGGGGTAGGGGGTGGGGAGTACATAAATAGGAGAAAAGGAAAATGGAGTAGTAACTACTCCCTTCCTTTCAAAATGGTTGTCTTGTTTTGTTTTTCGAGAGTCAACTTGACTAATTTTCAAAGCTAAATTAAATTAAATTAATTTGATATTTTAAGATTAAAATTTAAATTTTTAAAAACTATACAAAAAGTACTATAAATAAAAAAATTCATATTAATATGATGAAAAAATATACTTAAAATGTTGATTAAATTTTATATTGTTTGATTCTCAAAAATGAAATTGTGACAAGTATTTTCGAATGAAAAGAGTATTAAATTGTAACTAAAAAAATATTAATCAAAGTTAGCATTTATAATCAAAGAGGAGTTTTGAAAGATTATTAGACTAAGCAACGTGCCAAATGCATTTATTTGCAACTCTATGTAATAATTCAATATCTTTAATTATTCAAAGTAGTGGCTAAATGAATATAATCCTTTCATCTTTAAAATTAAAATTTTCATATTCGAGCTTGGGATATAAAGAAAGTCATGCAGGTACGAAACATTTTCCCCTTAAATAAGTCTTATTACACATTACAAATTCAAATTTTTCAAAATCCGATACAAATATCTGATACCAAATAAAAAAACCTTTTTCCAATCACTTATATATTGTTATACAATAATACACAATATATGTATAAACGCTCGCACCGTTCCTTTCCAATCACCATTAAAAAAAGAAAAAACTACCTAAATAGACATACCTCCTTACCATATTTATTAACTCTCCCACTACTTTATTTTAATTACTTAATATACCAAATGTACCACTCGGATACATCGCCCCAGGTCATGATACATCGTCTCACCTCCTGATACATCGCCTCACCTCGGACACATCCCACCCGATGTATCAAAGGTAAAACCAAAAGAATGTCGATGTATCCGAGTGGCTTTGGGATGTATCCAATGGAATTCCGATGTATCCGAGTAGTTTGGGATATATCCAGAGGTGAGGTGATGTATCCTGAGGTGAGGTAATGTATCCGAGTAGAGGCGATATATCTGAACGGTAAGGAGATGGGAAAAAGAGTAATTAGCTCCCAAAGATGTGTGCTTTATGTAAGTTACCCTTAAAAAAACCCAGCAATATAAGATGTTGTATATCTATTATACATTGTTATACAGTATAGATGCACTTGTTATACATATTTATATAATTGATGTAGGTATGTATATTGAAACATATGATCTCGATTCGAGTTTTGAAAATGAAAAAAATTCTAATAGAAAACCATTTTTTCATAAAATTGTCCTTATGCAGCGCAAATCCAAATTAAGCACACAATCACCAAAAAAAAGCTATAGATTATTGTTCTGGTTGTCTTGTTTATTTTGATACCAAATGAGAATTGGGCTGTAAAAAAAAAATGTTTGTTGGTTATGGTCTTATTCTTGTTACCTGGACCTTTAGGAGCATGCTAGGCCCCATAAACAAAAATCTATAGCTTTTTTTTAGAGATAATATCTTAGATGGTCACTCAACTTATGATAGTTCACTCAGAAACTCTCGGTCGTAGTTTGGCGACCTATCTTCAGTAGGGGCCTTTAGTCTTTTGATTAGAGTAGGCATTCTGCTAGAGAGAGAGGGCACAGAAGAGAGAGGGCGCTAGCCCGGCATTATTATAGGGGTATGGGGTTCGAGACAAAGAAAGATCAAGGCAGCATATCAGTTGTTCCTTTATACTTTACTTGGATCTAAAGTCATTCAGCTTTGTTTTATAACTCAAAAGTCACTCAACTTAGGATTGTTTACTTAAAAAGTCACTCAGCTTTGCTTTATAACCCAAAAATCACTCAATTATTGATATTTCACATGGGAAAATGTCTCAAAACACACATAAACTATGGTCGGAATTGCTGTTACACACTCTAACTTTGCGGAGGTCCTATGACCTCCCTGGACTATTTTATAGTGTAATATTTAGGGTATTATCAGCTTAGCTTGACCACTAAATCACTCAAATTAAAGTAAATGCTTTCACACGCTATCAAAAAGAGGGGTCAGTTCTCATTAATGTTAATTTATTTTCTATTAACCCTAGAATTTTCTTAAAACTCTCTAACTTTATCTTCATGATTATTGATCAAATAACACAAATCATTCCAATTTTATGTGATTTTTACTTTCAATCTACTATTTTGAAGTTGCTGCTTATACGTGTGTTCACTTGCATGTCCCTCTATGCTAATAATACCCACAATATTACACTATAAAATAGTTCAGGGGGGTCATAGGACCCCCACAAAGTTAGAGTGTGTAACAACAATTTCAGCCATAGTTTAGGTGTGTCTTGAGCTATTTTCCCTATTTCACATAGAAAGTCACTCAGTCAATTTAAAGTATTTTTCATTAATTTGCTAAAATGAAATCTTTATTTCAAGGCTAAATTTTGACAAATAATAAAATACCTGTTTTGATAATTTTACTGACCCGCCCCATTTAATCCGAACCGCTAAAATTATATGGAAGGTCTTTAGTATAAAAAGACATCATCTTTAAGCTCAACGGAACATGAAAAGGAAAGTATGTAAATTAAACAAAAAATCCTTCTTTTTCCTTGCTTCTCCATGCCTTTCACCTCGGCAGGACCCTTCTCCTCTGCAGGACCCTTGCCAAAGAGATTTCTTCTCTTCGAAGACAATTGATGTATCAAAAGTTCAGACTCGGCAGGTTCCTTGCATGGTAAATAATGGTATTATAGACTTCATAAAGCTGTTGAGTAATATAATAGTTTACCAGCTTATTGTTAATATTAATTTCGCAGTTTCTATTAATCGTCCACTCAAATTTTAATATACATATTTCTGTTGAGGAATTTTTTGTCAGTCAATAGGTATGTTGCATGACGTTTGAAGTGCATATGAAGAAAATGAATGATAACTCTTCCTTTAACAAGGGTGTGATAGTCATTACTTGCTTAAGAAATTATGTTGTTACATTGTTGGATAGGCAATTAATAAATATTTAACCAATATAATTAATAGTGTCCATGATGAATCCACATGGTTGGAAAAGATAAAACTATGAAAAAGTTTAGAAATATTTTTAAGAGTTGTTTAAAATATATGATATACGATATTGTAACAAGTCTTCTCCTATTTTGTGCGACTATATGTAATAAAACCCAAGCTAATACGATTCAATTGAAAAAAGCAATACTTAGATTATCAAATCTCCGAACACAATCTTTATTCTAGAGATGGAGAGCCCATTGCCTCGCCTTTTTGCCCCTACACTTTTTGTTTGCTTATCTATAACTTTCTTGTTTTAGTTACGAAATGGTCGTTTTATCTATCTAATTTTACTTTTTTTTGTCTCTTTTTCATTTTTTCCCCATTCTTTTTATCTATTTTTTTTTATTAGTAAAATCTTTTTCGAAAATACTGAGAGTATTGAGAAGTAGGTAGAGAGTATTTAAAAAATCCATTTAAAGACGGACTATTTATTTTACTATTATAGTTACTATTTTCAATCAAGCAAGCAAGATATATGCTCTAATTTTCTACTATACTATAGTATACATTTTGTCTACACTTGCAATTACTTGTATCGTTACGTATATACACTTGTAATAACTTTCAAAGTTAGTATTTATTTGTCAGTTGATATAAAATTTAAGTGTTTATTTATGTATTATTATATGTTTTTTTAATAATCATTCTTGGACAATGAAAAAGAAGAAGAATTTTTTGTTCTACTTAACTATATATAGTAGAAATCGTATGAATCATCAATACAAAATTTGATTCACACGGTTCGTATGTTGATTCAATATATTAAAACGAAAATTTGAAAGAAATATTTCAAATTTCAACAAAAATTCTTTCGTTATTAAATTGTATATCAAGTCAAGGTGTGAAACGAAAGTCGTTTCGTAATAAGTTATAGTGGAAGACAACTACTAAGGAGTCATATACGTTACCCTCTACGTAATTTCCTCCAATAAATGATGAATCCTGTTAATAACTTACCTTATTCTTTTGAATTTTTTTTGTTTCCCATTCGGTATTCAATCGATATTTTTATTGGTATATCTAAGATTACATCACAAACAAACCAAAGATATACTATATGTAAAATTAAACTAAGCCAAGTACATAGTCACCAAAAAAGCTATAGATTTATCATCTATCAAATGATTATTCGAATCGAATAGCTGAAACTACTATAACTCCTATTTTTCTGCTTTACGAGAAGCCTCCTAATAGCTCGATCGTTTTAAAGCATTGAAGAGAGATCGAACTGAAATATGACATACTAAAGAAAGTTGTGGAGGAAACATATAATTTCTAACTGAATACATATTCACCTGTCTGCTGCTAGTTCTGTTCCATTATCTGCATGTTACTGCTCTCATTGTCGATGTGACAGTCTGAGCAGACAATTATGCCATAACTAATATTTTTTTTATTGCATACTCAAGAGTACCAATTTATGCCGGTAACTTGATTATTATAAGGTTGTCGAAAGACGACTCCATCACTAAGAGATCCCAGTACTTCTTGTTGTTGTTGTTGAATCGTATGATTTTGAGGGAGCTGGCTCAGGAAACTGGCGATGGAGCTACTCTGTTCGTGATCTGTAATTCGCGTAATATTATTCATGTTAAGTCCATCATCCTCATTGTTCTCAACTAAGAACCTTTTCGTATTTGGACAATTATCGTTCCCATCAGTTGTTGTTGTTGCTTCATCGATATTATTCCAGTACAAACCTGCAGGCATCGTCCTCTTTGACGTGTTGTTATTGTTGATGATAATATCGCTCGTGTTATTCATCATAATTTCATCGTACATATTCGATTCATTTTCGAGCAATATTGCACCATAGTTTGAAGGTTTATTAATTCCTTGTAGTATTGATGAATTTGGTACACATTGTGGTACTATTGATCCCAACATATGATCATTCATATCATCTATTGGCCTTTGTGTGTTGTTCTTCTTGTAAATTCGACATAAAACCCAATCATCTAACTGCAAAAAAATTAAAAAAAACGAACATATAGTATAGTTTAATTAGGAAAATTATACAGAAAAAAGTAAGACTAACTAGCTAAAGAAACATTAAATTTATTCGATTTTATGTTATGTGCACTGATAGTATAAAAGATCGATACGATAACTCTCTACATCAAGCATCATATATATAGTAACATGGAAAACAAAGTATAATATACTACTCCCTCCGTCCCAACTCCCAATATTTAGATCTTAATTTGACTGAACACGGAGTTAAAGAAATAAAGAGAGATTTTTTGAATTTGTGTAGTCTTTTAAACTTATAGTCTTAAACTTGTCATGTAGAATATTGAAATTGGAAAACTTACTGAATATAGAAAGAGAGATTCTTTTTGAGATGGACCAATAATAAAAATAAGACACTTAAATGGAGACAATGAGAGTACTACTAGAATAAACAAGATTTTCGGCGGATTCATCCGTCAAAACGCTATAGCACATTTCCTTCCATCAAAAATCGTAGTTTTTACCAATAGTGGTAATTTACTATTATAACCACCAGTAAAACTATACTGATAGTGTAAAAATTCTTTACAATAACCATGTATGCAATTTAAACTCTTTTCATAATACTAATAGGACTACTTTTTATGAATAGGGCGGAATCTCCAACGGACGAATCCATCATATCGAAAATCATTTGCAACAATCGTTAATTACACTAATAATATAATTTTTCTTATAATCATGTATATAACTTAAACTCTTTCGTCAAAAAATGTGAAACTTCAATTAAGTCAAAGAAAAATAATAAAAAGAGTGGGGGGGGGGGGGTTAAACTTACCCTCAAAGATCCTTTTTTGTTGGCAATAATATCACAACCAGGAGGCTTATTATTTGTTTTATTTTCTGCAACTCTATATTCATGCATGATCCAATTTGTTTTTACCCCTTTCGGCGGTTTACCGCCGTAAAAAACGAGGGCTTTTTTTACCCCAACTTTTTGAGCTCCGCCGGAGGTAAACACCGGCTTGTCGGTTCCGGTAGCCTTCCAATAACCCGATGTTGCTGCCCGATTTGGCCTCGCCCCGTTAGGATATTTCCTATCCCTTGGACTAAAAAAGTACCATTCTTGTTCTCCAAAAATTGCCTTAGCTGCATTAAAAATGAGCAAGGGAGGATTCAGAATTTAAACTGAATAAGTTTGAAATACTGAATTTTTTAAAAATATAGGTCCAAAACTTAAATATTGGCAAGTACTACGAATATTGGAATCTAACTTTTATATACACTGTAAAAAGAAAATATCATGTACTATTGATTTTACGTCTTTCAACAGGTAACATGTCTTTTTTTGTAAATTCACTTTTTATGGTTATCGGTCGTTATCTTTTGAAATTTAATAGTGTAAAAAAATATTTACACATAAGTTAAATTTTGAGTTCCAGCCTTTGTAAGTTGGTCATAGAAACTTTGTGATAAACATGAAGATTGAAAAGAAAAATAAATAAATTATTTTATCACTAGAAATTAGCTACGGAATTCGTCGCAGCTAGGAACTCTTTTTTTATATATAATCCCTCATTAAATTGACCAACCACAATTTTTTTTTTTTTTTTGCAGTTTAGCAATAAAAGTTGTTCGTAGTCAATTTGTTGCATTAACTAACAATTCTTTTTCTTATAATCCCTCATTAAACTGACCAACCACAACGTTTTTGCATTTTAGCAACATAACAAAAAGTTGTCCGTCACTAATTCTGATTCTTTTTCCTTATATGGAAATGAAATTAAAGAACAAGAAGAGGAATATATAGTACCAGGGAGTTCCCATGGATCAAACTTATATAGATCAACTTCAGCAATAATATCCACCGGAATCGGAGCGGTCGCAACTTTCTTCTTGAGGTAGTGAACGACGAGTTCTTCGTCCGTGGGGTGAAATCGGAAACCGGGGGGAAGTTGAGGCTGATGACGTGTCCCTGTTGATGAATCCGTGCTCTCCATAATGTACAATATATTGATCTTCGAGTTGATCTGAATTCAATACTTTAAGTACTATAACAAAAGTATGAGGTACAAAGTTAATAATTCGAATTGTACAATGATTATAATATTTTATTTTATTTTTTGGGAAGAGAGAAATGGCATATGGAGGAAATGTTGAACAAGAAGAAAATCAGTTGGAAAATTGTTTGGTTGATTTAGCCCCACACACTTCCTCTCTTCTTTCTTATAGGGTATAGGGGTATAAGGGACCACTGAATTTACGGTTTTGCCATTGTAATATATCGTCGTATATATGCTCCGCGCTGCTTTCATATATATTAGTTTATCTTTTGGTGGTTATGTTTTTCTTCGCTGATGTTTTTTTCTTTCTATTACTACTTTGATTTGCTTCTCTTGAGCGGAGGGTCTTTCGGAAACAACCTTTTTACCTCCAAGAGGTAGTAGTGTCTGTGTACACTTTACTATTCTCAGACTCCACTTTGTGGAATTTCACTTTATAATATTGAAGTATGCATGTGACGTAGTTTGATTGGAAATTGTGGGGTTTAAGAAAGAATAAAAGATATTTGAAATTTATATATAAATCATAAACATGTCTTGAGATTTCTATGGTAATTATAAAACGCATGTCATTAAAGGTAAAATGAGAAATTTCAAATTAAATTGTTCTAAAATATAAGAATGTGACATTCTGTTTTTAATAGACTAATAAAAAACAGTATCACGTGAAGTAGAACAAATTAGGTCTTTTTAAATGTGAGTGATGATATACTCGGGTCAATTAACTCGCACCTGGACTAATCTATCTGTTACGACTCACACAATTACAAGTGTGAACAAATCTGCTCACTAAAGATTATTTTCTCCGTCTTATTATACGTGATACTCTTTTCTTCTTAATATATTTTATCGGAAAAAATGTAATTGTCTTTCACTATTTCCAAAACAATTTTATCTTCGGATTGTTATTTATCTTTAATGGCACAATTATATATATATGTCATATTTAAAATTACCAATTTCAAAAGTCATTCTTTTTAATCACTTTCAATCCATATAATTAAGGAATGGATAGGTCATTAGTTGTTTAGTGGGAAAAAAAACAAAAAAAAGAAGAGAAGTGCATGTATTAACATTAAATTAGAAGTGGTGGTCATTAGCATAAATAGAAGAGGTGATTAATACATGATAATGATGTAATTAGAGCTTAACAACAGAAAATTAGGCAATATAATTAATCGACACGCATGCAAGTTGGGACCAACACGTGGAAGGTCGAGAAAAGGATCTTTTTTTTCCCGCACAATAAAAAAAGATCATAACATTTATAGTCAGTCGGCTAAAAAAAATTTACTTGCCTAATCATATATAATAAATTATAGTTGGTTAAAATCTATAAAAATAAAATAATGATTAGAGAATATTTTTTATTGCGAGCTTTGGTTAGGTTTTTGTGTAGTGTAAAATTGCCAACAAAAAAAAGTTCTTATTTTATTCTTTTAACCATCCAATATTTGATGTTCATTTGTGTCACACATAGGTTTCACTTAGGGTGGAAACGCGGTTTCACTTAGGGTGGAAACGCGGTTTCACTTAGGGTGGAAACGCTCCCTACTAAAAAAAATTCTTAATCTGCAAAACTCGATTAGGAAATATCAAATTAGGAGCAAAAGAATCTCAATCGTCTCACCATATCTTTAGTGATAAATAACAACAAAAATTTGACACGATCAACTTGACAGACATAAAATAAGGTAAGAAGATTTTTCTAGGCTAGTCTTTGGACAAATTTGGCCTAGTTTCACACTTGGGAAGTTTTTTTACATCAACTTGTCTCTATCAATTTACTCATTTATAGTATTGTTAATCTTAAACTCGAATACAGATAAAAATTACGATAAATTACTAGTCAATTTATAATGAATTCTCGAGATACATATAATGTACATTGAACGAAGTCGAATAACGAATCAGTCATAAACAATTATTAATTGGATAGGTATGACCAATCCATTCTAATTAGAAAAAAATTGAAAATTTTATGTTTTTACAAATTTTTTAATGGAGATTAAAAAAATAACATTTTTATTTTTGAACTTATAACAAGAATAAGAAATTTAGGAATTTGTTTCAACACATCTCCTTCACATGACCAATCTAAAATAAATGAGCCTTTTATCAAGGAGAAAAATCTTTTAGTTAGTTTCAACTAGAGAACTAAATATTGGGTTATCATGGGATATCGATGGTTGGGATCTTTCTATCCTTAACCAGTGAATTCAAATTTAATCGAACCCCAATATGAATATTGAATACAAAACCAAAAAAACAAAAAACTAGAGAATTTACTTATGGGAAAACATATATCCATGGATGTTGCACTTACCAAATTAAAGAAAAAGCAAGTGGAATCTTCCTCAAATTTAGTAGCCCTAACTTGGATAATTTTTGAATGATACTTTCTTTACTTTTGAATTATTTATATTCGATGTTTACATCAAACTATAATAATTTATATCCATATGATGTTTACATCAAACTACATCTAACTATGATTAACGATAGAAGTGAAGCAAAAGAGGTGTGTATTGATTAACTATGGTCAAGTGACAACATGGACAAATTGATACAACGGAGCAAAAGGGGTTCATCCAAATCTCCTCCGCCAAAAAGTTACGCTATCCACACACAAAATTAACATCCGCTTATATTTTTTTACTTTTTCAATCAACACTAGAAAAAGAGGTGCATAAAGCATCCCGTGTACGTCCGGTCCGGGAAAGGAAGGGAAGGAAAGGGCCGCATCCTTAAGTGGTGTGAATGTTGGCTGTGTATTTTGATGCAACTATTAATTGCTAATTTCACGACTATAATCCATGATATATACGTCAGGCAAATATAGTTTTACTGTTACTTCAAGATTTCCTTCCTCAATCAACACTAAACGAGAGTCAGTAGAAGCTCTATCCTCCTTTAAAGTGCGAGGAGATCGGCAAAAAATAACACAAAAATATTAATATAATTCAAGAATATGACCTAGTGATCAATGAAGCTGAGTCATTGAGAATCATGACGTCTTCAGTTCTGTCTCAATAGAGTCAAAAACACTAAGAGTGTGTTTGGTATGGAGGAAAATGTTTTCCAATTTTCTTGTGTTTGGTTGGTCAAAAAAAATTGAAAAATATTTTCCTTAGGAAAATTCCTCCAAAATAAAGAAAATGACTTCTCTAATGAAAATAGGGTAAACAAGTCCTCACCTTCATAACACCCCAATCCCACCCACTCACCCTCCCAATCTCACCCCTACCTCCACCCCCCCCCCCACTACCTCACACAATTTTTTAAAAATATTTTTTCTATTTCACCCCACCCCCACCTCCACTCCAGATCAATTTTTTTCAATTCTTTCTTTAAAAAATAAAATTAACTTTTTTAAAAAAAGTAATTTTTTTTGTATCCCACCTCATCCATTCACCCACCCCACTTTAACACTGCTCCCCTCCCCCCCACACCCCACCACCACTATCACCTCCACCCATCCAAACTCAATTTTTTAATTATTGTTTTTCAAAAAAAATATATTTTTTCTTTAATAAAAGGAATATTTTTGTACCCCAAACCCCTACCTCATCCCATCAACCCCCACCCTACACCCCCAGCCCCTGCCTCCCACCCCACCCCCTCCTCCGTCACCTCTACCCCATCCAAAATTTATTTTTAAAATAAGAAATATTTTTGGTACCCCTACCCCCACCCTCAACCCACCCTACCACCTCCACCCCACCCAAAAATTAATTTTTATTTTTTTAAAAAAAAATTACTTGTTTTTCTTAAAAAAATAATATTTTTGGGTACTCCGCCCCTCTCTCCCCCCACCCCCCACCCCCCACCCCACCCAAATTCAATTTTAATTTTTTTTAAAAAGTAACATTTTTGGTCCTCCCCCACCTCCCCCACACCTCCACCCCCCCCCCACCCCCACCCAGCGCCCCCCTCACCCCCAAAAAATAAAAAATTAATGTTTAAATTTTTTTTTTAAAAAATAATATTTTTAGTTACCCGTCCCCACCCACCCACCCTCCCTCCCCTCCTCCAACCACCACACCCCAACCCCCGACCTACTCCCTAGAAAATACTTTCTACTCTCTGATCAAAAATAAAAAAAATATTTTTTAAAAAATGTGTTTTTGCTCATTAATCAAATAATATAAAATATTTTTCAAAAAATATTTTTCACTCACCAACCAAATATGAGAAAATAAGTAAGAAATCAACTTGTTTTCCATAAAACATTTTTCATGGAAAACATTTTCCTTTCTACCAAACACACCCTAAGTGATCTCTTCATATTTAATTTATCCAAGCCTTAAAGGACAAAAAATTTCAATACTACATACGTTGGTCACCAGGTATGCATGTTACTTATAAAATTAATCGAGATGTGCATTAGTTGACCGAATATGACGATTATAAAAACAAAAAATAATTGACATAGATCTTGATTTTAGTATATAAGTGGGGTCTAAATGTTGGTCTTTTCATCGACCAGGTTTATATATATTATAACCTCGTATATCCTTCGTCCCAAACAATTTTTAATTGAGAAAAGTTTGTGAACCATTAAAAGAACAATATATATATGCATTACTTTTTGTGACATACAATTTTAGTGTCGTGTATTTTAAAATTTTAATCAGTATATCATGTCCAGTTAATTTATGTCATATCATAAAATGAAATCGAGGAAGTAGTAGTAATATATGTTTCCTCGTATTCAAAATAAGTATCGTTTTAGCACATACATTAAAAAAGTTATTTAATTAATTGCGTATTTTTTGACTAAACTATCGATTATCTCTGTCCTCAAACTTTTAGTTGCATAACGACTCAAGCTTATGGTATGTATTGTTCAGTACTTTGGCTCAATAGACCTCACAGGCGGATTTATCTCTTAGGCTATACTATCATCGAATTTGAAAGTCCGTGTACCATGTGAACTTATTTTTTCCCTTATGAAGTTCTTCACTTTCTTGATCTCTCATCAATTCTGATGTGACATTCATTTAATGTATCATATGTGCACTCTTTCTTCGGGAACTAATTGATAACGCTCTAAAACCTACTAGTCCTTTTTTGTGACCCGTTCTCATTGGCCCGCTCTTCGTCATGAGTGTCAGAGTGTGTGAGCCAATAAGGGTTCATCATTAAATCTTCAAATAAACATATCAAATCAATGTATGAGAAGATCAAAGGCATGCATGATGGAATATTGATTTTGGAATGGCAAATTCAAAGTGGGGATAATCAGTCCATGTTCTAATCAAGTTGCTTTTCATACGAGAACAAAAACACAAAGTGTCTTTCATGCACCGAAAGGTGTGACGTAAGTATAGTTAAAGAATCATGAGGTCTAAGATCTTATATTCAAATTTCGGTGGAGATAAAAATACACTAGGCAATTTTTTTCATCTGTTTCAGAGGGGTAGACAGAGTTACTTGATACCTGCTGTTAGTAGAAGCTGACAAATATCTTGTGAATTCTAATTGAGGTGCGTGAAAACTAACCCGCCACAATCATAAAAAAAATGTCTTCAAACATTCCTTAGACACAAAAGAAAAAAAAGCTTAGTAAGCATATAATTAACTTTCATTTTTGTTTTATAAAAAAATGATTCCCCATATTGGAAAAGTGGGATTTAGTTACCAAGGAAAAAGATGTATTTTAAAGGTAAATTAGTTTTACAGAAATGTGTCATTTTTTTCGAGCAGCCTATAAAAAAAATGTGTCACATAAACAAAGTCAGGGAAAATGAGTAAATTTATGGGTGGTCTTCCAATTTTGTGTTCATTATCCAAAAATCACTATCCTTTTTTTTTGGTTACATATAAATCATTTAACTTTGCTTCACGTACCATAAAAGTAACTTCGACCAGATTTGGTGAAAAACTTACCTGAAATGTGTGAGAAAGTAAAAAAAAATGTCCCATATATTTAAGGATAGGTTCAAAATGGTCCCCTAATATTATATTTTGAGTAGTTTTGATCCTTTAAATTTGCCAAAAAGTGAGCATATTTGATACCCATCTGGAGTCTCGAGAGAACTCAAAAGAACACATTCGAAGGGTAGATTGTCAGACGTGTGAATCAAATTTCATATTAGTAGCTGAAAGAAAAGAATCTATTAATATTTTGAGAGGTCTTTGGGAAAAAAATCGTACTTGCTTAATATCTTAACCCAAAGCAGATAATAATACACCATATTAAATTGAAACTAGGAATCAATGTGCATAAGTGAAATCCTAAATTGATATATGTGTGTCATAGTTTTTAACTTTACATTACATCTTTAACTCAGATATTTTTATTACTACTATCGTATGAAATACAATATATATATTATATATACAATATATATATATATATATATATATTATATATTATATATAATATATCATATATGGGGGGGGGGGTTATCAATCGATTTCTATCTAAATAGCAACATGAATAAAAAAAAAGATAGTTATAGCATGAATATATACTTACAGATAGTTGTCTTAATAAGAGGTTTCGAATTCGAGCTCTAGATATAAAAAACATCTGTTATAGAGTGATTTTTCCTTAAATGAGTCTTACACGGCATAAATCCAAATATATCGAGGCCCAAATACAAATATCGAGTAAGAAATCCAAAAAAAAAAAAAGGAGTTGGGCAGAAGTTTGAAAAGACACAAGGCCATTTTCTCTTGCAGATATTACGCCACAAAGTAAAGCATACTTCCACTCATTCCCTTATTAACAAATTTCAGGAAAGTCATATTTGCATGAGCTTTTAATAAGCAGTTCGGTGGACAAAACATTCCACATCACGTAGGGTTCAGGGAAAGACTGTGATGTAGTCATAATGCAAACGTTAATGGTTGTTTTCACAACTCAAACTCGTGATCTATAAGCCACATGAAGATAACTTGTTCGTTGCTCCAATGCTACCCTTCAACTTTCAATAAGCAAAAAAAAAAAAAAAAAAAAAAAAAAAGGAATAAGAGGAATGAGAACCAAAGAAATAAATAGTATTCATATTGTATCTTAATTTATGTGATGCACTCTCCTTTTTAGTATGTTAAATTATACCTTTCTAGATACGCCGATGTAATGCTTTAATTAATTATGAATTCATTTCAAAATCGGTAATTGTAGCTAAAACTTTGTATGTGTTAAAAAATTCACTAAACAAGTATAAATAATACATTAATGTATGTACATTTTAAACTCGGTAAATCAAATGAGTTGTATATTGATTTAGATAAATATCTAATGCGTTTTCCGACCGAAAACGTCATTTTTAGATGACTAATTAAGGAGTGGCTAGGTTAAATGTATGAATATGACATTCCTAGGAGATAATCAACTTATTATTATTTAGATAAATATCTAATGCGCTTCCTGACCGAAAAAGTTTGCATACGTTTCTACGATTTCTTATTATTTTTTAAACATACGATTGGAAAGCAAATTGTAGTGAGTTGTAACTAATGCGTGTATAGTTATAATCAGATCACTTAAAAATTAATTATATATATGAAACTTTCTATAGTGAGGTTGTCTTGGAGCCTTGGAGCAACGTTGTCTTTGTATGATCTATTAGCCAAGAGTTCGAGCAGTAGAATCTTTCACTAATATTTACATCAGAGTAATTAGCTCATATATAGTACGCTTGGAAAAACAAGAGAACGCTTCGTGTTGTCTTGTCTTCTCCTGCCCAAGAAGTAGCACAAAAAGAGAAATTAACATTATCGAGCCATTGGAGCTCCATGCAATGGGAAATCGCCTACATTACACCCCCTTATAAAGGTGTAACTTTTTTCCAAACCTTACGTGAACACGAGTTGTTTCGTGCATCAGGAAAAGGCAGGGATCCAGCCGTATTCATGGAGGAAATGAGCTAAAGATGAGCTTATATTGTTGAAACTTAATTAAGTGGATTTTGAGTAAAGCAATTACGTCAGACACCAAATGCAAATATTATTCCTCTCATTTTTTTAAAAAAATAATAAAAATAAAAATTGTTCTCTTTGTCTTATTTTACATGATTACTGGTTAAGAATAAACGAGTACTTAATTATCATTTCACCACGCACAATCGTAGTTGGTTGGTTGTTTTCACTAAATTTTTCTGATTTTCTACTCAGTATCCGATATTTATATAGGCGCTTGATTAAATTCGAAATTCGCACAGGAAAGTCTCACATTGAACACTACTAAAAATTCACAATTTTTCCTACTGAAAAATGTTCAGTAGCTATTCCAGCAAATATATTGATTGAATCGATGGAAAAATTAGGAAGTTTTTCACTATTTCAGTGAGAATCTGTTTTTCACCGTGCATTTTTTCAGTAAGCTAATTCGGTGAGAAACGAGTGGGAAAATCATGTTCTATAGCTTAAATTTTCCACTGGTTCGCGGTGGGAACAACCTTTATTTCTAGCAGTGGAAGGGTCAAGTGGTTCTTAACAAAGACGACTCCATACTCAGAGCTCGAATCAAAAACTTTTAATTAAGAATGAAGAAATACTTATCACTTTATCACGATACTCGTTGGTTGTTGCTTTCACTAAATGGATGTGTGCTTAATCATGTCTTAATCTCTCACTGTTAAAGGGTTCAATCCATTTCCCATTTTTGTACATGAAGACAAATGCTTTGATTTATTCCATTGATTTAAGCAATTAACAAATACACATACACTCATGACACAAACACACATCCATTCACACTCTTTTTTTTGGGTGGGGTGGGGTGGGGTGGGGGTTGTTATTCAACTTAATTTTAAAATAAAAAGATTAGTCGAGACACACGCGGAGAGAGGATGATCAAAATTGTATTGAGAAAAAAAAAGGCACATCTTCCCCTCTATTCTGGCCGGTCACGCGCACACACAGCCAAATATGTGTAGGCATTAAAACTTTATCGTAATTGAATCTATTGTTAAGAAATCTGGATTATATCTTAAATTCATGATCTATTAGCTCGAAAAAAAATACTATGAGCTAATATAATTGAATTTATTATTTAATTATAATTAAATAGATCTAAATTGAAGTTCACTTTCATTAGGCTAGCGCATTTAAATGAGCATCTATCCTTGGGCTTCAAGTGCAAGAGTCGATTAGCCTCTTTTGGAGAATAACTATATAAAGGGGTCACATCAGAACACCAGAAATCAGAAGTAGAATTCACAATAACAAAAAAACGAGAGAGCTCTAAAGGTCAAGAAGTCAAAGAATCTCTTTACAAGTTGTATTCGAGCACTTCCATACGAGTTTTAAGCATTTAAGATAAAGAATGACAATAAATCAAACATCAAGATGTTCAAGATCAAATTTACTTCTTCATGGCATAATTAATGTTTGTAACAGCTGTAAAAGCATTCACGATGGATAAATTAATTTCACAATTAAATTCAAACTTGAATTCAAGATCAAGCTACAAAGAATATAAATATAAATCCATCAACTCAAGAACATATTGTCAAGCTCGTGAATCAACTATTGAAGAGAAGAATCAGAGGATACGTACTCGAGAAATAGACAAATCATAGATATTGTAGCATTCATTGTACTTGAAAAATTAAACAATACAACTTGTTTATATTATTTCTTGACTTGATTATTTTTTTGACGTGAAATTTATTGTCATTACACACACAAATATATATATATATATATATATATATATATATATATATATATATATATATACGTACGTACTCTTGAAACTAGCAAGTAGTGGACAATGAGGATAAGTTTTCATTTCTCATTGATTTCATTGCTTAACCAAATTTAGCCAAAAATAAACAACTCGTCTTCTTTTTCATATCCATTCAATATTTGGAGAAAAATAATAATGGATAGATTCTCTTACAGATACATTTCATCTAGGCATTTATTCTGTTCATGAAAATGATATTAGTATTAATTTGAAAATGATTTAAATTATATACATCGATAATATAAAGATTTTTATATCATTTGCAAAATTTAAATCAAAAATACTAGTTAAGAGAATTATGGGTTTCTCTCCCTGATGGGATTAATTTGTGGGAGAAATCACCGATCGTAAAAAATCATCATGAAGCGGATGAATTTTCTTTCTCATTTACAACCTAGATATTCTCTAGAAGATGCAGCGCGTTTTTTTCTCTTTGAAAACTCTAGTCGTCATATTATGATGGAAACCCCATCTCTCTCCAACACCCATAATGATGTATTTATACATTATAGTTGATAATGGACGAATAGACTAACTACCACCCCTTATGAATGAACCCGAGATCTAATAATTTTTTTCAACAAATATCTGTCAAGAGATATACTTGTAATTACCTAACAAGTAACCTTCGTACTATGTAAATATTCTTTTACGCTTTAGTGTATATAATTTAAACTTGTTTTGAAAACCTACTTTTCTAATGGGGGTGGATCATAAAGAATAACAAGAAAGTTAAAGTTAAAATAAAATTTTAAAAATGGTACTAGTAAAGATGTGAATTGATATATGTACACTAGTTAGACAAAGCCAAAATTTGTTGAGAAAAGAATATTATTGTGTCTTTTGATGTGTTAATTTCCACTGGTTCATAATCAACATTAGGATTATATTTTGCAAGTCAAATCAAGAAAAAATAAATTTAGTAGATATGATTTCAATTTAGCAGTCCAAGAATGATTTTGTTCATCCATTCATTTTCAATATTGTATGATTAACATTTTGAAAATATCTTAAACAACATGGTATAAAAAAGAGAGAGAAAGGAGGGAGTCATGTCGATCTATCGAGATTTATGACAAGACAGGTTTTGTGACCAAATTCTAATACCTTAGGATTTGACAAGAAATCTTGGTGATTATTATGACAAGGCAAATTTTGTCTGTTAATTTGAAATCCTGGCAATTCGTTAGATTTTTATCACATTACGTTGATTATGAATTTATACTTGCAAATTTTTTCTTAACGGGATCAAAACTTAAATGGAAGCACCACAAGATTCTATAAGGCAAGTTTTGTATGTCAATTGGAAATTCTGACAATTCGTCAGGATTTTGTTATGTAATGTTGATCGTGAATTTATACTTGCAATTTTATTTTTAACGGGATTAAAATTTAAATGGTGGCATCAAAAGATTCTATTAGTGTAAATCACCCAAAACTAACTACAATTAATAGTTGATTTTGACTTTTTCCTAAGTTATGAAAATGGACTGTTTAGCCTAATTTGATGTATTGTTCAATAATTTGCATAGATTGAGATTGTTGGAGGCCATTGGAATGGAGAAGTTTTATTGTATTTAAGGCAAACGAGACCTTAACCTCTTGATTATTTTTTTGACGTTATAATTTGAAACTTGAATTATTGATTTTTAAATACAGAGTATGTTAAAATGCACCGCCACTTAGTTTATGGTGACTCTACGAAGGATTGTTATGGATTTATACAAACTTAATAATTTTAGCTCGGGTCATATATATAACAACAACAATAATTATTATTATTATTCATTCCCAAATAAGGTGAAATCGATTATATTAATTCTCATTGCTTTGTTTAAGCTCAATTCATGTCATTATCATACGAAATGTGTAGAATAGAAATGAGAGATTTTTGCCAGTGTATCATCCGAATTCAAGGATTTGTACGTATAGGTCTTTCGAGACAATTTTAATTTCTTTCATGTGATTTTAGGTCTATCTGTCCCCTTTTAACACCTTCATTCTGCATAGTTTCACATTTATGAATTGATGAATCTGTAGATCGATACATGATATATGATCAAATTATTCCAATCGACTTTCTCTTATTTTATCTTCCATGCGTGCTAGTTATACTTTTAGATAATCCATTTTAGTATGTGTATTTTTTTTTTTAATCGTATGTGTATTTCTTCAACACTCATTTTATGAATATATATTAAAACAACTAATTAAGAAAAGCCAAATCTAATTAGTTGAGGTGAATTAATGAACTCTTCAAGAACATGAAAAGTTATCAATACTAATTATTATACTGTTTAGTATGTTGATGAAAATTAATTAGTACAACTAATCTCAAACAGGCTGTTTGGAATCAAGCCACGTGGTGTGTTTATCACTAATAAAATCATATTTTATCAATTTTCTGCAATCTGCCTTTTCAATACTTAAAATCACTAATTATGAAACTAAATATTTGTACATATTTAATAAAATAATTTAACACACATATATATGAAGTTTGAACTAAAATTACTGAATTTGGATAAACTCGATCATTATTGATACTCTAAATCCTCCTATGAACATATGGTGATCAACGACTGAAAGTATCGAAGTAGTGAGTGATTTTTCTGATATACAAGAAAAAATAAAAATGACTTTTGTTCACCTATTTTCAATAGTTTAGTGACCTTTTAAGTAATTAGCTTCCAGAAAGTATGACACACTTCTAGAAATAATTAACTTTACACTTTTCATTTTATCGTTTATAAATATTATCTTTTATCGTCACACAAATGTTATAATATGTTTAAGGTAATAAGTTACAAAAGTTTGATAATCACACAAATATTACGACTTCATGATTACAACATTAGGTTTCAAATGTCTTCATTTCGCATTTCTCAACCTTTATATCTATTCAAACTATATCACACAAATATGAATATATAGAAAGGATAAAATTTTAGTGATTTTTCACACATATAATTAAACTGTATGTCGTAATTACTGACTTCGATTGAATCCACCACACAAAAGTTATATCCGCCACTATATATATACATACATACATTATAGGTCAGTTTCACAGATAAATCTTTGTCGAGGGAGGTTAGTGTCTCTTGAGATATATCCTTTCGATGGATTGTTTCTTTATCTGTTATTTCCATTCAGTGCCCGCGATATATATATATATATTTCTAACAGTGATGGGCTGCAGGCCAACATGTTTTAGGGTTGAAATTTGGTTTTCTATCCAATCTGCCAAACTCTTGGTAAAGGTTGAAAGTCATCTTAAGCCCAACTAGTTTGGTGGTGTAAAAAAACTTGCATATTCATATGAATATTTTCTTAAGCGATTTTTCTCGAGGGTTTTTCGAAAATAATTTCTCTATTCGATAAAAATAGAAATAAAATTTGTGTATATCCTACTTTTCTCAGATTTCACTTGTGAAACTATACTAGATATGTTATTGCTGTTGTAATCACATAAATCTGGGGACCAATTTCTCCGACCTTCCAAGTGGGACAAAATAACAACAAATTTGAGGTATAATTTATCATGAGATTAATTATATCTTTAATCAAATAAAATATAAATTTAATCCCCAAAATATCCCATGAACCAAACGAACCCTTAAAGTATACATTTAGGTGTGTTTGGTATGAATATAAGGGTAGAGAAGGGAAAACGGAAAAAAAAAGATTCCAAGGTAAAAAATCAAACCTCACCAATAAAGTGAAAGTTAAAATAGCCAATCAAAGAGCTATACTAAGATCCCCATAATGAATACATATTATAAAATATTTCTTAAAATACATAATATATAAATAAAGTATACTCAAATTTGGTCTCAAATGACAAGTTAGCACTCCAACGTCGGGTGTCCACGAGACACAATGAGTATGAGTTTGAGTGTTAGTTGTCGGTTGAAACCAAGTTAAGGTGTTTAAATGTACACTCTCAATTTCAGAACACGTGCTTCTACTTGTTCAATTTTATGATAGTTTAAGTGCCTACTTATGCACACCCAAAATTACATGACATACATATCAATTCAGATCAAGTTAAATGACGCGTTTATATGTTATGCCCAAAATAATTAAAAAAAATATAATTTTTTTCAAGAATAATTTTTGACCAAAATAGTGGAGTTAGTAATTATTGACTTAAATAAAAAAGTCATAGATTTTCATAGATTTTTTCAACTTGCAAGTGTTTATTCACTCACCCCCCAACTCCCCCCATTTCAATGGAAAACATTTTTTGTTTTCTACTGTACTTTGCTCTCTCTTTGTTTTTTCCTTTGTTCTCTTCTTCACTCTCTCTCTCTCTGTCACACACACAGAGAGTACTTTCTCTCTCTAAAACCCATCATCGGATCTGAGTTCCCATAGCTACCCCCCCACCCCCACCCCCCATTTCCCCCACACCCCCACTAACTGGTCAAATTCAGTCATTAGCATAGATATACATTACATTTACTCCATTTTGACGAAGTGGGTGTTCAAGATTTGGCCATTTAGAGCTACATTGAGCTGAGTTGGGAGCTGGATCTTAGTATTCGTGGATGGTGTTGAGGCGATTTGGGGGCATTTTCGTACACACCCATAAACTCCCATTTTTCGTTTTTCACTCTTTCAGTCCATTTGATGAAATGGGTGTTCAAGATTTAGCCTTTTAAAGCTACTGTTAAAGTTCAATTGAGGTGATTTTGGGAACTCCCATTTTCGTTTTTCACTCTTTACTGATCACTTTCAGTTCATTTGATGATTTGGGTGTTCGAGATTCAGCCATTTAAAGCTACTGTTAAGATCAATTGAGGTGATTTTGGGGCATTTTCCCACACCCCGCAAACTCCCATTTTCATTTTCAGTTCATTTGACGAAAGGGTGTTCAAGATTCAGCCATTTAAAGCTACTGTTTGAGTTAAATTGAGGTGATTTTGGGGCATTTTCCTACACACCCACAAACTCCCATTTTCGTTTTTGACTCTTTAACTGATCACTTTTAGTTCATTTGATGAAATGGGTGTTCAATTTTCAGCCATTTAAAGCTACTGTTAAGCTCAATTGAGGTGATTTTGGGGCATTTTCCTACACACCCACAAACTCCCATTTTCGTTTTTCACTGTTGACTGATCACTTTCAGTCCATTTGATGAAATGGGTGTTCAAGATTTAGCCATTTAAGGCTACTGTTTGAGCTAAATTGAGGTGATTTTGGGGGGCATTTTCATGGGAATGCCTCCACTTGGAGGAGAAGAATGAGCAAAGCAAGAGAAGAAGAAGAAGAAGAAGAGAACGACCGTTTTCACGATTCTCTTGATCGTTTGCTCTCTTCTGCAAACACTTCTTGTTCCTCTTCGTCTTCGCCTTCTGAAGACGAAGGAGACGAAGATAGAGATTGTATTTCAATGGGAGTTTTGAATAACTATGATGTGTGGATCTCTGAACCTTCCTCTATTCAAGAACGAAGACTCCGGCTTTTTCGTCAAATAGGACTCTCTCATGTTGTTGGCAGATCAGTTTCATCAGTTCATTGTAATGATTTTCAAGGTAGTATTGGTAAGTGTAGTGCTTCTGGAACCGTTCGATCAAAATTAGATGGCGATTCCAATTCCTATAGTTCTTCAGTTCATAAAAGTAGTGATATTCTTTGTGTCAATGTAGCCAATGGTGGTGACTGTATAGTTGTAAATAATGATGGAAATCAGGTTCAAAGTCTGAGTGTTGATCAATTACATGAGGGGAATGGATCTGCATTGTCGATTAGAGCTGATTCCAGGGACAATGAGAGCTGTAATTTGTTGCCCGTAGTGGAAAATGGCGAGGTAGAGGACGATTTGGAATCAAATAGAGATGTTGAAATTGAGGAGAGCGTGTGCACGATAAAGAATCTTGATAATGGAAAGGAGTTTGTCGTTAATGAAGTGAGGGAGGATGGGATGTGGAACAAACTTAAGGAAGTCAGTACAGGAAAGCAGTTGACTATGGAAGAATTTGATATGTGTTTTGGAACTTCACCAATTGTTCAGGAATTGATGAGAAGACAGAATGTGGAAGACGGGAATAATAATAGTTTGGATTGTAATACAAATGGGATTGGTGGGACTGGGCTTAAGACGAGTAAGAAGAGGGGAAGCTGGCTGAAGAGCATTAGAAATGTCGCTAGCTCGGTGAAAGGTCATCGAGAGAGGCGGAGTAGTGATGAGAGGGATACGTCTTCTGAAAAGGGTGGCCGAAGGTCAAGCTCTGCCACAGATGATAGTCAGGATGCTTCCCTTAATGGACCTGAAAGAGTTAGGGTGAGGCAGTATGGGAAGTCCAGCAAAGAACTTACAGCTCTTTATAAGAGTCAAGAGATACAGGCACACAATGGGTCTATTTGGACCATACAATTTAGTTTGGATGGAAAATATCTTGCTAGTGCCGGTGAGGACTGCGTCATACATGTTTGGGAGGTTACATCATCAGAGAGGAAGGGTGATCTATTGCTGGATAAACCAGAAGATGGGAATTTGAATCTATTGCTTTCGGCAAATGCTTCTCCAGAGCCAACTACTATGTCACCAAATTTTGATGGCCACTTGGAGAAGAAAAGAAGAGGACGGTCATCTATAAGTCGAAAATCAATAGGCTTTGACCATGTTTTGGTGCCAGAAACAGTTTTTGCGCTTTCAGAAAAGCCCATCTGTTCATTTGAGGGCCATTTGGATGACGTGCTTGACCTCTCGTGGTCCAAGTCTCAGGTTAGCTGGAATTCTTAATTTTTATCTTAATATCTAATTACTTGAGCTGGTATTCTAACATTTATCCTTCATAAATTTTGTATAGAATAATAATTTTGACCTGAATAGAATAGAATGAATACCGAAGATTTACAAAGTGGACCCGACTAATTTCGATGTGTTAAGATTCCTGATTGATTTATTGATATATCTGCTTTCTTTTCTTAATGTTACATCTAACAAAAGAAATGATTTTTCGTCCCATTATCCCAAGGATTGTACATCTGTAACTAAGTTATATGTATACTGTGCTAAACATGTCTAAAATGATGCAATTAGAGTACATGATGCTTTCTGTTTCTTTGAGTATCTAGTAACAGACTTAGAAGAAACCTATGAGTGGATTTTTAATATGTGATATTAAGACTAGTCATTTGTTCTTTTGTTCAAATGCAACAAATATGAATTTTTTGGTTAGTTCTCAGACTGTTAGTTGCAAACTATTTGCCAATGTCTCTAAGTTGTTGGATGATTAACTCAAAGGGTGAGTTATACTAAATAATAGATTTGATTGTTATGGTGAGCTCGGTATGCCGAGGTAGGTGTACTTTCATGATTTATGGGAGTATGATATCATAGAATTACTTTTTTGTGCAAGTATACAGCAAGGAAATGAATTGATGGAACCTAAAAGTTTTTGTAACATGAGAAGATGCTGAGTCTGACATTGGTACCACTCTATTTTCTGGAGCTATCATCTGAGCTTGTCGGCTAGTAAGTTATGCTGTGCAATTGAGCCCTTCTGTGTTCGGAAAAATGCTCCTAGTTTTATTGGAATACGAATGAATTATCGCAGTTCCTTATATAGATACTGAAGAATCTATATGGGTGTCATTTGTAGAGAACCATATTTTGTGTAGGCTCTCTACTTTTTGTATACTGCTTGTACATGGGAGTTTCTTCCAATAAAATTGTTTATATTGAACAATAAAATAACGTACTAAAGATTCTTAAAAATTGAGCTTAGTATTACCCAACAGTCTGATTGTCCTTAACAGTGTCCCATTTCCCCCCTTGTGTTTTGTGTGTTATTACTGGAACAAATGGTGCCCGACAAGTCACACAAAATAGGGTCTGAAGTCTGATGATAGTGGATTTTAAATTTTAAATGACTGTTTCATGCTTCTGCAGTCGTGTTCTGCTCTGTTGCCTAAGACTGATGCAGCTTTTAAACTTTTCCAAAAAAGAAAAAAAAAACCGATCCAGCTTTTAGTTGGATTGTTCATTATAATGTGGCAGATTTAGCACCCAAGGGTGTGGCCTAGTGGTCAATGAAGTGGGTTAAAAGAGCCATGGGGCCTAAGGTCTCAGGTTCAAATCCCAGTGGAGACAAAAAACACTAGGTGATTCTTCCCATCTGTTCTAGCCTTGGTGGACAGAGTTACCTGGTACCTGTTGCTGGTGGGAGGTGGCAGGTATTACGTAAATTTAGTTGAGGTGCGCGAAAGCTGGCCCGGACACCACGGTCATCAAAAAAAAAAATAATGTGGCAGATTTAAGTTGTTACAACATAATCACCAGCTTCTATGCCATTCTTGGTTTCTAGAATATTTTCAGGATGCAGTTTTATGGCCCTCGATGCTGGATAATACCTGTTACATCAGATAATAATCTTGTACAATTTTCCTCTGATCATTGCAAAATACTGATGAGTGGTAATCTAGTAAGAAAGAAGGTGGCTTGGGAGTCAGAAATCTAATGGGCACACAACAACTATCTCCTTATGAAGTGACTATGGAGATTTTGCAATAAGCAGGCACTGTGGAGGCAGGTGATTATAGTGTGAAAGGACAAGATGAAAAAATGTTGGATCACAGTAACACCAAATCATTCGTATGGAGTTGGGAATTCAAACTATATCAGAAAATTATGGAATATGTTCTCAGAACACATTTATATCAAAATAGGTGATGGTAGAATACTTTATTTTGGAAAGAAAGGTGGTCAGGACCTGCATCATGAAAGAAAGACGGTTAGGACATACACCCCTCAAAAATCAGTCTCTTACCATTTTCAGCGTAGTAAATAATCACAGTACCAGAGTGAAAAATTATTGGTGTAGCCCTTAGAAGACGGTGGAATGATTAAGAAATGGAGGAAATGAGCCGCTTTATGCAGATTATAGATGGCTTCCAAAGGCAGCAGTCAATACCAGATAGGATAGTTCGGAAGGAGAAAGTACGGAAGGCATTTCTCAGTAAAGTCCAGGTATAAAATATTGTCTCAAAGTAGACAGCAAGAGGAAGTATGGCTATGGAAATATGGAGAAACAAAGTACCTTACAAAGTAAAGTGTTTTTCACGGCTAGTGGCTAGAGAGGCTTGCTTGACCTAACACACGCTTCAAAGAAGAGCTGTACTAGCAACAGACGTGTAATGTGTAATGAAGATTATGATGATGTGAATTACTTATTCATCCACTGTAGAATCACAAATTAAATAATGCTACATGCTTTTGAATTTGCTTGAAGTCAAATTGTGCATGCCAGAATCTCCTAAAGACCTACTACATTGTTGGAATAGAAGAGGAATACAATAAGACATCAAAAAGTTGTGGAGCACTATACTAGTGGCTATAATGGTGGATTGTGTAGAAGGAAAGAAATTATGGATTTCTTGAAGGCAAAAGGGAAAAAAATTGTACCTAAATAGCATAGATGTTTAGCTCTTTTAGCCTTTTGATGTAAACATGAAAATGTACAGGAAGTAGATAGGGTATGGTTAATTTCCTTACTTCTGTTTACATGCAGCTAGTGTACTAAGATACATATTGCTAGTGTTGTACTACTCATTCATTGCACTCGCTGGGTGCTATTCTCAGAAAAAAAAACTGATGAGTGGTAACCCCTAAGAAATTCTCCTTTAATAGCTCTTCAAAAAGTTGTGTCCAGATGCCCAATAAGTTCCTCTATTAAACAACCAACCACTATTTTTGTGATAATTTTTGCTACATCTCGTTAACTTCTGTCTTTGTCCCGCTTTCCTTTACCAGCAATTGCTCTCATCATCAATGGACAAAACAGTGCGGCTTTGGGAACTGTCTAGCAAATCTTGTTTGAAGATCTTCTCGCACAGTGACTATGGTATGTGTACCTTAACTTGTATCTGTTCACCTGTCGACTTCCTAGGTTAGTAGTGACGAAGTCAAAAATTCCGATAAGGGTGTTCAAAGATGCTTTCAAGGTTTGGTATATATGTATGAAAAATAACATTTAACCTATATACATAGTATAATTTTCCGTCGAAGGGTGTTCAATTGACCACACTTCGGCATACATAGCTAGGCCCCTGAGTTTTAGAGTTCAATGTTTCTTAGCTTCAGTTGAAAGATTCTGTGGTCATGAAGAGCGATGTAGAGTGTGGCCTAGAAATTAGTATGTCAATAGATGAATAATTTCTTATAACCGTGGTGTCCGTGCCACCTAACGCGCCACCTAGCTCGCACCTCAACTAATTCCACCAACACAAGTACCGGGTAACTCTATCCACCAACTTGGACAAACGGGAGGAAATCACCTCGTGTTTTTGCCTCCGCTGAGATTTGAACCTGAGACCTCATGGTTATCAACCCACATCATTGACCACTTAGCCACACCCTTATGTGCGTTAGTAGATGATAGATGAATACATAAATTGGAACTTTTTCACTTTTGTTTTGGAACTTTTTCACTAATTGTCTGATCACAATGTTTTCTTGATTTCCTTGCCTTGATTCAGTAACCTGCATCCAGTTTAACCCTGTTGATGATAGATACTTCATCAGTGGCTCCCTTGATGCTAAGGTTCGCATATGGAGCATTCCTGAGCGGCAAGTTGTTGATTGGAATGATCTGCATGAAATGGTCACTGCTGCTTGCTACACACCAGATGGTCAGGTGAGAGTCTGCTAAACATAGAGCTCTCTCTGATGTTATGCCAATCCTATTGAAAGGTGAAAACCAAATGTCGCAGGTCTGCATATTTCACTGTTAAGTTTCTAATGAGTTTTTGTTTCTTCTTTTTCAAGGGGGCACTTGTAGGGTCATACAAGGGGAGCTGTCATTTGTACAACATATCAGGTTTGATTTATTGTGTCTTTCCTGTCTCTCTTATTCCCATCTTCTTTTGTAGACGAAATTTATGTACTCCACGTGTTGATACTTTATGCTTCTCTCTTTCAGATAATAAATTGCAGCAAAAAGCTCAAATCAATCTGCAGAATAAGAAGAAGAAGACTCACCAAAGGAAAATTACTGGTTTCCAGGTACAGTAATTTTAATTGATTGCTGATACTGGAGCTTATATGTGCAAAGCTCATCTATGCCTCCTTTATTGTCCAAGATGCAGTTATTCCAAGACGCAAAGTACTTTACTTGTCTTAACAAGATACTGTGCATATGCTATTTCTGTGCATATTTTTACTAACTTTTAACTGTTTACTGTTGTTTTATATTCTCAAAGGCAAAGTAAATAATTTGTGAAGATTTTTTTCAAGCTAAATAAAAGAACAAAAATATTAAATAATGAGTAAAAGATAGGCGCAAAATTCCGTTTCCATCGAGAATTGAATTGACCTTTCCCTTATTTCGATCGGAGAATCTAACAGAGACATCACTGTGGATATTCTGACCAGAAAATTAGACATTCCTTGCCCTCGGAGAGTGCTTTGTCGTGCTAGGTCATTTTTGTCATTATTTGACCCCAAGAATGGATTGGATCGAGACGACTTTCCTGTTGAAGCCCTTTGTGTCTGTATTAATTTCTGACCGCACGGAATCTCCATAACCATTTTTCCATTTTTTTTTTCATAGAAGGTGCTGTCTTTGGTACTACTATTATTTTAAGTAGGGTACACACAAATAGGTGTTTGCGCTTTCTAGTAGTGTAGACTGTAGATTAGGAGCTAAATTCTCTCTAAGGAAAGTGAGATGGCAAAAAGTGATCATTCATTGCTAAAGCCCTCTATCTTGCTATTTAATTCCTAATCCAATTTTACTTGGCTCAGTTATTGATGTATGAATTTATATTATATTTTAATAGATTTGGTCAATATATTTGAGATAAAATTAAATTTTCGAAGAATTTGGACTTCTCTTCAGTATAGAACTGAGTCTCACATACATATTGCACTAAAATATTGAAAAGTATAGGAAAAAGGTACTCCTTTTAGGAAGTTGAACACAATTTTGGGACAATCCAAACAAGAAGTAGGGCAAAATTTGTAATGGATGAAGCAATCCAAGTAAATTTGTGTCTTCACCTTAGTAACTGATATTTCTTAATGAACAGTTTGTGCCAGGAAGTATGTCACAAGTGCTTATAACATCTGCAGACTCAAGAATTCGGGTTGTTGATGATGTTGATCTTTTTCACAAGTTCAAAGGTACATTAACTGCTATATAAACATATGATGCTTGTAGGTAGCATTGATATTGCTTTGTCAGAACTAATTAAAGCTTTAAATTTGGCCGACTTGACCACTAGTGTATGATATCTCTGCATGTTCTAATGCCATGTTGAAGTTTGTGAACATCTCATTTAAAAAACTTGACACACTTTAATATTAGAACCATACCCATCCTCATTCTTTGTTTATCCCCCCCTATATTATGTTGTCCACACTTTAAATGTTCAGTCTTGGCATGCATGCAGTAATACTTGGCTTACATTGATAGAGGAAATAGGTTATTGTCTCCTTATATGGTTTTGGCCATTGTTACCTCATGAGCTAACTTTTGGGATTGAGTTAGGCCCAAGGTCATTTTTCTTAACCATGGTATTAGAGCTAGACCCATCAATCCCTGTTGTTGTGTTGGTCAGTGTTGGCCCCCTGGATTATGTTATCCACGCTCCAGTTGTCCCTTCTTGGGCATGCGGGGGTGTTAAGTTGCACATCGGTTGAGAGAATTAGCCGTGATCTCCTTATATGGTTTTGGGCGGTTCTCCCTTCATGAGCTTGCTTTTTTAGGGTTAAGTTAGGCCCAAGGTCCATTTTGTTAACATGGTATAAGAGCCAGATCAATGCTCATTCTTGGTTTACCCATGTCGGGTCCTATGTTATGTTGTCCACGCTCCAGATGTCTAGGTGGGGTGTTAAATGGACCACATTGGTAGGAGAAATAGGTTGTCTCTTTGTTTGGTCTTAGGCAATCCTTACCTCGTGAAGTAGTTTTTGGAGTTGAGTTACTCCCAAGGTACTTTGGTTGAGGGAATGAGTTGTGGTCTCCTTATAAATGATCTTGGACATTCCTCCCCTTGTGAGTTCGCTTTTGGAGTTGAGTTATATGATTATATCTAAGGTTCATGTTGTTAACATGGCATCAGAGCCTATGACGCTTGTTTCTTGATTAGTCGCTGCTTTAATTGGATTTGACGTTTCAGTCAAATCTCATTCGTCATCACCTACGACTTGGTTCAATTTTTAATTTTTTTATCGAGTGTGCTATTATCTAGTCCTGCACTTGCAGGGGGTGGGGTGTCAAGTCCCACATTGATTGAGGGGTTGTGGTCTCCTTATATGGTCTTGGGCGATCCTTCCCTCATGAGCTAGTTTTTTGGTTGAGTTAGGCCCAAGGTTCATTTCGTTAACCACTATGTATGACATAAATGAAAAGACATCAATACACTAATTCCTTATACTATGAAGATGCTCCTAACATTGCTAAACTATAGTGGTAACATGTCGTGTAATGTAGCTTCTGCTGCCTCACACTGAATTAAGTGTTCAATTGAAGATGAACGGAAATTTTACACTCTTCTGGTTAGAGGGACTTCACCCGCATTGAAGGGTGTTGTTCAGGCTCGGTCTTAAACTTGTAGGGTTCTCCATTTCTTCCAATGGTGGTGTCTGAACTAGCTTGCACTACTCGTCTATTTCACTTGGACCAACATCCTCCTATAGACAAGTGTTGAACTAAGTATGTCCACGCAATCTTAGATAAATGGAAAAAGGTCACCTAATTTCTTTTAATCTCAGCTAGGAATCGTATCCTAGTGTTATATAGTCTTCATTACAGTTTCATTGATCGCTTGGTCATGCCCTTGTGTAGAATGTGCAGTTGTAAACACGAGCATTAAGTGGCTAAAGTAGTGTTTTAAATATTTCGCAGGAGTAGCGCGTGACTGAATTCACTTCTTTCACCACTTCTAATGGGACTTGAGTTAACTTCTTAAAACTACACATTACAGTTATTGGCACATCATTGCATTTACTGTTGTTCAAATGATTAGTGAATGTGAAACGGAGGCAAAACGGGGATGTTCCCAATGATGAATAGATCTTTAAGAATCAGTACCCTTTTCTTTTTAAATATTTCGGGTAAGGTTTTGAATTCAGTTCTCTTCATTCTTTTTCTGAAATAGAAGTGCATTTTCTGTTACAGTTTTCATTGTCTCGTGGTCTATGGCACTGTACACCCTTTTGGTCTTTACTTATTGAGCGCCAACATGCTCCTTTAAATTGCATAGAGAAAGATGAATAAGGCGAGGCTTCTTATTTTTTTTCTCTGCTTTGAATTGGCACAACTTAGAAAACAAGCTAATTCAGAAGTTGTGTAGGAACAGAATTTACCTATGTTGCTCGTACTCATCAAAAATGTTAATGGGTGCATATTGGATCCTCCAAAATTAGAGCATTTTTAGAGGATCTGACACGGGTGCAACAACGTTTTGGGGAGTCCGGCTAACATAGGAAATTAGTGAATTGATGGAATTTGTATTTGTAAGGATTTTTGTTAAAGAATGAATCTTGGGCCTAAATCAACTCCAAGAGCTAGCTCACGGAGAGAGGATTGCCCAAGTCCATATAAGCAGACTACTAATGTGGGACTCTAACCCACTTTAACACCCCCCTTCACGCCCATGCCCAACTGGAGCATGGACTGGGAGCCCAAACGGGGATGGACCTGGTTCTGCTACCATGTTAAAGAATAGATCTTGGGCTTAACTCAACCCCAAAAGCTAGCTCATGAGGAGAGGATTGACCAAGTCCATATAAGCAGATAACCAGTCCATTTGTGTTGAGTTAGGCCCAAGATCCATTCTTTAACAGACCACCCGTTCATTCCCTAACCAATGTGAGACTCTAACCCACTCTAACAATTTTTAAGTAGTAATAATATATACTCCCTTCCTTTCAATTTGTTTGTGCTACTTTCCTTTTTAGTCTGTTTAAAAAAGAATCCCCCTTTCCTTTTTTTAGCAACTCTTTAATTTCAATTTTCTGCATGACATGTTTAGGACCACAAGGTTAAAGGGCATTTTGGTACATTTGACATATCTTTAATTTAAGACCACAAGATTCAAAAGTCTTTTTTACTTTCTTCAACTCCATGTCAAGTCAAAATAGGACAAATAAATTGAAACGGAGGGAGTATATATATTTTTTATGACGGTGGTATCCGAGGCTACTTGCGCACACCTCGACTGCTCCACATGATGCCTGCTATTTCCACTATCTTTGGTAACTCTGCCCACCAACCCCTAGGCATGAGAAGAATCACCTAGTGTTTTTTTACATCCCTTGGGATTCAACCCTACGTTATGGTTCTCCTCCCTCTTCATTGACCACTAGGCCACTCCCTCGGGTACAATCATAGTATTAATATATTGGAGTGTTATTTTGTGCTGCTAAATAGTCTTTTCCACTGTTCAATGCATAGACTGGTTGTGTGCCTTGAAACTTTTAGCTATTTAGGAATTGTAGGCATGTATTACTACTATTGTGCACAATTTTCAGTTTTAGTTTCATGTATTCTTCCTATTCATTGAGTTAGCACCAACTATGATAGGTTTCCGCAATACGAGTAGGCAAATCTCAGCATCTATGACTGCCGATGGTAGATATGTGATCTGTGCCAGTGAAGATTCACATGTCTATATTTGGAAACACGAATGTGACTCTCGACCAAGCAGAAATAAAGGTGTTACTGTTACACAATCTTATGAGCATTTTCATTCTCAAGATGTTTCAGTGGCCATTCCTTGGCCTGGCATGTCGACTTGGAGATATCATACTTCGTCTTCCGGGGAACAAAGTGGTCATGATGGTCTCGACGAGGTCTCCACTGCTAACCATCCGCCTTCACCTGTTGAAGAGATTGGCAACGAGTGCTCGCCATTGACTTCTGGCTGTGGTAACAGTCCTCTTCATGGAACCATATCTAGTGCAACAAACAACTACTTTTTCGATAGAATCTCAGCAACATGGCCCGAGGAAAAACTCCTCTTAGCTACTAAATATCATAGTCCTCGAGTGAGTACAGATGCTAGTATCGACTTCTCCAATGGCTTAACTCAAACAAAGTTCTGCTGGGGTTTGGTCATCGTAACTGCAAGCCACCGAGGGGAGATCAGAACTTTCCAAAATTTCGGCTTACCAATCCGGATTTAAAGCCCCAACAAGAAGGTCAAAGTCTCCGGAGTGTTGCTCGAGATGCCACAGTACACAACTACAGCCAAGTTACCAAGTTTGTACAGATAGATTTGTAATATAAGTGATTTTTTCTTTCTTTTGTATCAAAACTTAGATAAGGACCTTGCCTGACTAGGCATTTGTGAAAGGAAAAAAAGATCTATATGAGGATAGTATGATGAAAAGGAAAAAAAAGGTACATCTTTGTTAGAAAGGGATAGTTTGTTTTCTGTAATCAGCAATTGTAGAGTTGGAAATCTTGTAATTTCATTGAGTTGGAAACAAAATTATTTGAAAATTCATTCAAACTTCAAGCAGTCTTTGTATGCATTATAAGATCAGTGGATGTAGAAAATATATCTATGTAATGGTTTCTTCAACATTTATATGTAATTGTTCCTGGTTTCTTCACTTGAGCCCGGGGTCTTTCGGAAACATCCTCTCTACCTCCAAGAGGTAGAGGTAAGATTTGCGTACACTCTACCCATCCCAGAACCACATTGTGGGATTTCACTGGGTATGTTGTTATTCCTGTTTTTTTCATTAAAGGGTATGATGGGATGAATGGAATCTTTCCGCCCTTAATGAGAGCCAATGTGAATTTCCGCGATAATGGAATGCATGCATTAATAATCCACGATCTACATAGACGGTAGCATATCAACATATGTCATCAATGTTATGCCAAGTGCCAACCACCATGTTGTGAGGCTTTTTCCAGGGATATTTTATATTTACATTTTCATCTCTAAGTAAAAGCGTCTAAATGATTGGAATAGACAGGTGCATGTAGCTTGACCGCCTTATCTGTCATCGAATTAATTAAGCGATATTCTCTAATTAAAAAAAAATAAAATTCTCTAATTCATTTTATGTGATTTAATTGAAAGTTTAACATTGTTATTGACTTCTTTTCTAAAATATATTTTCTTATATTACTACTATAGTACAAATTCATGATGTGTGAGTTATGCATACGTTACATGTTCGAATTCTTCCACAAATAAAATAGTTTTGAACCATGAGTTACTGGCCCACGAGGATTCCTCGATTTAAAAAGAATCGTAGAATTTTTTTGAGCGAATTTCATAAATAGCTATAGTTTAGACCGTCACTATGAAATGTAGCTACATTTTGCGTATTTACGAAATATAGCTACAGTTGTTGTAGATGGGAGAGCTGTATCAGGCGGGTATCAACGAAAAAAATTGTATTCAGGTGTCGGGTATAAGGCCGGTATCAACTATATCAAGCGAGTAACAACGCATACTGTATCAACTAAAAACGCGTAAAAGAGCTGTATCAGCACATATTGTATAGCCCGTGTATTGTGTATTGTTACAAAACTCAAAATGTACCTACATTCATGTATCGTAAATACAGTCTAAATATTTGCCACGTAGCCTAATTTTTCCATTTTTTTTTATCCAAAGATATGGGAGTTATTCTGTTGTTTCTGTCTTTGATGGTTTTACATTAAAGCCCATACCTACTGGAAGTGGATTGCATTGGGCAGTGAGCCAAAATATCCTTTTTCTATATCCATCCAATAATTGGCCATTTCTTGCAAAAGTTCCAAAAATATCAGAGGAAATCTAAGCCTTGAATCCTCATTGGTGGCTAAGAATTGATGTGGCAGATACTTCCACCAAAAACTATCTTATCCTACCCCTCCTTACATATCCAAAATAATAGTATTATTTTGTCTTCACAGTTGAGATCCCTCCGTCCTTAATTAAAGATTTTGAGTTTGAGTCTTATTGGTAAAAATATCCTTTGTCGGGAGTGTTTACCCTGATACTAAGTCTATCTAGAGCGAATCAGGATTAGTCAGGCTAATGAATTTCGAATAGCAGATAAATAAACAAAAAAAAATTAATCCAAAATGACACTTATTATTTGTGTCAATCAGTAAGAGTGTTGTGGGGCGGTTGAGATCCTCAGTCTTTCACTAAACGTCTCGAGTTTAAGTCAAACAACAATAATAATAACATATTCAGTGTAATCTCACGAGTGGGGTTTGAGAAGGGTAAGTTGTACGCAGGCATTACCCCTACCTTTTTATGGGGGATAGAGGAGTTGTTTTCGATGGATCCTCAACTCAAAAGAGAAGTTATTCGAAACATAAGTTTTCACAGGGAGCCTTTACCCTCCTTAGTGGTCTTACTCAGCTCGAACCCGGATTAGTTAGGCCAGTAAATTTTCGGATATCAGATGGTTAAACAAATAAAAAAAATATCCAATCTTTACAACCATCATCCCCACTTGTGTGTATATATATAAGTGACCAAACCTTTGCCAGTACCAGTGTAGTTCAAACACTTTAAAGACAAAAAAAAAATCCCAATTCTTTTCTTGAACTTCTTCATGGCTCTTCAGGCTGCTGCTCTGCTTCCTTCTACTTTCTCCATTTCCAAGGAGGTACATTTTTTCTTATAGTCGGCAGATGTATAATATATGTATATATGTGTAGCCGTGTATAATTAGTGTATGGTTTATGTATATCGACTAGGACTCTAAATATTTTTGGCCGAGCGGCCAAATGTATAGAAAGCCCTAACCTTTTTTTTGCTCATTGTGTAATATTGCAGGGAAAAGCTAGTGCAAACTTGAAGAATTCTAGTCTCTTTGGAGCTTCTCTCACAGACTATACTAAATCTGATTTTGGCTCATCTTCACTCAAAGTCAAGGTACCAAATGTAGCACATTTTGATACTCCCTAAAATTCATTCTAATTTTTATAAGATGATATTTAATAGATATGGTTCTTAAGATACGGAGGTCGAAGATTAGGGCAGAGGGGTAGTAGGTAGTCGAGCGTGGTCTAGTTTCCTTATCAATGATGTTATTATTACTCTCCTACTAGCTTATTCATCGATTTTAGTTTTACGGTTGTTTCTCAGTTTTCTTTGCTTCGATTATCATATTACTTGTTGCTTGCTTCTATTCTCTCCTCAATCGTTTGTTCTAGTATGACTTCTGCACTACTGTATTAGTTTTACATGCTTGATCTCTGATATGCGTGGGTTTAGGAGAAACAACCTCTCTACCTTCACAAGGTAGGGGTAAGGTTGCGTACACACCACTCTCCCTAGACCCCACTTGCGGGATTACACTGCGTATGTTGTTGGTTTTTAAGACATTAATTTAACTTATATACTATAATAGTATAAACAGTTAATTTGACAGATAACATCAGGATAAGTGCTAAATTGTGAGCAGTTAAATGAATCTCTGAAAATTGAAGATTAGTGGAGAAGGATAGAATGGAAAAACCATTATCCATCGAGTTTCAAACCCTGTGCCACTTGTCCTCGGGAATCTTTCGGTTATGAAAAGGAAAGAATTGTCAAATATTCTGCAATGTCTCACAATAGAAAAAGTGTGTCATAAAGATTGGAATGAAGGGATCTATGTTGCTCGGGAGTGTCCAAAAATGATGTCTCATCTGTGTCGGATCCTTCAAAAATGAGGATCAGACATGCATGCGTCAACATTTTTGAAGAGTTCTAGCGACATAAGTTAAAGTTTCATATGAGCACTTCTAGACTCTTTTTGCGGAAACTAGTGAATTTTACTGAGATTTGATTTCTTACAGAACCAAAGACGATTGTCCAACGGAGCTGTAAGAGCTACAATGGTTGCTTCTCCTGGTGTCACTACTAACTCTCCAGCAGGGAAAAAAACACTAAGAAAAGGTTGTGTTATAGTCACTGGTGCCTCATCAGGATTAGGCCTAGCAACAGCAAAAGCTCTATCAGAAACAGGTAAATGGCATGTGATTATGGCATGTAGGGACTTTTTAAAAGCTGAGAAAGCAGCAAAATCAGTTGGTATGCCTAAGGAGAATTACACCATCATGCATTTGGACCTCGCCTCTCTTGACAGTGTACGCCAATTTGTCGATAACTTCAGGAGGTCGGGACGACCTCTTGACGTGTTGGTTGCTAATGCTGCTGTGTACCAACCGACTGCTAAAGAGCCTTCATTCACTGCTGAGGGATTTGAGCTTAGTGTTGGCACTAACCACCTTGGACATTTTCTTCTTTCAAGATTGTTGCTTGATGACTTGAAGCAATCTGATTACCCTTCAAAGAGACTCATCATTGTTGGTTCAATTACAGGTAACTGAAATACTTAACATGAAAAACTAGTTCCTTAATATGTTGCTTGGATCCTTCAAAAATGTTGTTGTTGCCCTGTCAGATTCTCCCAAAATGCATAGTTTTTGTGAAGAGTCCGAGCAACATAGACTGCTATGTCCTTGTCTTGCTTGTCCTTTATGGCTTTACCTAGAAACTAATCTAAATAGAAGCTCTTCTTTCTCAACGTCAACTTTCCCCCTTCCCGCTTTAGTGAAATAAGGGGAGCTAAAACCAGTGGCAAAGCCTCCCTTGTCCAAGGGGTGTCCCTTTGCTGGAAAGTTACACTATGTAGATAGGTAATTTTTTAAAAATGTATCTATATTGTATTTTGAATCCCCTTGGCTTTTCGTGTGTCTATTTTTTAATATTTTGATTCTTCTTAGTGAAAATCTTGGCTCCAGCACTTGCTAAAACGACCTTCATTTAGCTGGTTTTCGCATTATCTATTCATCCATTTCTCCAATGGTTCTCTCTTTTACATATACTCTTTTTAGTGGAAGACTAAATTTTTCTTGACTAAAATCACATGACAGGGAACACAAATACTCTAGCGGGAAATGTACCTCCAAAGGCCAACCTCGGCGACTTGAGGGGTATGGCGGGAGGTTTAAACGGAATTAACAGCTCAGCGATGATCGATGGAGGTGAATTTGATGGTGCCAAAGCATACAAAGACAGCAAGGTCTGCAACATGCTTACGATGCAGGAATTCCATCGTCGATACCACGAGGAAACTGGCATCACATTTGCCTCTCTTTACCCTGGCTGCATTGCAACAACAGGACTATTCAGAGAACATATCCCCTTGTTTAGGCTTCTTTTCCCACCATTCCAAAAGTATATTACAAAGGGATATGTCTCTGAGACTGAAGCTGGAAACAGACTTGCTCAGGTAATAACAAAGTACTAGTATTGATAGGAAAGATAAAAAATGCATTTATCTAACTCTTAGTTTTGGGCTTTGCCGAGGGTCTATCGGAAACAGTCTCCCTACCTCCCCAAGGTAGGGGTAAGGTCTTCATACACTCTATCCTCTCCAGATCTCACTTGTGGGATTACACTGGATATGTTGTTGTTGTTGTTTAGTTTTGGACTATGTTGCTCGGACTTTTCAAAAATGTCGTCTGGTAGCATGTGTCGGATCCTCCAAAAGTAGTGTATCTTTGGAGAATCTGATACGGGTGCAGCAGCTTTTTTGGGAGAGTCAAGAGCAATATATGTTTTGGGCCTAATCAGAAGTACAGAACTGAAAGAAACAAGTACTAGTACTAAATACAAAGACAACAGCAAATTACCCTTTCAACACAATAGATTGCATTTATCTAACTCTTAATTTTGTCCGCTATGTTGTTGCTCGGACTCTTCAAAAATGCCGTCGGGTTTTGGAGGATCCGACACGGGTGCGACAACAATTTTGGAGGGTCCAAGCAACATAGGTTTTGGGCCTAAATAGAACTGAGATTTGTATAGCTAAGCAAGGCAAGAGCTACTATTGGCAAATGATAGTTAGTCAAACACCATTCACCGAAAAATTATACGATGTATATAGGTCAAATATTACATTTTGAGCATATATATTAGAATGGAATGAATATAGAAGATTCATATAACTAAGCAACGGTAGAGCTACAATTGACAAAAGGTACTCAGTTAAACACCATTCGCCAGAAAATTATACTGACTATATAGGTCAAATATTACTTTTTGCACATATATATATTAAATCTTGAACGTCCTTAGCGAAATTCCTGACTTCGTTCACTGTAGTTAAGGCCGACTAGTTTGGGATTGAGACGTAGTTAATCGACTGATATCTAACTCTTGGTTTTTAAATCTTTTAACTTAAGTTGTTGTTTTTTTTTATCTTATGCAGGTTGTGAGTGATCCAAGTTTGACAAAATCAGGTGTCTACTGGAGCTGGAACAACGATTCGGCTTCTTTCGAGAACCAGTTGTCTGAAGAAGCAAGTGATGCAGAGAAAGCGCGTAAAGTATGGGATGGCAGTGAGAAACTCGTCGGTTTGGCTTAAATTTTGGGACTAACCTTAGCACATCGTGGAACCAAACAGGAAAATGACTTCTCGAGTGAAAGAATTTGTACCGGAATTCTAGGATGTTGTAAAGAGAACTGTCAGCTTAGTTAGTATTTGCAAATAAAAGATCACTCACCTTGTTTTTTTTTTTTATCTTTTTCTGTGTTGGAAAATGTCACTAATTTGCTTTTGAAGTTAAATGAAGTGATATTCTTGAGTATTTTTTGATTTAGTAGGTGCATATAGAGCTAGCAATTAAACTTTTTCTTCTTAACTCTCCTTTTACTTTATATTAAAAAGAGTCGTGTTTGTTAGGGAGCGTTTTACCCTCTTAATGTGGGACTTCCCGGCGCGAATCCGGATTTAATCGGATTCCAATGCGGGTATCGGACACCGGATGGAAAATCAAAAAAAAAAAAACAAGACTTGAATAGGAAACAATCAACTTAAGCCTCAATGAGAGGCGAAGTAATATTTAACCTATATATACAATATAATTTTCCAATAAAAGGTGTTTAATTAATTGATCACCCTTCGCGGGTTGTAGCTCTACTCCCGCCTCTATCGTCAATCCGAAATTACCAAATCGTGAGTTTGATGGTGAATGTCGGAAGTCCTCTTCCCGAATCAAGTTTCTATCTTGACAGAGGTGGATTCATGATTTGAATGTTATGGATTCAAGTTCAAATTTCTACAATAGTGCATTTGATTTACTGGCTCGAAATCTATTATTAGTACTTTATTCTATCATGAATCGGTTCAAGAACCTTCTTTCATAGATTTCTTTCACCAAGGCTCTCATATGCGGAACGACGCAAAATAATAATACCAGGACAACAAATTTAATTAATCGAAATTGTAAAGTTAAAATTTTACCTCTGTTATTTTACTCTACTCATACAGTATAATTTTTGACTGAAAAAAGTATTCAAATAAACCCCCTTCAATACCATAAATCGTGATGAAATAAATATAACCCTCCCACATTTTAATTAATCAAAAAACCTTGAATTCAAGCTTTATGAATAGAAAAAACCCCTAGTAGAAGGAGCTTCTTCATTTTATTGTCCTTATGCTACTCCAGCTCGAATTAATCAAATTCCAAAACAAATATCGAATAATAACAAAATGCCAGTAGCTAGATAAGCTGGTGCACATCTCTATGTGCTGTTGGCTCCAGATCATTAGTACTTTGTGGACTATTATTAGCAGTACACAAGTCAGGTACTTCCTTCGTCTCGATATACGTGGCATCTTTAGAATTTTAAAATTTAAATATGATTTTGTTTAATTTTTTCATATATCTTGAATTATTAATTATTTCGATTTATAGTATTTTTTACATAATTTTTAAATATTTATTTTTTAAAAAAATTTAAAGATCTCATGTCCAAATTCATAGTATAAATTAATTGATTTGACTCTCAAAATTTAAACCGTTTCACATAAATTGAAACAAAAAAAATAATTTTTTTTAATTTCTCACTCAGTATTCGATATACGTATTGAGATCTCACGCATTAACAGACTCATTTCAAAAACGACACTCTCAACGAGATCTTTCATTTCCAGAGGTTCAAACCCGAGACTTTTGGTCAGAAGATAGATAGTTACTCCCTCCATTTCAATTTGTTTAACCAACTTTTCCTTTTTAGTCAGTTTAAAAAAGAATTACCTTTTTATTAGCAACTCTTTAATTTCAATTTTTTCCATGACATATTTAAGACCACAAGATAAAAAAATATTTTAGTACATTTGACATATTTAATTTAAAATCACAAGATTCAAAAGTCTTTTTTATTTTCTTAAATTCCGTGTCAAGTCAAAATAGGTCAAATAAATTAAAACATATGAATTACTTTTTTCTACCGCTCCCTAAAAACTACCACCTCTTTTATTTCCTTGGTCACTCGAACTTACAACCTTCGTGTTAGAACCGAACTTACAATCTTCGTGTTAGAAATAAAAAATACTTATCATCCGAGTAAGTCCCTCTCATCGGAATTACTTTATCTTCTGCCAGCACTCATACTCATAATGATGTCTGAAACATTGGCCTGCTTATCTCTCACACATGTGAAATGTACGGCATTTTTTTGGACACAACACTGACACACTGACAAGTGACAGCTTACCCACATTCACCAAATTATGACTACTACTAAAAAAAGCTAATTAAATACTACTACATGATTAGCCATCTTAATCCAAATGAATCAACTTAGCAAGTTAAGCTTCATACGATACTGAGAAAGCCTAAAGTCCCTCTCATGATTGAAAGTTTTGCAACATGTTGGAGAGCTTGTAGATCCTGTCATTTAACTTTTTTTAATTATATTGTATTAGTAACAACTTACTAATTTGATTCATTTGGATTATCGTTATAGAGGGTTCATTGAAAAAAAACGTTTCTTATAAGTTTGATTTATTTGGATTATCGTCACCAGATTATTACTAAAAGCTAATTAACCACATAATAGCCATACTAATTAATTTAGTTCAACGATCTTAAATCATCACATGACTGCTCAAACTAAGTTAAGCTTCACACTATTGTGAGAAAGCCTAAAGTCTCTCTCATGATTGAAAGCTCTGCAACATTTTTCTTTTCAAATCCTGTCCTGCAACTTTTTTTAATCATATTGTATTAGTAACAACTCACTAATTTGATTCATTTAGATTATCGTTATAGAGGGTCCATTGAGAAAAATGTATTTCTTATAAGTTTGATTCATTTGGACAAGAAAAAGTTGTTCGGATGGTAAGCACCCCTCACTTCTAACCCGAAAGTTGTGAGCTCGAAACACCAAGGGAGCAAAAGAGGTGGGAGCTCATAAGGAGTAATAAAAAAAAAGTTTGATTCATTTGGATTGTCGTCACTAGATTATTAAAAATCTAATTAACCTCGTGATTAGCTATCTTAATTAGTAAGTTTCACGATCTTGAATCATCACATGTCTGTATAAGTAAGTTAAGCTTCACGCGATCTTGAGGAAGCCTAAAGCCCCTTTCATGATTGAAAGTTGATCTGCAACATGTTGGAGAGCTTTTAGGCCCCGTCCTGTAACTTTTGTTAATCATCTTATTATATTAGTAACTCACTAATTTGATTTATTTAGATTGTCGTCACCAGATTATTAAAAAGATAATTAACGACATGATTAACCATTTTAATTAATTAGTTCAACAAACTTGAATCGTCACATGACTGTTAAAGCAAATTAAGCTTCACACACGATGCTGATAAAGCCTAAAGTCTCTCATGATTGAAAGCTCTGCAACATGTTGGAGAGCTTTTAGATCATGTTCTACAACTTTGTTTTAATCATATGATATTAGTAACAACTTACTAAGTTGATTCATTTGGATTGTCGTCATAGAGGGTTCATTAAGGAAAAAACGTTTCTTATAAGTTTGATTCATTTGGATTGTCGTCACCAGATTATTAAAAAGCTAATTAACCACATGACTAGCCATACTAATTAACTAGTTCAACGAACTTGAATCATCACATGTCTGCTAAAACAAGTTAAACTTCACACGCTCTTGAGAAAGTCTCAAGTCCCTCTCATGATTGAAAGCTCTGCAACATGTTGGAAAGCTTTTAGATCCTGTTCTGCAATTTTTTTTAATCATATGGTATTCGTAACTCACTAATTTGATTCATTCAGATTGACGTCATAGGATGTCCATTGAGGAAAATTCTTGTAACTATTTATATATTATCCGTGCATATAATTTAAATTCTAAAAAAAATTATAATTACTTTATAAATAACTAGATCATATAATAATTTTTAATACCGTAAATATACATAACTTAAACTCTTCAATTTAATTATTAATATTACTTTATTGACAAACACTAGTAACATGGATCGTAGTCAAATAAAATGGCTTGTTTTTTATTCCCTACCATTTGTTGACTAATTAAAAAAACCTTAAATGTTGAAAATCTTTTTAAAATTGTTGTTCGTTGAAGGTTAAGAGTCATATATCATAAGGAACAAAATCAGAATTTAATAGTTATCGAGGGACCAAAAATCCTACACTAGATATATTGTTGTCGAGGGAGTAAAAATGCTATTATCTAAAAAAAAAATGAATTTTTAATTTAACAACTTCTCCATCTTCACAAGGTAGGGTAAGCTGCCTACCCTCGATTTTCATACCTTATTTGCCATATTACATTGCATATGTTGTTATTGTAAACCCAAAACTTCTAATTAACTTTAAAAAAAAACCTCATTGGACACACCACATATATCCCTTGGTGGCTTCAAAGGACAATAATCTAATTAAATGAAGAGCCATCTAATTTCAGTTTACTTCCTTAATTAAGTTTAGAACATGAGCTGTCATCACAATTCTTCTTTTATAAATTAGAAGATTTTCTTTATTTAATTAATATAAAAATTGTTCAATTTACATACTATTTTGTTTCTCTTTTATGGAGTATAAATAATAAAATTGATAAAATCAACAACTCATGATATTTTTTTTTAACTTATAAATGAAGGCAATCCAAATTTCTCTAAATTTTGGAAAAGTTCAATTATTTGAAAAATATTGTAGCAAATTAAAGTTCTGACCTCTAAGGTTTTACAAAATTACAAGTTGCTTAGTTGTATAAAATATTGAATAAAAAAAAAAAACTTAACAAGTTGCAAAATTCAATATATATCGGGAAAAAGTTCAAATAAGTCATCAAATTATATGTAATGGCTCAATCATGCCATTATTCGTTAATAGTTGAACATATTTATTTTATCGTTGTGATCAAAAGTGCACATTCCTGCCAAGGTCTTGGATTTTGAGTTCTTAAGAATGAAAAAAATCGCGTTGGAAACATCGAATTTAGAAATGAGTCATGCAACATATGAATCCCGATTTAATCTTGGCTCCAATTCAAATATCGAACGCCGGATGAAAAATTAAAAAAATTAAGAAGGAATGCTTCATGATTCATGCATGGACAATATTAATTATAACATTAACCATTAATAGTTTGAATTACGATTTAATTAAATAATTAATCTTAATATATAGTCTATGTTTGAGCCATGCTTTAATTAAATAATTAATCTTATATATAGTTTATAATTGAGCCACGATTTAATTAAATAATAATTAATCTAAATCAAGTAATTAAACTTAGTCCCTCCTGATCTATATATGAATGTATGTACTAATTAATATAAAAAAAAACTTAGGTCGCAAAATGTCTAGAAATAAAATAATATTTGCTATCTTCTATCAAAAAGGTATCAGGTAATTTTGGCTTTCATGATTTGAATATATTGGAAGAAATCACCAAACATTTTTTTACCTCTATCATAATTTAAACGTGAAACTTCATAATTCTCAATCGGTTTCATTCATGTCATGACAAGAGCACACACTCATGCGCTTCTTAATCATATGCTTTTTTTTTTTACAGTTATGGCGTTTAGGTCAGCTTGTTGTGAGCACCTCGATAAGAATAATATCTGCTACCTCTCGACAATAGAGATATACTTGATAGGTACTCTATCCATCAAAATTTAAATATATTGAAAGAAATCACCAAGTATTTTTTTTTTACCTCTATCATAATTTAAACGTGAAACTTTATAATTTTCAACCCGCTTCATTCATCATGACAAGAGAACACCCTTAGGTGCTTCTTAAACACATGGTTTTTCTTTGTTTTTTTTTATATACATTTGTGACGTTTACGTCAGCTTGTTGTGAGCATGCACCTCGACAAGCATATTTGCTACCTCTCAGCAGTAAAGATACCTGATAAGTACTCTGTCCACCAAAATTTGTATATATGCGACGAAATCATCAAATATTTTTTCCTCGCTTTATTCATGATTATTAAATCACATCCTCGGATGCTTCTTAAATCACATGCGATTAGTTTAGAATGTATTATTTCGAATTAATTGGAATATATTATTTTGACTTGTAAATGTAATATTTTGACCTGTACAAGAGACAGTATGATGGATAGTTAATATATACCTTGTATGCAAGAAAAAGAAAGTAAAGTTTCTTGCTTTCACCAAGCCAATAATTGATTCAATAATATTGTAAATCAACAACTCATGATATCTTTTTTTGACTTATAAATGAAGACAATCTAAATTTCTCTATATTTTGGAAAAGTTCAATTATTTGAAAAATATTGTAGCAAATTGAAGTTTTGACCTCTAAGGTTTTACAAAATTACAAGTTGCTTAGTTGTATAAAATATTGGGGAAAAAAAGAAAGAACTTAACAAGTTGCAATATTCAATATATATCGGGAAAAAGTTTAAATAAGTCATCGAATTATCTGTAATGGCTCAAGTATGCCATTATTCGTTAATAGTTGAATATATTTATGTTATCGTTGCGATCAAAAGTGCACATTCCTGCCAAGGTCTCAGATTTCGAGTTCTTAAGAATGAATTTTTTTTGTTGGAAATGTCGAATTCAAAAATGATCGTCCTGCAATATATGAATTCCGATTTAACCTTGACCCTAATACAAATATCGAACACCGGATGCAAAATTAAAAAAAAATAAGAAGGAAAGATTCATGATTCATGCATGGACAATATTGATTATAACATTAACCATTAATAGTCTTTGATTGAATCACGATTTAATTAAATAATTAATCTTAATAAATAGTCTATGTCTGAGCCATGATTTAATTAAATAATTAGTCCTATATATTGTTTATAATTGAGCCATGATTTAATTAAATAACAATTAATCTAAATCAAGTAATTAAACTAATTATATGTAGTCCCTCCTGATATATATATATATGAATGTATGTACTAATTAATATAAAAAAAACTTAGGTCGCAAAATGTCTAGAAATAAAATAATATTTGCCATCTTCCATCAATAAGGGTATCGGGTAATTCTGTCTATCAAGATTTAAATATATTGGAAGAAATCACCAAGTATTTCTTACCTTTATCATAATTTAAACGTGAAACTTTATAATTCTCAACTCACTTCATTTATGATCATGATAAGAGCACACGCTCATGTCCTTCTTAAATCACATACTTGTTTTTTTCTTTTTATATATTTGTGGCATTTAGGTCAACTTGCTTTGAGGATGCACCTCGATAAGAATACCTGCTACCTCTCGGCAGTAGAGATACTTGGTAAGTACTATGTTCATCAAGGTTTGAATATATTACAAAAATTACCAAGTATTTTTTACCTCTATCATAATTTAAATGTGAAACTTCATAATTTCAACTCGCTTCATTCATAATCATGACAAGAGCATGCCTTCAGGTGCTTCTTCAATCACATGCTTGTTTTTTTACGCTTGTGGGGTTTAGGTCGGCTTGTTGTGAGCACCTCGATAAGGATACATGCTATCCCTCGCTAGTAAAGATACCTGGTAAGTACTCTGTCTATCAAGATTAATTGTATATATGCGAAGAAATCACCAAATATTTTTTCTCGATTTATTCATGACCATTAAATGATCACATCATTGGATGCTTCTTAAATCACATGCTTAGTTTTTCCTATTATTATATTTGTGGCATTTAGGTGAGCTTGTTGTGAGCATGCACTTCGATAAGGATAATACATGCTACCTCTCGTCAGTATAGATACCTAGTAAGTACTCTGTCCATCAAAATCTGTATATATATGCAAAGAGAACACCAAGTATTTTTTCCTCGATTTATTCATAACCACTGGACCGCACTCTCGGATGATAATGAAATCACATGCTCCTATCCACCGCCAGCATGATCCATTGTCATTGATCCCATACTCTGTGAAACTTTGTCCTGCTTATCTCAACATCACATGTATGTGTTGAAAAGTACGGCTTTTCTACCTCTTACACACACACAGAGAAATTGTCATATATATGTGTCGTTGTCTATCGATAAATTTATTTGTGTTCGATATTTATATCAAATGTATAAATATAATATAGTTTGAATTTATGTGTCTTCTAAAATCAGGAGTATTTGAGTTTAACTATGCATGATTTTGCACATTCTTAATATAATTGACAAGAAAAATTATATATTCTTTGCTAAATTTCTGACTCCATCACTGTCTCGCGATGCCGTTTTTCATTCACACATGACATATCGGGCCAACCATTTCATTGATATCTCGTATTTACGCCCTCGTTTGATTGTCGTTCGATCATTGGTTCACCTAATCGAAAAGTCCTTACTCACAAATTGCTATTAGATTAGATAAGGACAGAGGAAATAACATATATTATTTAAAAATTATGTTAGAACTAATATAAATTACAATAATTAACAACTGAAAATATTTAAAAACCATATAAGAAATTTAGTTGACTCTTCAAATTTCATTTGCGCCATATAAATTGGGACAAAGAAAGTAACAACTTACAATATTTTCAAAAACAAACATATAAAAAGTTTGATTAATTCTCTAAAATTTTACTTGCGTTCACATAAATTGAGATAAAAAATAATATATATTGAACTCGTACTGGCACATGCGCATGTATCTATAGTAGTACTAAAAAGGACAAAAACCATGTGATTTTCCATCCTAATAATAACAGTATGAAAAATGTACATCATGCATGACGTAGCCCACTTGACCCAAATCAAAGACAAATTAATTAGGAAATAAGCCAAGATTAGAGCCGCTAATTTCATTTACCTTCTTAATTAAATTATTAATTAATTAGTTGTTAAGAATAGTACCTTCACCACAAGCTGTCATCACAAATCTGCTTAATTAGCAATGGAATCTTCTCTTTTTTGACTAATATTAAAAATTGATCAACTTATATATTGTACTTTTTTGGTTCTCTTTTATGTAATATAAAATTGATAAGCTATATACAATTTCTCACTTATTATAATAATTTTTTTGACTTCTAATAAAGAAGAATCTAAAGGGCTCCCTCCAAATTCAAAGGAAAAAAATAGAAAAAAAGAAAACTAGAATTCATATATAAGCTCTAGCTCTTTTTCTTTTACTCGAGCCGAAGGTCTATCGAAAATATATAGTTTATTTATCTTAACAAATTTTGTGGATTCATTCACGTGAAGACCTAGTAAATGATACTATTTGTTTCTCAAGGATAGACGTCATTTTTTTTGGAGTTCTGGGTCATGAAACATGAATTCAAGATTATTTTGACTTTTTTGTGTGTATTGGTCCATGAATTTTCTGAAATTATGTGTGATCGACTCTGTTTGATCTCAAATTTTATGAGTTCATTTGTGACGATCTAGTAAATATTGTGTACACACCATCCTTTTTAAATTTCACTTGTGAAATTACACTAGTATATCGTTATAGCTCCTTTTTCTTGTCCTTTTTACTAGCAGATCACCCATTAAATAAACAAAAGTGTGATTTCTCTAACAACTAAAATTTTAAATGTGAAAAATCACACAATTTAACATAGTAGGCAGCACAAGCCACCATTATTGGTAAAATATTATAATACGTGCTTAACTCATGAAAAAAAATACGCTCATCAAGGAGTGCGTGCATTTAATAACAATTAAATAAATAAAAATATAATATATCTTTCTAATAATTTTATAAGCATTTAAATGTATATATGGTCTTATTTAGCAAATTAAGTTTGACCTCTTCTAAGGTTTACACACTTTACAAGTTGCAAGGTTATTTGTCTAATGTTGAAAAAGATATAACACAAGTTGCAATTTTTAGAATATTAAAACGTACGTTCTTGGCCTGTCAATATAATGCTTAGGTCGTGATGAACAAAAAGTATATTAATAACATTTAAAAATAGTTTGACATGTATATTATATTTTTCTTACATTATCAAGTCACCTCGAAGATAACTACAAATAATCGTCCATAATAAGTGAAATTAATTAATTTCTTGAAAAATAAATAACAAAATGACTTGTTTTGGAAGGAAATATTATACTTATATAATGTAAAAATTGTTTAGACAGGGTATACGACAATAACAATAACATATTCAGTATAATTTTATAAGTGAGGTCTAAAAAAGGCAATGTGTGCAGCCTTACTCCTACCTTGTGAAGGTAGAGAGGTTCTTTTCGAGATCTTCGGTTCAAATAATGCATATAAAAAACAAATACGAAAAGGAAATGCAATAGTGCAGAAACTATGTGAGAATAGAGGGGAAGAAAACCAGTAGCAACAACCAAATTAATATAATATGATAACCGAAGCAAATGAAATAACAGATAATATCCCTTTCCCTAACCCACCCACACCCCGCCCCCCTATTTTTCTTAAAAAATAATAATCATAAAATAGAGTAATAAGATAGCAGAAGAGTAATAACACAAATATTGATACTACCAAAGGATGTAGTGTACTGAATGAGGTTGCTCCTTCCTTAATCAGAGATCTCGAATTCAGATTTTGGGTATAAAAAATTCATGGTAGGGAGCACTACCCCGAATGGGGCCTTACCCGGCATTAATTCAGATTAATCGGGCTTCAAAGTGGGTACTGAATATCGAATAGGAAATCAAAAAAAACAAAAACAAATAATGATAAGAGAGATAAGACAATACTCAATTATTTACTAACATTTTATTATAATTTTTAATTTTTATATCTTTCTATTTAGAGTCATGTTCGATCGAGTGCAGGGGATATCATGTGATTGACGTGGACTAAATCTTGGATGCATAAAATAATGTTTAAAACTCAAAAAGGGAGGAAACAGAAAAAAAGAGTTTGTTGATGAGTATATGCACTTGTTGCTGACTAATCATTCACCTACTCTTCTAATTATTTTTAATAAAAAATATTGGAACATATGAAGCTTCCAAGATTAGTATATATGCTAATGTTTTAAGAGGGCAAAATCATGTTGTTGACATATGGCTCATTTTTTTAAATTTTTTTTGATATCTATCCATGCTCTTTCAAGTTTGCCTCGAAAAAGACATGAGGTGCTCGAAAAATAGTTGAAATAGTTAAATAGAAGGATTATTATGACTAGTAAAAATATGGATGGAGTCTTGTTTAATAAGAAAGTTGTAGAATTCGTAAGAAGAGGGGCCTTACTGCTTTTACATCCCTTTTACGCTTATGTCATGTCGAGGTACTGTAGGGAAAAAAAATAAATCAGATCTAATTTATCATAATCGATTAGTTAACATGTTGGTTAATCATATTTTGGAACACAGAAAAAAAGATATTGACTTATCAAATTATCTATCGAGCCGTGAAAAAGATTCAACAAAAGATTGAAACAAATCCACTATCAATTTTACGTCAAGCAATACGTGAAGTAACTCCCCATATAGCAATAAAAATAAAATGTGTAGGTGAATCGACTTGAGCCTTAAATAAGGCTTTTAACTCCCTTTCTTTCATAAAAGACAAGCTCGGAAAGAATCACCAAAAATGCTTTTTCAATATCTATTCAATTCAAATAATTTTTAAACTTCCTTTATTATTATACTAAATTAAGAGCGACTCAATGAAATTAACGATCTAAAGCTATATAAATAACATCCAATAACCACTTTTCAGTCGTGTTTCTGGAAAATAACTTTATCATGAAGTTTTAAATTCTACTAATTAAATTTTTAAGAAATAATAATTCACTAATTCTCATAATGAGCCCGTAATTACAATTTTAGAATAATATCTCACTTAATTCTAGAGAATAAATCTAGTACATTTTTGGTAATCATGAATTTGGACATTTCACACTAACTCAAAATGTGTTTAAGCCAAAAAAAATAATGACGTTTATGGAAATATGTGTTGGTTTTTAGTGGTTTTCTTCATGTCCCAATTATATATAGGGAAAAGGGTCTAATATTTTTTTTTATTTTGTAATCTAGAATTGATATGTCCTTCCTTAAAAAAGTGACTCACATATATTTCTATCGTTATATAAATAATTCAGATATACCTTTTTTGACTGGCGAATATGAACAAAATGATTTTAAGTTTAATTTTGTAATTTCTTATTAGAATAAAAGTCAGTTAGGAGTATATTTGATCAATTTAAAAAAATAAATTTAAAACTATTTTTTTTTACTTTCATCAGCCTAAAAGAATATATTTAGGATATTTATGTAATAATGGGATAAATATGAACTATTTTTTTAATGAGGAGTATGTCAACTTTAAATCACACAACTAAAGGATATATAAAGTTTTTTCCCCTTATATATTGAAAACGTGATTAAATAATTACTACAACATGGGACTTCATGGTACACAATTATTAAAGGGCACTATGAAGGTCCCTTAGGCTATTTTTTTGTCTTTGTTTTCTTATGGTGTTGGATATTTATTTTGAGGCTTTTGATTAATTCAGATCGACATTTCGTAAAATTCATTAAAAGAAGAAATGTTGCTTTTTATGAGGACTTTTTATTATTATCTGAATCGAACTCACAAATTCTATTTAAAGATTAAAAAAATTATATTTATTTTAACACAATGATGAAGTCCCTTATATATGTAAATTCGGACTCAACCACGACTATAAAAACCCTACTTATTCATACTTTTGTTTTTTGATTTCTCACACACTTAATATTTTATATTCATTTTAAAATTTTAATTAATTTGTATTTGTATAACGTAGGATTCATTAAGAAAGAGCACTTCCTATCAAAATATTTTTTATTTTATTTGAACCCAAATTTTTTGGATAAAGGTGAAAAAGAAGAAGATGGTTAATAGATAATATTGAGAAAACTTTTTTTCCAATCTATATATAGACAAAAGTTCTTCACATTGTTTGTCTAATTAATTTATATATACTTCTTATATCTAGCTCCATTTAGTTTAGAATTTTTTTTAGACAACTTTTCTTCTAACATTCAAACGGTGCAAGTGCATGAATAATCGATTTTGAGATCATAATCAAAGTTTATAAATTTTTATAATAAATTCATTTATTTAAATATAGTCTCTGATGTATACAATTAAAGTTATCTAATTAATCTCCGTTAATCACCTCCTTTCTTCCTCCTTCCTCCTTATCTTTCTTCATCAACGTCATCTCATCACCATTTCCTCTCTCTTTCGATCACTCCACTACCACCTCCACCGTCGAGTGAGAATACACTGAATGACATGAGCATATATAACATAAAAAATTATTTTAATGCAGATATTTTGTATAGGGATCAAAGAAGGAAGGAGGAAGAAATGATGATTTGTGGTAGTGGTAGAAAAGAGGAATAGAAATAAATAAGAACTTAAATTAGGGAGAATGATCAAATTTATGTTTGAGCTATGCAAAAGGTTTAAATTTGTCCTTCGCTTTAGGAAAAAAAACAATCCTTAATTGGAGAACACATGGCATCACGAGTGCAAGTTTCTGTTGTTTGAAAATAAGGACAAATTTAGCTCATTTTTAGTAAACTGTTGAGGACATATTTCACCTCGATCATTAACTAAGATCATATCCATTTTATTTCGCATAATTCGGAATAAGTTTAACTCCTTTATCCTTATTTATTTTATGGTAAGTGAATTTCAAATACCAATTTGTTAAAAAAAATATAAAAAAATTCAAGTCTCAAGAAAATACTCCCTCCGTCCGAAGGGATATGATTTCGCTATACCTTTCAAATTTTGAGATTCAAACAAAAAAAAAATTAATCATCATTTTTTCATATATATATTTTTAAATATCTTGAATTATGAATTATTGAGACTTATATTACTTTTGCATAGTTTTTAAATGGCCTAATATATAAATGTATCCTTTAACTTGACATTAACTAATATCGATGCCCTCCAACTTTGAGAGTGCACAAATAGACACTTAAACTTGTATAAAATTAAAGAAGTAGACGCATGCTTTCTACGTGGTGTTTTACACGAATTGTCATATATGACTCCACGTAAGATGTGTGTGTCTACTAATTTAACTTTATACAAGTTTAAGTGTCTACTTGTGCACACTCAAAATTGGATAACATTAATATCAGTTGAGGCCAAGTTAAAAAACACGTTTATGTATTATGCTTTTTTAAATATATAAATTTTATTTTTTTTAAGAAAATAAAATATCAAATTTATGATCAAAATTAAATTGTTTGACTCTCGAAATTCGAATTTTACCACATAAACTGGTACACAGGGAGTACATAAAACAACAAAATTGTCCTTCCCACTTCCCCCAACAAACCCCCAAAAAGGACCCCCACAAACGTGATTACTCTACTCCTACATTCCCCCCCCCCCCCCCACCCCACCCCACCCCCACGCCAACAGTACACAACGTGTCATCCCCAGCTTTTATAAATCAGCACACTTTGCACTCTCACAATGACACTCTCCTCTTCTCAAAATTCTTCAAAAACCCCTCTCCTAGTTTAGCATTTTGATTCATTTTTTCAAGAAAATTTTGTGAGTGTGTGTGTGTGTCTTTCTTGCATGGCAGCTCGTCTTTTAGCTCATGAGGTAGCTGACCTATGCCTTGGGAAGCAACCTCTTAGGTCCCTCTCTGTATCAGCAACAATTGGTGAAGCATTAGCTTCACTCAAATCATGTGAAGAGAATTGCATAAGTGTTTGGGATTGTTGTTGTGATGACCATTTCAAGAATGTTGATGATTGCATCTGTGTTGGGAAAATTTGTATGGTTGATATAATATGTTTTCTTTGTAAAAAAGAGAATGTTAATAATCCTTCTTTGGCAATGAAATCACCTGTCACTGATTTGTTACCTAAAGATTCTGTTCTTGTTAGGCATGTCCAACCATCAACAAGGTAAAAAGATTTTGAGTCTTTTTGTGTTGTTGTGCAAATGGGATTCTTCCATTTTGTCAAATTCTTGAATTTTGCTTAGTTTTCTTATGTGGGGTTCTTTCAATTGTTCTTGTTTGGCTCTTAGCTTGATTTACTCTCTTGAATATCTCTCTCTACAAGTGTCTTCCATTGTGTCAAATTGTTGAATTTGCTTTTTTTTTCTTATGTGGGGTTCTTTCAATTGTTCTTGTTGGATGTTAGCTTCATTTACTCTTTTGATTTCTCCCTCTACTAGGTAAAAAGATTGAGTCATTTTGTGTTGTTGTGAAATGTTTGTTGAGTTTTTTTTTTTATGTGGGGTTCTTCCATTGAGTCAAATTCTTGAATTTTGCTTAGTTTTCTTATCTGGGGTTCTTTCAATTGATCTTGTTTGGCTTTTAGCTTCATTTACTCTCTTGAATATCTTCCTCTACAAGGTAAAAAGATTTAAGTCTTTTTGTGTTGTTTTTCAATGTTTGTTAAAAAAAATTATGGTGGGGTCTTCCATTGTGTCAAATTCTTGAACTTTTCTTAGTTTTCCTATGTGGGGTTCTTTCAATTAATCTTGTTTGGCTTTTAGCTTCATTTACTCTCTTGAATTTCTCCCTCTACAAGGTAAAAAGATTGAGTCTTTTTGTGTTGTTTTTCAATGTTTGTTAAATTTTTTTATGGTGGGGTTCTTCCATTGTGTCAAATTCTTGAATTTTGCTTAGTTTTCCTATGTGGGGTTCTTTCAATTGATCTTGTTTGGCTTTTAGCTTCATTTTTTCACTCTCTTGAATTTCTCCCTCTACAAGGTAAAAAAATTGAGTCCTTTTTATCTTCTATTGCTTTGTAGAATGGTGTATTGTTGTTATCATCATCATAAAGGTTTTATCTTTTGGAGATGAGGGTGCAATGTTTGTTCATGGAATTGTCTTCCATTGTGTCAAATTCTTGAATTTTGCTTATTTTTCTTACGTGGGGTTCTTTCAATTGTTCTTGTTTGGTTCTTAGCTTTATTTACTCTCTTGAATTTGAAGATTTTGGGTGTAGAGGATTCAAAGATCTAAGAATTTGTACTTTTAACTTTTAGAATTGAGCATCAAAATTTCCTCTTTATTTTGTTGTTATCTTCATAAAGGTTAAATCTTTGGAGATGAATGCAATATTTGTTAATAGAAGTGTCAAATTCTTGAATTTCCTTATATGGGGTTCTTTATATTGTTATTGTTTGGCTCTTAGCTTCATTTACTCTCTTGAATTTCTCCACCTCAGATATCAATTTGAAGATTCTGGGTGTTGAGGAATCAAAGATCCAAGAATTTGTAAGTAATGGAAGTGTCTCTCATGTTGTCAAATTCTTGAATTTTCTTGTTTTGCTTATGTGGGGTTCTCTTTATTGTTCTTGTTTGACTATGAGCTTCATTTACTTACTCTCTTGAATTTTTCCACATCAAATGTCTATTTTGTAGAGGAATTCAAAGATCCAAGAATTTGTACTTAATTTCTAGAATTTTACATCAAGATTTCCCATTTATCTACTTTTCTTTATTGGTTTGTGAGCTCTTCCTGAGCCGGGGGTCTATCGGAAACAGCCTCTTTACTTCACCTCTGAATTAAAGGTATGGTCTGCATACATTCTACCCTCTCCGGACCTCACTTTGTGGGAATACACTGGGTTGTTGTTGTTGGTTTCTGAGCTCTTCCCTTTTCTTAAATATGTCTCACATTTCCAAAATTCTTGCTTGATTGTTGATTTTAGGGAGATTAGCTTTAATAATCATTGATAGATAGTTAAGTACTGATCTCAATTTGGCATTGCAGAATCCCAACTAGTGAAAGATTGTTACTTCTTCACATTCCATTAATTGATTTCTGTATTTGTTTTTCTTCTTTTGCAGCTTACTAGAAGCCATTGATCTCCTCCTACAAGGAGCTCAAAACCTTGTGGTTCCTATAGAGACCAGATTTAGTGGCAGCTCAAGAAGGAAATTGCTGCAGAAATCTTCATCAACAAAGAGTTGCACTCTCCACAATGGCCGCGAATTCTGTTGGTTAACTCAAGAAGATGTCATTAGATATTTCCTGAGCTCAATTGGGTTCTTTTCACCCCTTCCAACAGCTTCAATCGACGCCCTTGGTATCGTTAGCACGGAGTTTTTGTCCATCGGGTATCACTCGAGTGCATCATCGGCTACTGAGGCCATTGCTCGATCACTCGTGGATCAGACATCCGTGGCGATTGTGGATGAAGATGGTGTCCTGATAGGAGAGATCTCTCCTTTCACTCTCGCTTGCTGTGGTGAGACTGTGGCTGCAGCCATCACGACCCTCACGGCCGGTGAACTCATGGCCTACATTGATTGTGGAGGGCCACCGGAGGACATTGTGAGGGTCGTGAAGGAGAGGTTGAAGGAAAGGAATCTTGAAGGAATGCTCGAGGAATTCGAGATTGATCCCTCGGATATCTCCTCCAACTCATCGTTATCCGATGAGGAGTTGCCTTCCCCTACCTCCTCGAGGTCATCATCAGGGGGAAGGTACAATAAGTCTAGTAGCTATTCCGCGAGGATGGTTAGGAGGGCAGAGGCGATCGTGTGTTACCCGGGAAGCTCTCTCGTGGCCGTGATGGTTCAGGCGATCGCGCATCGCGTCAACTATGTGTGGGTGGTTGAAGAGGATTGCAATGTTGTAGGCATTGTGACATTTGCTAACATGTTAGAAGTTTTTAGAGATCAATTGGAGTCAATGATGTTAGGACATTTTGATTAATAGCTCTAAAATCTTTTAATGATGAGGCAAGTATGATCTTGTGAATATGAGAATGTACTTCTCTTTCTTTTTTTTTGTACTACTTTTTTGAGCTTTGTGTTCATTGTAACTTGGTAAAATCTTAGGTACTTTTTTGTTTGATTTCACTATTTTAGTATCATCAATCTTCTGTTTTTGGAATATAAAAGTATTGCTTTTTGAGCTTTTTGTACTATGTATTGGTTAGGTGTAGAAAGGGCAAGAGATTTGGACATGTAGCAATAAAGAAAGGTGTCAACAAAGAAACCCCACCTCAGCCTACATTTGGGGTCATCTTAGTGTGTCTGTCTGATATAAGGACAAATAAGTATTTCTTTAGTGTCTGGTTTTGACTTTACACGAAATTTAAAAAAGTAAAAAAAAATAAAAAATTAAATTTCGTGGTCTTAAATTCAAGATACGTAGGAGGGATGTACCAAAAGATTCTTTACTCTTGTGATTTTTAAACATGACACATGAAAAGTTGAAATTAAGGAGTTGTTAAAAAAAACGAAACATTTTTTTTAAACGAATTAAGAATACTGAAATAGAGGGAGTATCTTTTTTATTAGCATCTGATATTCGAAACTCATTAGTTACATCGCATAAAGTTCATTAAAGAAGAATCATTTCTTATTCAGAACTCCAATTTAAAACTTTCGTTCGGCTAAGATTTCTGGTAAAAAAGGCAGCAAACAAACTGAAATGGAGGGAGTATCTATTTTATAATTATCTAGTATTCGAAACTCATTAGTTATGTCGTGTAAGGTTCATTAGAGAAGAAGTTATTTCTTATTTCAAAGCTCGAATTCGAAACTTTCGTTCGGCTAAGATTTCTGGTAAATGGCGTTAAAGAGGAAATGCTCCTCACTCGAGATTCCTTATTAAAGAATTAATTTAAATAGTCGTTCACTTAATTATTCAAATTAAAAATAAGCGGCACATGTATAATATATGTATAATTTAGTGTGTAATTTATATACTTGTTAAAAAACGTTAACAATGAATTCGACTGACTATTTATGTAAAGAACCTTTCCTTATTTTTAAATCTCGAACCTGAACTCTCTAGCTAAAATTTTAATTAAGAGTGAAGTGATTTCATCATCTATCCCACCAAATACTTTGATAATGGACAAGTAAGAATTAAATAATAGCTAAACACATCTCTTAGGAGGTTAATCAAATATATAATGCAAGTGGGAATTTCTTAATTTAGCATTTCTCTACATTGAAAGGGAAGTGTTTATTTATTCAATTCTTAATAAAAAATTATCTAAAAAGTGAAAAGTGCGTGATTTTTTTGTTATCTTTCAATGTCATTAACATCATTGTCACTTAATGGGTTACATTAAGAAAGAAAGAAACTTTCTTGATTAATCTTGAGATTGTCTCTTCAAAAATACTTTCTTCCTTGATTTTTATTTGTCCACTATTTTTAAAATAAATTTTTATTTTTATTTGTCACTTTAACATATCAAGAAAAGATAATTATTTTTTTCACGTTTTACCCTTAGCATTAATTAGTTGTTCTCCAAAATATTTTTCAAGATCTAATACTAAAATCAATTAATGGACGCAATGTGATAAAACAACTATGTTAATAATTATTTTTCTAATGGGCATGCCAACTTTAAATATGACAAGTAAAAGTGAATGGAAGAAATACTACGGACTTTCAATTCTATAGCCAATTGTGGGGTAGCAAGTTTGTACCTTATTTAAATTATTTATGTGCCTAAGTTGCAAAATATTTAAGTTAGGCTTAATACATTTGGTCTTAAATATGTTAGGATATTCTATTTAAATATTTGAACTAATTTATATTTTTATTGAATATCTTAATTAATTTTTAATAAAATATTTTAATTAGATATTTTTAGTTCAAATTCTAGTTATACGCATAAAATATGTCATCTCCTTTAATTATATGCATCAATTTCAAGTAAAAAAATACTAGGAGCTTTACAACTTACTCAGAAAAACACATATAATTAAAGAAATCACATATTTTATGTGACTAACTTAACTACCTAATAGATGAACGAAAACACACACAAAAATAATTATAAAATTTAAAATAAAAGTATCTAACTGAAATACTTTATTAAAAATTTAAATATTCAATTAAAATAGAATTTAATTCGAGAATCTAAATAAATTATTCTGATATTTAAGTCAAGTTCCATCAAAAATTAAAATATTTAATTAAAATAGGATTTAATTCGAGTATCTAAATAAACTCTGACATTTAAGTCAAGTTCCACCAGAGATAAGATTTGATATAATGGCACTTTTTATTTATTTATTTTTATTTTTTTAAGTTTTGGTGTATCTTTATATTGACCCACAGATCCAAGAGGACCAAGACATCATGTTCTCTAATTTAATATTAGTCCTTTTATATAAATATTTTATCCCAAAATATTTAATAATCTTTTAGAAGAAAAAAAAAGTACAAGTGTACTGTTAAACTTCATGGGGAATTACTAAATTACCACTATGTCACCAAACTAAAACTACCATCAAATCAAAATCATAATTAATCAGATCAAAAGAAGTGTGTGTATTTAAGAATCAAAAGTGTGATGATGCTGATTTTATTTGCAGTAATACTTTTTTAAAAATATTTCTTTTTCAGAAAGATAGAACTTGGGCCATCACTGGCTAACCTGATTTATCCCTTCTCGTTGAATGATTGGCCTTCGATGAACTCCTATTATATTTTTTTTTTTTAAATAATCACATACATATGTATGTTAAAAATATTTAAACAAATATATATATTAATTGTGAATACTCTTTAATGAAAATCTTGATTTCGCAATTGATCATTGGAAAAAGGTTAACAACTTTTAGACAAATAGAAATAATTTAGGGGACGTTTGGTAGCTGGCTAGAATTATGCAGGTATTAGTTATGCAAGTATTAGTTATGCGGATATTAACTATTTCATCTTCTACCTCACATAAGATAATACATTAATTTCCTCATAACTTATACATATATTAGTTAGGCAAAATTTCATAAATAGCTATAGTTTGCTAAATTATTCAGGGTCCATAGCTTAAGTTTCATTTTTACAAATCGTAGCTATTTTTAGTTGAAAACAAGCGCACAAATTGTATATGACTCTCAAATACGTATATGTGATAAAACAGAAATTCCAAAATTTCAGTTACCAAATATTTTTAAAAATGAAAAACTTCACAAATCATGGGATTCTTACTCTTCCAAATATTCTCTCTTCATTGGCTCTCAAATACGTATATGTGATAAAACAGAAATTCCAAAATTTCAGTTACCAAATATTTTGAAAAATGGAAAACTCCACAAATCATGGGATTCTTACTCTTCCAAATATTCTCTCTTCATTATTGACTAAGCACATACATTTCAAAATAAATATTATATACTGATATATATAATGTCATATATAAAATGAATCTCATAAGTTTAAATCTCATATACATTTGAATCTCACATACAAATGTATATCCAAAGCCAAAGCATTCCAAGTGCATAAACTGAAATTGTATATATCAGTTTGGGATTCAATTAAATTGACTAAGCACGTACATTTCAAAATAAATATTATATACAAAACTAAAATTGAGATTCAATTATATTTTTGGGTATATGCGTTTTAGTTGGTATACATTTGAATCTCATATACATATGTATAATCAAAACTAAAGCAATTTAGTTACCAAAATATTTTTAAAAACAGAAAACTCCACAAATCATGGGATTCTTACTCTTCCAAATATTCTCTCTTCATTATTGACTAAGCATATACATTTCAAAATAAATATTATATACTGATATACTGATATATATATATATATATATATATATATATAATGTCATATAAAATGAATCTCATAAGTTTAAATTTCATATACATTTGAATCTCACATAAAAATATATATCCAAAGTCAATGCATTCCAAGTGCATAAACTGGAATTGTATATATCAGTTTGGGATTCAATTAAGTTGACTAAGTACATACATTTCAAAATAAATATTATATACAAAACTCAAATTGAGATTCAATTATACTTTTGAATATATATACGTTTTAGTTGGTATAGATTTATATACATTTGAATCTCATATTCAAATGTATAACCAAAACCAAAGCATTCCAATTGCATAAATTTGAATTGTATATATCAGTTTGAGATTCAACTTAACTATGGATATATGTTTCAAAATGAATATACTGATAGGTATGAATCTCATATACAAAACTCAAAACTGAGATTCAACTATACGTATATACATATACAGACATCACCAAATTACAATCAGTGTGATTTCAAAACAAACATGAAGATAGATAAACTGGAGTGTACATCTGAATCATCGATATCTTCATCCTAGACTCCGGCATGAGTATCTTTGTCAACAATATCCTTTGGATCATCGATATCTTCGTCCTCGTGTAATCCTCTTAGATGAAGTATTATCCGTCATTCCTTCACGACAAGTGGTAATTGATAATACTAAATAATGATGAAGTTGAAGAAATTATGAAAAATCTGATTGAATAATCAACGAAAATCATAAAAAATACAAAATATAATGAAACCCTTCAAAAAGTATTTTGGAGAATTGAAGCAAAATCTACACTAAAACGCCATTGTAGTTACCTTATTTTGAGGGATTCTGATTTGGAGAGTGAATCGTGGATGGAATTCTGAGGAGATCATGTGTTATGGGGGTGGGGAATGAATTCCACCGAAAATTGGGTGAGAGGAAGTTTGAGAATAGGTAATATACGTTTCTTTCCCCCAAATGTATATGTTGCCCAAAATAATAGCTATTGTGCTAAACTATACCTATAAAATGTAATTATGTGAAAGTTAACCCATGTCCCGTAATTAAGCACTTCAATGTTTTATCCCCATAATTTTTCCTATTAGTTATGCAGGTTTCTAAATTACAAATCAAACGTCGCATCAATTTTATACATAAATAACTTATTTTCCACCTAGCTATCAAACATTATATAACTTATACAAATATTAATACATGAATAAATTATTTCTTTACTAGCTACCAAACAACCCTTTTAAGATTTAAGATTGGGCTAATCATATGCCTTTAGTAAAGGCAAAGAATTATTGCTCATTGGTTTATAAGCATGTTAGGCATGAGGGACAACTAAAAAGAAAAGTTCCTCTTTTTTGCACAAAAAAGGGAGTTTTAAGTGTTTGGGAAATGATAATCATGCTCCCCAAAAATATTTTTAGGAATTAATTTTCTTGGGTTTTTGGTGTGAATGAAAATTAATTTTTTATTTTTTTGTATTTTTTTATATTAAAGTACATGTCTTTTCTCATAAACACATTACTATTTTTTCTTTTTAAAAGGCACTGGGTTTATTTATTCGTTGGCAAGGACTACTTTACCATTCAGGAGTCACAGATTGACCATAGAATCTTATTCAATAAGTGAGATGCATTAGTTGTTCACTTTTAGATTAGACGATCAGGGTCGGAGAAGGGCAATAACTCATTCATAAAATTTCAATCATTTGCTTGCCATGCCGTAACAATATGAACTTTCAATAATTGTTGTTTTCGAATATGATTATCGGTTGGCATTTTTTCTAATTCGTTAATACAAGAAGCAAAATAGTTTGATATTAAATTTAGTCTTGGCGCGGGATAAATTTAAGCATCAATCAAACATGGTATAAATTTATATCAAATTTAACCATGGAATATCTCACCTTATCCCACGTAGGGATCGTTTGATTGGGAATAAGTTATCCCGGAATAATTAATCTCGGGATTAGTTATCTCATTATGTATATGAGATAACGTATCCCATCATTATAGTATAAATGATGGGATAAATAATCGCGGGACTAACTAATACCTCCAACCAAACACAAAATAAAATAATCTTATATTTTATCTCGAGACTATTATACCTTATACTTCACACCAAACAATCCCCGAGGGTGAAACTACATTTTTAGTTAGGAAGAATCCAATATCTTCTACCCCATTATTATGTTAATAAATAATATTAGTACACAGTTAGGCATGTGACTTTTAGAACAGAAAAGCTCACTAATTTATTAGTGGCTGTTAATGAAACTTGGAATAGGGATTAGTGTGTGGTTGTGTGATTAAGTAGTACAATTATATTATAATAAGTAATGCATAAGAAGCAAATCAACAAGCTGGTTTAATTAAAGCAGATTTGACATTCTGTCTTCTTGAAATTTTCAAAAAAGATACACATAAAGATGAATAATTAATAAATGGTTTTCCAATAGAGTTGGGGTTTTAATCTACTATTTTCCCATGATTTTTGGAAGAAAAAAAACATATATTTTTCCCTATGTTTATCTGTATGTATAAGACTTTAATAATTAATAGAGGTAGGTAAGTTTTGGCTCTGGTTGGTGTTTAAGAGATGCAACCAAGAATTGTGGTGAAATAATAAGTAGACTTCAAATTAGAAGTTTTGAATTTGAGTTTTGAATATGAAATTATTTTAATAGGAGACTTTTTGATGCGAATTGTAATTAATCAGATACTAAAATGAATATCAAAGATCTGATTAAAATAAAGCAACGAAAGTATTAATATTTAAGAGATACTACTAAAGTTTGTGGTGTGGTGGTAACTAGTAAATACTTCTCCATGCTTAATAAGGATGTCAAATTTTGTACTTGGAGTTGTTTTTGATAGGAAATATTTTATCCTCCAAAGTAATACTTTTTATCGCGAATTCAAATTACTCAAATCACAAAGCGAGTTTGAGACACCATGTGAGAAAAAAGAGTGTTTAAGAGACATCACCAAAGATTGTGATGCAGTGATAAGTGTTCATTCATTTTTAATCAGAGATCACCAAATCAAATCTTGAGTATGAAATTACTTTTGATAGAAATTAAATATTTATCTTTCAAAGTGAAATTTTATAGCGTGAATTTGAATTAGTCGAACTCCAAAACGAATACCGAATAACCAGAAGATTTTTTTTTTTTAATAAGATTAGATAAGGTTTGACTATGTATTTATTTACATTTTAGCAGTCTTCAAATGAGGATAGCATCTCCCTTGGGATTCGTGCATATATATGGGATATGATTGTGATTCTTTAGATAAAATTTTGTATTTAAATTTTTCTTAAGTTTTTTTCAGAAATCAAGAATTTTGTGCTTTTAGAAAATTTGAGTTAGAGTTTATTATTGTTTCCACAATCAAGTTTGTATATTGAAGTGCATGCTTTTGCTTTTGCTTTTGCTTCTTTTTTAACTCCGTCATTCATTTTTACTGGTTCATAATTAATTTTATAATTTTTTAAAAAAATAATAAATAAAGTGTATGTTTCATCTGTTCTAACTCTAGTAAAAAAAGTTATTTCGTACTTGTTGTTGGTGGGAAATGACAGGTATCCCATGAATTTAATTGAAGTGCACGAAAACTGACCCAATCCTCATAATTCTTTAACTCATTTCATTGACTACTAAGTCACACCCTTGAGTGCAAGCTATACATATATTACTTGATGTATAGATCCAATAAACTTATGATGATTTAATGAACGGGCGATACATATATTACTTGATATATAGATCCAATAAACTTACGATGATTTAATGAACGGGTAGTTAATGTTAAGAGTAAAACAAGAAATTAAATTACCTTTCTCTTGATGTACTAAAGTGAATCTACACACTTTTTAGAACGAGATTTTGAATATCGCGTAATTTCACCATCAAAACATTTTGAAAGTGAATCGTATTCTATGAATATGATACCTATCGAATGAACAAATAAAAGTAAAAAGTTATTTTTAGTACAATGAACAGATAAACAGAGAGAGTATTTCATACTTTTGCTTTGGAATAATCACTATCCCTTCTTTCCTAAATACTTGTCATTTTAAAAAATCAAGACATATTAGTTGTTTGTTTTTACCTTTACCTTTAACCATAAATATGAAGAGCTATTAATATAGTGCAAAAGAGAGAAACATAGTTAATGTTTTTTTCTTTAGAGACGTGCAAATCAAAAATATGATATTCCCTTCGTCCCATATTAATTGATCACTTTTCCTTTTACACGTATATTAAGAAATCATAAATAAGAAGATAGTTTTACTAATTCACCCCTTAAGAAACATCTTTGAAACTTTACAAACAAGTGTGAACACTTTCAAGAAAAATTAATTACAAGGATAATATGGGGAAAAAATTATTAATGCTTTCTTGATTTAGTAAGGTGATCAACTAATAAGGGACAATTATTCTTAATATAGTGGCCAACTAATATAGAAAAGAGGGAGTAAGTATTTAAGAACGGAGGGAGTAGTTAATCACAAAATGACTTCTAGGCTTCGAAATCAGAGCAAGAATCATTTGTGACTAAGATGGAAACAAAATTTCCATCATTTCTAGAAATTGCAAATTAAGACAAATCTGGACATCATTCATCTCAATTTTGCTATATATGAACATACTCTTTTTTATGATAGTGGCGTCTAAATATGTCAGCTTATCCACACCTCGACTATTTCATCAGGTACTCATAGTAAGCATCAGGTAAAGTGACTTACTTGAATGGTGTTAGCTATCTTAGTCCTCATCTCATGTAAAACAACTAAATGCACCTCAAGGTGCTACCAAGGAATTGAGAAACCATCTTGAACGCAGGATAGGTAATTGAGAGATAGCGCTACCTTCCAACAACACAAAACATCAAAGACATCTGTCGCCTACTAAAAAATCAACAATCGATAAAGAAAAATGCTTTAATTATGGATATCCCAGTGGCCACCTCACATCAAGGTTTTCGAAAAAGAAGAAATAAGAATTGCTTTTAACTTCTTATCGGTCTTCTTCTACGTTATAGGTCCTTTCCTCATCGAGGACCATGGATCAATAATTTCATATACAAACAGGTACTATTTAACTCTATCCACTAAGACTTAAATAGATAAAATTAACGATCTCCGGAGTTGAAGTCTAGCTGACTCGATGAGCTTCCTGTCTTCCACAGTTTAGGTGGAAGGTTCAAACTCCATCAGTATCATAACATCCTTTCCCTTTTTTCCCTCCTCCATCAATATAATTCAAAAAAAAGAAATTAAAAAATAAACTTCAATCTCCAAAATTTGTACTCACTTTATTGACCAGTAAATCACACACGAAGTGCTTTACTACATGAAACAATAGAGATGACATGAGTAGAATTTAGCATTCATACAAACCAAGATGGTCACTGGTTCAGTTTGTCCATTTGGGTCATTCTCAGAATTACAACAACAAAACATGGGATACAACAATTGTACATTCCAAGTACACCTTCAAACATGGGATGGTATGTCTCAAATAAGTGGTAAAAGTACAAATTTCACATACACATTTCAAATAAGTGCTCTGATTAAATACTCACACCCTATATTGCTCGGACTCTCCAAAAATAATGCCGTACCCGTGTCAGATCCTTTAAAAATGCACTACTTTTGAAGGATCCGACACACACCTGTCAACATTTTTGAAGAGTCTGAGCAAGATAACTCACACCCACAGGTCTCATTCAGGAATCAAGACTCAAACAGACTAATGCTCTACAATTCTCTCCTTCAAGTACATCAAAACACCTTTTGTTCCTCGATCCAAAATGGCCCTTCGAATGCTGTGGGGTTTAAAAGGAAAAAAGCCAAAAAGAAAAAAGAAGAAAAAGAAATATGGTCAAAACTTGAAGAATAAATAATTCAACCAAATGTCATTTCTTAATAAGAATTTCTATGTAGGATACAGCATGACAATTGAGAACTTTAGATAGGAGGGTGTGGAGAACATTGATTAGAATAGAAGGTTAGTAGGTAGCAGTGTGTTGTCCTGTTGTTCGTTCATATTAGTAGTTGTAGTATTGCTCATGTAGTTTCTTGTCCTTCGATTTTTGTTACTATTTGTTGATTCTTTGTACCTTGATTATCATATTGTTTTGTTGTACTTCCATTACTTCTCTTTCTGGACTGCTTTGGACTGTTTGAAGATCTATCGGAAACAGCCTCTCTGTCTTACAGAAGTAGGGGTAAATTCTACGTACATTCTATCCTCCCCATAACCCACTTTGTAGGACTATACTGGGTATGTTATTGTTGTTGTACTATATGAACAATTAAGAAACCTTGTGGTACTTTGCCAGAAAGCTGGTGAACTCCTTGAGGTGTTAGTTATTAAGTGCTACACGCAGAAAGTGGAAGCAACCCAGCAGCAACTATTTAATTAGTCTTTCAAGTAATAATACTGGACTAATTGCAATACGCTTGGTTATGTCCTCGAACTATGAGGTCTCAGATTTAATTCTCAGCGAAGACAAATATTAGGTGATTTCTTTTCATCTGTCCAAGTTTTGGTGGACAAAGTTACCTGATACATGTGCTTGTCGGAGACCCGGACACCACGTTATTAAAAAAGCAATTCGATGATTTCATTATTGAATAAAAATGAGGATAAATATGACAGGCATAGAGGAAGCTCAAAACAGATAACAAAGCTAAACAAGTGAATAAAGTTTATAGAGTATGACATTGAAAGAATGATACTTTCATACTGACAGGCTCCACAGTGTTTTTGTCTGCTTGCCTTCTTATTTCTGTATTCACTGTCATACTAGACCGACTCACTGTTCTACTCTTGTTTTTGGTGGAGTGTTTTTTATATTCTTGTTTTCAGCCCTTTTGGTCAATTCCATTTATATTTTCGTATCATAATATAACATAAGTTATGTCGCTTCAATCCTACAGAACTTATGATGTTAGATGCATAAATTCAGTTCATAACCGCAAGTTATGCTTTACAAGGCATAAGTTAATACCCTTCCGAACTTATGTCGATAACGGCATAAGTTCAGTTTCAGAACCACAAAATTATGCCTTAAGAGGCATAACTTATTCCAACAGAACTTTTGTCGGATAAGACAAAAGTTCTCTAAACTTATGCCTTTGCGAATTAGATACTACCCAACTTATGCTTTGCGAAATTAGGTTATTATTAAGGGTACTTTGACCCACAAATTTTCATTAAATGAACAGGACAAAAATTAAACACCATCGATTTGAGTGACAAAAATCAAAAGACCATCTCGAAATAGGGGCAATCGGTGCAAAAACTTCAATTCAAACAGAAGAGAATAGCCCAAAAGAAAAACTAGAGAAAGGAATTAGATTCACCTTCGGAGTGGGTTACCCTCCAGTTTTAACACCTGCAGACTAGGTTCAAGCAAACCCTACAAAACCATTTTTTTGAAAAAGTTAGTACATATAAAATCATAAAATTTAAGAACCTGCAGACCAGATCTGTTAGAATTGGGACATGCATGTCCAGACCAGAAATACTCCTGTATGTTATCAAGAGTTTTTCAGCTTCATTGACCGTTAGGCCACACCTTTGGTGCTAAATGTACTATAACTTCACGAATTTGATTGATAAAATACTTGCAAATCAGGAAGTTTATAATGTAGCTTCAGATAAACCCTTGGCTATAAAGAAATAAGGCTTACAAAAATGAATACTGTGCCAAATGCCCAAAACTTTATCTCAGTATGCATATGGCAAAATCCTTCAAAAGGCTTACATTGTCTATTGACTCAAATTATAACTTCTTGAGATGCAAATCTTAGACTTACCAACTCTGGTGGAAGAGAAGAAATATTATTGTCTGACACGTCGAGTTCAGCGAGAGACGTCAAGTTTACGATATCCTGTAGGCAAATGATACCATATTAAGCCAAGGTATCAGTAGGATACAGAACTCAGTTTATTAAAATTAACTATACCTGTGGAATTGATTGGAGGGAATTTTGGCTCAGATCAAGAATTCGCAACTGCTTTAAGTTAAGTATATCACTTGGGAAAACAGAAATTTGCATCCTTCTGTTCAACCAAGTACCGAACGTAAGTCAAGTTTAAAATTTGGTCAGTGCTATACACTATGAGTTTTATTAACAGACCTCAGATAAAGCTCCTGCAACTCCGGTAGGCAAGAAAATGCTGGATGCTCTGGTAACGAACCTTTATTGCTGCTCAGATCCAGAACCTGAAGCTTGGATACAGCTTGAAAGGCATAGGATGGTATCTATGATTAGGGAAAAAGTTGGGTTAAGAACAGTTTGGCATAGAAAATATGATGAAAGAATAATAAGAAGTTAAAAAAAACTAGAACTTTCTCCATGTACTTGGGTGCTATGTTGCTCGGACTCTTCAACAATGTCAACGGGTGCGTGTCGGATTCTTCAAAGTTGTGTATTTTTGGAGAATCCGACACGAGTGTGGCATCGAAAGTGAAGAGTCCGCGCAACTTCACTTGGGCGCTGACTGCTGACAAATTTGATGGCAGTTTTTTCCACTAAATCCTTTCCATGTTCTTAGGTGCTGAAATTTTTAATGTTGGTTTTCTCCACTGGTCATCTATGAATTTTATTGCTTTGGCCCTTTAACATATAACAGCCATTTTTAGTGACTTGCGCATAGAGAGTTTCATGTCCAATCAATAGACTACTTCTTCCCTATTTAATGAGACACTTCTCACTATGAGACATTTTCTTAAGATATTTACACACTTCTAAAAAACCAATACTAATAGCCTATAGATCATTCATAAATGCAAGCACTCAAGATCATCAAATATGCTTATAAATTAAACTAGGAGTAAATTTGTCCTTCGCAAATCAACTAGAAACAAAAATTTCACCCACCAATTCGACAATTTTCTGTACCAGAAACAATCAAACAAACTTCTTAATCCCCATGTGCAATTAATAAAAGTCTTTCCCATAAATAGGATGTTAGAAATCATCCTACCACCACTCTTTAGGGGCTGTGTCAAATCATGCAGCTTTTGAACAATTAGTACATTTGAACATTCAAGATGTCCAGAACTAATCCTCTAATTCCCACCCTATAAGTTGTTTCTTGCTTCCCCATTTCTCATAAAGTTAGCCACCACAGCACATGGATAAAATATTATAGACTAGTCTGCTAGTCATAGTGTTAACCATCAAGTTGCCATGGTATATTGATCCATTCTCTAGAGCAGCGACAAGTAAGGCAAACAAGAAGAAGATAAGATAACTTATTCCCCCCCACCACCACCACCACCCCAAAAATTAAGAGAGGATAAAAGTTCCTAATCCCTCTCTCATAGGGCTGCTTTTTCTGAGAAGGTCATCAATACTCAAGTACATTGAAGAACTTCCAAGGATTGCATAACCACATTTAGCATTCCCTCTAAACTTCTCTTACTATCATGCAAAGTATATTTTCAAGCCAAGATTTTCTTTTTCTATTTCAATAATATTTACAAGGTTGAATTTCCCCCCATAAAAGCATTAAAGAACTTCATAAGACGAGAAATGGAAAGCTGTATTTAAAAGCTGCCAGCTTGATTCCATTATCTCATCATCCCTCTTTACTCCATATCATAAGTGATCATTTGTTAGTCCTCCTCTATAACTAACGCAGGAACATGCAACAAATCTTCTGTTAGTAGTGAAGGACTGACCTAAAGCCATTTACCTGTTTGAGGGGATTATTGTCTAGCTTCAAACATGTAAGTGCAGGAAGAGATGTTAAGACCGAACCAGGCCAATCTTTTATCTTGTTTTTGGATAAAATGAGAGCCTGCACGTTTAAACATATTAAGTGATTAGCAACAGACAAGTCAATACCAACCCTAAATTCTTCATTCACAATTTCCATGATATTATGACAAACTAAAATAAACATGTCTTAGCAAGGGAGAGCTCCCAAAAATTTGATTCATTCTTTTTATCTTTTCATGGACCAAAGGACGATAACCTGTCAAAAACAAGAATAAATGATGTCGAAAATCCCGAAGATATGTTGTTAAAGAGGGATGGAAAGAATCAGATACCCAACAAATGTAAGTTGACCGCATGCAGAGGCAATTGTGTTACAATTCATCTACTGCATAATGTCAACTATCACTCTACTAAAGAAAATCAAAGATATATGAAAAGATCCTGCTTTCAGTGATATCTTTCACAACAATAATGATTGGCCTTGCTTTTTTTCTTTATCAATCAGGCTTCATCACCTTTCACATGCAAACATAGAGAAAGGAATATACATTGTTTTACCTCCAAGGTGATACAAGAGCAAAGTTCAAGAGGAAGTTCTTCAATTGAGTTCCTGGAAAGATCACATTTTGAGATGTCACGCAACTTCCAGACATCTGAAGGGACAGCAGTCAAACCAACTCCTGCTAAAGAAAGCTCCTGCAAATACAACTACTCATGATGGTACGGCCACCAGACAAGGAGAAGAAACGAGTGGACTTTCCTATAGAATGTAGCATTACGTGCTAAGTCATTTAGCATTCATTGCAGTTACCAAATTAAGTTATATTTAAATTATAGTGAAATACTAAACATCTTCAACTGTCAAGTTCTGGCTTCAGGGTACAATGCATGCTTTTTGCACACATTTGTTTCTAGCAGCTCTCTGAAAACAAAATTTCTTGTCAGTTGTCTCTTGAATTAACAGAGGATTTTGATAGAAACTACATTGCAAAGCGAGACAGTAGAGGTCATAATATGAAATTTATCAAAAATGTAAGCTCTACAATTTGAATTGCCCCTCTGCACAAATATTTTGGCGTTAAATGAAAAGAAGTTTGTGATAGTAGCTAAACTGATTTAAATCTCATAGTGATGCCTATATCGCACTTCCGCTGCCACTGGTCCATTTAGAAGTATTAGAAACGAATGGACTGGAATTTTACCCAGATCTGTATCTTCAGACTCATCAACTTGGATATGTAGACTACAAAAGTCTTCAATTGACGACAATTTGGAAGTAAATTTTTGTAGTAAGAGTTTACTTTATTCATCTCCACTGGTGGCCTAACATCCAGCAGAATATAAATATTTTACTGACATGAGGATTGGGGATTTTAGAGCTATACAGTTAGTGAATAACCTTTGAAGACAGGGACAGCCTAGATGCCATGGCAACAACATCCTCTTTTCCGGGCGTAGAAGTTGCAGACTCTACATTTAGAGTAGTTGCATCAAGAAAACAAAAAATAGAAAGAACACCATTATTGAGCAACAAACACCATTTTACTTACCTTCCTCAGTTGGAAGTCTACTTCGAAGAAATCTTAATAGAGCGGGTGTAGGTCCGTTTACCAAGGAGCTGAAGAAATTTTTCAAGTTAAAAAAGATTTTGAACAAGTTCAATTACCGAGGAAACAACTAAAACAACAATAAAAGAGCCAAAATCTAATTTCAACCTCCGAAGTGTTCTAATTGGGTTGCCAACGAGCAGAAGCTTCCGCAAAGTTGTCATTAAGCCTAAGTTATGAAGTTGTAACCAAGATTAGCTCATACAAACATAAAATAATAACAAAATGACATTATATTCTCTTGCACTCCTAAGAAAAAGCACCAAGAAATAAAAGGACAATGCAAAATATTTCCTTTATGCTAGTACTATAACAAAAGTTACACTTACCTATCAAAAAAAAAGGACAGCAAAAATGACTGAGAACCAGAATACCCATGACACAATGTCAAACAACATAGCTACACCAAATACACTATTATTAATGAATTAAATAAAACACAGGAAGTGAGCCTCTATTACAGCCTACCAGGGGAATCTTAGTAGCTCAGTTGGTTGGTTGGATACCTGAACTTGCAAAATGTTGGTGAGAGTTAGATTCCCCACCTTGTAATCCCCTCCCCCATTTCCCCTTCCCCTGCCCCCAATTTAAAAAAAATAAACAAATAAATAAATACAGCCTACCAATCTCTGGAGGCAATCCAGACAATGAATTGTTAGATAAGTCCAGCATTGAAAGTTGCAATTTACATGCCTCCGCCGGGTACTCCTTCAACTGCAGACAAGAATAAAAAGCTTATTCCAACTGGAGAGCCAGTTGACAAAATAATTTCACCAAGAGGAAACTGGTTAACACTATAGACCAAGTTACAACATCTGATTTTCAGGGCACTGCTATATCCTCAGAAAAAACAATTTAATGAAACACTTTGGCATAATTATGAGAATCTCCTAATGATTTTCTTTTGATAACCAGAAATCTTCGAGGCCAGTGGCGCACAGTTGGAAACTCAGTGGATAATGGACCCGTCCATGTACCCTTCTCCACTTATATACCAAGAGAATCTCCTAATGAATTGAAGATGAAGAATAAGTAATCACCTGGTTTGAGTGGAGATCAAATATCCCCAACCTATTAAGTGTGCCTATCTCCACAGGTAACGAAGTAAGTGCATTATTCCTGTCCAAGTGGATAAACCAAAGAATGGGGCAGGAGAGCAAATGTGAATGTAATGAAACAGAATAATTTTTATGCCTCTCAAAAACCAACGGAAACACAAGCATCAATGCCATGAAATACCCGATATAAAACTCCAAAAGAGCTGAGCAATCCTTTATTGAGGAAGGGATTGATGAAATTCCTACAAAGTTCAAATAAAGCGAGCAAACCAGGTCATGTTAACTAATAAAAGATAGAAAATGAAAAATTCAGCATTACTTAGAATGTTGCCACAACCACGAAAGAAGCTTGATGTACTCACTGTTCTGATGAAGGTCAAGGCGAATCAAGCGTGAAAGGCTTCCTATATTTTCTGGAATGCTATTGAGCAAGTTTTTTGCTGTAGAAGTTAGATGTGAGGTAAATCCAAATCCTTATTAAGAGTCAATTTGACAGTACAGAGAAAATAGAATATTCAGGGTTTTACATGCATTAAGTTCAGTAAGCATTCTGCATGATGCAATCAAACTCTCAGGTAGCATAGTTAACTTGTTCCCCTGGCATGAATGTAACAAAATGTGAATTGTCAAGCATGACTTTCTGACTGCAAGACTATAAGAAATCATCAAGAAGCAGTAAGACAATCAGGTTTTAGTACCTCAACATCCAACTTTGTTAACTTCGAACACTTCGCTAGATCTGCTGGCAAACTGGAAATGCTATTGTTTGATGCCTGATTAAAGGAACAGCCAGAAGGGAAAAAAACAAACTGGTATGAACAAAGTGAATTTTTTTTCCAACAAATGGAGAATGTTTGATAGTTGATGTTTTGATTAACATAACAAAAGGTTGCTTCTTCGAGTCTCAGCAAGTCTTCATGCTAATAAGACTTTTAAGTGTACTGAACTCCCTCAATAATGAGAATAATTAGTATTTTTTAGAAGTCCGCCTAAGTGAGCTTCATAAAGCATAGTCGGTCGAAGTCCAGAAAGGGAATACGGTTGCAATAGGATAACAGTTAGTGCGAAATTAGCACTGATATGTGTCATTGCCATTCATTATGCAGCTTATTAAGCGCAACTGCTGAAAACTACACACATGAAAATCACTTGTCTTCGACAAAATGTCTATTTAACAAAAAATTAAGCTTGGGCATGGGATGTTGCCTCACTAATATGAATGATATGGAAGGAGCAAAATAGGAGAGCATTTAAAGGGCTGAGAAATATTTTCTACATGTAAGGAGTAGCCTTTTCTCTAATTTCTTTTTGGTGCGCCATGAGGTTATCGTTTGTATAGATGCTTGCTCTATGTGTCTCTACTTTGTGGTATATTACTTGTATATGGGGATTTCCCCAACATTAATAAAATATTTACCTTATTAGTTATTAACCAAATTAAGCTTATAGTAAGATGCAATAGTTATGTATAGCACATTGATATAAACGTTTTTGAAATTCTAAGATTAATATTCGTTTATGGGGTTAAAAGGTCAAAATGTTACTTTTTCCTGTGGCAATTCTCATGTTAATCATGTGAATATTAGAAAAGTATCTCCTTATAAGTAGGACACCAGATAACCATTTTCACAGATGCCCTTCTAGAAGTAGACATTCATAATTTAAGGTGGCGAATGATTCACTAAGATATGCCAAATGACTGCTGTCTAGCGTCTAAATACTTGATTAACAGTTCAGCATTTTAATCAGAACCATCTTTTCTTTACGTAGTAACATATCATCAGAAAGATGAGGTGCTACCTTGAGGTCTGATAACTCCACACATCTTCCAAGGGCGTTAGGGAGATCATTTAGTTGGTTGTTGGAACAATCAAACCTGGAGTCAGTAGATACTTAATAAGATGGTAGTATTTCAAATGCTATTTAATACAGTGGTGAAAGGCTCAAACCCACTTGACTAGAGAAGTTGCTGTTCCGATCTCTTCCGGAATGTTCACTATCAAGTTAAATGATACATCTAACGACTTCAGCATATGAAGCCTAGCAGAATAAAATAGAAGTCGTTAAAATATCTGGATCAGCTTTCATGTAAGATGCTAAAAAGAACCAGTTTAAAGTATTTCAAGATTGAAGAGGTAAAAAGGACATACTCTCCAATAGCAGCTGGAAGATGGGTTAGTTTGTTGTGACTAACATTTAGCACTGACAGTAGAGGTAAATTTCGAAGGTCTTCCTGCAATATTTCTATGTCGTTGTGAGCCAAAATCAGCTTCTGTAGCTCCACGGCCTAAGAATAGTAAAAGGCATAAATGTGCATTAGCAATTTTCAAGGAAATAAACCAGGTGCCTAATGAACTAAAAAGTATTACTAACGAGAAATTCATATACCTCCCACCACTTCTCATCCTCACTGGCTGCATCCAAACTTTTGTATACATCAATGGGCACCTCACTGTACATGAAGAAGCAAATCATTTCCGTACCTTCTCTTATTGATCCAAATCAACCATTTACTATGTATGTTCCTAACAAACATTAAGATATTACATCTTGAATTTATTATCTACAAAGCAGGTATAGTAGTAGTCGTTAAATCACCTTGCTGACACCTAAATATAAATGGAGAAAAGAAATATGAAATGTCTTGGCATAATGTAAGTATCAAATACCAACACTTAACCGGTCATATGTATAAGATACTGCTCCCTTTGTCTCATTATTTATTTTCCCACATTGACTTATTAGACATTCCAAAACTTTATCCAATTTGATAATGAATATATTATAACTTTTTAAATTTTCCAATGTTAACCTAAAGGACCTAAACATAAAATGCCATGGCACCAGTGCTTTGAGCTTCTCTTTTTGTGCTTCATATCTTGTTAGACAGCACTATGTTTATATTGTTTTTCATAGAAAGGAGTATAAAACTACTTATTCTCTTTTTGATAAAGAAACAATTAAACAGGGGTTAAATTGAAAATTGATGATCTTTAATTTTCTGACATACATCAGTCCATGCTTACTTTTCTTGACTTTTCAAAGATGGATAAAATTGTGGTTTGATAGGTTGAGAGAACTGGAAGTTCGAGCTATTATTTCCACAAGAACAGAGTTCAATATCAATTCGTGTGAAACTTTAAATCTATACTGAATTCATAAACTCTGATAAAATTATGCATCAGACTACAAATAAGTCCGGAATCATTAAGGATCTTCATATCCTACATACTATTATCCAACTACACATCCATCCTCAGTCCTCATACTGCCCCAAAAAAATTCGATTTTGCAGCTTTAGAATGTTCTAATTTCACCGTCTTAGGCACAATTCTAGCAGAAACTGATCCTCCAATGACAAAAAAAAAGTGTGATAATCAAAGTACAACTAAATCCTTAAGAGTCACGGATCTTCATATCCTACATAGAATTGTCCAACTACACATCCATTATCGATCCTCACTCAACATTATAACTGGAAAAAAAAATCCAATTTTGCAGCTTTAGAATGTTCTAATTTCAGCGTTTAGGCACAATTCTAACAGAACTGATCCTCCAGTGACGAAGAAAAAGAAATGAATAAATCAACTCAATAAAAAACAAAAAAGTGTGATAATCAAAGTACAACTAAGTCCAGAATTGTTAAGGATCTTCATATCCTACGTACTATTATCCAACTACACCTCAACCGATTTTGCAGCTTTAGAATGTTCTAATTTCACATTTTACACACAATGCCGGCCACAAGTTGGATCTTCAGTGATAAAGAATGAAATGAATAAATCAACTCAATAAAAACAAAAAAGTGCAAGAAGTTGAGAGAGCGATTTGATAAGTTGAGAGAACCGAAAGTTAGCTATAATTTCCACGAGAATAGAGTTCAATATCAATTCGTGTGTAACTCTAAATCTATACTGAATTCATAGTTTTTTTCCATTGAACTATATTCATATCCTAGATACACATCAATCCGTTCCTCGGTCCTCACACAACATTATAACCAACAAAAGAACCAATTTTGCAGCTTTAAAATGTTCTAAATTCGCCATTTAAAGCACAATGCTAACAGCAAATTGAATCTCCAGTTATGAAGAACGAAATAAATAGATCAACTCAATAAATTCATATTGAATTCATTAATACTGCTAAAATTGTTTCATCAGAGTACAACTAACTCCAGAATTGTCAACGATCTTCATATACTCGATACACATCAATCCATTCCTCGGTCCTCACACAACATTATAACCAACAAAAAAACCGATTTTGCAGCTTTAAAATGTTCGAATTTCAACGTTTAAAGCACAATGCAAATCTCCAGCAAATTCAATTAAAACAAAAAAAAATGTTCGAATTTCAACGTTTAAAGCACAATGCAAATCTCCAGCAAATTCAATTAAAACAAAAAAAAATGTTCGAATTTCAACGTTTAAAGCACAATGCAAATCTCCAGCAAATTCGATTAAAACAAAAAAAAAAGGGGGAAAAATGGGAGAATTATGTAGTTGCCTGAGAGAGCGATTCGATAAGTTGAGAGAACCGGAAGTTCTCGCAGCTTTGAGCACTCGATCCATGGATTGTTTTCAGATTCGTGATGAATTTTTCATGAATGCGAAGCTTTCTCTTTCCATCGATTTGGTGAAAGTGTTTAACAAATTTGGTGCTTTTGAAAACTTGAATGGGAAGACTTGGCACCATGTAAAGATAATTCTCTCTCTGTGGTCCGACTCTTTCTCGAACTTTGTGCATTAAAGAGTTTTTCGAAAAAAGGAATGTGATTTTATTTTAATTTTATTTAGTGATTTGAGAACTGTTAATAGCGTGTTTTCTCGAATGTATGATTAGTTGAACTTTTTTGAGATGTATTTAATCGTCATGACATCACTTTGACATTTCGAGTTTGATTTTGAGGAAGAACAGACTCTTCTATTTGATCACTTTGATTTTGAGAAAGACATGATATACTTGATCGACATAATCATCGGGCATTACTTCGATGTTTCTAGTTAATTTTGAGGAAAACAAACTTTACTTTGATTACTTCAGTTTTGAAAAAGGCATGTTTTGATCTCTTTGTGAATATCCAAAAAAATTATGTGATATTCGAGATGTGATATCTTAATTTTCTTATAAATACCCAAGAATTTATTGAATATTCGAGATGCATACCGAGAGTTTAATACATCGAGCTACATTTTTTATACATACATAAATAAAAGTAAAATAAGAGACAATTTGAATTGGAGTACTATGGCATTATGAAGCCATATTCAACTTGTTTTCCCTTTTCCATGGGCTTGGGCTGATCCATTATGTTATTGGGCTTGGGTTGATCCATTATGGTTTGGGCTTGGGCTGATCCATTATGGTGTGTTGGGTAGCCCGTACCCAGTGGTAGCTGATTTCCCGCTCAAAGTTTTTTGTAAACTTGTCACAAAAGGCACGATGGCTTCTAATAACTTGTTCAATTTTGTATTTTCGAATTGGTTTCGCCTCTAAAGCGAACTCCTACTCCTCCTCTTCATGTTCTATTGATAAGAAACATTCAGTCACGCCAGGCGGTAGAAAAGTGTTGCTACTAAACTAAGTTATTGTTGGGGAACTCGGTATAAGCGATTTTCCACTTCCGCCTTTCTAGGCTTCACAATAGCTCTTAAATTTTTTTTAATTAGAGGTGTATTTTACTAAATTAACTTTATTAATAATGGTTTGGAACTCTAAATTTGACTACGGCTTAATGTAGTTATTTAATACTAAGGGTAGTATAAAAAAAATAAAACTCCCTTAATTTGATAAAAAAAATGAACAGATAAAATAAAGGGGCCAAATAAAATAAAATGAAGGGAGTACTTTAAATAATCTAGTTGTATAAATATTTCTTATACTATCATGTCATTCAAGTGAGATCATAGATAAATCTTTTAAAAATTATTGTGAAATTTGAAATCTTGAAAATAAAATATTTATATATTTTAACTGATGAAAATAATCTAATTGTATAAAAATTGTTTATACCGACGATAGTGTATATTATTTAAACTCAATTTAGCTCCTTTTTCTTTGCTTTGGGAAATATATATTAAAAAGACAATTGAACCATGTAAATTTCATTGGGAAAATAAATATATTCATCAATTAAGATGTGCCAAAATGATAATGGAATATTAGGTAACTTATTACATTAAGCATTTTAAATAATTTAAACATGGTTTTTAAAATAATCATTTACAATAAAATAAGTAAATAATGTGGCTCATGAGCGCACCCAAAAAAAAAATTTGTTTTACATATTGTATGGATGTTGCATGCAACTTTAGTGTTATTATAATATTAAATGCACAAAATCAACATATATAATGATATATATTATATAGATTAAACAAAAAAAATCGCATGTAAAATGCATCACAGAATTAACATATATAGATAATATGCACAAATTCAACCAAAACGGCATATAAAATGCACAAACAAATTTAAAGTCGTGATAAAATGCAGAGGCGAACTCAAGAATTGAAAGTGTCAAGAACATCAGTATCTTTAATAACATAGACGTATCAATTAGTTACCATAAAATTTGAAATAAAACTCTCTGAAAACTAATTGAAAAAAAAATTGGATCGTAACTATTAAAATGTCAAAAAAAATAAAATTTGAAAATAATATTGAAGAGAAAATTGAATCCAGATGAGCTCGCTAAATGTTCATCCGCGCATTGTAAATCAATCAATGGAACTGTTTTACCTTTGTTGTTAGAAATGTCAATACCTATAGGCTATATATATATATATATTATTTTTTTCCCCGAGGGTACTATGTGTTAGGATTAAATTTGATATTAGAGTTATATCGTGTTTGATTGGTGATATAAATTAATTCCAAGATAAATTTGTATTACTAATCAAACATAATATGAATTTAATATCAAAATTAATCCTGAGATATATATCCAATCTTATCTCGCATACCAAACGACTCTTTAGGCTAGGTCTGCCTCTAATGAAATGTATACCATCTATATCTTTTGTGTTTTATTTGTGGAGACTAATTTTTTTTTTTAATTTTCTACTCTTGATTTTAGAAATTAAAATTTACGTGATTTTTTACTCCGATTTAATACTCGTGACCCTCCAAAAAAAAATATTTTTATATATGGTATGGTTGTTGCATGCCTGGTGTGGGATATATATAATTTGTGAAAGCAACTTTAGTGTTTATTATTAGACACTTAATTACTCTTCACTCTTTTTAACTTTTGTGGCGGCGGGTTAAATAGTATTCTTTCATTCTTAATTAAATATCTTGAGTTTGAATATTGAGAATATAGTCACTCTGGATAGAAAAAGCTACACCATGGGGGTGACCATATAAATCATCAAAAATTGAATTATCGAATTGAATTGGAATTGATCACACCGAAATTTGATTTATCATATCGGATCAAAATTTGTAAGTTTGATATTCAGTATCTACTTTTTATCACTGATTATCAAAATTAATTTTTTGAAGTATCGAACCGAATACTACACGTCCACCCTGATGAATTATTTGTTATATATGTATGGATAATATTAACGAATGGTTTGGATGTCTTGATTGACTTGTGACGCCCAGTGACGGAGCTAATTGACAGCCCTTCGTCGAAAAATTACACTCTTTAACAAGGTTAAAATTTTAGTTTTATGTGCATAAATACTATATGTTGTCTCTCTTTATTTTTTTTATGTGCGTCTATTTCTTTTATATATTTTGATACATCTCAGTAAAAAATTTGGCTCTGTCTCTGGTAACAATAAGGCCAAATTCATAATATTAATGTTAGGGGCTTGAGAGTGAAGATCTAACCTCTATATGTGATTTCTATAAACGATAACATGTCAAATATTGAACAAATTATAAACATATCTTGTCAAAAAAATAATCCTTCAATACATATAATTATCGAATTACCATATTAAAAATTGATTTATCATACCAAACCAACCTTTAAAAGTTTGGTATTTAATATTTATATCCAATTACTGATTATGAAAATTTTCAAACTGAATCGACATCAAATGTCCACTCGTGATACCTCTAAAGTAAGAGGGTAAAACTTCTCGATCCAAATTAGTTGAGTCACAAAGTAAACACTGGACATTAAAAAACAACAATAAAAAAAGTTGTTTATCTGAAATAGGTTTTTATAATTACATTAATTATTAGTTGAATAAACTACAATTTAACGTGAAAATGACTTTATTTATTTATTAAAATATACGATGGGACAACTTCAATTATTTTTATTGAAAAGAAACTTTTGGCCTCCAATAAATCCAATTGCCCAATTGTTCAAACTCTATTTTCTTATCAAGAAAAAAATTAAAATAAAATGCTTCCTTTGACCAAAAATAGACGCTTCAATTATTTTTATTTTATTATACAATAATATAAAATGAAACCTTACTTATTTGATATGTTTTAATTATACCTTTAATGATATGCTCTAATAAAATGAAATGTCATACTCTCTTCTCTTTGTTATAATTTATGTGACATTCTTTTCTTTTTAACTCGTTCCGAAAAAAAGGATGTACACTTCTATATTTAGTAGTCCATTTATTTTAATTTGTTTGACTTATTTTAACTTGACACGGAGTTTGATAAAATAAAGAAGATTTTTTGAATCTTCTAATCTTAAATTAAAGATATGTCAAATGTACCAAAATACTTTTAATTTTGGTAATTTTAAACATATTACGTGGAAAGTTGGAATAAAAAAGTTACTACAAAGGAAAAGAGTCATTCTTTTGAAACGAATTAAAAAGAAAAGTAGGTCAAACAAATTGAAATGGAGGGAGTAATGATTTAATTTTAAACTTCTCATTTCACATTTAATTAAATGAATTATAACGATACAAATATCTATGTCTTATTTTATTCTCTCCGTCCTATAATACTTGTCATGTTTCATTTTTTGAAAGTCAAACTACATTAATGATATACTTTTTCACCATATTAATATTATAAGAATCACAACATATAGTACTTTTCGTATAGTGTTCGAATATCTAAAACTCGATTTTAAGATATTGAATTAATCTAATCAAATTTAGCTCCAAAAAATATTCAAATTGACTCCCGACACTATTAGAAACAAAGGTCTTTTTCACCACAAATCAATGAAAAGTTTGTGTTATAAAACATAATTTTTGTATCCCATTTTTTACCGAATCAGCTCACTGAAAAGCCGCATGGCGAGAAACAAATTCTCTTTGAAACACAGGAAACTTCCTAATTTTTCCTTGCAAAAATATGACTATTTTTTCTTTCCTCACTAATTTAATCAAAATATTTGCGGCAATAACGACCCAACATTTTCAATGAAAAATTCCAAATATTAAGAAAATAGTAGTTTTTTTAGTAGTGCGAGAAGCGAAACATGACAAGTAATTTAGGACGAAGCGAGTAGACGATAAATTTTCAAAGTCTTCCTTTCATTCTTAAATTTCATATTCAGTCAAACACCATAAAAAATTGAGAACGATAAAGTAAATGACAATATTTTGTGTGTCATTTCAATTTAAATTAGTTTCTTAATTAATTAAGTTTTGTTCAATAATTTATAAAACCAAATTTTTAAAAAAGAGTGGAAAAGTAAAATAGTGGAAGAATTCATTAGCCGCCGGAGGCCAACTTTGATGGACCAATAACCAATCATATTGCACAACTAGTTACTAAAATGATTGACCTAATTAAAATATATATTTTTGTTTTATATCGGTGTCGGGTATTCGCTTTGGGGTTTTATTAATTCATATTTGCATTTAAAAGTTTCACTATACGGATAAAACGCATAGTAACCACTACTAAAAACTATTATTTTTCACTGAAAAATATTTCGGTGGCTATTCCCACATAAATTTTGATTGAATAGGAAGTTCCTCGCTATTTCGGTGAGAATTTATTTTTCATCGTGCATTTATTCGGTGAAAAATAAGTGGAAACATCGATTTTTATAACACAAATTTTTCACTAATTTACGATAATTTTTTTTTGTTTCTAATAGTGAATAATACGGGCCGACTATTATTTATCAGCCCTGTAACTGAAGATAATCACTGCAATAGATTTTCAAACTTTCACATGTAAAAATCTAAGACATTGTAGTGAGATCTCAAATGTCTGAGAGTTTCACGGGTGAAATTTTGAAACTCCATGATAGTGATTATCTTCAAGTACATAGCTAAAACATGTCTATTTGTAAATTTTATTTGTAAAGCATGCTCTATCGGAGATGATTTCATTTTCAAAATTTAAATCCGAAACCTTTCTCGAGAATGAAGAGGTATTTTACCACTCTATTGCTATTTTCGGTGGTTAATTTAGTGTTGCTTTACTACTTTCTCATTTTATTTTATATGATATTATTTGATTAAAATTTGAAAAATGAGGCACTTTAAAATAATTATTTTGTATAGATAAAATATATTTTGAAGAGATAATAAATTTATTTCGGATCACAAAAAGAATCGAATCGAAGAAGAAAGATATTAGGCACTTCCTGACGAATTTTCATTGCATAAAGTATAGACTTTGGATAATTTATGGATAAAGCTAATCAATAATATTAATCTAATTGCAACATCTATTCATAATCATAACGAGTTTATTTCTTTATTATTTTTTTAGTTTTATAATCTTAAAAGAGTAATATATAAGAATTGCTTAATAAATAAAACTACTACTTTAAAAGCTAAATTTCCTATTTAATAAGTTTTGGTGTGCTAAAATAAAGTCCATTTGATTTGACTACTTCATGTACTAATTATTGAATCAAGATTACTTAATATTGACCAAAGAGTAATAAAAGTATCTAAGATACCAAATAAATAATGTTATGTTATTCTAGAGTAAAATGATTAAAATTCACAATTTTTTTCTAATTATCTTAATAGTTTTATATTTGTCATGACTTTCTTTATTTCAATTATTTCGTTAGTTTTATATTTGACATGGCTTCTTTATTTCAGTTATTTTGTTCTCTATATATATTGATCTGGACTATTTATTCTTGAACTGAGGGTTTATAAGAAACAATCTCTCTACCTCTAAGGTAGTGGTACAGATTACGTATATTCTACCCTCTCCAAACCTCACTTTGTGAAATACACATGGTATTTTATTGTTGTTGTTGTTGTTGTTGTTGTTGTTGTGTTAATAGTTTTATAATTAGTCAACAAGTTATGTTTACTAAGTATTCTTTCTTGGCAAAAAAAGAAAAGAAAAGAAAGTCTTAACTACTAATAGAAGAGTTTTAAAATCAAACAAATAATAGATTGTTAACTATTAAATTCTTGTTTGAATAAGAAAATGAGAAGTACTTACCTATTTTTTGTTTTTAATTTCTAATGCAAACTCTGAATTCACACCAAATATCTGGAAGTTGTCAACAATTTTAAGTTGAACAAATATTGCTAATAACTATTTGCACCCTCTCTTGCAAAATATGTGTTACTTTTCTTTTTTCGAGAGTCATTTTTCTATCATGTATTTATTTAGTGAAAAATGAGCGAGAATATTGATTTTTATAACATAAATTTTTCACTGATTTGTGATGAAAAATATCTTTGTTTCTAATAGTGAACTATATGGGCTATTTTTATCAGCCCCGTAATTGAAGATAATCACCGTAATAGAGTTTCAAACTTTCACAGGTGAAAATCTAGGACATTGTTGTGAGATCTCAAATGTCCCAGAGTTTCACCCATGAAAATTTGAAATTCTATGATAGTGATTATCTTCAAGTACATATTGAAAAATGGCTATTTGTAAATTTTATCGTTCTCTGTTAAAGACGATTTCATTTTTAAAACTTAAATCCGTAATACCACTTACTATTTTCTTATTTCATTTTATATAATGATATTTGATTAAATACGAATTTTAATTGCATAAAATATAGACTTTGAATAAGTTACACACAATCTATTTCTTTATTACCCTTTTTAGTTTTTTTTTTCTTTTAAAAGTAATGCATAGGAATTGCTTAAGGATAAAACTACTACTTTAAAAGCTAAATTTCCAATTTAATACGTAAGTTTTAGTGTGCTAATATAAAGTCCATTTGAGTTGCCTACTTTATGTACTAATTGAATCAAGATTACTTAATATTGACCAAAGAGTAATAAAAGTATCTAACATATTAAATAAATCATGTTATATTATTCTAGAATAAGGTGATTAAAATTCACATTTTTTTTTCTAATTATGTTAATAGTTTTGTATTTATTATGACTTTCTTTATTTCAGTTATTTCGTTCTCTCTATACATATTGCTTTATTTAGTCTGTTTATTTTTGAACTGAGGATTTATCGGAAACAACCTCTCTACCTCTGAGATAGTAGTACGGACTACGTATATTCTACCATTCACAGATCCCATTTTGTGAAATTATACGAGGTAGATTGTTGTTGTTGTTGCTGGTGGTATGTTAATAGTTTTATAATTAGTCAACAATTTATGTTTACTAAGTATTCTTTCTTGACAAAAGAAGAAAAGAAAAGAAAGTCTTAACTACTCATAAAAGACTTCTAAAATCAAAACAAATAATAGATTATTAACTAACAAATTCTTGTTTGAATAAGCCCTATTTTTGTTTTTAATTTCTAATACAAACTTTGAATTCAGACCACATATTTGGAAATTTTCAACAATTTTTAGTTGAACAAATATTGCTTATAACTATTTACACCCTCCGTTACAAAATATGTGTCACTTTTCCTTTTTCGAAAGTCAATTTGACTTATTTTTGAAGTTGAATTAGATTGAAATCAACTTATGTTTTAAAAATAATTTTTTTGATATTAAAAAACTATACAAAAAGTATTAGAATTACATTTCTTCCATGCCAAGATGATGAAAAAATATAATTTAAGATATTGGTCAAAATTTACGTAATTTGAATCTTAATAACGGAAAATGACAAATCATTTAAGACGAAGGGAGCAATATTTATATGAATTTCAAATACGAATTCTGAGTATTAAAATTCAGATCTTTTGAGAATTTCTAACAAGTTTTTCATCTAAATAAATAGTTTGCAGTGAATAATAATACATGTTTCTGAAAAAAAGAAGAAGAAATGAATAATAAAAGGCTTATAGTCTAGTAATATCAACAAAAGTGTTTTACACATTATTGGTAGGTTACATTTGTATTACACTATGTGATAGTTAAGTTGGGCGTTCGTTACATCCTATCGCAACAAAAAGTTTGTTTAAAATGAAGTAGAGGGACGAGACAATTATCTATCGAGTTTCAGATAGTGTGCCACTTTAGTGAGTTTCCACATTGGTGGGTAGGTGATGGACTATTTGTTCTCTTAATAGGGTCTTGAGCAATTCTCATCTCGTGAACTAATTTTTAAGGTTGATACCAGAGCTATGCTCATCCCATGATTTTATTCAATGTTGGTCTCTATCGTATATTGTTCATGCTTCTAATAATGGGGGCACCAGGATTTAAAGATTATCATGAGTTCACAATCTTAGTCATTTTGAGTTACTGAATTCTAAATTAATAATTTATATCTATTAAATAAATTTCTTAAGATTAATATAGAGCTTGGATGGAAATAACTTAATTCTGCCGAACCTGCTTTCGAACCTGCTTTCTGCGACTCCAGCTCCACCCTTGACTTCAAATATTTAATCCTGGGCGTACTAAGGTGTTAATTAAGTTACTATATGCTGGTGATGCGTTATTTATCTCCTTATATGATTCTAGACACAAAAAATTAAGAGTCAATGGTAAAAAACGCATATGAACTATCGCTTTTTTGTGAGTTTAATATTATACCCCAATTATCAGTTGTTTTCTTTTCCTACCTAAATTATCACTATCTATATATTAAAATATACCCCAATTATCAATTGTTAGCTTTTCCTACCTAACGAATATGATTTCTAAATTTAAAGTTGAGTTAGGACCAAAAACCCACTTTCTTATCCCACGAGATTTCCCCATTATAAAAGAGTTAACGATAAAAAAACCTAAGCTATCAATTTTTTGGTAGTTGCATATCTCAACGATCCATTGTTCTCTTTACCTATCTAAACTATCATTTTCTTTGTATTGAAACACACTTTGATGTTGAGTTGACCAAATATTTAATCCCACTTGACAACAATAACGTGTAAAGTTGAGGTATGAAACTCGCGAAAAAATAATAGTTCAGGTGTGTTTACTGTTTACTCTTATAAAAAAACAAGAGTACATTATCCTATCATAGAATTAGTCAATGTGCATGCAAGCTGACCCGAACACCATGTGGGAATAAATAGTTGGCCAACTCAAAAAAAACAAAGATTATAAAAATGTAGAACACGTGTAGGGTAATGTACTCATTTGTTTTGATAATCGTGGTGTTCGGACTAATTTGCATGCACCTCAACTAATTTCACGATAGGGTAATGTACTCTTGATTTTTTGATAAGAGTTAACCGTAAACACACCTAAACTATCATTTTTTCTGTGAGTTTCATATCTCAACTTTACACGCTTTTATTATTGCGTGAGAATAAATATTTAGCCAACTCAAAAAAAAAACAGAGACTATAAAAATGTAGAACACATGTGTAGGGTAATGTACTCTTTTGTTTTGATAACACTCGACAACAAAAGCGTGTAAAATTGTGATATGAAACTCGCAAAAATAAATGATAGTTCAAGTGTGTTTACCATTAACTCTTATTAAAAAAAAACAAGACTAGATTACCCTATCGTGGTATTGGTCGAGATGCATGTACAGAGGTGAAGCCAGAAATGAATTCAGAATTTTATACCTACAATTTCAAGTGTTAATAACTTGATTCTAAACTTAATAATCGTACATATTTAATGAATTGCTTAATAAAAATACAATGTTTGAGCAAAAATTACCGAGTTCGATTGAATCCATACCCAAACTTCTAGCTCCACCCTTGTGCATGCAAGTTGACCCGTACACCACGATTATCAGAACAAAAGAGTACTTACCCCATGTGTTCTACATTATTATAGTCTCTCTCTTCTTCTTTTTTTGGTTTCCATTAAAAAAATGTCCACTAGCATATCAATAAAGACTCTAGAAACTTGAGTCAGTCTTTAACCATCAAATGGGGTATACAAAAGCAAACCCCATTGGTGATTCTTGATTAAAGTCCTCAATAGTCTGCTTGACTCTATAAGCCCATAAAATCTCAATCTATATAAGGTAAAATCACTTACTCAATTTCTTCACTATATCTCTTAAAGATTTTGCCACCCATTAAAAGAAATTGCATTTCTTTTTGCTTTTTTTTTTTCCACCAAGAAAGATGGAACTTTGTGTTTATAGCAAAAAGGAAGCAACTTTTGAGAACCCCATTTGTGGGAAACTTGCAAAACTCAACTTTTTGAGTAATGGGTATCTTCCAGATTGGTTCTTGATTGAAGTTTTATCAAGATTGCCTTTGAAATGTGTATTTAGGTACAAATCTGTGTCAAAACGGTGGCGTTTCTTGATTTCTGCTACTTCTTTTGCTTCTCTGTATATATCTCGTGCTTCTTTGTTGCCACCAAATCAAACCCCTTGGACAATTCTAGCCAACACTCTTTGTGTAAAGGGTGTTAGCTTTGTAGCTCAGTCATTTTTGCCTGTTTTGTTCTCTGATAATTGTGTACATTCAAGATTTAGTATAGTAAACTTTCCTAATGTTGTAAGTCATGAAGGTGGTGAGAGGTGTAGTATTGTTGGAGTTAGTGATGGACTAGTTTTGTATGATCGTGGTTCGAGTGTAGAAGTGATTGATTATCATATTTACAATGCTATTACGGGGCATTGTGTTGCTCTTCCTCGAACTTCCACACGTTTTGAATGTGTTAGTACTGGTTTTTTAACGGAATCTGAAGGGGGGTCTCTGACGAGCTGTAGAGTAGTGAGATTGGATTGTCAGTTTGGTGAGTCGTATATCCTTAAGTTTGAGGTGTTCTCGTCTGAGAGTGGCGGTTGGAGGAGAGTTGTTGTGCATATGGACCTAGGAATTGAAGTTGTTTGGCTCAGAAGGCCTGTTGGATTGAATGGGAAGCTACATTGGATTGATCGTAGACATGGGATTTTAGCGTTTGATCCTTTTGTTGACTTCAATCAATGTCGCGTAATTGGTCTTCCTGCTGATATTGATGAGCAATGCATTGATGCTAGGAATAACGGGAGTCCTGTTTTGTTTGATGTTCATCAGGGTCGATTGAGGTATACTGAGGTGTCTGTTAAGTCCTTGTATCCCTATGGATTTTCGGGCATTTCTGTTTGGGTTCTTGATGAGTATGACTCTTCAAGTTGGACTTTGCAGCACAGGGTAAAGATCAAAGACCTCTCGTTCGATGATATATTAATTAGCAAAGCGTTAAATGGGATCATTCCTACTCCAATCGCCTTCCATCCGCTTGATTCCAACATCTTTTACCTTGGTTTCGGGGACACTGTTGTTTCATACAACATGAAAACATTAAAATTGGATGCCCTTGTTGATCCATCTGATGTACGAGGTACGCTTCAAAGAAATGGACGGGATAGCCTTAAAGAAACGCCTTGTTGGTCATCAGCTTTCGTGCTCACGCTTCCTCCATGGCCAATTACTCTTCCTATTAAGAAAGAAAAAGTAAGTAAATGGTGATGGTTTCTGTGTAACGTCGAACTAATAATGAGTTGCTTGCTCCATTTTCTTTTACTGATCACATTTGTAGTGGCCTAATGTCACAAGATTCCTCGTGCCTTAACGCGCTGCTGAGTAGATTTGTATTTGCTTTGGTAGGCTATGCATAGTTCATTGTTAGTTTCTTCGCTTGTTCTTGTTTATAGATTTTTTGTCGATGGTTTGAATGAGTATACTATCAAACACATCCGATTTCTTTTGTTAGAACGCGTTCTGCTTAAGACGTGATGAATTGCTATATCACAGAAGTACTTAGCACTGTCTGTGTGTTCTTTTAGTTGTCACATTTGATACTTTGTTCCATTAATTCCCGTTAACAACTTAGTAATCGAAACTTGAAACTAGTTGAAGCTTGTGGACTGTAGACCGTAGACCTGTAGGAATGTTTGAAACTCCGATGTGATAACTCGAAACTAGTTGAAGCTTGTGGACTGTAGACTGTAGACCTGTAGGAGTGATTGAAACTCCGATGTGATGTTCTCTCGGACATCACATCGGAGTTTCAAACTTGAGTAGTTAAGATGAATTTGAATTCTTGAAAGTCATAAAAGTTGGTTGTGATGTCAAAAGTTTTGACAATTTGTTCCAAATAGGGCATCAATTATTCCTAAATATTTATGTAACGAATACTTTGGAGTGCTTGTGGACGCTCTCTAATGAATATCATGTCTTTCCATTGGAGTATAGAGACGTCTTCATGGGACATCAATGATCTTGATACCGATGTCTAAAGCGTGATGGACCGAGTTAAATCATTCCATATAAGGCATCAATTAAGTGGTAAATGGTAGGATTTATTACTAAAAATGTTTATGTAACGAGTATTGCGTACACTCTACCCTCCCCAAACCCCACTTTGTGGGAATACACTGGATATGTTGTTGTTGTTGTGTAACAAATACTATGGAGTACTTGTGGACGCTCCCTATTGAGTACCATGTATTTTCATTGAAGTAGAGTCGTCTTCGTTGGACATCTACATTCTTGATGGTAATGTCCAAAGTGTGACAGACCGAGTCAAAATTTTCAAATATGACATCAATTAAGTGGTAAATGTTCGTTGAAGTAGAGTCGTCTTCATGGGACATCAATTTGCTTGATGACGATGTCTAAAGCGTGACTGACTGAGTCAAATTGTTCCAAATATGGCATCAATTAAGTGGTAAATGAAGGATTCTTTTCCTAAATATTTCTGTAACGAGTACTTTGGTGTGCGTGAGAACGCTCTCTAATGAGTACCATACACTTCATTGAAGTAGAGTCGTCTTCATGGGAAATTTACCAAGTCAAATTGTTCTAGATACATCAATTAAGTGATATATGGCAAAATTTATTCCTAAATATTTTTGTAACGAACACTTTGGAATGCTAGTGAACACTCTCTAATGAGTACCATGTATTTTCATTGAAGTAGAGTCGTCTTCATGGTGCATCAATATTCTTGATGACGATGTCCAAAGCATGATGGACCAAGTCAAATCGTTCCACATACATCAATTAAGTGGTAAGTGAAGGCTTCTTTTCCTAAATATTTTTGTGACGAATACTTTGGAGTAATGGTGAACGTTATCTAACGAGTACCATGTATTTTTCATTGAAGTAAATTCGTTTTCTTGGTGCATCAATATTATTGATAACGATGTCCAAAGCATGATGGACCAAGTCAAATCGTTCCAAATACACCAATTAAGTGGTAATGAAGGCTTCTTTTCCTAAATATTTATGTAACTAATACTTTGGAGTAATGGTGAACGCTATCTAACGAGTACCATGCATTTTTCGTTGAAGTAGAGTCGTTTTAATGGGACATCAATTATTTGATGGCGATGTCCATAGCGCGACGGACCGACAAATTGAATGGAGAAGAAAATATGAATATTCAGCCACTCAACGTGGACATCTTCATAGCCTCACATTATTCTTCCTCGTATTTATTGTTTTTTCAACGCATCAACACTATAAGATAACGGAACATAATGGGTACCCAAAAATACTTATTAATGTATAATATATTAACGTAATTTGATGTAGACACCGGATATACATAAGATGCGTATGCCCAAGTGAGAGACTGAGGCTGAGATGGTTCGGACATGTGAAAAAGAGATGTTCGGATGCCCCAGTGCAGAGGTGTGAGAGACTGGCAATGGATGGTTTCAAGAGAGCTAGAGGTAGGCCGAAAAAGTAACGAGAGAGATGATTAGAAAGGACATAGCACAATTTCAGCTTACCGAGGACATAACTTTAAATAGGAGGGTTGGAGGACGCACATTAGGGTAGAGAGTTAGTAGGGATCAATGTTTTGTCTTGTTGTCCACCATACTATTAATTATAGTATTGCTCTGGTAGTTTCTTGTCCTTCGATTTCTGTTATTATTTGTTGGTGCTTATACTTCGACTATCATAGTACTGTGTCGTAGTTCCTGCCCTGTTAATATCTGCTATATTTGTTATTTTCTGCTATTTCCTATACGCTTGTTACTTTTTTGGACTGCTTTGAACGATCTTTCTTGAGCCAAGGGTCTATCAGAAACAACCTATCTACCTTTTCCTCCCAAAATCTTTAAAATTGTCTCCTGTGAATTGAGCCACGTCTAGATCAATGACAAAACCTTGTGAAAAACAACCATATACATGGATCATACCAAATTAAGATTTTAATATTTTATTGAATGAAATTGCTCAAGCTATATCTCAATTCATGAGAATGCTAATATAGATACCAAACATCGGGCGGAAACGAAAAAAAGAGAGGAACACTACACACAAAGTATATGTATGTATGCATATCAAACAAAGTGAAAAGATCCCTATAAACTGTGTGGATAAGAGGCCACAGAAAGGATAAAAGCAACCTTTGCAAGGAATAGAGCCTTTAATGCTTTAACACTATAAGTCTTTTTTTTTCTATTTAACTATCAACTACAAGCCCAACGTCCACGAGGTAGGGGTAAGGTCAACGTACCTCTACCCTTCGCAGACTCCACTTGTAGAATTACACTGGATATGTTATTGTTGTTGTTGTTGTCAACTACATGCCCAACTGCTGATGCCACCTATGCGTTTCAAAAGGCCGTCCATAGGTATTGACAGGGGCGGAGCCAGGTAGGGCCAAGGGATTCATTCAACCCCCTTCGACGAAAAATTACATTGTTAACACATGGTTAAAATTGTCTTTATGAATATATAGTAAAAGTTGAATCACCTTAGATTCTTCGTGTGTTTACTTCTTCATATTTTGAATCCCTTTAGTGAAAATCCTGGCTCCGCGACCGGGTATCGAGCACAGTAAGATGATTTTGTACATATGTACAATGATGAAGAAGCATATAATAATGATGATGATCAGAATAGGAGAAGGCACAAGATGAAGGCACAGAAGAGAAAGATGGATAATCTGTTAAGAGACTTGTCCACTTGCATTTCTTGCCTTCTCATTCTAGAGCTACCGCCTCCCCGGATTGGGTAAGAGCTTGCGTCTGAGCCCCCCAACATCCTCGCGAGGAACATTTCACTAAACATCACGACCATTGGGCTGAATAACCGAGTCATTGCAGTGCCTCCGAAGCTAGATGGAGCTATAGCTGCATAGCCACCAAAAGCGTGGGGGAAGAATTGCTGGTGATGAATCGAGGGTTGTGGATAATACAAAGACGTGTGATGTAGTTGTTGATGAACGTTAGAAGTCGGAGGTGATGATGTATTAACTTGTGTGGTTGTTGTCCAAATGGCTTGAGGCCTGCGAGGTACGACCACATCAACTTGGGACTCGTTGGATCCACATTCTGCTGCTGATGTCCCGCGGCCATATAGAGGTACCAGTGAGGAGTTTGAGATGTGAGATTTGCAGACCGGACACTTTGGTGTCTCTTCTGATCCCGGGGCAGAGTTCTCAACTTGAAGCCATTGGTAAATGCAAGGCCAGCAGTAGAGGTGACCGCAGAGGGTGACAACAGGATCGTGTGCTGAATCAAGACAAATGTTGCAATCGAAACATCCCATCATATTTCCAGAGTTCGCCGTTGGAACTGGAACTGAGTTCCTCTTCTTTAGGGAAATGTCTTCATCAGATCCAAAACTGATAATAGGTTCACCAAACGATTGTTCTACAGCCATGCAATCTGTAAAAAAGAGAAAAAGAAAATCACAAATCAATAATCTACCTGACCATATTTCTTCGAAAATCATCTAAGAAACCCACATGAAAGTAAAGAGCTGATATTCATATATGATTATGGTCTATGTTACGAAAACCTTTCCATTTGCCTCCACATACCTAAGTTACACGACTACATCGTACACATATGGCATAAGTTAGTTTACGTAACGTAGGCAGTACTTAAGCATAGTCTATGCTCTGTAACTAGGAAAGGCACCGTATGCAGGAATAAGATATCCTTACCAGCATAGCTACGCCTACGTGATATGTACAAAATGGGACTAATAACCTTCGAGAAACGTGAAACCAAATTGGTGAATTGATCATTTGGAAGACGAAAAATTGACTATAAATCAGGGAAAGCATCTACTTGTTTTGCCTTTTTTTTTTCGATCTCTTTGAGCTTCAAAATAGAATGTTCGAGATAATTTTCAGCTTTGGTCACAAAAGGACATGATATATTGCAAACAGAAGACTTCCCAAGAAACCAGAATAGCAGCAAGGCAGAATTTTAAGCATAAGTTTCCCAATGTATACTCAAACAGAAGCACAAAGACGTTAGTTTAAATAATAATGAAAGAACCACGAGTAAGACTTCCCAATAAAACGTAAATGCACCTCACATATTTCCCATTATAAAAGAGATATCAAGAACCAACAACAAGAACAAACACATTGTAGTCCCATAAGCACGGTTTGGGAAAGGGTATAGTATACGCAAACCTTACCCCTACCTCGAGAAGGTAGAGAGGCTGTTTCCGAACATTTAAAAAATTTCAGAATTCTTCAAACTATTAACATTGTTTAGATTGAATTCATTATCATATTTTCATTCTAATTTTGGGGTTAAATTTTTGCTTTTGGGATTGGAGGGTGGGGATTTCGGGGTAAAGAAAGTCACAGAGAAGTGTAGAAAAGGAGAAGAAGCCTGTGTGGCCAAGCTTCTAAAATCAGCTTATTTTGAATAATGCTTATTTCAAAAGTACTATACAAAAAAGCACTTTTGGTGAGAAGCAATTTGTGTTTGGCCAATAAATTTGAAAAATACTTTTGAGCAGCAATTAGTGTTTGGACAAGCTTTTTAAAAGTGCTTTTAAGTGTATTTTAATCAACAGTGTTTTTCAAAAAAAATGCTTTTGGGGAGAAATTACTTTTTTTAGCTTCTCAAAAACAGCTTCTGCTTCTCCCCAGAAGCACTTATTTTCTCCCAAAAGCTGAGCCAAACACCTTAATTTTTTAAAATAAGCACTGTTGAAAAAAAAAAAGTATTTTTGGCAAAAAATAAGCTTAGCCAAACAGGCTAGAAAAGCCAAAAGGGAACTTTTTTTTTGATGACCGTGGTATCCGGGCCAGCTTTCACGCATCTCGACTAATTCCATGGGATACCTGCCACCTCCCACCAGCAACAGGTATCGGATAACTTTGTCCACCAAGGCTAGAACAGATGAGAACTTTTCTAACATTAGAAATGTTCCATCAAGCCAATTATCAAATTGCAAATCCACATTTTCTATTCCTTGACCCTGGTAGGAAAAAAACTTATTGGAAAAACATTAAAGGGAAGCCCGATGCAGCGGGAGCCGGGGAAGGGCCCGACCACAAGGGTCTATTGTACGCAGTCTTACCTTGCATTCTGCAAGAGGTTGTTTCCAAGGCTTGAACCCGTGACCTCATGATCACATGACAACAACTTTACCAGTTACATCAAGGTCCCCTTTATTGGAAAAACATTGTCTCAGCAAATGAACAAAATAGCAGTGTAATTGTGTTTTTTTTTTGTCTGTGCTGGGATCTAATTCCCACATTTATCCTATGCACGCAATACAAAAACACTTAGTCGAATCCATTTCTTTCCAATTACTATAAAATTTATCTTTTAAGCCAAATTATACATTCTCTAAAACAACTAAAATTCTCTATATAAGACGTGGTATCCGAGCCAGTTGCTCGCACCTCAACTATTTCACCTCCTACCTCCTATCAACACAAATACCAGGTAACTCCGCCTACCAAGGATTAGACAAATGGATTACTAAAAAAATTTATCTTTTAAGCTAAATTATACATTCTCTAAAACAACTAAAATTCTCTATATAAGACGTGGTATCCGAGCCATCTGCTCGCACCTCAACTATTTCACCTCCTACCTCCTATCAGCACAAATACCAGGTAACTTCGCCTATCAATGATTAGACAAATGGAAAAAAAAATCATTGTGTTTTTGGATCTAATTCTCACATTTATCCTATGCATTATATGAAACTTCATTCACATTGCACTCTCTTCTTATATACAAATAAAAAAATCAACAGAAAAATAAAAAAAAATTATTAAAAAAAACAGAATATTAACAGAGCACAATGCGAATATTACCGGTGCGTCGGAGGACGGAAGAGTATGAACGGCGATTGAATCGCAACGGCGAATATCTGGAAGAAACGGTGTCGTTGGGAGAAAATTGAAGGAAGAAAAATGGAGAAGAGCAATGAATTGGGCGTGAATTTATAAACAGTTAAAATGTTTTCTCAACCGCAAATATAAGGAGAAAAAGGAGGGAGGCGCGTGTTGGCATTGTTCTACACGCGCTTGGAACGGTTCGTTTTTTTAAAATTTCGATAGTTTGAGGCCTGATTATCAAACATACCGATAGTTTGAATATTTATAAACGTAGCAAAGTTTCTGAAATTCACTATGTATTAGTGATATAATAATTCGATCTATTTTAGTGATACAATACTAGATACATATCGCCTTGGATCGGTTCTACACGCGCTTGGATTGGTTCGTTTTTTAAATTTCTGAAATAATGATAGTATGAGGCTTACCTACCAAACATAGTGATAGTTTGAATAATTGTAAACGTAGCAAAGTTTCTGAAATTCATTCTATATTAGTGATACAATAACAGATACTAAACAAATTGTTGTATCAGAGTGAATTGATGAATAATTAATACAAAGCGAATTGATATATCACGCGCATGAATTGGTTTGTTTTTTAAATATTTCTGAAACAATTATAGTTTAAGGCCTGATTACCAAACATACCGAAAGTTTGGATAATTGTAGACGTAGCAAAGTTTCTTAAATTCAAATGTATTAATGATACAATAACAAATAAATTGTTGATCAGAGTGAAATGATGAATAACTGATACGAAGAATTGATGTATCACTGATATAGAGCGAATTTTAAAACCTATTATTTGCTTGATACATGACAAATTTTAGAAACTCTCGCTATGTTTGATAAACATAGTGTATAATTTTGTCTGATTTAGTAATTATCCCTTTTTATTTTGCGTCCAATTCGGGTACATGCATTAAAGTCCAGCTAAATCTGATTTCATGCTGAAAAATAATATATTGGGGGTTAAAACACTCTCTAACAAATGTGACTTTATACATAAGATTCGAACTCAAACTTCTAATTAAGAAGGAAGGAGTGGTTATCACTCCACGACAATAAAATTGGTGGATTGATTTCTTGTACCGACGATCAAACATTCATTTGTCCATAGATTTTGGATTCAAATATTTGTTTGACCATTAAATTTGATCAGATTTTGAAAATTCGATCTTCAAATATTCTCAAGTTCCCAAAAACTGACATGTAGGATTCATATTAGATTATTTATATAGATTAAATGATTTTTTAAAATACAAATATAGAGTTTGAGCCAAAGCTCCGGAGTTTCCGGTTAAAAGCAAACCTGATAGCCATCTTATACAATGACAAACGTAGAGTTCATTTCACAAGGATTAACCATTTGGATATCTGTGTTGTTTGGACTCTCCAAAAATATTCTCAAACCCATGTCGAAAACAATAACATACCCAATATATTCCCACAAAATGGAGTCTGGAGAGGATAGAATGTAAAGATGTTTCCAATAGACCTCTGACTCAAAACAAAAAATGACCAGAAAAAGACGTACAAGAAATATAGACAATAAACGAAAATAATAGATAGTCGCAAAACGATACTACAACACAATAATACTACAATCGAACTACACGATCTTGAACCCGTGTTGAATCATCAAAAAATGCACTACTTTTAAAAGATTCGATTCCCACCCGTCAACAATTTTGAAGAGTCCGAGCAACGTAATCGAATATTACTTCAGTTATGATGACTGAAAAGTAAGAGGAAACATAGCTCCATAATCTATACAGGAACATTTTCAGGTTTATTAAGTTCATATTCTAGCTATGTTCTGAAGGCAAAAATAGAATATACATAAAGAAAATTAAACATCAAAAAATTCTTACAAGGCGTATAGATACGCGCACGCCATTCTACTACAAGAACTTTTCGATGCTGGTGGACAGTGTTGTTTTGGGAACCGCGCCAATCACCGTGTCTTTCTTCTCTCCGTTTTTGAAAATCATGACGGTTGGGATACTTCGGATGCCATATTCGGTTGCAGTGGAGGGGCTTTCATCTGTATTCAGCTGGAAGAATTTGAACTTGCCTGCGTATTCCTGTGCTAGTTCGTTAATGATAGGGTGGATCATTTTGCACGGACCACACCATGGAGCCCAAAATTCAACCAGGACGGGTAATTCAGACTCGATCACGAGTGATTTCCATGTCTTATCGGTAACAGCAGCCGCTGCATTTTCCATAAATCATGTTACACAAAGACAGAAGCTGATAAATCATGTAAGTTCTGCAGAAGCAATGCCTTTAGGAGCAAATCATGTTCTGAGTCAGGCTAATATCAAAACAACCTTAAAATACGAAATTTACAACCCGAGATATCTGATTCATCAAATATCTTAATATCCTATTCAGTCTGAAGCCAAAGGTAGGGGTAAGATCTGCGTACACCTCATTTTATGAGATCACACTGGGTATGTTGTTAGTTGTTAGTTAGTCAGAAGCCAAAAGAGCAAATTTTACAACATGTGATCTCATTTTTCCAACTAAGGATAAATTTGGATGCTAGTGCAATCCCTATAAAGGGCAGGATGGTGCACAGAGTATTCCACGTTTACGTAGGATCCAGGGAAGGATTGCACCTAAAAAAGGGTGTGATGTAGACAGCCTACCCTGACACCAAGGGTCAGTGGCTGATTCCATGACTCAAACTTGTGACCTATAAGTCACACGGAGACAACTTTATCGTTGCTCCAAGGCCCCCCCTTCTAGTGCAATCCGTATACTTGCGTAAAATCACAAAAATGCTTCCCACTTAACTGAAGAATGAAGCCTCTGCAATACGCATTCCCAACATCTGAAGTAATCACAAGGTTAAGGAAATGGAACACTTGCATCTATGTTGCTTGGACTTTTCAAAAATGATGCCGTACCCGTGTTGAATTCTTCAAATAGCACTATGTTTGGAGGATTCGACATGCACCCAACAGTACTTTTGAAGGGTTCGAATAATGTAGACTTACATAACATATTGCATAATTGCTTTTACTCAAGAGGTAAAGTACTCATAGGCATCTGAAAGTTGACATACAAGCTTGAGACGGTACAACCTTCTATGTTGTTCCAAAGCATACCAAATCATGAATAATCAACATGTAAGCTATTGAGTATAATTGAATTTTAAGAAGGTCAGTGATTAACAAATTCCAGGCAAAATATCATAGAGGCCCTTAGATGCCTTTTGACAAACAACTTAGGCTTGATTACATACTTCAATTTGTTCGCTACGAAATTGTTGATGACCAAGCATCCCATAGTTATTTCACCTCGGAAAGACACCAAAAGTAAAAGTGAAGAAGACAATTTAAAAAAAAGCTGCAGCTGCAAGGACGGGTCTGGAAGAAGGGGGGAAAAGAGCTTGACCAGGGACTTGTATAGGCAGAGAGTTATTTTGTACACTTAGCAGATAGTTGTGACATGGTGAAGTTATGCAGGAAAGATTGTATCCAATCTTTATTCTTCTACTAGGGATGTGTCCTTGCTAGTAGGTAGGTGTGTTGTGTGTTGGGGTCCGTGCTAGTAGTCGTAATGCTACATGTGTAGTATCTGGTTCTTGAAGTTTTGGTAAGGTTTGGTGTTCCGGGTAGATGGATTGTCGTATTATTTTGTGGTAGTCTTGTTTCTGTTACTTATTTGTTGTTTTTGCTACCTATTGTTTCCTGTTTTCTTATATTATTGTCCTTTTCTAGTCTGTTTTTATTTTGAGTCGAGGGTCTATCGGAAAACAACCTCTCTATCTTACTTCTGAGGTAGTGATATGGACTGCGTACACTCTACCTATTGTTTCCTGTTTTCTTATATTATTGTCCTTTTCTAGACTGTTTTTATTTTGAGCCGAGGGTCTATCGGAAACAACCTTCTCTACCTCACTTCTGAGGTAGTGATATGGACTGCGTATACTCTATCCTCCCCAGACCCCACTTTGTGGGAATACACTGGGTATGTTGTTGTTGTTGTTCTTTCTTTTACTTAGCTGATCCTCATTTCTAGTTATGGATATTTAACGCAACGTGTCACATGAACCATGGATGAAGTTCAAGCGCTTTAACAATATGAACTAATTAAGAACCCAAATGATACCTCCTCAAAAGTTTAAGAGCCTACTATTTTGTTGGTTCAGAGTATATTTAGCAGTAAATACTTAGACAGAATGAGAGATATGTTGCCACTCATTTTAGAAATAATCCACTTCGTCAATTGACATTCATTTAATTTTATTTTTGATGACCGTGGTGTCCGGATCAGCTTTCGCGCACCTCGACTAAATCCACGAGATACCTGCCACCTCTCACCAGCAACAGGTACTAGGTAACTCTGTCCACCAAGGCTAGAACAGATGGGAAGAATCACCTAGTGTTTTTTTGTCTCAATTGGGATTTGAACCTGAGACCTCGGGCCTCAAGGCTCTTTAACCCACTTCATTGACCACTAGATCACACTCTTGGGTGCTTCGTCAATTGACAGTCTACTCACGGTTTTCCAGACAAACTCTAATTTCATTCAGAAAGCAGAACAGGTAGAGAACTAGATATTTGCAGAAATGATAACACGCAAACAGGCTCTTGCATCCATTGCCAAACTATTAATGAAGAATGACGGCAAGCTTTTGCATTCTGCTTTTATCCTTAACGAAATGATTTATAGCCACACAAATATTTATGACTTATTTTACTTCATTCCTTCACTCTTACTTGTCTACATGTCTATTTTACTTGTTCAGTTTAGAAAATTAAAAGTCTATGTTATTTCTAATTTATACTTCCTCCGTCCCAAATTATATGAAGTAGTTTGACTTGACACGGAGTTTGAGTCTAAGAAAGAAAGAAAGATTTTTGGAATTTGTAGTCAAAAGACTCAAAACTATAAAAATAAAAAATAAAAAATAAGAAAATGGAGAGAGCAGTCGAATTAGGGGAAGGAGGAGAGAGAAAACACACCTTGAAGAGCTGTTTCCTGAGCTTCACACACAATTCGTCCACCACTACGGCGAACGGATTCCGAACGTGACCTGAAGGCGGCGGTGACCGGCGACCGACTAATCTGCAGTACCTTAAGTCCTCTGAACTGAGAAAAATTAACCGCGGCGGAGGAGAAGCGACGGCCGGAGACCGACGAAGAAGAATCGGCAATCGGAACCAAACGCGCCGACGAGTAAACGGAGGCGCGTGGAACTGCAATGGTTTCCAACACACCGGCCATTGAAATAGTTAGAGAGAGAAAGATATAGAGAGAGAGAGAGACCTGATATTTTTTTTTTTCTACAGAGAAATGTGAAGAGAGAGAGAGAATACGAATATGCGTTCGTTGATAAATGGGGGATCATGAGGCTCAGGCTTTCACGTGGGAAAAATACATATGGTTTTTTTTTTTATTAAATTAAATTTTTTTTGACAAAATATTTTAAAATATCTTCAAAATTTACTGACAAAGGATCGTGATGGAGTAGTGAGTACTCATTCATCCTTAACCACAGGTTTCGAGTTCGAGTCCCTCTGGGTACGAAGTTGCCTTTGTTAGAGAGCGTTTTACCATCCAATATGGGACTCTTCAGCGCGAATCTGGATATAGTAGTTGAGCTGCTTCAATGCGGGTATCGAACACCAGGTGAAAAATCAAACAAAAAAAATCGGATTATTAGGAGTCGTCTGGTACAAAGAATGAGATAAGTAGGAATATTTCATTTGGGTTGTGATATTTCGTGAGAATTTGGTGGCAGGATTAGAATTTTTACTAAGGGAGTTTAAAATATAAAAAGTAAACACACAAAGAGGCTAAATATTATACTATATATACGTAAAAAAAATAAAAATAATCATATATAAACAATGTAATTTTCTGCCGAGAGGGTTTCAGATGAACTCCCTGGACCCTTGCTAGCTCCGTCATGAGACTATTTTATCCTACTTTTCACGTGTGATAGTAATTTCACTATTTTAGTACAAATAATGGGATACCCCACACCAAATATGAGATAAAATTAATCTCGAATTTTAATATTGAGTTCTGTTTTTTGTTTGGTGAAATTTCGTCATGGATGAGTGGAGCTCATGCTATCACGTGATTCCCACGTGACTTTTAATATGGCTCCAAAATTTATATTTTCGTGGGTACAATGTTTTTTCATAGAATAATATCTTCTAGTATGATTTTATCTTTCTGTATTTTGTTTGTCGCATTATCGAATATATTATTTTAATCAAATTATTCCATATGACATATTTCCTCCGTCTCAAAATACTTATTATGTTTTGTTTTTTCGAGAGTTAAACTATTTAAGATTGTATTTTTTTAAAAACTATATTGATATAAGAAGAATTGCAGCTTATAGTACTTTTCGTATAGCTTTTAAATATATTAATATTCAAATATCAAATAAATTCGATCGAAAACATCCTCTCTATCTCACCTCTGAAGTAGTGGTACGAACTACGTACACTCTAGACTCTACTTTGTGAAAATGCACTGAGTATATTATTGTTGTTGTTTAAAATATCAAATTAATCTGTTTTGGTAATTAGTATCGTGCCGAGGGTCTATCACAAACAACCTTATCCTATAGGAGTAAGATCTGTCAACACCCTCTCAAAAATCCACTTATGAAATTACACTAGATATATTATTATGACTTAATCTAATTTAAGTTCAAAAATTAATCAATTTATATATTCTAGTGCAACATATTTTCTACGCAAAAAATTTGTTCTACTATGGACATACACAGATAGGGGTATATACTTACCCGCACCGGGGTTAACACCAAATCAATAAATACATGACTGACACGTGTCTTTACAAATATGGTTATCACTAAACCATAGTTAATAAATAAATACACATAAATTAACAGTAAAACATGAAAGAATAAGAATACACAACTTGCCACAACAAATGAATACCTAAGTGAAACACACTTTTCAAATAACTCTACAATATGAACTATTTGCAGGATTTATACAGCAAGTTCAGTTCCTGTTTCTTTTTTCTTCACAGAAGTTAACTCTGAGAGATAATTGACGTGACAAGAGGGAGTTGCTCAGATGGTAAGCACCCCTCACTTCCAATCCGAAGGCTGTGAGTTTGAGTCACCAAGGGAGCAAAAAAGGATGGGAGCTCCTGGGGAGGGGTAAAAAAAGAGAGATAATCGAGGCGCAAATTGAAACCAAAGAACTCAACTCCACCTTTATAGCTATATAGGAGTCATATTTAAGTCATCAAAATAACTCATTTTGCTCTAAGCCAAGTTCCTCGCACGCATGAACTGCTCTATCTTCTCTACATCTTCGGGGGTGTCAACACCGTGAGCCTCGTGGTCAACTTTTATCACCTTCAGAAAAAATGAGATCCATGCAGTTATATAACAATCACGAGACTATTTCCTCAGGAATTTCTTTTATAACCGTGGTGCCCGGGCCAAAGAACAATCACGAGAGGAAAAGCAAACCAATTAGCTCGAATAGAACAAATTAATAGATAAAGGCTGCAACATTTGCAGCATATTCGATATTCTTGTTAACCTTTCCAACAATTTTTCTTCTGTTTTGTTTGATTAACTATAGTTCATCTAGAAATATGTTTCCCTAGTCATTTTTTAAATAACCATGGTGCCCGGGCCAACTTGTCCGCATCTTAACTAAATCCACGGATACCTCCTACTTCCCACCAACATAGGTACCGGGAAACTCCGTCCACTAAAGCTTGGATAAATGGGAAGAAATCACCTAATGTTTTAAATTTGAACCTGAGACCTCATGGTTCTCAACCCAGTCATTCAAACACCGATATTCGGCAAAGAAATGTACAAATTGAGGGTATGTTACCTTCATTTTGTATCCATTCTCAAGGACTTTTAGCTGTTCAAGATCTTCTTCTAGTTGCAATGGTGTTGGTGTCAGCTCTGGATATATTTTCAGGAACTTTGTATCGTAACTCTAGAATGAAATAAGAGGACACTGTTATCATTCAGCCATATAAAGTTACGGAGAAAAACTAGTTGATAGGTGCACCAAAATTGAAATACTTGATACCTGGATCCCGAGGTGCAGCAAGTAAGGAAACTGCGGATTAACCTTGCCTGACCTGAATGTTTGCAAAAGTTGATCAGGTTCTATAACAGAAGATATAAACGGCCACCGCAAAAGGCTTTTAATAGAAAAGACGGACTAACTTGTTATGAGGGATAAGCCCTCGTGAAAAATATATTGCATAACCACGATTGTCAACCACACATTTTACGCGATTTGGATCAAATGCATCCTCAGGTTTCAAAGATGTCACAGCAGTGCTAAAGACCGCATCTGGTGCAGCCTGCAGGAATCATAGAGTAATGTTATTAGTTATTTAAACCCAATCAACAAGTGACTACATGCAGTCTCCAATGAAACTAACTCCAACGTATAACAACAATTCGTATCATCATTAAGCAAAAACAAGAAAAAATTACCTGCAGGGCTTTGACAATGCCATCTATTATTTCAGGTTCAATAAGAGGTTCATCTCCTTGTATATTAACAACGATGTCATACTTCTTACCAAGCTTTTGAAGAGCTTCATTACAACGCTCAGTTCCTACAGATTAACAACTAAGCATCAGGCTATCAGCTATTCACAAACTGAAATTCTAGAAGTTGAAAAGAGAGTATTGAGAAAATAAATGGCATTGTGTTTACCATTTCTACATGATTCAGCAGTCATTATCACTTCAGCACCAAAACCCCGACAGCACTCTGCAATCTTTTCATCATCTGTTGCCACAACTGTCAAACAGGGAACCATATTAGCACCTGCAATAACCCTCTTCCAAAACCGCACGCATGCACTTCCTTTTTTTTTTTGGGTGGAAAGGTGTTGGATATGGGAAGGAAAAGTAGGCTTGGTTATAGAGGCAGTCAAGCCAAGTGAATGGATACATACCAACTTGATCCAATGTTTCAGCAAGCTTTGCCCTTTCCCATGTTCTCTGCCATTAAGATTTTGAATATGGTGAGAGTGTCAGTTTCTTGTAGCAAAAAATGATGATAATAACACTCCGTCTTTGATCAACGTTTACCAAGGTAAATGGAAAACGAGAAAAATAGGAGGGATATGGTAAATAAATACCAAAAAATTACAACTTTCTTCCCTGGCAATATCAGATCCCTTAATTTAATCATTCAAAGCAAATTAAGAATTAATCAGGACTGAAATCATTCTCAAGTATTTATGTGAAAAGAGATGATTCTGTCATAACAAACCTATGCTTCGTTTGCTCAGTGTTCTGTTCTTACTTGACAAATTACTGCTTCATTTTATCCATTGATACATTGATAGCGGATTAAGTGGTAATCTTATACTATACCCAAGTGCCGAGATACTTAAGTATGGTATCCTACAACTGAACATCCAGCTACCCATATAATGAAGGGAAGAAGCCCATCCCCGGAGCGATGCACCGTAGAATCATTAATATTCACGAAATCTACTAGTATTCTCAGATCTCTACCAGAGACGAGGAATCAACTCTCACTAAGGGGTTGTTTGCTAGGTGGTTAGAATTATGCAGGTATTAGTAATGCATGTATTAGTTATGCAAGTATTAGCTATTTCATCTTCTACCCCGCATAAGATAATACACTAAGGGGCCGTTTGGTAGCTGGTTAGAGTTATGCAGGTATTAGTAATGTAGGGATTAGTTATGAGGAAATTTATTTATTATTTATGCAGGGATTAGTTATACATGTATTACTTATTCCATCTTCTATCCTGCATAATATAATACATAGATTCCCTCATAACTTATACATGTACTCCCTCCGTTTCAATTTGTTTGACCTACTTTCTATTTTAGTCCGTTTCAAAAAGAATGACCCTTTCCCTTTTTAGTAACTTTTTAATTTCAACTTTCCACATGGCATGTTTTAGACCACAAGATTAAAGGGCATTTTGGTACATTACACATATCTTTAATTTAAGACCACAAGATTCAAAAGTCTTCTTTATTTTCTTAAACTCCGTGCCAAGTCAAAACAGGTCAATCAATTTGAAACGGAGGGAGTATTAGTTATGCGGGTTTCTAAATTGCAAACCAAACGCCATATTAATTTTATACATAAATAATTTACCTTCTAACCAGCTACCAAACGTGGTATTACTTATGCAGAATTTAATACATGTATAACTCACTTCTAAACCAGCTACCAAACGACTCCTAATTCCCTCATAACTTATCCATGTATTAGTTATGCGAGTTTCTAAATTTGCAAACCAAAAGTAGTACACTATTAATTTTTTATACATGAATAACTTACTTCCTGACTAGCTACCAAACGGTTGTATAACGAAACTAATACATGAATCAGTTACCTCTTTACTAGCTATCAAACGAGCCCTAATTGTTGCTCAAACACAAACTGCTTGGCACAAAAAGCACTTTTTCAAAATAAGTGGATCTTAGAAGCCAAACATGCTATAAATCAGGGAGAAAGCATGCAGGGGATTTCCATAATTTGAATTTGGAATAAGTACCTGGATCATGGGTTTACCCAGGATTTGAACGAGTGGTTTCCCTTGAAACCGGGTAGAAGCATAACGGGCGGGTATAATACCTATGACCCGACTCCGACTCCGAAACTTGGTGGATCGGCGGCCAAGGTAAGCTCGAGCGCCGAGTGCTACGGCTAATGCAGCTCCAACAGCTAAGCCGTGAAGGATCCATGATTTTGTTGAGCTTGAACTAGATGATGAAGATGAAGAGCTACAGATCTGCATTTGTTATGTGTTGTGAAATCACAATTGAAAATTGTCGGTGTTGATTCCGTTGTGAGTCACTTTATATGTTGTGGAGTGATAGTCGGGTTCGAGTGAGTCGCCTTCGTTAGGGAGCGTTTTACCATCAATGTGGTTGTGAGACTTCTTGGTGTGAACTCGGACCAATGCAGATACCAGACGCCAATAGAAAATCAAAAAAGAAAAAATTGATCGGTGGCTACCTGAATAGTACATGTGATATACCTTTTCTTTTTTCCAAAAAAAAAAGAATGTTGTTAAGCATTAAGAGTCGTTTGACAGCTAATTAGAATTATAGAGGTATCAATAATGCAGATATTGCTCGTAAGGGCATGGTTGAGTGATTGAGAGGTCCCACAAATAATACAGATGGGATTGAATTCAGCCTCCGTCTGCCGCTCAGTCATGAGCTCGTCGCATGAGGCTTGCCTAATGCGATCGGACAGAGATTGCGACAAAGTTTGTGGATTTCCCTGGGGTTGGTTCCAAAAAAATAATACATATATTAGTTATGAGAATTTCTAAATTACAAATCAAACATGGATAACTGATTTCCTATAACTAGCTACCAAATGTTATATAACTTAAGACATAAATTAATACATGAATAAATTGCTTTTTTGCTAGCTATTAAACGATCCCTAAGGGTTCATCCGAAGCTAGTAACTTTTGACTCAATTCGTATATAAATGTATTACATGGCTTTTTTACTTCCATTATTTCTTTTTTCAAAACTGCTTTGAATTGCTTTGCCTTGGACGAAGAGTCAATTTGAAATGATCTCTCTATATGTGATAAGAGTAACAAATAGTCATTTATCCTTAATCAGAGGTCTCTAGTTCGAACCCAATATATAAATCGCCTTTGTTAAAAAGTGTTTTATCCCAATTTGTAACTTGCCAAGGCAAATCTGGGTTTAGAACCAAATGCATGTACTAGACACCGGATGGAAACCAACAAAAACAAAAAAAAACAACGAAAGATATTCTATAATTTGTCAAAATGTGCTTTCGAAATACTTACCTACACAACTACGCAACTGATCCACCAACTCTCTCAAACTACATTTGGCACACATTTGGTTTTAGGACTGCATCAACTAAACAAACAGAATGATCAAATGGCATTTTTGGATTATGTCTTCTATCTTCACACTAAACAGAATAGTCTTACAACAGTTTTTTCCTTTCGAATTACAGCAGCAGCAGTTTACTCTTGTCAAAATTGGCAATGTTACAACACTGAAGATGATCTGCATCGCTTCGTATCAAAAACCCTTGTTTTCAATATGAAATTCCAACGCAGTTTCACCTGATACCGAAGCTCACACGTCAATACTGTAGCTAAAGAACTTCGCTGTATGGAGTTGCGACGTATAAATGCTGCATCTCCAGTGATGTATCAGTATAATTACGGCAAGGTTACTCATGTTCTGACCATCTGATGTAGGTTAAATATCATGTAGGTGAATTCTTACCATTATAAATATTTGATGTTCTTATCACCATCTATTATGTTTCCAATGCTTCTTTGAACTCTTCTCTTTCCTTGAGGAATTCTCTTCATCTCTGACATTACTGCTATGCCCGTTTTCCTTCACCTTCTTTGATGACTGTTTTTCCTTTGACGTTTTCCTCTTCTTTCCTGAGGATTGAGCACCACCATCCTCTGCAATCCCATTTCCTCGGGGGAGTGCTTCTTCATCGTCATCGTTTAATTTCCAGTTACAATAAATCTCCTGCTGGTCGTCACCATACTGCTGGAGTCCCTCACCAGCGCCTGGAAGCAAGTTATTAAAAGTCACTTCCCCATTAGATCCTCCTTTCCTTTCCACTAGTATTTCATCTGGTCTAATTATTGTGCCAAGAATACTCCTGTTGGGACCAAGCGCATATATTGCTTTTGCGTTTGTCAATGTCGTGAAAGCCATTGCAAAAGCAGATCTGACCTGCACCAATACAAACAAGAACCTCAGAATGTAGCTCCAGAGCGAGCAAGAAGCAACAGGACCAATTCAACGTAAACAAGTAACAACCAAAATAATTGAGAGCTAGAGTATTTTTTATTGGAGTAGGTGATAAAACTACTCTATGATCTCCATCTTTCATAAACAAAAGCTGAGCAAATATCAGAAAAGATCACATCAAAATCAGGATCTGCATCTAGACTTCTATTTCAAACATTTCTTTTTTGGATAACCAAGAAACCCCCATGGGCATGTGGCGCACGGTTCGAAACTCAGTAAGTAATGGCTCTGCCCCTCTAACCTTCTCCACTTAAATACCAAGCTTTTGTCTGCAGCAAGGTTCGAAGTTCTAGACCAAAGTCCGGGGGGCACAGCAAACTTATATGATAATACATGCTTCTAGACAACAAGCTGCCTGTTAAATACCAATGTGCATGACAAGGGAAACATGCAAAATTCACAATCACTGGAACTCATAAATATTGCTAGACAAAGCAGCTTCTTATATCGCCCCAAAAAAGTTAAGCAATCTTATTGATGTGGTGCAATGCCTCTCATACGATTTATGATGAAAATGGATAAAAAGAAGAGCAGAATCTGAAATCATGTAGTATTCACCTGAAAATAATTGAAGGAACTCTTTCCTATGTCATTTTCTGGTGTCTGCAATCACATGAAAAAAACTAGTTTAGTAATTTGTTAATAATGTAAACAACCTTCAAAAGAAAAAGGTACTCAGTTACTAAATTCCAAATATAAGGTTCACACAACAAATAATACACAAAAAAGTAGGGGACATAATCCTTCTCTTCATTGATCCACAAGAAAATAAGACCGACCGAAATAACTGACACCATAGTCAAGCTTAAAAAGCATAAAATTAAATAGGGTATCTATAACTAATATAAATAGGAAAAGAAAGAATGGAAGAACAGAGTTCTCTGTGATATTCAGAAAGACCCTAGGGAAATGTGAACATCACAGATAAAAGAGAGGTAACCTGTGGATCCTCGATGGAGATAAGAGATTGTTTTCCTTTAATTGAGAACCTGAAAACAAAAAGAAGGCAACAAAATAAAATTACCCAACAGATAAAAAATTTCTTAAAGTAAAACACTTATATGACTTGAAATATATCAAAATTTTATACCCTTTGCTACTCTTCAGGAAGAAGGTACCTTCTCCATTACAAGATACACCAACATCAGATGTATTTAATTTGCGTCCATAAATATCAAAGAAATTAACCTAAATCAAAACATATGAGCACAAGTGAGCAACTTGCCCTGAATAATACGAAGCTGTAGGGTAATTCTGCAATAGAAAGTCCCAATAAGCTGAAATAACAGAAAAGAAGGGAAAGGAGAAGGAATAAAAGCAAACAGATATAACAGATCAGGAGAACCGAAAAAAGGTAGTCGCTCAGCTTAAGAATTATGTCTTGAATCAAAGATTAAAAAGGAAAGAAGGGGGCACACGACACAAGCAAGACGAAATGCACAACCTGTTGTGCACTCCACAAAAGCTAAAACTTCCCCTTTCTCTTGATTGCTTCTGAAAAGAGGAAACTTTCTTTAGAAACCTTTTTAGTGCAAGAACTAAATGTCTTAGACTGATAATAATTAGAGCTGTAGAGTCCTTCTCCTATAAATATAAGTGTTACGGCTTTGGTTTAATCAACTTCATATTGTTCCCAAACTTCTGCCTTTTGGCTTTGATCTTTTTTCACAGACATCCAGGAATCTGCTTGAACAACCTCTTAAGTATTTATTTCTTAGTTCTCCCAGAAAAACTAAGATTTAAAGAAGAGTCGAGGTAAAAAATTTGTCCCTCGCACTCGTCTGCATTAGTTGGTAGTAGGGTCAAAATAATCTTCTCCCCAATGGCAATAATTGCAGCAACAATTGGAAGAGATCAAAAGAAATTACTAGCAAGCAAATAGACACTTCTAGTAAAGCATAAAACAGATTAAGATTCAAGCTAAAATCCAGGAAGCTAGGTGGAATAATCTGGGAGAAAGGTCTTTCTAGAAAAGCGAAAAGGCAGTCGGGATTCTGGACTACCTATGATGTTCTCCAGGCGAAGATCCGGTTTAGATCTCACTCAACCCTTTTCAGTAGTGTTCAAGAACAACACAAATTCTTGATGATTTTGATTTTGATTTTGATTTTTGAGATGAGAAGCAAGGCCAAATAAGGCAGTTGTTGTTGAACAAGACAGCCCTAAATTATCACATTGGAACTTTGAAAGAGGAGATCTGTGTATTAGCAAGGAACATATAAAGCTAAAATATTTCAATATGGTTTAGAAGTTCAGCACATGCATACACTCATACAGGTGCTATGGCTTTGTATTTATAAGAAGTTAGAGAACTTTGCCTTAGGCTTTCATCTTCTCTGAGAAAGACCTTTATTTGCTACAATTATCCCCTATAAGGATATTTCTCTTTTGCCCCTCTAAGAAACTAAAGCTTTGATTCTTTTACCCCGTTCTCCCACCAGCATCATGACCATTCTCTTCAAAGACAACAACATTGTTGTGTCATTTTAGGTAGAGCATTGATTTCTTTGAAAACTTTCAAGAGATACAAATTCGAAGGAGACATACCAAAAGAATTCCCAAATTCTGCTCCGCAGAAGCTTGGCCATTTCGATGATTCTGGAAAACGAATGACATAGCATAGACCAAATAATCAAAACAAGGTAAAACACAAAATGCACATTGGTGACAACTAGTTTTACATGACAATTTAGCACATCACAACAATATCCCACACGGAGGAAGTTTATTTTGAAGTATCAAAGAGTGGTATGCTCAAAAGACTCAATCTTTCCTCCTTTTTTACAGTAGTTAAAACAAAAGTGATGAACAGTAGAAATTTGGTCAAACCAAAAACAGAAGCCTAGGCAATCTTTTCCAGATGGATGATGTATCAAAGGCAAAGGAAATAGGAATTAGAACAGACATCCGTAGTAGCTCAAATCTCCATTCCTTTCCCATCTCAACCTATGTCTTCTATTAGATATAATTAAGTTTTTCAAATCTTAATGTCAAACTGACGGAAAAGGCCAATGCTACTTGATAAAATTAAAGATAACATGCTTGAGTTGTCTCATCTCAGAAACTTGTTTTAATCCATACTCCTTCAATCCCAAATAGAATTTCCACCTTTCTTTCATGCGAAAAACAGAGCAGCAGTATTATCCTGCCACATGTATATAGCAAGTGAAAGGGAAGGGTCGGCATAGTTGAGAAAGGATATAGCACCAGTGAAACATTAAGTGTAACACCAACAAGAGGGTCTTTTTCTAAGTGAGAATAACTAGAGGACTGCCATGAAACTAATATTTCAGTTAGTTACACCACTATTTCACTCGATTAACTAATTGTGAGACCATAAATTCCTATTATTCAACACAAATACATGACCAGTCATAATTTACCATTCACACTATTAGAACATATGATTGAGTTGATTCACCTGCAACATTGCTATGAGCATTACAAGCAGTGCATAGGATCCAATCCCACCAGTATAAACCTGCAATATAAGAAGACCAGAAGTCAAAGCAGAAAACATCAAAACCTTATCATCCTCAAGCAACCTTAACATGTTTTAAGCATGTCTCTGCCGAAACTTAGCAACTTGGATGTATTCTGTTTTTTGACGCATGTCTCTGCAGACAGTTAGCAACTTGAATATATCAGAAGACATTAAGAATGTTTTACCTCATTTAACTCTCTCTGTTGCAAGAACACTTTCAAAATCAAGCATAATGGTCGCAGAGGGGGCCAGCTAGACATAGCATCCTATAGAAGTTTGCAAAAACAAGTTCATCAGACGCAGTTAATTTCTACATCAGTAGATTTTCACTATTCAGCGAGTGGATACATCGGCACAAACCTTAATAAATTCAGCAGCTTTGGGTCCATTTTCCACATCAAAGCTGTGGCCACAGAACAGAAAATTATAAATATAAAGTTAACTAAATAATTTGTATGTTGAGCAAAGTGATATCAAGACAACTTTGTGTCCACCAATAGAAACTTATCTTCAAAATACAAACTCAATGCATCCCTCCAGTCACCCTACTCTAGCATGTCCAAGTCATCAACCTACTAAAAATATTATAGCAGTTGGGAAAATTCGACACCACTATCCCATTTAGCTCACTGAACCTCTGTTTTATTGAGATGAGCCATGGCAATTACTTCGTTGATAGAACAAGCAACTCGGACAGAATTTACGCCTCCACTTCCTTCCAATACCCCCCCTTTCCCCATCAAAATATACCCTTTCCCAGAGCTGTGTATTATTCATTTTATACCAAGAAATCAACTGACGCAAAATTTCATCTGTTTGATTCTTTCTTTCTTTTCTCCTTTTTACTTGTACTCTTCAGTCGTTTTTGGTTTTAAGGGTTAAGGGATTCTCGATTTTCTGGTCGGGTTCCTGGCTTTAATAAAAAGAAAAGGAGTATATATAGCATGCTAGGGCTTGCCTTAAATTTGGGAAGCTCCCACTAGGCTACTACAGCCAAGAAGAGAAGCAGCGACAGCAACACTGCATTTTTCTTTCTCAGATCTCATTCACACTGTCGCATCTCAGGCAGTCACTACTTGGTCTTCCTTCTTCCTCTCTCTTTCCTCCTAACTTGCATTTTCTTCTTGATGTCTTCAGGTTTCCACTTTTGGTCTATAATTCCATCTCTAAAATTTGTGTCAAAACTGCTAACTACAAATTCCTGACACCTAGACCTAGGCATGTGGTCATATTGTAGGGTTCTGCAAAGGTTAGGTAAATTCTCGTCTTTTAACCACACGTGCTCTTCAGTCAATATCAGACTTAGTCATTTGAGTTCAAAAGGTTGGTAGTCTTGTTTGCATAGTAAGTACTTGGCTGAACTTCAAAGGAAGCTGCTATAAAAAAATGAGGTATATCAAAGCGATTTCCAGTTGCAAAGGGTGAGGAATGGATCGTCATAGGTTTTTTCTCTAACTTCCAAGAAGTGTACAAGGAGAGAGATTGGTCAACTCTCCATTTAATTTTGTTGGTTTGTTAAGATAAGAACTAAAGTCTAATGGACAAATTAACAATCAAATGCACCAAGTGAGAAACTCAATCCAAAAAAAAGAAAGAAAAGAATACAAGGAAAAGGATTAGCCCAAAACACAAAAATGAATTACATCATAAAATATGTGGAATTATTTGAATTGGATACTGATGAAACCAGAAACCAAGTGTGGAGAAGCTGAAAGCAAAAGTCAACTCTACATATGCACACATCCGCTGATCAACAAGTAGGGGCAAGACAATTTGCAGCAAGAGATCAAATGGAAGAAGTTATAGCTAATGCAAAATATAGCTTTTTAGCTATGATTTCGGGATAAAGATGAGACAAATAAACATCAGCAATATGAAACTATCTTCTACAAACTCATAATATTGTCAGAATCCCATAAAACTAGTGCATAATCGAACCTTATATTGGGCATAAAGAAGAACCGAACCTTATGTCAAATGAAATGCCACTTTTCTTCTCCACAAATTTTATTATTGGCACACGAGCCTTTGAAATCACCTAATTCGGAGAAGTACATAAAATTCCAGATTGTAAGTTCTTGTTGCAGAAATCTATCATGGGGGTTAGGGGGGCGAACACGAAAAAAGATGTTTCTCGTTGATAGATCACAGGGTCACGTGATGAACCTGTATCTTCTTTGCAACTCCTTTCTGTGAGAGAGCTCTGGAAAGAGCTTGTAACCCAAGTTGAGGACTTCTAATTTCTGACCCTAAAATCACCAGCTGTATTTCAAAGAATAGCTCATTACTTTTATTGTAACTTGAATCATTTTTGCTTCTACACCACAACCAACCAACAAATAATATATGCCTGTGAAAAGATCTAGTAGTTGTTGAGGGCTAGTAGTTGTTGCTGCTGTTGTTGTTGTTTGTTTTGTTGATATAAAAGGTATTGAGTGGTAGTTGTTATTAGTATTATTATTAAGGAAAGGATTACAATTTAGCTCAAGTTTTGAGAAGAAGCTGCAGCACTATAGAGAGAAACTTTAAGGAAAATATATTGTTACCGAGAAAGAAAATCTGAAATTTACTTGAAAAAAAAAATAGAGTGAGCTTACATCAACATCACTAGTGGGAAGATAAAGCCCTGTCTTGAATGATCCGAAGACCTCTGGCTGGAAAAAGAATTAAAAGGAACTTTAATACAGTGAAACAATTAGCTTCTGTACATCACAAACAGTAATGTGCTATATAAGGATGGGATGGGAATGGCAAGAGTGAGCACAGACCTTGCAATTGGGCCAGATGTATTTGATAACATTAAAAACACATTCTATTGCTTCATTACGAGATGCTTGCTCCTCCGGTGTAGGTGATAAAAACTCACAAAAATCTATTATCTCTGCAAATATCACAGACAGCAAGTTTAAGCAAATTTAGCTGCAAAGTTGTAAGGTAAAAAATATGAACTTTGTACATAAGTAAATTTAAATTTGCGCACACACGTGTGTGTTTACTATACAGGCATATATACATAATCCAGACATGAGCAAGTTTACAACAATTTTTTGTTTTTGATAACTATAGTGTTCGGGCCAACTTGCACACACCTCGAGACTAATTCCACGGGATACATGACACCTCCCACCAGCAACAGCAACAGGTACCAGGTACTAACAATTTACAACAAATTTAAATATGCACATGTGTGTGTTTACCATACAAGCATATATTCATAATCCCCACATGAGCAAGTTTACAGCAATTTTTTTTTTTTTTTTTTTTGATAACTATGCTGTTCGGACCAGCATTGACGCCGAGACTAATTTCACGTGATACCTGTCACCTCCCACCAGCAACCAGTTTACAACAAAGTTTTTCTTTTTCTTATTCCTATGGTGTCCGGGCCAGCTTGATCACTGCCACCTCCCACTAGCAACAGGTACCGGGTAACAGTTTACAACAAATCTTTTCTTTTTCTGATAACTATGGTGTCCTGGCCAGCTTGCGTGCACCTCGACTAATTCCACGTGATACTTGCCACCTCCCACCAACAATAGGTACCAACCAACCGTTTACAACAATTTTTTTCTTTTTTCTAATAACTATGGTGTTCGAGCTAGCTTGAGCTCAACTCAACTAATTCCAAGGGATACTTGTCACCTCCCATCAGCAACTAGTTTACAACAAAGTTTTTCTTTTTCTTATTACTATGGTGTCCAGGCAAGCTCGATCACTGCCACCTCCCACCAACAACATGTACCATGTAACAGCTTACAAAAAATCTTTTCTTTTCCTTATAACTATGGTGTCCCGACCAGCTTGCGTGCAACTCGACTAATTCCATGTCATACCTGCCACCTCCCACCAACAGGTGCCAGGTAACCGTTTACAACAATTTTTTCTTGTTCTAATAACTACGGTGTCCGGCCCTACGCGACCTCGACTAATTCCATTGATACCTGCCACCTTCCACCAAGAAATTTTTTCTTTTTCTAATAACTATGGTGTCCGGGCAAGCTCGACAAATTCCCTGTGATACTTGCCAGCAACAAGTACCATGTAATCGTTTACAACAATATTTTTCTTTTTCTTACAACTATGGTGTCCGTGCCAGCTCGACCTCAACTTATTTCACGTGATACCTGCCCCCTCCCACCAGCAACAGGTACTAGGTAACAGTTTATAGCAAATTTTTTTCTTTTTCTTATGGTGTCCGGGTCAGCTTGCGTGCACCTTGACTAATTCCACGTGATACCTGCCACCTCCCACCAACAACAGATACCAGGTAACCATTTACAACAAAAAAAAAATTATTTTTCTAATAACTATGGTGTTTGGGCCAGCTTGAGCCCCACTCAACTAATTCCAAGGGAATCCTGTCACCTCCCACCAGCAACAGGTACCAGTACCATGTAACAGTTTACAGCATACATAGACATATAATTCTTAGAAATTATGACCAGAAGAACAACGAAAACCAAAAAACGGCGTCGTTTCTACCTTTGTGAAGCTGTAGCATAGGACTCTTAAACCTACAATTAGCACGAAACCAATTGCCTTCAATTCCTTTCGCCGTTTCCTTAACCGTCAACGGAGTATCAGTAGCAGTAGCAGTAGCATCCACCACCGGCGTTAAAACGGAACTGTCATTCAATTCACCGGCGTCATCTCCGTCGAGGTCGAGTGAGAAGTAATCCGGCGCGGCGGTTTCCGGTGAAGGACACTGGAGAGTAGATTGAGAAATCTCGTTACGGAATACGACGTAGGGTTCATCTTCGCCGTCGTCGGAGAAGGATGAGGACGGAGGTGGGTGGTCGGCGGCGGCGGAGAGAGGGCGGAGAGTTTCGTACAAAATGCCCTCAACTTCTTCCATTGGTACTGTGGAAATCCGCACAACGTCACGGTCGTGGAATTTACTTGGACCGGTTTTAGGGCTTTACTACGCTCCCCGTCCTAATTTACGTAGCACCTTTCGAATTTCGAAATTTAAACGAGTCTATATTTGATCTTCATTTATATAGTACTTTTTACTTAATTTTCAAATATATAAATTTTATTTCAAAAAATTTGAAGATTTTATGCTCAAATTTACAGTCAAACTTTTAAACGATTTGACTCTCAAGAAACAAAAAGTGTCACATAAATTGAGATAGAAGGTGTATCATTTTTTTTTTGTTCTTTTAGTTTCCTTTTATTAATTCGATTCACATCGCATAAGGATGGTAAAATTAACTCATAAAAATATGATTGAACAAATTCGAGCAAGTGAGGATTTATCTTGAAAGGTTTCATAGTAAAATTAACTCATAAAAATACAATTCGCCTTGCGTTTATTTTTAATTTCCAAATCGGTGTTCGATGCTCACTTTGAGACCTCCAACTAATTTAGATTTATATCGCTTAAGGTCAATATTAGCTCAAAAACATGATTTGTCTAATCCTAACCGACTAAACATATCAAAAATTAAGTAGCGAAAACATATATAACACGTTAACTGAAGCAAAGAAAACAATAAGTAATAATAAAATCAAAGAAAAGGATAGTAAGAGAATAGTAATAACAATACTGATAAAGGAACTAGACAACGCTCAACTGGCTATTAATCTTCGACCTCCGTATCTTCTTATCTAGGTCATGTCCTCGATAAGTTGTACCAGCCAACCATTCACACCTTCTAACTAGATATTTGTGCATCTTCTTTTAACATGTCTGAACCATCTCAATCTCGTCTCCTTCATCTTGTTTACCATGAAGGTCACTACTATATCCATCTCAACATCATCATTTTCGATACTCTCATTAGTCATAATAAGTAACATTAGCCAAATGTAACACTAAGACTGATTAATGATCCATCCATTTGCTAACTCAATCACTTCTAATTAACCCATTCAAATTTTGCCTCGTCTGCATAGTACGAATCTAAATTAACCGAGCCAGTTGATTTTGCATACCAGATAATTATACAAAGAGAGAGCGAGAGAAAACACGAATAAAAAGCCTATATAAATTATAGTAGCTGAATCTATACATATCATAAATCAGATGAACAAATCATTCATCATCATTCTCTAATGAGTTCTACTCTTGCTGTTTTATGAACTCACAAAAACAGCATTAATATGAAGCTAATAATGTACTATAGTGTACCCAAACTAAAGTTGAACTAGTTGGTCAACATTAGTCTCAATTCTACCTATTTTCAAGAATTCAATGTCAGCACCTTTCTACACCATCCTCATATACGGGTCAACAGAAGAAATAGCTCGCGGTGTTCGCAGGAACAACGGGGGCTACTCCAGTCCCTCCTCTCTGTGCCAAGTGAAGAAACGTGTCGCAATCCTTAGCACCAATCTCTTTCAATGTATCTATAACTGTCTTGATGAACCCGGCTAAAGAAGCCTTGAAAGTCGGTGAGCAGCTTTTGTCGCCCTCATCAACGTCCTGAACACCACCCCGGACAAGGCTACCTACTTGAGCACCATCCGAATATGCTTGACAAGCCACGAGAATATTTTGAGCACTTTGAAAGAAATGCCCTAATACAAAATCCTCAAAATGCTGCAGCAACAAGCACGATTGGAATTAGTAGTTGCTTTAGAACCACAAGCATGAATAACAACATACCCAGTGTAGTCCCACAAGTGGGGTCCCCTGGTAGTGTGTATGCAGCCTTACCCCTACCTTGTGTTGTGAAGGTAGAGAGGCTGTTTCCAATGGACCCTCGGCCAAACAATATGAAGTCGAGAAATAGTCATGAAGCATAACAGAAGAACCTATTTTGGTAATAGATGGTTAAGAACCATTGACGAAGATCACAGCAGAAAAACAATTTAAGAAAATATGGATACCTTTGGTGGCCGCCTCATGGAAAAGACCATTGTTTTCAGATTTAAAATGAAAGTGTTCTCATTATACCGCAGTGAGCTTTCATCCCCTCTGGCTGTCCCGCCCGAGTTTGCATAACCAGGCTCATTGAAATAGGGCTTTGTATTTAAAATTAGCCCCTGTATGGACACCAAAACTTGTAACATAGTAGACGCACGAGGGATCCATTTCTCCTTCCCTTTGCCAGTCCAAGTGTTAAGAAGACTCAGGCAGACTTTTCCACAGTTATACAAATTAGGATTGATTCGAAGACCAAAGGAATGGTAGTGCACAAGCTGGAAACAATAGGTTGGGAGGTGTTAGGCGTAAGGTCGAAAAGGATAAAGTAGTACAGTACTCAGAGTCTCAGACAAAGTGAGACACATACCGGCGGAACATTGGGATAGTTGCTTGGAAAGAAAACATCAAAGAAGTAAAGGCCATCATGATATGGAGTTCCATCAGCACCCATGATAACTGCTCTCAACAGATCCATTCTTGATTCGTACACCCTGACAAATATTGTATCTGCTCAATAAAAGATGACAAGATCAGTGCGTGGTTAAAGAAAATTGCAAAAAGCATGTGTTATAACTAAATGGAAGGCTGAGATATTCAGACTTCCACGACTAGACAGAATTTCTAGGCTTTCGTATGTTAAATTTCAATGGCTCGATGAAAAAAGAAAATCATAACACATCATGTGAAACTTTGCTTGTATACCAGGCAGATCTTTCTCCAGTATCTTCCATTCATCCTGTATTTTCTTAGCCCAATTCTTAGAAGCCTGCAATAGAATGAGATATATCATAAGATGATGAAGCCAAAATTAGTTGAAATTATTTGAAATTTTACTTAGAAGTTAGAATAAACTAACCAGTTTCCCTGAAGAAGCCTGCTTAGCATAGAAATGGTCTGAATGATCCTCAACGGTATCAAATTTTTTGAAAAGACGGAATTTCTTCAGAATTTCACCTAAATTTCCAGGTTGTTCTCCATTACAAGCCGGTCCCGAAGGAACTGAAGGACTTCCTGCAATTGTTGCACTTTCATGCAAACTCTGAGGGAAATAGTTCATAGCTCCTGATGCATGAGTACCTCCTGCTGAAATCGGAGTGGTTTGATTAAGTGATAAATTCGTCCAACCAGACACTGGAGATCCCACGGGAAAATTTGGGAAATAAGGCCCGCTAGGAGTAGATTGGTTGTACCAACCAGAGGCTGTAGCATCGGATGAACCTAATTTCTTTCCATAATGAGAAAATAATTCGTTATACAATTGAGATGGGTTATTCCAATCAAAAGAGGCTGCAGCACCGGATGAATGGAATTTCTTTCTAGAATGGGAAGACGACTGTTTTTCTGCCCCAGATGAGAGGATCTTTGAACTACTTACTCCCTCGGAACTCTTCCCATTTGAACTTCCGATGACTAATTGTCCCTCCTTGCCTAAAGCAGGTCCCGGGGATGACCAAGACGACCCAAACTGTGTAGGCTGACCAACAAGAGTCGAGCTGCTAAATGAAGTGGACTGGTCCTTTACTGCCCCAGAGACATCTCTTCCTGAAGTACTTGTAGTGGTTGACACCATTTGTTCTTTAAGGGGACCAGGCATCCATGGGATTTGAGCCTCAACTCCAGTGGGAATATCCATGTTATCAAAATGTGATTGCAAAAGAGCATAGTCGTCGTCATACACAAAGTCATCATAATACATGAACGTGTGCTCATCAGCTCCATAAAGTACATCAGAACCAAAATCATCTATAATAACTGGATTATTAGATGCTGAAAGGCAATTCTTTTTTGAAGGCTGAACCCCATCTACTGGTCCACTATTACCTGAACTACCATTACCAACCAAAATATCCTGCAAGAGAGGCAATTGACAAAATTAGACCTCCAAAAAAGGAAAGCATAGAAGACGAACAAGAAACGAACCAGTATTTTGACAAGAGTGCATTGGCAATCTCTGATTACCTTCCCCTTGCCACTAAATTTTACATTTCCATCAGAGCGCTTAACATCACTACAATCTTCTTCCACGTCAACATCTATTATTTCATGGAAAACAACCTACAAATAATACATTAGCACTAGTATCACAGCCAACAATAATGTTACAAGGAAAAAGGAATCAAATCAAAACAACAATGCTTGTCTTGTCAATAAAACCAAACTTCCAGCAGAATCTCCTGCAAATTTGGACTAAAAAGCATACACACACATTCAATTAACAGAAGAAATGTCAAGAGAGGTTAACTAATCTGAGGGACTCTAGTCCTTCCTCATTTTTTTCTATTTTCCTGAAGAGGCAGGCACTCATACATGGAAAAAGATTTCTATCGTAGGAAAAAGAAACTTCTATTCAGTTGAAAAGAAAAACTATATGCAGGTATTTGTTCCCTTGTTAGTTGCTATATTTTCTTCACTGTTTCCTTCTTCTTTGTACCTGGATTTGCTGCACTTGAGCCAAGGGTCTTTCGGAAACAGCCTCTCTACCTCCCCGAGGTAATGAAAAGGTCTACGTACGCTCTACCCTCCCAGACCTCACTTGTGGGATTTCACTGGGTATGTTGTTGTTTGTGTTAAGAGGATTATGGTAATGCCAAACCTAATTTGTAGATACTTTTACAAAAAAAAAATGAAAAATAGTACAAGAGTACCTACTACCTCCTACTAGCGCAAAGTACCAAGTAACCTTTTCCTTTTTTTGATAACCATGGCGTCTAGCTTGCGCGCACCTCGACTAATTCTACAGGATACATGCCACCTCCCACCAGCAAAAGCTACCGGATAACTTTATCCACCAAGGCTAGGACAAATGGGAAGAAATAGCCTCGTATTTTTGTCTTCGCTGAAATTTGAACATGCGACCTCATGGTTCTCAATCCACTTCATTCACCATAATGCAGAGTGTCCCATTTAATTTTCTCACTTATTTTCACCAATGTTCAAGACTCTAGTTTGCGCCATAGTGAATACATCTGAGTATGGAGTACTATTCCATTGTGTAGATCATTGGTTTTCTAGGTAGAAAGGCATAGTAGGATATTTGAAGGTGTAACAGATTATATTTTACTTGTATGAAATTCAGATTATCCAGGACTTAATACTATTGGAACGAAAACAAGTAACTGATGCGGGAGATGCAAAAGAATCGCGTAACCAATATGGGAGATATCCTGGGACTTATGGGTGCCTTACAGAATTAGGAGACGTGTACCTCATTTATACTGCGAGTGGAAATGTTCTTGTACAACTGAGAGTTAAACATCAAGAGGGCCATACAAAAGTTGGACTTGGATACAAGTTCTTCCAGAAAATCTTTGATTTCTTGGGAGGGACGATGGGAGATAAAATGACATGGAGCGGGCATTAACACACTTCATTTGACTATTCCTAATAAAAAACGATCTGCAAAGCCAAAAGCTTTGAGAATGCAATATTCAGCTCTGTCATCATGTCATGCACAATTACCAAATCAAACCAAATAAGCCAAGAAAAAACAGTAAACTGTACATTGAAGCAAAATGTGAAGCAGCAAGATGATTCAAAGAGGCCATTAACATATATTATAGCTGAAAGCGCGCTAGCAAAAGGTAATCAATCAATTTCAGAAACAAAAAAAAACGCAAAGAGATAAGATCCTGGATCAAAAAGAACATAATTTTATACCTCCTTTTGCTTAAGAGACTTAGATTTCGAACTCCAATTGATAGGTCGCGAAATTTCTACTACCTCAGCATCAATTGAACTCCCACCTGGAAACACTCTTTTCCTGCGCATCAATAGTACTATCCATCACAAATAGCTGAGAAAATGCTTAAATAAAGACCAAAAACATGATCAACTGGGTCTGTGTTTAACTTGTTCAATATCACAGACATCCAAAACACTTTAAAATAACAAGAAATCATCAATTCTGTACTTTGTGTTCAATAACATCAAAATCACATACCCCCAAACAAAAAAAGGCAGCCCGGTGCACTAAAGCTCCCGTTATGTGCGGGGTCCGGAGAAGGGCCGGACCACAAGGGTCTATTCTGCACAGCCTTACCCTACATTTCTGCAAGAGGTTGTTTCCACGGCTTGAACTCATAGCAACAACATTACCAGTTACACCAGACTCCCAAACACTTAAAAAAATATGACAAGAAATCATCAATTCTGTACTTTGAATTCAATAACACCAAAATCACAGACCCCAAATACTTGAATTCAATACCATCAAATCACAAAACCTCCCCAAATATACTTAAAGATTTCTTTTTTCCTTTTCAAAAAACACAATACAATCATCAACCTCAGGAACACCATAATAACATCTAAAAATAGCTTAGTCTAAGTGCATAAACCAATACACGCCCGTTATAATTCTCTTTTTTCCCCTAAAAAGTCATCAACTGGGTCATCTTTTTTTCTGATAACCGTGCCAGCAGCTCGACTAATTTCACAAGATAACTGTCGCCTCCCACATCAACTGAGACTATCTTCTTTTCTAATAACTGTGCCAACACCTCAACTAATTCCACGGGATACTTATCACCTCCCACCATACACGAGATACCTATCAACTCTCACCATCAACTGGGTCATTCTTTTTTTTTTTGATACAACTCCCACAATCAACTGGGTCATTTTCTTTCTTTTCTTGATAACCGCGAAATCCAGACCAACTTGCAAGCACCTCGACTAACTTACACGAGATACCTGTCACCTCTCACCATCAAATGGGTCATATTTTTATTTATTTTTGATAATCATGCTAACACCTCGACTAGTTTCACGGAATACCTATCACCTCCCACCATCAAATGGGTCATCTTTTTCCTTGACAACAGGGCCAACACCTCAACTAGTTACACGGATACCTACCACCTCTCACCGGCAACTGGGTCTATCTTTTTTTTTCTCACAACAGGGTCAGCACCTTAACTAATTCCACGAGACACCTATCACCTCCGACCATCAACTGGGTCATCTTTCTTTCTTTTTCGATAACCTATCAGCACCTACACTAAATTCACGAGATACCTCTCGCCTCCCACCATCAAATGGGTCATTTTTTTTTATAATCATGCTAACACCTCGACTAATTCCACGAGATACCTGACAACTCCCACCCTCAACTGGTTCATCTTTTACATGTAAATCAAACCAATCAAAAACTCTACACACACAACAAAAAAAAAACTTTCTGATATCTGTGCTAACACCTCAACTAATTCTACGGAATACCTATCACCTCCCACCATCAACTGGGTCATTCTTTTTTTTTGATAACTGTGCCAGCACCTTGACTAATACCACGGATACCTATCACCTCCCACCATCAAATGGGTCATCTTTTTTTCTGACAACTATGCTAACACCTCAACTAATTCCACGAGATACATGACAACTCCCACCATCAACTGGTTCATCTTTTACATGTAAATCAATCCAATCAAAAAACACACACAAAAACTTTCTGATAATTGTGTTAACACCTCAACTAATTCTACGGAATACCTATCACCTCCCACCATCAAATGGGTCATCTTTTTTTGCTGACAACTATGCTAACACCTCAACTAATTTCACGAGATAAACTCCACCTCACACCCTCAACTGGTTCATCTTTCACATGTAAATCAATCCAATCAAAAAACACACATAAAAAACACAACTTTCTGAAAGTAAAAAAGACAATAAAAAGAAAATGATCAAGTGGGGTTTACTTGGAATTCTCAGAGACGTATCGTTTGGTCTCCATGGATCGATTGAAAAAAAGAGGCGATTTTTAGGTCTTTGGCTAATTAAATTCCACAGTTTTCCATCGCTGCAAAAAAAAATCTTCTATATAGATATATATATAGAAAAATTGATTTGCTATGTTCCGTCTGTTCAGTGGATTCTATATTTAAAAATCAAGAAGAGAGAGAGAGAGAGGAAAAAAAAATATTGTGAACTTTTTTTTTTTTGGGTTCCAATGAGTTTATTAGCTTTATGACTCATTCTTCCCGCCTGGTTAAGTAGCCAAGTACCTCCCCCCTACCCCCACCCCCACCCCAACATGGTATTTTCTTGTATGATGATGGAATGTTGAATCGAGGGTCTATCGGAGATAGTCTTTTTGTTGCATGAAGGCAGAGGATAAGATTTGCGTATATTTTATTTTTTTGAAACTCCATTTGTGATATTATATTGAGTATGTTGTTATTGTTGTGTTTTGTATGATGGGTTTTTTTTTTCGGACTCCATTTTTTGTTCGGGTGGACTCAACTTGGTATTTTCTTCTTTTTTTTTTCCTCGGGATGAATTTTGTATGATGGAATTTTGAATCGAGGGTCTATAGGAGACAGTCTTTCTGTCGCATGAAGGCAGAGGATAAGGTTTGCGTATATTTTATTTTTTTCAAACTCCACTTGTGATATTATACTGAGTACGTTGTTGTTGTTGTTGTTGTGTTTTGTATGACGGGTTTTTTTTCGGACTCCAGTTTTTGTCCAGGTGAATTTTGTATGATTGAATTTCGAATAAAAAAATTATCGAAAACATATATTTATTCCACAAAAGTACAGATAAGGTTTGTATATATCTTTATCTTTTTTCATACCTGTTTGTGACATTATACTTAATATGTTATTGTTGTTGTTGTCTTTTGTATGACGGATTTTTCAAATTAAAACAATCATTTTTTTGACGTAGTCATTTTATTTTTTGAGTTTTTTGATCTGGTATTTGATATTCGCATTGGAGTATGATTAATTCGGATACGCGTCGCATAGGATCTATTCGAGAAAAATGCTTCCTACCATGATTTTTTTTTATACCCAGGGCTCATTTCCCATTCAGTGTTCGATATCTGCATTGGAGTTCTCTTAATTCGAATTCGTATCGCCTAGAACCTATTAGGGAGGAAATGCTTCCTACCCAGAATTTTTTTATACCTAGGGCTCGATTCCTATCAGGTGTTCAATATTCACATTGGAGTCCGATTAATTCAAATTCGTGTCGTGTAGGAAATGTTGGGTAGAAAATACTTCTTACCAAGATTTTTTCTATATTCAGGGCTCGGTTTTCATCCGATATCCGATATTTGCATTGAAGTCCGATTAATTTGAATTCACACTAATCTATTTAGGGAGAAGTGTTTCCTACAATGAATTTTTTCATAATCAAAACTCGAAATCGAAACCTCTAATTAAGCGAGGAGCCACCCTATCTGATCCACCCCATCCTTTGGTGGTTGTAGTCATTTTTTATTAATTATATCATGTCAACTCTTAAGGTTGCTTCATTGTTTAATTAAAAGTTGGACATTATTGTTAATCTTTAATGTTAAAAAGACACATCAGAAAATATTTGATTTGCTAATATCATATTTAATATTTAATAAATATTTTTTTGACTCGTTAATCAAACATTGAAAAACATTTTTAGTGCATTTTCCAAAAAATGATTGTCACCATATTGAATACTCACTTATTTGGTTGTTGATAAATATTTATTTACTTCATTTTTGGGCTTAATTATTTTTTTAATCGCAATTATTCAACTCTTAATATCATAGTACTGTTTAACTCACAATTAAATATTATTATTAATATTTGCTAATAAAAGATTCCATCTTTACAGTATTAGTGTTCAATTTTTCTAATAGTATTATCAATATTTAATAAACTTTTTTTTCATAAAAATATTTTTCAACTCATTAACCAAATATCGAAAAATGTATTCGGCAAAAAATAATTGCGAAAAAATACAACAACAATATATTCAGTGTAAATGATCGTAAAAAGATATCATTTTCGAAAAAAATGACTTTCATCATATTAAACACACTCTTAAAGTGATAACCATCGATGCGTTGGAGAGATCATTTCTTTATGGACAAAATTCACAAAGTCTCTTTTTCATAAAATTACATGTACCACACATATTCAAGGAGTGAGATAGTAATTACTTTTACTTCAAACTTTACTTGTAACAAGTAATAACTAAAATTTGTTGCTCCCTGAATCAACACACCAATTTTTTTTCATAAAATTTCTAAAAAAATACTTTGTGGACAAAATTCACAAAGTCTCCATTTCATAAAATTACATGTACCACACTTATTCAAGACGTGTGAGATAGTAACTACTTTTACTTCAAACTTTACTTTTCATTTCAAAGAAAAGTTTATAACAACTAAAATTTCATGCTCCATAAATCAACACACCACTATTTTTCATAAAGTTTTTTTTAAAAAATACTTTGTGGACAGTCTCCTTTTCATAAAATTACATGTAACACATGTATTCAAGGCGTGAGATAGTAACTACTTTTACTTCAAACTTTACTTTCATTTCAAAGGAAAGTTTGTAACAACTAAAATTTGTTGCTCTCTAAATCAACACACCAATTTTTTTCGTAAAATTTTAAAAAAATATACTTTGTGGACAAAATCCACAAAATCTCCTTTTTATAAAATTACATGTACCACATGTATTCAAGGCGCGTGAGATACTCCTTCCGTACCTAAATAAGTGATCAGTTTAGGTTGAGCAGACCCCTTAAGAAATTTCTCATTCCTAGAAAATAAAAAGTGTTTTTACTACCTTACCCTAATTAAATTTTATTATACATTTATGTGATCTTTTCTAATTAATAGTTTTTGGTTATCTAAAAAGGGTAAATTTAAAAGAATATGATCAATTTTATTCTTGAAAGCCTAAATGCTCACTTATTTAGGAACAAAATAAAAGGCAAAATAATCACTTATTTAGGAACGGAGGGAGTAAGTGTTATAGCTAAAACTCGAAATCCAAAATTTTGAGGTTAAGTCTTTCAATCTAAATTTCCTAAAATGACTTTCATCATATTAAATACACTCTTAAAGTGATAATCATCCATGCATTGGAGAAATCGTTTCTTATTTTTGATGTGCCTGAACCAAATTACATATATATTCATTAGTCTACTCGATAGTGAAAACTTTCCAATCTACATTAAATGTTATAGTCTTAACTTGAATCTAGAATTTTGAAGTTGATTCGCTCGATATCAATTCCCAAACATTGACTCATTTCTTTAGATCTTTTATTACTTAACTAGTACCTGGGCACATGCGTTGCACGTGTATCCCATATTAATTTATATTATTCAAAATAGTAATTCATCATATCAAATACACCCTTAAAGTGATAATCATCTATGCGTTGGAGAGATTGTTTCTTAATTATGTCGTGTTTACCAAATTACAAATATTTTTATTAGTCTACTCGATAGTTAGACTTTCTTACCCACATTACGTGTTATAGCTAAAACTCGACTCTAGAATTTTGAGGTTAATTCTCTCGATCTCAATTACCCAAATTGACTTTTACCATATTAAATACACTCTTAAAATGATAATCATCTATACGTTGGAGAGATCGTTTCTTATTTATGCCGTCTCTAAACCAAACTACGTATACATCTATTAGTCTACTCGATAGTTAAAACTTTCTAATCCACATCAAGTGTTATAGTCTAAACTCGAATCTAGAATTTTGAGGTTGATTCTCTCGATCTCAATTCCCAACCATTGACTCGTTTTCTTAGACCTTTTATTACTTAACTAGTATCTGGGCACGTGTATTGCACGTGTATCTCATATTAATTTATATTATTCAAAAATAGTAATTCATCATATCAAATACACCCTTAAAGTGATAATCATCTACGCGTCAATTGAGAGATTGTTTCTTAATTATGCCGTGTTTGAACGAAATTACAAATATCTCCGTTAGTCTACTTGGTAGTTAGACTTTATTATCCACATTAAGTGTTATAGCTAAAACTCGACTCTAAAATTTTGAGGTTAATTCTCTCGATCTCAATTCTCCAAAATGACTTTTACCGTAATAAATACACTTTTAAAATGATAATCATTTATACGTTTCAGAGATTGTTTCTTATTTATGCCGTCTCTGAACCAAATTACGTATACATCCATTAGTCTACTCGATAGTTAAGACTCTCTAATCCACGTTAAGTGTTATAGCTAAAACTCAAATCTAAAATTTTGAGGTTAATTGATCTCTTGATCTCAATTCTTTGATCATATTAAATATACTCTTAAAATGATAATCATTCATGTGTTGGAGAAATCGTTTCTTATTTATGCCGTGTCTGAACCATATTACGTATATATTCATTAGTCTATTCAATAGTTAAAACTTTCTAATCCACCTATAGTTAAGTGCTATAGTCTAAACTCTAATCTAGAATTTTGAGGTTGATTCTCTCGATATCAATTCCCAACCATTGACTCATTTTTTTAGATCTTTTATTACTTAACTAGTACCTGGGCACATGCGTTGTACATGTATCCCATATTAATTTATATTATTCAAAATAGTAATTCATCATATCAAATACACCCTTAAAGTGATAATCATCTATGCGTTGGAGAGATTGTTTCTTAATTATGTCGTGTTTACCAAATTACAAATATTTTCGTTAGTCTACTCGGTAGTTAGACTTTCTTACCCACATTAAGTGTTATAGCTAAAACTCGACTCTAAAATTTTGAGGTTATTCTCTCGATCTCAATTCTCCAAAATGACTTTTACCGTAATAAATACACTCTTAAAATGATAATCATCTATACGTTTAATTTAAAATTTTGAGGTTAATTGATCTCTCGACCTCAATTCCCCAAAATGTCTTTGATCATATTAAATACAATCTTAAAGTAATAATCATCCATGCGTTGGAGAAATCGTTTCTTATTTATGCCATGTCGGAACCATATTACGTACATATTCATTAGTCTACTCGATAATTAAAACTTTCTAATCCACCTAATTAAGTGCTATAGTCTAAACTCTAATCTAGAATTTTGAGGTTGATTCTCTCGATCTTAATTCCCAATCACCAACTCATCTTTTTTTAGAATTTTTTACTACTTAATAATAAATAATTAAAATATATTTTATATGTGATAAATAAATAAAATAAAACACAAAATTTATTTAATACACAGTCACTTAACTCCATTGATGTAATTAATAACTATATTGAAGTTAAATTAATTGAGCTTGATATAAATACCAAACATTCCTTTGGATATATATCCCATTGGAAAAAAGACTTAAATAAGTATATGTCCACCTAAACAAAAATAAATAAGTAATAAAACATTCGAATAATTTGAATCAACGAAAAAACAATTTAATTATTTTATAATATAATAAAGATACTTTATACTATCAATACAATTTAATTAGATATAACATATTATTACTAGTACTTTACATTTCAAATCACCTTATTAAGCTTATTTAGAAAAATTACTTCTCATTATAAGTCAAATTACTTAAATGAAAGATTAAATAATGAAACGAGAATAATGAATTGTGTACCTCTTTTATGCAGCGGAAGAATCGTTGAATTTGTCACTAAAAAATTATCTTTAAGTTGAACTTTGAATCTCTTGAAAATGAAATTATGTCTTAATAATGAATTTTATATCTGAACTATCACTCTTTTTGCTAGTGTCAAATCCCAATTATCAGATGTTCCTTGAACTATCATGATCTACGTATTAAAATACACCTCAAAGTTGACTGGACGATAAGTTATTCCCTTTTTCTACGTGAATTATCATTATCTACTCAATTAAATGGAACAACGGATAGTTAAGGCATGAAACTCGCGAAAAAAATGATAGGTCGTGTTTTTGACCATTATTTCACAAAAGTTGATCAAACCCCAGCTTGAGACCATGTGAAATGAAACTCGCGAAAAAAGTTATATATAGTTCGTGTTTTTGGCCATTATTTCAAAAAAGTTGCTTTCGTTCTCACTCTTGCATTTCCTTTTTGAATTTCAATCATTACTGTACGTTCTTATTCACGATCGAGCATAATTTGTGCGATATTATGAGGAATGATGTGCATTTTACACTTAGTAGGTCGGATGTGTAAGAACAGTACTGAACTTAATTGTTGGTTGTTTGAATCGTGGTTAACGGATAGATGTTATCGAGCTGAGTGGCTTGTTATGAATCGTGTAGCACGAACATATAACTCGTAGAAAGGTACTTTGATGGAAGAACTGATATGGACATAGTATGCTTAGTACGCATTTGAGAGCTAGTTTTTAAGGATCATGGAAAAGGCTGATTGTTGTTAGTTTGAGTTTGAGGTTTTACTTAACTGTTGAATGTTTGAATTGTGCTTAACGGATAGATGTCATCGAGCTGAGTAGACTTGTTATGAATCGTGTAGCACGAGGATATAGCACGTAGAAAGGTACTTTGATGGAAGAACTGATATGGACATAGTATGCCTAGTACGCGTTTGAGAGCTAGTTTTTAAGGATCATGGAAAAGGCCGATTGTTGATAGTTTGAGTTTGAGGTTTTACTTAACTGTTGAATGTTTGAATCGTGGTTAACGGATAGATGTTATCGAGCTGAGTAGACTTGTTATGAATTGTGTAGCACGAGGATATAGCACGTAGAAAGGTACTTTGATGGAAGAACTGATATGGACATAGTATGCCTAGTACGCGTTTGAGAGCTAGTTTTTAAGGATCATGGAAAAGGCCGATTGTTGATAGTTTGAGTTTGAGGTTTTACTTAACTGTTGAATGTTTGAATCGTGGTTAACGGATAGATGTTATCGAGCTGAGTAGACTTGTTATGAATTGTGTAGCACGAACATATAGCTCGTAGAAAGGTACTTTGATGGAAGAACTGATATGGACATAGTATGCTTAGTACGCGTTTGAGAGCTAGTTTTTTAAAGATCATGTAAAAGGACTGCTAATTTACGACTTCAGGATCCGAGCTTATTCCTATTGTTATTCCTATTCGAGTATAATTTTGAGATTTTATGAGGAATGATGTGCATTTTACATTTTTTCTCTTTGAACTGACGGGCATAAGTGAAGGCGTAAAAACAGTATAACTTTGATGAATTGTAGAAGTACTGAATTCAATAAGGCTGATCCTTGTTAGTTTGAAATTGAGACATACTTGATTGTTGATAGTTTGAATCATGCTAATAGCTAGTTGTTATCGAGCTGAGTGGACTTCTTGTTGAATCGTGCTAGCGCTAGGATGTAAATGTATCAAACAGAATTCGGGGGTCAAAGAGTTTTAGAAAACGTTCTTGGTGGAAAAAAGTGTTAGCTATTTTAATGGAAGAAATGATTTGGACGTAGTATGATAATGCACATTTGGGAGCTAGTTTTACTTGTTTAGAAACCAGAATATCAACTATTTTGGATATCTATTTGTTCTACCTGAGGATTTCAACCTTGCTTTGCTTAACCTTGGTGGTAGTCTTTCTTTGCTTAGTTTGGTGGTAGTCTAGAGCACCGTGTTTGTCATAGTATTAGCCTATTCTTGTAGTCTTTGGCTTTTCGTATTTGTTATATATCATCTACTGTTTACTATGTATAGGTGGTCACACCTTATTGTTTATGCTACGGTTTCCCACTGTTTTCCTATTAGTTGTCATGTTTTTCTTCGCTGCCGTTTGTGAAAAAAGAGATCAAAGATGAGCAGGTAAAACTGTCCTGTGTTTTTGTGTCTCAGCATAAGCTTTTATGGTTCAAGAATGTCTAGTGTGCCATGCAATGGCTCTATTCCCTTTGCAAGAGTTGGATTCTTCTTGTCATGAATTGAGTTATACAAAATGGACTTAAATATATATTGAAGACCTCCCAAGGTAAGGGTAAGGTCTGCGTACACACTATATATCCTCCCCAAACCTCACTTGTAGAATTACACTGGTTATGTTGTTGTTTGTTGTTATGGGGTGAGTAATTGCTTTTCGCATGGTATCAGAGTCAACCTTTAGCGAACGCTTTTGGCACTGGCAGACACATATTAAATACATACCTTAAGTCAGACATGCTCCTTTAGGAAAAGTGCTCTTAGGTTCTTAAACTCCGTGCTCAGTCAAATACCATCACATAAATAGGGGCGGAGGAGTACCATATTAGAAGATGATATAAAGTGTCCTTTAATTAACTCCCAGGCTTATTACCAGTTAAACTGCAGTAGATGTTTCTAGTCTAGTTCTGATGAAAGTAACTTATGTATGGATTATTAATTTTACCTATGCAGATTATGATAACTATGGGCAAAAGGTGACATTTGAGTATCATGGCAATGGTTATATATTCACTGTGAACATCTGCTCTAAGTGGGCGCGAGCTAGAATCCTTATGTCAGCTTGGTTGTTCAAAAGACTGTCTCTTTACCCCTTGCATCTTCATCTTTTCGAAAGGCTTTTGCTGATGATCATTCTTATGACTGGTTTCACGTTACAGGGTAAAGTAAGAGATTCTCGTGATTGGAACTTGTAAAGATATGGCACCTGAGCCTAACTCAACCCCAAAAGCTAGCTCATGAGGGAGGATTGCCCAAGATCATATAAGGAGACCAAGGACCCTTTAACCCACCGATGTGGGACTCCAACAGAACTACTAGTGAAGTCGGTTTCTTGGACTCAGTTGGCCTTTGTGATGCTTTCTGATCAGTCACATATCATGTTCCAACACTAAAGACAGAAGATGCAAAGAAGGTAAGAGGGCAAGCGAGAAAGAAGGCTCGAGAGACCTGTCTGGAATCAATCAACAAAAGCTTCACTTCACCTGCACAAGTACAAGTTACTATACTAATGGAAGCCCTACCTACCGAGGAACCACCAGATTTTGATTTTTCATAGTTAGTTCCTTCTCCAGTTGAATAACTCCATAGCTCTAAGATGAAGAATGATACATGCATATTGACAAGAAAAAAAGTGTGCAGTCACATGTTAAGTCAAACAAGAAACTCCAAATAAATTCTTATATTGGATGTGTCATATGACCAGAGTATGTCTTGAAAGAAAAAAAGGAAGAAATTCTATACTTCCGTAGAGCATGTATGTTATGAACCCAGTGGACGTACTTTCCCCTGTGGAGCACGTGAGATGCAAAGAATAGTTAAATAGCCGAGTATGGTAGCAAAGAAAGGCATGTGAATACGTTGAAGTGGCTGTATCTCCTCATCCCCGTTCTTCTATAGCTTCTCATCTCCCTTCTATCCTTTGTTGCGGTTCTTTGTTATCTTTTCTACTACCTTAGTCGATCTTAGATTTCCATTAAGATAGTTTGAGCTTTTAATCAAAGGAATTGGTTCCCTGTTGTTGAGCATTTAAGTGTTCACTTCAATGTAGGTGCAGTAAAGCTTAACTAGGACATCTGAATTACGTATTCCCGGATAAATTAGTGCAGTTTCAAAAGCTGATAAACTCCTTTATATACACAGATTTCACATTCTACTGGACCAAGATCGTTGCAGCAAGAGGATTACTGAACACTAGCTTGTGAACTCTGCGTTTCACAAAACATTGGCTTTTATACTACCCTAGTGTCGATGTTTTGATGTTCTTTGCAGGTGTTCCAGCAACTTAATGTCTTTGCAAGCGATGACGTTGATTCTACTGCTGAGGCCTCCATTTCTAGTCTGCATCCCGAGAGGTGGAGGCATTTCATTAGCGTTGGCCTCAGTAGGAACCTCAGAAGCACGGATTAGAATAGTTTCCTAGAGTTCAACTCTATTGCACGAACTAGAGTATGAAAGAAGGGGGGGGGGGGGGGGGGGGGGGGGGGGGGGGGGGATACTTCCTAATATCACGTAGCTTCCCTATTATAAGTGTGGCGCGCTTCACAACCATAAAAAAGGGCTCTACTAGACACGACTTCATAAACACCCTAGGACACTTGAACCTAGTGCTGACGTAAGTTTCAGGCTCTTCTCCTTTGTCTTTCCGACCAGCATGCTGTTATGGATGTCTTTCCAGTATACCAGTCGTTCATATTGAGTGCGTGGTCTCGAGTAATTCAGGTAGGAACCATGGTTTTCCGCACACACCGGGGTTCTTCTAGTCATGAGTTATCGTGGGACTATACTAGATATGTTGTTATTGTTGTATTGGGCTGTTGGAAGCTCAGTGCTGTAATTGGTGATATAGGTAGTATTTGTTAGAGCTCATTTGGAACTTCATTTGCTTCCTAACTTTTGGTACTCTTCATTTTCTTTTCCTTTGTTCCGTAGAAGCAACCACTAATACTTGCATTAGATAGGATGTCTACGTCACACCCTTTGGCGTGCGACCTTTTCCCAAACCCTGCATAAATACAAAATGCGTTGTGCACCAAGTTACCCTTCTCTTTTCCTTTGTTTGAGAGAAGTTTGTTGCTTGAAAGTTGAAACCTTACAATTATTCTCTTTCTTATTTGTAACTGATATGATATACTGTGATTGTTCTGGTTTTCTTGCTTTATCCTATTTTTTTTTTTATAATAGCTCTATTTAATACGCTGCTTTTCTTATAGGTTTATCCTTCAAATTACTGACATGTGAGATTAGATAATGGTAGAAAACTGTACAATCTAGTCAAATAATGTATTCATCAAAATAATATAGTGCAATACAATACAACAAAATATAATATAATACGATACATTATGAAAGTACAACCATCCAAACAAACCATAAAGATAAATCTATTTTGAAAACTTCATTAAACTCGAGATATCTGATTAAAAATGTTTATACTTTGAGCAAATTTTAATACGTGATAGTCAATTATTTTTATTAAATTACTAATTAATGTTTATAAAAAAAATCGACCTGTACTTGACTATTGATTCGATTGTCCATAATGTGGTATAAAAGGTCAAAGTAGCATATTAAATTAAAAAATAAAAGATCACTAGGTAAGCTATTAATTAGATTGACTTCAAAGCCTACCGACGCATAAAGATTTTTATTTTTGAGCGAGAGCCATAATAGAAAAGAATCGTCAAAAATTATGGATTTTCGAAATAGATGAAATGAAAATGAAATGAAATAGAATAGTCTAACAGAATCGTAGATATTCATCGCTATCGTGATGACCAAATTTTTCAATACTCCTAGTTCTCTATTATTGGTCCATGGATTCAGCAACAGTTCGAAAGGTTGTGTCCTCCAACATGCCCAGAACCTCTTAATCCCATTGTTTTCAAATACGGTTGCCGATTAACATTTTTTTAATTCGTTGATACGAGAAGTAAATTAGGTCCCATTAATGACTCATATACTTAAATCTGCAAATTAGGAAAATGAAATGTTACAAATTTATTACGTCCAACTTGTCCAACTTGTCAAAAAAAATTACTCCAACACCATTTAAGAATTTTGAACATCAACCAATATATAAAAAATAAAAAAGAAGAAATTTCCACATCAGAAATTCACCCATTTGTCTCCTTTACCCATCCAAAGCAAATTATTTTCTTGACATGAAAGTATTGCAACCACTTCTAATGATTTCTTCTAGTCTATTTGAGTTTTGATGAAGGAAAGTCTTGACCTATAATTGGTAAAGTTACTATCATGTGATCAAAAGGTTACAAGTTTGACCTGTAAAAACAACCTCTTGTAGAAATATAAGGTAAAACTGCTTATAATTACAATACTCTTGTGATCTGACCCTTCTTCGGAGTTTGTGCATAGTGCGTCAGAATGCCTTTTTCTTTCTTTCTTTCTGTTTGAGCTTTGATGGGCAAAATTAGTTAATACTTGTGTTGATAAGAGGTAGCGGGTAAAAAACAACAATATATGCGCAGTGTAAAGAGTAGAATATACACATGCCTTACCTCTACCTCTGAGGTAGAGAAGTTGTTTCTGATAGACCCTCCGCTTGAAAAACAATCCAAAACAACTCAGAAAAAGAAATAATGAAAGTAGAAGAGGTACCATGTATCTTGTAAAATAATCGAGATGTGCACATACTATCTTAAACACGAACACGACTATCATAAAAGTATACACTATTATATATTTATCAATCATCAGTAAAGATAACAACACTAGTGCTTTTTTCTTATCTATATAAGTTTTGGTGTACTGCAAAATTATTCAAAACTTGTGTTGATAGAAGGTAACAGATATCCAATGGATTACTTAAAGTGTGTAAATGCTGATCTGAACATCATTATCATAAAAACACACATTATTATAGATTACCGCACACCAATAGAAACAAAATACTAAGTAATTTTTCCTTATCTATCTAAATTTCAGTGGACAAAACTTTTCAATACCCGTGTTGATAAGAGAACAATAGGTAGTCGATGAAATAATGAAGTTGCGCGCAAGCCAAATCCAATACCATTATTATAAAAGTATACCCTACTATGGGGGTGGGGAGTGGGGGGTGGGGTCACTAAGTTTACTTTGTGGCCAGAAAAGAACTTTAACAGCATTATTGTAGGAAGAATCTGTGAACTGAGATAGACACTGTAACTTCATTTGTTCTTTTCATAAAAGACTAAGCATACCAACAGTAACTATACTATTTACAAATGACCTACTTCAATTTTTGGAAGATTAAATAGAAAATAATGCTAGAGAGAGAGAAGGACCATCACCAATAAACTTGAAGATGAAGTGTCATAAATAGTGAAAAAAGACTTCTTGATACTCAAAATCGAGAATCTGATCATCTGTTAAGTGGATCAATGAATCGATAGAATCGAGCTTAAAAGGGGTCCAACTAAAGATGCCCCATGGTTGAGTTCAAGTGGAAAGGTTGAAGGAACTTGTAACTTAGGTCATGCATCGTCCTGTGTTTTTTGGATCAAATTTGGCAACCATTCACTACTCATGTTCTTTTAAAGCTAGGTAAGTGATCTTCATTAGGGCTAGTAGAGTAAGATTGACCCGTAATACAGAACCTGTAGGCATAACATTTCGCTTAATACTAGAATCGAAGGGGACCCCCGATCCATTCTTCCCAACGCTCCTCAATTAGATTCATAACTGATGTTTGTACGAGAGTAACTAAGAAAACTTAAAACTACAATAAAGTTATCAACTGAAAAAGACCATAAGTCAATGCGAGGCAGGTTGATATTAACCTAAAAGATACCTTCTTCCGCTATGTAAACTAAGCCTGGTATTTTTATAGAAAAAGGTAGAGGAACGAGACCATTATTGATAAAAATTGACCCTAATGATGCTCTAGTGTTTAGTTCAAGTGACAAGAATTGGGAGACTTGTGATTTAGGTCACGGGTTTGAACCCTGCGCAATGCTATCTGAACCTAATTTTTAAGTGAAGAAAAATAGTTATAACAAACCCATTATTCTCGAGTTTCAAATGCTATAATTCGTCTAGAAATTAGCCACAGACGGATTTGTCAGTCATAAAAAGAAAAGAGAAAAAAGAAAAAAGAAGAGGGACCCAACTAAAGATTCCTGAGGAATGAGTCATAGGCTCTATATTAATCAAAGCCACTATCATTGAATATTCATAAAAGCAAACTAAGTCTATCTTATTGACAAAGTATTATCATTTAAAAAGAGAAAATGAGCAACCACACATTTTTCAGATCAGAAATAATACAATTCTATAGAAAAAAGAGAGAAGAAAAAAGATAGCCCGGTACACACAGCTTCCTGCGTTAACAAGATCTGAGAAAGGATTCAAGAAAGGACCGCATCCCCAAAAAGTGTGATGCAGACAAACTACACTAATACAAGCATCAATGGCTGCTTTCACGGCTCGAACCGTGACCAATAAATCACAGCGAGACAATTTTACCGTTGCTCCAAGGCTTCCCTTCGAGTCTTTAAAGTAAAAAAATAGCAAACAAAAGCCAACATCAGGAGATCACAAACACTTGTTCATTTCTATCAACAAAAACTTACATCAGTAAATGAAGCACTTCACAAGAATTGTTCACAAAAAAAGAGGGGAAAAAAGAAGAAGAAAGTACTGTACAAGATTGAAGCAAAGAAGCACAATCTGGTTGTGTTTCAAAATCTAACTTGCAAAGTAGCTTCCTACAACTCAAACTTACACATTCTTCACCCAAATCCAACTAGTTCGGAATTGAGACGTAGTTTGATTGATACCTGAACAAGAACAGTTTTTCTCGTCTTGTGGAATAAAAATGTAAATATGGACTCAAATGTGTCCTTCAAGGCATGAAATGGCAACCACAAGATCCATTTATGTAACAAAGTGTAATAGGCAAACAAAGACTAATGATACGTTTCTTGATTTGTGCGTGTCATCCTTCTTTGTATCGTTCCAATTTCAACATCAACTAAGCATACTTCTCTCTCCAAGAATACACAACAAAGTCCTAAAGCAATGTCAGACAACCACAAGATCTATATTTGAAACAAAGGAAGTGTAAAAGGCAAACAAAGACTAATCACACTTTTCTCGATTTTTTCATGTCATTCTTGAACAGGGGTCATGCTAATCTTCGCTGTATCATTCCCCGAAGGTACGAAGACTAATCATACTTCTCTCTCCAAGAATACCCAAGAAAGAAAACCCAAGAAAGTCCTAAAGCAATGTCAGCAACAACCAATCTCAGCCAATCGTGGCCAAGATCCTCCTCGAGCTTCCTCTCAAAGTAAATTCTCCAAATAGCCATAGCTATATGAAGGAGGACACATCCCTTAGCAAAGAAACTGTGGAACTCTCTGTCTTTTACAAATGCCACCATGAACAAGAAAAAACCAATCGCGAATAAAAGCAGACCAGAGAATGAATCTGATGTTTGGATTATCAATTGGTCATGGGGTGTCGATCCGAAAAGCTTACTGGCACGTTCTCTGCCATGGCTAAATATAAACACCTCATTGCTATAAAACATCATTAAAGCTCCAGAAGTTAAGGCCACCATTGAATGAAGTATACACAAGAGGAAAAAACCAGATGACCCCATTTGATCACTTTGAAACACCCAAAGATTCTCTCCTTTTCTTAGCTCACCAAAGCATCAATTCTTTATACAACAATAACAACTATACCTCAGTCCCGAACAAGTTGAAATCGACTATACGAATCCCCACTTCTTCATTTAAGTTCATATCATATCATCATTAGTAAAGCTTCAATCTTTTTACAACAATAACACCAACTATGCCGCGGTCCCAAATAAGCTGAGGTCGGCTATATAAATCCCCACTTCTTCATTTAAGTTCATATCATATCATCATCATACTAAATAAGAGGAAAAATCCAGATGACCCTATTGATTATTTGAACCAATATCCAAAATTATGTCCTTTTTTAGCTCACCAAAGCTTCAATCTTTATGAGTGGAGGATACATAAGAGGAAAAATCCAGATGACCCTATTGATTATTTCATACAATACCCAAAATTACCTCCTTTTTGAGCTCATCAGAGGAAAAATCCAGATGACCTATCTCCCTTTCTAGCTCTCAAAAACTTCAATTTTTATGCCTGGAGAATACACAAGAGGGCAAAATACAGATTACTCTATTGATCACTTGAAACACCCAAAATTATTCTCCTTTTTAATTAAAACTCAAAAGCTTCAATCTTTATGAGTGGAGAATACATAAGAGGAAAAATCAAGATTGACCCTATTGATTATTTCAAACAATACCCAAAATTACCTCTTTTTTAGCTCTCTCCAAAGGTTCAATTTTTCAATACATAAGAGGAGAAAATACAAATGACCCTACTGATCATTTCAAACAATACCCGAAATTAGCTCACCAAAGGTTCAATTTATGAGTGGAGAATACATAAGATGACCCTTTTTGATTATTTCAAACACAAAATTATCTCTCTTTTTTCCAGCTCATCAAAGATTCAATTTTTAGGCATAAAAACATCTTCAAGATTCACTAAAACAATGAATCACATATATCAAATCATTGTTCTTACCTTTTGGCTACCTATTCTCAAGAACCCCATAAAACAAAATAGTGAAAAAAAATAACCAAAATGTTCAAAAGAAAAGAACTTTTCCTCAAAATCACAAGAAACCCACAAAAAACTGTCCCAAAAAGGATAAATTTACCCTCAAATCAGTGAAAAAGACTAACCAAATGTTCAAAAGATTGGTTTTTTGTTTGATTTTTTCCTCAAATCACAAAAAACCCACAAAATTTTTGTCCCCAAAAGGATAAATTTACCCTCAAACCAGTGAAAAAGACTATTGTGCTTACCTTTTGGCCACCTATTCTCAAGAACCCCATAAAACAAAATAGTGAAAAAACATAACCAAATGTTCAAAAGAAAGTCTTTTTCCTCAAATCACAAGAAACCCACAAAAAAATTCTCCAAAAAAGGGATAAATTTACCCTCAAATTAGTAACACATATCTAGTACCTGAATAGAGGTCAACATGGGATATAGACAATAGGAGTTTGGTACATTTACAGCTTCCCAATTGTCAACTTTAGGATTTTTCAGCTAATTTATGAGTGGAGAATACATAAGAAGGAAAAATCAAGATGACCCTTTTTGATTATTTCAAACACCCAAAATTCTCTCTTTTTTTCAGATCATCAAAGATTCAATTTTTATACATAAAAACATCTGCAAAATTCATTAAAGTCCAGGGAAAATACACTTATTCAGGTACAAAACAATGAATCACATATATCAAATCTTTTTTCTCAGCTTTGGGCTTTGGCCACCTATTCTCAAGAACCCCAAAAAACATAACCAAATGTCCAAAGAAAGAGTTTTTCCACAAATCACAAGAACCCCATAAAACAAAATAGTGAAAAAACATAACCAAATGTTCAAAAGAAAGACTTTTTCCTCAAAATCACAAGAAACCCATAAAAAAAAATCCCAACAAGGATAAATTTACCCTCAAATCAGTGCAAAACACAAACCAAATGCTCAAAAGATTGATTTTTTCCTCAAATCACAAGAAACCCACAAAAAAATTGTCCAAAAAAGGATAAATTTGCCCTCAAATTTAGTACCACATATACCTGAAAAGAGGTCACTCTGGGATATGAACAACAGAAAATTGGTCCACATACAACACTCCAGATGTCAATATTTTAAGATTTTAAGCTAATTTTTTTGTGACTGATCTGGATGAAGGCATAGGCAGACAGATGGACTTCAAGATTTAGAGAGAGAAAGAAGAGAGAGAAGGCTTTGGATCCCAAAAACCCAAATTCTCAAACCAGCTGGAAAGTGATGGAAGGAAAGGAATATGGAAGAGATATTTTTTCCTTTTTCTTTTTGTTTGGCTTTTGATAAAAGAGATATGGAAAAGATTTTATAGGGAGTGTGTAAAAAGAAAAGAACATAAAGTCTTGTTTGGATGGTTACCTATTTGTATTGTCAGTAAACAATGCTGCTCTGTACCCAAGGAAACTTGAACCCGAGAATTCTGATTAAGAATGAAAGAGTACTTACCATTTCATCACAATCCTTGTTGGTTGTTCTTTGGACTTTTCAAACTTAGCAAACTGAAACATCTGGGTAGATAAAGAAAGGGAAATCAACCGAGATCCCGTTAATAGCGACGGGCACGGATCCTTTATGATGAAAAGGATGAGCTTCAAGAGACTAATTCGAGGTTCTTGCAATATTTATTTTGATTATAACAACAATAATATACCTAGTATAATTTCGCAAATGAGGTCTGATTTATGGAGGTTATAGTATACATAGACCTTATTCCTACCTCATAGAGATATAGAAGTTGTTTTCAATAGTTAGTGTAACATATTAGTATTAAATTCATCGTTATGTAATAATAGAAAGTCTCATTTTATGTAACGATCGATTTGGTATGATCGTGTTGTACTTTATTTTTTTTTTATTTTATCTTTGTTCAGTATCTAATAATTTTATTTTATTATTTGCTGTGTATTTTTATAATACTTTTATTTCGTACCTTCTTTTTTTATTGGTTAATCTTTCAAATTACTAATGTGTGACACTGTGTAACGACGAAAAAAAAATATAATTTATTCAAATATTAGATTTATCAAAATAATATAATACAATGCAATCAACACGGCTCTCTGGCCGTTGTTATTTAGGTGGTATTTCGAGATTGAATTCCTCCCGAGAACACTAGAAATAAAAATATGAATTGAGATAATATACAATACAATACGATACATTATAAAGCGATATGTGACAACCATCCAAACGAGGTGTAGGTGTAGGGACTGTTACCAAAGCTATAGATAATTTTTTCTATTTATAAACAAACAAACAAAAAAAGAAAAAATCTTTGATGTAAATTAGAAGTTTTTACTATTTTTCTTTTTTTATTCTTTTTTTTTGCCTCATCTTTTCCTTTTTGTTTGTTTTTGTTAATAGGGAGTGATTATGTGATACTACTTAAAGGGGTTAATTGCACTTTTGGTACATTAATTATTAAAAAAAATTAATTTAAGTTTTTATGATATTTAATTAAGCACATACACTCTCAATGAATTAAATTTTGCACTTTTAATCACTTGCCGGTGAATATTCACAAATTTATCATAATTATTAATCGTTCCACTATTTAATTATTCACGTATTATATTAAAGTTATACTGTTTACACCATATTTAATGATAATATAGTTCTATAAATAATTAAATATAACATATTTTCTATATAAAAAGTGCGTTGTATGAAAAAAAATATTTTCTAGGTAAACAAGTAATTTCTTACTTATTTTCTTGTGTTCGATACGTAAATAAAAACTTGTAATATAATCTAAACAAATAATATGGAAGGTGAGGATGAGTGGTAGAGGTGTGAGGGTGGGGCGGTAGGGGTAGGGATAGTGAAAATGAGGTCTACGGAGGGATTTCTCATTTTAAGGAATTTATTTTTTTAGAGAAAATATATTTCAAAAATTTTGATTCATCAAACATTAAAAAAAAACCATCCATACTGAACATACCTAAAATAATTTAAAATATATATTTTAATTAATTAAAAATTAAATATTTTAAATCATATATCACAAGGACTAAACACACTATTTATCAATATGGTAGGGCAAAATATCTTGGAAGTCATGGGCTTACATGATCTACTATAATATCATTGTTTTGGATTAGATTATTTATATTTATTTTATTTTCTTTAAAGTGATGAAATATAATTATTGTTGTAGATATTACAATTGTAGGTCCCCCCTTTATTCTAACTCCAATGATAGAAAACAAGTTTTTTATTTTTTATTTTTGACTTTTTACTTTTTTTTGGTTAAGAGAGGACCCCCAAATAGTGAAAAGAAGGGGAAAGTAAAGGTGAAAACCTATGTAAACACTTCCTTTTTACCCTCCGGTGTTCAATATTCGTATTAAAGTCTGATTAATTCGAATTCACATCGTATAGGGATTATTTGAGGAAGGTGCTCCCTATCAAGAATTTTTTTCTATTCAAAATCAAGACCTTTGATTAAAGAAAGAACAGTCGTATTTGTTGAGCCATATTCTTTGGTGGTCTATGTAAATACTTACTTGTATTCAGTGTTCACACCAAATTATATAAGTTTATCATTATTAAATTATAAATTAAAATAAGAAAATATATTTATTAATTGTAATTTAATAATAAAAATGTATGTTATGTATTATGTAAAAAGTAACTTTGGTCATCTAAAATAAAAACAAAAACATGACATACGTCCTACAAAGGGCGAAGCTAAAGTGTAGTAGGACAGGAGTTCGGCAACACCAATAATTTGGTTCAAACTCAATATTCAATAATTAACTCAAAAGGACTAAAGATTTCAAATTCGTAAACTTTAAATTCTGACTCTATTTTTACGTCCTATAAATATATGCTTTCTTTAGTTTGAAAAATAAATCAGACCCCTATCTAAATATGGTAAGAGTTTAAGGCTAAAAATGAAAATTACTTTATTCATTTCTTTCTTTCCAATTTTTTTTTTCTTTTCATTTTAATGCAATCTTTTTTTTTTTGTCAATTTCTTATATAAAGCTTCATTTGCATGGAAAGTTGAAGGTTAATATGAGTTGGTTAACAATGCTTATGGTGTGGGAATATATATGTTAGCATTGTTGGTTAACAATGGCTCTTGTGTGAGAATCAATGAATGTATTTTATTATCATATTGTTAGTAAGGATTAATCCGTGCTACGTACGTGTCCAATAATATTATATCAAATACTAAATTGTAAATAATTTTTTCGTTATTAAAAAACTCTTATTTTATAATTTATTTCAAAAAAAATTTGAAGGTAATCTTAAATCACCTAAAGCAGTTAAAAAGGAATTTTTATTATAATTTTGTTGATCCTAACTATTACTTAAAAAGAATTAAATTTTAAATTTGCTAGGAACCAGTATATTTCAAAAGAAGATAAAGGTTATCTAATGGGGTCCACATCTCTCCGGGGGACATATGAGTAATTAAATAATTATGTGATTAATTTCTCGATGTTAAAGACATGAAAAGTTTGATATATATAAATAGCGTGAAAAGTATTGGCACGTGTAAGTTGAGGTACTTAAAAATATTGACACGAATAAACAATGATGTTGCTCTGCCATTTAAATTTTAAATATCTAATAATTCAATTTTGATAATATCGAATCTTTTTAAATTTACCGATAAAATATATTCCTGCCTTATTTTTTTCAGAAAAATAATAATTTGCTTACCTTCGATATAAGTTTGAAAAACAATTTATATTATATATTTTTATGAAGAAGTCACTTATACCAAGGATAAAAAAACCTGTCAAATAAATTTAATTTTTGTTTGGGTAAGAAACCAATTTTATTTTGAATTTTTTAAATTATTTAATATTTTTTATTCTTTTATTTTTTGGCCACGTACACAGCACAACACTGGCACTGAAGCATACGAGTTTGCAATTCAATAAAATATTTTTGAATAAGTTGAAATCTTGATGCATGGTGTAAAATTCTTTTTGAAAATTTGAAGTTTTTTAACTATTAAAATAAGTGATTTCTCAGTTAAATATTATAAGTTCAAGCCTTGAATGTAAAAGTTTCTTTGGTGAGCTAATTTTGGGTATTGTTTGAAATGAGGTTTATGGATCGGGTTAGTGGATCGAAAGTGGATTAAGTGGGTAAATAATAAAATTTGGGTTTAAATTAAAGGGGGTGGGTTCTCCCAATGAGAGGCTGTCACGTGGACCTCAGTTAGTGATAAGAGTATGTACGACCCCAAACTATAACTGTAGGGGTATATGTAACTCGAAAGTATAATGGAGAGTATATATAAACAGTTTACCATAGTTCAGGGGTATATATGACCCTTTTCCGAATATTATAAGTTCGAGCCTTGAATACAATTTTTTTTTAATAAGTTAGAGTCCGAAGATAAAAGGTCACACATTGAAGAAAAAATGCCAAAGAGAACAATTAATTATGAATTAACCGAAATTGATAAAACGCGGGACTCCCCACAACAAACATATTTAGAGTCGTGGATATCGTTTAGTTTGTCAACATAATATGTTTATCGTAGGGAGTCCCACATTTTACCCGTTTTGATCCATCTGAAAATTCATTGTCCCTTTTGACATTTTCCTTTTAAAATGTTGCCTTTTTATCTCCGGACTCTAATTTATTAAGAAATTTTTGCATTCAAGCTCGAACTTGTAATATTTAACTAAAAAATCACTTATTTTAATAGCTAAAAACTTCAAATTTTCAAAAAGAATTTCGCATCATGATTTCAACTTAATCAAAAATGTTTTATTGAATTGTAAACTCGTGAATCCAAACTTTTAAAATTTAACTTTAATTTTTTATTTTTTTTACCTTTTTAAAGGAAATTATGCAGTTAATTTTTCGATGTTAAGAAGATGAAAAGTTTGGTATATATAAATAGCGTGAAAAGTATTGGCACGTGTAAATTGAGGTACTTGAAAATATTGACATGAGTAAATAATGATGTTGTTTTGTCATTTAAATTTTGAATATCTAATGATCCGATATTGATAATATTGAATCCTTTTAAATTCACCGACACAATATATTCTCGTCTTATTTTTTACTCTAGAAAAATAATAACTTCCTTGTCTACTATATAAATTTGATAAACAATTTATATTATGTATTTTTATGAAGAAGTTATTTATACCCAGGATTAAAAAAAACAGTCAAATAAATTTAATTTTTTTTTACTAAGAAGCAAATTTTATTTTGAATTATTTTTATAATTATTTAATATTTTTTATTTTTTATTTTTTATTTTCAGCACACTGAGCATATGAGTTTGCAACTCCGTAATTTTTTTTTGGTTAAGTTGACATTATGATGCATGGAATATGATTATTTTTTTTGAAAATTTAAAGTTTTTTTATTATTAAAATAAGTGATTTCTTAGTTAAATATTACAAGTTGAGCCTTGAATAAAAAATTTCTTAATAAATTAGAGTTCGAAGATAAAAGTGTCACATTTTGAAGGAAAAATGTCAAAGAGAACAATGAGTTTCTCGATTAATCAAAATAGATAAAACGTGGGACTCTCCACAACAAACATATTTAGAGTCATAAATGCCGTTCCAAAAGTTGTCGACGGAATATGTTTATCGCGGGAGTCCCAAGTGTTATCCGCTTTGATCCATTCGAAAATTTATCGTCCCTTTTGACATTTTTACTTCATAATGTGATCCTTTTATCTCCGAACTCTAACTTATTAAGAAATCGGTAAAAGATGAGCTTAGATACGATCCATCTTTCAAAACTAAAAATTGTTTATGTCTGGAAGCTTGTCAACAAGCATTTTTAGTTTTATAGGGTTCGTATGCTAGACTGAATTCGCGTCACATAAGACTCATTCTCGAGCTGATCTTTGCAGCTCCTTATTTTCAGTTTGCTTTCTTGATATCATAGAGAAGACAGGGGAAATTTGGAGATAGGAGTCATGCAAGTGAGTGTGTCGTCGAGCTAGGATGACTGGTGAATCGTGTGATCATTTCATTTAAAAGCTTTAATTGTTATAGAAAGTAAACATTTTTTTTTTACATAATTACTTAATTATATCCTCAACGGAGATAACACAGTCCCTCTGAGGCGGAATTAGGACGAAAGAGGGAGCGGGCGTGAATGGGGCTCGAATAGGTGACAAGACGAAGGGAGTAGTATAACATTGCAAATCAAAATGGATTTAAGTTATATGCGCTGACAGTACAAGTCTCTTTTATACTAATGATACAATTTGATATATTGTAACTAAACATTTTTTTTCTACATTACCATAAACATCATCACCAAAAATTAGTACAATGAGTAATATTTATTGATTTGGATCTCTCAATGAACTTTATACTCTTTTGATCATGAAATCAGGAAAAGTATGTCCCTTCTAAAACCATCCGATAAAATTGGAACGATACAGAGAAAAACTATAACAAAAAATCTACTTACACTGGTTCTGACTAGCTGTGTCAACTAATGTATCGATGAGACGTCTAAGCCTCTGAGCCCCTGGCCCCGGTCTAAAATTTTCCGGATTCCCAACTTTGGAACAAGGTGGATTTCCCGCACACCAACCACCTGGGGTGAAGCTACCATTCCCCCGATGAAGAAATTCTTGATCGATCTTGTCCATAGCCGGATCATCATTCTTGAACTTACGCGCGAATGCAGCACCACTTGCTATCATTTTTCCAATGTCATTGAGGGATAGAAGATGTGGATGTTGTTTTGGAGGCATATCCCAAGCAATATAGTGCAAGTCATTGTTAATAACAGTTGATGAAAACTCAGGGGCATTGCATACAACAGTCTGAAAATAGCCTTCTGGAGAAGACACGAAATTCGAGTAGTACATAAGTAGTGTCCTTGGAAGGTTATCCCAACCCCATATGCAATACTCCACAAACGCGCGTGACAGGACCGTCCAAGCTGAGCCTGTATCAAAATTTTTGACACGGTCAGTGAGGATTCATATAGCCAACCCCAGGCTCGGGATTGAGGCGTTGTTGTTTATAATTGCAAGAAGTAAAAGAGCACAAATATGGTGATTCCAAATCAATTCAATAGTTCACTTGATTGTCCAGGCTACTTACAGGTTCAGCAGAACCTAATAACTTTGGCCTATGTTGCTCGGACTCTTCAAAAATGTCGGGGGGTGCGTGTTGGATACTCCAAAAGTAGAGCGTTTTTGGAGAATCTGACACGGGTATGACAACATTTTTGGAGAGTCCGAGCAACATAAGCTTTGGCTAGACCATGGATTTGTGTTTAAAAAATCTGCTTAAATCGACTTTCTAGAATCCGAGCAACATAAACTTTGGCTAGACAACATTACTGCTTATTCAGAACCAGTAAACCGACTTTTCTAGAATCCAGAATCCTTTAAACTCAAAATCCTAACTCTGTCTCCGACCATATCATACAGTTCAGATTCTAACAAATTCATTTCAATCTCTACATTAGATGGTAAATTTTCTTACTGACGTTTTACCAAGCAAATTAGAAAACTTTCAGATTAAACTTGACAGAAAACTTCAGTATTGAAACATTTATCATAAATTCATCAGACAACGATACCAAATATGCATATCGATCACATCCAAAGATTGAAGACGAGTGCCAAATGCGTCTTAACATGGTGCTTTTTCAACTAAAACAAGTTTTTGATTGAGAGTAGTACCGATAGGTTAGTTTCTCTACAACAACAACAAGTAGTACGCCTTAGTTTCTCTAGTTGCCAACATTAACGTGGTTACGAAAGGTTACTGTTTTCACTAGAGAAGCATAGTAGATTCTGCAACGAGGAAGAAGACTACGAAAACAACTCAAAATGTTATGGGATCAAATATTTTGACATTACGTTGCATTTGTGAGGCATAAACATCAGCAAACATGTTCAAGAATGCTAAAAGTATGCAGATTTAGCTGTTAAAATCTAACCAGTAAAGAGTTTAAAGGCTGTGGGAAGAGCTCTCCTTGGCGCGACCCAAAATATATCAGATTTAGTATTCTGATACAGCCCGGGGTCTATAATAAGCGGCATTGCCCTTTGCGACCTGCAATAGGATAAAAGAATGAACTACAAATACAGCCAAAGAACAAATCAAGAAACTCAGTAAAAATGAGAACATACTCTTTCCATCTCAACCGGCTTGTGTGCTCGATGAAGTTAAAGTCGCGTTTTAATTGAGAAAACGTGTAGAGAAGATCTGTAAAGCAATAGAACAAATCACATTTCACCTTCAAGTAAAGAAAACAGAAGAATGACTAATCAGGACTGACTTGTGACCAAGAAGATTATGGTGTATTTCTTGCTATGTTGCTCGGATTCTTCAAAAATGTTGTCAGGTGTGTGTCAGATCCTTCAGAAGTAGTACATTCTTTGAGGATCAGACACGGGTGAGACAACATTTTGAAGAGTACGAGCAACATAAATTTCTAGTATGAGAGTCGAGAACTAACCGTCTTGAGTTAGCAGGGGATAGTCAGAAGCACTCAGGTTGATAAACCAATCCCAATGCTTATACTTCTTCAAGAGAATAGAGGCGGCGTGTAGCGTGTTAGAGACCATGGTCGGACCCCGGTATGTCACCATGTTTGCTTTCGTAATCATGTGCACGTTTCCAATCTTTGCGAAAACAGGTTCTTTTGCAATTCTTGAAGCAAGCTCTAGTCTCTCCTCTGCAGACGATTTTAAGTCCAGGTGAACGACATAATAATTCCACGGATGATACAGTGATTTCAGCGTTCTCCAAAGTTGATCTAGTTCACCCTTTGATCCGGATATCAAGTAAGCAAAACGCGGTGCAGGAGGAGGAGGAGGTGGTGGAGAAGGTGGCGGAGGAGGTGGAGGAGGTGAAGGAGGCGGAGGCGGACTTGGAACTTGCTGAATTTTTACTTCACCATAAAACGAGCTAGTTTGATTCTCCATAACACGAGATGGGAAAATCGAGAAGACTGAATTGATCGTATGCAACGAGGTAATGAGGCCCAAGTCGAAGGAGGTTGCTAGAAGGAAAACAAACACAAGTGAGCTTATTATAAGAGGAAACATCCATCTTTTCTCCACGTTCAACGACCTCATCGTTGGACCTTATCATATAAGCTAACGAATGCCTCTTTTCTCTTCTCTGAAATCTACAACAAACAAGCGGGGAGAGGCAGGGTCCGAACCTACCTAGAAAAAAAAACTTCAAGAGATTTACAGTCTGCTACTTTTGACTACTCCGCCCCTTCAGTATATCCCTGAAGGAATGATCCGTGATCTCAACACACTGGAAGTGGAATCCAACGGTTTATTCAACGATTCGTGCACTCTGTCTTACTAGCTTCCTTCACTACCATTAAGAATTCACATCAAATTCAACTCTCATTTACTAGGCAATCGCGATCCAAAAGGCCCCTTGAGCCCTATCTTATATACGTCTCTGCATATTCTGTTGAATCAAAAGCAACCACATCAAAGGTCAGCATCCAACAATGTTTAAACTAAAATGGTGAAGAAAAATTCTCAATGAACCCTTAAAACTGTCCATGAGCTAAAAGTTGGTAGAAAGACAAAACAAAACTTCTACTATTGTAAACACTGTCGGAGCCAGGATATTCACTAACGGAATTCAATATATGAAAAATAAATGCACGAAGAAGTCAAGGGGATTCAACAAATAGTATATACATACAACAACAACATACCCAACGTAATCCTACAAGTGGAGTTTGGGTAGGATAGGATGTACACAGACCTTAGCCCTATCCTTGTATAGTATATACATGCATAACAAGACATATTTAACCTACTTACATAGTGTATTTTTTCGAGGAAGGGGTGTCAATGCTAAGGTGGCTCTGCTGCTGATTGTAAACACGCTAACGTTCAACTATACTAGTCGAGGTGAATGAAGTGGCTTGAGAATCATGAGGTACAGAGTTACTCAGTACCTGTGCTGGTGTGAGATAGCAGATACCCCGTTGAATTAGTCGAGGTGCTCGCAAGCTTCCCGGACACCACAATTATCAAAAAAAAGAAGACAAAACAAGAATCTCTTCAACTATACTAGTCGAGGTCAATGAAGTGGTTTGAGAATCATGAGGTACAGAATTACCAGTTATCTGTGCTGGTGGGAGATAGCAAATACCCGTTGAATTAGTCGAGGTGCTCGCAAGCTTCCCGGACACCACAATTATCAAAAAAAAAAAAAAGACAAAACAAGAATCTCTTCAACTCTACTATATTCCAATGGTGGACATCCAAATGAATCTTTTTCAATAACAAAAAACAAACAGAATTAGTAAACATCCAAATGAATCTTTTTAGCTGAATAAGACCTAAAATGTTAACATCAGGACTGCATTTTGGATCAAACAAAGCAAAAACATAGGCCAACACAAATTCAGATTTGCAATTTCTCTAAAACCCCAAAAAGGGACAGAAAAAAAAACAGAATTTAATAAAATAATTCCAGAAAAAAAAAGACTAAATACATAAAATCATATATACACATAAATTTTCATTTCTTTAAATTTTTTCTACATGCATGCATATAATTCGAGTTTGAGTTATACCCATTATTGTTTATATCCTGGATCTGCCTCTATCGTTATAAAAAAAAACACGTAAAAAATGTACAATACAGAGAGAAAAAAATAATTAAAAAATACCTTTATATTGGAGAATGAAAATGGATGTGAAAGAGAAGAAGATCCAACTTCAGTTTGGTTTTTTCTGAGCTGTTTTCTGTTAAACTGATTTCCAGGAATACATCTCACTTTCTACTTACAATTGATGTATTTTATAATTCATGCATAATTAATTAATCTGTAAAAAAAATACTTACAATTTATGTATTTTATAATTCATGCATAATTAATTTATGTTTTTAATCCATAATTTGTGATTTGTAATACTATACTTATGTACTTTTTGAACAAGTACATGTTATTTTGTTAAAAAAAATAAATTAAAAATTGGTACTCAAATTCAATTATGTGCATGATTTGTGCCGAAAGTGTCCGATAAAAATATTTTATCATGTGTTTAAAGTGTTCTATTGAAATATGTCAAAGTTCAAAATATCTATATGAAATTTACTGATAAATATAAGAGATTGTCGATGTATTTAACTGTATAGTTAAAAATATGGTAAACCATATACAATCATCTTTTTTTGAATTAGTGTTGTTTAGATGGAAAACAAGTTCAAGAAATTGTTTTCTTAGGACTAAGAAAGATTGTCTTGTCATACTCGTCTATAATAATTATCTTTTATAATAATATTTTACTATAACGCCCTATTTTTTTCTTTTTTTGGGGAACTAATTTTCATATCATGTTATATTATATGTTCTCTATAATTCCACCTAACTCTATCAGCCAAAAAATAACCAGACATACGTTGTAATGTTGACAGACATCTTTCACTAAATTGCTATGTTATTATACCCGTGCTAAATTCTCCAATAATGCATTATTTTTGGATGATCCGATACATACCCGATGATGTGTAGTAATATAAGTAAATAGTTGTTGCAATTATTTGATAAAATCACAAAATGAATTATTATTATCATTGATATGCTTAAAAGAGTTTCCAAAGCACATTCTCTTTCTTTTATGTCTTTTTTAAAAATTGCTCAGTTACATTTTTTTCGAATTTCGATTAATTGAATCTGTCGCCCAAGTATTATTTCACGTCATTCTGTATATGAGCCTCTTCGAACTAAAGTTCATTGATATTGACAATGATCCCTATAGCGCGTGGTTAGACCAGTAAGATAACAGTAGCCACAAATATGATTATGCACTCGAGACAAGTATTATCTTTTTCTCTTCTTTCAATTTATTAGTATTACATGGGGGAAGGTCTACGTACACCCCACCCTCCCCAGTTGAATGTAGTTACTCATCTCACAACCCAATTTTCTCTGGTTGCTGCACAGAGGACCAAACCTGACTGCTGGGACAAGCTTGGTATACTGTCTTCCCTTTATCAGCAATTTCGATTTCTTGTTGTCGTGGAATTCGTCATCAAGATGGATCCCCCTTACGCAGTCCGCGAACTCATACTAATGCCAGGACTTGTCGCAAGCTAATTCGAAAATGAAAGAAGTCTACCGATCTCATTTGTGAGATTACACTGAGTATGTTTTTGTACATGTGGGGATTTGGGGAGGGGGGGGGGGGGGGATGTCACAGAGCAACATATTCCATATTTAGATCTCTGAAAAGGACTTGATTGTCCTAAATCCATGATTATCTGGAAGAGGTCCATTCCCAGGCCTAACAGATACTATCACTTCCAAGCCTGAAAGAAGAAAAAGAGGTTAGAAAATTCAATGATTAAGAAGTTCGAGAGAGCACATTTTTATTTACTTGATTATATTCTCAACACGCCCTACGTGCATGTCTGATTCTTTTTTCATGGGCCAAGCACGTGAAAATTCTTTTTGATAATGAGTGGTGGTGAAATGTCTGATAATTTGTTGAGGAAGAATAGAATAAAGCACAGATTTATTACTTGATAGATTTCTAAACTAAAATTGACTATTCAAGTGGAATCAACAAATATTTATCTCCAATAATAACTTACTAAGCTAATTATCAGCAGCATATCTACAACAACAACATACATACCGTGGTGTCCGGGCCAGCTTTCGCGCACCTCGACTAATTTCACGGGCTACCTGCCACCTCCCACCAGCAACAGGTACCAGGTAACTCTGTCCACCAAGGCTAGAACAGATGGGAAGAATCACCTAGCGTTTTTTTGTCTCCGCTGGGATTTGAACTTTGAGACCTCATGCTCATGGTTCGTAATCCACTTCATTGATCAATACCAGAAACATATCTAACTAGCTAAAGTCATGAAAACAAACTCTAACAACCTTAGCATAATACAAGACCCTACTCCTAATTTCTTGGTCAGACTTTGAAACAGTATTTAACATCCTCCCTTGATTCAAAGTCCCATACACAAAGTAAATCTCTAAAATAGCAGAACTTTTATTTTGAACAAAGCCTTAATCAGTAGATCAGCCAGCTACATGGATATTTCCTCCTTTGCTACCAGATCATGAATGAAACGATAACGTATATCAATATGCTTCGTCCTGCTGTGAAATGTTGGGTTCTTTGTCATAGAGATAGTTGACTTCTTGTCAAAAAACTATCTGTGTTGCTTCCTCGTGTTCTTGTTGAAGATCTGCTAATACTCTAGATATCATAACATTCACCACAATCGTCAACCGCCACCACGAACTACCACCATCAACAATTATTGCTTAACTGCTTACTGCTAGCCACCATCACCACTATCCACAACAACGACTACCGCCATCAACTAATACCATCCCTATCGACATCCACAACCACTACTAACTGCTATATAATTTTTAAATTTTTTCTTTTTGATATAGTATTAGATTGATATTATAAAAACAAGTTTTATACATTCAGACGTTAACAAGACAAACTGTTCTAATTATTTACTATTTGACAGTATGCACCACTAAAGGTTTTTGTGGGGTGGTAAGTACCCCTTTATCTTTAGCCAGAGATCTCGTGTTTGATCCTGGGAAACAGAATCTATCTTTGGGAGACAGCGCTTTATCCCCCAAAGTTGGACTTGCCGGCACGAATTCAGATTAGTTGGGCCTCAAAAGAGGAACCAAAAAAAAAATGATAGTGAGCACATTTTCAATCAGAAATATTTTGATTTAGCACTTGTATAACATAGAATAAAATTGTTGCTGCTATTTGTCTTAACGGTAGGAGGGGAAATAGGTTGAAACTCAGAAACGGAGTTCATATAAAACAACCAGAATTTTACCTGCTGTCTTTGCAGCTATAGCTTCTTGATAGACGTCAGTCACGAACAAGATCTCGGATGGGTGATCTACACCCAAGGATGCTGTAATTTCATGGTAACTTTTTGTTTCTTTCTTATTCCTACAACAAGTAGAAGTAAATTTGAAATACTTAAAATGACGAGAGAGATCCGGATACCACTTCAAAATTATAGATGTGGCTTGATGAAAGGTAGAAACTTACCCTACTGTTGTATCGAAAAATCCACAGAGATATTTTCTCAGGTCCCCATAGTTTGTGTAACCAAACAAAAGCCTTTGTGCCAATCTGCTGCCACTTGAGTATATGTACACCTTTTCAGGAAAAAACAGCCAGTCAGTTTGGCTAGCGGCTGGCAATATAAGAGGTTATAGACTTTGTAACACTCTTTGTCAGGATAATGAAGAAGAAAAATGCACTTAATGCAGCAAGCTGAAACCGTTAATACAGCAACAACTATTACTATGCCTTTGTCCCTAACAAGTTGGATCGACTATATGAATCCCCACTAGTAGATACCCAACTAGTAGATGTTCTCCAACAAGTCTAAAACTTATTCCCAACTAGTTGATACCACCTATAAAGATCTTTCTCTTCCATTGTGCCTTATCTTTAGCTAAATCTGCATTGATTCCAAGAATTTGTAGGTCTTTCAAGACGACTTCCTTCCATGTGATTTAGGCGGAAGCCATCAATGATAAAAGAAATTCCTTTTTTAATAACGGATAATAGAGAAACTCCGTGGATCATAATCCAACATTAAGTCTTCATTTGCAACTACAACTTCATGAAACTAGAGCTCATTAAACAAGAGAAATACACAAGTGCAGAAATAATGGGAAAACGGAAGGAACCTTGATGCCTAAAGCAGCCCATCTCTCAAGAGCTTCGGGCACATCATCAAAAACAACTCCCTCTAACTCGTTATTCTTAAACCCTGTTTGCCATATATGCCCCTGAGTAACAGAATATGAAGACAAGCACAAATTGTAAGGAACATGTGTTGAAACTGGTAACCGTAAGACATTTGGACGGGAAGAGGGCAAAATAATTTCACTATCGATCTCCTCACCTGTAACTCCTTTAAGGCAGTAATTTTTCGGTCAGCTTTAATCATTGCCTCAACATTTGTCACCAAAGCTGCAATTACCTCCTCCTTCCTAGCATCATTAGAGGGGATAGGCACAGCACCGGCAACGCCATTTTCTAAGTCTTCTTGTACCTGAAAGAAGAATGTAAATGGGACAAAATTCAGTTGCCTTTACAACAGCTTTTTAAGTTCAACATGTATATATATTAGACAGTTTCTACTTGCGACAAATTTTGAATCATGTCTTAGTGAAAAAGGGATAGCGCCTACTTTTACGTAATAATGGATACAATATATAAAGACAAGATCTAGAACACCAGCTCAGGCATGGATTCTACTTCTTAAAATATTTAGCGGGGTTCTAATTTTATTCAGCTTTAGTTTTCACATTTTAGTTTTATGTGTATTTTCATGTAAAAGGAAAACTTGAACCCAAGTCTAATGCAGGCGATCCAAAGAACCGAATTCCTAATCTTGAAAGTATTGAAGTTCATCGACAGAAGCACCACTCCTTCTCAATGCCCTCATTATCCAACACGTCTGCAACCCAAATGGGCTTGAGAAATACCCTTTCATCATTTCTCTTTCTAGTATAATCGAATTCAGAAAAGCAAAAGTGCATTCAGCATAGTTTTATTGTCAGAATATGGATAACATGTGTTGTTGTGAGTGTCAAATGCAAGATGATGTGCTAGTTCGTATAAGACAAGCATTTATTTTCTTGCAAGCGGGAAATTCAAGTGGATAGTACCGATTTAATGGATGTGTAATAATATATGTAATGAATTATGACCATATAGAAGAGGTAGGGGGGGCGTAAACAAGCCACTCAGCTCAACTCAGGTTATTTGGCGAGTAGCTAGAGCTCAGATCGAGATATCAACCTATCATGAAATATCCTCTCAGAACAATTTTCTCAGAAAATTAGCTTACTTGAGCTCTTAGTAGCTTAATATCATCCTGAGTTTCTGCCGAATCATATGTTGCATCCAAATGTCTCCCCACATTATCACGAGCATAAGGAAAAAGAACATCTGTAACAAATGAAATGGGCGTTGTGGTTCCTTCAATATCCAAAACGATGCAGCGCTGCACCAAACTGTAAAAATCACTATGCAGTCATGCGACACTTAATTATATGCATATGAAGCTTAAATCAACAACAACAACAACAGCATACCAAGTGTATTACCACAAAGTGGGGTCTGGGGAGGGTAGAATGTACGCAGACCGTACCTTTACCTCAGAGGTGAAGTAAAGAGGCTGTTTCCGATAGACCCCCGGCTCCATATGAAGCTTAAATAAAAAATCATGAATTTCAAGAAACTATAGAATAGTCCAAAATTTTCAAATGTTTACCCTTAATGGCTCAATGTCACCATTTGAAGCAAGAGCACCTGTTTTCACGGACATCTTGACGTTTCGAATGCTGCTTAAAGCACCATTGGAGTTATGAATGAGACGATGAGTTGGTGTTGTCCAGTCCAATCCCAACGGATTAAGTTTAATTGCGGCATCAAATAGGTAGTGGTGATACTCAGACTGGAGGATAGGATGTCAATTAGAAGAGTTCCAAATAACAATTTACCGTAATGGAAGTACAAGAGACAATAGATAGTAACAAAAACAATGGATAGTAACAGAACAACACTACAACTAAGTAATGCTACAATCGAACTACACGAAACAACATATAATAACAGAAATCGAAAGAATAAGAAACTACAAGAGTAATCCTACGACTACTAGTAAGAGCATCAAAACAATGTGCACTCCTACCTACTAATCTTCTACCCGAATTTGTACCCTTCACACCTTCCTTCCTATCTAAGGTCATGTCCTCGGTAAGCTGCAACTACGCCATGTCCTATCTAATCACCTCTCTTCAATACTTCTTCGGTCTAACTCTACCTCTCCTGAATTCATTCATAGCCAACCTCTCGCAGCAAAAAAAACAAAAACAAAAAAGGAGATAGGGGAAGAGAAACAACTCAAATTGTGAATTTAGCACAGTAGGTTGTAGAAAAATATGCCCAAATGCCATAGCTATCAGTCACACACAATCACTTTTAGACTAATAAAATCTAATTCTTGCAAATGGAACTACCACTAGCTAAAGTAGAACACACAAAAACAGAAATCTGGTAAGAAACATTCAGAAGAATCCATCTTTAGCTCAATTCAGCATAGCCAATTGGGTAACCACAACAAGAATCATGACAGTACAACAACAACATACCCAGTATATTCCCACAAAGTAGCGTCTGGGGAGGGTAGAGTGTACAGTCTGTACCACAGGCGGTTTTCAATAGACCCGCGGCTCAAGATAAAAACAGTCTAGAAAAAGATATAATAAAAGAACAAGAAACAATAGGTAGTAACAAAACAACAAATAGTAACAGAAATAAGACTATCACAAAATAATATTACAATCGATATACCCGAGACAACAAGACACTACAAGAATCATGCCAGTGATGACCAATTTTTTACCTTTAATAACAAAGGAGCACAATCAAAACACTTGGGAGGCTTATGTGGGTAAGATTTGGCAAATGGGACAGATAACACAGACCCATTTGAACACAACATTACCAAACACACTTTTTGAGTAAAATGGTCAGTTTTTTTCTTGATTTTATGGTTGAGAATTTGATAGGGGTAATAAGTAGTTCCAAAAAGGGTCAAGTTTACGAGTGGTCCTAAAATGGGCGGATCTTGATATTTTGTCCATGTTGGACGGGTCTTGATATTTTATCCCTCGTGAAAAATCTTATAAAAATGCCTTTCACAGGGATGGTAATTTTTCGGCCTCGCTTAACAAATTTTACTCATAAGATACATGTTTTAACTTTTGTCCATAAAACAAACGTTCAGAACATTTCAAGATAATGAACTTGCACGACTGATAAGAAGTTCTGTCTTATAGACAAAAGTTAAAACTTAGTATATTGTCCATAAGATAAATTTGTTCATAACATTTCAAGACAATGAACTTGCACAATTAATCAGAAGTTCTGTCTTATAGGCAAAAATTAGAACTTAGGTATATTATAGCCCATCAGATATAAGTTCTAACTTTTGTCTATAAGGCGGACGTTCAAGACATTTTAAGACAATGAACGTGCACAATTGATAAGAAGTTCTAACTTAGGTAAAAATTAAAACTTTGGTATGTTGTCCATAAGTTCTAACTTTTGTCCATACGACAAATCTGTTCAGAACATTTCAAGACAATGAACTTGCACAATTGACCAGAAGTTCTATCGTATAGGCAAAAATTAGAATTTAGATTTATTGGTCATCAGATATAAGTTCTAACTTTTGCCCATAAGGCAAATGTTCAGGATATTTCAAGACAGTGAACTTGTTCAATTGACCACAAGCTTTGTCTTATAAGCAATGTTAGAACTTATTAAAAGGGATACTAAAATTCAAGACTCAATACTTTGGGGCACAAAAATTCAAGACCGAATGCTTTGGGGTACACTAGGCGTAATTTCCTCGTGATAAGTTGTTCCAAAACATACTCTAGTAACTGGCCCACTGGACCAGCCCAAAGAACCCAGCTGAAACTGTCCAGCAAAAGAAAGCCCAAAACAAGTTATTGGGTCAGTAGACGGCCCAAATTTCGGGCGTGGGCTGGTATCGACGTTTTCTTGTCTAGGAGCGGCATTAATCTCAAATTGAGAAACACGTGGCATTATCGGGTGCTAAGCTTCTACAATTTGAAAATAAGAACGAATTTAGTTCATTTTATAACGACGAGAGCATATTTGATCCTAAAAATTGTTGTTGTATAAATCAAATTAGTCGGGTATATTCCATCCTTAATCTGAGATTTCAGGTTTAGATCGTACGAAAAAAGTGGTCATGATAACATTTTACCAAATAGCATCACATCAATGTGAATATATTAGTACTATATAATTTACAAAAACTATATATTAAGTTAAAAAAGGAATAATATTGATGGCATGTGTCCATTGGACTTTTTGTGGTAAACATGATGTAACATGCCTAGGGGCCTTCTTGTTGTGTCGAGGTACACGTTGTTTGGTCACATAATAGTAAGTTTGTAGCAACACGTTTAATTTAAGTCGACCCGTTACATTACGACTTTCTGCAAAATTTTACATGTGTCTATGAGATCGAGTATGAAATTTTAGTACTCACTTTAAATTGAGTATTCGTTTCTCTTTCTTTCATGCTATAATTGAAAATTATGTATTTTACATATCTATACGATTGAATTCTTATGTTTCCGAAATAATGTAAGAAGAAGTATTAATAGTGGGTAGGAAAAAGACGGATCGATATAAAACACCTACTCGGCCGATTTTAGAAATGCACCATTCAAGGATCGAATAGAAGTGTTATTGTGATAGGATACTATTCTACTACTAGACAATTGATGTTTGGAAGGGGAGCCTTGGAGTAACTGGTAAAGTTGCTGCCATGTGACCAGAAGGTCACGGGTTCAAGCCTTGAAAACAGCCTCTAGCAGAAATGCAAGGTAAGGTTGCGTACAATAGACCCTTGTGGTCGGGCCCTTCCCCGGACCCCGTGCATAGCGGGAGCTTTAGTGCACCGGGCTGCCCTCTTACTCTTCAATTGCATTTTTTTTACAAAAGTAGCTGTCGGGCTCGATCGATTTTTTTCAAAAAAATTAAATTATTGACCCGTTGTTTAGCTTATATACAAACAGAAAACAAATAAATCAAAACATAATAATTAATAATTGAGCGGGTTGAACTATGATCCATTATTGTTTAACTCATATATATTAACTCAATTTATTTCAATTAAAATAACTTTAGATAGCGTTTGACAATGACGATTTATTAAGTCAATCCATTTTAAGACGTTCAAATTCATCCTAAGTTGCTATTTCCCATCCCTACTGTCTTAGACACAAGTTTTTTTTTTTTTTTTTTTTTAAAAAGAGACACTTGACACTTGTGGACCTTGCCATATTGAAACTCTGAGAAGTTATCGATATGGGTAGTGATACGATGATTGAGTGTTTTCATCATTAATCAGAAGTTTCAAGTTTGAACTTTCGGTAATGGAAAAGAATCCCGTTAAAAGCGTTGCTCTCAAAAATAGGTGCTGCAATATAGAAATTCAAATTTAATCGAATCTCAATACGAGTACCAAACGTCGAGGAGTTATTGTCCAATTGAAAAATGAAGGGCCAAAGTATCTGAACATCAAACATTTTAGCTTTTAAACGTGTACATAGCTTATTGATTAATATTCAACTCATTAATTGACACATCATACATTCTTATCTCCATAGTACTATAACATAATAATGAATGGATAGTTCTAGAGCTTAAGTGACGTTTTGATTAGGATTTTTTTAATTTTTTCGTTTTGTATTTGGTATTCAATATTCATATTAGAATCTGATTAAATTCAGATTCACATGAAGAAATTTTATATTTGGGAGAAAACGGTTCCTATCAAAGGCGTCTTCGTGTTTAGGGTTTAAACAAAAAAATTGTGGTTAAAAATGAAGGAATACTTACCGCTATCCTTGATAGTCTGATTAGGATTATCTTCTTCCCTCTTTTTTTAAAGACAATGGAACACCAAAGATTGTGATGGGGTGAAAAGTATCCCTCTATTCTTAATCAGAAATCTCGTGTTTGAGTCTTGGGAATGGAGCCATCTTTATTAGAGAGAATTTTACTCCCAAAGTGGAGCTTTTCGACGTGAATTTGAACTAATCGGACCTTAAAATAAGTATCGAACACTGAGTGTGGAAAAAAAAAAGACAACGACACTCCTTTAATTTACCTTACTTATTTTCTTGTTTTTCCTCTTAAAGTTTAAGCAAACGTTTGTATTGCGAATGAAGTCGTTTTTGATAAAGAGCGGTTCATTTTCAAAGTGAAACTCTCCGTTGCAAATTTAAATTAATCTAATTTCAAAACGAGAATCAGACACCAAGTGAAAAAAATTTGGTAGAGAATTAGATTCTCTTTGGTCAGAAAGTGCTTGCCATATGGCAACATATATAGTGTGTACACTATGACAAAAGTAGGTATTGATTTATTCTTCCTTTTGCAAATAATTAATTAATTGCTCATTTTTTATTTTCTGAAAAACTACTTTAGAGTAAAAATATATTTATTAGATCATATTTTTTGGCGTTTAGATGAATATAATGACATATGACTAAGCCATAAAATAATATTGTGATTATAATAATTTTGTGTATAAAAAATTGACAATAAGATAAATGAAGAAAAAAAATAGTCATATTATATCATATTAAACAAACCCGTCAAATGCCTAGTTAGTGTTTTTTCAATCAAACTCATCGCAAGCATAAAATTTGATTAGAGTACTCCTATCTTTCTCGTGTAATTTATGAGCTATTATACTGGAGTTGAGCATACAAAGAGTAGCGAATACCATTTATGTGAGCAATAAATTAACATTAAATTTAAGAAGGCAAACAAAAGTATACGTTAAACTTTCAAAAGTAAATGTACTCTTCCTTAATACATTCTCATTACTAGTAATATGTTCCAAAATTTTGATATGTTTTTGTAATTAAAGATAATTTAAGAATTAATTTTATTATCTCAAGAAGGTATTAGTCATCGATAACTATAAAGGCAGGATTAGTTCCATAAATTTCACTGTACTGATCATAGTAAACTCCTTCTCGTTGTATCAAAATAGAGGTCTGATTTAAACAGGTCTTTTCAGTAAAAAGAGGTCGTGTACCACAGTTCGAGTTAAGAAGAAGAAAGGGGAAATTGAAGGCTGGGAACATACGAGGTCGGTTTCATATAAGCAAGCACTAACGAGCGGTGGTTCCTCTCCTTCCTCGAACCATCTCCAACGAGCGATGGTTCATATGTTTCCTTTTTTTGTTCTTCGACTTAAGTGAGCTTTACATTATTTTATTTCATTCTATTAAATAATTGTATCTTTAAAGAACAAGTGAATAACTACCTGGAGTACTTATATTGACTTGCATATGTCTTGTTGACTGTAAATTTTTTTTTCATTTGCTCTTGTAATCACATAAATATTATATATCAAATTTAAATTTGCAAGTTCTAAAAGTCTTATCGCTATTAATTCTATACATATTTTAAGTTTTATTCTTTTAAAATTTCATGCCGATTCAAACTAGGTAAATACTTGTCCGCATCAAATATTAATATTTATACAATTCAATAAATACAAATTCAACTAAGGGACTAATAAGTAAACTATCTCTATATAATGATTAAAGAGTATAATAAAATGCAAACTATTATTTTTATGTTTAAACAATAAATATAAATATTATCAAGAACAAGAACAAACTTTGATTATTATATATATACTCTCATGAAATCAATTTCATGCCATCCACAAAACAACAAAAAATAAAAAATAAAAATTAAACAGAAGAGAAAAAAAACAAACTATTTTTTTTTCTAGCAATTTCTTTTTTGGTCTATTTTTCACTAAACAGAAATAATTATAGTTAATATAATTGACAAGAAAATAGCTGAAGTTGTAGTGGTAAATGCTTTTACTCCAGAGTTCTTTGAGCCCGTCGGTGACTGAATATCCGCCGGCGGACTGTTTCCTCCGCCGCCGCCCGCCGGAGCAACACTTCCCGGCGGTGAATTCCCCGGCGATCCCGGCGTACTCGATGAACTCGGTGATGATGAACCACTCGCCGGAGATGTCGCCGGAGATGATGAACTCGCCGGAGTTGTCGCCGGAGATGATGAAATCGCCGGAGAAGTCGCCGGAGATGTTGCCGGAGATGGAGCATTTCCGGGTGATGAAGTAGGTGTTTGACTCGCAGGAGATGTAGCCGGTGATACCCCGGGAGATGTTGCCGGAGAAGTTGTCGGTGATGTCGCCGGAGATGTTGCCGGGGATGTTGCCGGTGATGTGGCCGGTGATGTTGCCGGAGATGGAGCATTTCCGGGAGATGAAGTAGGCGTTTGACTCGGAGGAGATGTAGCGGGTGATACCCCGGGAGATACCGCCGGAGATGTTGCCGGTGATGTCGCCGGAGAATTTCCCGGGGTAGAGGGTGGTGTAGTAGGAGGAGAAGGAGGAGGAGGTCTAATAGCTAAAACAACAGTAATTAATTTTTGTGATCCATTTTCACAATCATTTTTATTTCCACTAATGAAATAAAATGGACCAGAATGATCAAACTTGAAAATTGAATTGCCATCATCCATTTTCTTAATTGGATTATTTGTGTTGCACTTATCATAATCATCCTTGTTTACCACTAATACTGAGTTTGATCCCTTCTTGTACTTGAACACTATCACAAAAAACAAAAACATTAAATACATGAATTTTCGATGAACGTTCTTAATCAGATGAAAAGTTAAATTTTCATGGAGGTTTTCGATGAAACAACACCAGAAAGCTCGATGTTTTCAAATGGAAAGTCAAATTTCTGATGGTTGTTTCCATTAGGACGAGTTGAATTTAACAAGGAGGTTTTCGTTGAAAATAACATTAGAAATTCCAATTTTTTCAATGAAAAGTTGGATTTATGACGATCGTTACTAATATCAGGACAGTTTCTGAAGCCATTCTGATGGAAACCTCCTTACTGACATTTCCATTGAATGACTTCAAAAATTCCAAGTTTTCAACAAAAAGTCAAAATTTCTGACGGTCATTTCCATCATGACGGTATTCTGAAGGTCGTTTTGATGGAAATCTCGTTCAAAACTTTGACGGATATATATTTTCATCAAATGACTTCAGAAGATCTCGACTCTCAATAGAAAGATCATTAAAACTGTTTCAAACGAGTACAATTTCAATATGTGGTTCTAGTAGTGATTACGATTATGTTTTTCAGATGAGACGATCATACAGTTTAAGACGGGCAATCGAGTAGTACTTACCAAGAGTGTCATTGACTTGGAATCTCATTCTTTCAGCCCAATGGTTGTAGTTTTCAGATGGATTAGGAACCCAACCATCTCTTCCACCAACATAGAATTGATAACCATAACAAGAGCTAATCAAACAAGCCAAGAGAATCACTATAAGATGTTTATGCAAATCCATGATCAATAATTGTAACAATTTTTTTTTTGATTTGTTTTGTTTGATACAAGTAGATTTATATATATAAAAATACACAAAAGAGAAGAAGAGTGATGAGAAAAAAGGGAAAGGAGGAAACTTCAAGAAAGAATACAAAAAAGAGAAAGATAATTAAGTAGAGGAAATTAAGAGGAAGTTTTGTAGACTGATGTTGAGGTTTAAGGATGAGAATATAGTTATATATTGGGGGGTGGGGTAGGGTGGGGTGGAGGTGGGGGTGGGGGGTTGTTGAAGAGATTACCGTTGTAAAGTAAAGAGGAAAAAAAAAGACAATAATTGAGAAAAATGTGTTTGATTATTAGGAGAGACCGAGACCGACGTAAGTTGCGGTGGGATGGTTGAGATTTTCTTCAGTCTTAATTAAAGGTTTCGAGTTTGAGTTTCTGAGAATAAAAAGATCTTGTTATGGGCGCGTTATTCCAGAAATGAGTCTTGAAATGTATAAATCCGAATTTAATCGACCCCTAATGCCGATAACGAACACCAAGTGAAAAAACTAACAAAAAAAAAAAGAATCCGACATGAGTTTAGTTGTGATGGGATGATTGGAATCCCTTCATTTTTAATTAAAGATTTCGCGTTCGAGTTTCTGGAAACATAAGAAATATTGTTAGAGGTGTTACTACTCTCAAAATGACTCCTACAATGCGCGACTCCAAATTTAATCGATTCATAATGCAGATATCGACCGTGGAAAACAAACAAAATATTATTAGGAGAGGAAAAAACAAGACCAAAGTGTGAATGGATTATTATATTTTACACGTGGACAAAAGTTAAGGACATAACGGTAAGTGTATTTAATTAATTTAATGGAAAAAATTTGTGTTTGGTGAAATAAATTAATTGGGAAAATGTGTATTTGGATTATATAAAACACACGTGGAGAAAGGTTATGGACGTAACGGTAGGTGTATTTAATTAATTAAATGGACTTTATGTTGGTTGATTTACTTTTGGAAAATTACCTTTCGTACGACATATTAGAATCAAGTCTAATGTTTTCTCATATACGACTCAACCTTATAAATATTTGTAATAATTTATAAAATTTTAAATTTGGTATAATGTTTCTTCGTATGATTCTCAATTTTCTTTCGTGATCTTATGTAAAACAATAAGATCACAAACTAGAGCTTAATTAATTCGATTCGCGTCGTATAGAGCCCATTCGAGAAAAATACTCCCTATCAATGATTTTTTCATATCAAGAATTCAAAATTGAGACCTTTGTTTAAGGGAGGAAGCCTTTTCCTCGAAATCGATACTTGATAATTTATTCTTTGTGGCTGTTTTTTGAATCAAATAATAGAATTGTTCCTCTAGTGATCAAGATTACACATGCTAGGATCTCAGACATGATAATCTTACAAAGAAGCATTACAACAAAAGTATATGATATAGACAACATTATCACAAATCGCAAAGAAAAGAACAAGAAGCCCTATAGTAAATTGATTTCGCTCCCCTTACTTTATCACGGTGATACTAGCATAGATGGCATGAATGATACTAGCATGAATGACACTTATCCTTCAAGAACTTTCACGCGTAGTCAAGTTAAGGAGCTCCAAGACCTACAAGTGATGTTCATGAAAAAAAGAAGATTTGGAGAAGCTTGAGAAATACCAAAGAAAAGCATACAATGTGTGGATGGTCCATTGGAGTGAAGTGGAGAAAAGAATTCATGAATTCACAAAAAGAAGGCGACCAAACAAGACACTTACTTCATAAAGGGCAAAATTGTAATAGATAGTGTCTTTTATTTCCAAGTATAAGTAGTAGTCTTTCATTTTTGAAGACTAGTTTTGATGTTGAATATTGATACTCTAAATTTGTAGATGCTACCTTAGTGATTAGTGTAATTCCCTAGTTAACTTCTTTTGCTTAATTAATCAAAGTGTCACCCATTTGTGAAATTCATTTGGTTTCCTTGGTTGATTGAGTAGGGTTAATTTCTTAGTTATTGAAATCAATTGAGAGGTGAGGGTATCAAGTCCTTTGTTGCCCATAATTTCAATTTCTAGTTGCTAATCCACATATCTTTTCTTCTTTCTTTCTTTCATTGTTGTTTTTCCGTTATCACATGGTATCAATGAGAAAAAAATGTGATTATAATGAGGTAATCCTAGTGGATGAGGCGATGACCAATTTATGAAAATTTCAATTTAATCTACTCTGATACGTTCATCAAGTAACCAAACAGACATACAAAATTTATTCATTATTAAAATTTTAAATTTGGATTTTAACTTTATTGGGCTCACAAGCCCACTAGTGGCCCAATAAGCAAGTGGACTCTCATGAGCTTATGCTTAAGCTAAAAGTTCATTTTTTCTATTGCTCTTTGTTGAGGCTTCCACTTTTTCCCATTAGGTCAATAATGTTAGTAGCAATAAGCCCAAAGCTTGGCAAGCTAGCCCACATATTGGGCCCATCCATAAACCCTGCAATCATATACATATTATTAAAAAAAAATTTAAAAAAATAATATTTCGATCAATTAATTACAACTCAATTCTTAATTAGTCGCGATTAGATATTGAAATCCAAAAATAATATATTAAAGAAACTAAAGGTTTGTGAAGAAAAATCACATGATACGAGAAGAGGTATTTCAGTTGAACCCAATGTTTACTTTCGATATACAATATCAAAGACAACTCGACTGGAATTTGTGGCTTAAAGCCTAATTATATTAAGAGGTCTCTTAAACTTAATTTATAAAATTTATATAATAATGAGACGCAAAAGAACTTTGCCTTCTGAGTTATGTATGATTCAGAAACATGACAAAAGCAAATAGCTAATTCTGAGAAAATTATTTGAAATCAGAAAGTAAAATCGTTAGAAATATGAAAAAGAAATGAATGTATATAGAGGAGGAGAAAATAGAATTTAGTAACTAATGAGAAGAATTTAGCATTATTTATTAAAATGTTGTTGTGTAGCATAGATATATTAAGTAAAATATCATAATTTTTTTAATAATTAATATATTTTAAAATTATACTTTCAAAATATATAAATTCAATATAAGAAAAAAAACTTAAATTCTGAATTCGTTTCTTGAACGCGAAAATAAAACTTGCCAATATGGCATGCATTTTGAATTACTTGAGCATGTAGGTTGAACTTGAAAGCAAGGAGGCAAGAAATTGGCATGGCAATAAAATAGAATGTTGCCAAGTTGATGAACATAACCAAATGTTGCCATCCACATCCCCTAGCCACCCCTGATAATCAATTCAATTATGCCTTTTCCATTATATTTCATAAATACATAAATTAATTATCGTTATATTTCATAATTAAAAATGAAACTATTTTTATATATGAAAATTCCTCTTCTTTTATATCATTGTACAAAGATTTTAACTCATGATATCTAAAGTCACGTGAAGAATTGCATAATCATCATCCACAACAGTTTGCCACATAGCTTACTAGTAAATTATACAAGTCGAAGTGCAAAAATACTCGACCTTGAAATCACCATTTAAATCATATTATTTGCCTAAATTCAAAATAACTTAAAATATATAGTGTTTGAAGTTAAATTTGGCAAAAGTCAATATATATATCTAAAGTTCAGTCATTTTGTCGAAGTTCAGACACACATGACTGAAGTTCAACTATTTTTACTTGTACAATTATATTTAACCATATGTGACTGAATCTGATCATTTTGGCTTGAATTTTATCTATTGTTATATGAAGTTCATGCATGTATAATAAGAGTTCTAAGTATTTTTGTCTAATTTCAGTCATATAAAATGTTAATCACTGCATATTTAAAATTGCTTCAAAATGGATAGACAAGCTTGAATAATACATATAAGAGAATAATGTATGTGAGACCGTTTTACTAATTAGCAATTATTTTAATATAATAATATATATTTATACCCAACAGAAAAATGATCGTGTATATATTTATCTGCATTCATAATACAATTTTAATTAATAGTATATCAACCAATTGGAAAAAGGGAAGTCAAAGTGGTAGTTGTAGGAGTAGTACTTTGTGATCTCCACATTTTTGAGTTTTCACATTCATTATTTTGGACCATCATATTGTTGATGATAGTACACTAATTTATTCATTGGTAGGACATTTCTTCTCGTGACCGTCTTCAAGCCATCATGAAGTATACTGATGCATATGACTTCTTTATTTTATGGTTTTTTGATTAGGATACATCAAGAACGTGTCAATATGTGATCAGGGTAAGAGCTAGTTAGATATAGGGGCAACTTTGCTAGCTTGGGTCTCAAAAAACATGTCATAATAACCCTTTAATAATTTGTTTGTATATATATATATATGGGTGAAATGTATTAAGGATGATTCACAATAAGTATTGAAATAAGATAACGCGATCAAGAAGAGGTATTGGAGAGACTATTTTGATCAACTATTCAACTTGAACCAAGAGAACAAATATTTTAGACCTACACACATTTATATGAACGATAATTTTTTTTAGTTACACTCGTAAAATTATGCCAATAGAGACAAAAGAATGGCATGATAAATATGACAATTTAAAAAGCTTGTGGTTCTGATAATACTCCACATTTTCACATTTTTTATTGGACCAATTTTTGAGGAACGTGTCATGTTGGGGAAATTGGTGGAAAGAGAAGAAGAAAATGATAAAAATGGTCCCTTATTTTTGGAGGTAGGCTTGAAACAATCCCTTAAGGCCTCGTTGCGACATGATTTTTTTTTTTTAAAAATAATAATATTTGGTTATAATTGGTGATTTGTTTAATTTCTTTTGAAAGCGAGTTTTAAGTTTGAAAAAGTAATTTTGATATGTTTTTCAAGCAAAACTTTGTTTTCATTCATAAAAAAAATTCAATTTCTTTTCAAGTTAAATGCATGTCAAGACACAACTTCAATTTTTAAATTCCTTTTTTCTTTCTTTCAAATATCACATTTTTTATATCAAAACACATACTAAATATGTTCTTGAACAATTTTAATTCTTTAAGTTAATCAAAAGTGAACACGGTTGATTTCATTAAATATCAAACAACATATAATGTTAAACCTGAGGAAAAGATGAAAACAAATGACTGAACCTTAAATATCAGGAAAGCACATCAAATCATAGAAATTACAACATAAAAATCGAACTAAAGATAAATAATACTACTACAACAACAACAACAACAACAATAGTAAATTCTCACAAAGTGGGGTCTGAGGAGGGTAAAATATACGCAGATCGTATCTTTACCCCAAAGGTGAAGTAAAGAGGCTGTTTCCGGTAGACCCTCGGCCAAAATCCAAGATATATATTCAAATAAACAAAGCAGTAGATAATCACAAAACTATAACATCAAAGTAATACTATAGTCTAACTACACGAATCACTAGCAAAATATTCGAAGCAGATGAAACAAAACTACAAGGGACACTCTACCAAAACGGGCCATAAGACATTGCACTCCTCCCTACTATGAAGCCAACCTACCTACTAACTTTCTACCCTAATACGCGCCCTCCACACCTTGCTATCTAAGGTCATGTCCTCGGTAAGCTGCAACTGCGCCAAATCCTGCCTAATCACCTCTCCCCAATATTTCTTAGGTTTACTTCGACCTCTCTTAAAATCATCCATAGCCAGCCTCTCACACCGTCGCACTGAAGACACACTAAAGATAAATAATAGATAAAGAAAATAGTCGAAGTTGCAAAACTATCAAATTCTAGAAATAAATCAAACATAACATAAATTGTAAAATTTACACTTTCAAATATGAGTTACCGCTAATTTCTTTTCTTCATATTTTCCATCAAATTAGCCGACAAAGTTTGTTAAATAATTAAAGGAGACCAAAAATGCTAACCTTTGAATTTAACAAAAAATACTCAAAAATATATTTAAGGGGCTATTTAAATATACATTTAAATATAAGGGATTATTTTTGTTATTTCGAGATGACAAACTTATATCTAGTGGTAAGAAAACCATCAAACAAAACTTTTTAAGAGAATCACTCAATCTTCACCAAGAGCTCATTTGGCCAAACACTAATAATCCATTCTTCCGTTCCAAAAGAGGATTTTAGTAAATAACCAAATATGATACTCGGGTTAAGGGTCAAGTTGATAATTTTTCTTATATCTCCCCCTCCCGGAGTCCAGGTATTATATACGCCCCCAAAATAAAGAGCCTTGAATACTAGAAGAAAAGCACCTATACCTAACAAGATTAAGTGAATATCTAAAATTGTGATCATTTTATTTCGATTTTTCCAGACATAACCAAAAAAAGGAAAAGATTTTTCAAGTGTCTCAGATCCCAGAATTACATGATAAATACCGCCAAAGCACTTTTTAAGAGAATTACTCAATTTTCACTAAGAGCTCATTTGGCCATCATAATTTGAAATCAAAGATTTGAAGTTATATTGATTTGGGAAATCATAACCTGAAAAATTAGTTGGTCCCACATTTCACGTCAACCTCAATTGGTCCCAATCACATTGCAATATATCAATAAAAAATTTACTCTCATCATTTCAATTTATGTGACAATTTTCGAGTTTCAAAAGTCATACGGGATATAAAAGCATTGGTTGATAGCTGTAACAAAGTATTATTATAAAGGATATATGTTACTCCATATTACATAAGACCAAACATTAATTTCGAAAATACTTAATTGCTATGATAAAATATTATTATAAAAGATGATCATTATAGAGAGATCTGACGGTTGTGGAATAATCCTAGTACCATCGACTTCAATTCTAACTGCCAGTATGAGTCACTGATTCGTGGTGATTTTTTTTTTTGTTTCTAACAGTTTGTTAAAGATTCAGTAGAAGAGACATGGCCTAAGCATACAAATAATGATGATTATGCCTCAATTTCACATTGTAATATTTGAATCGTAAATACTAGTTTAGAAGACTAATGTGTTTCTTTATAGTAGAAGTGAATATGCAGCAACCATGACTAGTGTAATCAATCATAAAAAATCCTCATGAAATAGGTGATTTTCCTTTGCCCACAATCTAAATATCTTTGGAGAATGCAAAGGATTTTTTCTCTTTTGGATAGCTAATCCTAATCGTCCATCAAGGTGTAAAAACTCTCTTTTTATACATTCATGATGATATATTTATTCATAAGGGTGAGAGTTAAAAAGGAGGACACACTAATGGACTAACAAGCTAATTAGCATTCTTTATGGATGAATCTGATCGAATGATTATTTCCAACAAAATAAATTTGAGGTCGACTATATAATATTTTTTTCTTCATATCCCCCGTTTCTCATTACAAATGAGTCGGGAGTCTATTGATAATTTTAATATAAAGATATATAAAGTAAGCCCGAAAATTAAAAAAGGACGATCCAAGATCGGAAGCATCTTGCAGTTATGCATGATACGAAAAAAGATAGCATCTCAAGGGAGTGTGATGAGGTCGACTACTCTAACACATTATTTTATCAAGCAATTGCAATTTAAATGACTTTAAATTGTTAGTGTTATTATTATTCAAATAAGAATCCTCATAATAAAAAATTGGACTATTAATAGTATTAATATTGTTATAGTTGTCTCTGTAGGTGAGAGTGAAATTTATCCTTTATTTTGTCCTTTTCATTCACTGAATTTCTTTCCTCTCATCGATTTTGTTCGGATCCCAGCTTTCTTCCGAAAAAAGCTAGTAAAAAAGCTATGTCCATCTCTTGAACACAATCGGTTGCACATATCCCAAATTTTTCATAGACTAACACACACACAAAATTAAAAAGTTTCTCAATTCCTATTTCATGAATCATATATATCGAGTAAAAAAATTTGTGCCCATCTTTCGAAAATAATGCCCATGACTTCAACTTATGAAATTTTAACTTGATCCAACACATTCATTAAGTAAACTACTGAAGTACATATGAAAGTTGTTCATTCTTAATCATATCATATATCATATCTATACTATATTAAAAGTGTGAAGGACCTTATAATGTGATTTGAACTTTTTGCCCTTTATTAAAAGACTCAACAATAGACCAAATCATCTTTTTACTATTTTTCTCAAAAGATTATGTCACGACCCAACTACCGGGCCGTGCGAGCACCTACTCTAATCCACCTAGATAGGAAAATCCTTACCACCCGAACTAACAGGTAATGCGGAAAAAAAAATAAACCATTAAATAAGTCCCTTAATACATGAGGAATCCTTTTACAAAGTTTAAAAAATATTTATACAACAGCTTTCGAAAATTACACAACCTTTAAAACTTGCGGAAATTTATTAACAAAACAAACACCCTCCCCAGAACCTAGTCTAAGCCGGTACAAGAGTTTCTACAAGATGAGCTTATAACATAAAATGGACACAACTCCCACCATAGAAAAAAGTAGGAGCTGCTGGAAGATCACCGCAATCTTGAACCTGTGAAACATCACCAACCCTACAATCAGACTATACCAAAAAGGTATAGCAAGAGTAGAGTCAGTACAACCACACGTACTGGTAGGCATCATCGGTCGACCCGAATCCACACGTACCATCATATAGGAAAATAAGGAAAAACATGAAATAAACATTATAGCTCCCTCCTTCACCCTTAACCTTGACCCTGACATCTAGGACTTCCTAAGTCTCACTCATAACTAGACTTCTCAAGGTCGCCTTGTCACCTAGACTTCTCAAGTCACCTTTAACCTTTACCCCAGTCAACTACCTTGACTAAATACCCAGACTAAATCCGGCCCACTGCCCAACCAAACCACTTATACTAAGTATTACCTGTCATTTTCCGGACTTTCCCGGAACTCTAGGACAACTTTACCACCTGAATATATTAACCAATAATCACACCCAGACTCTCAGTCTTCCTCTATATTTACCAACCACATGCAATTCACTTAGAAACCATTGACACATTCAATGACAACAACAAAGTTATATCTAAACCCCTTTCTCATCCCAAAATCCGGACCCTCCAAGGATCCTCTAACCATACCTGAGTGTTCAACAGGCTACCCGGTCTACCCCAAGACCCATCCTTATGCTTATTAACCATAAATAATCCTTGACCATCATTAGTACACTTAATGATAATAAATTATGAACTTATAACCTGTTTTACATAGTTCGGACCCACTCGGGTCCCCCTAACACAACTAGGTGTTAACATGACAACCCGGTTTACACCAAGACCAACTAATAATTAACATCATAACCCGGTCTACACCAAAACCAACTAATAACATGATATAACAACCCCGCCTACACCAAAATCAACTAATAACATGCTATAACAATTCGGCCTACACCAAGATCAAACTAATAACATGATATAACAACCCGGCCTACACCAAGACCAAACTAATAACATGATATAACAATCCGACTTACACCAAGACCAAACTCATAACATGATATCACAACCCGGCCTACACCAAGATCAAACTTATAACATGATATAACAACCCGGCCTACACCAAGACCAAACTCATAACATGATATCACAACCCGGCCTACACCAAGACCAAACTCATAACATGATATCACAACTCGGCCTACACCAAAATCAAACTCATAACATGATATCACAACCCGGCCTACACCAAGACCAAAAGTATAATATAATATAACAATTTATAAACACAGCACGGTCCACTCATGGAACCAACACCAATCAACACAATGCAACAATATCAATGAAATGATGCAGTAAAGTAAACCCGTAACAGACGTGGTACCCGAGCCAACCGTTAGTATTTTTTCGTACCAGGCGTGGTACCCGAGCCAACCATTTGTTATACCCGTACCAGACGTGGTACCCAAGCTAACCATTTGTTATACCCATACCAGGCGTGGTACCCGAGCCAACCATTTGTTATACCCGTACCAGGCGTGGTACCCGAGCCAACAGAATGTCAATAATCCACAGTCAAATGCATGAACAAACAACTTGTAAACCAACAAGCAAATACCGTTCAAATCACAGACTATAAAGCAGGACCCTTAGACATTCTACACAACTTCCCTAAGCAATGTAATTCATACAAACACTTAGATATGAGTACAAGAATATACAACATTCACAGAAATCGTAAGCCATCACCTACCCCCTTCCGGGTGCAACAACGAACCATCAATCCCGTCCGAAGACTATCCCCAGTTCACCCTTTTTATTCTAGAACATGTAACGAGCGATTTCTCTTTAAATTAATCATATATGCAGCTACCCGATTTCCTTTTACTTACTTTAGCAAGACTGCCACTACGTCTCAAGCCATACACATTCCTGAAACCCCACCTAGGAGTTTTCTATTCTCGTTTCCCATGGCTCCCAAGCGCTTCCCCGATTTTCAGAACCTTTTCGACATACCAGTCCCTTAACCCATCATTTTATCACACCAATATGAATAATATAACCACATAACACAAATCACAAGATCAGCCATTTACTCCGTACATCCTAGGTCAACATAGCCCAACCCGAATCTGTCAGACTTCATGCCCGGAGGCCTAAAATATGGATTCTCCGTTTTCACTATACAATCAAGCACGAAAAGTAAACAGGTCTAACTACTCAATGAAAAACCTAGCCTACCTGGGCGCCAAGCAGCTGCAATCGTGCGTTTCTGGCTCCGTGGAGGCATTCCTGGCGGTCCTACAGGACCGAATCCGTGGTTTCGCGTCCTTTTTACCGAAATTCTTCCTCCCCATGACTCCCAAGCGTTGGAGCAGCCTAGGAGGGTTTTTGGAATAGCTCTCGTCTGTTTTTGGGACTAAAGGGAAAAGAATGAAAATAAAAACCCATTTTCTGGGTTTTTTGGTCCCGTCGCTCTGCTATAGAGGTCCCCGCTCTGCTATAGCGGTCCCGCTATAGCGGATGACTTCCGCTATAGCTGTCTTAAGCGGTGTTGACCGTCTTGACCACCGCTATAGCGGTATTTTTCACCTCTATAGCGGAGGTCGCTACGACGGACTATTGCGCTCGTCACGGACAGAATGTTCAAAAATCTACAAAATTTACCCATTTTACAACACACTTGCTTCCCCCGACGATTCGAAACAACCCCTTCACGTCAATCGCAATTCCGGGAGTTCTACTTACCCAAATTTGATTCCGAAAAGTCCCCCATATTCCTTTATGTTTTGGCTACGTGAAAAACTAGCTCAAAACACGACACTTAACCCAATCCTTACCCGGATTGTCCTAGGCCATACCTCTTTCCAAAACCGACCGAGACTAGCCTAGCCCAGAATTTTCAACTCCCAAACCCGAAAGTTTTCTAACCCAAAACTTGACACGATTGGTTTACCCATAATGACGAACCCGGTCATTACAGATTATCGTTTAATTATTATCTTAATATTTAATACTTTAAAATTAATTAAAAAGTTATACTTATTAAATTTTTACGGTAAGAACTCTTAATATTTATAACTTTAAAATTGACTAAAATTTCACTTCTTAAATCTTTTCTTATTTAAATTATATTAAAAATATTTATGGTTCAAAAATCGATTAGGATTCCATCACTTTAATTTATATATTTTTTAATTAATAAATCGAACCATCTTTTCTGTTTTATAGGCAAAGGCCTGATACTTTGTTTGGTATCGCAATTAATATAACATAGAGTTATTTAAATTTCTCTTTTTCTTGTGATTTGAGGTAAGTTTTTAAAACATTTAGTATATTTTTGATGTTTACAATCTTGATAGTATCTATAATTAAAGAGATAAATTTATTTGTGATTTGAGGTAAGTTTTCTAAAGTTTTAGTATATTTTTGAAATTTATAATAATAATTATCATATATTCTTGATAGACAATTACCAATTGAGAAGTTTTTTTTTTGTGAAATATTGATAGTATCTATGGTTGAAGAGACAAATTTGCTTGTGATTTGAGGTAAGTTTTCTAACATTTTAGTATATTTTTATGTTTACAAAAATAAATTATCATGTAATTTAGATAAGATAATTGCTAATTGAGATTTTTTTTTTTCTGATTTTAATATGTTCTTGAAGTTTAAAATAATAAATTATCATGCATTCTTGATAGATAATTGCTTATTGAGAAGCTTTTTGTGATTTTTTTAATAATAAATCATACAATTAACAATTTAAAATTGACTTATTTATAATTTTGACCAGATTCTTTGGATCGTTACATTCCATCACAAGAAATTGGTTAGTCATTCTAATTTTATATGAATTTTCCATTAAAATTTAATTATATGCAACTAGCTCAATTGTGGATAAACTACGAAATCTGACATATCGTCATTATTTTTAATAATAGATATAAAAATTTATTTTAACGTCAATTACTACTTTCTAATAATTTGCTCTTTCATATATAAAATTTTATTGATTGATAAGAGACATACGTGCAAAGCACGTATAACTAAACTAGTACTATACTAAAAGTGAAAAGCTTTATTAGTTGAAAGTTAGATTACGAAAATACCCTTTAAAAATTAAACGACTAAATTACCCTTACCTAAATGTGTAATTACTTTCCATTAAATGATTTATAAACTACTTAATATCAGCCTATTAATAACTTTACACCTTCTCATTGAAGTTAACTGTTACTCTCTCCGTCCAACAATACTTATCCACTATTGATTTTGTACATTTCTTACGAAATTATAATTAAAGGAATAATTTTATCATATCACCCGCTTTTGAATATAATAAATACAATGTCTTGGAAAATGTAATAGGAAAATGACTATAACTAATAATAAGTGTAAATTAGGAACTAAGTATAAAATTATCTCTTGATTTCATAAACTAAACAAGTATTGTTGAACATCTATTTTTAGTATAGAGGACAAGTAAAGATGGACGGAGGGAGTAACATTTACTATTTGTCTTAAATTGCTTTTATATGCATTTGAACTTTTAAACTCTCAACGTTGTGATTAATTTGTCCAGATTAAATACTATTTTAATTCACTAAAAAACTTTGGTCTTCCTTGTTTCACGGTTTCTCCATGTGCACAATTGATTCAATTGGGATCCATTAAAAAAGGTATTAAGTACCAAATTGAATTGATAATAAATTATTTTATCTTATCCATTAAATCATGCTAAGTAATCAGCTTATATAATTTGATTTGTAATTCAAGAATATTTATACTCCCACCAATTCAAAGAAATAGTAGTGGAAAGCTTTAATTTAGACTTACTGAGTAAGTTCATTTTTCTTTGTTACTTCATATGAATATTAATGAAAATGTATAGTTTTTGTTCATGCAAATTTTTATAGCACCACGCTTTATCATTGTTCTTTACCTTACTTTTTTGCGTTGCTGGAGGAATTTCTCTAGAATAATTGACACTTTTTCACAGTTTGTCTAAATCCTAAACTATACACATCGTCATTATACCTGATATAGGTTGGTATTCAATGATGTTGAAAGGATCGTTAGCATCCAAGGATGATCTAAGCTTAAGGTCCAACTCTAAATGGATAAGGAGCAGAGCAATTGGTGTAGAAACAAGGGATAAGAGGTCATACTACATAGCCTCCTTTTAGTATGATTTTTTTTTATTTTCACGCTTATTACATTTAATTTAAGATGAAAGGGCATCAAATAGTCTCATTCTAACAAAGAAAGGTAGGTGATGGGCTCTATCCAAGAGTTATTATTAAGTATATTTATCAGAATTAGCTACTTTTTGTAGAGAGAGAATATATATTTATTCCCTGTGTCTTTATTAATTTCGTAAAATATATTTATATTTTTTCTTAAACTTAGTGCAAGAGTTCATAGCTATATCACATATTATTATATGCTATATTATCTTAATTAGTTTTACATAATTCACCATTTCCTATTTTGCAAACAATAATTAAAAATTAAATGAAAAAAATTAGTTGACACTGTTATATTTGTATAGAAAAACATATACAAAATATAATACCATAAATAATTATCAACATGAGATTAGACTTATACAAATTTTATAGGGAAGTAGAGGACAGACGTGGAACGCACATTCCCAGAATTAGTTTCTTAAAAAATTGAAAATTTTATTGGGCCACATACATCATAAAGAAAACCTAACATTCGAAATATTAAAGAGTTCAAGATTTTGACGCACAAATAATAAGCCCCTCAAAGAAGATACCCTCGCTCACACCTTAGCCGAATTCAAAAGCCTCAAACAATAATGGCCAACAAGCCCAATAAACACGTGTTCACGTGAACTCATGCTTAAGCTAGAAGTTTATTTTCACTATTGCTCTTTATTGAGGCCTCTACATTTTCCCATCTGATCAACAATGTCAATAGCAATAAGCCCAAAGCTTGGCAAGCTAAACCACACACCAAGCCCATCCATAAACCCTGCATCATATTATTTTTTTCAAAAATAAAATAAAATAAACAATATTAGAATTTTCGACATGATAATTTTATAGAGAAACGTTACAAAAAAAATTCGAACACGAAAGTTATTACCATAAAGAAAAGAACAAGAAGCCATATAGTAAATTGATTTCACTCTCCTTACCCTAACTTGTGCTAACTACGACGATAAGCATCATAGTCGCAAATAAATATATTGAAATCCAAAAACGATATGTTAAATCATCTTAAAGTTTGTCAAATAACCACATGACTACAGCAGAGAGGGATGACGCCTATGCTTAATGAGTTCAACTGAATTCAATATCAATTTTTTTGACACGTAGCACTAATATATATGTTAAAACCCACAAGGATTTTAACAAATACAAGATTTTTGACTCATAATTTTTAAAATAACCATGAGTTAGGTACAAAACGGATTTTAAACGCTAAATTTATCAAGTTTAGATTCTGAATACGTCTGAATTACCTGAGCATGTAAGTTGAACTTGAAAGCAAGGAGGCCAGCTATTGGCATGCCAATGAAATAAAATGTTGCCAAGTTGATGCACATAGCCAAATGTTGCCATCCACATCCCCTAGCCACCCCTAATCAAGTCATTTACAATATATCTCTTAGAGAGGTCATTCTAAATACAAAAATTAATACTCTATTTTATTTTTAGGCATAATACATAAACGTACTCTTTAACTTGACCTCAGCTGACATTTATGTCCTCCAATTTTGAATGTGCACAAATAAACACTTAAACTTGTATAAAGTTAAACAAATAGACACATGCGTTCTACATGGCGCCCTACATGGCAATATAGCATCTTACGGGGCATCCTACGTGTATTATGCCATGTAGGTCGGACGTGTCTACTTGTTCAACTTTATACAAGTTTAAGTGCATGCCTACTTGTGCACATTCAAAGTTGGAGGGTATAGATGCAAGTCAACACCAAGTTAAAGGACACGTTTATGTATTATGCCTTATTTTTATATAACGGTGTTTAACTAGACTTGAAGTTTAAGAATCTGACCTGATAAAACTCCTTGAAAGAAATCCAACACAAATGAGACTAAGAGAAGTGGCATCATGGTGGCAAATTGGTTTATTATGTCTGTGCTATCACTAAAGAGGCCAGCCCAGACATTATGACCAAAAAATAAAACCAAATCAACTATAAGAGCAAGAAGAATAGATAGCTTGAGAGTAACAAACATAGCATGCTTAGCTTTGTTAGGATTTCCACCTCCTAACTCATTTGCCACCCTAGTGCTGTACATATATTTTGCAAATGCACATTTGGAATTAGTAACAAAATTGACAGATAATAATAAAAAGATTAGTTTAAGTAATATATATTGGGGAAAGTGGCGTTTTTAGTCTCTGAGTTATCTCGTTATTCTAGTTTTGGTCCTTATGATATTCGACTAAACACTTTTGACCTTCAATTAAACAACAAGTGTTGTTTTGATATGATGACTAACAGATCAAATTAAATCAAACGAAATGATAACTGTTGAGCAGTGGCAAAAGTGGTTCAAAAATCTTAGATATGTAAATTTATAATTTTTGAATTCACTTATCAAGATTCCTGACACCATCAATGATTGTCAGTCAACATTTTTGTAACTGTTAAAATCGAAATAATCAGGTATCATGCGAAAACTAACAGAACAAACCTCGAAAAACATTACCTTGCAGCTGCACTTAGACCATAAGAGATCATGTAGGCAATGGCTTCAGTATTTACACTGAAAAAGTCACAACCCAAATCAAAGTAGTGTCAACAACAACAACAACAATATACACAGTGAAATCTCATAAGTGGGGTCCGGAGAGAGGGTAGAGTGTACGCAGACCTTACCACTATCTCATGGAGGTAGAGAGGCTGTTTCCGAGAGACCCTCGGCTCAAGTGAATGTGAAAATTTGATGGTTTAAAGCAAAGAAGCTTAATTAATTACCTCATTGCAATTAGAGAAGTAGTTGTTTTTGAGTTTGGCATCAATCCAGCTAATAATACAAGAAGCTCAAAAGCCCAGTACTCCAAACTGTATATATACATCAAAATTGTGAAAATTAGGGGTTTGAACCGTGAAAGCAGAGAATCAAGCCAAACCATGATCCGCCTAAATAGAATTTGTATCTCATTCATTTGATCGAAGGGAAGGGAACTCGACTTTGGTTTCTAGTAAAATTACATTATATATTAGGAATCACACAAGGGTAGACTAGAAATCTCTGGTAAAATGCTCGCACATAATCCAAGAAAAAGTACATGATATTGTCTAAGGATTGATGACTTACCCATTCAATGACTTTTGGGAGTAAACATTTTGATAACTTACAATACATAAACCTTTACGAAGGAAGGGGTTGGGTTAAAAGCGTTTTTCAATATAATAAAGTATATTCCATAGTCCTAGGATTGACGACTATTGATGACTTAGCTTACCCATTCAGAGACGTTGGCAGTAGACATTCAGATCACTTATAAGACACGAACTCAACGATGGAAGGGGTTGGGTAAGGAGCGTTCACTACTTGAAACATAGGCTCTTCCTATCGACAAATCAGTGAGAAATCCGTGTGAAAACATGATTTTCCCATCGAACTAGCTCATTACTAGAAATAAAGGCTTTTTCCACCGTTAAGTTTTAGTGAAATTTCGGTGAAATCATGATTTTTCCACTGCTTTCGTGTTTGGCTCGGATGACAACGAGTTTTGCTAGTGTAACTAAATGAACTTTAGGCTTAACTCAACAATCAAAATCTAGCCCATCAAAAGTAAGGATTTGATTAATACTATAAATGGTAAAAATTTCCCATCCCACAATAGATGTTGGACTTCTAACATCTCATGTGTTCCTAGGACTGGGCATCTGAAGCGTGAACAACATAACATGAAGATTTAATATCGGGTAACCAAAAATTGAGATTAGTCTGACTCTGATACCATATCAAGAAATAAACATGAGGTCAAACCAACCTTAAAAGCTAAGTCATGAAAGGAGAATTGTCCAAAACTGTATAAGGAGACTTAGAATAACGAAACTAAGAGATATATGAGGTTACTCACCATACCATGGCAGCAGAGGGCAATGCCAACTTCAAGTTTACAATGACATAATGAAACGGCTCGAATGAGAGACCGTCCCTCCAGATATGACTGAACCTCTCGGAAAAAAGCACGTATACACCCAACGTGAGAACGGACATCCAAATCGAAATGGAAGCTGCTAATGGTGCTCCTTTAAAACCAAGACTTGTCCAATGAACAAGGACATGAGCAATGCCAATGTGTATAACTAAACATCCCACTGAACACATAACAAGAGGCATTATAATTGATTGTGCTTGAAGAAATCTCAAAATATTTTGTAAAAAACCATATGCTAACAATCCTGGTATTAAGAACTTCAAGAAAACCCCAGCTTCTTTTGCTATTTCAGGATCTTGATGAAGTAAAATGAGAATCTTATCGGAATACCACCAGATAACTGCAATTGTTATAGAAAATAAGAATGATATGATGCATGATGTTTGAAGATGTATCCCCAACATCTTGTACATTTTTGCTCCATAACCTTGGCCACATAATGTCTCAAGTGCACCACTTAGACCAACCTATATAGATTAAAATTGTTGTATATATCAACATGTTGAAAACTTGGATTCATTCAAATTGGAAGCATATATAGCAAGATTGAGAAACTTGATGCTATTGTGTGATTTTTTATTTTTTGCAAGCAGTGTCGACGTTTAAGAAAGTGAATAAATCGCAATAATAGTACCATAGCAACAAAATGGAACTCAAGGATATAATATAATATCGTCTACGATCTTTTATAATAATATCAGTCTAAGTCTAGTGGCGGAGCCAGGAATTTCACTAAGGGGTTTCAAAATATGAAGAAGTAAACACACAAAGAAATCAAAGGGGCAACATCTACTATATATACATAAAAGATAATTTTAACCATGTTTAAGACAAGCGAAGGCCCACACCAAAGCAGTGATATCAGGTGCGACTCAAGCACTTTAGTTCCCTAAAGCTAAAATTGAACGGGAGACCTTGAACTTTATATCTTTTTGTCTATTTTTTAAATTTTTTGAGATGTAAAGTTATTAATCGGATTCATATTTTCTGATTTACATATTAAAATTCTAACAAATATTTTAAAAACTATCTTACAAAGTCGAATAACAAATATAACACAAAAAATAATACTAGAAAGTTAGGATAACATTACCCGATTCTAGAAGTTTGAAGACTCAATTCTAAGATATTTTTTGACTGCTTAAAAGTATTTTTTCCAAAGCTTGAAATATAAACTATGTAATCTTCAATTATGTTTTCTTATAAACCACTAAAATTATAAGCTTAAAGCTTTAAATGGTGAAGAAAAAGAGTAAGAAGGAATTTGAAGAAGAAAAAAAATGTATTCTAAAATATATTTCTATTTTTGCTTAAAAAAATGGGACCTTTAGACTTGGGAGCCTAAAGCAACTTTTTTTTGGTAACCTTTTAGAACGTGATAACATTGGAATGGGTAAACATGTAACAGACTTTTGCTGAGGGGCAATAATGGGCGTAGCGTAATTAAAATTTTGAGTTTATGAGTTTTGAATTTTTTTAAAAATGTAATTTATTGAGTTTTTGAAAAATTATTTATGCATCTTGAATAGATTTTTAAATATGAATACAGAATCTGATAGAAGATTACTGGATTCTGCTGAACCCTGGGCAAAGCTCTAGTTCTGCTCCTCATAACATGCAAATTCTAGTGCGATAGAATAACAACAACATATCCAGTGAAATTTTATAAATAAAGTCTTAGAAAAATATGACGTACGCAGAAATTATCCGTACCTTTATTTTAGTATAGTAAAAGTTCAAAAATTACATTATGGAGTCACAAGTTCAAATCTCATCTATAACATTCTGATACTTCTGAATCCCTCATATAAACTCCTGATTTTTCCACTACTAAAAATAACAAAAATTTTCTACTGCGAATTCGTGGAAAATTTGTGCTTTAGAACATAATTTTTCCACTCATTTTTCACCGAATCAGCTCACGAGGAAAATGCACGGTGGAAACAGATTCTGAAATAACGTGAAACTTCCTAATTTTTCCATATGAAAACACTACTATTTTTTTTCTTGTTCACCGATTTCAATCAAAATATCTGTAGGAATAGCTACTGAATATTTTTCAATGTAAAATTTCAGTGGAAAAATAGTGATTTTTTAGTAGTGCGCCAATATGTAAGTATGGAAATAATTGTTGCAACTCTTATGGGAGGAAATTAAGATATACTCCCTCTGTCTTAATTTATGTGATACTTTTCGTTTTTCGAGAGTCAAATAGTTTAAGTTTGACTGTGAATTTGGACACGAAATCTTCAAATTTTTTAAAATAAAATTTATATATTTGAAAACTACGCAAAAAGTATTATAAGTCACAATAATTGACAATTCAAAATATTTAAAAAATATATGAAAAAATTACAATAAAAAATGGACTTGTTTATATCTCGAAATACGAAAGGTGTCACATCAATTGAGACAGACGAAATAGTACATACCATGAAAGAGAGACCAGAGACCATAGCCCATGAATTAGCAAGATTTGAGGCAGCAAGTTCAAGATTTCCAAGATGACCAGCAAACATGACAGACACAAGATTGATGAAGTAGAAACCACTAGTCACAACAATCATTGGCAAAGAAAACAATATTTGTTTCTTGGCTTCTTCAACAACAATTATCTTATTAATATTAATAATCCACCATTTGTTTGTGTCCAATGATGTTGGAGACAACATGGGATTTCTAAGACTATTTGATATTGAGCTATCATCCATAGCCATATTCTGTTAGGAGAATTATTCAATTGTTTGCTTCTTACTTCACAAATGTTAAAAGAAGTTCTCCTTATATGCATTAAGGGTGGTTTGGTAATTGGTTTGGAGGTGAGTTATGCATATATTAAATTTCGCATGAGTAATATCACGTTTGGTAGCTAATTAGGAGGTATATTATTAATGTATAACATTAATATGGCGTTTGATTTGTAATTTAGAAACTCTCATAACTAATACATGTATAAGTTATGAGAAAATCTATGTATTATTTTATGTAGGATAGAAGGTGGAATAACTAATATATATATAATTATTACATGAATAACAAAACCCTACATAACTAATACCTGCATAAATTAACTAATACACGGATTCTCTCATAACTTATACATTACTAATACCAGCATAACTCTAACCAGCTACCCAACGACCTCTTAAATAACTTATCCATGCATTAATTTAAAAGTTATATAACGTGTGGTAGTTACTTAGGAAGTAGGTTGTTCATATATAAAATTAATACGACGTTTGATTTGCAATTTAGAAACCCACAAAACTAATACATGTTATGGGGGAATTGTTGTATTATCTTATGTGGGGTAGAAGATGAAATAGATAATACCTATACCCGCATAATTAATACTTGCATAACTAACATATGCATTATTAATACCTGCATAATTCTAACCAGCTACCGGATGACTCCTTAAAGGGTCTATCTGGTATGCGGAATAAGGTGAGATATCTCAGGATTAAGCTTGAGATAGAATTTATGTTGTATTTAATTGACGGTATAAATTTATTCTCCTGAATATCGTATCTTATTAAACTTGAGATTATTTTTATCCTACATCTCAAGTGAGATAAATTGGTCCAAGTACTATAATCTTGAGATAATTTAATTTGTGAATCAAACCACCCTAAAGGATGTAAGATATATTTTCTATTATTAAGAGTGGGGGAAGCATCATCCGGCAAGAAAGCTTTCTGCCAATCCAAAAATGTCAACTTGTAATAACGTGTTAGTATTTTTTTTATTTTTTTTAATAATTTGACTATATAAATATTTTTTAGGCTTAATACAATGACAATATATTATACTTCTCAGTAAATTTAATTTAAACATTCGAACTGCGATTTATTTTAATTGAGCATTTAAGTATATGATAAAATATTTTTATTAGACACTTTAAATTTCATAAAAATTTTGCAGGTTTGCTCAATTGTCACTTACGTAGATAAGTTAATCACTTACTACGTTATTTTCTTGAATTATACGTGTTAGTCTCAATAAGTCATAAGACTTTAAGCATGTTTTAATTGAGGTTAATATATATAATAAAAGTAAATGACATATTTTTATATGGTTAACTTAACTATCTAACAGATGTTGAAAAACACATGTAAAAATACTTTATTATATATTTATATGCTCAATTAAAATAAATTATAATATAAATATCAAAATAAAATTTACTCATAAATTTAAAAGATCGTGAATGTATGATGCCTATTTGTTATAAAAGTTGTAGAGAATTGAACTTTATCTTAATGAGGGCCAACCAAGTTGTTGTGGTAGTAATTCATTGTGCAATTAATGATATAAAACTAGAGGTGCAAAGCCACGTGAATCCAAAATACTTTTAATTCAGTTTTCATTTTTTAAAAATTTATATGTGATATTTTTACATTTTATTTTATTTAAAGAAAATAAATTAAAAAGTACAATTTTCATAGGGATGATGGGACCTTATTGAGATAAATTGGGAAGTGAAATTGTATTTTTAGGAATATCTCCTTTATATACTTCTTCCATTTCTGTTAATTTTTACTTGTTACTTTTCATTTTATAAGAGTTGTTTTGATTAATCTTTAGAATTAAATTGAATTAGATTGATTTAATATTTTAAATTTAAATATTTAAAAATTATATGAACAATACTATAATTTATAATTTTTTTCATATTAATATGACGAAAATATGTATTTTAAAAAATTAATCAAAGTTTATATCGTGTGACTCTCAAAAAATTGAAATGTATCAAGTAAAATTAAACGGAGAAATATTATTTTTTTCTATTCCTACTACTTGTACCTCACTTTTAGTTTTATATTTCATTTTAGCCATTCTCAATTCTTCAATAGAGAAAAGTTAATTGTCAATTCTTTTATTTTTTTTCTCAAGTTTTAACGCTGCATCAAGAGCACTCAAGTAGTGAAAATAATATCAAAAACACTCAATGATTTAAGTAAAATTATTGAGTGTACGTATTACTAAAAAATTACAATTTCTTATTGAAATTTTTTACTGAAAAATTTTCAGTGACTATTTTTACAAATATTTTGATTGAAGCGGAATTTTTTTTTAGTAATATTTTCATGTGGAAAAATTAGGAAACTTTCCATTATTTTACTGAGAATATGTTTCTCACCACACTTTTTTTTCAGAAAACTGATTCGATAAAAAATGAGTGAAAAAATTATATTTTATAGCATAAATTTTTTACTCATTCGTAATGAGAAAATTTTTTGTTTCTAATAATGACATGAACCCATAACCGATTTATCACTTTCTACACATTTCACGTCAACCTCAATAAGATTATTGTAGGGCATAATAAAGTAAATGATTTAATCGCTTTATTACATATGTACTTTACAAAGAGTTGTCTTTTCAAATGTATTAGGAGTATATGGAATATCTCTCAACCGAAAAATCCCTATTTCTCGTTCTAGGTCATGTTTAAAATTCTAAAACTCCACGTTTGCCCCTCCGAACCAACGTTGGTTCGGAGGGGCAAACGTGGAGTTTTAGGATTTTAAACGTGGCCCGGAACGGGAAATAGAGATTTTTCGGTTTTTTCGTGTGTTATAGTCCATGGATTTTATGTGATATGTGCGTCCGACGGTATTTTGGCCGAAATTTTTCGTGGGCGTCCGCGAGAACCTAATTAATGGCTCGCGGTGGTTCGGAGGGGTAAACATGGGGTTTTAAGATTTCAAACGTGGCTCGGAACGGGAAATAGGGATTTTTCGGTTTTTTCGTGTGTTATAGTCCATGGATTTTGTGTGATATGTGCGTCCGGCG